>OX422144.1:10379392-11739044 GCA_949129095.1 Volucella bombylans
AGTGCACCGTCACGACGCCACTACTCGTAAACATTCTTTCCTAGTGAAAGACAGAAAGTCGCTGATTCCTTGAGACATTGGGAAGCATTCGTTTGGCCCATATAAAACCCAACTGTCAATGGAAGCCCTAACAGAGGATGCAAGCAGAACTAATGTAGCAAGTTCATCGGCGATTTCATTTTGGCGTGATCCCATTGTAAACCTGGGACCCAGACAAGCCTCAGTGAATTCAGTCTTCCGACTGCGTTCGGTGAAGTCTTGCATTCTCGAACTAGCTTACGAGTTTTGAAAGCGTTGAGCATGACATATGCTTCACAATTCGTTCGTTGCCATCAGGTTTGTGTGTATCGTGGCTTGAAAACCCATGCAATTTTTCCTAACGTGGAATAAATCTAACGTTGTTGTCCTCTAGAAAGATACCAGCTAAATTGGTTTTGGAGCCCTCTGGCCGAAAACATTCCAGGAATTCTGATGTCATCGCATCAGACGGTATGTCCATAAGATATAGGCAAGAGACACATGTGGAAGTTTACCAAAATCACAAGGAAAGGATGATCTATCAGTGCATCTACAAGTCAGGCGAGCTTGGGGAAGTTCCCATGCATCCAAGACAGACCATTCTTTGAAATCGGGAAAGCCTATTCCACCAGACAACCAAGGCATAGGATATAATTGGTGTTATCATAACCATGCAGATCCAGAAACATAAGCCTCATGTCTTGTCGAGAGCTCCTTTACATTGCCGGAAGGTTAAGAGCGCCTTGCACGTTTTCGACCTGACGTGTTTAGACCAAAGAAGTTTGTTATACAATATGACTCCCAAATACTTAGCTTCGTTGGAGAATTGGATGGTGATGCCTCTAAACACTAGGCGAGCCAGACCAGTCAACTTTGTTCTTCTCGTACAGAGAACAACCTCAGATTTGAGAGGATTGACTGAAGGCTTATTTCTAGTCAACCAATCGTCAAACACGTCTAGGTGCTGCCTCTCTCCTTGTTAGAATATATTTTTTATTCCTGAGTTGGCCAGGGATTCCTATTTTTGTTTTTTTTTTATAATTGACGCGCGCACAAGGGATTTATGTACCCTTAAGATGTTTGCACATACCGTGGGCGAAAGGAAGTTAGGGAGGGAAAAAAGAGAGATACCGATGTGCGTTGGTTTTAAATGTTTGCAAGTTTTACTGGCTAGGAAATAAAGAGCTCGGCAGGGCATTCCATAAGCGAGTTGCACGGCTTAGGAAAGAATCACGATATTTCAGAGTACGTCCGAAGGTGGGCTTGAGGGTATACTGATGAGCATTCATAGCGAGACGGGTGTTGCGGTTGAAAGTTTGAATGGGCGGAATGCTACTGGCGATTTCAGTGGAGCACTGGTGGTGGAAATAGCGACAAAACAAAGTGAGACACAAGACATTACGGAGGGTGTCCATTGTTCGAGGGTGATATTAGTATCACCTATGAGTTTTATCGCACAATTTTTGCTCCTATCTAGCAGGTTCAAAGAGGTCTTAGGGCTACCTGACTGGATGTGGGTGTTGTACTCCAGTTTTGGGCGGATAAACGCCAGGTCAGACGGGGTGAAATATTTCTTACATCGCTTGAGGAAACCTAGACATTTTGCGGCATTTTTGGCGACATCGAATATGTGGTCATTCCAAGGTAAGTTGTCATTGACACACATACAGCGAATGGAAAGTTTTCGATTTCGGTGATCCAAATGCCACTCATGGAAAATGGCTGGATGTTTAAATTTCGCTTTAGTGACATCAGACAGCATTTTGTTTTGGAAGCATTGAATTCCACTCTGTTGATAGCTCTTCCCCGAAGAGCAGGGACGTGAGTCCTTAAACGAATATGAAAAGCAGAGAGTACTGTCATCAGCAAAGGAATATATTGGATTAGAAGTGGCAGACAAGAGATCATCGATAAAAAATTGAAAAGAGTGTCGGACACAGAACAGAGCCCTGGGGCACACCAGCATTTATTTTGTGAATATCAGACTTGAAACCGTCCAAGACAGCTTGAATTGAACGTTCCGAATAGTAGTTTCTAATCCATTGAAGAAGAGAGTCGTCGATCCCAAATGCACGGATTTCGACAGAAGAGCCTGATGCCAAACTCTGTCAAGTGCCTTAGAAAGTGCAACTATCTTGCTTTCACCAGATTGATGTACGCTTTGCTTCCACTTTTCGGTGAGACATGCCATCAAATCACCAGTGGACCTGTTGCTACGAAAACCGCATTGCCGGTCATTGAGAAGTTTTCGTGTTTCGAGATATTTCATGAGCTAACAATTTATCAGCGTTTCCATGACCTTGGATTGATGAAAGAGCTTACGCAGTGGTTTTTACAGCGTGGAAGAACACCTCTTTAGAAAAAGAGGAGATATACCATCTGGACCAGCGGATTTATGTACGTTGAGATCTTTAAGTACTCTTGCTACTACACGAAGTGTAGCTTCACTAAGTGCCAAAACAGCTGGTCTGTATTTACAGACGTGGACGTACGCAGAAAAGTGGTTCCTTTTTAGCCCACATATATTTGCTATGTCCACTCTAAATTCTCGAGCCATTATAAAGAAACCCAAACACAAAAAGCACAAACACCGACGTTACTAAGCACAGTGGCGAAGTTATTTCGGTACCATCTATAGAAAGCAAAGATGCTTATGTTAGAAACAGGACTATCACCACTCTTCGTGAACACGTTCTAACTCCAGGTTGATTGCGCGATCAAAGCTCTAAACATGCCAGACTATCGACTACCAAAAAAAAGTAGCAGGTACAAGGAATGTATAGAGCCAGCAACTGGATATGGTGTAGAGGTAAATCTCGAAAATATTATGGACTGGAAGGCCAAACTATACCAGCTCATAGCAGGTGTGGATGAATAAAAAATAGCATCTAATCTTAAAAACAATTACCCTAGAAAAAGAAAAGAAGGGCAAAAAATAAGCAGAATATCGCCAACAAGAAGTATGAAGACCGGCCAAAATTATAAGTCAGAAGGCTATATTGTTCATAAGTTCTTCATTGTCCATCAAAATATCAGAAGTCTAAGAGAAAATTTCGAAGCTCTTGTCACTCATGTTGATTCCTTTCTGTGCATCCCAGATATTATTTTTGTGTCCGAAATCTGGATTTATGAGTTTGAAAAAAACGATTATTTTTTGTCTGGCTATAATTTTTTTGTTAACAATAATGAAAATTACGCTGCGGGTGGTGTCGGTTGCTTTATAAGAGAGAAAGAGGAATATGTAATTCATGAGGTCCTTTGTGTTGATTGTTTGAGTGCTGATATTCTAAAGGTTTCCATCGGAACTAACAATGAGATTTATGTCTTTTTATGTGTTTATAGATTACATATGTTTAATGTTTCGACATTTATAGAAGAAATTTCTTGTCTACTAGAAAATGAAAAATCAAATAATGTCATTATAATTGGTGACTTCAATATTAACATTTTGGAAAAAAGTGAAATTGTCTCGAGCTATATGGAATTGTTAGCATCACATGGCCTAGCTAGTTTCATCAATGAACCTACTAGACTTGTCTCAGGTAGATGTTTAGACCATATTTATGGACGGTTCCGGGATGGCTCGTTCAGTAAAGGTGAGAAATGTGTTATTGATTTAATGATTACTGATCACTCTATGACTGGGTTCATGTTTAATATTTCCGATAGAATGTCCAATTTGAATTCTGTACCTCCTGACAGGGTAACGAAGATAAACTACATCAATCTCAAATACAATCTTTCTTGTGAGTTTTGGGAAGATGTCTATCTGTGTTCTGATGCTTCTGCTTCCTTTTCAATGCTTATTGATTGTCTAAAAAAGCATATTCTGTGTTGTTCTTACGAGGGGCGTTCAATATATTCTCGGTATCGATATGAAGGAAAATGCGAATTCAATTTAAATTGTTTTTATTTTTCAATATAATCTCCCCTAACATCAATGCATTTGTTACATCTTGAGATAAGCTTTTTTAAACCCTCAAAAAATAAATTTCCTCTTTCTCTGCAAAATACCCATTTATTGCCGACTTGAGTTCTTCATCATCCGAAAATCTTTTTCCACGAAGACATTTTTTCAAATCCGGAAACAGGAAATAATCACTAGGGGCAAGGTCTGGACTATAGGGTGGGTGTTGGATTTCTTCGAAACCACAATCTCGCGCAGCAACCTTGGAAACTCGCGCCGTGTGAACAGGAGCGTTGTCATGAAGAAGCAACACACCCGCTGCGAGTTTACCCCGTCTTTTCTTTTTAATTTCCTCCCGCAAATTATGCAAAGTGGAAGCGTAGGATGTGGCGTTGATGGTTTCACCTTTTTTTTGTACTCAATGAGCAAGATTCCCTTTGAGTCCCAAAAAACTGTGGCCATGAGCTTCCCGGCAGACGGAGTGACTTTGAACTTCTTCGGAGGGTCTGTTCCTTTTTTATGCCACTGCATGGACTCTTGTTTGCTTTCAGGGTCATAGTGGTGGACCCATGTTTCGTCCCCAGTAACAATTCGATCCATAACACCGTCCGCGTTCTCACTACACATCTCCACAAGCTCTCTACAGCATGCGATTCTCACTTTTTTCTGAGGCGCTGTGAGCATTTGCACCGACCTTTGAAAGGTTAAGATGGTCATGAAGAATAGTGTGAATGGTACCAATTGAAAGCTTGGTGATCTCTGCCATCATTTTCACCTTTATTCGGGCATCCTCAAGAACAAGTTTTTCGACTTCTTTGATGCTTTCTCCCGTACAAGCAGTAGCCGGGGCGCCGGAGCGGGGGTCCTCTTCAATGCTCTCTCTGCCTCTCTTGAACTCACTTGACCACTTTTGCACAGTTGATAATGAAGGTGCGGAACCCTGGTAAACAGCCACCATCTCTTCATGAATGGTTTTTTGACTTTTTGCTTGCTTAGTGAGAAATTTAATTACAGCGCTATGCTCAATTTTCACCATCATCGTCTCAGTTGCCATTATGATTCTGTTTAACTAGAGATAAAACGCGAATTGATAATCACATTTATATGAAATTTTACATGAATGCACTAAAATAATAGTATTACTTGATAAATAAGTCAATTTATATATACAACCACAGCTTCACCCCGATACCGAGAATATGTTGAACGCCCCTCGTATACTTTTAGTCCTAAAAAGTCTTCCAAAAGGCTTAAACCTTGGATTTCCAGTTACTTATTGAACAAAGTTAAGGCTAAAAATAAACTTAGAACTAAATGCTATAAACACCCTGGTAATCTGTATTTGAAAAGCAAATACAAAAATCTCTGTACCGAACTTAAAAGTGAAATTCCAAATTGTCGTGATAACTATTACCGTTCTAAGTTCAATTCTGCTAGAGGTAACTTAAAAAGTGAATGGCAAATTGTTAACAGTATCTTAAACAAATCCTCTGTTGCAATAAAACCGACTGTTATTCTTGTCAATGACTGTGTTGTATCTGATAAACTAGCCATTGCAAATGCATTTAATTGATATTTTATGAACATAGCCACCTGCATGCAACCATGTCCTGTTCAACCTACTTGTCGTTTCTGTTCGACTACTGATTGCTTTGCTGAACCAATGTGTTCTAATAGTTTTGCATTTGAACCCATTACTCCGCTTGAAGTTTTAAAAGTTATCGGCACTTTAAGAAATACTTATTCATGTGGTGCTGACGGTATCTCTAATATCCTCCTTAAACAAATTGCTTGTCATATAATGGATGTACTAGCTTACATTTTTAATCGCTGCATATTTGAGGGAGTTTATCCTGAAGACCTCAAGTGTGCTGATGTTATCCCATTATTCAAAAAGGGTTCTACTATTGAAATGTGTAATTATAGGCCCATCTGACTCCTCCCAGTTATGAGTAAGATCTTTGAAAAGCTTGTGAAAAATAGGATAGTGAGTTATCTCACAAAAGCTAAGTTTTTTAATGCTACACAATTTGGCTTTCAAAAGGGAAAATCAACCGAGGATGCACTCCTACAGTTTTATGGACAAATAATGTCAAACTTAGATGGTAAAAAGTGTACTGCTGGTCTATATATTGATATTAGCAAAGCGTTTGATATGGTTGATCATCTTATTCTACTGGATAAACTTGAAAAAGCAGGTTTTCGTGGCTTTATGTTAGAGTGGTTTGGATCTTACCTAAAAAATAGAACACAAAGAGTAAAAATTGATGAAATCAGGAGTGATCTTATGATTCTCAACTTAGGGGTACCCCAAGGTTCTGTCCTAGATCCGATTCTCTTTCTAATCTACATAAACTCACTTTTTACTCTTAATTTTAAAGGTGCTCCAACGGCTTTAGCGGATGATATAGGTTTCTCCTATAGTTCAAATAGTCGCCTAGACCTGGTTTCCGACTTAAATTGGGACCTTAGTCTTGTAAGGACATGGTTTTATAAATACAACATGCTTATAAGTCGTAAGACTAAGATTATGATTTTTAATTTGTCGTTTAACATTGATCTGGATCTGAATGTTTATTTTCACTCACCTGAGTGTAAAAGATTCCTGTTTGCGAATTGTAATTGTGGATCTGGATTATCTTCTCCTTCTTTTGATGGCAGCCTAAATTGCAGTGATAAATGTTTCCCTATCGATATTGTTAGTGAGTACAAATACCTGGGACTTACTATAGGCTCTAGAATGAGCTTTTCTAGTCATGTAGAAGCTTTGAGGAACTATTTCCGATGCACGCTTAGGCACTTCTTCTATTTGCGAAATATCTGTTCTACTAAATTGCTAAAAATTACTTATTATGGTATTTTTCATTCAAAATTACAATACGGTATTACTTGCTGGGGAGGTGCTTATAGGAATAAAATACAACCCTTTTTGATAATACAGAAATATATCCTAAGAAAATTATGCCGCAAACCTAGGAGATATTCTACGTACCCTCTCTTCCGTGACTTAAAAATTCTTCCCGTCCGACATTTATACTGCTTTAAGGTGCTGAAGACCTTTTTTATGAAGTCTGGTAATCGGAACTTCCGACTGATTTCTAACTTTAACCTGCGTGGGAACTTTTAATACTCTGTATCTGTTCCACCCTTCCATACCACTGCTTATCGTAATTTTTATTATATTTTGTCTTTTCGTTTATTTAATAGTCTTCCTATATCGCTCAGATCGATTACCTTGCCTGGATTGTTTCTCAAACTCGTAAAATCCTGGCTTCTCAATTTCAACTTCACTAGCTTAGAATCTGTTCTCTTTGACTCTCTGGTATAACCAATGAAACAAGTTTTTATACTAATCATCTATTTGATGCTCTATAGCAAATTTGTTCTATTATGTGTCTGCTTAAGTTTGCTTTATAATATTTGAGTAATTATTTGTATCAGTCTTTTTTATTTGAGGGTCACCCCACCCATACATACATAATTTATTTGATTTCTCATGTTGTCAGGGTAATGGCATTCAACACTATTTTCATTACCGTAGTATAGAAAATACAGAATGTCAAATGAAGTTCTTCAATTTTATATCTAATCTTATTATTATATAGATTAATGTAAATTAATTTATTTTGAATTATATTGTTTAAGGAATTTACAGAATAATAAATAAATAAATAATAATAAAAAAAAAAAAAAAAAAAAAAATTGCAACACGGTCCCAGCATGCATGTTCAGAAGCAACTCTTAGCAGACAGCTAAGGCATTGTGAAGTAACACAGGTTATCCTGACACCCAAAAGCTAAGGTCGAAAGAGCGGTCATGATCTTGATAAGCAACAAGTATATCTGACAACTTATGACTCGATAACAACATCTGGATCTGAGATAAAACAAAAACAAAATAGGCCTCATTACAGTATGACACGCTTTACAAGATGCCAATGGACGGGTGGAAGATCCCATACGAAGATAGCCATCTGCAGAAGAAGCTTGCACTCTAAAAAGAGGTATTGGAAAAATAGGCCGGAAAAATG
Organism: Volucella bombylans; assembly: GCA_949129095.1. Classification (NCBI taxonomy): domain Eukaryota; kingdom Metazoa; phylum Arthropoda; class Insecta; order Diptera; family Syrphidae; genus Volucella; species Volucella bombylans. The sequence continues at coordinate 10,387,348 of OX422144.1, forward strand.
TCTATCGTTAAACAAGACGAGCATCAGTCATTAACTTTACTTTCGTGCCAAATAACCAGAGCGCAGCATAAGATGGTGATCCAGCGAAGATATTCGAAATCCAAAAAGGAAAGGCGCAACGCTTTCAAACAGTCTTTTTCGACAAGTGCGGGACGAGAATACAAGCAGCTCATGGTAGCAGAGGTTTACCATCCTATTGGTCAGACGATGAAATAAAAGCACTCGAAACAAAGTCTGTTTAACGATCTATCAAAAGAACGTCTGGATACATTTAGAGGACGAAACAAAAAGTTTAGGAGAACAAGTCAAGATATTTCAAACCTGGACAATACGTGTGCACAATTCTCTTTTCCTCAAAGTCCATCATATTCGTTTGCGCAACATAATTGGGATAAACAGCACAGATGGCGCCACAAGAAACGCGTTGTATTGACTGTCAGTGTGCGGAAAAATAGGCAACAGTATGGTGCCTTGATCCGATGGCCTTTCAATGAAGGTGGTAGAGACAGCTGTTTAATAGAGACAGCGTATGTTCTTTGCAACAATTTAAAGTTTTTAGGAAATACATTTTTCGGACCGCGAAAGTTACACCATTTGGGTATATTAAGTAGAGAGGACAAGCCACCTTAATACTCCTCTTGGACACACTAGCAAGAAGACGTATTGTAACATACAATAAACCATCAGTTTGGGTTAAGAAAGGCGCCCTGGAGTCGACGCAGAGGAGACAAATATAAGGCAGTTGTAACGGTTAGTGCTTAAAATAACAATGGATGCGTCGTACTACCTGTAGAAGATAACAAGATAACATCAAGCAGGAAAATTTGGAATGAAACCGAGGAGAGATAATCAATATGACGGAGTTCTACGTGCAAATGTCAAGGCAACTACTGTCGAGGAAGTGGCTAAAGTAAAACAAAACAAAACCACATTATTGAGTCTTGTTTTAGTGCTGAATGACGGAAGAACAGTATAGCGGGATAGGGGGATATGTGTATTGGGGGATCTAGAGTCAATGACTGTGATAGATGTAAATAATTACAAAACCTTGAGGCAATAAGAAATGACCTAACGCGGTCCACCTTTTTTTCTTTGTAATAAATGTCGCAGACCCGCATATAAATAGATCATAGAGTTTGGAAATATACCCCTGATTTGCGTTCATGCCATTACAGAGGATAAGGATGACAGCTTCAGTGGCAACATATGTTGTCCCAGCTGGGTAAGGAAGACATCTTTGAATGAAAACATAGTCTACGCGTTCGACAATAGATAGTCCAGCTCCATGGCTCAGAGGATGGGACCGTGTCGAAAGCTGCTGAATGCGCCCTTGACCGTTTCGGGAAGAAGATATTGAGCGTGATTTTCGGTTGAATCGGAGGAGACTCAACTACGAACTTTACGGGCTGCATAGCGACATTATTCTAGTCAAGAGTATGCGGATCCAATATCTGAAATGGCTGGACCATGTTGGCTCAAAGAGTCTTCGATTCTAGCCCCTGAGGACGGCCCAGCAGAGGAAGACCGCATCTAAGGTGACGCACACAAATGGAAGATGACCTCAACCATTTTGGAGTGCCGCACTGGAGGCAGCTAGTGCCTGTTTGGGGTTGGTTGGCATCATACAGAAGCTAATGCTGCTTTCTGAATCTGCAGTTTTGGCCTCGTAAGGACTGCAATCATGAACCTTACATTGAACCTTGTTGTCATTCAGCTTAAAAGGTTATCGTAACCATTCACAAAAACCGATTCAATTGATTCTATGTTACCTACATGGTTTAATTGGCGCAGAATGAACGTTTCTTTATAATTACGTACGTAACTGTCTCACGGACCTTAAACCAGTCTTCATTTCCACTGAAGTCTTTATCCGCAACCACATCACTCTGCCCACTTATGCCCTACTAAACCACTAATCGCATCCCCGTAACTTTCCTAGAATCTAACAGGAAACTGTCATTCATACAAATCGCCACAACATCAAAATCGCACCGAAAAACTCGTCTAACAATTTAACGACACAAATTATCACGAAGGACAAGATCCGAGTATGTACATACGAGTATCTTCTACCAGCCGCAACCCACCGCCCCAAAAAAGAAGACCTATAAAACTAACAGCGGTTTGAAGTAGAAGCAGATACAATTACAAAAACAAAAGACAACATACTCGTAAAAGGTAATATCAAACTTGAATACCGCTAACTTCTCATAATTTTTATGAAGTGTCAACGTAAGTAGCCGCACGCAAAACGGTACCACAGCGGTGCACGTTCAATTCATCATATATTACAGATACAAAGATACGAATCCGACTACGACTATGACTACAACTACGAGTACGAATATGAGTTCAACTGCAAGGTACGAGAACTAGTAAAGTAGTAGAGACAGAAAAGTAAAGAAGCACAAGTTATGCGTTACACTAAATTTGTATCTTTGTATCTCATTACGTAAAAAAGTTAACAGAAAATAATTAAAACAGAAGGAGGAAGGAGAACCAGCTTTATTGGCTACTGTCAGACCATACGTATGCGTTTGGTTGACTGGACTGGAGTTGACCACTCCGTCAGTTGTGGGTTAAAGGTTGCTGTAGTACGACAAGCAAAACAAAAAACTGTTCAAAAACAATCCCAAACAACACACAGTTGTGTGTTTTGGGCTAAAAGCCAACCAAAAGGCAGCTTAAATACAATTTAAAGCCAACAATTTGCACAAAGTTAAGTACACAGATGGATTGCATGTTTGGCAAATGTTATCTCAACAAGTAATCGCCTGTAGGTTTGATTCTTTCTGTGCCCGCAGATTGCAGATTGAATGTTATTCACATTTGATAAGATTCAGATTTGTTCCCATGGGCTTTTGCGCTTTGATAATGGTACTCGTACACTACAATTCATCAGGCAATGAACTTTCCGTCGAATCCAACAAAACCAGAGACAGCCGTCTTTTCGATTTTGATTTTTAGTTCGACTCGGAAGATTCGTGAGGTCGTATTTCATAGGTTTTGGCACATTTGTCATCTTAGACAGGACACGGACACGGTATCGTACACTCGATACACCACTACAATGTTTCAAAGTACTCAGTACTCAGTACTCAGTGTTGCCATTCGTGAAGGCGGTTACATATGAGTATCCGTAGATGCATCACATACGAACACGGGTACGACTACGAATGCGGATTATGGATTTGGTTTTTAGCTTTGAAATCGTGACTCCCCAATTATCAGAATCGAATTCGATTCAGAGATGCATCGACGTGATCCAACTTAAGGGAAAGGAACCACCAAAGGTAAATATCTGCGATTGAATTATTGAATTTCGAAGCAGACATGAGTTGCACGAGAAGTGAAAGTGTACGAAAGGTATTTTGAATATGAAAGGGCATTATGCAGCTTGAACAGCCAACACCGATCGGGAGAATGGAATCGATGATTCCTTAGAGTGGAAAGGTTTGATGTAAGCGAACGTTAGATCAACCACGAAACAGGACATCTGAGCACGTAAAGACATTTGTCTTCCAGATATGTCGAAGTCGGATGACAAAAGCACCCAGATAAGGATGGACTCTGAGCAGCATGTGAACGATTCAATTTCCGGACTTTCTACACGTGGCTCAGTCGATAAATTCACCACCAATCCAGAGAGCCCCAGAGGCTTTTCCAAAGGAAAACGAAATATAACTGACTGGTGGTAATCTAACCCCGAAAGTGTACAAAAAATACAGATATCTGTAAAGATTTAGTAGTAGTGTCACAGTGGATGACCAGGCTAGGTCAGCCTCAAGGTCTGCTGTCGTGTAGAATGAACCATTCAACATAGGCAACGAAAGCCAAGATTTTTGTATACGCGATAGCAATGGCTACACTGAACCAAAACAGGGCTACTGGACCTGGCGGCTACCATCTGCGCTACTTAAGAAAGCAGGAGATGGCATGACAGCTGATACACCAACCCATTCCTGTGATTTGATCAGAAAGTAAGTTTGACGAATAGAACTCCAAGCTACTCAAAGACAGTTAAGGTACCAGTCCCTTTAGCATCGTGTATTCGTACAAGAAATTGTCAGCATCTTTCTAGCCTCTATCAGTGTGATTTCAGGTCCGGCAAGTCCACAATTGACCAAGTATTCGCACTACGGAAATTCCTGGAGAGAACCCATTCTTCGCTGATTTTGAAGCCTCATATCCCTTCGTTTGTATAGATGAGCCATAGAATGTCCAGATTTAGCAAGTATACACATACAATTTCGTCTTTGAAAATGGTTTAGACAAGGTGATGCGCTGTTCTCTAACAACATATTCGGGAACACAAACAAGCCAACACCAAAGCGGCAAGGTCTCTAAAAAAAACTTGAATACGCCTTTGACATTCTTGGCAGATGAAATGAGCTGAGCGGCGAATGAGGGCAAAATCTAGTACATTCTCTTAACAAGAAGGGACGTTAACTTTATTGTAGTTTGAGATCTTCTCTACCTCGGCTTGTCTACGAATTCTGATAAGACGGCTTAGCCAGACACACAAATTGATAGGAATTATGGTGCCAACTGATGCCGGCAATACCATTGCCGAGGCCCAGTTTACAGGTGCTGCTACTGACATGCTACCGAATCGCTAACTCTTTTTACGACACATTCTGTAGATTGGGCTGGAGTGATGGTAAGCAACAAGAAAGTTCCGCCTGTTACGTTTACACTCCACCAACAAACACTTGATCAGAGTGGTGCTTCTGACGGCTTGACCCAGGAAAGCATATTTTTGAATAAGGTTTCAAAAGAGACACGTTCTGAAAGACAACTGTCTTCGAGTCGGATTACCGCCAACTCTTCTCTGACGCTTCGCTATCCAAAGGATGGCTATGACAATAGTGTGAACGACACAGGGTACAAACACTACAGAGATCAACCATGGGAGCTAACTATGGAACTCCCAGTGTGAAGTAGTCTACACAGCAAGTAAGCAATTCTGTACCAAAAATTTCACTTCTGGGGACTATACTCTTTAAGGCATTCAAGCCTCATCAACAACCGTCGGATAGCGGGTTGTGAGTGTGAATTTGGTTGGTGCATAGTTTCTTATTGCTGTAAGGGCATAACACCTACAACAGTTTGATTCGGTAAGCCAACGTTTGAATTCTCACTTCACGTCTTTGCTTAGCATCGTCGGTGTGTGTGTTTTTTGGTGTTTTTTTTTTTTTGTAATTACTAGCCAATTTAGAGTAGGCGTATCAAATATACGTGGGCTAAAAAGTAATCAAATTTCTGCGTACGTCCACTAAGTACAGACCAGCTGCTTTGGAACTTAGTGAAACGCAGGTAGATCCCCGCCCAAACCTCTCAGGTTATTCTGATTTGAAGTTATCTGGCTACGAACTAGTGCCATTATTCTTCTCTCACCGCGGTCTCGCCATTTACGTGCGTGGTGATGTTGCTTACCAAATTCCACCATACTGTAATCCTGGTTAAAATTGCATCTCCGTAAGCAAGTTATCCACTGTTGCTTTATTTATAGAAGCCCCAAACTGGACAGCAATTCGACGTTCAACGAGTTCGATGCGCTGTCTGACTCCATACAAAGAATTGTATCCCTGTATCCTCATACACAATTCTGCGTGGCTTCGACATTCTGGCAGACAACACCCGAAGGATGGTGTGTTGAGATCTTCGCTGCGGAAAACAACCTAACGCAGCTTGTAAATGAGCACACGCGAATACCAGACGTTGATAGTCACACCGCCAACATCCTGGACTTGTTTTTAACTTCTCGCCCTGATAAGTACACCACTGATGTGATCTCCCCTCTAGGCTCGTCGGACCAATGTGTCATATCAGCTAATTTCTCGTACACCGACCACACAGTTAGAGAAAAAATTCCTAAAAGAACCGTATGGCAATACGAGAAAGCCAACTGGAGCGGACTTAACAGCTTCTTTAGAAATTTTAACTGGTCGTTATGTTTCCTCGATAACGACGTGGATGCCGCTACTGATATGATCACAAACACCATTCTCTTTGGAATGAGATCCCTTATCCCTCATCGGATGAAGAGCATCAAACGAAAAAAAAGGCATGGTACGACTCAAGCTGTAAAGGGGCTATCAGGGTTAGAGAAATGTTTTTTCGGTCCTACAAAACCAACCCGAACGAGGAAAACCGAAAAAAGTTTAAACGAGCCAGGAATGACTGCAACGTCTTTCTTAAGTGTGCGAAATTCCGATATGACCAAAAACTGAGGAAAAAAATACTGCAATGTCCCAAAGGTAGTAAAAGCTTTAGGTCATTTGTCAAAAACATCAGAGATTCTGCCTCATCCTTCATCCTAACGCTCATCTACAATGACGTTCCAGCTATCAGCTCTTTAGACAAAGCCAATCTGCTAGCTCATCATTTCCAGATTGTGCTTTGTCTCCGCCTACACTTGAGTGCGTCGAATTTTCAATGGGACGAATCCACTTTCGCACTCGTGTAGTAGCAAGATTACTTAAAGATCTCACCGTACATAAATCCGCTGGTCCAGATGGTATAACTCCCCTTCTTCTGAAGAGGTGTTCTTCTACGCTGGAAAAACCACTGCGTAAGCTCTTTCATCAATCCAAGGTCATGGAAACGCTGATAAATTGTCAGCTCATAAAATATCTCGAAACACGAAAACTTCTCAATGACCGGCAACGCGGTTTTCGTAGCAACAGGTCCACTGGTGATTTGATGGCATGTCTCACCGAAAAGTGGAACTAAAGCGTACATCAATCTGGCGAAAGCAAGATAGTTGCACTTTCTAAGGCATTTGACAGAGTTTGGCAACAGGCTCTTTTGTCGAAAATCCGTGCATTTGGGATCGACTACTCTCTTCTTCAGTTGATTAGAAATTACCTTTCGGAACGTTCAATTCAAGTTGTCTTGGACGGTTTCAAGTCTGATATTCACAGACTGTCTCCGACACTCTTTTTAATTTTCATTAATGATCTCTGGTCTGCCATTTCTAATCCAATATACAATATTCCTTTTGCTGACGACAGTACCCTGCTCTTCGACTGTGGAACGAGAACGGCAGCGTATGCTAAGCTCATTAAATTCCGATATCAACAGCATAACCAATTGGTTAACTATCAACAGAGTGGAATTTAATGCTTCCAAAACACAATGCTGTCTGCTGTCGCTAAAGCGAACTTTAAACACCCAGCCATTATCCATGAATGGCACTTGCATTGTCGAAACCTAAAAACTTTCTATTCAATGACGACTTACGTTGGACTGACCACATATTCGATGTCGCCAAAAATGCTGCGCAATGTCTAGGTTTCCTCAAGCGATGTAAGAAATATTTCACTTCCTCTGACCTGGCCACAACGTATAAGGCGTTTATCCGCCCAAAACTGGAGTACAAGGCCCACATCTTGTCAGATGCCCCTAAGACCTCTTTGCACTTGCTGGATAGGATCCAAAATCGTGCGATAAAACTCATAGGTAATACTAATATCAGTCAAATAATGAACACCCTCTTACTCTGTTTTATCGCTATTTCCACCACCAGTGCTCCACTGAAATCGCCAGTAGCATTCCGCGCCTTCAAACTTTTAACCATAACACCCGTCTCGCTATGAATGCTCATCAGTATACCCTCAAGCCCACCTTCGGACGTACTCTGAAATATCGTGATTCTTTCCTAAGCTGTACAACTCGCTTATGTAATGCCCTGCCGAGCTCTTTATTCCTTAGTCGTTATAACCTTCAAACATTTAAGACCAGCGTTCACCTGCACCTCTCTTTCCATCCTTCCTGATTTTCCTTCGGCCGCGCTGTGTGCTAACATTTTAAGGATACATAAATCCCTTCGGTATTTGCTCTCCAGGGGTGGGAGTCCGAATAGGACGGAGAGTTTTTTCTTCACTCAGAGTTGAAGGTTATAATTCGCAGTAATTATTTGTGCTTGAAACTCTACAACAGCCAAATCTACGTGTCAATGTTATGCCTTCACACGCAGAATTTTTCTGTCTGAGTTCCAATTACACAACTGAAAAACTTGAAAGACTTGTTCATGGGCAGGATTCGAACCTAGACCCCTCCGAGTGAGAAGCGATTGCTAGTACCACTACACCATTGCGGTTCAAAATAAAACATGTATTTTCTGGTTCAAGTAACAAGCCTTTAGCTCTTGGGAACACATCCAGCGTTTAAATTTAGCTGATTCACAATTCGATAAGCCTGCGACTGTTCATATTCTCCTGGGAAGCGATGCTTACTTTGAATTTATTTTAGGATCCATAATCCGCTGTGATGATGAAAGATCGCCAATTGCACAGGAATCAGAATTAGGTTAGCTTCTCCTTGGGAACTGTCCATAGTTTCTTATAGATCCTCGATAACGACACTCAGCTCTTTCAATACTAAGGCGGAAGGAAAACCTTGTGATAAGCATAATATCAACACAACACGAAGTTTGGCTGATGGCCGATATCAGGAATCGCAGCCATTTAAAAACGGATGTAAGCCTGGGTTTGATGCCTTACGTAGGTTTCATCAACTGGAAAGAAGATTCCAAGAAAACTCCACACAGCACAAGGAGCATTCCAAGTGTTTAAATATCTTGCATTTCGGTTGCTATGTTTGATAGCAAGTAGCAATTTTTTCCCAAGTTTTAACGCAGCCACTCAAACAAGTCCGTCCGGATGTGTAGCGATGATCCAGGCGGTAGTCTTTCATCTTTGATGGAAACTAAATCTCCGCGTTTTGGTCCCGGCTTCCGTTTTGTGCATTTCGGGCGCTGTTTCATCCTGGACAGATGTTATTCGCTCCACTTTCACACGAAGTAGTTAGTCACAAATTGAACTCGTTTCCATCTTCTCCACGGCAGTGTCTCAGCAGTGAGGAATTGCGAGTATTTTTTCGCCAATTACATCTACCTTTAATGAACCTCTGTCTTTTTTAACAGCTTGAGCCCAGAACAAACTTGTGTCGTGTATAAAAGAGAAGATCCCGACACGGCTTCAAACACTTTGTACTTACTACTATAGGCAATGTTTTTGTTCATGAAGCATTTCCTCCAAATGGCATTGATTGGTGTTTTTGACTTCTCTAGATTTTCCTTAAGGTTTCTGGTAAGATACACTCCGAGATGAATAGATTCTGCCTTAAACATTTAACAGTACTCATATAAACGATTGACCACAAGCTGCATAGATTCAGGCGAGTAGGCCAACAACACTATATCGTCTGCGCACGTAAGGACTTCAATCAGCAGACCCGCATACTCTACACCAACAGGCAGAAAATCTACTATATCTTCAGTGAAGAGAGCAAATAAACTTCTTCCGATGAGGCATCGGCATTCCATACATCAGCTTTGGTATCAGCATATAGATTTTCAAATAGTCCGACTAAAGTTATGTGACATACTCATGCAGTAAAGCTTATAGAGTAACGCGTTCCGGCTCACTGAGTCGAAGGCGGCCTTAAAGTTCTCAAAGAGTGCATATAGTTTATTTTTTCTCAGTAGAAATGACTCCACAACACTCTTTAGGACAAACACACGGTCAAAAGTGGAATAACCCGGCTTGAATCCAGCTTGGCATTCTTTCAGCAGCTGTTTTGCAATTTTTCAGTCCACTAAGTGCCTCAAAAATATGCTGTGGGTCTGTCCAAAACATCGTTCTGGGATCCGGGTGCAGCATATTGGAAGCTAAACCATTTTTCACTATTTATTCTCCTGGCTAAGTTCCAAAATTCGGGTGAGTTACTACATTGAGCTAATCTTCTGTGCTAATCACCGTGCGATTTCAAGAAGGATATAAAGTCTTCTTCTGCGGAAACCTATTCAACATGTCTAAGCTCGATTTTAGTGCGAATCTTTAGGGTTGTTACACTAGTTTCCTTGTAAGCCTTCGCCTGTGACATTTGGCAATTCAGTTTTTAGTTTTTCTATCAAAATATCTCATTTCTGTGGCTTCCTAATCCTGGATACCACTTCCTGATAGCTCATAGCTATGAGGCCTGCATCAGTGACAATTGCTTGATTCATTTTGCTGCTTTTTCTAGCATACGGATAGGATCATTTAAGGGAGATCAATTCACTCATACTCTATGAAGGGATGCCAGAAACCGGTCAAAAAACTGTCTAGGACTGGATATGTGCACTGAGATCATTTAAAAAGACGCATAAGACGATATGTTCATTAAGATCTATTTTGAGGAAGCATCTTCACTTGGATGTATCATATGTTGACATTTTGAGGTCAATGAAGAACCAGTTCCACCACCTATACTGAAGAAGTTGGCTTAGCTATAAAAAAGCTTAAGAACAACAAGAACAACATCATCCAAGTATAAGTGGAAGAAAGCATGCCGGACGACTGGACTATCAGCTCCATATGCCCCATCTACAAAAAAGGCGATCCTATGTCTTGCAAGAACTATCGAGGCATATCCCTACTTAATGTCGCACATAAGATCCTATCCAAGGTATTGTGTGAAAGTCTCAAACCGTTCTGCAACACACTAATCGGCACGTACCAGTGTGGCTTCCAGCCCGGCAGATCGACTATAGACCAAATTTTCACACTGAAACAAATCCGGGAAAAGACCAATGAATTTGAAGTCAAGACTCACCCCCTTTTCATCGACTTCAAGGCCGCATATGGAGCTTTATATGGCGATGGCCGAATTCGGGATCCCGACAAAACTGATCCAGTTGTGTCGCGTGACACTGGAAAACACGCACTGGAACGTGCAGCTTGGAAGTAGCTCCTCCAAACTATTTCAAACATGCACCGGATTCCGGCAAGGTGATGCGCTATCATGTGATTTTTTCAATCTCGCCCTAGAGCAGATAGTGCGCAGGGCAGGTATCAACACGGAAGGCACTATCTTCAACAAGTCGCGGCCAACAAGGGCGCTCGCAGCCTTCCGTGATAGAGGCTTTCACGGCGATTGAAGAACAGGCGAAATTCGTTGGCCTGGAAGTAGGAAGAGGACAAGACCAAGTACATGCTATCAACAAACAAAGAATCATCTGTCCACCGCTTGAGACAAAACGTCAGTATTGATAGCAACAATTTCGAGGTAGTTAAGGAGTTCATCTATAGTACCTCGAGTAAACATGAACTCCTCGAATGACACCCTAGTGGAGAATTGCCATAAGAAACCGCTGCTGCTTCGGTTTGGCAAAGCAATTGGGTTCAAAACTCCTTACTCGATGGACGAAATGTACCCTTATCCTGACAGTTCTACTGTATGGCGTCGAGTGCTGGACGACAAGGAGAAAGGGAGACCTAATTCTGGGCTCCTTCGAAAGAAAAATTCTTCGACGGATTTTTGGTACTGTGTGCGAGGAGGGCGAATGGAGGAGAAGATACAACCGCGAACTCTATAAGCTGTACCAAGATGCGGATGTAGTCCAAAAAGCCAAAATACGTCGACTACATTGGCTCGGCCACATCGAGCGAATGGACAACAATGCTCCAGCTAAGAGAATCTTCGAATCTCAGCCCTCAGGCTCGAGGCGACAAGGAAGTCCGAACCTACGTTTCAAAGACCAAGCTAACGCGGATGTCAGAGCGCTTGGTTTGGATAACTGGAAGCAGCGTGCCCGGGATCATAGAGGCAGAGACTCTCCACGGGTCGGGAGCCTGTTAAGTAAGTAAGTAATAAGGACTAGAACCTTTCAAGGCGAAACCTTTCAAAGCACCTTCACTAGGATGGAATTACAAATAATATGACCCAAGCTGGACTACAAGATGCGTCGCAATGACAAGCAATGAAACTAAGTGCTAGTAAGAAAAGGGACAACTCAGCACTTAATACATAGATGCATCAAAGCGTTTCCCATTTTTAAGGAAAAAGTCAGGAAAGCCGAGAAACTCTCTAGCCAGCAACTTGATTAAAACAATGAAGCTTTCAGGGAAACATAACCCGAAAGGTTCCACTTTAAAACGTGAGGAACATCTATATGAACTTCTGTAGCAGAAAAAAGCCGGGAACTTCACTCCATTTTTTTCGTTTTATGGGACCCAACTCGCAGAGAAGAAGACAAAGTAAGAAACTGGACCAAATGGATAGACCTACGGCATGCCCATCCCGACCGATGTAATGTAAGATTCAACGACTGGCAAATTAAATTCTAAAAAGCATCGCAACGACTGTAGTGCTTTACGAATCTCACTCATTTGATTACTTTGCGAGCTTTTTTCTTATAATGAACCAGTGGGCTACGGTTTGGACTAATATACTCACCACTCACTTTGTATTGAGTGACCAGCGGTCATTTCGTAATCAAATTCCCGACGAAATGCTTTTCTTAAACCAATTAAGCCACCTCTAGGTAATTAAAATTAAAATTAGCAATTAAACCCCAAAACCGTGGACACACAAAGGAGTCACACACAAAAGATATGTACTTTCGTGGCGCTGCCAAAACAAAAAAAAACCATTAAAACTACAAAACGGACACTATGAAGAGAGGGGGGGCTGGGACTGTGGCATGATACTGACATAGCCACTCTCGGTAACGTCCATTAAATAATGAATTTCCTCCGGAATGTGAATTGTGGCAAATTGTATGTGCGAATGGTTTATCCAATTCACAAGATTAACACCTTCATCCGAATGCACCACAAGGAATTGTGAATTGTTCACCCAAGCGACTTCTATCTATCCATCCATCCATCTATTTACAAGTACCGTCGTATTCGTATTCGTATTCGTATCTGTATCTATCAGTCCAGCCATCGACAATTGCCAACTGAGAATTGTATTGACTGGTCGTACACTCGTACAGCTGCTGCCACTATTGCTTTTGTTATGCATTTTCACGCTAAATTTACAAAAGACTTTTCGAAAAAAAATAAACAGAAAATACGCCGATGAAAAAATATCGAGAAAAAGCAAAACCAATCAACCTAATACGAGAGTGATTATAATTTTCCAAGCGAATTGTGTTTTGCTGTTGAGATTTCGCAACCTTGCCTCCATTCAGCAAGAGCTCAGCTCAACTCAACCCAGCTTGGCTCAGATGATGATGGTGATGGTGATGATGATGATGCCGATGCCAACGTCTATGTCGATGTCTGTCTATGTGAATGTCTCGTTGGATAGTGATGGTTATGGTTTGGATATTAACGAAGGAAGTTAGGCGGAGCTGTAGAGTCGCTTGGGGATATGAATAATCAGGGCAATCCATCTTCCAAGTTGATCGGCCCAGCCATGGTGTACAAGGACTTTTCGTTGGCAAAATGCTAAGCAGATACACGATTACCCGTAACTACTACGAGTAGTACGAGTACTACCCCAAGTCGAAAACAATAGAAACACCACAGGCCAGACACGAATACTAGCACTCGCAGTCATACGAGTACGAGTATGTGATGGGCCGTTTGTGATTGGGAATATGACAACATTGGGTCGATCCGCTGGCAGTGTTCCCATCTCGAATGCAGTCATATGCGCTCATGACTAATTAACAACATCTTTGGCGCATTAATGCAAACACAATTCCTTGCATAACATGAGCCAATTTCCATAGTGGAGCACTGTTTGAGTACTCGAAGTGTGATAGCACCAGTGGCAGTACCCGTACCAGTACCAGCAACATCACCAGTAACAGTAGCAATAATGGGTAAATATGACTCTGAGGTGATCGCGTTTTCTTGCAGCACACGAAAGGCCATCTCTGTGGCAGATTGCATCCATCCGAGGGATGTTAATATGAAGTGCTGCTGGATCAGTTGATTGCCTAAATTGCAGAATTTTCTACTTCAATTACTCGTATTTCGAAAATACGTATAATTACGAGTACGACTACCTATCTGACGGGAATGGGAGTCGAAAAATATTGTGACATCCCTGAAACAAAAACAAAAAAAAAACAAAAAAAATGATCCCACTTCCTCTCTATGTATATGGACGCATCTTAGGAAGTGCGAAGACTCATATTCATATCTGGTCTAGAGATACAACAGATATGACTATGAGTTACAGTCTTATGTATGCATGGCAAGACTGCTACTGTTGCTTGCTATTGCTACCTTTGCGTATGTACTTTGCGCCGACCGAGGCTGGTATAAAGCTGCCGGAAAAGAGGCAAAGAGGGCATTCGAGTGCGTCTTTTGCAATCTAAGATTGGTGGTTGAATGACTGAGGTGATGGTGGCTGGATGGTTGGTTAAAGCTGGCGGTAAGGTAGATAGAGTGCGCGGTTTGTGATTGAATTATTGGAGTAGAACCACATGCAATTGCTGGATCAGTTCGTTAGTCTTTTTCTTTTTTTCATTTTAGTTTTGAGTTCCCTTCATTTTTTCGTGATTAAATGCTATGGCTTCACAAAATGTTATACTGTTGGATTGGAACTTGGTTTAGATCAGAGAGGGTCGTCTTTTTTGTTTGAAAATTTAAAATGACAGGCATACGTACAAAAGAAGTCGAAAGATCTAATCCTGTATGCTTAATTGTAATGTAAACTGCAGGAGTTTCATGTTGAAATGGATTTGTCGATCCACGCCTGTTCCGAAAGTAATCACAATGTGCAAGGAGATGGCCTTCTTATATGCCACTCATGGAAGGAATGGCCCAAAATCAAGTAAATGAAGGGTCATGAAGTGGTGAAGTGAATCAAGATCATATTTTCGAGCTTCCTCTGACAAGTATCCTCGAAAATAATGCTTATTGGGTGAACTGGATGTGGAAATCGACTACAGGTGTTCCAAAATCTCTATAGAGATCAAGAACAATGACTGTGGGATCGTATTTTTAACTCCAAATTAGCTAGCACTCCACAGTTAGAGAGAGCTCATCTCCTGTGAAAAAGAAAAACCGTAAAGCCTCTACTAAATGGCTTTAGAATTGGATCAAAAAAACTGGTCCACAAGTCATACCTCTCAAGGAAAATGGACATGGTGCTGGCATTTGTAAAAGATTGTTGCGTTGACTTTAAGGCTCCCAACTCGCGAAGAGTCTCTTCCTGAAGCACGGCAACCTAACACTTTCTTCGATCCCGGCCAAACCATTTCCAGTTGTCCAGAATAAGCGCTTTGGCATTCGCGGTAGTGGTTTTTGCTGGAGCATTATCGTCCATTCGTTCGATGTGCTTGAGCCAGTGTAGTCGATTTGTTTTGGATTTCTAGGGTACATGTTTTTTTTTGATTTTGTGGCCCGGGTCAATCCCGGATAGATTTATTAAGCTTATTGCAAGCAAACATATACTTAAAACTAACATTTTCACTTAAAAACTAAAGGGTGGGAGCCGTTAAAGAAAGTTAGGATGAGAGGCATAGGTGGAAATAAGTATGTTCTTGAGGGAGAATTTGCTGAGATGGTAGTCGAAGAGAGGCAGAACATCGTTAACTTCGCGAAGCATTCTAGACATTGGCTCCAGGTGTCCGTAATTCGTTCTGTGAAGATTGAGCCGGAAAAGTGGCACAGACCTAAGATTGCAGGGATTGGTGTTAAAAGAAATAATTTGAAGTAAGGAAGGACAATCGATATTACCTACTAAAATTTGATGAATAAAGAGAATGTCGGCAACTTTTCGGCGTATAGAAAGGGGTTGTAAATTTATAAGTTTCAGCCGGTCAGTGTAAGGTGGTGAGTTGTGGCTCTCATCCCAGGGAAGACCACGTAAAGCAAACCGTAAAAACCTGCGTTGAACAGCTTCTATCCGGAGGATGTGAGTTCTGTAGTAGGGTGACCAAACTTGGCTGGCATATTCAAGAAGAGGCCTAACAAAGGTTATGTAAAGAGATTTGGTAACATAAGGATTGGAAAACCCCTTAGACCAGCGCTTGATAAAGCCAAGGGCAGAGTTGGCTTTTTTTTATTATACTGTCAATGTGAGAACGGAAATTGAGTTCCTTGTCGCAGATAACACCTAAATCACGCAACTCATTCACTAAGGGAACAGGCAGATTAAAGATTAGATAGCAACGAGGTGAAGTAGGGAGGCGTTTACGGGTATAAGTTATAGCCTGACACTTATTGACGTTAAGCTCAAGAAAATTCTTCAGACACCAGGCTGAGGCTGTCTGAGGAAGATGATATATATCTAAATATTTTCATATCATCTGCGTAAACAGATATGTATGAATTTTTAATGATACAAGCAACATCATTAATGGTCAGAATAAATAATAAGATACCAAGGTGGCTGCCTTGAGGGACACCAGAGGAGGCTTTAATTGGGTCAGAAACCATGGACCTAAATAGAACATAGTAAAGTCGTTCACTTAAATAGGATTGAACCCAAATTATAAAGTTTATCTGGAAACCCAGAGCCTTTAATTTTAGAAGGATTATATCATGAGAAATTCTATCAAAGGCTTTGCTGAAATCGGTGGCAATCACATCAGTGCTTGATACGAAAGTTGGTGCTCTCAAAAAGCTTGGGTATGCAGGACAACTTAGCAATTGTTCGATAGTTGGAAATATCGTCTTTTCTACCTTTTTTATGTAGGGGAATAATAAACGACCTTTTTCAGGTTGATGGAAATAATCCCTGGGTGATAGAAAGCTGAAAGAGAGCTGTAAGGGGTTGGGCTAGATGCATTTGACATTTCTTTAAAAATATAGGGGGAAGATCATCTTTAAGTTTTATTATTTTATCTCTAACTTGCTCTAAAGTTATGGACACCGATTCCAAAGTTGTTTGTGGGCAGCTGTTTAAGTAGGAAAAGTAAGAATGGTCTGGCTCTTGGGAATGGATGGCGAACGCTTGGCCAAACAAAATTGCGAAGAGATTTGCAATAATTTGGGGATCACCCGAGGACCTATCAAGAAAATTTAGAGATGATGGATAGTTATCCGATTTGCTTTTAGTTTTGATGAACTGAAAGAATCTTTTGGGGTCGGAAATGAGTGTGTGGTCCATTCGGTTTAAATAGTTGTTATAGAGAGTTTGGCAAAGTACAGAGAAATTTATTTGGGCAGACTGGTAGTAGAAGAAATCGGTGTCGGAACGCGATTTTAAGTAAGTATACCAGAGCTTATTTCTCTTGTTACGAAGAGATCGCAGCTCTTTATTATACCAGGGTGGTGATGATGAGGGATTCCTTTTGTGTAAAAAAGGCACAGATTTTAAAATTTCGGTATAAAAGGATGCAAGAGCATCGTTAACCATAAGGTTAGGGTTATTGTAGAGAAAGTTAAAATTGACCATACTGAGGAGGTTGTTCAGTTTGGCGTAGTTAGCCCTATGAAAATTAAAACTGTAAGAATATTCATAGGAAACGGGATTAAGACCATTGTCATATGTCAGCGTAAGAGAAAGGGGAGGGTGGTAACTATCCAACTTAGAAAGCAGATGTTTACTTTCTAAAACGACGCAGTTATCTGTATCAGTGGCGAAGACTAGGTCGATGTTATTGGTGACACCACTTAATTGATATAGACCAGAGTCAGTTAGGCAGTCGATGAAAAGATTTTCTTTATTAGAGGTAGGATCAGCACTGATCAGTCTGAGTCCATAGAAGCTTAGGTAGATTAAAATCACCTAAAAAAATAACAACGTCATTGGGATCAGCAGCATTAAAAATGCAGTCGATTGCATCAACAGCTAGCTGGTAACCTTGAATTGGTTGAGAGGGACGAATATAGCAGCAACAAATATATAGGTTGCGTTTGCAAATAGGAATTCTAGCGCAAACGAATTCGAAGAATGCAGTGGACGATTTTTTAAAGGGTCTAGACTCGAGACGAGAGTGTATAGCTAAAAGTACACCACGGCCATATAAATTCTCCTCTTTATCTAGACCATCGTCACGGTGTAAATCGAAGTCTTGGGAAAATAATTCGTTATTCTTAATATCAGGGGTGAGATTGGTTTCTGTGAGGGCAAAGATGTCGTATGGCAGAATCTGCGAATTAAGATATATAGCAGAAATCTTAGTTCGTAATCCTCTTACATTTTGATAATACAGGGACAGATATTTGGGAGGCTTCGGCAAAGAATTGAGTGGTTAGGAGCGATGGTAGTTTTTGAAACTGGACCGTGTTCTCTGGAGGTGTAGTATGCGTTTGGAGCTAACATGAGACGCAAAAGAAGAGAGATAATTAGCCACGTCATCAGGAGTCATATCTAATTGTTCATGAAAACGTATAAAAAGTTGCCGCAGATCATTATGATTAGTGGGGAGGCCTTCTTGCAGAATGGAAACCATTGCATTGGTTTTCGTAATACCGTCGATACAGACAGAGTCAGGCTTGTCATGTAGGTAGGCGAGATATAATGTATGTTGCATCTGGAAGCTGTCCATAGAGTTCAGGGCTGTATCCACTTCACAAGAATTTTTCTCTTAAAAGTGTACACTATCTGCTCTGTTTTGCTGTTTATCGTCCAACACTTAGCTTCATATGGCAGAACTGACAGGATCAATGTTTTTTCGCCTTTGTCTTCGGATTTAGGAATTTGTTTCACCAAATCGAAGAAGCAGCGATTTTCTTGTGTAAATCTTATCCGAATGTCCACTAGGGTTTTCTATGTGTGTACTTAACGTTTATGAGATGACGAGGTAGGTAAACTCCTTAACTACTTCGAGTTTACTATTGTCAGCAATGACGCTTTGTTCTAAGCGGTGGGCAGATGTTCTACATTGTGTACTCGTTAATTTCAAGACGAGCTCGTTTCGCCTGTTCTTCAATTGCAGTGAAAGCTTCTATGACGACGTGCTGGAGACACCGATGATGTCGATCGTTGTGTATCTAAGTTGCTGGACGGATTTATTTTAGATTGTGCCTTTCCTGACAGCTGTCCGGCGGCGATTGAAGAAATCGCATAGCGTTTGGAATGATGTGAGGAATTATTCCCAAATTGCGCATTTCATCGCGTGTTTTTCACCGTCTTGCGGCACAGCTGGATCAGTTTTGTCGGGATTCCGAATTTGGCCAAGATCCCAAAACGGTGAGTGTCATTAAATGCGGTTTTGAAGTTAATGGGGTGATCTTGAGTATGGACTTCAATCTCACTTGGTCAATAGTGAATCTGCCGGACTGAAAACCACAGTGTAAGGTGCAGATTAGATAAGCCTCGATGGTATTTGAAAGACACGGGGATCGCCCTTTTTGAATATGGTGCATATAGAGTTGATAGTCCTGTCATTAGGCATGCTTTCATCATTACTTGGCTTATGATTTAGCGCATACACATTTTCACGTTTGAAAAACTCCGCTGCCAAACCATTGGAGCAGCTGCCCTTCTAAACTGGGAGTGTAGATGGCTTCTTCATCTGCATTGACTGGAATCGGGTTCTCTTTTTGCACTTTCTAGCACATTCTACATGAGACACCTGCGTTTCGATATGTGGTTCCATTCACTCTTCTAAGAGTCTGGTTCAAGACTCCTGCCAGTAGCTAATTCTGGGAAAACAAGAGGATTTTGATAATTCTATATCCTTGAGTTGGTAGGGTGCGTAGGTTTTAAAAGAAAATTAATTCCTCCCTCCTTCTAGCTCAGTACTCTTCTCTCGTTGCTTTTGGTTTGCGCTGCAACGTTTTTCTATTACGTTGCCAAGGGCTTTTTTTCGGTAGGAGCTGGTGGCCTATGGTGGTCCCGGCTATCTCTTTTATGATGACGCGATGATGATCTCCGCACAGCGGAGACTTTCTCGTTCAGGTTACTCCAGTCGGGCTTCCAACGTTGAATTTACATATATTTTTAACAAAATATTGAATTCTTTTATTTAATTTTATAATTATTATTATTCTATTATAATACATTGTCAAACACATTTTTATTTCATAAAAAAAACTGTGTCTTTTCACTGAACTTGAATCAAATGCATCAGAAATACAATTTTTCGTTACTGTCCCTAATAATTTGGCAACCCACTGTATATTTCTGTTCACTTTTCAGCTTTTTCTCGTTAGATAGGCTGGCTCTGAATTTGGCTATAACAAGGAAGTGGCCTAAACCGACGTTTGACGCTCTGAATGTAAATATATTCAGAATATTTGGTTGACAGATCGATCAAGTTTGGTATGCAGCTCCACGTTGCTGTGTAGATTCGTAGTCTTGGAAGGCTAGTTCTACTTATCATTGTATAACGAGCTGCTGCAAATTGATTACCCGGCATCCCTTGTCTGTTGACGTGTGGACGAGGAAATGTTTAACAACTTATCTGGAGAAGATGTTTTCCTTACCGACATTTTGACATCATACTCCGGACATGACAGGAGGTCATAGAACACCTTCTTCATAGAGTCTTCAGCTTCGGTAGTAGGGACGTGTGCACATATTGTGCTGATGTTTTGAAATGTTTTCTTGATGTGGATCACACCCAGACTACCGCTAATTACTTACCACGAACACGCATAATAAAAGAGTTTTAAGGCTGACTTAACCTTATCGACGTGAGCTCCAAATATGTCGAAGTAGCCCGGATAAGGTAAATTTTGTGCTTCTGTTTGCAAGGTGTCACACTGCCGTTAAGTCCATTTAGGGAGTTTGTTCGCTGTCGTGTGCGAACTAGTGCTGCTATTTTTGTCTCTCTTTCAGGAGTTCGAATCTGGATGGGCACTGACCAGCACCCGATGGCTTAACTTGGAGGTAAAATAAGCTAAATTTCTACAGCATCAACAGATATAAGGTTGATAAGCTGCTCATTTGATCAAATTCAGCTCTATTAGAGCCAAAATCAACTCTTGTACAATGGTAGGCCCATATTGTTCGAAAGAGTCTCGCAAAGGCTGTGTGTCAACGCATTTCCGAAGGGTCCACGACTTTGCTACAACTATTTCAGGCTAACTTAACCAACCGGCTCTTCTGTATGATTGGGTAAAACGCATAGCAATACCGTTGTTTTCTCTTTACTGCCATTTTCCCCATTATACTCGTATTCATAGCTTGTTTTCATGTGTGGGACGAAGATCCGTCAAAGACTGTGACTGCACCCATTAACAGTCGCCGCTTAGTTCTGTGATAAAAACAATTCTTTTCCAGCCTTTGGGTTACGTACCCAGTTCTCCGGTTCTCTAACTACCTTCATCTTGTTCAGTGCCATCTTCAGCCGATTCAGTCTTGATAAGGAAACCTCTCTCCATTATTAAATTTCATGAAACAAATTTGGCATTGGCAACAATTTGGCTATTAATTTTTGGACCATCCGGGGAAGACTCATAATTCGTCCATAGTATGGATATGGTTCCTTCTCATTGTTCCTTCTGTAGCCCTGCATTATGCTGTTTTATGAAATGCGGCAACGGCACCTTCATGTCAACTTAATGAGAGTGATGGTCTTGTCAGAAATGGCTGTTGTGCACATAGATATCCATTTTATTGAGAAAATTAAGGCAAAGTGTAGACCAAGACTCGATGGGTTGTTCCATTATATAATGTTCCGCATCCATAAAGACTCAGAGGGGAAGACTGCATGTCCAACATCAAAAGCAAAATCCCTGTTATGCTGCATCTTCAGAAATCTTCACAGAGACATAATACTATGTAATGCCACACAAATTTGTATCTTCGAAAAACTCATTCAAATTCATAACCTCCAACTGAACTTACAGCACCAAAATGCTCTCTTCACCTGCTGAACAGATCCTCATCCAGTATCTTTCATTGAGGTGTTACTGGGGCCTGTATCTCTTGTTTAAAGAATAATAGCCTAAACAGTCTTACAGTCCTTGTTTGTCGTACCGCGGAGCCTTCTGCAATTTAAGTTTTTACTGATAAATGCTCGAGCCCATGAACGCCATAGATTATGGTTTCCCAACCCTCTGGTTACCGATCTCCAGTGGTCGTTCATATTTGTGTACTCAGAAAATTTTCAGGTAAAGCTGGTCCCTGAATTGTTGGCGCCCTAAGGAGTCAGTTACCATTGTACTTGTGATACTTCCACTTGTGCTATTTACCGAAGAACAACTTCCATCTACAATATATAATCTTGTGACATACCCTGAGTTCAATTATTGTGCCTCCGATGACTAGATGTTTGTCATTGTAGAAATCAGCAACTTGTCCTCGTACATTCTGACACGTTTCCCTAGCTTGTGTCGAAATCTCTCATCACAATTGCGATGTTATAGATATTTATAGATCATCTGTCCGCGAATATACAAGCTTCTATTTGAATATAATCCTCTTCGGTACTGCCGGTGCTAGTATTAGTCTTACGTCGGACTGGTGCATGCCTCCAAGACTAGAGATGATAATACTCTCAGTGATTAAGGGTACTAACAAGCATCATACGACATTGTCTAACGCAGTTCTAGGATGTCCTGTCCTTCAATATTAGTCCGTATTCGAGATTTTCTGTGTTGGATTCTTCTTCACTTCATAATCCTCGAATAAACTGATAGATGGCGCCATCCGTAGACATGCTTACTTGTAGGGCTGTAATTTGTTCTAATGCAGAGACATCTTCTCGTCATTGAGCAAATCGGCAACCGTCGATGATGCTTCTTCAGTGAGGCATCTTCTCCATGTTCAATAGGATCCAAAGTTACTACTATCTGCATTCAAAATTTACAAGAACCATTGACGACCATCATCGGCGACCATGCAATCATTGAGTGATCTTAAAAAATGTAAAAAAGTGTCACAATAGCTCATTGCTAATCAATGCTCCAATTACATTAAGCCAGTAGTATTACCCAGATGTTGGATACAGTTGGTCACAGGTAATCATTTTTGGTGTTCCTAGTCTCATTTGAAACGGGTACCAACTGTAACTCTAGTACTCAATTGCCGTGCTTACCTCTACAAGTTTCTGTTCGGGTCTTGTTGTTCCGAGGAGTTCCGGAGAATCCTCCTTCTTCCTCCTCCTTTGCTCGTAGAACGCATGACTCACAACGGGCACCGACACTACTACGAAATTTTCTGGCTTATCTCTGAAAGTTTCTGTTCGGGTCTTGTTGTTTCGAGGAGGTCCGGGGAATCCTCTTTCTTCCTCCTCTTTTGCTCGTAGAGAGCATGACTCACAACGGGCACCAACTCTACTACTAAATTTTCTGGCTTATATCTGAAAGTTTCTGTTCGGGTCTTGTTGTTTCGAGGAGGTCCAGTGATTCCTCCTTCCTCCTCCTCCTTTGCTCGTAGAACGCATGGCTAACAACGGGCACCAGCTCTTCTACTAAATTTTCTGGCTTATCTCTGAAGGTTTCTGTTCGGGTCTTGTTGTTCCGAGGAGGTCCAGAGAATCCTATGTTCTTCCTTCTCCTTTGCTCGTAGAACGCATGACTCATAACGGGCACCGACTCTACTACGAAATTTTCTGGCTCATCTCTGAAAGTTTCTGTTCGGGTCTTGTTGTTTCGAGGAGGTCCAGTGATTCCTCCTTCCTCCTCCTCCTTTGCTCGTAGAACGCATGGCTAACAACGGGCACCAGCTCTTCTACTAAATTTTCTGGCTTATCTCTGAAGGTTTCTGTTCGGGTCTTGTTGTTTCGAGGAGGTCCGGAGAATCCTATGTTCTTCCTCCTCTTTTGCTCGTAGGACGCATGACTCACAACGGGCACCAGCTATACTACGAAATTTTCTGGCTTATCTCTGAAAGTTTCTGTTAGGGTCTTGTTATTTCGAGGAGGTCCAGAGAATCCGATGTTCTTCCTTCTCCTTTGCTCGTAGGACGCATGACTCACAACGGGTACCGACTCTACTACGAAATTTTCTGGCTTATCTCTGAAAGTTTCTGTTCGGGTCTTGTTATTTCGAGGAGGTCGGGAAAATCTTATGTTCTACCTCCTCGTATAACACATGACTCACTTGTGTTTCCCTATGCAGGGCCGCTTTAAAGGTGAGCTTTGTTTTGCTTATACTATATCATATTTGCCTGCACTTTTCATCAAACCGGGGGCTTCTTGCTCATGCTCTGGGTAACTCAATATATCAGATGCGGCAATTCTGATTGCTTGTTAGCCGCCACTGATCTTCAGCACTTAATGTAAGAGAGTTGGCGAGAGGTTGAGGAAGACACGATCCCAGTTTGGGACTATTGCAGAACGCTACTATCCGTAGATGTAAATTGGCTGCAACTATCATAGTTAGTGGTCATAGTTGTTGGAAGGCTCGGACACCTATATTACGGCTTTGATCACTTCATGATCAGTTTGGTTGATCAACATTTCCGTCATGCTCTTTCGAGTATATTTGGGTTAGAAAACCGGCTGTTAGATACAATCATATTCCGACCCGCACCCAATTACCCTTGTCCAGACGTGGTATTGAGTATACTCGTACTATCCTAGCAAACATGTCCTCTTTTCCTGTTTTGGAGTTAGAATCGTTTAGCGCATTGCTCGTGAGTTTTCTCGCGGGGCTCATGGCAACGTCTTTGATAGCGTCGTCTATTTCTTCTGTTAGATCATGATGTCTATCCTATAACAGTCCCAGGCCTCTGTCACTTGCTTGGCTGTAGGTGCCCTGTTCAACGACAACTGCTTATGCAGCTCCGACCGAAAACGATCGACATTATATAGAAGTTCTGAAGTAGGAGATCATTGATCTTGCGGCCTCCATTATTTGATAGGGACCTCGTAGATAGCATTCTTTCAAAGAGTTGATGCAACATGTTACACACATCCTTACATGATCACTTTATCTGATGTGAAAAGCTCCTTTTGCGTGCAGTTTTAGAATATTGTGTGATCTGTGATTCTCTAGACTTGTTTGTGCCCACGGGGCCAGAAATGATGAAGAGGCAGTGGGATAATATCGTTTATCGGAGCCACTTTATCCGATCATGTCATTGAAGAAGCAAAGCTGTGAACGATTTCCATTTTACCACCTTCAAAGTCTTACAAATCACTTAAGCCCCTCCAGCAACAATATCTGGACACAGACAGAAGATTCGTAAAGCAAATACAAAAGACATCGATCTTAAAGTGGTTCAACGGCAAACCGTCTAAAGTCATTAAGTACATTGGAAGACCTCGCTTAAACTCATTTAGCAGATCAATGTAAACACTCTGCCGATTTGTACAATAACTCCTCACAAAAACTATTCTACCTCGTTGACGTTAAATCACAAATTCCTCTAAGCTAGCATTCCGTAGTCACCTTTTTTTTTCTATAACAATCCGAACTGCAGGCTAACAAAACGAAACAAAGAAATCCAAATTCAGCGAGTTGACCTTCCACAACCGAATTCGCCGGCCAGTACGAGGTACTCGTACAAAAGCGCACCAGTACAAGTACTCGTACTCGTACCCGTACTCGTACCCGAGCTGAGATCGCGCCACAAGCGAAAATCGTAATTATTTTGCTCAATTAAATTGCATTCGATGCAAATTGCAGTCACAGGGTTCAATGGCTTATTGTTATTAGTATTTTTCTTCTTCTGTGTACCCCCAGCTCTCCTTCGCCCCTTTGTGGACTCTGGTAATTACTTTGTTTGGTTTTTTTTTGTGGAGAGATACATGTTTCCAGTCACATCGAACGAAGTATCTACAAGTGTCACCCGAGAGCAGGAAAATGAAAAATAAAAAACTGCTCGTACGTGTACTCTACATCCTGATCACTATCATGTGAGCGCAGTCGATGGCGGTCGTTTAGAATTTTCTTCGTTTCCTTGCCCGGTGTCGCTGTACCATACGTTTTATCTTGGGCGAGTAGTCGTATCTTCTACCACAATTATGTAATAGATTACCATTTCCATTTCCATTTTCATTTCCATACAATTCGCGCGGAAAGGTACGTATACACAGAATGAAAAATCACATGTTCACACGGAAAAAAGCGGAAAAGTCACTGAGGAGGAAGAGGAATATCCGACTTGCACTCATCAAACTGAAACCGCCAAGCAACAAACATTCATTTTCGTCTTCGACGTCTTCTAAACATGCCACACCAGTGGAACTATGAGTGAAGCTGATGCACAGTTGTGCTTGAAAGTTTTCAGATACTCCATCTATTCAATGTAATAGAGTTCCAGTCGAAGACGTATCTGACTTTGTTTGTTACAGAATCACTTAAAGACGTCTAGACGGATGTTGGTTTGTCTTTACTATTACTGATGTCCTTTGACCTTAAATCTATCATAAGGCTTAGTTTACGAGTATATACCCAACACATTTACATATATGATCCTCTCTAAGAACAATTATTGCCAAAAAACTTGGATGTATTTAGAGCTTAAGCTACCTTATCTACTTAAAGCTGGATGCCAATAAAAGCATAGACCTTAGGTGGACTGTTGTACCAACATGTCTGGCAACTAAACAGATCTGGCCAAAGCTGGATCTGAATCGCTCTAAGTGTCTGATCGTTTTAAATAGGAAACATCTCAGCGCCATAATAGGTGTCATCACTGGACACTGCCTCATAGGCAAGCACGCAAGAAGGCTTGGCACTTTTACAGCTGTAGAAGCTGCATGGACGAGGAAGAGGAGGAGACAATCCTACACCTATTCTTTCTTTCTTCTACAACGACCTAAACGACCTAGAAAACATAGACGTTGACAGTCTCCTACGCTTTATTATAAGCTCAAACTGGTTCCATTAGTAAGAGGATCATAGATCCACGTGGCATCACAATGGGCCAATAGGCCTAAGTGTGTTGGTATTTCCAACAGCCACTCTTACCTAACCTAACCTAACCTACCTTATCTACTTAACCTACCTATGGTGGCGAGCACTCGGTTTCTTTTGCTCCTGCGTTTTCGGGCGATTAACAGGCGTCACCATGGTGCACATGCGTCTCCGAAACCTAAGGGTCTGTCAACTCTCGGATGCACCCCTACCTGATAAGGAGCTTCTCCACGAAAACCCCCTAGCTAACCCTAATCTACTTATGCCTAGGAGGAGCTACACAAGTAACGCACCGACCTAGGAGAGTGTATCGCCTCTCTCCCCTTCTCTAAGCCACTAGTATTCGGTGTACTGCTTTTCGGCATCGATAAGGGATAGGCTGTGGGATTAAAACGGAAGAGCTCCTGAGCTCTATCAACATACCCTCCTCCCTCCCTCGCACCCCGGTGGCGGTGGTATAATACCGGAATACCAACCCACTGACGTTTAGCGTCAATATGGGGAAATGCTTCAGGCGGGATAAAGTCAGATTAAAGTGTACTCTCGTAGTCGGCCCCCGCCCAATTATCAAGATTTCGCCCATTGATGTCGTTGTCTAATAATGAACGGGGGCAGAGCAAAGTACTGGTCTTATCGTAAACATCTTCAGATGACGCTACCGAATGTTGCTACTATTCGATCAGTCACAAGTTGCCGGTCATAGGTCTTGTTGGCGGCTGGACCACCGGTAGTCCCTACCAGGACTTAAATCACGGTACCATGTGAGTCAGGAGTCCCTCGGATCTCGGTCCGGGCCCGACTTGAAGAGGTAGGCCCCCTTGTGGGAGCGTAATGGTGGCTGTGGTTTAAACCCAAAGTCGCGGGAAGGGTCTTCCTTTGGTTGACCCAATGTAGAGTTGCAATAAGTACTGGGTGCTGCGACCCTAAGAGCAGTAAGGGTGGAACTTGTGCCGGCAATACAGTTCCGATTTGGTATCTTAGGAAGGCGGCAGAGCGATGGCAAGGCGTATCTTTGCCCCCATGGATGTATGGGCATCCCGTAAGCATAAGTCTCCATGACAGGTGGTTTACGTTAAAAATCAGACACTAGTGTCTCTCAAACACCCGAATCATTTCCATGTAAGACGGTCCTACATTAAACCACACCGGACAACTATAAGCGATGATTGGCCTGACTAGGGCCACGTAGCATATGACTTTCACCCTGGAATCAAGCTGGCTGCTTCGAAACAATCATCTTGTCAAAGTTAAAGTTTTCTTGGCCCCAACTAGACAAGCATCTATGTTACATGTTTGTCAAAATATAAATACTTATCAAGAGAAATACCAAGACACCTAACTGCTGTTACCACCGCTAGTGGTAGTCCATGCTGTCCAATAATGACCAATTTTCGTCAGTTATTTCTGGTATCCCAAGAAGGAATGGGATTCTATGTTGGTTGGCCTTCACTGCATGATAGATTCGGCCTAATGTAATTTCATGCGGATTAGTGTTTGGGGTATTTAATAGGAAACTATAAGGCCATAGCATGGCAGGCTTGCATAATTTGTTGTATTTGCAAATACAGAATGAGATAGGCAGCGATCGCACATAACCAGAAAACAATCATAATTCTACGGCGAACACTACATGCGATGTATATTTCACTGAAACCTTATGATGGTCCTTAGAGAGGGAGCTAGATATACATATAGCAAAACTGGCTTCAAATACAACTAAGCATCAAAAACTAATTCTATTTAGGCTGCAGTCTCTACTGTTATGGAGTTTTTTTTGCGTGGGAAGGTGGAAACCTTGCATAGCACCAATGGTCCGACGTCCATTGGTAGTGTCAGATTTTTACTCAGTAAAACCACCTCCCGGGGAATATTTCCGTTTATTCCCCCGCGGAACTACCGCTAAGTATTAATTCGCGAGGGACGGATTGGGGATTCTTGCTTCGTCACAGAGAATTCGCGTTCCGTTCTAAATCCTGTAGATCGCACATTATTCGTACTGCTGCATGGTTCACAGCAGTCCAAAGATCTTCAGATTTCAACATATATTGAACTATGTTTTCCGGTGTTGACCGTTCACCAAATTCTCTACCGCGTTTACGCAGCGCGGACAGGACGGACTCGAATCACGGTTTCGCTTGAATAGATATTCCCGGAAGCAATCGTGACTCGTCAAGAACTGTGTAAGATAGTAATTCAGTTCGCCGTGTTTTCGTTTTACCCAATTTTCAATCCTTGGGATTATTCAGTACGTCCATCTCCCTTTTTGGGACTCGTTCCATTGTTGTTGCCACGCTTCTATACTGCGGCCTATTTCGAATTTCTTCTCTTGATTTATGGATGGCCCGTGTATCTTTTTATTCGTGACGTCAGACCATATTTGTGCCCCGTACAGCTATATGGAGACTACAACTCTCTGAAGCATTAATCGTTTGCCTTGTTTCGGGCCGCCGATATTCGACATGAGTCTCGAAAGAACGCCTATCGCTTTCGACGATATCTTGCAAGAGTATGCGTGGTGATGCTTGAAATTAAGCCGAGCAACAATCATCACTCCCAGGTATTTTATAAATGGGCCGGAAAGTGTGCTCCGTTATGGAGCTTAGTCTTGGATTCTGTACTCGTCTTCTTGACTGTCAAACAACAGGTTTCATCAAAGGGTTTCGGTTAAAGAGCTCAAAACACATGCTAGTACTCGATTTGTAATGCCAACTTTCTTACAAACCCCGCCAATCTTGAAAAATGGGTACTTATTGAACTACCCTCGAACTAATGGAGTCCACACCGTTTCAATTTATTATTGAAGGAATCACAAAATCAATAACTTTAATTCCGTGATCCCATTGTGACCTAGGTCTCAAACAAGACTCAGTGATTTCAGCCTGCGTTCAGTGAAGACTTGCATACACAAACTACGTTAGAGGGTGCAGAAAGACTTTAGAAATAGCTTGCCAATTACTACAGCTGTAGATGGTTTGCCCCCTTCACCAATGCCCCTCTTCATCATTGGCATCAGGATTGCGTATAACTCCATATGTGAGTCAGACGCAAGTTTTCTTAAAAAGGTGTGAAATCTAACGTTGTCATCCTCTAGAAAGACTCTAGCTCCGCTTCGTAGAGTTATGTTGCAGCAGGAGTTATGATGTCATTACAACAGACGGCATGTCCATTAGACCAGAGTCTAAAGACAGTCGTAAGGTCATCAACACCCCAGTATATATTGTACCAAAGACCACTTCTTTTTAAGAGAAGACATCTTGATGAGATGTTCAAGTACAGAACGGAGATCCTATGCTGTGTGCCCTAGAACTAGTATACCACAAGTAAAACTAATAAAGCTTATTTTAAAAGACGAACGTTCCTTGTCTGACATCGTCTGTGGAACTGCTATATTTATGAGAAGCCTTATTCCAAATTCTGAAGAGACGAAGAAGAAATAAATCTGTTCGCCGTCACCTGGTAGTTGCAGCATTAACGCAACAAACGATCTTTAGGTAGCTGCCTCCAGTTTCCCACGCTAAGTTGGCTGAGGTCCCCTTCCACTTGCGTGTGCCGCCTGAGTCGTGGTCTTCCTCTACTGAGCTCTACTGAGCTGTCGCTCGGCGGTAGATTTGAAGATTTTTCGGATCGGAGCATTCATTCTAGATGACCAAGCCATCTCAGGCGTTGGATATGCAGATGAAGAATCTATTGAGATTTATATCCTTATCTGAATGATTCTAAATCTGCGGTCTCTGCAGTGTTTAAACCAAAATGAACCCCAATGGACACAATAACGGATCTATGTAAGTGAACAGGAGCTGATTAGCGTTTGGCATCTAACGCATTTACCTAACCTAACCAAAATCCGAAGCATGTTTGGAAAAGCTTTGAGTAATAGGAAATTGAAATACGTACCACCAGGTACCTGGTATTCTCTTCACGGATTATAGCTCTGGTATGGATTCCAGAATACTCTGAACCGGAGCGGTGCTGTTCGTTAAGTCAATAAGTCCTAGCCTACTTAGCTAATGAACTCTGGTCCTTCTGATAATATTGCTGTTTATCCCATATAGTTCGTTGCTACGTCCGTTTATGGAGATAGGGCCGAAAATCGCTCGAAGAACTTTCCTATCGCATAATCCAAGGGCATTTTCATCCGCTTTTTATGCAGTACATGCTCCGGCCCCATATATTGTAGTAGGACTAGGACGATAAGGGCCTAATACAGAGCTCTCTTCGTTATTCTCAAGAGTGTTTTACTCCTCATAGCCATTTTAGTCAGCGATTGGGAAAGGTAATTGTTCATAACGTTTGTAGAAGTGGTTGAATTTTTCAGAGCCGAGTCAGAAAAAGTCTTTAATTACCAGATATCTTGGATAAGAGTCTCAACTTGCTGGTGTTTAACAAGAAATGGAGGATCAAAATCGGAAGATGATGTAGACTTTAAGCCACTGTCGTCAACTTGGTGATACTACTCGCTGTTTTAGCATAAACTAAGCACTAAACTAGGGTAAACCTGACCGGTATTAAAGAGCCCAATGCGACAAAGACCACTTGTTATAAATCAGTAGATGATTGACGGAACAAGGACAACGTCTTTTCATTTCGTGCATAATGAGAGGGTACCTCCAATTTTTTCTTAACTCCGAATGGCGGAATAGTGGCTGTTTTATAAGCAAAAGATTTTATCTAGCCTTGCCACCTCCCAACAAAATGTTGGTGTGGGCAGGGAAGTAAATTAATTTTCCGCCTTTTCGGTATTGGTCAGGATTTGAACTCAGACCCTCTTGCATAGGAGTCGACGAACTTAACCACTCTGCAAACATTAGTTTCATTCGAATAATTTTGAAGCAGCTCACGTTGTAGAGAGAAATACTTTGACAAATGTCGTTAAGATGATGAGACAGATATGACAAGAAATAAGAACGCTCATGGAGAAGAATGGAAGTGATAACCATGTAGCAAGCGCTATGGACAGCTATCCCGAAGAAGAAATAGTGACAACGCTGCACCTAATTAATTGTCATGAATTCGTTGCTGCAGAAAATACAGTTTTGGCGATGATAGTTTGTCAGTATTCCCAAGTTATATGGATCATGTGGATGCGTCCCACGTCATACTATTCTGTCCTCAATTCTGGTCATGCAACACTTCTAATCAGCAACATGTGGCCCAACTTATGCTTCAGGGCAAGGAGGAATGGAACATGATGAATAGAGCGAAATAGAAAACCTAAGTCAAAGGAAACCACAGCAGAAACATATATGATGAAGGCTACATCCTTGTGGAGTGTTTGCGAAGCACAGAAAAGTTTCAGATCAATATTTTCACGTCCTGAAAACACATCCGTCTGTGCAGAATGGCAACAGCTAATTCGTTAAGAAAAAGTCTTAGACAATGCGGAGCTCTGTGAAGAAACCTCCTCAATATTTCACTCAAAAGATTTATACGTAAGACCTATTGGTTGAGGCTCAGGTCTGTTTGCGATTGCACCTTTGTGAACAAGAATGTAGATAGTCTTTCTCACGCTTGCCTTCGAAGGATTCACTTCCTTATTTCATTTACTTCTATTCCTTAAAGGCAAGCGTGAGACACGGATTCTGATGCATTCTCAGTTTCTGAGAATAAGTTTCTCTCCAGTAAGTAACTTAATTGCCATGCCAGACGATCAGTAGTTGATGGTGTCAGTTAATCATCTTACCAACAAGAAATAAAGTGAAATCGAAGAAGTTTGAAAACTTTTTCACCCCACTGTTCACAGTCGAAAAAAAAAGAAGAAATTTACAAAGTCGCTACAATAACAACACGTAAGGAAGCTAGAGCAAGCAAGATCCCTGCACAACCAGCCGCAGCAACACCAACAACAACACGATACCAACAGCAACAGCAGCACTAGCTGACAAATGCAACAACACCAACCAGTCCCAACCAGCAACACTACACACCGACTGTGTATAGACAACAAAAACAAATTCAAAAAGAACCCAACAACAAAACTCAAGCCTCCGACAACTTCAGAGCGTAAACTAGGTCACCGTGTCGATTTGGTTGGTTTTTATAGAAAGTGAAAACACAACATAACACGAATCAAGAAGCAGAGAAGTAGCAGTGCAGGAAGAGGAGAAGACGCACAAGACGCCGTCCAAGAGGAAAGGAAGCACAATACCACAAAAACGAACAAGAAACAGAGAAAAAACTTTTAAAACTTTTAACACAGACCCATGCTGTCTTTGGAATACGAAATGTTGCCTAGACGGATCGATCGGTGGGGCAGACCAAGAGGAAACTCACTCACTCTTTACGGGAACTAATAGTTGGAGTCGCAGCTCTAAAGTTTTGAGATGGTTGTAGCGCCTTCTGATGGGATACCCACTGTGAGCGATGCTGTTCGAGTACAACTCTAGCATGTGGGCTTGAGATTCAAATAAAAATCCCGCGCTTTTTTTTTTCTCTCTGCAGCTTCTGGTTGAGACGGTGATGTTTTGTTGCTGGCAGTCAGCTGATCTTTGTTGACATGTGTTGGTATTCATTTGTGGGTATGCGTGCGCGGTGAACAGATTTTTAGTGACGTAGTTGCGAGTTGAGATAAATGCCGGATCTTGAAGTTGAACTGGGGTCGTTTCGATGGAAAAAAAGAAACAGCTGCGGAACTTCAAATTAACAGGCAACACGACCGATTAGATTAATGGGCTACGAGTTGGTCCTTTTGTTGGTTAGAGGTGTTGGAAGGTGACGGAATGCCTGAGGTCAAAAGTGTACAGAGTTCAAATTCCTTTAAAAGTGATGAAACGTGCAAAGAATTCATTTCGAGTAGACAGAATTGGCCCATTGGGTCCAGAAATTAAGTTTTGTCTGGAAGTTGAATGTATGAAGTGGTACACGGTACCGCCTACAATATAGGAATTTCAAAAGACGGATGAATGGCAATGGCTTGCCATTCTTTTGTAGAACTAATATTCTGCAAGTAAGCCTGACTTTACGCTACACCTGTGGAGATATCTGGAAATGTCTACAGAAATTGTGGAACGAAGAGGTACGTCGAATTGGATTTCTTTGACTTCTTATAGTGGTTACGACCGCTCATTAACAAGGAACATTCGGGTACAAATGTGAACTACATACTCGTATGTAGACGTCATCGAATGTCCTTGTCTGAGCAATGGACATGCTAAAAGATTACTTAGGTCTCATCAGATAGACAACAAACTTTGAAATAGACAGATCTCCAAGCGAACAGTCAATGATCTAGCAGTCGCCTTCCCAAAGTCTGAAATACGCTCTTATGCCCTTGCTCTAGAACACCAACTTGCCATTTTGGTAATCATTCGGATGAGTAGTCTCGAAACATCAATATGCCGTAGTAAACCAAAAATGCGGGCCTCATCTCAACCTAGAAGCGGAAACACTCAGCAGATCTGAGAACACTGTGAATCCACATATATATATCGGTAAGAGACTTGGAAAGGACATCGATTGAAAATTAGCAGACTTTTGGAAAGGAATCGAGCTTCAAGCCCAAGGCGGTGTAGAAAGGAAGTAGGCACAGCTTAGTGCAAGTGTTGGCAAGCCTAAACCTATACACGCTTTCGGCATACATGAAAAGAGAAGAAGTTTGCCGAAAATACGCAGATTTATAGAACATCTGGTAA
Source organism: Volucella bombylans (assembly GCA_949129095.1). Taxonomy (NCBI): domain Eukaryota; kingdom Metazoa; phylum Arthropoda; class Insecta; order Diptera; family Syrphidae; genus Volucella; species Volucella bombylans. The sequence goes on from OX422144.1 coordinate 10,421,417, forward strand.
AAAGCGTACCTCTGGTTCCTAACTAATATCGAAAGAGGATCAACTCGTGACATGGAGGGCATTGGGGTTTAAATATTTGCGAAAAAGGGCGTTTTCCCGGACAATGGTCTGAAAGAATGATCATTCACCTGTCAAAGAAGGGCCCTGAGATGGACGGTGGGAGTATAGGTGCTCTGCAAAGAGCAGGCTGACCTAAGCTAAGTATTTAAGAAAGCAGGAGCAGTTTATAGAAAACTGAGAAAACGTTACTTACGTGCAATGCCCCACGAGGAGTCACAGGAATCAAAGGAAGAAGGTTGTTCCCTCTCTATATGATTCAAACGATTCAGGACTTGGTTTAAAAATTGGTGTGCAAAGTCATGACGTAAGACCACAAGGCAACAAGGTTAACTTCTGTAGAACCGATAAATATGAAATCAGAAACTATTTGAAATTCGCCAAAACACGTGTCAGAGACAGACTTAGCCTGGACGTTTTCGCTTCTGTCGATCAAGCCGATCGGAGTGTTTCTTTCCTAAATTTGAGCTCAGCCTGATTTACTTATCCACTAACTAGATCTTTTGTTTCAGTGGCACAAATATAAGCGTTGAATGTTACAGATGTTTCAAAGATAAGCCAAAGATGTTTTGAAAATAATCATATGGCTTATACTTTGCTTGTGACTAAGCTTATACTCCTTTCCACTCTGCTTCCACATATACAATGGAACAAGCAATAATTTCTTGGCTTGGGCTACTGTAATCGTCCGAAGACGAACTGTGGAAATCACTGCAAGATCGGCTGGATTCGGTAATCATGTAACCATATCCGTGCCAGATCTCGACGAACCTTACAAGCTTGCTCTCTAAAATTTCATATTATCTCATGCTGTCCAACAGTCAGTTAGAAGGATAAGCGCCCGCTTTCATAAACTACGAATCTCCAAGAACGATGATTTAAGTCTGTCAAACTGTTTAGGTCAGATCTCGATCGGGAAACCTACAATGCACCCTTGAAGATCTACAAACCAGAAGGTAGGAAGATCTAACGTGGGTTCTGAATAGAATCTCGAGAGTACCTAAGAACTTGGATGGTTCCTGGGTTGAATCAAAACGAGAATGCCCAGATCTAATTATAGACACTCAATTCACTGCCTTCAACTGCTCGACTCAAACCCACTTTAAGGAAACCTAAACACCTGCAGATGATCTGTGTGAAATGGACAGTTATTGTACATGTTTCGAACACTACAAGGCACAAGAACCTGATGCACAACTAAAGAATTCTCCTCAGGATGTTAGAGACTTTCAATTGAGTGCAATACTAAAGTAAAACCTCTCATATACTTACATAAGACCTATCTGTCTGTCGTTGTTTCTACTGAAGACCCCCGAAGGAATCCTTGATCTTATTATCAATCTATGAAGACTGTCTAACGGCCCACATGCTTACCAAAGCGATAAATCAGTTGTCTCCTACGACCCATTTTCCTCCAAGAAGTGACACTGCTCGATAATGAGGCGATCCTCGATCATCAATCTTTGCGAGAACTGGGAATAAATGGCTCTGTCTGCTGCTTGATGCACTTCATCATCATACAGCGCAAACTTTGCTCATGCTCTACAAAAAAGAAAATCCTCAGACGAATCTAATTGGACTGCTTAACAAATAAGACGATGCTGGGATGTCATGTGGCAGCTAACGAAGGTGAAGTCATTCTTCAAGTATCATTCTCCAATATACCTTAGACATACTCTCCTCTCGGGCACATAGTTGTATGCTAGAGTAGGACCTTTCCAAGTAGAGCTGGTGCTCTTCAAAAATTAGGAAACCCTGCATATCCAAATTGATTGGCATCCCTTTGAGTTCCTTGACGAAGTATCTAGACCTTGTCATGGACAGTAAAGTGAGGTGGAAAGAAAGTGTTGCAGAGGGAAACTACAACGCCCTAGTTGTCTCCACTAGTGTATCCCATGGATCTATGGGCATCCCGTAAACTTAAGTCTTCAAGACAGGCATTTACGCTAAACACTAGAGACTGTGCTCCGCCTCCCAAGTCAAAGTCTCAGCTATTCATCAAACCGCTGCTTAGTTCATACACAGTCTAATACCCGCGTCGGATATTGCAATATACGAATATAGCGAAGTAATGATCAGGGCCCTTACTTTTTACCTAATTCGAGAGCGATTACAGATTGTTACGCAGCTCTCAACGAGATAACTTAGCAGACTTGGATCCCTCGACGCAAATAGTAAGAAACCTTACAACGTCAGATCACCAATGTCCTACGCCCAAGAAATAACACACCTCAAACACCAGTCAAAAATCGGGACAAATATGAGACCTTGGGATTAATATGAACTATATTCGATCCTAATCGAGTTGATCAACATCAGGAGAAGAGATATTTCCAAGCTCACAAGTATTATCTATGTACACGAGCAGGGACAAAGCATTTTTCATAATTATTTCAGCAGGAGCTGCAGGACCGAAGAAAAAGGTGAACCTATAGGGCACTTCTAGATGCTACTTCCCAGGTAAAGGCTTCTTCTTGCAGCGGAGATCTCATGAGAGATATATCGTACATCGTGTCGCACTGATATTTACTAATTGTTCAGTTGTAGGAATGTGTTTCGAGGGCTTTTAGCAAATTATTGTCCACATAACCCGCCTACTGAGCGCACAATTCGCTATTGCTAATCGAAACCCAATTTTCATTATTGGATAATGCAAGACCAAATAAACCACATCTAGCACGTACTGAAGAGAATATAGCGGCGGTTACGGAGAGTGTACGCGATGACCGTGACGATTCGGCGCCGTTCTCAACAGTTTGGCTTCTCGTATGCAGTCACTTGGCGTCTTTTACGTCAGGATCATGGTTTAAAAGCATACACAATTGAATTCGTGCAAGAACTAACCGTTTGGATCTGGAAAGGCTTCAAGAAGATCCATCCTCGGTGACATTCGGTGAACAGTTTTGGCCGCCTAGATCATGTGACATCATGTGGCAGCTAAACCTTTTTCCTTTGGGGCTACGTAAAGTCCAAAATGTACTTGGATAAGCCGGCTACGAGTGAGGAAATCGAAAATTGGCACTTCCGAATGGACCATGTCAGCAGCAGTTACGGCCAACCTTTAAAAGAACAAATCTTCAAAAAATAAATGTAAAGAATGGTTCTTCAAGGGATTTCTATGGTTCCAGCAGTAACTAGGCCACCTCCCTCAAATGCTCTAATAGTGGCATAACAGTCGACCTACAACTCGTATAGGTGTTGCATAAATCATTTTCTGCCGCTAATATCAATTTGTTAAGTCAGGCCATGGTTCCATTTCACTGTTGCTGCAAATGCATTTGGCCTAATGAGGCAAAAAGTGATCTGCCAGCATTGGTTGAATCGTGTATCGCCACGAACTTTTCTACTGCTTCACATAGTAAATCTTATCTTTGAAATTCGGTAGCCCAGATCAGCAGATCAAATGATTCCCAGGCCCTGACTTCCACTCTTCTGTAACCAAAACTCTGTGAAAAGGGTCAGTCGGGCCCTTTATCTAATCAACAAATATGTAGCAATCTCGCCAAGAAATCGAGGGCAGAATCATGAATAAAATACTACATCGCCTACTAAATCAAAATTTCACAACGAAATCCAAACGACACTCCACTATCCCTCCCATTAACCCGGAACTACATACCATTAGGCACATAACACACTTGTTTTTCTTTTTCTCTTTTTCTTGTCTTCTCCTTCTTTTCGGCCAAATTGATTAAGGCACCCAAACAATCAAAAATAAAACAAGAAACCCTCCCCGCTAAAGCCGTCCGAAAATTTTGTTTTGTTTTGATCAAAATCAAGACCCAAATTTGGTCTCGAACCGATGGCATCTTAAGAAAACCAATTGTGAAGAAACTGGGACGTGTCCACCACCATACATGTGGGCTACCGAAAATTTTCTCTGACCAAGCCAATTAAAATGCTCAATTCATCCTACATACAGGTAACAGCGGTAGCTGGTAGCGACCACAATAACTGCACTACGATCAGCCCATTTGCAGTTCAGACATGCATTGTACCAAAGACTTGTGACCATATCACCACTCCGCCATGGGTTTAATTGACATAGCACGACTGACAAAACGAAGCCTACTATTCGCCATAATCTACCGTCCCCGCCGCCTTCACCTCTCATAATAAAAATGTTACCTAGTCACGTCAGAGCCGTCAACATCAGCATGCGCGCGGTGTTATTAATGATTCAGGTAGCAAAGCAAACCAAAGTCTGATCTCAATTCACGGCGTAATCGAAAAGCGAAAGTGTGACATCTTTTCACTTTCAAGGCCGATCGATGAATCGAAAATCAACACAAACCGAAAGGAAAAGAAAACAAAGAAAACCCAAAAAATCAGTTCGAATTCACCAAATGAATAACGGTGATCAACAGAAAAGATCACCACCAAAAAAAAATCATCGAAGAAAAGATACGTATTGTACGAGTACTAACAGGGACATACTCGTATTGTAGAGATTGAAAGATTGGCCCTCTTTTCACTTTCAATGGTGTTCGGCTATGACAATCAAATAACCGTTACACTCTTGAGTGGAGGGGCGAATTTATGTCACGAGCGAATTAGCATTTGCTTGGGTTTCTGTGTCAACCCAAAGCCCTTTCACTTTTTTTTCGTCGTCGCTTTTTGTTAGAAGTCGTCGAGTCGATGCTAAACGTCACGTAACGTGAAGATGTTACATCTGTCAGATCGTGATCATGATCAGTCATCTGTCAAAATTGACAAGTGGAAGGTGAAATTAACATCGATTTTCGCCGTGCCACTGTTGATGTGCCGCCTCACCGTCGACCTTGGACTTTACTTTTACTTTCGATAGGTTTGTGGTGTGCCTACACTCTAACAATGGTTACTACTATTCGTAGTTCTGCTATTGCAAAAAAAAACAAAAACAACTAACAACGAGAGAAAAAATTGAAATTGGAAAAAAGCAAAGCAAAGAAAAGAAAGAAAGACAAACAAACGTCAAAGGCAAGGCAACGAGTTTGCGCCTTGCTCGTAGCTTGTAGCACCGATGTGATTGATGTTGACAATTACCGACAACAACGGTTTGTTGGTGTATCTGATGTTTTGTTATTCTCTGGATTTTTTTTGCGGGCGGGAATGGAGCCAAAATGTCAAACCAACGATTTGTTGACCCAATTTTTTGTTCAGTTAAGCCGGGTGATCTATTTCGATGGAGATTTGGCAGTGATCTTTCGCAGGATTTGGTAGAATTGTGAGCAATTTTTGTTTTCTCAAAATTCACATCACGGAGCCATGTTCCCAAAGACTTCTCACCTTTGTATTACATCACATTGCCACAGAAAATCACTTAAACAATCTGAAACTAAAATTGCCACCACAATCTCGAGTAAGTGGAATTCTAAGGTGTCCGATCACGGCTCTGCCACAAGTCATTAGGTATCTTTCCATGGCACCTACTTACAAGACGTTACAACCTAAAAACCACATCTATCACATCTATCACCTCTGTAGCCTCCTTTTGTTGTTTTCAATTTCATTTTCATTTTCATTTTCGTTTTCATTTTCTATTTCATTTGAATTTTCATTACCTAATCACAGTTTTAACCTAGATAGCCTTTCATGACTAACGATCACATTCTGTGTCGTCGACTTTGTAGTCGTAAGCTAAAATTTCGGCATCCCAATCGGTAGCCGATCTTCTAAACGATCATCGGTGTAACTGAAGTTCCAAATTGCTAGCTGACAATAAAAATAGGTGAGAAGATACTTTGAACCCAGTGATAACCCCAGGTGACTATGTCTAGCTCCCTAGTTTACTTCTCCTGGTTATCCAATTCCCAGATCTGCATAACAATTGAACTTCCGACGAAGACACGATCGATGATCAAAGCTGAAGTTCGGATTTAGATTTGGATCCTGTGCTCGGTGGTGTGCTCGGTGGTACTCGATGGTACTTTGTGGTGCTTAGCAGTGCACTAGCGTGGAATTTGATTCGTTCATTTGCGCCGATTATATAACAGTTGGAATGAATGGCATTTTAATGATGTGACGTGTGAGCCCTCTTCATCGCACGACGACGATGTCGAAGAGGGAGAAAGGAAAAATGAAATTTAGATCACGACGACGAAGAAGGGAATCCAACTGAAGATTAGCGTAGGCTTGAGGCATCCGCATCATTGATTTAGAGACGAGGCAACCGAACCAACCAAACGAGTTTTGTGGGAAATTACTCGTGTAAAGAGTCTTTGTCGTCATCGTCGTCATCGATTGTAAGCCGGAACGACTATCAACGATGAGACACCACCAAAAAGAAGGCAAAACAAAAGAGAAAGATAGAATGGAAAATGTTGCGGTCGGGGCAAAAATTACTTTCGATTTCGATTTTGAACGTGTGCTTTGTGAGCAGTTGTCACGTCATGTAAAAAAAAAGTAAAACCAGCGATCAGAGGAGTCTTCTTCGTTTGCTCTGGGACAGCAACAAATAATACCTTTAGAGTGCATCTAACTTCTAGTCTTGTATGGCTTTGTGATGATCGTGTCTTGAGCTCAAGCAACCGTGATACAACATTCGTACCCGTACTCGTATTCGTACTCGTACAGCACAGACAGAAGGTACGGATAAACCTCAGTCAGTTCGTCGTGGCTTGGGAAACTAGGTCGCAGCTTTATTAGCATCTAAGTGTGGAGAACGTGGTGGAGAAGGCTTCTTCGGTTTTTTTTCTTCTTTTTGCTATTCATCCATCTCCTCCTCTCCCGATTCATCATTTAGGTGCTGGTGCGGGGCAATTGTTATTATTTTTCATTCAGATGTGGGATTTTTCAGTAAAATACCCAAAGACGACGTTGAATTGGACGAGGCTAGAGGACGTTAGACAACGACGACGACTTTGATGACGACGATGACTTGTTGGTTTGGAATAATGAGATTTTCAGCTGCCGCCTGGTACTATGTATTCATCCTTCGTGTTCCGTGACGGTAGACTTATTCTTTTACTTCGTTAGCTTGAGATACATATTGTATATATAGGTAGAATGCAGAGGGTTGTTAAGTTACATTTATACCAATGGATAGATTGCATAATCACTCTTTTTTTTTCTAGAAAGAGGCGGTCCATGAAATATGGAGAACCTTAAGTGCGGCATTTATCCAGACTTGGATCTGAAATGGAAGTTGAATGGGTATGGACATTATTTCTGTTGGTTTCGGCGGCGTGTACCTTCGAGTGACTATTTATTTCCGAAGTTGTTCTTGAGAATTTATGAGGAATTTGGAGATTATGAACCTTAAAGGAGAGACCCTGTGATGAAATCTGAATACAATACAAATTGTAGACGATTTTGTGATTTACTCTGGAGGTGCAGCTGGAGGCACGATAAGGTTTCCATTGAACTCAACGATTGTTGTACCCCCTTATGGGTTCTCTTGTCTGTAAGGAATCCCAAATACTTGGATAGTGTAGGTAGAAATTTCCGTTTACTTGTAGTCTACATTTTTTTGACTAGACGAGACGTCGATGATCACCTTAATAACAAGTCTCTGGCTTTGTGTAAAAACATCTGTGGCTGTCGAGTAGACTGAATTACCTGAAGTTGGTATTGATTGAAAATCTGATTCTGCCTTCTTTAGTATACGGTTCGATATTGGTGTCCACATCAATTGCATGTGCCACTCTTATTTTTGGCTCCAGCACAGGATTGATAACATCAGCCGAGATCAACTGTGATCGAACTAAGCACTTGATCGGGTGGTCTGATCGCAGATTTTTAGATTTTCCAACGGGTTTCCACTCGGACTTATATCGTGTATTACTGGGTCCACTTCTGCAAGGAATTTGACGCTAAAGCAAACTGAGTTTGTATATTTGATATTTGGCACTGCGAGTCACATTTGTAGATTCACCAGTATGTACATGGTTGCTGGAATTAAAACAGGATATGATTGGTTGCTTAGCTTAAAAAACCCGGTCAGTCTTAGTGCAAGTCCGTGTCGTGCGAAATTTTCCTCTAAGCTTGGTGAACATTCACATTCCTGTCCTCCTCAGCTTTGTGCGCGATTAATTGAAAACCTCTTAGATCACCTATCATCAATCGCTGCTATGTATGCCTGAAGAGAGACCCCAGCTCAGTATTGACAGAATATGCCATCCACAGTCCTAGTGCACGGGACTCAGAATTCTGAGGTATGCTTTCGTCTCCCTACTTTCTATAGATATGAGTATCTACATATTTCCTCAGCTGAAATAGCAAGAGGCATTAGTTAGCAACTTTGCTGTACTACTTGCTATGTCCATTACCTCACTCCATCATTCGGTAGATACGTACAATACGCAATTAGCAGGCCGCAGTTCGATCATACTGCACGGATTCTTCGTTAAACGGGTCTAATTCTTACCATTGCATTCCCTACTATCCGCTGAATCTATTTTGATCTGTCGTTGAGTAATAACTTAGCGACCGAGTTCGGGTCAAGAACAATTTATCGGTTATTTTTCAAAGAGGGTTCGCATGTGGATCAGAGTTTGGATTATAATAAGTTGTAAAGGGCAGTGCGGATCAAACGAGGATCATGGTGCAGATTCGAGTGGCGATCACTGTGAGCACTTCAGCGCTGGACACAAATAGGGTCACTGGGATACGAGTATAACGCCCCAGATCGTAAAGAAAATCGTACTTCGTTTCGCAGTAACGATTACAGTGCAGATTTAGTGAGGTTCATAATAAGGATCACAGTGAGGATCAAAGTGAGGAACACAGTGAGGATCACAGTGAGGATCACAGTGAGGATCACAGTGAGGATCACAGTGAGGATCACAGTGAGGATCACAGTGAGGATCACAGTGAGGATCACAGTGAGGATCACAGTGAGGATCACATTGATGATCAAAGTGAGGAACAGAGTGAGGATCACATTGGTGATCACAGTGAGGTTAACAGGGAAAATTACAAGGACGATCACAGTGAGAATCTCAGTGGGGATCACAGTGGGGATTACAGTGAGGATCGCAGTGAGGATCGCAGTGAGGGTCACAGTGAGGATCACAGTGAGGATCACATTGATGATCAAAGTGAGGAACAGAGTGAGGATCACATTGGTGATCACAGTGAGGTTAACAGGGAAAATTACAAGGACGATCACAGTGAGAATCTCAGTGGGGATCACAGTGGGGATTACAGTGAGGATCGCAGTGAGGATCGCAGTGAGGATTGCAGTGAGGATCTCAGTGAGGATCACAGTGATGATTACAATTCAAATTTTAGTGTGGATCGCACTGAAGAACATTGATGGTCATTGAAGATCATAACAGTGCAGATCACAATGTAGATCCCAATGTAGATTACATCGTGGACCAAAGGAACGATTACAGTCTACATCACAGTGCGTATTACACCTCAGATTTTAGGTAGTGGAGATCGTCGCTTGGATTTTAATTTCAGTCAAAGTGTGGATTACAATGCAGTCTAAAACTTGAACCAAAATTCTTCAGCATAGACCTAAGCTTTTGGATTTAGACTTGAAATCGAATACCTTCCTTCTCAGTCGTTTTCTATGATGAAACGGCATCCCTAAGGTGCAAAATTTTGTGGCACATACCTACATGCAATATACGGGAACCTATGTACATGTCAAGGTGTCTAGTAGATCGGCCTAATGGAGGCTAAGTTCATCAACAGAGCTTTGATGGTAGATGTTAATATCGATCAACATATTGTTGCGGGAGTAACCAGGATGTACCATTAAGAATCGTCTTCTGATATAGTCATAATGTTGCTAGAATCGAGCGTAGTGATTGTCTGCTTTAAAATGGAGGCATGCATAAGAGTTATCAACGATTTAATTTGTATGTCGCGTCCGAATAGGGAGCTTGCGGCAAGCCATTTGTCACTAAATAGGGTCGTATGATTGTAGGTTAGGTTTGAGTAGTCTTTGTTAAGGTGCGCGTGGGCCAGATTTAAGCCCACTAGATGAACGAGGCACTGCTGCGACACAGTTGTCTCGGTGAGCCCACAATGACTGGCCTTGGAGATCGCTTGAAAGCATTTAATTGCATGACATTGATGGCTTGATGTTGTCGAGTTATTTAATTTTTGGATTCAGGGATCCGAGTCTTACAAGCAGTTTCCTGAAGAGTCAGAGTATGATCTTGTGCTGATTAGCTATCGCATTGGAACACGTTCGGCAATCTCTTACTATTTATGGGGTTCGAAGTTAGAGATCTGATCGCTAGTTGGTTGTCTATTTATATTTCAATATCAAACGCAGGTATTGGATATAGGCTAAGCCAAGACTAATCCTGATGAATAGCTAAAGGGTTGGTGTAAGCAAATATTATCAGAGAAAACCCCTGCGTCTTTGAAGATGTCAATTGACTTACAGAGGAAGACTTTGTGTTATCACAATTCGTTCCATTCTGGGTTGAGGTGGTTGAGTTTAACAATTATATCACTCTTGTGATATTAAAAAAAATAAATAAATAAAATTATATCACTCTTGTGATATTTGAAATAAAAGAAAATAATTATATCACTCTTGTGATAAAAACACAACTTTTATTTAATTATATCTTCGAGTCCTTTTTTGGACTTCGCGTGTTCGAATCTTTCTTAAGACTAACTTACTTATTCCTATTTCTGTCCACCAAACTTCGTAATCAATCCGAATCAGAGGGATTCGGTTATTGGTCTTTTCCATAAACAATTTTTAATGACCCAGTTCTAAATAGACGCTGGGTAAGGGATATTTCACTTATGTATGCAATCGTGTTTATTTGGGGCATGCATGGTCATTGATCCAGGCACTTGATCGATGACCATTTGGTTGGATGCTTCGTAAGCGGTTAATATAATTGCTTCGATTTTTAGTGGAGTGCGCATTAATGCTTCATAAGCGGTTATTATAATTGCTTCGATTTTGGGTGGAATGCAATTAGAGAAAATGTAATTAAATTGTAAAATATGTGACATGCTAAGTTGACAAATATATGATGCAATCAAATTGTGAAATATGTGACATGCTAAGTTGACAAATATATGATGCAATTAAATTGTGAAATATGTGACATGCTAAGTTTACAAATATATGACATGCGCAAGATGAGTGCGCATTAAATAATTGTGGGTGCGGGGTGAGCAGTGGTAACTATAACACCCCCAACGTTAGATTGAGGCACCGACGAAATTTGAAGTAGTTGGTTACTCCGTTTGGTGGTTACAATTACGAGTATGATAATAATTAATAATATGGATAAGTCCGTACCTAGACTTATTACATTTGAATTCTTAGTAATATACGACATTTGGTCAATATTTTTTTCAAAGTCCAATTGTTTCAAATATAAGTTTTCTAATTTCAAATCAGATATTGAGGTATTTTCTTTAATTTTTGTCATATAATTTGGCAAGATTAATTTATCGTACACCTTAATACTAGGATTTAAATACTTTTTATTCATTATTTCGACTTTACAATTTTCAAATTTTATCATGAAGGTTCCTTCATTTTTAATTTTTATTTTGTTGCAATTATGATTTATTGTTTGATTATATATGTTTTTTAAAATTAATACACCTTGTAATATTTCTTTTACCTCTTTTTCTAGGAACATTTTTGTATAACAATGGGCTTCTTCATAATTTAAAATGTTTTTTATACATTCATTATTGACTTTTATTAAATTTTTCATGAGGTTGTCTTTTACATTTGTATTGTATATGTTATTATTTGAATCTACTAACACTTTATTTGTTTCAAGGTGTAAAGACTTATTTTCCCTGTTTGGGATGGGTTCAAAGGTGATTTGGGATAGAATTTGATTGGAATATTGAGGAATGAGTAGGATTATGACAATATTTGTTTCATGAAGTGTAATAGCGATCTTTGTGTGCATGTAGCTATCATAGTCTTTAATTAATTCTAGTTCTGTCTGTGTCAAAATATCAGTTGGGATTATACCAAGTTTGCCAGAGAAAACGATTTGTCCTATACCGTCGATATGATTTCGTAAAAGTGTAATGTCGCTGTCTACTTGATAAACTTGTTGTAAAAAGGTGAGTTCGTCTTCTATTGTCGCTATTTTATTTTGTATTACGTTTTTGAAATCGTTTAAGTAGTTTTCTATAGTTTTTTGTTGTGTGTTTATATGTAAAGTTATATTCTGTATTTGGGAGGAAATAGTATTGCTAATTAGAGTGAGTTTGTTTGTTGTGTCTGTCAGATTGTGTTGATTTTGTGTTAAGGATTCAAGTACTTTAGAGATTTCTTTTTCGTCATCACTGTCCATGACACCTGCTATGTATTTCATTCCTTTTCCAATTACATTTATCAATCCGCGTTTTTGTCTAAAATGTGGGATTAAATAATTAAGTTTTGCTTTAACTAATATGAGGTTTTTGTCAATAGAGTCTATAATTGGTGTTACGCTCATCTTAGATATCCTTAGAGTGTTAATGTTGCTTTGAATGATCTTAATCGTTTGTTCATACTCGGTTGTATTGATGATGTGCAGAACTTTAGTGTAGTAGTCTATTGTTTTGAGTTTCCCTACATTAATTGGGATGTATCCATGGTTGTTTGTAAGGTCTTGGACGTCAATCGTTTGCATTTCCGTTAGGATGAGCATTGCACAGAATATTAGTATGGTAGTTATAAATTTCATTTTGGTTAATCCTGTAAGAAGATAATAAATCATACTGAATTTAGATTAAGGTTTAAAGTTAAATAAACATGTGTAATGATGATAGAAACGAATGGTAGGGTAAGTGTTTGTTATGTGGTTCTTCCAAGTTTAATAGTAGGATTCTCCTTATTTTGAAATTTTTTCCTTTGTCTCACATGGTTTTTGTAATATTTTAATCCTGTCTTTTTGTCATTTACATGATCATCATCGAGTTTTTCGGCATCGATCTTCCTATATTTGGCATGGTTTTTTCCGCCTCGTATTTCTTTTATAAAGTTTGGTCCAGGTGTAATTGATGTATCAACTCTATTGAGATTCAATTTATTGATAACTGTTTCTTTCTTTTTGAGGATGTTTTCATAAATCGTTGCATACTCTTCTTCTGTTATTTTTCCGTTTATAAAGTCGATGGGTCTTTTATTGGTTGTAGAGTGAATAGTGTTATTATAGAATTTTATTATTCGTAGTATTTTTTCCTCTACAGTTTCTAGGTTGTTTTCATCGTCATGTCTTAATAAACGGATGTGTTCGTTTATCGTATTATGTAGTCTTTCGATATCTGCATTCGAGGTGTGATTACTGTTCGAAGTATATTGAATGTCTATATTTTCCTTCCTTAGGAACTCACGAATAGGTATGGCTTTGAATCCTAATTCGTTATCTACTACAATCTTTTTCATATTACCATGAGTGCTTATATATTGTAGGACCTTTGCTTTAAATTCTGTCCAAGTTCGGCCATTAATTTTGTAAGCTTGAGCATATTTAGTAAATTTGTCAATAGTTGTCATAAATAATGTTTTCTTTAAGCTATAAAAAACATCTATATGTATTATTTCGTTTGGTTTGGAGGGTGTTTCCGTTAATTTATATTGGATTTTAAGTGGGTTTCTGTCATACTTTTCAATACAGCAGATTTCGCAATTATTTATAAATTGGGTGATTCTAATTTTTAAGTTAGGGTGATAAATTTTGCATTTCAATTCCTTAAACACTTCTTCGATACCTCTGTGATTATTTCTTTTGTGTTCTTTTTCAATAAGTTCGGTTAATTCTTCCTCACTCTCGATATCTTTTAATTCTTGAAAACATCTTATGATTTTGAAATTATTGTTACTTGAAAATAGTTGATTAAACGTATCGTTCAGTTCTGTATAAAATTCTTCATCTATCATTAGGGCATTCAGTTGCGTTGGATTAAAATGTGTTTTTAATAGTGTAATAGCGAATTCTCTATCCATTGTCTTTGTGTATATTATCTTTCTATGATTTTTGAATATGTTTGAATTTCGAATTTTTAGTGAGCCTGACATAATTTTTTTTATAATTACTTGATTTCTAAATATATTTATTGCTGACTCGGTGGTTCTTATGGTGTTGGATTGTGTGTTTGGAATTATTTCTGAAGTGTGGACTTCAGTTTGAACAATTCTCGATAGAGCATCGGCGTTACTGTTTTGTGTCCCTTTTTTATATTTTATTTCATAGTCAAACTCAGACAATTTTAATCTCCATCTTACTAGTTTTGAGTTTGGTTCTTTAATGGAAAATAGCCATGTTAGTGGTTTGTGGTCGGTTTCTATAGTGAATGTTCGACCGAATAGGTACGGGCGAAAATACTTTGTTGCCCAGACGATGGCTAGTAACTCTTTCTCAATTGTACTGTAATTCACTTCATGTTCGTTTAATGTACGACTTGCGAAACAGACAGGGTGATTTTCTTGAGAAAGGACGGCTCCAATTGCGAACTGACTTGCGTCTGTAGTCAGGGTAAATTTTTTCTTGAAATCTGGATATATTAAAATTGGGTCATTTACAAGAAGTCTTTTTAATGTTTCAAAACTGTTCCTATAATTTGGGTCAGATATGTTAATTTTGGCATCTTTTTTTAAAAATTTAGTCATTGGTTTGGCAATCTTCGAATAATCCTTAATAAATTTTCTATAGTACCCGGTCAAACCGAGGAATTGTTTTATTTGTTTAGTTGTTTTGGGAATTGGAAATTTGAGAATACACTCAATTTTTTGTGGATTAGGTTTAATACCGGTTTGAGTGACAATATGTCCAAGGAATTCGGTTTCTCTTTTAAGAAATTCAGACTTATCGAGTTGAATTTTTAAATTGACTTCTTTTAATCGTTCAAATATCTTGTTAAGTGAATCAATATGTTCTTGCAAGGACGTTGAGAACACTATGATATCATCTAAGTACACAAAGCACCTTTTATTAATAAAATCTTTTAAAACGTTATTCATAAGCCTTTGGAAGGTTGCAGGGGCTGTCTTCAGACCAAATGGCATACGTAAAAATTCGTAATGGCCATTTTCTACACTAAAGGCTGTTTTATGAATATCTTCTTCTGCAATCTCAATCTGGTGGAAACCTTTTGCTAAATCTAAGGTTGTAAAATACTGACATTTACCCAGCTTGTCCAGGATTTCATCCATATTTGGAATTGGGAATTTGTCATTTATTGTCACATCGTTCAGCTTACGATAGTCGACAACTAGTCTCCATTTTTGTTTGCCACTGGCATCGACCTTCTTTGGTACGATCCATATTGGTGCGGAATATGGGGAGTTACTAGGGCGGATTATTTTACTATCTAACATTTCTTCAATTTGTTTTGCTACTTCATTTTTATGTATGTATGGGTATCTATAAGATTTTGCGTAAATGGGAATTTCGTTAATAGTACGAATTTTATGCTTAATAGCGTTGGTAAATGAAAGGTCAGAGGTTTCTTGATAAAATATATTTGAGTATTTTTTAATGACTTTCAGAAGCTGTTGTTTCTCTTCAAGGTTTAAATGATCTATTCGAATCTGTTCGGATATACATTTTTGATTTTCTGAAGGGGTATATTTGGGGACTGTGTAATAAACATTACCGTTTACTTCTTTCGGTTCACTTACCATGTTGATGACTACCTCTTGGTAATTATCGTTATAGACGCTTTGGTTTATGGAGTTAGTATTACTCTCTGAAGACTTCTGCTCTGCTTGAGTAAATTTTTCTACTGAACTGGAAGGATTCTCAGACCACTGATTTGTCTTCTTTTGGAAAATTAAAGGAATCAATTCTCCTTCTATTTCTAGTTGATTATTCTTATAATCAATTTTAGCATTAAGACGCCGAAGAATATCATTACCTATAAGTCCGTCATAGAATTCATGGAATTTAATGACAAGAAATTCTACCAATTCCTCCGGACTACCTAATTCACTGAATAAAGGAATTCTAACTCGATCTTTTATTTCAATTGAGTGTTGAAGTGTCTTAAGGGTTAATGGTGGAGAGAGTATTCTCCATTTAGGGTGACATATTTTAGGGTTTATGATGGAGTGCGTAGCTCCGGTGTCAATCAACATTTTTAAAGGTTCTAATTTTGTTTTTACCACTATATATGGGAGGTCCCTTGTGAGGCTGTTGAGGGAAAATTTTCAACAATCTTATCAGTGTAGTTTTGGTTGGCAAAATGTTGATGGTATACTTGTGAGGATGTTGAAGGAAGGTGTTCAATAGTCTCACATTTGTTTATGTCCATTGGTTCTAGAGGTGGATGAACATGTGTGTTCGTTATTCTATTCCCGTTATCATTTGAATACGGGTTACTATGTCTATCATTGTAATTCTGATTGTTAGAATATTGGTAACTGGAGCTAGATGTTTGTTGAGATTGTTGGTAATTGTTGTTTCTTTGAGGCTTATTGAATTGTTGTTGATTTGAATGTCTATTTGTACTTGAATCGTTTCGGGAATTATTCTTGTTTTGTCTAAAGTCTAATTGATTTCGATTACCATTGTTAGTCGATCGTTTTCGAAATTGTTCAGTATTTTTTTCTTGTTTGTTTGTTCTAAAATGTTGCATTTCATTGAAACTAAAATTAGAATAGCCTGCTTGGAAAAGAATATCCATTGCAGATTCTAAAGTTTCGGGGTTCCTACAAGTAAGTATTGTCTTCATTGGTTCTGGAATTTTAGATTTGAAAATGTTTAGTGCTGTTCGCATATTATTCTGAGCACACGTGTTTGTTTCTTCGCTTGAACCTAATATCACTAGTGTTCTGTTGTTTAAATTTCTTAGTTTCCGTTTAATGTCGTTAAAAAAGTCAATGGTGGTTGTCTTGAAAGTGGTACCACGTAATTCGTCAAAGAGTTCTTCGCAACTGCGCCTATCTCCAAAACTGTTTTGTAATATAGTTTTAATTTCTGCCCAGGAAGTAGCCTGGCAGTTAATTTCTAATGTCTCTCGCGCTCTACCCTTAAGTTTACTTTTAATGAGGTCCGAAAACAATTGTTGGGACAGCGCATCGTAGGCTTGTAATATTGGATGTACTCTGTCAACTAGACTTATAAATGTTTGTAGTTCCCTACGATCGCCACTAAATTCGGGAAGGTTGTTTAGGTATTTGAGGGGATTGATAGAGACTGAAGGAGGGTTTGCCATCTTAATTAACTTAATTTAATACAGATATTCTTAGATGTAGTAAAATCCTATATCTATATATACATACACATATATATTATTATTATTATTATTACTATTTATATATATATATATATTTTTGTTTTGAATACTTGCTGTTTTTATCTGCTGATGATTCGGTTGCTATTTGTTGATCTTCTTCTGGATATTGTGCTCAACAGGTTGATTTGTAGACTGTTTGTTGATGAAGTTTTTGTTGTTTTCTTCCGGGTTTTTCTTTCCCCTTTTTTTTTTTGTCACTTGGATTTTTAGAACTAGACAATCACGGTAGTTTTTTTTTCTTCTTTAAAACGTTTAATTGGGCAACTATATATTACAATTTTTGACACTTTACGTTTGTCAAAACAATATATATATATATATATGCAGGTGCACGGAATAGTTAAACACCAATTCTTCACTAATTTTATTAAATTGTTAGGACACCGACTGTTTATCACGTTGCTTACACACCAATTTTATTGTATGTATTAAGACGGAGAAAAAAAAATTTTAACTTTTCGCGGGAACAATCTTATGTTCTTAATTTTGCAGCGATACTCGGTAAAGTGTTAAAACACAATAACTTTTATATTCTTATATTAAGATACCCGAGTATCCTACCGACTGCGCCAATTATATCACTCTTGTGATATTAAAAAAAATAAATAAATAAAATTATATCACTCTTGTGATATTTGAAATAAAAGAAAATAATTATATCACTCTTGTGATAAAAACACAACTTTTATTTAATTATATCTTCGAGTCCTTTTTTGGACTTCGCGTGTTCGAATCTTTCTTAAGACTAACTTACTTATTCCTATTTCTGTCCACCAAACTTCGTAATCAATCCGAATCAGAGGGATTCGGTTATTGGTCTTTTCCATAAACAATTTTTAATGACCCAGTTCTAAATAGACGCTGGGTAAGGGATATTTCACTTATGTATGCAATCGTGTTTATTTGGGGCATGCATGGTCATTGATCCAGGCACTTGATCGATGACCATTTGGTTGGATGCTTCGTAAGCGGTTAATATAATTGCTTCGATTTTTAGTGGAGTGCGCATTAATGCTTCATAAGCGGTTATTATAATTGCTTCGATTTTGGGTGGAATGCAATTAGAGAAAATGTAATTAAATTGTAAAATATGTGACATGCTAAGTTGACAAATATATGATGCAATCAAATTGTGAAATATGTGACATGCTAAGTTGACAAATATATGATGCAATTAAATTGTGAAATATGTGACATGCTAAGTTTACAAATATATGACATGCGCAAGATGAGTGCGCATTAAATAATTGTGGGTGCGGGGTGAGCAGTGGTAACTATAACATTTAACGTCGATGTAGCTTTCAGATAATTGAAGGTCGGTTGATTAGGATAGGTCGCGATACAGCATGAGTAGATTGTCAGGTCCCAAATTTAGCTCTTTTCGGAAAGTATATTGCTGCAAAGATTAGTGGGCCGTCGTTGAAGAGGTTTATAACGCGCCAGAGATGCTTATACAGTCAGCTCGTTGCATCTTAGTTTGGCTTTGATATGACCCATTCAATCTGTACGTTGATTGATTGGTGGTAGAAGGATTCTCATAAATGCATTACTATTGCTTCAAATATGCTCCAAAGGATTTAACTCGGCTACATAGAAGCTTTACCAAGTCGCTGGCCTGGTTTTGCTCTAAACGCATTGGTAAATCTCTCTTCTCTTAATAACCCTTATCCTCCAGGCTGTCTTCGAATTTAAAATAAATTGGTCTTGTGACCTTCGGCATGACTATCTTTACGTATCAACATTTCCTGTATTTAGCACTGGATATGGGCGTAATACGTCCTCAGGCAGTGGACGTGAAGTGAAAGTGAGTTTTGTGGGAGAAAATTATAGACGGCATGACTTTTCAGTTTTTAGGCACGCCAAACGAATGTAGCTTTCAGCTGTACCTTAGAAGAAATTAATGATTACTGGCATTTAAACGTAGGAGCTTAGCTTTTGAAGAACAGGTTTGCTAATCATTAACCGATACCACCTCCTGCGATACTCCTCAATTTCCGTCTGTTAAGTCCCAGACAATGAGCCCATCATGAGTAAAACATTCGGTCTTTCAATGTCTTCCTGAATCTCTCTGGTAACAGACTTTCATAGATAAAAGCCTCAGAGAACCCACCATTTCCTAAGTCCGTCCAAAAACTCGCAGCTAATGACCATACACACTTTCTTATTCCTTTTTTCCAACACCGTCATCCATTCTTGAGCGTTCGCCATATTAATCATAATCAAAACTAATTTTCATTAATCACTTTGGAACCTAATCGAGTTTTTTTTTTCATTAAAATTCCCTTTCATTTACGAGTCCCGTCACGTA
Source organism: Volucella bombylans (assembly GCA_949129095.1). Lineage (NCBI taxonomy): Eukaryota > Metazoa > Arthropoda > Insecta > Diptera > Syrphidae > Volucella > Volucella bombylans. The sequence continues at coordinate 10,440,942 of OX422144.1, forward strand.
TCTAAGCCACCTGCCAAGACTATCAGTGGCGGCAGCAGCAGCAGTAGTGGCAGTGCACCTACTCCATGGCTCTATCAATTCCAAAAACCCAAAAATAGTAAATCGCCTCTAGCCAACATGGACTACACCAACGCGGAAAGGTGTGCGCCTTCCAACTATGAGTATAATATCTATCGATCGATAGACCAATAGCAACGACTATGCCTTACCGTAGTAACCTTCAAGACTTGGCGTTGGAACACAAACACAGCTGCATGCTTGCCATCTCTGCATGCTAATCAGATACCTAAGTGCATGACTACGACTACGACCACGACCACGATGGCTGACGACTTCGACAACTTCGACGACTCATCATCATCATCACCGAAAGTGAAAACAATTTCCCGTCTTGAACCATAGAACCATGCCAGACTTATACTTGTAGATTCACTCTCGATTTCATTCATCACACTCGTGCTCCATAGCGCAAATGGTGGCGGCAGCGTTGATTTGATGACGAATCGCAACCTTCGCAGTAGAGGAGCAGCATTGGGCGTCGGATGTTCTGGGTGCGCATCTACGCCATGCAATTTCCATGGAGGAGTAAGTTCTAGTGCATTTGTCATCATGCTGTCTGAAGGTTTCTCACCAACAGTGTCGATAAGACTACTCAAGTGTGCTCTACTACCACCACTTCCATGGCTAAAAGGGTTGAGTGTTATGCTTCAGGAAATTTTTATAACTAACTGGCTGCCTGCAACAGGTTATGAAAGGGGCTTGAGATAACGTATGGTCTAGTAAGAGGCTGACGTAATGCATAAGCAGAGACGCCGGCAACCTGCACCACCACGGGGAGGTTTTCAACAAGAAAAAACCCAAACATGTACGTAAATTGAAATTATTAAAACCATTTAATTAACGGAGATCAAGTGAGGCCTGGTTGTGTGTGAGAAACATCGAGAAAGAAAGGCAAAAGGTCAGCCTAATCCACTGAGCAACAATTAAAAGCAAAAGTAAAAGTTCAGATGCAAAGTCAGCTGAGGTAAAATTATGTAAGTCTCTAAAGTGACCGGAATAGGAGGGCTCGAATTGTATATAAGAAGACGTATATACTCGTATGTATCTACTCTAGACATACACTCCAGCATATGCGTCGACTTTCATTGAAAGTCAAAGGTTTAACCAAAAAGTTTAGTTTTCTGAGTTGTTTCTGTTAATGTGGTCAGTTAGTGGTTGAGCACTTCAAAGGCTGCTGCTGTTGCTTGTTGCATTCGACTTGGCTTATGCTAATGCCTATTACATGTGCTACTTAGTTTTAAAGAAATGGATTTGGAATAGCCGCTGATTTAAGTAAGAGATGATGAGCAGACTTAGGCTGAGATACTGACAGGACTGAGATTATTAAGGGGAATTTGATCGGAAAATGATTTGTCGATCTTTTGTGATCACAGCTTTAGCTTGTCTTAGCGATGTTCAGAATATCCGCAACCATATCTTGGCTACAACAAGATAATGGTTCTACTCGATGTTGGCCCCTTGGAAAGTTCGAACCTTCGAAAGGTGGAGTGCCTTTCGTCGATCTCAATGTAGTCAATCTGGTTGACGGTTGACTGATCAGGAGTTCTACAAGTTCCCTTGTGAATATCGAGATGTGGGTAACCTCATGGTAGCTACGACAAGGTTTCGCCCCGCCGCAAAGTCAATAAGTCTGAATACGTCAGCAGGTAGTGTCGTGAAGCTACACTTTCCGACAGCAATACTAAAGATGCGCTGTATTCATAGCTAGGCCACTGCTCGTAAGTCTTATCCAAGAGCTAGTAGAAGCTATCTTTGACGTCGTCATCTTTCTCCTCTATGAGGCTAATGTTGGAAAATTTAGGGTTAATACGAATAGTTACGCTGCACATACTCAGCCGCCTTAGGCGATTAGAGCTTCAACGTAAACTGAACAAGTTGACCCCCGTGAAGTAGTGCCTTATGGCGGTACCACGTAGGGCACAAATCAGTCTGTCTAGTTGGAGGCAGTTTTAGTCGGTATGGATCCAGCACTAGTACCTCATGCAAGGTTCCCACCTCCTAGCACAAAAATATCGCAGGAATCGATGTGTCCTCGAGCGGAAGCTGTAATACTCAACCGCTTAACATATCTTAGCCACTTCAATCCAAAGTCCTTAAACGCAGATGGTACCCACAATTGTTCGAACAATCTTGCGTTCAAAATTGCCAAGGATATACTGAAACGCCTCCGCTATCTATCATTCTTCTATCCCCTTAGAGGGATGTAAGGATCTGACTTAGAGTCTACTTCGTGTATCTTACTTCATTGCCTTCTTAGGCCAAAGAGACAGCGATTTGCCAGTGAAGCTCTTCGTTTGATTTCGGATGAGCTATCATGAATTATAGCTGTCTATTGTGGCGTTCTCCCTGATTCATCGGTCTTGTACGCTCCTTCTTTCAAATACTTGGTCTTGCCTTCATTCACAGATTAACCTATTCGAACTAATCATGTTCAAACTCGCTGTGTTCTACCGACGATGTTTTCATCAGCTTTTGCAACAGAACGCACAGACCTTGGGAAAATTATGCCTCTGGGGTTGACTTACCGATTTCCCATAATTTTCTCAAGTATGATGCTTAAAAAATAACAGCGCATCCCATTGTCTTAGACCTTGCCTGACACCAAAGCTTTTCGTGGAGCTTTGACAGAGCATCGAACGTTCTCCTTCACTGTATACCTCGTCTCAAAAGATGCTGTCATATCTGGCCTTGGAAACGATATGAAGATGGTGTGTATCGATCTAGAATTCTTGGATTTTCTCTAGGATCTACCGTATTATAAATATTTGGTCAATTTTGGGCTTTAACGATACTCATATTGCCTAATTCGATCGTTGACAAATGGTTTCGGATAATCAGGAGACTGAAGCCTCTATAGTTTCCGCGGTTTATAGGGTTTCCTTTCATTCTCTCCGTTCATTCGTCAAGCACGCTTTCCTCTGACCAAATTATGGGAAGGAATGTATGCTCTCCACTAAGTCTTCTCCTACTGCCTTAAATAGCTCCTGAGGTCGCCCGTCCAGTCTTGCAGCTTTGTTACGCTAAAGCCTACACATTACCATGTCAATTTCATTTTGGTCGTGTCGGCAGAAATCTTGGCTTTCGTCGCCCAAGTTGAATGGTCCGTTCTTCCTGAAAAGGGAGCTTGGGGTCGTCCTCTCCGTTTAACATTCTAACGAAATGTTTTTTTCCATACTCTTTTGGACATCGATTCCACTTATCTGCATCACTTAATGCGGTTGCGACGACATTGTGCGAGAGGTTAAGGGATACGCGATTGGCCCAGGTTCTGAAGGCTTGTTGCGACAGCTGCCAATAAACCTCCTCAATCTCCTCACAGTATTCCTCCGTGGTTGTGGGATCTAATATAATCGTATAGACACCTTGCCTGCAATCTGGTAATGGTTCGATATCCAAATACCTATTACATCCCTAAATTTGGCTATCACAACGTTAAAGGTAGTAAAAAAATGTCAACCATTCCAAAGAGTATAAACTCTGAGTAAAGCCGATGCACTTGCCAAAAGTGGCACAGCTCCATACATGAGGAACACCACGTGGGAACACACTGCACATGAAAGGTGAATTAAATGGTCAGAGTGCATAATCTGCAATCTGATCAGGAAGACTTGACTTAAGCTGAATCAGACACATAGAAGGTCTCTTACCTGTGAAATGGCCACGTCTCAGCATCTTCCTCCCTTTGAACGATTTTGCAAGAGCTGTATGCGTTCATCTGCTATGCAGTTGCCCTGTTCTCTTCAGCAGAAGAAAAACTCATCTGGGTAATTTCTTGTTTTGTAATCCTGGAGATCTTTCATCGGTCTTATGTCTATCATTTCAGATCCTCGCAGCTTTCTCGTCTTCATTGGACATAGAGCTCCTGTGATACAACGATTAGGGTTTTCTGGTCCTCAGTGAGATGCAGACCGTCACCTGACCTTACCTAACCAGACTTTTGCAGATCATTGTACTCGTATGTGGCGGTCACTATAGTATGTGCTTACGAGTACATGAAAGAATCTATGGGGAATGGATTGTTCTAAAACCACTCGTATGTCTATCTATGTCAGGATTAAAATAGAAAAGGAAAAATGAGCAACCCTTTTGCAATTAATAAATCTATTCACGACGCACCACAGTTCCACTCAATCGAGGAGGCAATTACCAACGAGCACCACATCTAATTCTTTGCGATTTATTCGCCTAAAAGTTCAATCACTAGATAGCCAAAATAAATTCGCTTCATCGAAGACGAAGAGGAAAGAGACAAGAGACAAATAATAGACAAATACAAAAGCAAAGCTAAATCCCCATGGTCAGGCGATAATCACTTCGGGAAATGAAGGTAATTACGTGTAATTGTCGTGCGCTAAATGACTTTGCGATATTCGCATAAATTAAACGCCAAACGAGCCAACATTCGGCCGCCTTTTCGCCTTTAATTCGCCTTGCCTTCTCAATTCGATCTGAATATGATCGAGCGTTCTCGATACCTCCCTTCATATATTGTAGTACGGGTATATTGTAAATTATCGCACGAACCGATGCCAAAAAGTCTAGTACACGTTATTACACGACATTTGTTGAGTAGTGGTACTCGTACTCGAACTCTCAGTCGCAGTCGCAGTCTGCAGTGCGATATTTTTAGCCGCAAGTACAAGTACGAGTACTCACATTCGTCGTATTCGTATCTGTGGCTAAGGCACTGAGTGTGCCTATAGGCGTTGTGTATCTGATCATCGATCATGAGTGCCCCTTTGTTGTTTTGCGCGTCCACTCGTATACTCGTATAACTCAAATGGAGATGAATTATTTGTTTATTTATTGCGGATGGTAATTATGGTCCCGATCATGTGGCATGGTAATAAGATCGTTTCATCGCGATCGGTGGGATATGATCAGGAGAGAGAGAGAAGCGCGCGGATCGCTCGGTGTAGGGTCGTCGTAACAGAACCAACTTGTAGTTCTCTCGCGGATTATGTAGATTAAGCGCCAGAATTTGTTTTAATCGCAATTATCAGAGTGACAGTGAACATTGCTGCGATCGCCAAAAATTCACACTCAATCTGGTCACTAAGTTTGTAAGCGAATATTACGAGTACAGCGCGCCGAACAAATAGATACGTGATATGGATTGGATTCGATGGCGGCGACAACAACGGTAAAGGTATGAGTTGATCCGATGTTGTTCGCCTTTAGCCGCTGAGAGGGACGACGGATTTTGTGTAGCTGCTTCGACAGAGTGCCAAATTTAAATTTAGCGCAGGTGTTTTCTCCTTCTTGTCTAAGTCTCAACATTCAATAAATTTAATTGCCTTCCTGTGTTCTGTGGCCATCAGTATTGTTGTAGTTTATGTGACGGCTGACTCGGATTAGGGGAAGATGATTCTAATTTAACTTGGTATCAATTCGAGTGGCACTTTAGTGCGCACAAACTAAGACGTCAGAGTTCTGAAGAAGCTAACCTTGACATTGGAGGTGAGCGATTGTTGTGATGGGGGACAGTAAATGTCCGTCTGTGTTGTCGATGGTTTGTTTTTTCTTTGATTGTTTTGAGAACAGACACTTTGACGTAAAAGATACAGGTTGTCGGATGTAAATATTTTTAACAATTTGGTAAAAGGTTGCTGCCGGTTGGCAAGCTCTGGTCTATTGATGACGGCATTGGATTATGTTTACTGCGGCATGGACGCAATGTTTTTCAAAGTAAATAGAAAACAAGTTTCTTAAAATGTAAGAAGATGTGGGTATCTGACCGGGAAGTAACTGACTGTTTTAATGGGTAACCAGATAGCAATGATAGTTGTTTCAATTGTTACGCTTCGGCATCTGGCAAAGATACCAACGACATCCAGCTGTCAACTGATTCCTGCTCAGTTGTAAATAGTAAATACGCAACGTGAACTTCGTCGTGAGGTCGGTCGTCGTCAACCCGGCTTATTTTGCGGTTGGATTTGGGCCTACATCCGTATAAGATTGTGTGAATTGAAGCCGGATGACCGTAGACAACGCCGTGAGTCCGCTAATTGGACAGTGGAAATGTTGGCCGGAGATCTGGATTTTAGCCAAAAAATCATCTTCTCGGACAAGCTTATTTTTGGCTCAGCGGCTATGTCAACAAGCAAAATTGCCATTATTGGAGCGAACACAATCCACAAGTGTTCGGCCAAGCATCAATACATCCACAAAAATTGACTGTTTGGTGCGGTTAAGGAAGGAGACATCGTTACCATCAATGGTCTCAGGTATAGAGCGATGTTAACCGACTTTTTGTAGTCAAAGCTCAACAACATCGATATATCCGAGCTGTGGTTCCAACAAGACGGCGTTACATGCAATAAAAGCTACGCAATTCTCGAAGTTGTGAAGGAGAAATTAGGCGACTGAGTCATCTCACGGCGAGCGTTCATTTGACACCACTCGATTATTTTCTCTGGGGCAACGTCAAGTCCTTAGTCTACGCTAACATGTCTACCACTTTAGACGAGGCCAAAATTCGACACGTTATTGCCGGAATAGCGCGGCACATATTAGACCGAGTCATCAAATGATGAATGATGTGCTATTCCACACATAATTGCATGAACGTAGCTTCAAAATAAAGCCAGAATCAATTGTATATCGCAACCGTTGTTGTTGCGAATCTTCAGAGCCTTAATAGACCGCATCAGCCGAACAGCTAGTGAAGATCCTCGCCTGCTATAAGACAGATATTACAGCGACGGGACCGACCGGATGAACAGCTCATGAAACACTGTAATGTCTACTATAGAGAACGCTACACACAAGCGATGTGACAGAACAGCAGTTGAAGCGTCTAAGGAAACGCCTTCTAGCGTGTAAGCGAATGCCTGATAACGATCCGCATGAAGGCAAAATTTGCCAACAAAGCCTCATAACGCTCATGCCCCGGCAGAGAAGAAGGATGACCTTATCAAAAATTATTTCACGAGATTCTCGCCAAAACCTACAAACAATGTCCTAAATTTGAAAAAAAAATCGTCCTCGGCGATTTTAATACCAAGCTGGACAAAGACGTCATTCTTGGTAATTCAGTGGCGAACTACATATTACACTTAGAAACTGGACTGCTCTCGGAGACCGAGGCCATTCTAATCTTGAATGGCTAAGAGTGAAGGGTTCTGTATAGCTACATGAAAACCGCCTGGAAATACCGACAGTAAATAATTAGTGAAGCCTTATAACAACACACTGTATCAGTATACCAAATGAAATCAGCCCAATTTTAGCCCTTAAATTTTGTTAACAAGTACAGCCCCCACGACATCACCTTCGGAAACAGAGACGCAATGTAACTACAATATAATCACACCTTGACAGCCAGTACCTGGCTGACTCCTGATCGACAAACCTTCAACCAAATTAATCATCTTGCAATTGACGCAACGTACTCATCCAGAGTTTTAGATGTCCGAACGTTCCGAGTAGGTTTTCTGATCGAGTTTCCCCTAACCTCTCGAGGCGTCCGATGTCACCTGCATCAAATGAAGAAGACTATTGGGATCATTACCAAAGAACAATCAGAGAGACTGCTTCTGATAACCCCTGGTAGGTTGACTAATGCAGACAAGCTGCCTTGTAGAAAAGAACGAGTGGCGCTCGAGAGCTCTACGAGCAAACGAGAAGAAAATAACATAAGCTCCTTAGAAGAAAAAAGAAAAAGCACGAGAAGCCCTCGATAGGAGCCTTAGAGAGGTGCTATAATGTTATGTCGGAAGTTTGACCAAAAAATAAAATGAGCTGTAAAGCCCGAACAGAAATCTGCAAGGATGGAGAAGGAAACATCTTAGTACAACCACGGTCGGTACTGACAATCTGGAAACATTATTTCTGCGGACTGTTAAACGGTGATAGCGAACAACATCCCAACGTCATCCAGAATGAACCATTCCACGACAGACAACATTTCCAAGTTAGGTCAGCCATTTGAGCTGTTTAAAGCAGTAAGTGATGATTGGATACGGCAGCTCATTTTTAAAATCTGGGTCGACGAATGTTTCTCCGATTCTAAATAAGGGAGATCGCCTGAGTTCCGTCAACTACAGTCAATAGCCTGATTAGATCCTATCACTGTGGTTTTAGGCCCGGAAAGTCAAGCATTTTTAGAGACAATCATTACGGATGTTGAACAGAGACCTTCAACCTTCAAAGAAAAAGCCTTAAACAAAGTGATGTATTGTCGTGTGATTATTTCAACATCGTTCTTGAAGGAATTGTGCGAAGCTCACAAGTCAACTCCAGAGACATCGGCTTTTAAGGGTCTGTCCAGTTGCTCACTTACGCAGACAACATTGACATAAAGGGAGGAACATAGCGAGTTGTCAATGGAGCGTATGCGACTATTAAAGCAGAAGTAGCAAAGATGGGATTACCGGTCAATGAAGGAAAAGCGAGTTATATGCTGACAATAAAGAGGGGCACAGAACATCAACAGCTAGGGCAAATTCTCACGAGGGGCGACAACAACTTTGAGGTAGTAAGGGACCTTATCTACATCGGCTCTGCTATCAACTCGGACAACGACACAAGTCGGAAGCCATGCGAAAAATCATCACTCTTTCTGGTTCTAGTCGCTGCTTCTTTGGGCTTAGAAAGCAATTGATTACTAAAGTCCTCTCCTGAGCAACCAATAAGGCAATAAGACTGATTATCCCAGTCCTGCTTTACGGCGAATTGGCTTTTAACTTATGATCTATCAAACTGTTCACTTTAAATGCCAGAAAATCGCACTCTGCTTAATTAATGTCTAGAAACATAGTGATTTCTGCAATTTGGATTGGTCGGGAGGATTGAAAGTTGTTGCGCAAGTTAAACACTGTTTTGATCACAGCTAGGCTAATTGTTAGGATTAATGTTCTGATCAGTGCTATACACAGCGCTATTATGAACAGTGCTGTGATCAGTACCAATACCATTAAGATCAGTGCGATACGCATTCCTATGATCAGTTCTGTTGTCATTCCCATGATAGGTGTAAAGATCAGTGATATGATCAGTGCCATACCAAATGTCTCAGCCTTTGTTAGAAAGATGAATAATTGCTTCAATGCTAGAGTGTTTAGAGTGCAAGCACGTCAAGGTCTACTACTTGTCGCTTTATATGTGTGTAGGGCGGACATTTACAGAGAAAGGGCTCCACGGTATCATCATCAGTCTTACAGCAAGGATCGCAGAACCTAATTTCACTCTTGTCTTGCACATCTAAGATGAAATCTTCTGTTTTTCGTGCCAAGAGTACTAACTACTCAGAGCTCATCACATACCCAACTGGCAAAGAAAGCTCTAACAGAGGACGCAGATAGTCCAAATGTGGGTTCAGGTCCTGAGAAGTCCTTCTCTGAGCATTTACTTGCTTTCATCGGCGATCTCATACCTCTGAATACCATTCCTTTCCTTCCGACTGAATTTAGAAGAGAGGGGTTCAACTATGGTAAGCTTTACTATCGCCCCACCAATTCCTTCACCGTCACCAGGATTGCGTATGTTTCGCTTCGAAGATCGATACAAGTTTACAATACTTAGCAAGTCAACGCCAGTGCCATATGGTACATCAGGTCTTAAATCGGCGGTGAAAACCTAATTGCATTCATTTCTTGGCACAAATACTGAGCGATCCCAGTCCTGAGTATAGGGAAACTCGAAAAATTTCACAGCAAACAGGGATCAGATGCTATTGCGTCAGACGGAAGGTCTATAAAATCGTGGTGGCAGTTGGCACTCAAGGTCAACGAAACCAAAAACCACTTCTTCTCTTTCATTAGTGCATCGTACTTTCCAACCGCTGTTCTTTGGAATCTGGCAAAAGAAGCAGTGAAGTGGTATAGAAATCTTGTAGATTCAATGGATCCATGTCCTGCCAAAAGCTCTGATGCACTATCAGAAAACCATCATAAGGAGGATTTCGAAGAGACAGGCGACCCTGATCCATAACGTTGTATATGCAATTTCAAAGCAAAGGAAAGAGTTGAAAAGAGTTTCCGTTCCTTCGCATCCCTCATTTCGCGACTTCGTTCCGCTCTACTGAATCGGATACCTTCAGCACTGCCGTTGATTGACCTGCTCATAGCTGTTTAAGAGTATTAGCCCCTTGTCTCTTCTGAATCAGCCCTTTCTTATTCAGATAGGGAACGTTTCGCACTAGTAATAAGCCACGGAGATCAGGTCGTTCGCCGAGTTCAGTGTTCTAAAAAAATGTGCCTCAGGATCAGCTAAATGGCGACAGTGTCATTTGCATTTTGCACAAACGAAGACACTCCGTAAGACATGCGCATCATGATGGCTCGTACCTGTCAGTTACATTCGAGTCGAGTCGACCAGCAAGAGATCCAAATCGGAACCCACTGGTAAATGGTGGATTTTTCAATTGAACAATGGTTAGCGTTAAAATCTCCGTCAATTTCGTCAATTCTCGACAATTCTCAGGCACATAGACAGAAACCATCTACAACCACATTTCACTACGAAAAGTGATGTACGGGATGCATGCCTCTAGTACAATTTTTCAAATCTTAAGCTTTTTCTAAAGAAGATGGCAACATCATAGCTTTTATGCCTCATTTTGTGTTTTTAGTTAGATTGTCTTCGCTAATTTTAAGCACATCAGGGCCTTGATCTTTGAGCAACTTAAACAGTGCGGCTCTTCGTTCTATCCTTATCTATGAATTGACATTAAACGCAAGGCTCTTTAGGGTTCGTTCTGCCACATTCGTACCCATTACGGCTGTATGCTATGAAAGTTAGACCAAGCAACAGCTCGTGGATTTGTTCCACACGTGTAGACCGTTCCTGTTTCTGACCATGTGGCAGAGCCCCTGGAAAGAGAGCACGATAGACAATATGTCAGGTATAGCTCTAGATGCTGGGGCATGAAAAGTTACCTTCAGTTGTTGTATCGTACTTTCCTAGGTAATCTGAAGAAAGACGCCTGATGTCCGACTAAGGACTGATGGATGTTAAACTTCCACTTTGCGCTAGATTTTACACTGGAACTTAGGACAACCCAATAGTATGCGGTGTGTCCTGCGCACGAAAACTGGCCGGCCTTTGTCAGAAGGGTTCCACCCAAGCCTTATCAAGTGCATATGCTGTCCGCCTCATACGATTTTGAAGCACATGAAGATCAACAACACTCTCGAGGCTCTTTAGCAGGAAAGAAGTAAGATTGATAGGTCTAAACTCTTACCAAGGAAGTAGTAAGCCGATTTTCGGTACAAAAGGTACTCTAGTTGCCTACCACAGGTTCAATATATAGGTCAGAGGCATTATAGCAATGAGGAACTAAGCCCTTTGTAGGGATTTGCCTAATATGTCAGTTTGCCACCCATGTCAGTTACTAGATACGTAGCAGTCCCGGTGATAGAAACTAGAAGCGATTTGATTCTGATTACCAGGACAGTGAGGCGCAAGCATGAGTGCATAGGTGCCATCAGATTTCTTGTGTGTTTCTGTTCATTTCTTCCTGACCAGCACTCTTGAAATCGGGATAAGCCTTTTCAATTCTGTTTTCTTTGATCAATAAAGATACCAGTCTCCCAAATTAGACTCAAGTGACCTGTTTACAAGTTTTTTGGTTTGCTTACATCGTCGCAATAGACCAACAATCTACCATGAAACGGGTGAGCTGCAAAAGTTTTCTGACTGACTGTAATCCATGCTACGATCAGTGCTATGAATAGATCTATGATCATTGGAGTTACTGTGTGGATCAGTGAAAATATCGCTTCGATAAATTCTACCAATAGTCCAGCGATAAGTGGGGCATGGCCTTGTATATTAACACCTCTCATGGACATGGACTTTGTCGCTTTCCAAGAAATCATACTATGTACGCGTATTTCCCCAGATCATGAAAACAACAGTGACCTCACCGTTTTCCTCACTCCGTAAATACACACATACTCGTATTTTTGCACCAAACCACTTTCGACATTTGTACCTAAACCCAATAAGAATCTTCAGTAACCACTTTCAGGAAAAACTTTCCCTTTTTCGCTTTCGGAAAGATGAAGCTACCCAAACGAAATCGGAAACATCCATAAATATTCAATCAAAATTCAGTTGTAAGTAGGTGATCACTGATCGCAGATCAAATTCCCTCAACCCACATGGGTAGCAAATGAACGGCTGAAGGGACCCTATAAATCGGGATCAGTCGCGAAATTGGGAAAAAAATATAAAAACAACAAAAATGCCTCTCCCAAAAGCACATACGACGAGTATGACAGTAACACACACACACACGCCTACACCTCAATCCCACCCGCACTTCTGTGTATCTTTTAACAAAGAGATGCACACACAGCTTCCAATCTTCCTCTGCCTTAAAGAACATACTCTCGCACAACAGAGTACAAACGTTGTCTGTTGGTCTGTTTCGTAGAGGCAATGGTGTCTTGTTAGCGCCCATGCGTTGTTGTGTACTCATGAAATGCCAAGCAAACACACGTTTCCCACCTGGAACGTAGGGCGTTGCTGCCACCACCGCACCACCGCTGTCGCTGCCAAAAAAACAAAAAACCAATCTAATGATGCAAACTTTCACTTTTTTCTTTACATTGAGCTGGCTGGCTGGTTGTCGGGCGGGCGGGCATACTGCCAGCCACAGAAGAATTTGAGAAATAGGAAGAGGTGTTAGATATGACAGGGGAACAAAGGTGAGGTCATCGTTGAGCCGGATATCGTCAAAATGTGTTAGATTTAGTCGGAGTTTTCTTCTTCGTATCCAAAGTGGAACCCTTGGCCATGACTTGACCAGAAGTGATGGATTCGTAGTTTTAGATTAACGATCCGAATCAGATGCAGCATTTTCAGCCTGACGCATGATGTCTGTCAAATGTGAGATAAAACCGAAATGGAATTTGATGTTTGGACGGCATTACGAGGTAGACCTGTCCCATGAAAGTTAGTTTGAGGAGTACCTCTTACCTCTCTACACCCACCAAACAAGGGCTAAAGTTCGATTGAATTTCTAATTTGTTTGATGGTCCCTTCTAGAGTGGATACTTTATTTTCGGTACCAGGCAATTAGCTTTCATCAATCATGGTACAAGCTAAAGCTACAGAGTACCAGCAAATCCGAGAAAGTTGATATGAAACAGGCGTGCTTAATTCAGCTGATGTATGGGGTCATTGGGGGATTTTTAATTGTCAAATATTTTTAACGATGTCCATCAACTGCTGTCTTTTATTCTACGGGTGACTTTCTAAGTGCACACGATAAAAAGGGAAATCGACATTGTGGTCCAGTGTTTTTGGTGTGGATTGCTTGATTGATAATCCGAAAATGGCTACGGCAAATCAAGGGAAATCAACTGGGCTGCTCAGAGAGAATACCTCAGAATGTGTTACGATTCGTTTTCCTGTATCTATGTCTATTTTGAAGATAGAAGTCTTGCGAGTTGGTTTCTATATGCCATCTAGACGTCAAAGTTGAGAAGATCATGTGGAGATCCAAAAGGTTGGGGGTCTTTGTCAGCTTAGATGCCTTAAGTGTCTTTTCTATTCAAATTCAGCAAAGGTGATGGAAAATGCAAAAATATATGGAGTTCCACAAGGGTACGTCGTTGGTACCCTATTAGTAGTCAGTGGGAAAGCTCTGATTGTTCGGGAACAACTGTCGTAGAAAGATGAGGATACAAACGTCTTGGATTGTGAATGTTCCAAATTCAACTCAACTTACTCTAATGAAACCGACTAACCGCATCTACTGACATTTTGGTTACAGCAGCTGTTGTTGCATTGCAGCAGTATTTATGTTTATCGACAATAACAAACAAAAAAACAATAAAAAAAAAAACACTTGACATCGATACCAGTGATCAAGCAAATACAATCCAGAAATGATCCGTCAAAGTGTAAATAATTAACCAGCGCCAAATGAATTGTATCTCGAATGCAGGCAAAGGCAAAGCCAAAGGCAGTACCTTTATGGCAAAAGGCAATAAATGAATTTACTACAACCAACGACAGCGGAGCTTGTTTAATCAACAAAAACCGAAACGAATATCACATCTAATTGGGTCAACATTTTTATTATTAAAACGTTTTTTGGATTTTTTTTTTTAATTTTTTTTTTATTGGACAAAATGCCATGCACTCCGATGAGAGTGAGAGAGGAAAAGGTTGTGTGTACTTGTAGGGGTGTATGTTCATGAGTCCATACCTACATATGTGTGGGGGAATATTTGTAAGCTTATCAAAGCAAAGGGCTTGAGGTGATTTATTTTGAGTTTTTTTTTTTGTTTTTTTAATTTTCAATTTTGTTAATGTATTTTTTTTTTTTTTTTTTTTTGTGGAAAACGTTGAGAAGATACACAAGATAAACAAGAAGACAATCGCAAATACTACAGTCACCGATAAGAGGGAAGAATAAATATTGTATTTAAAAAAAAATCTCCAAAAGAAAAGACAGTTTTAAGTTTACACGGATGTCAGTTGGAGAGAGGTGCGATTTTTTTTTTAAAGGAAATACGAGTAAGTGCAAAGCACTGACCTTTCGGTAGTCAAAAATTTTTGAAATTATTTTGACAATTCAGGTCTCGCTTTTGCCTTATACGAGTACACTATGAGACCTTATCGAACTGCCAAGTTGGGTATTTGTCTCTGTTTTATTATCTGGATGACCCTGATATTGGACGACGAATCTAGTATGTGATCAGTAATGATTGAAGGGGAGATTAGGTGATATTTTTCCAAGAAAATCAATGCAGGTTGACTGTGGTCATTTGTGTACCCATTTTCATTCATAAAGTTAACTACTCAGGAGTAGGTCTCGTGCTATTTAGACAGCTAGATTAGGGCTGAATTTCCGACTCTTAATTGATTTTCCATAAAATTTGTCTGCGATCAGTGATGTGGGTTCTGTACGATAAGGGTACGTATTGGGCTGCGTAAGCTTGGCGATGCATAGTGTTGTAACTATGTTGTACTCGTCCCAAAGGTTCGGGCACGCCGCGTCGAACTGCGAAATGCAGCCTCGTTGCGTGAAGTGCGGAAAGAACCACAAGTCCGAGGAATGCGCTCTTGGTAAGGACGGAGCGTCCGAAAAAAGCCAACTCTCTTGCGCGTTATGTAGGAACACGGGATACACCGCAAATTATCGGGGTTGTCCCAAATTCCAGTACATCAAAAGAATAAATCTGGCCCGGCAGCAGAAAGTGGAAGTGAAACGTCCACCCGTGCATTTGCAAACTCCAGCCGTTACTCCCCATATTACCTACGCCCAAATGGCGGCAGGTAGGGGAAATACGGTACAGCAAGCGAAGGTTGCTTCTCAGGCCACAGCGCCCAGAGCACCGGAACCAGTACCTGACATGCTAGCTATCTTGCTCTCTATCCAGGGGCAGATGGCTCAGCTACAACGTCATCTAACTGAACGGACCGCGCGGGTGGATCAAGTGTACGCGCTGCTGCCTGGCCTAACGCACCTTTTGCCGTAATGGGTACGTACGTGGCGGAGCAAACCCTGAAGGTCCTTGCTGTGAATGTGAATTCACTGATTAGGGTCGAACGACGAGCCGCACTATTTAAGTTGCTTAAAGACCAAGCCCCTGATGTGCTTTTGGTTAGCGAAACTAAGCTTACCAAGAGACACAAAATGAGGCACAGAAGATACAAAATAGTACGGAGAAACCGACCCAACTCCATTCAGGGAGGTGGCGTTGCAATTTTCGTACGAAAAGGTATACGTTTTAAAAGAGTATACAGTCGTGTAGTACGTAGGTTCCAGGTGCTGGAAGCATGCATCGTGTATATCCCTCTCCGTAGTGGAAAGCAGTTGTACATGGTGTTTGTCTATGCACCTAAGGCTACTCAATCCACCTTATTTATCACAGAGCTCGAGACGCTTTTTCGATTTCTGAGGCTGGAATTGGAAGACAACTATTTTATTATCGGAGGGGATTTCAACGCCAAACATAGTGATTGGGGAAATAATACACCAAATACTAGAGGGAACCTACTATTCAATTGGTGGGGTCAGCACAGTGTGATGTATTGACTCGGGCTCAAGGCAACGGATAGTCCGTCGTTTCCCAGACACGGGTCCTATTTGGATCTTCTGCTGTTCGACTCACGAATACAACTGACATGCACTAACCAACAAACTACAAACTGTCTACGCACTTTCGTGTATGACAGTGACCATTGCGGTCTCAGCACCGAAATAACTGTTCCCAACGAAATTGCGGAATTGGATGAGTTTGTCCAAAGGCATTCCTACAATTATAGTAGGGTACGTTGGACAAACTTCACCAGAACACTGACTAGAGCACTCTCCTCGATTTCGCTCTACCCACCGTCCAACAGAAATCTGTGAAACGAGGAGATTGACAGGTATCTAAAACTAATGGACGAGACAATCAAACGAACAATGGACAGAACGATACCTAGGTATCAACACACTGACGACGAAGACTTATTCCGCAACGCTACCATTGACGCACTGCACCGACATAAAAGTAGACTGCTGTCAAGACTAAAAACCTTGCACAGACAGTTTACTGACAGACATAACCCTGAGATTATGACGCTAAAGTCGTCGATCAAAAACCTCCAAGTATTAATAAAAGAAAATTACAGAGCATCTGTGTAAGAACCAGTGCACTGGTGCCTGCCTGATTGACTTGGAGAAGGCCTTCGATACCGTATGGTTAGAGGGACTCTTTTTCAAGCTGGACAGGTTGGGAATTAGTAAACCACTGCTGTATATTCTTTTTGATATGCTCTCCAGTAGACAGTTCATCGTGAAGAATGGCGATGTGACTTCTGCTGGAACATTCGACATTAAAAACGGTCTGCAACAGGGTGCGGTAAATTCGCCGATCCTATTCAACATTTACACGAGTGATCTCATAGGTTCACTTCACCATGCCATAGCGTACGCAGACGACATAATCGCGTACAGATCGGGTCCAAAGATTGAGGTCATTAATACACTTTTGCAGCGTGACTTCGACAAAATTAAGCGATATTGCGATGACTGGAAGTTGAAAATCAACTTTCAGAAGTCGGAAACCATTCTGTTTAGGACGCCTTTGTCTAGGGCCTCTAGGGACACCAGAAAGAATTGGCGAAAGTTTTCTATCGTCGGACAACACGGACAGCCACTTGCTTGTCGAAATGTAGTCAGATACCTCGGGATCTGGCTAGATCAATATCTGTATTTTAACAAACATATAGATGTTGCTCTGGCCAGAGCCAGAGGTGCTTTTGCCCTTACAAAGAGACTGTTCTATAACAGTCAACTCGATGCGAGGGTGAAGGTAATCTGCTACATGGCCCTTATCAGGCCCATGCTTGTATTTGGATGTCCCGTGTGGTTCAACGTGAGCAAGTTTATTGGAAAAGATTCGGGTGTTTGAGAGGGCTTGTCTTAGGACTTGTCTTCGCTTATGCAGAACACCAGAGTCTGAGTACATAAAATTCTATCCTAATGAGGGCGAACCTAATAAGAGTGGACAATTTCGTCATTAAGTTGACTCGAAGACACATTGCAAGAGCAATGACCTCATCGAACAACCTGATCTCCGGGGCTTACTACCCTAACTATATGTATCATGAGAGAGTTCGCTTTGACGGCTTTATTCCTCCAGAAGCGTTTCTCTATCTAGATAGCAAGGGTCTGATCCAGGACAGATTGGCGGTGCCGCTAATCTTCCACGTTGCTCGAAAAGCTGCGGACAGGCGACTCAACTACGACAGAGACGTCGCACATGGCAGTGCGGAGCGTCTCCGGTTCAGTAGGGCGGTAGATGTTGCTCAGCAGCACCAAAACTTTTGGTGGCTTGTTGAAGGGGAGGATGCTTCGTCGTCGAACTCCTTCAGTGATATGTAGCTTCATGTGAAGCAAAGTGGGCCAGCCTAATTTTTTTTTATAGGTAGGTTTAAGTTAGATTTTAAGAAGAAAAAAAAATATATAAAAACCAAAAAAAAAATTAAAAAATATATATATATGCATGTATTTATATATTATGTATATACATATTATGTATATATATATTTATGTCTATGTTTGTGTTAGATGTAAGTAGGTTAAGTAGATTAAGATTTATTTTTAGGTAGTTTGTAGGCTTTTAGTTTTAAGTTTTATAAAAAATTAAAAAATGTCCATATACTAAGTTTTTGATTAAAATTTATTTTCTTAATTTTAGTAGTAATTAATGTTAAAATAGAAATAATAGTAGACTGTAAGATTCGTCGAAAGACATAGTTTAAGTGTTAGGTTTAACTTAGAGTGCCCGCATGGGGCCATTAAGTTAGAATAAGATATTTTTAAGTAATTTAAGCTAATTTTTAAGCGTTTTTTGTTTAGCATATAAGAGTAATTTAAGTTAAAAAATAAAAATGCATAAAAAACTGAAACTGAAAAAAAAAATGTTGTACTCGTCGTAGCGAAGGATCTAGGCTGCTTTAGAACTTATATAGTCTTATCTAGAATGGAATAGTTGGATGGAGGATGAAAGAATGTGAAACATGCTACAGAAACGATGCTACCATAGAATGTTGCCAAGAGTTTATCCACAAAATCTGCAAGCAAAACCCTAAATATGGCATTAAAATCGTTTAAGGTGTCTTTTATGCTAAAACAGGAAAAGGAGACCACTCTAGTTGTGTAATCGAAAAGCTAAGGCTGACATCACGTTTAGAAATTGACTTAGGCTAATTGACTCTCCCGCAGTTTTCTTACTTCAATATTCACAAAGGAACATGGCGATCATCTGATGATATACTCGTAACAGTCAATCAAATTGGCAGTCTTACAGTCAACGTAAGTCTTCAAGCCAAGATACGTCTACGGATATCTCAAAGAAGGAATACAGTAAAGAGATTCAACGTACATCTTCTGTAATAGTAATAATCCCGCAATTCAAACTCCCAAAACTCAAGGGAGTGGCACTGTCCCGGTGTGATTCTGGACAAAAAACTGAATTGGAATCTTAACGTAGCGGAAAGACATATAATGCTCCTTTTATCTGTAAAAGAACGGTAGGAAAAATTTGGGGCTTAGAAACTGCTATGGTGTACTGGCTGTATACGGCGGTGGAAAGACCCATAATCACATATGGCGCACTAGTATGGTGGAAAGCAACAAACAAGAAAACGGTTTGCGGCTTCCAACACCATTAAAAGTGCGCTCCGTACCACCTTTAGTTTTAGTTTTAAATGTATTTTATTTTCTTAATCACTAACTCTTACCGCTCCGTACCACCCCTACGGCAGTATTGGACAACTTTTTGCATCTAACACCGCTTGATTTACAGAGCAAAAAACTTACTGACAACTGTGCGATACGACTCACTGGGTTAGTTCAAGAGCAGTCGTTTCGGACATGACACGGTTATAAGGGAGCTACTGCCAGGCAATTCAATTGTAACGAATGAAATACCTTCCTTGGTCGACTTCGACATCCCGAGCCATTACACAGATGGCTCGAAAACAGTGCAAGGAGCAGGCACCAGCGTGCAGAGAGACGACAGTGCTGTACAGCAAGGAATAGGTCGGCTCTGGTTACAATTTGATAACAAAAATATAGGACGACGTACGTGCTATCAAGATGTGCTATCAATGTGTTACAGCTCTACTGGACTCCAATTGAAAAACGCACCGCAAACATATCTCCAGCCTGTGGTCTCACTATTCATAAATCTCAAGGCGCGATATTTGATAAAGTAGTGATAGAGTAGGATTCTTTCGTACTCGTTTAGATCGACATCGTCTGCTAACAATAATTTTACAGCTGCGTAAATTTCTCGGTGCGGTGCCAAGCAATAATTGTGATGTGAATGACGGACTTGTACGTATAATAGTGGCCGCTCACAACTGTCAGAGTTTAGTCGCTCATTCTACAGATATAGGTACGGACCAAATAATGTAATTATCCCGCGCTGTCAGCAAACTGGATGAATGATGAATTCAATGCTGTGCCGATTTTAGGCTTCGAGTTCCTCGTTGGCGATAGCACATCAATCAATCAGCGTGGTGGTGGCAAACGAACTGCTGGTGGAGTTGCTATCTAGAGAAATGCTGAATCTGTGACCGACAGTGATGTGCAAGGTCAGCACTTGTATTGGACGTTCGACTGATAGAGCCACATGTCGGCGATATGTGGTGACTTAAACCGCACTCTTATGTCTGAATCAGCTGCGTGTATCGAAAATATAGAATCACTTCATTTCGAAAGACTAGTGCTCCCTTCTTGATGTTTTCTGATCTCTAACCTGATTTTGTATGACCAATTTTCTACCCCAGGGTTTTTTAAGCACCACTTGATATACCTATCACTTAATATAGATCTACTTAGCAGAACTCCAGAACAATTTTACCCTGACTTTCAAACTGCTTTCCGACGTTAATCGTATATGTTGGGACTACATCTACTACATGCCGTCTGTAGACGACCAAGCAATGTTCCTGCAGCAACAGATATTACAGCAATATGAGAACAACATCCCTCTAAAGCCATAGTACGCACTTCTAAGTCCCCTCAATGGTTTACGCCTAAGATCTAAAAACTCATAGTCCAACGCGACACTGCCTATCGAAAGTGGAACAGATTTCGTATCGATGAATTTCGAAATGAATATCGTACATTGCGGAACAAAGTTGTCTCGAAAATGAGATCTGATAAAAGAACTTTTTATAATCACAAGTTTAACCCGAAGAAGCTTCGCGATCTTGGCATCAGTAAGAAAAATATCGTAGTCCCCCTGATGTTAACTATAGTAAACTACGGCAATCCTTCTTGCAGCCCTGATCCTCTAGAATCAAACACTGAAACATGATACTGAATGGGCTTTCCATCATTTCGTGGAGCGATTATTGGAGATTCACATTAGGCATAGATGCAGTAATGGCTTTTTGACTGAGTCACAGCATCCATAAATGAAAGGAAAATCTGTAGAAACCGCCCTGCACGAGGTATAACGTGGAGTGCACCGCCATTAAAAATGCTCTACTAG
Organism: Volucella bombylans; assembly: GCA_949129095.1. NCBI lineage: Eukaryota > Metazoa > Arthropoda > Insecta > Diptera > Syrphidae > Volucella > Volucella bombylans. The sequence goes on from OX422144.1 coordinate 10,461,962, forward strand.
ACGCTAACATTGAACATGGCATTATAAACTGGGTTTGTAGCATGCGTGCAAGCTGGAAAATAAACTGTTCCATTGGGTAAAGTTCGGTCAGAATGTCCGTAATCAGGGGAAGCGTCACATCTCCACTCCTGTGGGTGCTGATTATCAATGACATCCTCAAAAGGCTTAGTACAATGGGTATATTATAAGTGCCACGGCATACGCAGACGTCAGGGAAATTCTTAAATATTTTAAGCGACATTATGGCTCCGAAGACGATCATCACTTCGAAAAGAAGCTGTGGTCTAAACGCCAACCCTTTTACCAGAAAATATAAGATACCGCAATTCAAATTCCCAAAACTCAACGGAGTGGAACTGCCCCTTTTGAAAAGCGCGAAGTATATGGGTGTGATTCTGGGCAAAAAAACTGAATCGGAATCTCAATGTAGCGGAAAGAACCTAAAAGGCATATAGTGCAATAGTAAGAACAATTTGGGGCTTAAAACCTGCTATGGTGTACTGGCGGTATACGGTGGTGGTAAGATCCATACTGACGTACGGCGCACTAGTATGGTGGAAAGCAACAAAGAAGAATTTGGTTTACGGAAACTGAAAATTAGCGGCAGTTCAAAGAATGTCTTCCATAGCCATTACAAGGGCGCTTCGTACCACCAATACATCAGCATTGGCCACCTTTCTCCACCTAAAACAGCTTGATTTACAGATCGAAAAACTTTCTGGCAACAGTGCGATAGGACTCATTAATTTGGGTTACTTCCAGAGGAGTAGTTTCGGAAGACCCAGAACTAAGAGTGTCTTTAAGACTACCGGACGCAAGCAGTGTCTTCCAATCAAAGGTTCTGGCTGTCCTCAAGGCGGCTGAGCTAATGCTGATGAGATCGGTATCCGAAAGAGATATTGCTATCTATATCGATAGCCAGATCGCACTCAAGGTAATGGAATCAACCAACGTCAACTCTGATACAGTCAGGCGCTGTCGCAATCAGAACCGGGTAAAAATGTGTTGGGTTCCAGGACACTGCGGTATTAAAGTTACCAGATAACGTATATCTAACAGGTGCAAAGCCGGCATAATTTTGAAGAACATGTTATCGCTCACTTGTTTGGTGAAAAGTACCAGACATCACAGCCTCTGCCGACTACCTCTAAATATTTTGAGCAACACTATCTAGAATCCATTCCAGCAACAGGGAAGAAGGCCAAGACAACAAGAGTGTGTCATGTATGCTCGAAGGAAAAAAGACTTAGGGAAACTACTTTGCCCAGAAAAGTCTCCGTTGCGTATTGCACCATGTTTCCGTATATACCACAACCCATAAATGCTTCATACCATTGCCATTTTTATAACATTTGTTAAAAGCCTGTGGTTCTGATGGATTACAAATCGTTTTCTTAAAATTATAGAATTCAGAAGCTACAGTGAAATTGCACCAGAATTCTCGGGTCTGTCTGGCAAAAATGGCACAACTTCGAAGCCGAGAATACTCGGGTGAGAATCAAGCATGCGAAAAGTCGCGTCCGATTTTTTGAGTTTTGCTTCTCATCCTCCGTTGAGAATGAATTCCAAAAACGCTGAAGTTAGTACAGCAACTGCCCAGCCTTTGATCGCCCCAAGCCTGGTGCAATTTTTTCCGTACCAAATAATATTTTACTCGAAATATATGCACCTAAATATCTCCTCAAATATCCTGTACTTTAAATTCTGGTCTTCCCAACTTAAACGTTAAAATATATTTCATAGCAAAAGATCAGTTATTTCCGAAAACATATTCTCAATTCACTTACCCGTTATTCAGAATCCAAGACAAAGCCAAACAGAGACAAACACTCGCGCGGAGACTCTAAGAACCGATTTCAGAATGACGAAAGCACACGCGTGGGGCAGAGACAGAATATGGCAGAGCACAGGCATTAGCATTGCAGCCTCACAATCACTTTTGCACTTTTGCACTTTATCACGTACACTTGACACTTGACACTTGACACTTGACACTAACACACAGGCTGCTTATTTTTTCTTTTATTTACACCAAAACACTTTGAGTGGAACACATTATCACTAGATAGGGAGATAGATAGAGATACAGAAGACAAAAATTGCGAATCGCGATCGGTTCCGAGTCATCGATTACACGAACTTTCCCGCACTAATTATCATTTACTACTAAATCGAATCAAGAGACTGCGTGTCTGCACCGATACACTTGACATTGGCCAAAAGATTTGAGAGAATCTGCTGCATAGAGCAATTGCAGTGGAGAAAGAAGCATTAATACGTTGACACATACTAGAGCTTAGCATGGGTTGAATTCGAATGAAACTGGTATTTAAACGGCGCTCCCATGGACAAAAGATGCGAATTTGTATGTTCGCAATAGATTTTGAAGTTTACCTCTGACCCGGTATGTAGACTTACGAAGAGAGATTTCTACTTGTCAGACAAATTCTGTGAGGGTGGCTTTGAACTCTTCACATTGCTCATTGAGCGATCTCTTCAGCTGGAAAGTGAACTTCTGACAGTTTCGTTCATAGGGTATTGTACGAGTACAGACCAGTTGCGAAAGTTTTGTTTTTTCCATCGCAAAGAATAGACGTCAATAGTATTTCATGTCAAAGATAATTTGTAATGAATCACAAGTCCTACTATGGACGGCTTGCGGATTTGAAACGCTGACTCCGCTAGCTTTTGGCAAACGCTCTGTGGAATCTTCTCTCAGGAAGCCTTCGTTTTTTCCAACAAGAGTGTTGAAGTTTCCAATTTTTTTGAAGGCGAGTTGTTTTTTCCGGTATTGTCATAAATTCTCAATTGGATTGAGATCAGAACTACACGAACGCGAACCCTGGGTCACGCCAAGGTAGTCCACGAAGAGCAAACCGAAGAAAATGACGTTGAATGTTCGGGATATATGAATTCGCTGAAAGGGGAATCATACTTGGCTGGCATATTCAAGGAGGGGCCGAACAAGGATAATGTAAAATGACCTTGTCACATAAGGGTTGCAAAATTCTTTAGACCAACGCTTGATAAAACCGAGCGATGAGTTGGCTTTAAGGATTATCTCATCAATATGCGAACGGAAGTTTAACTCTCTATCGTATAAAATTCCAAGTTCGCGAAGGGATTAAACCTGGGGTACAGGTTGGTCATGCAGAAAATAAGGTCGAGAGGGGGATTTATTGGACTTACGAGACAAAGTCATACATTGTCATTTGGAGACATTAGCTTGAAGCAATTTTTTAGACACCAAGTAGAAAACCTATAGAGGTCTTCTTGAAGGAGAATAGAGTCTTGGGGTGAAGAAATAGTTTTCGAGAAGTTAGTGTCATCGGCATAAATGGATACGGAGCAGTGTTTGATAATATTCTCAAGATCGTTTATAGTTAAAATAAAAAAGAGGGGACCTAGGTGGCTGCCTTGTGGAACACCAGAAGTAGCTAAAAACGGGGCTTCAAAGGCTGACCTAAAGCGAACGGTATAGTAACGGTTCTCCAGATAAGAAGATATCAATTTTAACAATATGGGATCAAAACCGAGGGAAGACAATTTAAAAAGGATCAGTTGATGTGATATTTTATCGAAGGCCTTAGCGAAATCTGTAGCAATAACGTCAATTTCGTTGCCATTTTCTAGGGCTGAAGGCGCAAAGGATACGAATTCAACTAAGTTTGGAGTAGTTGATCTACCTTTTAGAAATCCGTGCTGACTGGGTGATATAAGTGACTTGCACTGAAAGCTTAGAACTTCATATAAAAAACTTTCGAACATTTTGGGTATCTGAGAAAGCTTAGCAATGGGACCGTAGTTGGTTACTTCATTCTTAGATCACTTTTTGTGAACCGGGGTTATGAAAGAGGTCTTCCAAACTTGGGGGAATTCCCCTTGTGTGATGGGCAGATGAAAGAGGGAGGAAAGTGGGTGCGAAAGATTGGAGGCACACTTTTTGGGAGCCTACTTGGACCGGATACAAATTCATCATTGAGATTTTGTAACTTTTCTTCGATAAGGGTGTGATCAAAAATGTTGAGAGAGAGAGAGAGGGGCCAATGGAGAAATTGGGAAGGTACTTGAAATAGATGGAGTCGGATACGAAGTGGTTGTCTGCAAATGACTGCTTAAAAAAGTTTGCAAAATATGGTAGTTGGCAATAATATGTGGGTCGGTCGATGATATATTATCGAACGCGAGAGAGGGGAGATAATCTTCTCATTTTCTTTTGTATTTGGCGATTGGTCTGCGCTGTGTCGAGAAAGCGCTGTTAGAGGCAGTTCCAAGATAGTTAGAGTAGTCATAATAAAAATTGGTGCGAAGAAAAACTGCCCATAATTTGTTTCTTCTGTTTCGTAAAGAGCGAAGTCTTCTGTTGTACCATGGAGGGGAAATATATGATATTTTATGCCGTGGAAAGGGGACGTAGAGAGAAATGGAATTAAATATTTCACTGTAGTAAATGGTGACAGCATCAGATGAGGATAGGTTGGTAAAATCAAAAGAACATTTGTTCAGATTGATTTTGCGAAAATTAGCTTTATGGAAGTTGTAAGAAGAGATGGTAGTTGAAGAAATGGGCTGGAGTTAATAGGATCACTAGTGAAAATAAGTTCTAGTTGCCTACCGATAGAATTAGGGACGCCACTTACTTGACACAGGCTTGAGTCAGTTATACTATCAATGAAAAGACACTCCTTGGATGAACAGGCGTTTGACGCGTTAAAAAATAAGTGATCATCCGATGGAATCCACTTTAGCAGGGGCAGATTAAAGTCACCAAAGATAAGGATATCGTCGATAGAATCACTTAGGTCAATTAGTTGGTCAATTGCTTTAATAGCAAGGATGTAGGATTTAATAGGTTGAGCTGGGAGAATGTAGCAACACATAACGTACAGGGACCTGTTGGGAAGTGTTATTTTAATTGAAACAAAGTCAAGTTTGACAGAAGAAGAGATAGCGATGAGAGAAGAGTTGAGGTTATTGTGAATGGCAAATAGGACACCTCTACATGGCGAATCAACTTTAGGGATGGCAGGATCATTAAACTTAGGGAGAACATTATAAGAAGATGGAAATAGCTCCTGGCTCTTTATGTTGGGGATGAGATTGGTTTCTGTAAGAGCATAGACGTCGAAAGAGAGACTGTGTGATTTAGACAAGACAGCACGAGTTTTAGAGCGCAAGCCTCTTACCATTTAGTAGTAAAATGTAAGAGGTAGTTTGTTGCGTGGAGGAGTAGGGGAGTGTAGATGACATGCAGGCAAAGAAGGTAAGTTAGGAACGAACGAATTTGTAGGTGAGAAACTCTTTTAGTGTGTACATAGTTGCGGAAAGCAGCGAGGTCATCCGCAACCTTTTGAGGAGATGTGTCGAAGATTTCGTGGTACCTGTTGTAAAGCTTTCTGTGACTAGTTATATCGGTAGGAAGGCCTTCCTGTTGGATGGAGACCATGACACTTGTTTTGGTTTTTCCCTCAAAGCAAACTGAGTCAGATTTGTCGTAAAGATATGCGAGAAAGAGACGTATATTTTCGTATATCTTTTTATCCCTTAGCCTAGAGAGAGCGTAACGGCATTCTGTGGTGTCTATATTCTTTTGGGTCAATTTAACGTTAGGCGGCGAAAGGGGATCAAAAATAGGGACTGGGGTCTTTGAAACCGAGGGAGAAGGCGTGCTAGAAGCGGGATTTATATGCGAGCTGATAAAGTTAGGGTATTTGGCTCCTGTTGTAAGGTCGAAATTGGGAAAGCAGTTGTTAGTATTCGTGGGAGGGGGTGTGGGTGGTTGAGCAGTGATGGTATCAGGGGCAGGGATTAAATTAAATGAAACGCGTTGGGGCTTTAATGGAAGAGAGACACTTGGTGTTTTTGTGGAGATACGTGAAGGGGGTTGTTTAGGGATATAAACGGGAGGGGAAAAATTGGGAAATATATTGGTTTTAAGACTCCAGTTGAGGTCCGGTTTAGGATGTGGATGGGGAATGTATCTGGGCGAATTATAATTATTTTTTGATGAGAGGTTGCTTCATTTTTTCTCTACGTTTTTGTTGGTTGGTTGATCCGTCCATTTGAGGATACGCATCTCTCCTAGCTTGAGGTTGGTGTTGGATGAGATAACAAATAACCATTCGTATTTAGCCGGTATATTAATTTTGAAGTTCCGTTTGTTTTTGTGGTGAGATGTTGGGAATATTGTGCATTGGTTGATGGTGATGTCATACCTCTTTTTGAAAAATTCAGAAATCCAAGCAACATCTGCGCATTTATTTTGTGAATATCAGACTTGAAACCGTCTAAGACAACTTGAATTGGACGTTCCGAAAGGTAGTTACTAATCCATTGAAGAAAAGAGTCGTCGATCCCAAATGTACGCATATTCGACAACACAGCCTGATGCCAAACTCTGTCAAATGCCTTAGAAATATCAAGGGACGTAAGTGCAATGGGTCTGTTGGAGGAGAGAGAAGATGATTCGCCCTTTTTAGGGACGGACTGGACAAATGCTGTTTTCCATCTGCTCGGGAAGTGTCCTAAAGAGTAGGATTGATGAAAAAGCTTTCGCAGTGGTTTTGCCAACGTGGAAGAACACCTCTTCAGAAGAAGGCGAGATGTACCATCTGGACCAGCGGATTTATGTACGTTGAGGTCTTTAAGTAGTAGATGCGAAAATAGATTCGTCATATTGAAGATTCGACGCACTCAAGTGTAGGCGGAGACAAAGCACAATCTGGGAGTGTTGAGCTGGCCGCAAAGTGTGCAGAAAGGAGACTGTCCTTGTCTAAAGAGCTGAATTTCTGATGTTTTTGACAAACGACCAAAAGCTTTTACATTTTTACACGCTTAAGAAAGACGTTGCAATCATTTCTGGTTTGTTTGAACTTTCTTCGGTTTTCCTCTGTAGGGTTGGTCTTGTAGGACCGAAAAAACATTTCTCTAACCCTGGCAGCCTCTTTACAGCTCGAGTCGTACCATGCCTTTTCTTTTGGTTTGATACTCTTCATCCGAAGAAACATAACGACCAGTGGGTGGGGACTATCGGCCGCTTGTAACTGGTTAGATCGCAGCAAACTTTGGTGGCGTCAATCAGAAAGCGTTTACGATAAGATCAGTACAGCTCTACCCCCGTTTATTGTTATACCACATCATTGATGAGCATAGCCTTCGTAATTCAATGGCAAAGTGGGATCATGAGAAATGAAATCACCGAGGAAATTGCTACACAGGGCTCAGAGAAAAGATTCTCAGTGCCAGTTGACAGTTGGGACAGCAGATGACATTTAAGATGTCGGTTATAGACTGCATATTGTTGTCGTGACGGGACGCTACACTTTTTTCAAGCACCTGATGGTATTGACGACACCATAGAGCACTATCTCTGTGAATGTCTGTCCTACAGATCGGACAGTATAACTTTTTGACATGGTTCAATGTGAGTTATTTTCACTGTTTTTCATAAGCTTCTCATACACAGCCATGATCACATCAGTGTGCAGAGGAATGAAAGAGGAGCAAGGCTCTGCTCTATTACTCTGCCTACAAACTTACAAGACTAAATCACCGAAAGACACTCTAAGGTCTTGGAGAATGTTATGAGTATATAGTATCGCTGGTCCAAAAATCGTTAGTAGATCCTTAAGGGATGTCATTTTAATAAAAAAAAATTTCGAATTGTGGTCTTTCTAAACCATCAGTTGATTGCGCCTTCAAATTTTGGTTATTAGTCGAAAGAGAGATGCACACTAGTCGAAGGTGCTAGACGAAAATATGAGGATGGTAAAACTTTTCGGTTACCGAGAGCAATAAACTGACTGACAGTCATCCATTGATCAACAAAAGATACAAATTTCTCCCAAGCTCTTACCCCAAAGAACATATTTAAAGCACTTCATCCAGATAGCAAGTGTAAGTACTCGTACTTCACATATTTTTTCGTACTTTCGATAAGGCCTGAATTGTTTACACAGAAAATTACACTCGATAAGCGATCAACAAATAAAATTCTCACAAAAACGGGAAGAAAAAGCACCAAAATAATTGATAACGATATTCCAAGTACTAGATCTGCAAATGATTTGGTAAAAAGCACGATAATCACTCTCGCATTAACCCAAATACTTGGCCATGCAGTCATCTAGTCATCTGATCATCTCGTCGTCATCTACTCTTCTAGTCATCTCTTCTGCATTCCCATGGAATGGAATTCAATTAACCGCCTAATCGTCTCAATCTGGAGGCATAAATCACAATGCAGTACAGAATCAACAAAGCGCCAGTGTGAAGTGAATGAAGGCAACACATGATCAGATACATATTCGTACATATATATCGAAGAAACAGTAATTAAGCAGAACCCCCCAAAATAGTCAAAATAATGTCATTGAAGTGCGTCATCGACTTGGCATAGGACACTGGTGCCCTCAGATCCATACAGAAGATACGATTCTCTAGAAAGGAGGGCTAAATGTAGCTCACCTTCAAGTAGGCTGAATTTGTAATTTTAAAATCAGTAAAAATTCTTCCAAAAGCCAAATGACAATTTATTTTTCGCCCGCATCCATTTGAAAATTCGAAGAAACAACGAAACTATGATATGTACGAGTATTTGTATCTGTAGGGCACATTTTTTATTTTTTTTTTGAATATTCACTTTCACTCTTCTGGAATGAAGGGGACGTGTGAAGCTGAAGGACGGGAAAAGTGGGCGAAGATATAGTTGAACAACAAGAAAAGCTGCGGGCTTTAATCAACAGCCAACAGCCTCCCATTCAGGATTGATTGCCTCCGTAGTAGTAGTAGTGGTGATGGTGCTGATGGTGCTGATGGTGGTGGTGGTGGTCCATGGCTTATGTACGCATCTGAACATACTCGTATAGTGCCTTTGAATCTATTTTTCGTTGGGATCTTATTTTGTAGGGCATTATGTTATGCATTGTGGGCTGCGTTGTACTCGTATGCCTCGTTATTGTCGATCTCCACTTCCACACCTCCGCACGCCACCCAATGAAGGGCTGACTCTCCATCCTCTCCCATTCACATGTGATAAATTCGTTATCACAAACATTTTCGTTCCAAAAAATACAAAATACGAGACCGCAGCAACTACTAGCTCTAAAGCCGAAGAAAATAAAAGTATCTACACAACGTCTTGTGTTGGATGCGTCGTGGCCTAGTTTCACTTTCAGTTTTTATGACTCCCCCCGCTTGCGATGTGTTCGCTGCTGTGATCGTCGTATACATATGTGTTCAGCTTCATTTGTAGGGCAACCCCAATGAAACTGAGAAAACTCTGCTCTGTCGATCGCCCAGCGTACGAAGAAACTACAAAATTTGTTGTCTAAAATTTCTTAGGGCTCTGCCCGTCGGAAAGCACACATTTTGGGAGTCGAAATTGGGTCAACTAATATAAACGAACGGCCCTGTTGATATAGAATTTTTTTTTTCTATTTTTTTTTCGACATATGCTGGTGTTTGTGACGGCATGTGTGTGTGTGTGTGTAAATGATTTAGTGTTGTGCCCTTTTGATAGTGAGACACGGCACTGGTGGTGGTATCTGTCATTGTGCATGTAAAGGGCTAACATTCGAGATAAAGCGGCGTTTGAAGTGAACATGCACGCCTGTAGTGGTGATCTTAATTGTTTTCATTTTTGGGAAATTTTATTTGTTTTTGTTTTTTTTTTTTTTACTCTCATTAGCCCTTTGCCCCGTGGATGTTTTTTTTTTATAGAGCCCCAAACTTGACAAGGGGGAGAGTACACAAACACAACCGGCTACATATTTTTAGAATGCAAATACTGTTTTTGTATCTATGACTGGATTTTTGGATTCTTGGATTCTCTGGTTAAGCGTTTAAGGGATTTCAGGCTTGTAAGTATTTTTTTTTTTTTTTTGGGGAATTTAGGGCAATGGGTGAGAAATGCTCAGCTGAAGTGGAAGTTGTGCTTTGTGTTACTGTTGGTGGTTGATGATGGAGTTTTGAATTCACTTGTTGTTGCCCTGGGACAAGGGGTAAATGTTTTTGATGTTAAGTACTCGACAATACGTACAGCTGAAGACGTACAAAATCATCAAAAACGCTGTTGAGATCTTGGGAAAACTACTTCATTTTGCATGTCCTAATTAAGGGTAATGAAATGGGAATTAGTGGTTTCGGTGGTTTCGGTGGTAGTGGGCGTCATTAGGCGATTCGAAATGCTAATTTGGGAGAACAAATTTATTGGAATGGAAGTAATTTTAGTTATTTAGGTTGCCTATTGGATTGAAGAGGAAAACACCTACGAAGTATGTAGTTTTATGGTTTTTCGATTTTGCAATGATTGCTTTTAGTGGATGAATGGCATCTTGGTTTTGGGTTTGATTCACCTTCTTCAAACTACAGTAGTTCAACGCGATAACGATAACTTAAATGATTAAGTCGCTCAGAGTTGGAAAAGACCATAATTTTGAATTTCCGCGCCTTACAGGATGTAAATCTGTTTAAACGCTGATCTAATGAATACGAATATGATGAATATCTATCACTATCACCCAGTCTTATTGAATAGCGGCGAACACTGCCTTTGCAATATACCAGAGTTTACTATTTATAAAAACAGAAAACCTCTAGTCCTGATGAGTGGTAGGTGGATGCCAACGATAATTTTAAGAGCTGTCAGCCAAGTAGAGTGCTGATCACCTTGATTAGTACAGAATGGTGAATTTTGAATCAACATGTAGGGTGCCACATTCGATCTTGAAGAAAGCACTGATTCAATTAAATCTTCGGAATTCAAAGCCCGGAAAAAATCTTTGTCATTGCTTGTAGTAGCTAATACTAGGTGGGGTGAAAAGTAACCTCCTTGACCGCCAGAATGAGCTGCTGGTGCAAAAAAGGTTATGGTGCCTTAAAGTCCGTTCATATTTAGGCAGACATGCCAAATTTCAGTGCGATACTGTCTTTAGTTTTGTTTTGACAGCTCATTGTTGTTGACGTGTTTGGCATCATGTTGAGTATGGACAAAAACCATTTTCGTTCTCTCATAAAATATTATTTTTTGAGAGGCAAAACGGCGAAGGAAACAAAAGAAAAGTTGGATAAATATTATGGGGCTAATGCTCCGTCAGATTACACCGTCAAATATTGGTTTCGAGAGTTTCGTGGTGGCCGCAACTCCACTACCGATCAAGTCCGCAGCGGCAGGCTCTCCGATGCGGTTACAGAGGACAATGTCAAAAAAATGCATGAAATGGTGTTGGCTGACCGGAAAGTGAAGGTGCGCGAGCTAGCAGATGTTTCTTTAATGCTAACCTAAACCTATGCAAGCTGGCCACCAGAGCAAATAGTTGGTTCAGCTCTGTCTCATTAGTGAGGCTGATCCGTAATTGACGGAAACGACGACGAAACATCTTCTCCATCATTCAACCACCAGAAATGCTGGTGCTGCCGAACGATATCCCTCTTATCGCGATTCCCCACCGCCCTACTGAACCTGAGGCGATCCACACTGCCGTGTGCGAAGTCTCTGCTGTAGTTGAGTCGCCTGTCCCCAGCTGTTCGAGCGACATGGAAGATTAACGGCACCGCTGATCTATCCTGGATCAACCCTATCTAATCCAGGTAGAGGAATGCTTCCGGTGGAACGAAGCCGTCAGAGCGCACACTCCGTGGTAAAGGTAATTGGGGTAGTAAGCCCCAGATATCAGGTTATTCGTCGAGGTCATTGCTCTTGCAATGTGCCTTCGAGTCAGCTTAATTACGAAGTTGTCCACTCGTATTGGGTTCGCCCTGTTGTAAAGGACCTCATTAGGATAAAATTTCTTGTACTCCGATTCTGGTGTTCTGTACAAGCGAAGACAAGCCCTAAGGCAAGCCCTCTCAAACACCCGAATCTTTTCCATTAAGCTTGCTCGTACATTGAACCACACGGGACAACCAAATACCAGCATGGGCCTGATAAGGGCCATGTAGCAGATTACCTTTACCCTCGCACAGAGTTGGCTGCTATAAAACAGTCTCTTTGTAAGGGCAAAAGCGCCTTTAGCTCTGGCCAGAGCAGCATCTACATTTTTGTCAAAATACAGAAACTGATCTAGCCAGATCCCAAGGTATCTGACTACATTTCGACAGGCAAGAGGTTGTCCGTGCTGTCCAATGATCGAGAACTTTCGCCAATTTTTTCTGGTATCCCTAGAGGCTCCAGACAACGGCGTCCTAAAGAGAATGGTTTCCGACTTCTGAAAGTTGATTTTCAACTTCCAGTCATCGCAAAATCGTCTTATCGTATCGAAGTCACGCTGCAAGAGAGTATTAATGACCTCGATTTTTGGACCTGTACTGTACGCTATCAAATCGTCTGCGTACGCAATAGTATGAGGAAGTGAACTTATCAAGTCGCTTGTATAAATGTTAAATAGGATCGGCGAATTAACCGCGCCTTGCTGAAGACCATTTTTAATTTGAAATATTCCAACAGAAGTCACATCACCATTCTTCACGATGAACTGTCTGTTAGTTAGCATAGGGCTCCCGTCCACTTATCAAGGCTTCGCCCTTTAATGACGTTGTCTAATAATGAACGGGGGCAGAGCAAAGTACTCGTCTTATTGTAAACATCTTCAGATGACGCTACCGAAGGTTGCTACGATTCGATCAGTCACAAGTTGTCGGTCATAGGTCTTGTTGGCGGCTGGACCACCGGTAGTCCCTACCAGGACTTAAACCACAGTACCATGGGAGTCAGGAGCCCCCCGGATCTCGGTCCGGGCCTGACTTGTTAGAGGTAGGCCCCCTTGTGGGAGCGTCATGGTGGCTGTGATTTAAACCCAAAATCGCGGGAAGGGTCTTACCTTGGGTTTTCCCTTGGTTTTTCCCTTGGTTTGACCCAATGTAGAGTTGCAATAAGTACTGGGTGCTGCGACCCTAAGAGCAGTAAGAGGTTTTAGGTCGGCCTCGACTCATACCAAGGGTGGAACTTGTGCCGGCAACACAGTTCCGAATTGGTATCTGAAACAGTGAAAATGTTTGGTGAGCGTTGGCAAGGCGTATCCTTGCTCCCATGAATGTATGGGCATCCCGTGGAATAAGGCCGTAAAGGCAGGTGTCCACGCAAATTGAGAGACGTTCTGTTAGTTAGCATATTATAAAGAATGTACAAGAGTGGTTTACTGATCCCTAGCCTAGTCAGCTTACGGAAAAGACCCTCTAACCATACGGTGTCGAAGGCTTTCTCCAAGTCAACAAGGCAGGCACCAGTGCACTGTTTCTTGCCTTTGATCCATTGGATATCAGAAACCAGTTTAGACGCGGCATGTGAGATATCATGTCCAGCCTTAAAACCGAATTGATTATCCGGAACTATATGTTTGTCCTCAACCCACCTAGACAGAGCTCTATTGATTACCTTTTCAAAAACCTTACTGATATTCGGAAGGAGACTTATCGACCGGAGATTCGCCGGATTCGATATATCCTTTCCCTTTTTGGGGATAGGTTGAACCACCGCCGTTTTCCAATGCACTGGATAATGTGCATTATTAAACAGGGTGGTGTAAATGTCCACCGCTTCTAGAGGAAGATGTCGAAGCACGATGTTCGGAATACCATCGGTCCCCACTGATTTCTTATATCCCCCTGATTGTGTCAAAGATCTCATGGAGTCCTTCCTTCGAAATGAACGGCGGTAGGTCACCCTCTCTGGAAATGACATTATTTGCCATATTTCCGTCTCTGAACCGGGTGAAACCAGAGCTCTCGGATCGCCAGTTACCTATTTCATTTCGAATGCAGAAGTCGTGCACCAAGACGCGATTGTCCAGGTCATAATTAGGGCCAATGGTATCACTGGCCTTGTATACTTCCTGGAAAGTCGCCCCTATGCTAAAATCAATGACTTACGGCTCCAATTGCTGTCCACCGTCCACCGTATTCGCCTCATTTGGCACCCTCGGACTATTATCTCTTCCCAAACCTCAAAAGATGGCTCATCAATAAAAAATTCAGCCCACGCGAGGAAATCATCGACGCCACGGAGGAGTATTTTGCAGACCTTCCGGAAAATTACTTTTCGGACGGGATGAAGAAGTTGGAAAATCGCTGGAATAAGTGTATCAAGCTAAAAGGGGACTATATTGAAAAAAATAAAAAAAACATTTAAAACAAAAAATATTGTTTCATTCCCAAGGAGGTTACTTTTCACCCCACCTAGTAAACAGAGCCGAACAACGAGGGATAACAAAGTCATCGGGAGTAATCAGGTCGAATTGAAAGATAACTGAGCAGAGGTCTTCCTCTACTGCGTCGTTTTTCCGGTTAGGAATCCGAGATACTTGGGGCCAGATCATTAATATTCATTTTCTCTTAGTCTCCCAGCCAATTCACGCGACTGATGTGCACTACTCTGACTAGGTTCAGTCGCTGTACAGCTCGTAGAGCTCACTCTTATATATAGACAAAATCACTAACTTCTTTTTTTTTCTTCTTTAGGGATGCTACACTCCCACTTGCTCACTTTTGACCAAGGTGGTGGACTAAGCTGGTGTTAGCTTGTCGGAACTTTCGGACATCCAGAATACTGGACCTGTATCTTTTTCTATCAATATGACCAAAGGTGGAAGGGTATAGGAAAAGAGGGGTACCGATGTACATTGGTCTTAAATGTTTGCAAGTTATAACGAATAGGAAATAGAGTGCTTGGCAATGGCATTTATTGCAAGATTTTTGATCCGGAGATAGCCTTGCACTTTGTGGATTTTGGGGTGTAAAAAAACGATCAGCCTAAGACCATTCTGGGAAGTGTTATCATGCAGGCTATGGTTTCCAACTGCATGGCCAAGGATGGTCTTTTTTTCTTAACTTGGCGTTGAAATCACCAAAGGTCCTAACAACTGATTAAAGACACTGCTCGGGTCTAGAAGCTCATAGACATAATCTTTGGCAAAATCGTTCTTCTCTCCTCTGTGTCAGGCTTATATTTGAAATTTAGTTCACTGGATACTTTGCCGTAACTACGAGTATCTCTATTTCGGGATCCTGGTGGAATGGCGAAGAAAAATCTTCAATTAACCTGAGCTTTGAATATATCCCTTTGACAGGGCAAGTTTTGGCGTTAAGACAGCCACCGATCTTCTTCACTTCATTTCTGGTATTTTACTGTCTCACTTGTAGGTTGATTCAGTCGATTTTCTCTAAACGCTAATTTGCTTATCCGGACGATTATAACGTCCGAAAATAGAAGTTAACGCACGTAACATTGACATACTGAAATCAATCAGAAGGGGACTTCACAACCATTTTCAGCCGAGCTCCCACTTCCATGTTGCGGACTCACATCGTTGATAGGAGGACTACCGTACTGGACCAAGCACTGGAGATGATGTGAATCCATAGTAAGGCAAGGTTATTACCTTTGAAAGTAAACTCATTCAAGTCAACAAATCACCGAGACCGAACAGTATCTTCTCAGTGCTTCTATCTAGAGGTACCAGCAGACTCACCTCGACATTAGTCCGTCTCACACTGAAATATATTTTGTAACGGCGTCAATGCCCAGAATTTTTGAAATCCTGCAGGGCCATTAGCCTTTCGTCTATCATGTTAAAGACAATGGAGAAACTAATTTGCCTATGCTTACATAAGAGAGAGACGTAATATCTAGAACTTCGCTTTACAACTTTACAATTTGGCCACCGAAAAGTCAAATCTACTCCCAAACTCAAACTCTCCTCTTTTGTAGTCCCTACTAATTAATGACCTCATGGAAATCCTGAACACCAAAGTGTACAAAACTTTAGGACATGCAAATGATCTCAGGGATCTGATCCAACAAGGCCGCCAACTACCTGGAGCTAGTATAGTATAAAATATGTAGAAGCGCTCTCAATTAATTCCTCCGTCCTCTTTGCTTGAATCCCCAGTAACTATGATGCGAAACGTCAAAATTTGTATGGGGATCGGTCGCATTTTCAATACTTTTTTGCACTTTTTTACCGACATCCGCGCATTTACTCGCCTTCGTTTTCAATAATGGGAAAACGTAAAAATTGACGGCTACACATTTCGCTACCAATCGGCATGAATAGCTTTGGTTGATGCTAAAACTTTTTGATCGCACTGTGCAACCTGTTTCCAAAATTAATAGAAACGTAACCTTAGACGACTGCTTCGAAAGTTATGAATTGGCCTCCCATCTTTCAAGAGCCTATATTGACAGCTGTGGTATCTGTACGCAAAAATAAGAAACAAATTCCTCAAAAATTTACAAATATAGGGGAAGCGGGGGTATAACGGGCTCCTTAAGGATTTTCTTAAATAATAATT
Organism: Volucella bombylans; assembly: GCA_949129095.1. Taxonomy (NCBI): domain Eukaryota; kingdom Metazoa; phylum Arthropoda; class Insecta; order Diptera; family Syrphidae; genus Volucella; species Volucella bombylans. The sequence goes on from OX422144.1 coordinate 10,478,249, forward strand.
GAAAATACCCAGTGGTGTGGCACAATGGACACAGATGGGCATAAAACTAAGCTGAGTTCATCGTCAACATCATCCTCTCCAATACTAGAACAATGCGCCCAGTTACCACAGGATCAAAGCAGCAAATCCATCTTTCTGTAGACTGGGAGTATAGGTTCCCACAATATAGGCACTCTGCGTATTCCTGGTCAATTTACTTTTTGTGTTGGATTTTTGTCTTTTATTTCAAAGTGAGGGGCTTGACCTTAGTGGATTCAGCCTCAAACTGCGCTTTGTAAGGAGAGCTGAGCAATTTTTTTTTTTTTTGCTGGCGCTATGGGAACAACTACAATATGAGATGGAGAAAACATTTGGAATGAAGTTGACGACGTTTACACTTGGTCATGAGGATGATATCAACGGATCCATTGGTCTCAGATTTAGGGAATTTCGGGTAGACATTGTGGAATGATTCGCTTCGAAAACAGGGTTTGGAGAACTTGATGGCACCGAGTATAGGTCGACAAGAGTGGTTTCATCTAAAAGCGGAGACTCCTCCTCATTTGGCATGTCCGTAGTTTGTCCCAGTCTTTTAAAAGCCATTTATGGCGACGGACAGTGGGTAACAGTTCTTCTTTTCTTTACTTCATTTCCATAATATGAACTCTGGGGTTCATAAAAGTAACATCTAAGGGTTACCATTGATGAGTGCAATGTGGTGGCTGTGTTTCCAGCATGACCACAACTTGGCTTGCATGCCCATCTAAAAATAACAAAACCAGTTGATCTTTTGTTGCCTGCGACCTTTCAATAAATCTGTTGAACCACTTTAAAAACAAGTCTTTGGTAATCCTTCCATATTGGTTGCACTCGCCCCATGAATTGAGGGATGTTCCATCCATGAGCTGCGAACCATCAGCACTCATGCAAATCACCACGGTAAGAAACTGTCCTCGCTTCAATGAAGAAAGTGATCCTACTTGTTTCCTCCCTTTTGTTAATAAAATTTTCCCGAGATTCTCCGCGACCGTTGTGATGCCCGCTTCGTCAACGCTGAATATCGTATTTGACAAAAAAAAAAACTTTCAACGCGCTTTTCCAGCAGTTGAAAACAATTTCGGACCCCATACACCGAGCTACAGATGTTGCTTCCCGTTTTCTTTATGAAATCATTACTTTCCGTTCTAGAAAGTTATGTGCCCAATCTTCTCCAGCCAGATGTGTTACAGCGTCAAAATTATTGGATAAAGCATTCATACGCCAAATCACAGAACACGTGTCACTTTTGTTCAAAAAAGGTGTTCCCCCAATAGCCACCGATAAATTAAAGCAGACAGATTTACCTTCGATGTTGCCCTCTGCTCAGCAGAGAAATTCGGAGGGGGCCCATTATACCCCGGGTGCTGGTTATGCCCCGGGTTCCTCTACGTGGCAAAGAAATTAGTTCTTCTATCTCTGGCTTTCAAAATGATGTTAAAGTTGTGCCTCATGTTCCTAAAAAGAACAAAGTGGCTCTGCTAATACCTAGATTGCACCATGATAAAGCAATTGAGTCAACAGACAAAAACGCCTGAAATAAATACATTTTATAACATAACGAAAGGTGGGGTAGACATTGATGACGATCCCACTTCTATATAGCTAAAACGAAAACTCGACATGAAAACATGACCTAAAACAATTTTCTGCCACTAGATGGGAATGATGGTTTTCCGAGTTTCAGCAGCTGTAAAAGTTACTAATGATATCCAGCTGTCAAAATATTCAGTATGGTTTGCCATTTCATCATGCATTGTTTTACGCTGGCCGAAGGTCCGCAGCAACTTATTAAAAAATATTATCGAACTTCCTGTTCAGTTGTAGATACGCAACGTCAACTTCGGCTTCAGTTTGCGGGCAATTTGTCGCACCGTGGAAAAGTTTGAGCGTAAGTACACTCCTTTGGATCTTAGGCTACCAACCAGACAGAGACTGGTGCGAGATGAAGAAATCATAGCCGTCGTAGTGACCAGTATCGAGGAAGACTCAAAAATGTCGATTCGGCGCTAATCAGCTGATTTAGGCATCGCTAGAGAGCCAACCCGGCTTATTTTGCCATTGGATTTGTACCTGTATCCGTATAAAATTGTGCTGGCGCAAGAATTGAAGCCGGACGACCATAGACAATGCCGTGAGTTTGCTAATTGGGTGCTGGAAATGTTGGCCGGAGATCCGGATTTTGGCAAAAAAATCATCTTCTCGGACGAGGCCCTTATTGGAGCGAACACAATCCACAAGTGTTCGGCCAAACATCAATGCATTCACAAATTGTTTATTTCTCTCGAAATGAGGAAGGAGACACCGTTACCGTCAATGGTCTCAAGTATAGAGCGATGTTAACCGAATTTCAGTGGTCAGAGCTCGATAACATCGATATATCCGAGCTGTGGCTCCAACAAGACAGCGGTACATGTCATAAAAGCGACGCATGCGATCATGCGATTTGACACCACTCTATTATTTTCTCTGGGGCTACGTCAAGTCGTTAGTCTACACTAACAAGCCAACCAGTCTGGACGAGATCGAGGCCACCATTCGACACGCTATTGCCGGAATATTGGCGCACATATTGGACCGAGTTGTCAAAATGACATGAACGTAGCTCCAAAATAAAGCCAGAATCAACTTTATACCTCACACCGTTGTTTTTGTATTTAAATTTATTTTCCTATCTTATCCGGTCATCCTATACTTTGTCGAGTTTCGAGCGCTTTGGAGTTTCACCGTTCTTACTTCAAGCGTTTTACCTACTGCTAGTATAGCAGTGTCATCGGCAAACGTAGTTAGAACCCCTCTTCATGGTTTATGTCTTGGGTAAATAGAAGATACAAAAGTGGGCCGAGGACACTTCCCTGCGGTACGGCTAAAATCTCTTTGAATTCTGATACTTCGTTTTCGAGTTTGACACAGAGAATTCTATTTTCGAGATACTTTGTCAGTATGCTTATGAAAGCTCAGTATGCCGTAATTTGAAATCTAAGTCTTCATCAAGGGATACGCTTGAGCTTTCTCCAAAGCTTCCTTAATTACGTCGGTAATTCTATGCACCTCATCAATAGTTGAGTGCTTACTCCTCAGCCCAAACTGCTGATTAGGGATACGATTTTTTCCGTCAATAATTGGCCGTATACGTCTCAAAGATTTTCGATAAAATTGGTCGAATTGAAATCGGTCTATAAGGCTTATAGTCATTTCGGAGGTTTTTCTGGTTTTAGAATCATTATGACTTCAGCAACTTTCCACTGACTCAGGACGTATTTTAACATCAATGCGGCGCTAATAATATAAAGAAGCTTAATTAATGCATGTCTAAGCAGCATTGGCAGGACTTCTCCGGTTATAATTCCTTTATTTCAGTGTTAAGTTTCGTTAGCGTTATAAGCTAAGATTTCTGCTCTTTCCTTATCTCCCATCTTAGAGTCTTCTAGTACCTTTTAGTCCTTTCCACAGCGAATAATTAGATTCCCTTTTACCTAGCAAGCTCCTAAGATATGTGTTTTTGTGGTCTTTTTCAGCAGTTTACAGAGATTATTCAAATGTGTTGTATGGGGATAATTTAGACCCCATTTTGTTGGTTTCTTCCTTTCACAGGGGGTGTTATTCCGCTCGGCGTATTGAACGATTTCAACGAAGTGATCAACCTCAACTTTATAGAGTGTCTTCAGTGCAATGTTCAGTTCCGCTTTTTCAAAAATTTCTTTCTTGAAACGTTTCTGCTAGTTAGTCATTGTCAAAATGAAATTTTTAGATATTCCTTTTGAAACGAAGAATTCGATAAGATTGGGTGTATTTGTGGTATCAGTCGGCCAGTATGTCGGTTAGCCCTACGACTGTAAGACGATTCTACTTTACTTGAGCCCCAGTAGGTGTGTTTTGCGTTAAAATCACCGCCAATAATAAAACTAGATGCAATTGATTGAAATATATTTTGGAACACACCCACATAATAGTGGAGTCCAGTTCACTGGTCCATTACGAGAAATTATGCGCTTAGCAAATGTTTCTCGCCCTGTGCCATTTTGTTGAAACCAAAGCATTTTCACTTCAATGCCATTCAACTGAGGAACGAAGAAGTCAGAAATCGTGTTTCTATATTGCTCTCCATTGACGGCAACATTCTGGCCGGCATCGTCCTTAAAGAATTATGAGCCGATGATTCTACCAGCCCGTAAAGCACACTAAACAGTGAGTTTTAATGGTTGTAAGGGCGTCTCGACAAAGGCTTCTGGGTTTTCTCCACTCCAAATTCGGCTAGTTTGCTTCTTTACATCTCCATTCAACCAAAAATGGGACGAATTGGAGAACAAAATTTTGCGTTGAAAGCGAGAATCAAGCTGAACCATGTTTTCGAACCTACGACGGGTATAATGGTCACGATCCGGTAAATCAATGTCAGAATTTTCACTTCGCAGCCTTGCTTAATATCGTCGGTGTTTGTGTTTTCTGTTTTTGTCTGTGATTATGACTACGGAATTAAGGGTAGACGTAGCCAATGTAAGCGTAATCACTTTTCTGCGTACGTCCACATCTGTAAGTACAGACCAGCTGTTTTGGCACTTAGTGAAACACAGGTAGATCTGAAGCTACCTTGTTACGAACTAGTGCCATTATTCTTTTCTCACCGCGGTCTCGCTATTTACGTGCGTAGTGATGTACCTTACCAAACTCCACCACAATGTGATCCATGTCCTAATCCGGAATTCAACTTCATGTGGTTAAAATTCCATCTCCATTCTAAGAATTGTATCCCTGTATCCTCATACTGAAATCGTTATTACGGGCGATTTCAATATACACAAATGTGGGCGGCTACGACATTCTGGACAGACAACACCCGAAGGACGGTGTGTTGAGATCTTCGCTGCGGAAAATAACCTAACGCAGCTTGCAAATGAGCCCACGCGAATACCAGACGTTGGTAGTCATATCGATAACACCCTGGACTTGTTTTTAACTTCTCACCCTGATAAGTACACCATTGATGTGCTCTCCCCTCTAGGCTCGTTGGACCATTGTGTCATATCAGCTAATTTCTCGTACACCGATCACACAGTTAGAGAAAAAATTCCTAAAAGAGCCATATGGCAATACGAGAAAGCCAACTGGAGCGGACTTAACAGCTTCTTTAGGAATTTTATTGGATGCCGCTGCTGATATGATCACAAACACTATTCTCTTTCGAATGAGATCCTTTATTCCTCATCGGATGAAGAGCATCAAACGAAAAAAAAGGCATGGTACGACTCGAGTTGTGAAGAGGCTGTCAGGGTTATAGAAAGGTTTTTTTCGGTCCTACAAGACTAACCCAACAGAGGAAAACCGAAAAAAGTTTAAATGAGCCAGGAATGACTGCAACGTCTTTCTTCGTCAAAAACATTAGAAATTCCGCCTCATCCTCCATCCCAACGCTCATTCACAATGACATTTCAGCTGTCAGCTCTTTAGACAAGGCGAATCTGCTTGCTGCACAATTTGCGGCCAATTCAACACTCCCAGATTGTGCTTTGTCTCCGCCTACACTTGAGTGCGTCGAATCCTCAATGGGACGAATCCACTTTCGCACTCGTGTAGTAGTAAGAGTACTTAAAGATCTCAACATACAAAAATCCGCTGGTCCAGATGGTATAATTCCCCTTCTTCTGAAGAGGTGTTCTTCCTCGCTGGCAAAACTACTGCGTAAGCTTTTTCATCGCTCCTACTCTTTAGGACTCTTCCCGAGCAGATGGAAAACAGCATTTGTCCAGCCCGTCCCTAAAAAGGGCGAATCATCTTCTCTCTCCTCCTACAGACCCATTGCACTTACGTCCCTTCTTTCCAAGGTCATGGAAACACTGATAAATCGTCAGGTCATGAAATATCTCGAAACACGAAAACTTTTCAATGACCGGCAGTACGGTTTTCGTAGCAACAGGTCCACTGGTGATTTGATGGCATGTCTCACCGAAAAGTGGAACCAAAGCGTACATCAATCTGGCGTTGCACTTGATATTTCTAAGGCATTTGACAGAGTTTGGCATCAGGCTCTTTTGTCGAAAATGCGTGCATTTGGGATCGACGACTCTCTTCTTCAATGGATTAGAAATTACCTTTCGGAACGTTCAATTCAAGTTGTCTTGGACGGTTTCAAGTCTGATATTCACAAAATAAATGCTGGTGTACCCCAGGGCTCCGTTCTGTATCCGACATTCTTTTTAATTTTCATTAATGATCTCTTGTCTGCTACTTCTAATCCAATATATTCCTTTGCTGACGAGAATACTCTCTGCTTAACATATTCATTTCCGGACTCTCGGCCCTGCTCTTCGACTGTAGAACGAGAACGGCAGCGTATGCTAAGCTCATTAAATTCCGATATCAACAGCATAACCAATTGGGGAACTACCAACAGAGTGGAATTTAATGCTTCTAAAACACAATGCTGTCTGCTGTCGCTAAAGCAACATTTAAACACCCAGCCATTACCCATGAATGGCACTTGCATTGTCGAAAGCGAAAAACTTTCCATTCAATGAGAACTTACGTTGGAATGACGACATATTCGATGTCGCCAAAAATTGCGCGAAAAGCCTAGGTTTCCTCAAGCGATGTAAGAAATATTTTACCCTCTCTGATCTGGCCTCAATATATAAGGCGTTTATCCGCCTAAAATTGGAGTATAATGCCCTCATCTGGTCAGGTACTCCTAAAACATCTCTGCACCTGCTAGATAGGATTCAAAACCGTGCGATAAAACTTATTGACTATACTAATACCAGTCAATCAATTGCCACCCTCGAACACCGAGGTAATATCTCCTGTCTCACTTTATTTTATCGCTATTCCCACCACCAGTGCTCCACTAAAATCGCCAGTAGCATTCCGCCCATTCAAACTTTCAACCGGGTGTTACGGTCTCGCTATGAATGCTCGTCAGTATACCCTCAAGCCCATTTTCGGACGTACTCTAAAATATCGTGATTCGTTCCTAAACCGTATAAGTCGTTTATGGAATGCCCTGCCGATCGTTATAACTTTAAAAACAATGTACATCGGTACCTCTCTTTTCTTCCCCCCTAAATTTCCTTTGCCAGTTCTGTGAACAATCACCTTAACAAACCACTTGAGCGCGCGCTCATTATAACAAATAAAACCCGGTTTCAACTCTTCCACAAGCTGGATCTTATAAGCTTTTAAGCTAAGATCTTTCCTTTAAATCTTCCACAAAGTGGATGGGTATAGCTATAATTGATGTGAACGATGGCGAACCGACTTATTCGGATCCTCCGGCAATAACTTCTTCTGTTCGCACTGTTTTTTTTATTTTTGGGGATGCGTATTATCCAGTGGTGTACGTGGTGCGAAAACAACTCATCGTGTTCCGAATAACTTGCCCAGATGGACGATTGTAAAATGGTCGACTGTAAAATGGACGTAGAGCACGACAAGTTTGGCGAACCGAACCATGGCATTCAAAATAAGTTTGCACAATTTGCGCGAGTTCTTCTGACGTTAATCTATTCATCGTAAAATGGCAAAACGTACTAACCACAAATCAACTTTCAACTGTCAAATTGACAATCTGTAGAAACAGTGTTTAAAACCTCTAAAAAAACATCCTTTATGTGTGCGTTTGCCCGGCGGTTACCTGTCTAAGGCCACCGGGAACCCGATGGCTTTTCTGTTAGCTATTTTTAATTTACCGGGCTTAGTCTTTTCCCTACTTGCCACTTTTGAGTGCTCAGGTTTTGAAACTCCTTTGATACTTCGCACCCTCGATAATTAGCTGGGTGTTCTCCTCACGTTGCAGAGGTTTGCTTGCTTAACAGCCTAAATTCCTGCGCATTTCCACTACGTGGCTCCTTCTGGCAATACTTTTGCGTGTGATAGAATCCTGAGGGATTTACTTTATGTTCTTCAGAAGAGGTTCGATTTTATTTTATAATTTTTTTGACTCGGCCATATTGAAAGTAGGCATGGAAAGAGGAAGGCTTCCTTCTGATTTTTGGTTCTCACGCTTTTCTACCTTTAAGGCATCAACAATTTTAAAATGCCCTCCCTGGCGGTGTCTTCTTTTCTTGCACGACGTAGGTAAGTGTATAGAGAGTGATTTAACCATATTTTATCGAGAAAAACTCAAAGACATACGAGTATCATGGCACAGGTTTTAGGGTAATTATGACCCACCTGCCTGTTCACGTAACAATTTTCTACCATACTGACGCCGGGTTAAAGTCACGCTCTCATTCAATCCATGTACATACTCGTATATAACATTTACTACAAAAAAGTAAACAATCGCCGACCTAGGGCACTGCACAGCTCTCGTAACCTAATTAAATCTTCTACCTATGACTCAAAATGCACACGTAATGCACCCCCCTCCCTTATGCAGCACTCCAACTCTGGAGTTCCATGTAAATTTTTATTAAATTTTTCTTAAATTCAAAATTCACCTAACCACCATAACTGTTTCTGTTTTCATAAATTAATTAATTAAATGGAAAACGATCCACAACTCCATAACAATAAACTCTGCGCCAAAGAGGGGAGAACAAAACATCCATCCATCTCTACATTTCCATACCAACGGTTACCGCACAACTTAAATTGTTAATAAATGCGCTAAACGTAAACATTTGAAGAGAAAAAAAAAATCAAAAAAAAATATTATTACTTAGATTTACGAGTGTGTATATGTGTTTGCATAAACCAAAAACATCACAAACTCCAAAGCACAACAGTAGCTCGCTTAAAATTAAATCCATCTGTGACACACCGGCGAAAGTTTTAATAGGTCAGACTAAAACTAGTATAACACCGTCTTTAAGCGTCGCTGCTTTCGTCTTTCCCAACCCGCTCGAGCGTTCCCCCATCAGCCCCTTTCGTTGGATTACGAGTATATCAAGCGCATAATATGCGCTAGATCCGATGGAACTACAATATTTTATTTTTTTAATTTTTTTTAACACAATTTTCTTAAAAAAACAAAGTTATTCATCTTCTTACCCCGATAGTCGTACTTTGGTTGGGAACTTACATAATACGTCGGAAAAAGAGTGGTAAAGAAAAATATAAGAAATGGGGGACACCAACAACAACAACAACAACAAAAACAACAAACAAAATATGTATAACGAACTACGCTACGACTAGCGATCGCATAATTTGCCTCGTCGCCGCCATGCCGCCGAGCTATACTCGTACTCGTAAACGCGATTAAGTAACCGAGAGCGCATAAAGTATAAAAACTCATTGTGATTGTATTATATTATATTCGTATCTTTTAACCAGATAAATGGGAATAATTCGAACATAAAAATGATGTCTTCGGATCAAGATAAAGATACTCGTACATAGAAGTGGCACAGAGCGGTGATAAAACACAAGAAATGAGATGCCCACGACTCTGAAATGGATAGAGCATCGGAACTACGAGTACTCGTATCTATCGGACTGGGACGGATTTTCGGTGGGCACACCATGCACACAGATGGTTTTGCATTGACAAGTGATTAATTTGTACAAGATACGGGTTAGTGGAGGAAATAGTTGACATAGCAATGGGAAGTGAGCCGGCAAGCTCTTCCGATTAACTGAACCAGACTGTATGGGATGGGATGAAGGAATCATTTCTTGATGACAGTGCTGAGCTTTTGTCAGTGTTGGCTGGATTTTTAAAAATAGACGAACCGCCTCTGATTGTCTGTGGAATGCGATCATTTAAAGCCCTTTGGGAAATTTTTGATAAATTAGTCGGTCAGCACCGAATTTTTCTGACAGAATTTTTCACGAGGAAACTAATGACAGTCCAACGAAAATTGGCATCAGTCGAGAAAATGTTACTTAGGCGGCGCTACAGTCCGGGGTGGACCTACAGCGCTGTAGAGTCGAAGAGCCGGCGGGCTGGAGCGTTGGTGTTCATTCACTCTACATGTCTCACTCATCTCAAATGCCCAGGTCGATGTCGCTGTACAACACGTATAGTTCATAGTTGAATCGTCTCGTCTAGAACCCGTCACCAAATACGGGACCAAATATCTTACGAAGAATTTTTCTCTCAAAACGACCAAGGATATCTTCATCCGCTTTAGAAATGGTCCATGCTTCGGAACCATAGAGCAGGACTGGGATTATAAGGGTCTTATCTAGAGTTTCCTTGGTTTTTTGGGAGAGGGTGTTACTACACAGTTGCCTTATCAGCCCAAAGGAAAAGCGATTGGCAAGCGTTATTGATAGCAGAGCCGAGGTAGACAAAGTCCCTTACTACCTCAAAGTTAATAGCTGTCGATTGTGACATTCCGGCCGATTCGTCGATGTTGGGTGTCCCTTCTTGATGACAGCATACGAGTATACTTTGTTTTGCCCTCGTTCATCGCTTTTGCCGCTTCTGTTCCTACACTCGCAAACGCAATAATATAATATCAGTATCGTCGGCAATTGAACAGACTTTTGAAAGATCGTAACTCGTGTGTTGGCTTATGAGATTGGCACAATTCTTTCAAGTTAAAAAAGTCACATGATAGCGCGTCGCCTTGCCTAAATCATTTTTTGACATCTCGGTTAAGTTGTTACCGACCTTGATGCAGCAGCGAGCTTTCTCGCCATCAATCGGACGAGTTTGGTAGGGATGCCAAAACTTGACATGGCTCGTCTCTGTAGGTGCTGTGGTGAATATCGATCTGAACTTCTTGGGTTTTCTCCATGATCTGCCGTGGTGTGAATATTTGGTCAATTGTGGACTTACCGGGCCTAAAACCGCACTTATAGGGTTCAATCAGATTCGTTGACAAATGATTTTAGGCGCTCGCACAATATGACAGATGAGATCTTATATGCGATGTTTAGCAGACTGATACCTCTATAGTTGGCGCAGTTTAGAGGGTCTCCTATCTTGTGAATTGGGCAAACGAATTAAATCTTCTCTTAGTACGAGTATTTCTCCATTTTTATGGCGTCTGAGATATCCGAAGACAGACGTACCTTGGCTACAACAAGGTAATGGTCCGAGTCAATAATGGCCCCTCAGAATGTTCGGACATCTAAAATAAGTTGAGGAATGCCTTACGTCGATCGCAGCATAATCAATCTGGTTGACAGTTTGCTGATCTGGCATCTGTCATGTTCCCTTGTAAATATTGAGGTAAGGAAACCGTGTTCCTAAGCCCGTTTCCAGATGTGGTGTCGTGTTGGCTATGTCTTCCGATTGTGCTACCAAAGATGTCCTCCTTTCCAATGTTGGCATTAAAGTCGCCAAGGACGATTTTACCATCATACAGAGAAAATCAACAATCACGACTAAAATAAGGAAAACGGCCAAATTCGGGTGTCAAATTCAGAAGAATGGCTCCAATGTACCATAAATTAAAAAGAAGATCCATCCCGCGAGAGTAGTGTAAAAACTCTGCTCGGAGCTTCAGAGCGCCGGCAAAAAGTAAGCCTTTTAAGCGTGGACTGCATACAGCAGAAATATTAAAACTTATAAAGTGCGTCTTGAGTTACATTACTCGTACGAACGCTGCATAAAAGAGACCGAGAAGCTCGGAACAGAAGCTCTGTATCCAGAATCAGAAGAAACACGCTAACAACCCGTAAGCAGTAGACAGGCAATAAAAGCACGGGCTCACTACCTTATATTTATAAGAATACGGCACAATGAAGAACAACCTCCGAAGGGGTTTAATCGTCAAAATATGTTAAAGATGAGCTAACGGGGGACACCGAGATTTGCAATAAATGGAATAAGTACTCTAACGTCTTACTAAACGAAGAGCTCCTATATCGTACCATTCCGTATGCTATTGCACGCGAAGTGAAAATTTCATAAAAACCAAAGTTATCGAAGCAGTTAAAAGGATGAACTGATAAATTTGGGCCGGATCACAGCATGGGAGATAACTGGAAACTCGTACTCGTAGCCGCTGTCGTACTTTCATCCTGAACCGTTGTTTAGGCGATTTGTTTGGCTGCACGTACTCGGCCTTGCAAAAGCAGATTAGTTACTCAAGTGCAGTTGGAGACTTGGCATATTCTGAAAGCGGTGAGCTACTCGTAGTTGTTGAATGAGCAGACACCTGGAATGTCATTGTAAATGATAGTTGTGTGATGGAGAACGATATTTTGGCTACCACTGACCACTGACTGCCAACAAACAAGGGCACCTTCATCTACAAATAGTTGAAAAATCCTCCGAAAAGAGATGTGTTCATCTGCGTGACAAACGCATATACCAACGTATGTTCCGCTAACAGAGTTACTGAATCACGACCGATATTTGTACTCGTATTTCGCACATGTGACCCAATTCTCTAAAGTGAAAGTGGAAGTTTCTAAAGTGGTGAATAATTCTATGATACTTACTTACGTCACAGTGTTATATTTCACCACAATATGTAAAATTGTACAATGGATTGCCGAACATGTTGTATCTCGAACCAAAGGACTGCTTTTGTCGTCTCATCAATCTCATATTGTAGATTCTGAAAATACTCGTAGTTCGATTGTCAAGTCAGTTATTGGTCACAAAGGTCTTACAAAAGTGTTGTAACTTTTTACAATGTCTGTTTTGGTAAGAAATCGTTTTACGTTTTTATCTTCTATCCGAAAGTGGAGCACATCGGACTTTTTGAGCTTATCTTCATCGGCAGATCGTGTTATGTTTTTACCACTGTCTCGAATTGGGCAACAGGTCAACATTATTCCCTTGGTGGAGTTATGAAAATATGATGAATTTTCTACAAGATAATGGTTATACAGTTGCTACCATAACTACGTTTATCACATCGAAAGCAATTAGACATTTTTAGATATTAAGTGCAGGCCATAGAAACAAGAGGGAGAATTGGAAGTTGATCAGAGACATTGAGAGTTACTAGACCGTGGATGGTGTTTGGAAAACTCTGTCAAGATAAGGGTTTAAGATAAGTTTTTATCTAGACTATAGCTCACTGGATGATCTGATCTGAATGGTCAGAGGTTCAGTATTCCTTGCGTATTGCACGCCTTTGAAATTAGTGCCAATAACGAGGTTGGTACAGTGACGTCAATATAATGCCGACCTATTAGTCCTACTACGACTGTCAGCGCAGCTCGTTGCACCTTGCGGGTTTAGCCTCCAAGATGGGAGAAACATCTCTATTTGCTGCGATGGTATCTCTTTTAGTTCTGCGGGATCTAAAAATTATTGCTCTCCTAAGTGAATCGTGCCATGTCAGCTTATGCTTGGACACTAACAGAGGAAGCGTCTTAGGGTGACATATAATATATGACATAGTGCTTAAGTGTGTACGCTATTATGAACATTGTTGCTTCTGTTCTCTGGAGAGATCTGAATGCACTATTTGTTTTTTTTTGTAATAGGCGCGCGCACGAGGGATTTTATGTACCCTTGAGATGTTTGCACATAGCGCGAACGAAAGGAGGTTAGGGAGGGAAAAAAGAGAGCTACCGGTGAACGCTGGTTTTAAATGTTTGAAGGTTATAATGACTAGAGAATAAAGAGCTCGCAATGGCATTCAATAAGCGAGATGTACCGCTTAAGAAAGAATCACGATATTTCAGATTACGTCCGAAGATGGGCTTGAGGGTGTACTGATGAGCATTCATAGCGAGACGGGTGTTACGGTTGAAAGTTTGAATGGGCGGAATGCTACTGGCAATTTCAGTGGAGCACTGGTGGCGAAAATAGCGATACAACAAGGTGAGACAGGAGACATCACGCCGGTGTTCGAGGGTGTTGAATGACTATGTAATACAGGCATCACCTATGAGTTTTATCGCACGATTTTGGATCCTATCTAAGAGGTGTTAAGGGCACTTGACCTGATGCGGGAATTATACTCCAATTTTAGGCGGATAAAAGCCTTATATGTTGTGGCCAGGTCAGAGGGAGTGAAATATTTCTTACATCGCTTGAGGAAACCTAGACATTTCGCGGCATTTTTAGCGACATCGAATATGTGGTTATTCCAACGTAAGTTGTCATTGACACACATACCGAGAATGGAAATTTTCGGCTACGACGATCCAAATGCCACTCATGGAAATGGCTGGATGTTTAAATTTCGCTTTAACGATAGCAGACATCATTGTGTTTTGGAAGCATTAAATTCCACTCTGTTGATAGTTCCCCAATTGCTGCTAATATCAGAATTGAATGTACTTAACATACGCTGACGTTTCCGTTCTACAGCCGTAGAGCAGCAACGTGAATCCGGGAAAGAATATGAAAAGCAGAGAGTACCGTCGTCAGGAAAGGAATGTATTGGATTAGAAGTAGCAGACAAGAGATCATTGATAAAAACTAAAAAGAGTGTCGGAGACAGAACAGAGCCCTGGGGCACACCAGTATTTATTTTGTGAATATCAGACTTGAAACCGTCTAAGACAACTTGAATTGAACGTTCCGAAAGGTAATTTCTAATCCATTGAAGAAGAGAGTCGTCGATGCCAAACTCTGTCAAATGCCTTAGAAATATCAAGTGCAACTATCTTGCTTTCGCCAGATTGGTATACGCTTTGGTTCCACTTTTCGGTGAGACATGCCATCAAATCACCAGTGGACCTGTTGCTACGAAAACCATATTGCTGGTCACTGAAAAGTTTTCGTGTCTCGAGATATTTCATGAGCTGAGAGTTTCCATGACCTTGGAAAGAAAGGACGTAAGTGCAATGTCTGTAGGAGGAGAGAGAAGATGATTCGTCTTTTTAGGGACGGGCTGGACAAATGCTGTTTTCCATCTGCTCGGGAAGAGTCCTAAAGAGTAGGATTGATGAAAAAGCTTGCGCAGTGGTTTTGCCAGCGTGGAAGAACACCTCTTCAGAAGAAGGGGAGATATACCATCTGGACCAGCGGATTTATGTACGTTGAGATCTTTAAGTAGTAGACGCAAAAGTAGATTCGTCATATTGAAGATTCGACGCACTCAAGTGTAGGCGGAGACAAAGCACAATCTGGAAGTGTTGAGCTGGCAGATTGGCTTTGTCTAAAGAGCTGACAGCTGGAATGTCATTGTAGATGAGCGTTGGGATGGAGAATGATGCAGAATCTCTGATGTTTTTGACAAACGACCAAAAGCTTTTACCACCTTTGGGACATTGTAGTATTTTTTGCCTCAACTTTTGGTCGTATTGAAATTTCACAAGACGTTGCAGTCATCCCTGGCTCGTTTAAACTTTTTCGGTTTTCCTCTGTTGGGTTGGTCTTGTAAGACCGAACAATCCTTTCTCTAACCCTGACAGACTCTTTACAGCTCTAGTCGTACGATGCCTTCCCTTTTGGTTTGATAATCTTCATCCGATAAGGGATAAAGGATCTCATTCCAAAGATCATATCACCACGTCGTTATCGAGGAAACATAATGGTGGAACAGCAGTTATGAGTTTTGATGAAACAATGACGGTTTGTGGTGTTGTTGTTGCCAGTTTTTGCAAGATCTGCTTTTTCGTTATCACAGCGAAATTTGTGATCTGCCACCCGAATTATGCGGACGATATTTTGACTGCTTACAACTATTATCTCTGAGCTACAAAGTGCTTCTATTGTTATGGGGACTTTCCTAGATGTCAGTTCTTTAATGGCCTCGACTCAACTCGTTATACACACTAAGTCGGTTAAGGTCAGCTTCCAATTGCTGGCCACCTTAGGTGAGGTCTTCCTATACTGTGGAATCGAGGATCCTTCTGACAGGATCACTGGCGTCCATTCGCTCTTCATAACCAAACTAACTTAGTCGCCACGTCGTTGAACAGCCGATATAGAGGGTAATCCAGCGTGAGGCGCCGTTTTAAATTTCGAGGAATTGTTGAACTGTTAAAACTCTAGGAGGTTATTAAGTATGGATCAAAACGTACTCGAACAGCCCACTGAAATAGTAAAAATTCATTGTTTTCGTGAAAATATCGCGGAAACCTTTTGTAAAGTTCATACTACCTTTGCTCATCATCAAGCGCCTTTTCGCACAGCTATAGCGAATTTAATCGATAATTTTGAAGTCCTCGGTTAGGTTAGTGATGTGGAGACCCCAACTCGTGTTCATCCGGTGAGATCACCTAGGTGTGTCCATTTCGAGACAATCAAAGGAATTGGGCCTATTCGAAACCATTTGCACCACATTTTCCATAAAGATCTTGGCATACATGCATATAAGGTTCAGTTGATACAACAACTGAAGCGAGCGGACCACGCACAAAGCCGCACTTTTTCTGATTGGGTGCTGGAAATGAACGAACAAGATCATGTTTTTTACACAAAATTATTCTGAGTGAGGAGGCTCATTTCCATTTGCGTGGGTGCGTAAGCAAACAAAACTATAGCATCTGGCTTCGAAAACCCAAGGGTAATAGTGGAAAAATATCTCTCCATCCACAATAAGTGACAGTTTGGTGCGGTTTTCCAGCTGGCGGTGTCATTGGGCCATATTTTTTGAAAATGATAGTGGTTCTCTGAATGGATTGCGTTACCAAACGATGTTGACTGATATTTTTTTTTACCTGAAATTGATGCCATGGACGTGGACGATGTTTCTTTTCAGTAGGACGGCGCCACATGCCACCCACCTGCGTGACAAATTTCCTAGACGTATGATTTCTCGATATGGAGACTTCATTTGGCCGCCGAGATCGTGCAATTTAACGGTATTAGACCTTTTTCTACGCCTATGCTCCAACAATATTTCATCCATTTAAAAAAAATATCAGAGCTGTTATTCGCTAAATACGTCCGCAATTATGCGAAGACGTGATGAAAAATTCCATCAAAATCATGACTATTTGTAGGCAGAACCAAGGTGGACACTTGGCAGATGTTGTACTCTTTTCCTAACGCTACAATTTTTACTTTAATATTAAATAAAAATATCACCATTTTTGATAAAAGTTTTGCGTTTTTCTATTGATTTAAAATGACACCTCTTATTGGATGACCCTATAGTTCTTCGTTATACTATATCTTCCCATCCATATTCCGTCAATGCAGACAGTGCCAAGTGTTTCACGGAAAGTTTCTGGAATGAAAGTTTCTTCGTTAGTCTTCTTAGTCAATAAAAATAGCGCAGGGCAATATCCTGCATAGCTGAACGACTTCATCAGGTACGTCAAGACCAGACAGGGCTCTGCATAGCTCGACTCTATAAACGCTGTCATATGCAACCTTAAAATCGATCGACGTGGACGGAGCATACATTTCGCCGATGGTTAGCCGATCATGTGGAGCTATCAGATAGTTGACAATCGGCTTAAGCCGTTCTTATCAAACTGCAGCAAGGATCTTTTTGGTGGACTTAAATTAGATATAGCAAACTTCAATTAATTAGGTGGACGAACGTTTCCGAGGTTGTCGTCCAGATTGAATAGTGCGTCCTGGCTGAAAGTGATATTTTCGTAGTCTTCGCCGTTTATCAATCCGCAGGAGTGGATCTTTGCGGACTTCGGTTCGACCAAACACGTTCTTTTTACTTTCTGGTTCCTCATACAATTCTATCTCTCGATCTCTGTCCTCCTTTCTTATTGTGTCATTCAAGTTACAGATTACAGTTTTTACATCGCACTTGGGTCACTAAGAGCAGGTACATGCCTTCCTTGACAACGTCGCCTTTTTCCTCCGTTGGAGAATGCACGAATAAAAGTCCGATATTCGTGAATTAAGCTTCGATACGGATTGTCACCAGTTGCTCGATTATTGGTCTAAACCACATGACTTTATCCTGTCCACTACACGATGCAGTCATATGGTCTCAACAATAGCATCGTACATGCTGGCTGTTTGAAATTCCTGTGACACTAATTCTATATAATATATTTAAGAGGAACGATTCGAGATTTATGCGTCTGTTATCCTGTGATTTGCGGCACCATCCTACGGAGTAAAAATGTCATCCAACTCTCTCAATGGCTTGGGTACTTTTCGCCTTCTTAAGGACTCAGAGTTTACGCTGACTAGCATTGATGTGATGTGCTATGTTGACATTTGCAGCACAATGGGTAAATAGCCATCTGGACCTGCTATATCGTTACGTGGTCACGGTCAAGTCTACCACCAGTGGCATTCCCAATCTGACACATGGGTGTTTTCAACAGCACTTCCATAATCTTCAAACCGGAATTAGACTATATCTCGTCAGCTTTCTGCAAAGGCTGACCGTCCCTTGGACATAATTTTCCTCGGCCGCACGGACTCCTTTACATTCCTGTAAAAATTCTTCCATAATTTGCGGTTGGATTTTCTAATATTCCTTTTGAATCCCTTGAAATTTTTAGACTATCTAGCGTTGCTCAGCCTTTTTCTTAAGTTTCTCAGTCCATCATGGGTGTGTTCTGTTACGGACTGATTGGACAAGTGTTTTCGAAGCAATTTTTGCAAGTTGAAACTGTGTAGTTCTATTCAAACATAAGGAGCTCGCCAGGCGATGCTTTCTATTATGTCGAATGCCGATCAGAAGATCCCAGAACTTGCTTTTAGCGTAAAGAATGGCGTCCTCTAGTAATTTTGGTGGTGAAATGTCTTCTGTGCCTAAGAGCATATAAGCTTCTGATTCTTCCATTTGAGGGTTAAATGTTGCAGAAAATGCCGGAGAAGCCGCATGTTGGAAATTAAATTCAACCAATTAAGGTTGAATCAACCTAAATTATATATATATATATGTAAACGTAGGATCATTGTAAACTTTCATGCAATAAATATCAATAATATTGAAATGTCAATTAATATATAAAAGGAAAACCTTAGGAGCAATAAAAGACATTTTATAACGTTTATAACACCAACCCAAAACGGTCGTTTTTATTCAGTTAAAACAGTGAGATTTCAGAGTTTTTTTTATTTTGTCGCTTAAAAGATTTAGCTTCCAACACTAAACATTTTGGTCCAATCGAGCCTTTTTTAACATAGCAACAAACCTAAAGTGACATTTGCACTTTTCAAAAAAAAATAGAGATTTAGTATAAACATTAAACAAACTTATTTGGTGGGTGTGTGGAAAATATAAATTAGAAATAAAATACAAGTCCAAAGAAAAAACAAAATCATCCAACAACGTCATCACAAGCAGAAGATTCCAGCAAACTAAACATTACTCCAGCAATATCTACCAGCATTCAGTTCTGAAGAGTCTTTTAAGCGGCTACCAACGGTGAAGTCAACCAACACGCAAGGAGGAACTTGAAGGACAGTTAAGCCAACTCTCAAGTAAGTCCGTTCCATTATTCTGTTAAATCCTGAAACAGTTGAATTTTATTATATGTAAAATTAATAAGACAAATATACTATTGCGTACCTATCTGAACATTCCCTAAATTCAGTTGTCTGCTAAAATAAGGGTAGAAAGATGTCGTACGGTAAACTTCAAATAAATGTTCTTGAACGTATGACAAAAGATTACGACAATTTTAAAAAAGCCGATAGCGCACGCTTGAAAAAAGTAAATTATTTGCAAACGCGTATAAATTTTTTGGAAGAACAGTTGGTTCAGGCAAAAAAGTACCATGAAATCATACTGGGGGGCAGCACTGCCATTGAAACTGGTGAAAAAATTGAAGTATTATCAGAAGCTTTCAATAAAATAGAAGATATATACTCGGAATACAAAATCGATCTTTTAGATGCTTTAGATAGGATTCCGCCTGCAGCACAGTTAGGTACAGGTAGTTCGGCTGAAATAAAGGAGTTAGATAATTTTAGAATGAATGAACAAAATGAGCTGCGATTACCTGTGATAAATATCCCCACATTTTCTGGTAACTATGAAACATGGAGAGCGTTCCATGATATGTTCCTTGCCTTGATTCACAATAATTCTTCTCTGTCTGATGTGCAAAGGCTTCACTATTTGAAATCGTCTGTTAGTGGTGAAGCTGAAAGACTGCTGCAGCATCTAGCCATTGATAAGAACAATTATCAGCCAGCGTGGGAAATACTTACTGGTCGCTATGATCACAAAAGAGTTCTTGTTAATACGCAATTAAAGCTGTTATTTGGACAAAAAAGTATTACCTATGATACGTCCATTAATATTAAACGTATTCTCGACACTTCTCAAGAAATTATCCACGCGTTGAAGAATTTAGAATTGCCGGTGGAGAGCTGTGACGTAATTTTAATTTACGTGATCCTGCAAAAGTTAAGCAGCACCACTCAACAGTTGTGGGAGAAAAGATTAGGTTCTAAGAAGGAGCTTCCTACATTAAAAGAATTTGTAGAGTTCTTGGAATGTAGATTTCGTTCTCTGGAGGCCGTAGAACAACAGGTTGATGGTAGTAACGTTGCACAAAAGAAGTCAGGGAGTAATCGTACTTTTCACATACAACAAGAAACGAAAAAGCAGGTTGTTTGTAGGGTCTGTATGAAGAGTCAACATGCAATGAAGGAGTGCAAGAAGTTTTTGCGTATGGATGTACCCCAGAGAAAACAGGCAGTACGTACTGCTAAGGTTTGCGAAAACTGCTTAGCATATAGCCATTACAAACAAAGGTGCCCCAGTGCGAAATGCTGTCACTTTTGTAATCAGCGACACCATACTCTGCTACATGATAATACAAATAGCTACAGGCAATCAATGCAACAGGTTCCATCATCTTCTCAAGCCTCTCAACCATCAGCAGTCTCTACCTTTAGTAACATAACATCCAAAGGAACATCAATAAATGCTTACGCGCCAGAGTTTCAACCCAGCCAAAGTCTCCAGGGGGCGAGGAATCCTAATGTGAGTAACTTTCACATCAATGCAGACACTCAAGTGTTATTGGCCACGGCGTTAGTCAATATGAGAACTTCAGCTGGGGTCTTTATGGTCATGAGGGCTTTGATCGATCCGGGTTCTGAAGCTTCTTTCATCACTGAGGCGGCGGTTCAACGGTTAAACCTCAAAGCAAGAAGAACATCCATCAAGGTAAATGGGCTGGGGATGGTCAGCAGCGGAACAACGCACAGGTTCGTGGATGTCGACTTTAAGTCCCTTACATCGAGCTTTGCTGGCACGATGCGAGCATTGGTTTTCAAATCCCTGACTGGGCTTCTTCCGGCCCAACAAATTACCTATAATAAATCGAGGAAGAACCTTTCCGAAAGTATGAAACGGAATCTGAAAAAGAATGTGAAGCCCACTTCATCGAAACTACAAGTTGAAGTTTGCCTGCCGTTCAAAGGTGGTAAACGTCCCACCATGGGCCCAACTAGGCAAGGCGCCATCAAACGTTTTCTGCAGCTAGAAAAGAAATTGCAGTGCAACCCAACACAACACAAACATTATATTAAGTGTATTTCAGAATACCTGGAGCTCGGCCATATGACCTTGATGGAAGAAAATTGCGAGGTACTTAAAACGCCGTTCCACTATTTTATTCCACATCATGCGGTCATTAAAGAAGAGAGTACAACAACGAGATTGCGAGTTGTGTTTGACGTAACTTTCAAATCGTTTGGAGGATCGTCTCTAAATGACCACTTACTAATAGGACCCAAACAACAGCAAAACGTGATGGACATCATCCTGAGATGGCGGTTATATCGGTACGCATTCACAGGAGACGTAGAGAAAATGTATCGCCAGATTAAAGTCAACGACACAGATACTAACTATCAAATGATAGTATGGAGAGCAGATCCAAGAGAGCCACTACAAATGTATCGCCTGGGAACGGTGACATTTGGAACAGATTCGGCCCCATATCTTGCAATTCGTGTACTACGCAAACTGGCTGAAGATGAGGCATCTAGGTTTCCTTTGGCAATGCCAATCATAAAAGAAGAGACTTATGTGGATGATGTCATTAGCGGAGCAGACAGCATAGAAGAGACACGACACAAATTGACAGCGATAAAGACACTATTAGGAACAGCAGGCTTTAAGCTTCGAAAACATGTCAGCAACTCAGCAAAGGTACTTCAATACGTTCTAGTAGACGAGAAAGGCGTACAATTTTCAGTCCCGACTGATGAAATCAACGTCAAGACTCTGGGAGTGAGGTGGTTTCCTGTCCCAGATGCATTTTGTTTTCATGTGGGCCCAATGAATGACAATGAACCGACGA
Source organism: Volucella bombylans (assembly GCA_949129095.1). NCBI lineage: Eukaryota > Metazoa > Arthropoda > Insecta > Diptera > Syrphidae > Volucella > Volucella bombylans. Next base: position 10,500,266 of record OX422144.1, read on the forward strand.
AGAGAGCTATTCTTTCCTCCATAGCAAGACTGTATGATCCCATTGGTTGGATGGGTTGGACATTTTATAACGTTTATAACACCAACCCAAAACGGTCGTTTTTATTCAGTTAAAACAGTGAGATTTCAGAGTTTTCTTATTTTGTCGCTTAAAAGATTTAGCTTCCAACACTAAACACCGCATGTTTTCATTTACCTACAGATGCTGCAAAGAGCGAAGGCGGTGTTGGTGGAGAAGCAGGCCTTACTGTGATACAGGTTTAGTTGAGGAGCCTCCATCATTGTCTTCTTTTCTTGTGACGTTCGTCGTTTTTGAGGTGACGTTTTGGCTAACTGAAGCCCAATACTTGGTCTTGCAATTCCCCCACCGTTTTTGTATTGTGGAGTATTTGGCCATACATCGATGATTCCTTATTCTTATAATGTCGTAACCTCAGGTGAGGAAGATGACCACTGCTGGGCATTGATTATATCGATCAAGCATTTCTTAGGTATGGGCGCAGGGAAAAAATGACTCTGCTTAGTGGTGATGAAATAGCCTTACTCAGAAGAAGGTAGAATCAGTTCCGCACCATAGATTGGCCATTTTTGTAACACTGGCTCTAATCCAGTCCAATAATTCCCACTTCGCGGACTTCGGTCCGGGCCTGACTTGAAGGAGATAGGCCCCTAGTGAGAGCGTCATGGTGGCTGTGGTTTAAACCTAAAGTCCCAGGAAGGGTCTTCCATGTTTGGTTGAACCGATGTAGATTTACAATAAGTACTGGGTGACGTGACCTTAAGAACGGTACGAGGTTTTAGATCAGCCTCTATAGAGTTTTTACCTCCACAACGGGTTCCATTTTAGTATCAGAGAGGAGAATTGACAGTGAGCAATGTCAAGGTGTATCCTTGTTCCCATAAATGAAGGGGAATTCATTGAAATTAAGTCTTGTACAGAGACGTTTCGTCCAAACTGTGGGATGTTGACTCTATGCTTAGAGATTGAGGCGGAAATTTTTGTTGACGGCCTTTGGATTAGAGCATTCCACAATACCCACTCTGAGGTGACTGTTCCTATTAACATCGCGACTAACGTTAAGACCTGAAGATTTAGTATCATTGGTATCTTGGCTTAGAGTGACTAAGGGATCTGCCCGAACCACACTCCTCTCGTCTTTTGGTTTGTTTGTGGAACCAGTTTGCATCATTATGTGGATCTTCGTAACTTAATGGACTTGTCACACGGGATTGGACCTCGAGCTTCTTAAGCGATTCAATTATATTTAAAGGCGCCGCATCCGTGAGCCTACCATATTTGGAGCAACCTAACATATGTTCCAACTGAAGCTAAGAGCAATTTCTTTTACATTTGGGGTGTAAGTCTAGCCTTGTGGCGATTACTCATATGCTCGTGCCTTCCGTAGCCATCCCAGGAAATTCCTCAGCTGATTTGTAACGTAACGTATGTTTGTCATGATCCTTGGTCTCTTCAACTGTAGAGGACTTTGGGGTTTCCACAGTCTCGGTAGGTTTATTGCCCCACTACTGCCTTACTATCTCCAAGCTTAATCACGGCTGACTCACCATCCGGAGTGAGAGACGAAGGATTGAAATATGAAATATGAAATAAGACAGCAGCATCCGAGCTATTCTGATAGATTTCCTCTGGTGTGCGTCATCACTTTGAGATCAGGTTAAACAGGTCGACGGGTAAGGCGCCTCGCATTTCTTTTTGACAATTGTTCGCTGTTGTTGAGGTGAAACCGATCAGATCCCAGTGCAGTCACGACTGTTTCCGTTGTCGTGTTCAGAGAAACATCTTCACTCGTCTATCTCGAAATCGACTATGTGCTAGTAGTTCGACTATTCCCAATTCAGAGTCAAAGACTTCGTTGGTAGATATCCGTTCCTTCTGACAAGAAAAAACTTTAAATGACCGATTTAGAGGTGATCGAAGAACGGTTTCTTGTTTTCATATCACAGATTAACTCAGTTGCTAATCAAGAGGGAAATTTTCCACCGCAGATCGGCAAAGAATGTAGACTTGTATGCTTACACAACAGCACTACAAGATGCTTGTAATTTTTATTCTGACTCATTCAACAAGATCTGCGATGCGTGAACAACTGCAGGGCATTAGGGCCGTGGTCAATTGGAAACAATTGCCCCTAAGGTCGGTCTTGCTAAGTGTTTTTCCTAGGTTCATCTAGTCTAAGATGCTAAGTCTAAAATTGTTATAATTGCTGTCATAAACACTGCAGATCACTAGATTCCGTATTTCTATCATCCTCGCCCACATTTCCATCGCTCAACAAACAATGTAGCCTTCGCAGAGCATGAGTGAATTACAGAAATCACCTCGATCGTGTCGCACCTTAAAACAATAATTCTTCATCGCGCGACCTCATACGTAGCCCGCGAATACCACAAACAACATGAAAACCATGTGAAAATACCTTTCTGCCGCGAGAGTGATAAACAAGTCAAGCGCGAACTTTTGCTGTCATATCTCACGGTACATGGTACACACTTTCGGGATAATAACGCCAGCAACACCACCAGCACCAGCACTGGTATTAGCACCAGCACCAGCACCCATCTACGCGCGCGTTTCTGCTTATTATCGCTCTCAGCGTTCGGGTGGTGTTAAAGCAAGCACAAACTTTAGTTTCTTCCTTTCACTTTCTAGACCTCAAAGGCGAAAATGCATCAAGCGTGACTGCCGGTCGCGTCGTTCGTCGACAATATCAATGAAACTTTGGAAATCTGGACAAAAGTTGGAATTCAGTGGGCGACGATCATTTATTCAATTGTTAGGATCGATGTCCTTGCTTGCAGCTGAGTTACGAGTATAATAAATACAATCGCAGTCTGCACCTGCCTCTTTATCGAAAGACTGATTATCGTGATCCTTCTGCCCGATCCTCTAAATCACACCGAATTCGCCATAAATCCATTCAATTTGTCCATTTGTCATCCCGCGCCAACAGCAGTCACCAACTAGTCACCAAAGAGCCACCGTATAGTCCCCAATAGGACACTTTAATTATTTTGGTGTTAATTACTAATTTTATTATTTATTGCACGAGAGTACGGATGCGAGCACGAGTATGAGTACGGCTACGATGCCTGGCGGATGGGGTGCCCAAAAATACTTGGCTCGTTAAGTGCTCTGCTATAGCACGTTGTAATGCTGTCCTCTGTGTCGATTTTTGGTTGCTTTTGGCGGGACACAGTTGACACAGTAAGATGAATAAGGAGGCAACTAGATGGACGTAAATGCGGATCGCCTTTCCTTTGCGCCAAGGGAAATGATTAAAATAAGAAAAATGAATCTCGCTGTTGTGTTTTTGATTTAATTGTGAATGTAAGGGAAAATGTCATTCGATTTTGCTAGCTTGTTTGCTTTTCAATTTACGTTGACAAATTTGCATTTTGATTTTGAAGAATGCGCCATGCAACTATATCTGACAGGGGTACCAAGACGTAGAATTTATGGGGGGACATTCTTTTCGTTGGCATTCGAAAGATACTAGTCGAATGCTTGGATGGGAAGGTCTGGGTTAGTTGAATTGATCTGTTTGATAAACATTTAAGGTTGTCATTGTTTGTAAGTCATTGAGCAGATTGAAGGGAAGGAGCTATGTCTTGCCAGGGCCCCCTGGCATGGTGGCAGTCTTTCTTTTCATCTTCAAAACAAGGAAATCGCACTCCTGAGGCTTCCCTGCTCCACTCCAGCAACCACAATGACGTGTTGTTTAGGATGGAAGTTAGGTGTGTCTTTGCCGCCTACCTAACTCAAACACTCCTTCATCTAGGGCAGATAGAATCATATTCGACTCTGGTATTGGTAATATGATGTTTTGTGGAGCATCACATTTGTCCTATTCGGTCAGACTTTGCAACTTTAGAACCCTGGTGAGTCACATGTACTTTTATTGTGAATGTCTGTCGAGGGTTATGACTAAAAGGTCATAGTCATGGTGCGGCATGGAGAGGTGTTGTTGTTTTAGAGTACATGTATCTCATAAGATAGACTTGAGGTTAAACTGATGAACATTCATTACGAGACGGGTGTTAGGGCTGGAGAAACAGGATGTAACAGGCAATTTCGTTGGAACACTGATGGCAGAAATAACGATAGAACAAGTTAAAGCAGGAAGCATTACACCGGCGTTGGGAAGTGTCAATTGATTGGACCATATTGATGTGATATATGAGTTGTATCCCACGGTTTTGACCAGATGTTGGCATTACCCTTAAATTTCGGGCTGATAAATACCTTAAATAGGACAGAAATCTTTACATTACGCAGCAGTTCTGGCTACATTGACACAAATACCGAGAATGGACATTTTTTTGGGTTTCTATCATGTGAGCCCCTGAGTTGACTGCTAGGAGAATCCTTGACTTGCTTATGAAGACTTTCTCTTTGGATGTACCTCAGCAACCCACCTCAAGCCTTCTTTATGAAAAAGCTCCTTCGAAGCCTACAAGGTACCAGAACCCGACGATATATTTCCCGAACAACTACTAATGCTTTTCACAGTTTTTCTAATTGTTATGTTTCAGCAGCTTTTAAAGATATCAATGACATCCAGCTGTCAAAATATTCAGTAAGGTTTTCATCATGCATTATTAAAAAAAATCATCGAGATTCCGGCTCAGTTGTAAATACTCAACGTGAGTTTCGGCGGGAGGTCGGTCGTTATTATGGCTTCAGTGTGTAGGCAATTCGTCGCACCGTGGAAAAATTTGAGCGTGAGTACACTCTTGTGGATCTTAAGCCACCAACCAGACAGAGATTGGTGTGAAATGAAGAAAACTTAGCCGCCATAGCGGCCAGTATCGAAGAAGATCCAGAAATGTCGATTCGGCCCAGATGAATTGGGCATCGCCAGAGAGTCATTCGGGCCTACATCAGTGTAAGATTGTGCTGACGCAAGAATTGAAGCCGGACCATCATAGACAACGACGTGAGTTCGCTGGAAATGTTGGCCGGAGATCCGGATTTTGGCCAAAAAATCATTTTCTCGAACGAGGGCCATAGCAATATTACCGTTATTGGAGCGAACACAATTCACAAGTGTTCAGCCAAGCATCAATGCATTCACAAAGATTAATTGTTTGGTGCGGTTTATGGCATGGCGGCATCATCGGACCTTATTTCTCTCGAAATGAGGAAGGAGACACCGTTACCGTCAATGGTCTGAGGTATAGAGCGATGTTAACCGACTTTCTGTAGTCAGCGCTCGACAGCAAGATGGCGCTACGTGCCATACAAGCAACGCAACGCTTGAAATTGTGAAGGAGAAATTAGGCGACTGAGTCATCTCACCTCGAGTTGTTCATGAATTGGCCGCCGCGATCATGCCCTTCGCAGTCTATCCTGAGATGACTCTTTTATTTTACCTCCCTATCGAGACAGTCTTAAACTTCTTAACACGAATATCCACGAAAAATGCAGAGACGTAGCTGACATTCTCTTCATTCATCGACTGCTCTCTGATACTGTGGATTGCGCCGCATTTTACAAATCTATTTCCTTCACCACAAGCCCTCATCCGAGTCTCTTCTATATTCCAACAAACTGCACCTTCAAGGAACCAATCTTCCGCATGCTTCGGAAGGTCAACTAAAACCTCTCCGTTTTTGATGTCAACCTGAGCAGTTATCGTCTTAAACTAGATCTCCTCCACCACTCTCTTGTTCTTACTTTTTGTTAGTTTTTAATTCCTACGAGTAGTTCTTAAGTTAGATTCAGCTTATGCAATATTAAGCCCAATTGAATTAAATTTTACTCAAATTTTCGGCCGTTATAGAAACCCCGATAAGCAAACAATTAAGCGATTACTAAAAAAATTCCGGCCAGTGCGACAGCAAACCGCCACAAGTGAAAAGAATATTGCGGGTGTATAGGATTCGGTAAGTTAAAACGACGATCAATCGAATCTGCGCCATACTCAAGAGCGTATTTTGCATAAAGGCTTCGCTATATGTCTTTACACTTAAGATCGTATTGACTCAAGATCTAAAGCCAAATCACCATAGTGCACGCAGGACTTTCGCTGATTATTGAAGAAGGAAGAAGATCCGGATTTTCACCAGAAATCATCATCAGCGACGAGGCACACGTTTGGTTAAACGGCTTTGTCACGTGAACAGCGGAGGTGTTCCAGCAGTAGCCTTCGTATAACGAGACAGATTTTTGGTTAAAAGGCCTTGTCAAGCGACCAGTTAGAGGTGTTCCAATAGTAGCCATCGCATAACGAGGCAGATTTTTGGTTAAAAGGCTGTGTCAAGCGAACAGTTAGAGGTGTTCCAATAGTAGCCATCGCATAACGAGGCAGATTTTTGGTTAAAAGGCTGTGTCAAGCGAACAGCTAAGGGTGTTCCAATAGCAGCCATCGCATAACGAAACAGATTTTTGGTTAAAAGGCCTTGTCAAGCGAACAACTAGAGGTGTTCCAATAGCAGCCATCGTATAACGAGGCAGATTTTTGGTTAAAAGGCTGTGTCAAGCGAACGATTAGAGGTGTTCCAATAGCAGCCATCGTATAACGAGGCAGATTTTTGGTTAAAAGGCTGTGTCAAGCGAACGATTAGAGGTGGTCCAATAGTATCCATCGTAAAACGAGGCACGTTTTTGGTTAAAAGGCTGTATCAAGCGAACAGTTAGAGGTTTTCCAATAGTAGCCATCGCATAACGAGGCAGATTTTCCTTTAAAAGGCTTCGTCAAGCGAACAGCTAGAGGTGTTCCAATAGTAGCCATCGCATAACGAGGAAGATTTTTGGTGAAAAGGCTGTGTCAAGGGAACAGTTAGAGGTGGTCCAATAGTAGCCATCGTATAACGAGGCAGATTTTTGGTTAAAAGGCTTTGTCAAGCGAACAGCCAGAGGTGTTCCAATAGTAGCCATCGTATAACGAGACAGAGTTTTGGTTGAAAGGCTTTGTCAAGCGAACAGTTAGAGGTGGTCCAATAGTAGGCATCGCATAACGAGGCACATTTTTGGTTAAAAGGCTGTGTCAAGCGAACAGTTAGAGGTGGTCCAGTAGTAGCCATCGTATAACGAGGCAGATTTTTGGTTAAAAGGCTTTGTCAAGCGAACAGCCAGAGGTGTTTCAATAGTAGCCATCGCATAACGAGGTAGATTTTTGGTTAAAAGGCTGTGTCAAGCGAACAGCTGGAGGTGTTCCAAAAGTAGCCATCGCATAACGAGGCAAATTTTCGGTTAAAAGGCTGTGTCAAGCGAACAGCTAGGGGTGTTCCAGTAGTAGACATCGTGTAACGAGGAAGATTTTTGGTTAAAAGGCTTTGTCAAGCGAACAGTTAGAGGTGTTCCAATAGTAGCCATCGCATAACGAGGCAGATTTTTGGTTAAAAGGCTTTGTCAAGCGAACAGTTAGAGGTGGTCCAATAGTATCCATCGTATAACGAGGCAGATTTTTGGTTAAAAGGCTTTGTCAAGCGAACAACTAGAGGTGTTCCAATAGTAGCCATCGCATATCGAGGCAGATTTTTGGTTAAAAGGCTTCGTCAAGAGAACAGCTAGAGGTGTTCCAATAGTAGCCATCGTATAACGAGGCAGATTTTTGGTTAAAAGGCTTGTCAAGCGAACAGCCAGAGGTGTTCCAATAGTAGCCATCGTATAACGAGGCAGATTTTTGGTTAAAAGGCTTTGTCAAGCGAACAGTTAGAGGTGGTCCAATAGTAGGCATCGCATAACGAGGCAGATTTTTGGTTAAAAGGCTTTGTCAGGAGAACAGCTAGAGGTGTTCCAATAGTAGCCATCGCATAACGAGGCACATTTTTGGTTAAAAGGCTGTGTCAAGCGAACAGTTAGAGGTGGTCCAATAGTAGGCATCGTATAACGAGGCAGATTTTTGATTAAAAGGCTCCGTCAAGCGAACAGCTAGAGGTGTTCCAATAGTAGCCATCGCATAACGAGGAAGATTTTTGGTTAAAAGGCTTTGTCAAGCGAACAGCTAGAGGTGTTCCAATAGTAGCCATCGTATAACGAGACAGAGTTTTGGTTGAAAGGCTTTGTCAAGCGAACAGTTAGAGGTGGTCCAATAGTAGGCATCGTATAACGAGGCAGATTTTTGATTAAAAGGCTCCGTCAAGCGAACAGCTAGAGGTGTTCCAATAGTAGCCATCGCATAACGAGGAAGATTTTTGGTTAAAAGGCTTTGTCAAGCGAACAGCTAGAGGTGTTCCAATAGTAGCCATCGCATAACGAGGCAGATTTTTGGTTAAAAGGCTTTGTCAAGCGAACAGTTAGAGGTTTTCCAGTAGTAGCCATCGCATAACGAGGCGGATTTTTGGTTAAAAGGCTTTGTCAACCGGACAGCTAGAGGTGCTCCAATAGTAGCCTTCGTATGACGAGGCAGATTTTTGGTTAAAGGCTTTGTCAAGCTAACAGTTAGAGGTGTGCCAATAGCAGCCATCGTATAACGAGACAGAGTTTTGGTTGAAAGGCTTTGTCAAGCGAACAGTTAGAGGTGGTCCAATAGTAGGCATCGTATAACGAGGCAGATTTTTGATTAAAAGGCTCCGTCAAGCGAACAGCTAGAGGTGTTCCAATAGTAGCCATCGCATAACGAGGAAGATTTTTGGTTAAAAGGCTTTGTCAAGCGAACAGCTAGGGGTGTTCCAATAGCAGCCATCGTATAACGAGACAGATTTTTGGTTAAAAGGCCTTGTCAAGCGACCAGTTAGAGGTGTTCCAATAGTAGCCATCGCATAACGAGGCACGGTTTTGGTTAAAAGGCTTCGTCAAGCGAACAACTAGAGGTGTTCCATTAGTAGCCATCGTATAACGAGGCAGATTTTTGATTAAAAGGCTCCGTCAAGCGAACAGCTAGAGGTGTTCCAATAGTAGCCATCGCATAACGAGGAAGATTTTTGGTTAAAAGGCTTTGTCAAGCGAACAGCTAGAGGTGTTCCAATAGTAGCCATCGCATAACGAGGCAGATTTTTGGTTAAAAGGCTTTGTCAAGCGAACAGTTAGAGGTTTTCCAGTAGTAGCCATCGCATAACGAGGCGGATTTTTGGTTAAAAGGCTTGGTCAACCGGACAGCTAGAGGTGCTCCAATAGTAGCCTTCGTATGACGAGGCAGATTTTTGGTTAAAGGCTTTGTCAAGCTAACAGTTAGAGGTGTGCCAATAGTAGCCATCGCATAACGAGACAGATTTTTGGTTAAAAGGCTTTGTCAAGCTAACAGCTAAAGGTGTTCCAGGAGTAGCCATCGTATAACGAGGCAGATTTTTGGTTAAAAGGCTTTGTCAAGCTAACAGCGGAGGTGTTCCAGTAGTATCCATCGCATAACGAGGCAGATTTTCGTTAAAAGGCTTTGTCGAGCGAACAGTTATAGGTGGTCCAATAGTAGCCATCGTATATGAAAAAATTGGCTGTTTGGTGTAGTTTTCACCCCGCAAGTGTCATTGGCCATACTTCTTCTGAGATGATGCTGGCGGGCTGTTTACAGTCAATGTCTTGTGATAAATTCGAACTGGAAGACTTGGAAAATATGTCATTTCAGCAGGACGCGCTGATTGCGTAGCACAATCGACTTATTGAAGGCGAACTTCGGTGATGGTCCTAACACCATAAATGGCCCTATCTACTGACCGCCCAGCTCAAGCTATTTAACACTTTAAGGGTTTGAAATTTGGTTCAGCGCATCCGAGCACACGTGAACGAATTAAAAAACAAAAAACCTCATTGTTACCTTCAACACGCGTCTTTTTTGTTTAAATAAAACCAAAGCGAGTTGGAAAAATTGCACTCGCAGTGCCTGAGTCTGTTAAAAAGTGGACAAACGAACAAAAAAAAACACAAAAGTAACTTTTCATTTTTATTAAATTAAATTTTATTATTGCAGCAGAGGCAGCGAAAAAATCGCCATTAATCAATAGAAGATGGTAGACGTCGAAGTAGAAATAAGGAAATTTCCCTAAACAAAAAATTAAATACATTTACAGAGTTTCATATAAAAAAAACAAGAAATCTACATGATAACTAATATTTATAATTTTTTTCTATACAACATTTTATACAAAAACAAATACAAAATTATCCGAAAGATTTTTTAAATTAAATTTAACAAAATGGTTCTCACCACATGGTTTTGATTTTTCTTTTTTTTTGAAGACAAAATGAAATTTGCTAACTTAATATTTAAATACACATAAGATTATGATTTAATGTTTATGAAAAAAAAAACAAAAAAAAAATTAAGCTAATGTTTAAAACAAAGTATCTTTGCACAATAGGTTTCGATTTTTTTTTGCAATTTTTTTTTCTTTTATACAATTTTTCTATTTAAAATTATTTCTTTGGCTTATCTTACAATCTTCTTTTTTTTGCGTTTTTTGTTGTTGTTTTTTTTTATAAAAAATATACATACAGTTGCTTGGGTTTGATTTTTGCTAAGCTTTAAGTACAAAATGAATGTTGACCTGACACAATTCATACGAGAAAAAGAAAAAATACAAAAAAATTAATGAAGATACAAAATACGAGTACGAGTAGGAGTACGATTACGTGGTTAAGAGATAATTCATGTATTTACAACGAAACTGAAACTGTCACCATATGTATGTGTATGTGGAGAGTTGAAGTTGGCTTTGCTTGTATGTATTTTTGTTGTAAGAAACGTCTATGTAGCTGTTAGCGATCGATTAAGGAAATGGATAATCGATAAGATAAAATGATGAGGATTGAGGAAGTTTATCCTGAGACCAGTGCATCGGAGTTAACCTAGAGAAGTCATTGTGTAAGTGGTGATGCTCCTAGAGCCCGTGATCGCTCATATTTAGAAAACTTCGACATATTCGACTGACTTCTGGATTGGCATGGTTCATGAGTTGCATGTAGATCTGTTTATGGAGTTGAATTTCATTGGTCATTTCTTCGAGACGCCGCAGTAGGGCGTCTTTTTCTTTGAGTAGCGTCTTGACTCGCTCTTCGACTTCCCTCGATCGGACTTTGGCTTTTTCTCGACTTTTCCGTACGGCTATGTTGTTGCGTTCGCGACGTCTTCGGTATTCGTCGGTGCCCTTGTCGATGTTTTTCGTAGACTGTTTGCGCTGCGGAATCATTTGTTTATTATTGGGTAGGTGATGTGATTTGAGGAGGTGAGCTCCGGCAGCTAGATGTGGTAGATTTGAGTGATGCAGGACATTGGCAGGAGTTAGGGTTGTAAATGAGTTGTTGGCATTTGTGCCGCCATTTGTCGCCTGATAGGGAAGATTGGCAGTAGCTGCTGTGAGGTTGTAAAGGCCATTTGTTGCGCCATTGGCTGCGCCGATAAATGCTGCTGCAGCTGCATTGCCATCTTGAAGCTGTCGACGGTATTCCTGTGGATCGAGGGGTTCCTCTTTGATTGTTGAGGCCTCTGAGCCAACTGAACTGTTTTCATCACCACTGGAGTTGTTGCTGTAGTTAGCTCCTGAATGCACTGCCTGGGGCATGTACGCCAGGGCATTTCGGTTGTATCCATGATTTTGAGCTGATCTTAAAGTCTGCTGTTGTAACTGGTGTTGTTGGAGGACTTTTGCTGCGGCACTAACAACTCCATTGGTATTAAGTCCACCTCCGCCAAATCCTCCAGGACTGGCGACCATATCACTGAAAATACCGAGCGCCTCCTGTTCGCGAAACTGATCGTCGATGAGGTGCTGTAGGTCAAGGGTTATTTCCTGAGTGGTTAGCTCATCCAGGTCACTTTGTGAGTACTGCTGCATCATTTGTTTCTGCAACATACTAGTCGCAGAGGTATTATTCTGTTGTTGCTGTTGTTGATTGTTATTATTTGCAGTGTTATTGTTGTTGTTGTTGTTCACAGCCGCCGCTTGTTGCATATGATGAACAGAATGTTTGTTCACCACTAAGCCGTTGTTGTGATTATTATTTGCATCCGATGGGGCATTTCCGCCATTGGCCATTGCCGTAAGGGTTATCTGGCCGATAATCGCTTGAGCGGGTTGTTTTTTGAGGTCCAATTGTGACAGGGTCTGCACGGTATCGTACATTTGCGGTGACTCCATATTAAGCATTACAGGGAATTTATTTTTATCTCACTGTTCTTTGGAATTGAATTTTTATGTATTTTTTTTTTTGTTGATTTTCAAAAACTCAGGTCATTTTTTGAAATTTTTTTGCTCCTTGTTTTTTGGTTTTGTTCACTGAGAAAGCCTTGAAACGTAATCCAAAATTTGTGGGCTTATTGTGGATCACTGATCACTCAGGTACTCGCATGTATTCGTATTCACTGATCACTGTTCACTGTTCACCACATGGGGTACATAGTGGGTTTTCAAAAAAATTTCCAAAAATTTCAACAAAAATCCAAAAAAGAGATCACTTCCGTTGGCAGAAAATATTCAGAAAAAAAGAACGTCGAAAACCGTATCCAAATCGTACGAAAACCGTTAACCGATAACCGTTTTTCTTAAGTATAGCTTCGCTCAACAACCTTCGATAGACTGAAGTGTTCAGACAGTGATGCAACTGATTATATATTTTCTCCAATTTTTTTTTTTTTTTTTTTTATTATTACAAGAAGCTCTAGTCTATTACGAACCGACCCCGCGGGGAGGTATTAGCCCCTGTACGTATGGGGCACCACTGAACGACTGCGGACGGGTTTAATACAATTTTACATGCAACACGCCACGGCGAGAGAGTTTTTGAGTTTTGAGATACAAAAAGGCTATCTCAGGAAGTGGATGGCTAGAGAAGAAGCTTTGTTTAGTTTCATTTACTACGAAAAAAAAAAAAAAATTGTATCGGTGCTAGTGGTGATGGTTTCTTGGGGGGAGAAAACCGAATATTTCACGCGCGCTTCCGTTAACGTCCGCTCAAGGCGATTGGTAGATGGTAACTGAAGTCTGAAGCTTCCAAAAAAGAAATTCGTCGTCGTCGTCGTCGTTGTCGTCGCATAATACTCGTATCCACGCAATGCACTCGCGCGCAGATACTTTTTTTTTCGTCTACAAATACTCTCTGGCGAGCTCTCTTTACCATAGAGCTACAGGTAGCAGACAGTCATGGCGCATATAGGCTTACGCCGAAATTCATCGTCGTCGTGCTCAGTTTTGTCTTTTCGGTGGCAGCGGTGCCGATGTAACAAGACGCTTTACACGAAACTTCAGAATCAAGTAGAAGGAAGAAAAGAAACAACAAAAAAACCGAAGAAAATGAGAGAAAGATACAATCACAATCCATACTGTCAATCTAATTACGGAAGCACGAGCAACGAAAACGAGAATCGAGAAGAAAGAAACAGAGAACCCCGACCAACCAACCAACCCGAGCAATAAAAACACTTTTACTCTTGCGCTTGGAATGCATCTGGGAGCTTTTTTTTTGTTGGTTTCTCGTTCATAGATACTTGTAGATACTTTTTCCAAGATGTGTTCCTTTGGTGTGAGCAATAAGAAGCAAGCCCACTTAGTACCGGTGGCTGAGATAGCAGAGCTTTTTCCGTTTGTTTTGGGCATAGCATTCGCAACTGATGTGGTGATGACCGAGAGTAGTGTGGTACTTCCTCCAGTTTGATGATTAATCATGACGTCACAATATCTAACGGGAATTCGGTGGGTTAATGCTAATGTAGTGGTTGTCTGAGTTGGTATTTGTGAGTTGGGCTCTCTTGGTGAGTGCAGTGGTTTCTTTTGATTTTCTGCATTGCTGGCTCTCTTTCTTTGTGTCGGAGCTATGCTGGTTGGTTGGTCACTTGACTTGAGAGTTTAAAGACGTTGGTGAGCAGAAAAATTTTGGGCGAGAGTGGGAGAGAGAGAAGAGCTCTTGTGTTGCTGTGAAATTGTAAACAAAACAATGGAAGCTCGATGAATCAACTGTGTGTTTGAGGGTTGTTGGGTGGAAAAGAGGTGTGATCATGGGATCGGTCTTACTCCGAGACAGATGTCGACAAAAATGTGCTTGGGAGGCAAATTTTTCACATTTGGAGGTACATACGTTCGTAGCTACTGGAACTTGGTCTAGAATTGTCAGTCTTGTGGATAGACCTGGGTTTTAAAACTGCTGTTGTTAGAAGACGTTGATCAGGACATCCTTTCTCCTTGGTTATGGAATGAAAGTCGTCTTGGATAATGAGGGTGATGTTGATCTTGAAATTTGTTGATGTCTTAAGTGGGAAACTACTTCGATTGTTTTGACTCGAATTCACCAAACTGAGAAACGCAGGACATTCTGCTTGCAATCCTCATTGGATTTTAGGAACAAAAGTTGTAATATGCCACCTCATACTTGCTAAGGAAGCATAAGTTTCTTATGGTTCATCTCATGGCTGCAATAATTGCCAACTTAAAATTAAGCAACAAATGGAAGAAATGGAGGTATGTAGGACGATCCGTATACTCGTACCCTGGGATCCAGGAACTTGGATATGATTTCTATCAAGACTCGAAAAAATGTTGCCGAGAGCAGTTCGAAACTGGCAGTGGCTTAGTTCGTCCGCTATTATGAAAGTAGTTCTGAGTCCAAAACTCGAACAACACAAAAAAACGGAAAAAGTATCTACTCTCTGACATCACCTTCGGCGGGCAATGAAAAATGAATGAAATCTGAAAGTGAAATCGTCTGTCTATGAAGAAGTCCCTCATGCCTGCGTCGGAGGTCTCCGGAGCCCTCGCTCAATAATCAAGGTTTCTTCCAATAATGAAATTGTCTAATAAAAAGCCAGGATAGGGCAAATACTGGTCTGATCGTAACGATTTTCTGAACTTAACGCCGCTGAAGGTTGCTACGATTTGAACAGTAACTAGCTGACGGTCATAGGTCCTGTAAGCCCTCAAGTGGGAGCGTCACGTTGGCTGTGGTTTAATAGTATGCGGTATTGATTAATGAAACCTTTGATCTTCATAATAGTCTAACATAGCTGTCACTTGAAATATACCGTTCACGTCTAGAATTATTATTTTTATTTATAGGCTTGATAATACAACGTTGAAGACCTATCAGCTGGAATATGTGAGTCTTAAAGCACGTCCCCAAGTTAATATGCCGTCAAGCGCGATTCCACCACTGAATAGTACACCTGCTTCTGAACTTATAGCATTGAGTATCGTTTAAGTCGCCCCGTTGCAAGCATTGCGTTCTTTAAGCTTGATACGGGTTTGTTGATGAAGTCTTGCCAAAGAAAGTGCTTGTTGATTATAACTTCTAGGTACGCAATGCTTTTCACTAATTCCACAACATCACTTCTTGGAGTTGCGGGACGGACAGTCTTCATTTCATGAAAGGCATTTGTGTTTTACCACAATTGCTATATCGTCCGCACATGTAAGTTCATCATTCAGGTCCTAATTTCGAGCCTTGTGGAAGACCGTATTGAATATTTAATCCTTCACTTCCTGTCCTTCCACTTTGCAAGACATCCTCTTATACCGATTCTACAAAATCTTACTAAAATTTGCATTTCAACTCGTAGTCACCAAGTTGAAGAGTTCTCCCAGTAGTGTTCTGGTGCTTTTCCCTCTTTTGGAGCCCGTACTGGCAAATACTCGTATGCCGTCAGATTTTGACTAGTGTACAACTCATTTGGCTAGCTACAGTTTTAAATGCTTTCAGCAGCCTGTCTTGCGACATGTGGGAGTCTTACAAGTAGCTTACCAGAGGCTATATTCCGGCATCATGGGTGTCAGGAACCCCTGGAACTTCAGTTCTTACCTGACTTGTTAAAGGTAGGCCCCCTTGTGGGAGGGTTATGGTGACTGTGGTGTAAATCTATACCGCAAGCGTAACTTGCAAATATACCAAGTGCGAGGTGACGTGACCATTAGAGGTTAAAGATAGGCCTCACCATTCCCCAAGGCGAAAGTTCTTGTCTTTAAATGACTTTAGATATGTTACTGATCTGAACGGGGATGCAGAAGGAAGATTTCAAGTTTAATTGGCACGGAAAAGTCCCAGCTCTACGGGAAGGTATAATATATCGTCCAAACCCCGTAGTTTAGGCGGCACATGCGTTTAAATAAAGTACAAACTGGCAATAGTGCCTTCATAAACTGTATTCTCGTCGGAAAGAGATCCTTTATCTCTCATTGAATAAAGAGTGTACATATCAAACCAAAAGAAAGTGGCATGACTTAGGTTGTAAAGAGGCTGTCATGGTTAGAGGACTGTTGCAAAGAGTTCAAACGAGCCAGGAATGACAGCAACGTCACTTTTAAGCATTTGGAATTCTAATACTAACCAAAACTGAGGTTTGCTTCTATTTGCTCTTGAAGGTATGCCCTGGGACGGTCCTTTTATTCGGACCCCCTATCAAAACCGCCTCAACCTTATCAACTTAAACACCCTTGAGGAATGCAGAGATGCATTCATCGACTACTTTCAGTTCTTCTATCTACCAACCCACCACACCTCCTATGGCGCGAACGGACCAATCTCCCGCATGCTACGAAAAACCAATTCAAACCCTACCGTCTTTGACTTCCACTGCACCACTCCCTACCTTAAATCCGTTCTCCTTCACCATTCCAACCAACCTCAGTTTTAAGTTTAAGTTTCATTTTAAGCCAAATAAATGGGGGTATCTACCCCCACCAACATTAAATGAGGCAAACGTACTGCAATATCTGAAAGTTAGTAAACAATTTTGAAATTCTGCCTAATCCTCCATTCCAATGGCCATTTATAATGACCTTAAACTGTCAGCTCTTTGAACAAGGCAAATCTGAAGAAGGACTCCACTTTAGCACTCATATAGTACTCGTAGCAAGACTACTTGAGTGCGTTGAACTCAATGTGGCGAATCCATTGCAACAGTACTGAAAGATCTTAATGTACACAGTCTCGCTGATCCAGATGATATATCTCTCCTTAATCTGAAGAAATTTTGTTCTACGCTGACAAAACTACTGCGTAAGCTCTTCTATAAATCCTGCTCATAAGGACTCTCTCCTCCTACGGATTCACTGCGCTTACGTTCCTTTTTTCCGTTTTGAATCACGAAAACTTCTTAATGATCGGGGCTGTACGGTTTTCGTAGCAATTGCTCCATTTATGACTTGATGGCATAGGTCTCATCGAAAAGTGACATCAAAATATGCACCAATCTGGTGAAAGCAAGATGGTTGCACTTGATATTTCAAAGGCACAGACAGTGTATGCCATCAGGCTTCTTTGTCGAAAATGAGTGCATTTGGGATCGATGAATCCCTCCTTCAATGGATTAGAAATTACGTTCAATCTCGGACAGTTTATAGTCTGATATTCACTAAATAAAGACTGGAGTGCCCAAGGGCTACGTGCTTTCCACGACACTTTTTTTTTAGTTTTCATTAAAGATCTGTTGTCTGCTACTTTTAAACCCGCATACGAGTATTCTTTTGCTGAAGGCAGTACTCTCCGCTTTTCAGATTTGTTTTTGCACTCACATGACTGGTTGTTTTTGCTGTGGACCGGGAATGGCACCGTATGTTGAGCTTAACTAAATGACAAACCATCAACCGAGATTTTTGCTATCAGCTATAAGCTGTTGTTAAAATTAAACTTAAGGACCCAGCCGATATAAACGGATGGCAATTGCGTGTGCCATTTCAAGCAATTTTAGAGTTACAGTCCCGAGCAGATAGGTAATATTTTTCCTAAGACAGAATCTGTCCTGATACACATATATTATGGGGTGGTGGCTCAAAAACTAGTCAAGGAATAGAGACGTTGAACTTTCCCAACAACTTGCACTGAATACATTTTTTACTTCTGAAAAAGTTTATAACGCATTTCAAGCGGAAGTGTTGGCAATTGAAGAGTCTCTGCCTTGGCTTAAGTGGAATGTGATATTATCACTAGAGATATATGGATCTGTACTGCGAGCCTAGTGGCTATAAACGTCGTTGATTATTGATTCATGACATGTGTCAAAGTCAAACATGCTCACTTAGCATTGCCATTCTACTCGTCTCTTGGAAAGAACTTTATTATCAAAATTCGTGCTCTGTAAAAAATGTTTTTCGCTCACTTCGACCATTTTACGGTCATTGTAATCGACCTACTGAGCAAGCAATTCAAGCCATAGTGACCACTCGTCGCCGTTCGCAGCAATTGGGATTGTGTTACTCGACTACCTTACAAAATACAGCTCGTGCAAGAACTGAGGCCGAAACAACTGCCACAGTGTCAAATTTTCGGTGAGTGAGCCTTAGAAAAACTGGAAGAAGATCCGCTCTTTTATCGAAAAATTGTCTTCAGCGACGAAGCTCATTTCTGGTTGAGTAACCACCGGTCCGGCGGAATCATTGGCCCATATGGTACCCACTATTGTTCAATGATTTCGAACTTTTTTTGCTCAAAACGCATGAGCTGAATCTGGTCGCATGTGGTTCCAGAAAGACAGCGCTATATGCCACACAGCACGCGAATC
Organism: Volucella bombylans; assembly: GCA_949129095.1. Taxonomy (NCBI): domain Eukaryota; kingdom Metazoa; phylum Arthropoda; class Insecta; order Diptera; family Syrphidae; genus Volucella; species Volucella bombylans. The sequence goes on from OX422144.1 coordinate 10,518,645, forward strand.
GATGGAACAATTGAAAAATGAGTTCGATGAGCAATTTATCTCTCGTTTTGGACCGGTGAATAGGCCGGTTAGATCGTACGATTTGACGCCTTTAGGCTGTTTTTTATGCGAATACCTCAAATCACTCGTGTATGCAGATAAAACAGAGTCAATTGCAGCCTTGGAAGACAACATTACTCGTGTTATTATTGAGATACCAGCCAGACCAGGTTTCATGGTTTCAATCCAGAAAGTACGCCTCCCTACCGACCCTATCAGTCTCAGGAACCTTTATGTCAGGTGCCACGAGATTTTTAGCATGTCCCCTCAGAAAGTAGCAGACGACCTTACTGCATTCGGCCACAACGTTCACTCTGAACGAGTCTCACACCTACAGCGAAACCGAGCCGACCACGACATTTTTTTTCGTCCATAAAGTGCCTCCCTTGCCAGCCCTTAAACCATCCTGCCTCACACCTCCACCCCACAATATCCATCTTACATTCTACTACCAGAATGTAAGAGGTCTTCGCTCTAAAACCAATGCTGTCTTACGTCAATCACATGCTCTTCCCTTTGATATTTACGCCTTCACCGAAACCAATTTGATTCCCGACATAAAGAACCAGGAATTGTTCCCCCTTACTTTTAATGTTTTTCGCGACGACGATCCTACCCGCACAAATGATGATTCCCCCTGTCGAGGCGTCCTACTGGCGATCGACAACAGCCTTAACTCTTCTCCCATTACAATATCTTCATCCTCTAAAGCCGACTTTGTCGCAATAAAAATATCACTCCCTCTTAAGTCCCTTTACGTTATATGTTGCTACATCCTACCAGCTCAACATATCGATTCTTACCAACTTGTTATTGATGCCATCAACCATTTAATTTGACCTGTCAAAGGTCAACCACAACTCTCTCATCCCACGACTTTCATACAGCAAACTTTCACAAAATCAGTTACTATCTCAGCAGATCCCTCTTTAACTTTCACAACCTAAGTATAAATGATGCCTTATCCATTTTTTATAAAGAAATATTAAATTCCTTTTGCTTTACGTTCCGTTTTCCCGACTTAAAACATCATCTACTAGTCCTCCCTGGTATAATCGCAAGCTTCGTTCCTTACGAAATCAGAGAAATAAGTTATGGGCTGTTTTCCTGCATATCAGATCCTTTTCCGACTATTCTAACTATCTTGGTGCTTATCTTCATTTCACCGAACTTTACGATTCCCTTTACCTTAACAATAAGTCCTTTTTCCAATTTGTTAACTACAAAAGAAAGTCCGATGGTTACCCTCCTTCCCTCTCTTTCAACAACACCATTGCCAGCCTATTTGCCATCTTTTTTTAAATAATCCTTTTCTAACGACTCCTTTGTACCAGATCCATCATATTTTAGTTACCTACTGAACTTCTCCAATGGCCCACTTCTCATATATTGGACCCGTCTTATATCGAACATAAATTACACCAACTCAATGACGAATTCCCACCCGGCCGAGATGGCCTCCCATATTTTTTAAAAAATGTTCCTCACAAGGAGAATTTCCTCAGGCTTGGAAAACCTCCTTCATAACCCCGATCCACAAGAAAGGATCAAAGAATGAAATAATCAACGATCGTCCCATTGCTAAACTCTCCCATATACTCAAACTCTTCGAAAGTATTTTGTATGAAGCTCTAAGCTTCCAATGCAAATCACTTATTTCCCCTAGACAACATGGCTTCCTAAAGGGTAGGGGTGGGCGTGGTGTAGTGGTACTAGCAATCGCTTCTCACTCTGAGGGTCCAAGGTTCGAATCCTGCCCATGGCAAGTCAGTTTTTCATTTGTGTAATGGGAACTCAGACAGAAAAATTCTGCGTGTGAAGGCATAACAGTGACACGTAGATTTGGCTGTTGTAGAGTTTCAACCACAAAAAACTAGTGCGAATTATAACTTCGAATCACTCTAAGTGAAGAAAGAACTCTCCGTCCTATTCGGACTCCCACCCCTGAAGAGCTAATATAGAAACCAAATACACCTGCGTTTCAAACCACTACAAAACAATTTTCCTTTCTCCTCCTTCTACCTTTCAGCCCGCGCCCGGGCAACAGTAAAAGGGTATCTAACCCCTTAGGCGCGCGTAAATAATAAAAAAACCAAAACCACCACAAATCTCGTTGAATTCGTATCCTTTGCCCTCTCTGTCCTAGAGAATGGCAATGAAGTCGATGTAGTTGCAACCGATTTTAACAAAGCCTTCGATAAAATCTCTCATCGGTTAATCATCTTTAAATTGTTTGCCCTCGGCTTTGAACCCATGCTGTTAAAATGGATATCCTCCTACCTCAAAAACCGTTTCTACAGTGTTCGTTTTAGGTCAGCCCACTCCGCTCCATTTTTGGCCACCTCTGGAGTTCCACAAGGCAGCCATCTCGGTCCCCTTCTTTTTACATTATCTATAAATGATCTCGACATGGTCATCAAACACTCGTCTGTCTCCCTTTACGCCGACGATACCAAATTTTTCAAAACCATTTCCTCTCCCCATGACTATTTCCTCCTTCAACAAGATGCTGATAGTTTTTCGATTTGGTGCCTCAAAAATTCTTTGGAATTTATCACCAAATGCCAATCCATCACCTTCTCACATAAGCGGAACCAATCTCCTCCCCGACTCTATCTTCTCCATAACCAACCTATCTCCTCCGTACAATCTCTTCGTGACCTCGGCATTTTGTGTGATAGCGAGCTCAACTTCCGTTTACATATGGATGAGATAATCCTCAAAACCAACTCTGCACTAGGTTTTGTAAAACGGTGGTCCAAAGAATTCACCAATCCATACGTGACCAGGTCCTTCTATATTACCTTTGTTCGCCCCCTCCTAGAGTACGCCAATCAAGTATGGTCCCCATATCATCGTGTTCAAATCTCGAGAATTGAAAGCATCCAGCGCGCGTTTTATTCGATTTGGTCTTCGAGGTATGCCCTGAGACGATCCTTTTAATCTGTCCCCCTATAAAACCGTCTCAACCTTATCAACCTTGAAGATCGCAGAGATGCAGCAGACTTTCTCTTCATTTATCGACTCCTTTAAGGTCACGTGGAATGCGCGTCCCTTCACAACTCCATTTTCCTCAACACCAACCCTCGTAATCTACGGCGCGAACGAAATATGCTACGAAAAATCAACTCAAACCCTACCTTCACCGCACCACTTCCTACCACAAATCCGTTCTCCTTCACCACTCCAACCAACTTAGTTTTAAGTTTTAGTTTAAGTTTAATTTTTAAGTTATAGCTTGTATTAAGCTGAATAATTGGTTCAAAATTGGACTCTCTACATGGACCACTTGCTTTTTTTTTATAATTTACACGCTCCTAAGGGGTTAGATACCCTTTTACTGTTGCCAGGGCGCGGACGGAAAGGTAGAGGGGAGGAGAAAGGAAAATTGTTTTGTAGTAGTTTGAAACTCAGGTGTGTTTGGTTTCGGTATTTGCTCTCCAGGGGTGGGAGTCCGAATAGGACGGAGAGTTTTTTCTTCACTCAGAGTGGAAGGTTATAATTCGCAGTAATTATTTGTGCTTGAAACTCTACAACAGCCAAATCTACGTATCAGTGTTATGCCTTCACACGCAGAATTTTTCTGTCTGAGTTCCAATTACACTGAAAAACTTGAAAGACTTGTTCATGGGCAGGATTCGAACCTAGACCCCTCCGAGTGAGAAGCGATTGCTAGTACCACTACACCACGGCCACCCCACTTAAAACGTAGTCGTGGTCAACATTTACATGAAATAGAGTAAATGGCAAGAATTGATTTATCCATTAGATAGGCTATTGCCAAACGGTACGTGATCCACATTTCTAGAGTATTTGGTCACTGAGACCTTTCAGGAAACAATGCCAAACTTGTCAATCTCTGGCCATCTTCGCACTTTGCGAAACTCTTTACTGGAGATTATCTCTAAAGTCTATTCAACGGCGGTTCTAACCTTAGACGATCGCTCATCGGCAGCTACAAGGACGTGAAGAGAACAACCTCTTTACTATTTCTTTGATGATCTTAGTGATCTTAGTGATAATCAAAATCGAGGCGACATTCTTCTCTAGAGTAAGATCGTCCCAACAAAAAGCGAAGCAACAAGTACTACTCGTAGTTATACCTCTATACGGTCTCTTAAAGGAATCGAACTACGAGTTCGAGTTCTATTATCATCAAACAAAAGAGTTCCAATTGACTGGTCATGGCAAAGAACAAGTATAACTCCAATTAGTCAAAAAGAAAAAAAAAAATAGATTTCAGACAATGCCTCTCTGTAGAAATTAATTAAGTCGACATTAATTTCCAAGTAATTTACGATCCACATTCCGAACGAATAGACCGCACGTACACACCCCGACTAAGCAGTTAAAATCCAATTATGCCCACGTCCCTCTTTAGTGAATTTCACGCGCATTAATCTATCATTTTCACAGATTTGTGAACTGTGAGTTAGGAAAATTCCTTTAATCATTCGAAATTAGATTAAAATTCACTTTGCTTCGCCATTCCCAGAGGGGGTCAATCACTGGCTTGACATGACTCACCGCAAGCAAGACCTACTCCATATCTATCCAAGTGCATTGGCATCAAGGTTTCCCGGAACTAAACTACTCAAGAATGTCAATCTGATCCCCATGTCGATCTATATTGCACATCTTCCACTTACTCGTAGTCCAGAAAATCTAAATTAACCAAACTACTCGTAACTTCCATTGAAAATCAATTTCTCCTGAATTGGCCATGGGTCAGAGTCAGAGTCAGAGTCAGACCGGGCCGGGCCACCTTCATACCTCGTAAAACGTCTGCTGTCACAGGTATCCGTGAAAGTGCTGTGCAGTTCCAAAATGCTGGCACATGCACTCCAAGTGCTGCCCCTTAATTAGTGTAAATTTTCATTTTGCAATGTGCGCTCTTATTCTTGTCGATTATTTGCTTTTTGGTTTTCTTTTCTTGCTTTTTGAACAAGTGATGACGTTGGAAAATTGTCAGTTTACTAGTTCCGATTCGATCGGGGATCGTCCAGTAATTAAACACAAGCCTCCGCCACAGTTTAGCATTTGGATGGGGTTCTTTCAGTTGAGGAGGAGTGGACAATTTTTTATTGATTGTCTAAGCGTAAATGTATCTTTCAGGTGGCCCTTTAAATGCGCCGATGGCACAGATAATTTTTCGTTGTTGTTGTGGTATACATAATTGGAGTTGAACTTTGCTTTGTTGTGGTTCGGTTTAGTTTTTTTTTTTTTTTTTTTAAATTTGTATTGTACTCTATACAAATGTCGGAAATACACGTGGGAAGAAAATTGAGTGTCCGCTTTAAATAGAGCCGTCGACTCATCGAATGAGACATGGCAGCACTACCATAGGTGGGTGCCTTTCATTTTCTGCTCTTTTAATTCATTTGGACAGAGTGGAAAGTTTTCCATGAAAATGTCCTTCAAAAAGTCGATAACCAATCAGTCAATTAGTCTTATCCCAGTGGAATCGATGGGTTATATTGATCCATGGTTTCGATCCATCAAAAGAGATCAATGTCGCAAGATCGGTATGACATTTACGTGAGGTTAGGTAATAAGAGATGTGCTAGTCCCTAAGCAACAAGCGCGCACGGAGGCCTATTGGTGATTCCCTGTTGATATTGTTAGTTTATTGGGATTCTACCTAGCTTATGTTGGCTGAAAGCCAGCCGGAGCTTCTAACAAATCGAATGAGATCTATCAGTTTTGCTTTGTTGGCGTCCTCAAGTTCTCCAAAAAGTCTGTAACCCAGGTATTTGTCACGACGGCACATAGCAAGTGTGTGATAGTCTCTATTTCCTGGTCGTTCCTACAACTTCTGCAGTAACCTTGAGAAGAGGCTCCTATTGTGCCTATCTTGAGTCCGAGGAGGATACGTGTTCTCCTGCTGTCTAAGTTTTGCCAAAGCGAGCGTGATATGACACAGTCACTTCTGAAGATCCATTCTTTGTTGGATGGTTTTATAAGTTCCATTTTGCGTTTCAGCTTTCCAATTTGTGCAAAGAGGCACCTTCTCTTGCTAGTTCCTCCGCTTTGTCATTCCCTTTCACTTGTTTGTGTCCAGGTACCTCTCATCTTGATGAGATTGATTTGGTGGTTTCACTTGCCAAAGCTGTTATGGCTGCTTAACTGTCCACAAAGATAGAGATATTTGAGAGATCAAGTTCTCCATGAGTAGGACAGCCTATGCAGCTTTACGAATTGAAAATGAAATATACTATATCCGGAATCTTGAGGGAGACCTTGATTTGTAGTATTTCCAGCTCCAGCACCTTTCTCCAGATAAGCTAAATCTAAGCCTCTCCTTCGGTCTTCCAGATCACTGTAACGATTAAAGAAGCTCTGTCCTGGCTAAAGAAAAACGTGATATCTTCAAAGGATATCCGCATCTTTTCGGATAGTCCCTGGACTAAGTCTCATTAAATTCTTAAGCCGCCCTTGAATGCCTTAGCATACTCGTAGGTATACCTATTGCTACCTGCAAATCAATATTAAAGCTGGATGCTAATAAAAGAACAGACCTTAGGTGGAGTGTTCGACCAACATATCTAGCGACCAAAAAGATCTAGCCAAAGCTGGATCTGAGTCTGATCCTTCTAAATGGGAAACATCTCAAAGCTATCATAGGTGACATCACTGGACACTGACTTATAGGCAAACATGCAAGAAGGCTTTGCGATTTCTGTAGAAGCTGCATGAACGAGGAGGAAGTTGGTCTTTCCAAAATTCACTTTTACCTACCTACCTTTCTCCATTTTGGAGCCGTCCATGTAGAGGTGGGTTTTACATTGTTAGTGGCAATGTTAGATAACCAGTTATGTCTGCTAGGAAATGATGTGGAGAACTCCAATCAAAGTCCACGCTTGGCAAAATGTACACGACACTTTCTTACCAGCGCAACATAGGTAAGAATGGGTCTATCTATGGCCATGTACATACAGCATATTATGCATGGTCTTAGTTCCCAACGTTTCCCAAAGTTTCTCTGGCCTGTGTAGAATGCTTCTAATAATTGGTTGGTTCTTATGTCGATGTTACGCTTCCAACTGAGCTTACTGTCTGGGATGATTCATAGATGTTTAGCTTCGAATAGAAGTTCTATCCCAACACCGTTGATTCTGGAAACTTGTTTAGCTTTCTTTTTCTTCTGAACAACCCTAGTTCGGTTATTGATGGGCTTATACTCAAACCGTTTCGTGTTGTCCATTTTCCGAGTGTGTTCAATGCCGACTACATTAGTTCACTGATCATTGGAAGATGTTTTCCTCCCACTGGATTATCGTCAGCATTCCCCCTTCTGTTCGAAACTGGTAAGGGTATCGTTTACAATAAGCCGCTAAAGAAGAGGAGATATCACTACTCCGTGTGGAGTTCCTCTTGCAACCGTTTTCCTGACTGTGTTTCTCATAAATTCTAAATTTATAATTCTCGTATGTAGCATGTTCTCAATACATTGTGCGATCGTTGTTCCTACATGGAGCTTCTCCAAGGCCGTCTTTGGAGATGTTTGTGAAGGTGTTTATATTATTAAACGCTTCTTCGATATCTAAGAAGGCTGCTGCCTTGGTTTACTCTTTGTAGTGCATATTCCTTTCTATAGTAGCTACAACCTCATGTAGTGTCGTCTCTACTGATTTTCCTCTAATTCAAGCGTATTGGGAACCGCAGTAAATCCACTTCTCCGGTGGTTCTTCGAAAACGGAAAGACTGTGGCCTCAGTCGATACACGTTTCCTACACCTCAACATCTACAAAGGGAACTGGCAGTTACCTGTTCAAAAAACCGTGAATCGTTCTTCTAGATGTCTAAGATCACCTTCTAGTTTGAATTTAAATATTTTCGATTCCCAACGTCGAACTGCAAGAGAGTGCTAGAGCCTTCTTTGGTCGAGCCTACGAAAACCTTCCGAGAAGTTCTATACTGCCAGCATCAAGTGGTGAAATTTTCAGTAAGCCATAACAGAAGCCGCATCTAATGTGCTAGGTTTCGTCCTACATCCTACTACCATAATGAAAGGAGGTGTGTCGGCAAGCACTACAAGGATGAGCTGCTGCAATCACTATTAGCAAACGAGTTGGAAGGAACATCGACTACCAGAAAGAAAAGGAAACAAGCAGAAAAACACTCAATCGATGCGATTGAGAGAAATTATGTTCGGAAGTTCCACCAAAATGTAAAAATAATTTGACAAGGATACGTGCCAAGCATGCAGAGATACGGATATGACGACGAAGACCAGAATATTCTGCTGCCCAATAGAATGAACCATTCAACGTGGATGATGATTGATAAAGACTTCGTTCACCGGACAAAGAATCTAAACTAAAAATTAAGAACCAATAAATTTCCTTGAGTAGATGGACCCACTGCAGAATCACTATTTGATTTGGAAGACACCTTTCTCGTTGGGTACGCAGACGACATCACGGCATTGATAACGGCAAGAGACACTGAAAACGCGCAAAAGAAAGTTGAACCACGTCATGCGACGAACAATCTTCAGGAAGGATGAGCACGGTCTTAGTTTGGCAACAGGGAAAACTGAGATAGTCCTTCTGACGAAGAAGAAAATCCCGACACAAATAGACTTCCAAATTGGCTCTGAAGTCATTAAGAGCAAGGACGTGGTGAGGTATTTGTGATTGTGGTTTGACGCAAAACTAACTTTCTAGAGTTACAATATCACTCAGTAGATTAATGTCGAACATAGGTGGTCCAACGCCAAGTAAGCGCAGGCTATTAATGTCGACAACGTATGTCATTCTCCTATATAGAAGTGAGATCTGGGCAGACGCGCTTCGACAAGAAAAGTATCGGAAGCAGATGGCGGCAGTGCAAAGACGTGGAGCTCTACGCGGTGTCGGTGAGTGACTCCCATTGATTTCCCAGCGACACAAAGGAAGTACGTCCACGAAAATAAGGCGGAAATTGGATTGGAAGAGGCAATCGACCAAGCAGAGCAGCAAACAATACGGAAGTGGCAAGAGCACTGGATCTCGGAAAGCAGAGGAAGGTGGACAGCAAGGCTAATAAGAAATGTGGCTGAGTGGAAAGGCCGAAAACACGGGGAGGTCAACCAGTTCCTCATCGGACATGGAAATTTCAAAGCCTTTTTACATAGGATCGGAAAAAACAGATAGCCCAGCCTGCCAGTACAGCGACTCCCCAGCAGACGACGTACATCACACATTTTTTGCCTGCAGAAGATGGGAAGCCCAACGCACAGCACTGGAAAACAGCATTTTTGCCTTCAACCCAGAAAACATAGTGGATAAAATGCTGACGAGTGACCTGAACTGGGGAAGCATTTGCCAGTTTGTGGAAGATATTCTCAGAAGAAAGAAAAGGGAAGAAGAACAATACCGGAAAAGCACGATACCTGAATGGGTGTAGGATCACAGCCCCTTGAAATAATGCGAAGAGCGGTACCAGGGGGTTGTGTCAGAAGCCACAGGGTTGGGAGGAGTTTTCGTCCGAATGATCCGAAAGCATGCGGAGAGAGCCGGACACACGCGGATGGTCAACGCCAACAGATCTCCTTATGGTGCGTAAAGCAAAAAAAAAAACAATTTATCCGTAAATCAGTATCGTTTCCCACATCCTTAGGAGAAAGGATCCTCCATCTTGTGTCAACTGTAGAGCAATCATTCTGCTTAACATCACGGATAAGATTTTTTCTAATTTATTATTCAAGCCCTTGAAGTGTAAACTTCACCTTACGGTAGGGCTTTTTCCCCCAGAAACCTCTAATCGATTTGCATTTAATGATTTCAAGACCGCACATGACAGCATTTATAAAGACGAGCTATGCACAGCTTTGAGAGTTTTGACATCCCTGCCCAACTTGGATGACAATGAAGAACTCCATAAAAATCGGTAATGACACCACCGAAGCATTTGTTATCATAAAAGGATTTTGACAAGGTGACGCGCTGTCTAGTGACCAATACCAGAGGCACAATATTTCCAAAGTCTGTACAACTGCTGGTATGGTGACATCGACATGATGGGAAAAAATCAGCTATCACTGGAGCTATTGTGGCTATTAAAGCAGAAGCGGTGAAGAGGGTTTAGGTGAAACATTTTGTCTACCTGGTCCTTGCTGTGAACTCCAACAATGACAGCCGAAAGGATCAAACTAAGAATCACTCTTGCCAATCGCAATTTCTTCGCAATAAGAAGGAAACTGAGAAATAAGCCACTTTTATCAACACCGAAGGGGACTATGTAAAAGACGTTTTCCCAATGATGTTCAGTCTCATCTGTATGAACTATATGAATTATACAGTACAGCGGCATTCATTTTTCGAGAAGGGCTAGAATAGATCGGCTCTAGTATTGATCGGCCCTGAGTTTCTTCTCGTGTAAATACCGGGAAGATCTTGCCTTAGATGACACACTTAAATGGAAAGAGGCCTGAGCCAACTTTGTGTGTAAAACTAAAGGTGAACACTTGGTTGAGGCCCTGGACATTTCTTCACTCCGTTGTATGAAAGGATGAGGTTCGAAAGTCGTAACACCTCTTAACTTTGGACAAAATCTCTCTGACTGAATGTAATCAAAACCTTCTTTCAAAAATTATTTTGAACCAATGGGTAGACCGGTTTCGACAGACCGTCATTTCCGAATATTTTGAAATAGTTCCCGGAAAGATGTAGCAATATTTCATACCTTGAGGATGGGGAGTTTTACAAAGAACAGATTGCTAAGCCGTTGTTTTTGTTTGCCTTATCTAAAAGCTGGTTAATCGATACGTTTTCCTGATTCATGACCCACTTTGTAGTTGACGCATCAAATGGATTTGCCAACTACATCTTTGAAACAGCGATCGCATAGATTGACAAATCCCTTATCAATAACCGCAAGTTGCAATGAGAATATTTGTCGAGTAAAAGTTACCCCATACAGCAGTTTTATCACTGCAACCCTGCAACTTATTTCCTTTAGGATTGCTCAAAACGAAAACCCCATACAACGATGACAAAGTAGAATACAAATGACTCCGGTACCGCTGCAACCAAATCAATCATCGTAGTGTATGTGGTATTACACAAAAAGGTTCATCGACTCATCGACTAGGCTTGGCCAGTAACTCTCCGGCCACAATCAGGAGGACCCATTGCACATGCATACTCGTATTATCGGGCAAATTTTAAACTGCTTACAAGTCGCATTGTTACGATAACAACGACAACACGAATGTACACATTTCGATATCCTACAAAATCAGAAAATCAAAAAATCGGAAAGCTCCGAACCGAATACGAAAGACGTGTGCCCCTGCCATTTGGGGTTACTCGAGGTCACATACAAAATTTTTTTTCATTTTTTTTCATTTTGTTTCTGCACGAGAATTTGAATCATTCCTGGATGGGGAACCAGACCAACCGACCGATAAAGTGACCCACACGTGCAAACACCTGGGTCACTTCTGGTATTTGAGTTGCACTGAAGTACGTTTGACTTGTGTTCATTAAACGTACTAAGCCGGGGGTATCCGTGTGTTATATTCAAAAATAAATTTTCGGTAATCTCTAGGAATACACTTCCCCCAAAACCAGTGGGGGTGGTATCTAGTCATGATGGTGATGATAAGGTCATGCGAATCGCTTATCGGTTGTTCGGATATTGATAAGGCGAGCGAATTGTTATTACGATAGGTAAGAAACCGCCTAGCACATTGACTTCGACTCATGGGAATTTGATTCAGATTCGTCAATGGCATGGAGGACGCGTAAGAGTTTCTTGAACTCTGTGACAGAGTCATCGAAATCAGTCAAGATTCGTTGACTTTTGTTTAAAAATCATGGATGGGCCTGACAGCGGAAAGTGTTCGGACTTAACAAAGTCCAAGGGGAGTTTATCCCAAAGACAATTTTGTTATGGTCCATTTGAACCTCTGGGGATTGCTACGCGACTAAGTGACGTAGTTACTATGTGAGAAGTTCAATGACTAAGCAAACTGTGGTAAAACGACGCGTACCATGGTGCAATGAAAACCTAGAGGCTATTCGGAAAAGTGTGAGGAAGCTTTTGAATAAAACCAAACCCACTGGGACTTGGGAACGATATAGCTCCCTTTTAACCTAAAAAGTCTAAGAGAGCCTTCTGGCATGCTTACTGCGAGAAAGTCCTGCCGTAGTACTGTAGCACGATAGCCCTTTCCAAGATCATTCCAGATTGCACAATCACATTCGACCGTGAGGAAACCCTGAATGCCTTGATTCAGGTTCACTTCCCAGTCAATGGCGGGAAATCCGGGAAACTCTTCACTCCGGATAAGGTTATAGCCCATTTCACCATTTAAACCATAAAAAAGCACCAGCCATAGGTGGCACTTTTTCAGCTCTGCTACGACGAGGGCTGGACTTCTTTGTACATACCTACGCTAATAGCCTTATTTAGGTTAAACTTCAACTTGGGCTACATACCACGCACTTGTAGGGAGGTCAACGTGGTGTTCATCCCCAAAACAGGCAACAAGCCCAGGAAACTACCCAATGAAAAGAGTTATTAACGCCCATGCCTCTGCACCCGTTTCAATACCCGTATCAGAAGGACAAATCGACAGAAGGAGCTCTGCTAAAGCTGACAGCTGAAATCAAAGACTCCTTCCGCCGTAAAGAAATTGCACTTTGAGCGTTACTTGAAAGAGGGTGCCTTCGACAATACTGGATATGACTCCATATGAAATGCTTTTTTCTGATCAAAGCGATGTTTGAAATCCGGATAATTACTACCTCATTAGGGCCGACTTCGGCTGCCCACAGGGAGCGTAGGAGCCCCTCCTGCGGTCTTTGGTAGTTTTTGATCTTCTTAACAAATTAAGCAACTTAGGCTACAACACTGTTGGTTATGCCGATAACCTAGTCATCATCATTAGCGGCAGAGAGACTAACGAAGTGATTGTAAGTATGCAAACCGTCCTTGAGACAGTCCTAGACGGGTGCACTAAAGAGAATCTCGCCATAAAACCATTTTGTGTCATAGTTCATTTCACTGAAACAAGAAACATAAACTTAGATATAGTTGAGTACACCGACGAGATCCAATATCTGGGAGTAATCCTAGACAAAAGGCTCAACTGGAACTATCGCCTAAACAACAAAATCACTAACGCCTTGTGGGCTTGCCGTCGCGTGTATGGCAGCACATGGTCAGGTCCATCTGAACATATGCTTCTATAGTATGGTGGACTAAAGTCACGCAAAAGACCGTCATGTTAAAGCTCAATAGAGTACAGCGTCTTGCATGTCTGCTGCGATAGAAGCAATAATAGGACTAACGCCTCTACGGTAACAGACCGCCTTCAAAAAAACATTATGCTTCAATAAAGGCTTCTCCATGGAGATTCCCAGCTAAGAAGCATGGGTTAGCAATAATCGACCAAACAGTCATAATGGCACAAAGTGACCATAATAAGTCCTGGAATCAGGAGTGGGAACTGGAATACACGCGTCTAACCTAAATATAACCATAGCTATGGGCAATAGTCTCAGTGTATTTCAGGCAGAACTTCACGCCATTCAAGTATGTGCCAACCATATTTACAGCTCTGGTATCAAACTCGAAAACATCCATATATTCACAGACAGTCAAGCAGCTACTAATGCCCTTATCTCGCACGCCATTAACTCCAAATCAGTCATGTACTGCTTCAGAACCCTCCAAAAACTAAGCTCTATAAACAAAACCAATCTGTGGTGGGTTCCTAGTCATGAGGGCTTTGATGGGAATGAAAAGGCCGGCGAAGTGACCAGAAAGGGTTGAAAAACTCCCTAAATAAGCAGTCAATTTAGCTATTAATAGCTGGGTTCTGGCGAGATGCATTTCATATTAAGCGAGTAGCTCAGGTTACCTCTTAGTAGGTTACCTCACAGGACATCACGGTTTAAGATGTCACCTCAACCAAGTGAATCTAGTCGACTTTGTCTTGAAGAAGACGAAACAGCTCAACACATCTTAGGTGAGTGTCCACCCCTCAACAGAATTAGACGGAAGATTTTCTTCTACGAGTGATATCAACTTTATTCGGAAGGTAGAAATCCTAATAGCCTAACCACAGCTCTGACTAAATGGTACAAAAGATCTTTTAGGGTAAAGTGCCTTACAATTGATTAGGAAGATTCGGAATTACTCTAGCAAATCGATGTTTTTTAAGGTCAGGAGGCAATGGAGATCAAACTGGCTTTGTAAAAGACCCTTACCATACCGTTTCTGCTTTATGACCCAGAGGCTTTAACCTTGTGCAAAGCAGATAAAGAAGTACTTCTCCGTTGCGAGTGAAAGATAGTGCGAGATATTTTCGATCCCATTTGTATTGACAAGGAATGGAGGATGCGATTCAATCACAAAATTTGCGGTCTACAGCGACGTTGGCCTCGTCAGGCATTTACAGACCCAGCACCTGAGATGGCTGGACAATGTTAAGCGAATGGACGCCGTTGATCCCCCCGAAGACGACATTAACAAACTTGAAAAGTGGCACTGAAGGCAGCTGGCGAGAGATTGTGCTAGTTGAAGAGGCTTTTCAGTTGAGGCTCAGGTTTACTCAGGTCTCTTAGATAAATAAGTAAGTAGAAAATACTTCACTGCGGTCAACTGGATTTCGAACAAACTCTCCTGGATCTCATTGGAACTATCATTGCTTACGGTTTTCTCGTTGTTGTGTATCATAAGTTTACTTATCGAGCTGACTTTATCCCGCCGAAGGCAGTTCTCCATATTGACGCTGGGAAGTTAGGAGGGATGATAATTAAGTATAATACCACTGCCACGACGATGCGAAGAAAATTCGGCTATTCCACTATGAGAACGTGCCCTGTGCTCGAGTGATCTTCCGTTTAAGTCCTGTGATTGTGGGTAGAGATTAGGTTGATGCGGAAAAGCCGTAATCGGGGAATATAATTATACGCGTATTTCTTTTCGTAACAACAAAGGTAATGGGATTCGTTAAACAGTCTAGCTCGTCAGCATAAAGGGAGTATTCAAGATTTTACGGACACTTTACAGCCTCGACTAAGTCTCGGTGGTACATGTGAATACACGCGAGTGACGTTAGACACTATTATTATTGACTTTACTTCAGTTATATGTCAGCATACTATCTTGTTTGAAAAAAGTTTAGCAAAATATTAAAAATTGATAATAAAACAAGAACACAACTATTTTCACTAATATTCACTTAATTTTGTACTTCCTTACTCAACGACGTATCGACATAAAATGATGTTCATCCATCTGTCGTCTTTTCGGACTTTTCATCAATAAAACAAGGAAATTAGGATTTCTTCCAGATGATATTTTCAGGCTGTGCGGTTTAATTGTATCCTGACACATAATTTTCCTTAAAAAATAAGGGGGTGTCTGATAATTTAAGCTTAGAGTGTATACTCCACAATGATTTGAGCAAATATATAATGTCCTTACTGCAAAAGACTTGCTAAAAATATATGCAATCGAAATAGTAGTGGTGGTTTTCAACTTTTGATTGGCAGTGTAGCCTAAAGCACAAGTGGCTTTTGATACCGTAAGTTGTCTATACCAGCATCGAATAAACAACTTTGTCAATGCCAACAACCATTTGCTTTTTCGGTTTGTGTCTGAGATCATTTAAATATTTTCTTCTAAACAAAAGCTCTCTATACGTTCATGTAGTGGCAATCTCAACTAGCAAACATGAAACAATTGTTTCAAAACTCAAGTGAATAACATTTTTTAAACAAATTTGAGCAAATTTTTATGTTGTTTAATTTCGATGGATTTCAACCAATTTTAGAGTCACTGGCTTCGTAAAATGTGGCCCTTTTGAAAGCTTTTGAATGTGTTTGAAGAGTTACGAAAATGACTTTGCAGAATTGCCAGAAGGGTCGGTTTTGAATTTAAAATTGTTGTTGCCAAATTTGGCAGATGTTCGAGTTTTTGACATTTTTTTTAAAAACTACCATCAAGGCCTCATGCATCAACAACGCTTACGTATCGCAGAAAGAGCGAATATTCCCATTAGTTATGGAAAACGATTTCATTCATGTGACTGCCTCGGCTGGCTTGTCAGTAACGCATCGTGCCAATCCTATATTCCAAGACCTTGCTGACTGTTTCTAGCTCTATCTCACGAAGGGCTTGAATCGTTTCTGGATAAAAAGGAGCACCCTGTTTGAACATATATGGTGCTGGATAAAACGAATCCAGTACTAACTCGTGTGATGAACAAAATGTAGGTGGTGACATTATAAGCCCAAAACAGAGTGCCAGCGTTTCCGTCAGAGCATGCTCAACCAAACAA
This sequence comes from Volucella bombylans, assembly GCA_949129095.1. Lineage (NCBI taxonomy): Eukaryota > Metazoa > Arthropoda > Insecta > Diptera > Syrphidae > Volucella > Volucella bombylans. The sequence goes on from OX422144.1 coordinate 10,534,966, forward strand.
ATTTTCAAATCATGAGACTCATTTGCAATAGAAGGCCTTACCTATTACACCATACAGTAACTCGAATCATAAATTTATTGAAATCATAATTTGGCGAGAAGGTTATTCCTCGAAATGGACCTCTCATTCGGCCTCCGAAATTATGGTATTTGGCACCACTCGACTATTTTCTTTGGGGCCGCTTGAGAACATTGGTTTTGAAGACAACTTTGAACCCGATATTATATGTTCCATTTGACAGATGCGGCTGCAGAGTGGCCTCAATCGGTTACTGGCTCGCCAATGTGCTTCTGAAGCCTTGAGTCACGAGAAATGGTAGTACGTGCATTCTGAATGGTTACTGTGTAACAATAGGAGTGAAGAAGATGTGTGTCGAAAAATAAGACTACAATATATCTGATGAGGGCCACACGTCCAAGCCAATCTTTGTTGCTCGTATCGTACCTAGAGTCCTACTATCAAAGCGGAGGAAGCGAGCAGTATTACATGAATTTGGAAAATAAACTGGCCATTTGAGCAGCAAACGTTGATGCTTTCGTGGACGGATGTGTACTGGAGAGTTAAAAACTGCCAGCAAAACTGTTAACGTACAGAGCGAATGAAAGGAAATTGGATGTGGCAGAAAGTTTAACATTTAGAAAATCAGATACACTTTCAATGAGCTGCTTTTTTGACATTCCGAATTGGAAATTTGCCAAGCCAAAGTCAATATGTTGGTGATTGCAATTACTGTGGAGATCATGGGTGCTAGTCAAGGCAGAAGCGTAGACGAAGTTTTGTCAAGCATTCTGCCTCTACTCAATATATGACGACGATGAAATGGATGAACAAAACAGCAGAATGGATTCGTTAGCGCCTGATCAACAATGTTTGTGTCTTGTTTTCTACCGAACTATACGTTTTACTAGTTTTACAATGACTCCCATGTGTTTAATAATATTGCGTTGTTGACCGACTATAACTCTCTGGTCGACTATAACTAGTCTGATCTCTAGTTGTTGCAAATTTTCGTGACTTCATACAGTAGAACCAGAAAGCCCACCACAAGTAAGGGATTAAATCGCCTTTCAATATGGAAGTCCATATACCCAATAATCGCAAATGGTAAATGCTCGCGCAACCGTAACCTCGTTTCATTCTTTTTAATGTTTCGCTACTTCGACTTCCGTAAAGTCTGCCTTTCGCATTTCGTGCACTACAGCCAAAAGAATGATACGGCTTGTCAACATTTCCAAAAGTTCAAGAATACGGCAACCACGTGGTTTTCTGCTGCGATCCATCTTTCGAACTAATCAGGACGTTGTTCTGAACATATTCCCCGGAGTGATTTTCTCGGATAAAAGAAGGTGAGTCAAGATATAATACAAATCGTCGCTATCGAAGGGTGTCAATTGACTGTGCAATATTGACTTTACTATACTGGCTTTCTGAGTCTGGAGCACATGTGTGCATTGATCTTCAATATTAATCGGATAAGGGCTAGGTATGGAGGCCACATCAGATGCGGTGAGGGCAATGTTATTCAATAGCTCACTGAACTTTTCAAATAAATTTGTCTAAGTGTGCCAGAGTCTATAAACAGCGCCTGAACAAGAGCCACCCCGATGCGATTTTACCACCCAAAAACGCCAATAATTTATGGAATCAGTGTCGCGACATCATCAAAGAGGTAACCGAGACCATTCTAGCCTGCTACCACCAAAGATATAACGACGAGGGTGGAAGCGAAAAAAATATACATCTAAAAGCGTTACAGCGCAAAACAAAAGCAGTGAGGGAAAAGTCTCCAGCCGGGACAAGGAAGGAAAAATGATTCTACGCAACAAAAAAAAAGATATCGATGAGACACAGTATGCGGATATTTTTCAGGAAAGTTAAAGATGGCTTCAAGTCCGGAACGCAGGCTCTTCGAAAGTGTAAAGAAATAGCAGTTGAAGCAGCTACTGAGTGGAGATCAAATGAATATTTTTCAAAACTTTTTTCTCTTTATTGGGTCACCCAAAGGTTACAATTTGTAGAACAGTTTATTCGAATTGACCCCAACAAGTGCGCACTTCAAAGACTCAAGACTTGGTAGTTGAGTAGTCCATAACGGACCACAGTTCTTTTGTCTATTGGATTAAGGCCTGGGCTACCCCATGGCCAAACATTCGTGGCAATAAAGTCCGGAATGAGGTTTTTGAGCCATGATTCGACGGTTTTTGCTTTTATTTTGTTGAGAAGCTCCACAACGTTCTCCAAAAATGTCCGCTTGATACACTTTCGCGGTGGTTGTAGCGACTCCCCATCAAATCATCACAGAAGCTGGGTGGTGGCCACATTGAACTCTCACAACGAGTTCAGAGGCATGTCGTGATGACAGAGCACGCATTCTATTTTTCTGTTTATTGAACGATACTGAAGCGGTGAAAATTTTCTCGTCAGTAAAAAGAATCCTGCTGTGACCGTTCTTCGCACACTGGCGAAGCAAGGCTTTCGATTTTGATTTACACTTCTGTTTCAATGCTTCTGTGAGTAAGTGGCTGGTGTGTCTCCTGTATGCGATGAGTTTTAAGATTTGGGGCATGCCATCCTTGCTGATATTCATCTAGCGAGACATGATTTTCTGCTTGCGCTGTGGATTTCGTAAAATTCGATTCTCCACGGCTTTGATGACTTGTGGCGTTCATACAGTGCGCCTTCGGCCGGATTTTGCACAGCCAACTATCTCGGCTTTATCTTCAAATACCGATACAGTTCGCGCAACATCCGAAAGATTACGGCAACACGATTTTTAAGCGTTTCCTATTCATTGATTGTCAAAAAATGTTCGCGCTTGAACTTTGCCTAAATATCACTCGTTAAATAGCCATCAATTTGGAGTGGATGCGTACATTGGATCTTGAGAATGAGTGTATTCAATTCGTGTATCAAAACATTTGCTAGTATTAGGTAGAAGAGGAAGGTTCAGCTACCAAAACAAAATGCTGAAAACGCCGGCTCCGATGTTCCACCAGTTGACCTTCTCAAACACGGTTTGGGTGTATGAAAGTATGCCTGGTAACTTTATATGCCCCATTTTCAATCCCTGCATAATGTCGCATATTAGCACCTTTCCAATCCATTGTGTGAATGTCTCAAGTATCGCATCTGATAGCATTCATCATGTTAGGTGATTCCAGCAAAACTAATCCACCTGTGCGGTGTAGAATTGGAAGGCACGCGATACAATGTGCAACTCCTCCAAACTAATCGAAACGCATACTAGATTTTGGCAAGGAGGTGCGCTGTTATGTGCTTTCTTCAACCTTGTGCTGGAACAGATAGTGTGCAGGGCATGAGCTAACACAGAATCTTCAATAAATCTGTCCAGTTCCTGGGATAAATAGAGGACATCGACATCATCGGTTGCTGCCAGCTCGCATTGATAGAGGCTTTTATAATAATTAAAGAATACGCGAATCAAGTTGGCCTTGAAATAAACGTCACATGATAACTTCGAAGAGGTTAAAAGTTTTACCTACCTCAGGGTGAACATCAATTCCACGAGTAGTACCCTAGTGGAGATTCAACAAAAACTTATCATGCAAACCTCTGCTAGTTCGGCTCAAAACTCCTAACACGTACGATGAAATGCATGCTCAAGTATTGAACACTTCTGAGAGAACAATTTTTCGTCAAATACTACCTTGATCAAAATGTTCCCGGAATAAACACCGTGTGGCGCTCCCATTTTTCCGATTTGAGTTCTGCAACTGGAATTCTGGTGTTATTGCACCAGGTGGTATGCCCATATCAAAGAAAATTTCTTTTTAAACGGAAAATGGCTTTGAGTTTGCAGCCCATGTAGAACCAGATGCGTTTTTGGAGTCTGGTTAAAGCGGCCGAAGGTATTTTATGAAAACTTGTTTCATCAGACAGGCGAAATATGCAGAAAATATAGTCCAACCAGATCACATACCTTTCGAGGATGACATAAGGAAATCTGGAGTTATAAATGGTTCGAAAATTAGTTCAGTTAAATGATGACTGTAAGTTGGTAGGCATCAGATGTCTAACCAGTGTGAAGAGAGCTCCCTTCTTCCTATCATAAAGGCAAAAGCGACACGATGAAATGTAACGACTGTCAATTAGTGAAGCCAATGCCACAAACAATTAAATCATACGAGCCAGTCCTGGCACAATAATCTCTAGTCGGTCAATGCGGTTTGGGAGACGGAAGTCTTCAACATACGATGCGATTCAAACATTTTGGGTAACGATGGAGAAACATCATGACGCTGCGAAAGATGTGCACACTTCGACGGTGGATTGATAAGCCTTTAGAATATCGCACTATGTGCTAGCTTCTTTTATTTATTGTGAAGTACGAGTATGTTCTTTTAAACGTCATTTGAATGTCAAATATTTATGACATTTGATTGAATAGTTTGTTCGTAAGAGTCGTTTTTGTAAAGTCACTTTGATGTTTTTTTAAATAAAATTTAATTCAATGGACGTCGTAATGATTTCAGAAAGTAGGGGATACGTATAAAAGAATGCTACACAGTCTGTACGATGATGGAAAAATTAAATGATTTGGAGTACCTCAAGGTACTGCTTAAGGTCCGTTGCTTTTTGACATTTTTAAATTTTTTCTTCCGAAAGGGTACACTGAGTCGGAGGTGTGTGGTTGGATTTCTGCAAGGCTCCGTTTGAACGCTATATGGCGAGTTTTTTGAATCATTCAGTTACCGCTTTTTTAAGAATACGTTATGCATTCAAGGACTCGTTGGCCAATTGATTTTACTGCGCCGTGATGTTTTTTCAGTTGCTTTCTATGCCAATTAATGTAGCCTCAGAGAGGTCTATGAACAATTGTTTGGTCGACAAACTAAATAGGAGTGCTAACTTGACAAGATGAGGTCGATCAAAAATTTAAAACTTATAAATGAAAACCTAATGCTGAAGAATTACGCCAAAAGGCGAGCTCGAAGAGTTCATTGCATTTAACTGACATCTCCAGTGGGTTCTTATTTGAGGAGGAAAGAAAGACAGGTACCGATGAACGTTGGTTTTATATGTTTGAAGGCATATCCATAAGACCAGAGTTAAAGGACAGTTCGTGCGTTGTACCAAAGACCATTTCTTTTTATACGGAGAATGGCTTTAAGATCGCAGTCCATGATATGAATATCAAGAGGAGGGATATTACTGCACTCATTACTGCTATCATTGCAGTTTTTTCTACCCCTTATTTGCCTTTTTTTTTTGCTGCGTTCATAGTTTAACTCAAGACGCACAAGACTTCCGTGATTCTAAGGTTTGCCTTTTGTTCCTTACAGTCGTCTCATGGTTTCACCGCCATATTTCTTTATTTATAGCGAGCCGGCCTTCTAAAATACGTAAATACATAAATACCACCTTGATCAGAAAGTTCCAACGTAACCACCGTGTGCAGCTCTCATTGTGCCGATTTGAGTTCTGTTTTTTTTGTTAAGTTGAAAAATCTATTGTTGACACTCCCTCTAAACCTTAGTGTCATAGCTTGACATTTGTAAAAGTTAAGTAGCCAAGAGTACATCTATCTCTGTGTGCGTTGGCGATTACAATTTTGCGTAAAAACGAATTTAATGGTGCGCGAACTTTGGAAATGTTGGAAAAGTCTTTCGGCAACGATTCTCTAAAGAAAACGGTCGTTTAACAGTGGCACGAAAGGTTCAAAAGTGGTTGTCAGTCAATCGAAGATGATGAACGCAGTGACAGACCATCGACATCGTCAACCGACGAAAACTTTGATGGAGTAGAAGAAATGTTGATCAATAACCGCAAATTAACCATCAGAGAGATAGCGGAGGACTTGAACATTGCCTATGGATCCGTCCAAGACATTTTGGTTAATGATTTTGGTTTCCGTCGTGTAGCAACAAAGTTGGTGCCAAAAAGACCTCAATTTCATGCAAAAAAGAGACCGTGTTGACGTCGTAAAAGAGATGATTTGCGAGGCTGAATCTGATCCCACATTCATCAAAATGATCATTACTGGAGACGAGACGTGGGTTTATGAGTACGACACGCAATCCAGACATCAGGCAAGTGAATGGCGTTCACCAAATGAGCCGAGAACAAGAAACCCAAGTCGTTTTCAGTCAAAACAGAAGGCAATGCTCACGGTTTTCATGGATTACAACGGTGTAGTGCGTCATGAATTTTTGCCAGAAGGCCAGACAGTTAACAAAGAGTATTATTTGGGCGTAGCAAAGGAGTTGCAAAATAGACGTGACAAGTTGTTTAAACCACAAAAAGAGAATCCCAAAACTAAAGAAAAAACATCGGGATCTGCTCAAAATATCGTTAAAAACGCCAAGGCGAAAGTGATTGATTCCAGTGTTGAAAAGAAAGCATCGGAAAAACTTACATACGCTGAAGCTACCAAGCTAAAGGCAAACGATTCCGGAGATCCTGCTTCCCAAGTATTTTCCGTTATTCTCGCGCAGCTTGAGCAGCAAAACAAAATCAATGAACTTATTTTAGATAAGCTAAAGAAGTTTGAAAATAGGTTCAATAAAAAACGTCCTTCGCCTAAAAAATGAAAAGGGAAAAATTAAACGTACTCACCTGGAATGCAAACGGAATCTTAGAAAAACTTTATGAACTTGAGTTATTCCTAAGGAAAAACGACATTGACATTTGTTTGATTTCCGAAACCCACTTGAAAAATGGGTCATCTGCAAAAATTAGAGGTTTTAAAGATTACTACGCGTATCACCCTTCGGGAAACGCGAGAGGCGGATCCTCTGTATACATTAAAGAGTCTCTTGAGCACAACGAAGATATAAAAGTAGAGCTCGAGTCTGTACAACTAATTGCGGTGCGCGTAAAATTGGTACGGAACTCCTTTACTATTTCAGCCATCTACTGTCCTCCACGATTTACGCCTTCAAAACATATATTTAAAAATATATTCAATTCTCTTGGATCGGCTTTTATGATTGGCGGTGATTTCAATGCCAAACACACTTTTTGGGGATCAAGATGTGTCTCCCAAAAGGGTAAAATACTCTATAAAGCATGTATGGAACACAATTGTGACTTCTATTCAACGGGCAAGCCGACTTATTGGCCAACAGATACAACGAAAATACCCGATCTTGTCGATTTCTTCGTTGTTAAAGGAATTCGTAACTCGGATATAAACGTTGATGAAAGCTTCGATCTTTCCTCCGATCATTCTCCAGTCATACTGACAATGAACGACACGCTACGTCCATTTTACGGTCGGCATAATCGTCCATCTGATCAAGTTATTAGGGAACACGATGAATCATTTTCGCACCACTTCCACTTTACTGGATAATACGAATCCCCATAGACGACAAAGAGTACGAACAGATGAAGTTATTGCCGTTGTGGAGCGCAGTGTTGAGGAGAATCCGAATGAGTCAATTCGCCATCGTGCACAGCAATTGGAGCTATGCCCATCCACTTTGTGGAAGATTTTGCTCAAAGATCTTGGCTCTTAAAAGCTTATAAGATCCAGCTTGTGCAAGAGTTGAAACCGCGTGACCATTAAACGCGCCGTAGGTTCGGTGAATGGGCCGAAAACATGATTCAGGTTGATCCTCATTTTGAACGCAAAATTTTGTTCTCCGATGAGGCCCATTTTTGGTTCAACGGATATGTAAACAAGCCAAATTGCCGAATTTGGAGTGCAGAAAACCCAGAAGCATTTGTCGACACGCCCTTACAACCATTAAAACTTACTGTTTGGTGTGCTTTATAGGCTGGTGGAATCATATGCCCATATTTCTTTATGGACAATGCCGGCCAGAATGTTACCGTCAATGGAGAGCGCTATAGAAACATGATTTCTGACTTCTTCGTTCCTCAGTTGAATGACATTGAAGTTACTGAGCTTTGGTTTCAACAAGATGGCGCAACACCCCGAACGCGCGACACCATCAATCCATTGCGGGAAACATTGTGAACTTGCGTCCACAAACCTGTGTCTCACACCTTTCTTTGGGGGAATGTGAAGTCACTAGTCTATGCCGATAAACCAGAGACGTTGGACGATTTGGAAGTCAACATTCGAAGGGAGTAAATTCTATGCTGAGGTTTCCTATATTCCAGTTATTTGCCTTTAATTACTACACTTGGGTCCGGTTGAAGTGTCTTTTAAGAAATCTTATCATTTGGTCTCGAAACTAACGCAGTTGTTTATCAATGCGAACATTTTACGGTCCTCCGCTCCCAAAAGTTTAAACAGTTTTTGAATATCATGTTTTATACAAGAGAAAGAAGTATGCCATTTTGCGGTATTCCTTGGCTGTCCTTACCACCATAGACTACTATTTGAGACTAAAAAGTGTTTCAGTGAGATACACTATTGAATGCAGTCCATCATAATGATCATAATGATTCGAGAACTTGGTTGGTTAAATGCTTTAACGTAGATGGGTGTCAATTAATTATTAACTGCTCGGAAGTGCAACATGTCTTAACATACATTTAGGATGGCTTTCAGTAATGGAAAGGTATGTATGTCGAAAAAGATTTTTGGAGAAATATGCCATCTGATCCCAGGGAATTAAATAGATTGAAACTGTTTTCATTCGTCTAAGCACACTGATTAGATTGAAGCGAGGTATCTCCAATTCACCCCTTAAAGTGAATCATACGTTCGGAGGCACAGGCTACCTGGTTTCGTAAGTCAAATAAGAGGCAAATAATCAGTAAGTTTCCAAGGACAGTTCTAGTTCCAATTCTTGATTTATAGAGTCCGCTTATCTGATTTTTCACTATTCTGTGTCCTTGAATCACAACAACCTCCAACCCTGCCTGGAATAGGAGCAGCAAAAGGCTGGCGGAAGCAGTTTTAGAATGTTAGATATTCATCCATTAATAACCACAGCATCACTGCTACACTTAGGATTTGTTTGACCCTTAATCGAGGGTTTACTGAAAGTTTCATCTAAATAATCACTGAATGAAGGCTTAGTTAGATTTGGTGTCCATAACCCTATCACTCAGTTCCTGAGGAGCAGCTGAAAGAGCAAGAACAAAGGCGGTGCTTCATGCCATCTGTTTTGTGAAGAAATCCTACTTTTGCTCTCTGCTTTTATAATATACCCCACAGTCGTTGCATGGAGTGGCCCATCTTGATAATCCGAAGTTGTGTCTGAGTATGTATACCATATTCGTACTAGGTTATAGACAGAACTACAAATGTGCATCAGCGAGGTTTACTATTGGCAGGAGTCGTATAACATCGTAATCCAGTCCAGGGAAAATAATAAAGCAGTGAGATGAGATGTTGCTTTGAATTGAATGAGAGGCGATCATCATTATTCATTAGGACCATTAAGACTAACTGGACGAAATACTAATTGGGAAGGATTCAGAAATGAGATTAATAATAACCTAGAACTAGACGTTTCACTTAAAGCAGCACTTGAACTCGAAATCGAAGTGGATTCTTTCGTTGAAATAGTCCAATGTGCTGCGTGGAACAATACACCTTGTCAACGAAAAAACACGGCTAAACGTAACTTAAACTACCCGCCTGAGGTAAAAGATATGATAAGAGAAAAAAGATGGCAAACAACTCGAGCGCCGCAGGATAAAACACGCTTAAACAGGCTCTGTAATCTGCTCAAGGAGACTCTTAAAAGTTACAGAAATTCCGATGTAAATACATATGTTCAAAACCTGACGGCAGGAAAAGAAACAAATTACTCGCTTTGGAAAGCTTTAAAATGCTTAAAAAGGCCCAAAATCCCCGCGCCACCAATCAAGGTCGGCAATAACGAATGGGCTAAGGGGGATAAGGAAAAAGCGGAGGTTTTTGCCGACTATCTTGAAGAAATTTTCAAGCCCTCCGACGGCCCAACACTGGTACCCGGCACCAGTTCTTTAGAAATAGCATATAGTAATTTTGTAATGACAAATGCAACTCTGTAATAAAAAAATTAAAACCAAAGAAGGCTCCGGGGTATTACCTTATTACCGGAGAAGTTATGAAAATGCTACCTCAAAAAGCACTTATAAAGCTCTTACACATTATTAACGCGGCTCTGAGGCTTGAATACGTGCCAAGTCAGTGGAAAGTTGCTGAAGTCATTATGGTACTAAAACCAGGAAAACCTCCAAACGATAAAAAATCATACAGACCCATTTCTCTTCTACCGATCCTGTCGAAAATCTTTGAGAGGATTTTGCTAAAACGTCTTCTCCCAACCATCAATTTGGATTTCGGACTAAGCATTCAACAAATGATCAGGTGCATAGAATTACTGATGTAATTGAAAAATCCCTTGAAGAAAAAAAGATTTGTTTGGGCGTATTTCTTGACGTCTCACAAGCTTTTGACAAAGTATGGCATGAAGGTTTGAAGTTCAAACTGCGACGAATTTTGCCATTAAAGCTTTATAATATATTGACAAGCTATTTCGAAAATAGAATTTTTCGCGTTCGATACGGAAATGATGTTTCGAAATTTAAAGATATCCTAGCCGGAGTACCGCAGGGAAGCGTACTGGGCCCACTGTTGTACCTTTTATATACAAGAGATATACCACACGTCGAGGATACTGTTCTCGCTACTTTTGCTGATGACACCGCTATCTTAGCGGTTGGAGAATCAATAGAAGACTCAACGGCGAAACTTCAGACTGCTTTAAATAAAGTCTACGAGTGGACAAAGATCTGGCGAATTACCCTTAATGAGACAAAATCTGTACATGTTGACTTCACCTACAGAAAGATAAATCACTTGCCCATTTCTATAAACTCGGTGTGTATCCCCTTTGCAAACGAAGCTAAGTATTTGGGAATGACACTTGACGCGAAGCTTAAATGGAAAACGCATGTTAAAAAGAAACGAAAAGAACTATAGGCCAAATACAAAGAAATGTACTGGCTACTTGGTAAATATTCCAAGCTAAGCTTAGAAAACAAGCTGCTTCTTTATAAGCAAGTGCTAAAGCCGGTGTGGACCTATGGTATACAACTCTGGGGTTGTACTAAGAAATCAAATATAAATATAATACAAACTTTTGAAAATAAAGTGCTACGACAATTTGTGCGTGCCCCATGGTTTATAAGAAATAATGACCTGCATCGAGACCTCGGAGTTCCTTTCGTGGAAGATGAAGTCAGGAACTGCGCACGAAAACATAAAGTCCGGTTAAGCGGCCATATCAACAATACAGTCCTAGAAATCTTGGACGAACGAAACATACTACGCCGTCTTCAACGAACTAAACCGTTGGACCTTGCGCGATAAATTGAAACCGCATTAAGAAAGCGGAATATGTAGGGTCTTCCATTGGAAAGTGTCCTACCAATCGTGATTAACTTATGAAATAAAAACTGCTTGATAAGTTCTACTTAGTTGCGGTATTAAAATTAACAACGAAGGGAGGTGTTTTTAGTGAGTAAGAATTTCACACTACTATGAGCACGCGCTTCTGATCCTCATAGTGTCTGATGGAAGATTTTCACCTGCCCTCGCCGGGAAAAAAAAAAAAAATTGGGCGTTGTGAGACGTTTGCGTGAAGACATTCGCCGAAAGAGACCAGAATTGTGGGCAGAAAACTCGTGGATTTTGCACCATGATAACGCACCGTTGTCGTAATTTTTTTGACGAAAAATTCAACAAATACCATCCAACAGCCACCGAATTCACCTGATTTGGCTCCCTGTGACTTCTTTCTGTTCCATCGGAACAGCCAAGAGGAAGTAGTGGAAAAATCGCAGGAAGCACTGATGGACATACCGAAAACCGAATATAAAAAGTGTTTCGAGGATTGGATCAAGCGCTGGCATAAGTGTGTTGCAGTCGATGGAGATTGCTTTGAAGGGGACAATATAGATTTCGTTGAATAAACTCGTATCTTTAATTTTCTGAATAAATTCTTGATCAAGGTTAGGTTAGGTTAGGTAAGAGTGGCTGTTGGAAATACCAACCCACTTAGGCCTATTGGCCCATTGTGATGCCACGTGGATCTATGATCTTCTTAATACTGGAACCAGTTTGAGCTTTTAATAAAGCGTAGGAGACTGTTAACGTCTATTTTTTCTAGATCGTTTAGGTCGTTGTAGAAGAAAGCTCCTAGGTGAAGCTTCCTTCTCTGAGAGAGAGCTGGGCATGTGCAGAGTAGGTGGGGGATTGTCTCCTCCTCTTCCTCGTCCATGCAGCTTCTACAAAAATCGTTAGTAAAAGCGCCAAGCCTTCTTGCGTGCTTGCCTATGAGGCAGTGTCCGGTAATGACACCTATTATGGCGCTGAGATGTTTCCTTTCTAAGAGGATCAGACACTTAGATCGACTCAGATCCAGCTTTGGCCAGATCTGTTTTGTCGCTAGACATGTTTGTCCAGCAGTCCACCTAAGGTCCGTTCTTTTATTGGCATCTAGTTTTAGTGTTAGTTTGCACGTAGCGATTGGTATACCTATACTACCTTTGTCTGGTAGGATAGGTAGAGTGGTTCCAATTTTGGCGAGTTCATCGGCTCTGCAGTTCCCTGGAATGTCTCTGTGGCCCGGCACCAAACAGAGGTGAATGTTGAACTGCTCTGCCATCTCCATGAGAGATGATCGGCATTCAAGGGCAGTTTTAGAACACAATGAGACCGAGTCCAGGGACTTGATGGCGGCCTGACTATCCGAAAATATGCGGATATCCTTTGCAGATATCACGTTTTTCTTCAGCCAGGACAGAGCTTCTTTAATCGCCAAAATTTCCGCCTGGAACACGCTACAGTGATTTGGAAGGCGGAAAGAGAGGCTTAGATTAAGCTTATCTGAGAAAACACCGCCACCAACTCCGCTGTCGGTTTTAGATCCATCTGTGTAGAGATGGATTGACTTGTCCTCCATGAAAGCATCCTCCTCCCAGAATGATCTAGAGGGGAAGCTTACATGGAAGTTTTTGTCAAACCAAAGTTCAGGTATGGTGTAATCGGTGTTCTCTGTGAGGATTCTTAATGTATTAAGAATGTTGGCGTGGCCAAATGAATTATTTGTCCACTGTTTAGTCGCTTTAAGGCGAATAGCTGCAGTCGCAGCTACTTGCTTGCTAAAAATGTCGAGGGGTGTCAAGTGAAGCAGAATATCTAATGCCGCAGAGGGGGTAGACCGCAAGGCTCCGCTTGTGCATAGACATGCTGTTCTTTGGACTCTGCTTAATTTAATGCAGTTGACTGCATTTTCCAAGGCCGTCCACCAGACAACCACCCCGTAAGTGAGTATCGGTCTTATGACCGAGATGTATAGCCAGTGGGTTATGCGAGGTTGAAGGTCCCATTTGTTCCCAATGGCTTTCTTGCAGGAGAATAAAGCTATTGTAGCTTTATTGACTCTTTCTTGAATGTTAGGTTTCCAGTTTAGTTTCCTGTCAAAAATCAGACCCAGATATTTTGCTGTATCGGAGAAAGCTAAACTGGTACCGTTTATTGAAGGAGGGTCTATGATTGGAATTTTATATTTCCTAGAAAAGAGGACAAGATCAGTTTTATGGGGGTTTATTCCCAATCCACAGCGATCTGCCCAGCAGGTTAATCTGTTAAGATTTACTTGGAGGAGTTCTTTAATGGTATTTAAATGTTTTCCTGAGACGGCTATGGCAACGTCATCCGCATAGGCAATCACTCTGCTACCACCCGCTTCCAGGTATATCAATAGTTCGTTAACTACTAAGTTCCAGAGAAGGGGAGAGAGGACACCGCCTTGCGGCGTACCCCTACTGACATATCTTTTAGCAGAAGTCTCACCCAGTTTGGAGTTGATTATCCTGCTTTTTAGCATTAGATTAATCAGCTCCCCAAGTGAGCCGTCTACCTGCAGAGTTGACAGCGCAGTCGTGATTGCGGATGTGTTGACGTTGTTAAAGGCGCCCTCTATGTCTAGGAAAGCAACCATTGTGTACTCCTTATATTGTAGGGATCGTTCGATGTGGCTAGTCAGAGAGTGCAAAGCCGTTTCCACCGACTTCCCTTTACAGTAGGCCGCAGACAGAAGTCTTGGATCAACTTTAGCTCGAATATGGATATCAATCAGTCGTTCTAAAGTTTTCAGAAGGAATGATGATAGACTTATAGGTCTGAGGTCCTTTGGGACCACATGAGAACATTTTCCAGCTTTGGGAATGAATACTACATTGACTTCTCTCCATAACAGTGGAATGTGGATAAGTTCTACACAGCTCCTCATAATATTTTCCAACACTGGTAGAATAATATCTGAGGATCTCTGTAGCTCGGCAGGTATAATACCGTCCGGACCAGCAGACTTGTATGGTTTGAAGCTATGCAGCGCCCAGAGCAGTTTGTCTCTCGTAATCATACCATGAATTTTGGTCACGGTTGCAGTAGGCCTGTTTGGGCTGCTACTGGCCGCGAGATGGGAGCTACCTGGAAAGTGGGTGTCCAGAAGCAGGTTGAGTGATTCATCACTTGAGGTTGTCCAAGAGCCATCGGTTTTTTTCAAACAGCTGGGCATCATAGGATTTGTGGAGAGGATTTTTCTTAGCCGCGAAGCCTCAGAGGTTTCTGTGATTTTGTCGCAGAATGACCTCCAGGATTGTCGCTTTGCCTTCCTCAGTTCTTTTTTGTATAATTTGAGGGATTCTTTATATGAGTCCCAGTCGGTCACTTTTCTTGTGCTTTTTGCTGCGTTGAAAAGTTTTCTGCATGTGTTTCTGAGCAGTCCTAGTGCCGATGTCCACCAGTGTGGCTTTTTCTTGCCTCTTGGTTGAATAAGAGGGCAGGAAGCGGCCATAGCCTTATTGAGAGTCAGAGTAAATTCCCTGACTTTCATGTCGAGCTCATTGGTGTCACGCGGGGGACTTGATAGTTTGGAGGATATCGTTTCCGACAGGATTCCTCTATATTTTGTCCAATCAGTTTTCCGGTAGTTCCGGAAAGTTGGTTGGCGAGGGGGAGCATCACTCAGACTGAATTGGATGTACCTATGGTCCGAAAAGGAGTGTTCAGACGATACCATCCAGTTTGTTAGCCTTTGGGTGATGCTGTCGGAGACAAGAGTAATATCTAAAACTTCTTGTCGGTTTTTTGTTATGAAAGTGGGCTCATTGCCAATATTGCAAATTAAGAGGTTAGCACTTAAAATATAGTCTAAAAGTGACTCACCTCTATCATTGATGTCGGTACTGCCCCATACCGTATGATGTGCGTTGGCGTCGCATCCGATTATGAGGCCAGTTTTTTGCCTTCCCGCTTCCAGTACCACCCTTTCTAGGTTATCACCAGGGAGAGGGCCCACTTGGTCGTGGCCAAGGTAAGCCGATGCCAGCCAGTATGAGCCTTTGGCAGTTTCTAATCTGGCAACGGTTAGGTCGGGGTCACTGAGGTTGGGAAGTAGAAATACATTAAGGCTACGTTTCACTAATATACAAGTTCTAATCTTACCTTTGTCTCTTGTATAGAGCGGAACGTATGAGGGTGTCCTAAGTCCACGAACCACGCCTTCTGCAATCCATGGTTCCTGGATTAGAATAATGTCTTCTGCGCTTTTGGAAAGACGCAGAATGAGTGTGGCCGAAGCCTTTTTTGAGTGGTGGAGATTAATCTGGAGAAACCGTATCATTGCTACAGTCTTCCAGAGTCGCCTCCACCACGGTGTTGTTGAGGTCCTCCGATTCTGAAGATGTGCCCAAGAGCTCATCTTCAATCTCTGATCGTGTAGAACCTCTATTTGCTTCGCCATCGGTTTCCATTTCCGACAATGTGTCAGAATAGGAGACCGACGGCTTTGTAGTCACCTCGGACAGATTGGAGTCGTCGCTATCCAATTCTGGAAAGGATATCGATGCTCCAAGATCCACGGTTGTGATGTCAGGTGTTAAAGGAGGAGGAGGTTGCTTATCAGCATCCAACTCATCCTTTTTGTACACCCTTAAATGAATGGACTCGAATCCAAACCGAATCATGCCTTTCGTCTGCGCCAGAGGATTAAGGGATTCCTTATTGATCACAATTAACGCGCATCTATAAGAACCCCTTAGTTCCTCCAGTTTCGCGACTTTCCAGTCATGAGTCGGAAGAGTCGGGTTGCTGAGCCGGATGATTTCCAGGATATTTTCTGGAGAGGAGGGTTCGGCTGGAATCCAGGTACGAGTTCGAGGAGGTCTACTAGGAATGTCTTCTTGATCAAGGTGGTATTCCGTTCTGAATGGGAGGAGGGCGAATGGAGTAGAAGATACCACCGCGAACTCTATGACCTGTATCAAGATGTAGATATAGTCCACTGGCTCGGCCTTACTGAGCGATTGAACAATTATGTTCTATCAAAGAGGATTTTCGAATGGAAATAGCGTGCCGGGGATAGAAAGCTGCCGCGTTTTAAGAAAACACACATCAATTGTTATTTATCAAATAATCTTTTATTGTCTAATTATTTTCTTAAATCGTAATGCTCTAAAATATTTTCTTTCCATTTTTGTCTTGTGTAAAATAAATGCAACAGCAAAATGCTGCTACAAACTACAATAGCGTATATTTAAAAGGTACAATCCAACGTCAAACTTTACAGACTTTCTCTATATATAATCGTTAAGAACTTTATACACAAAAGATAGACAAAACAAAAACAACAAAAATAATTCAACAATATTACTTGTTCTTTTCCTTTTTTTCTTTTTTCAATAAATCCTAATTTAATTAACGTTGTTAAGGGTTAAGTTTAAATTTAATCATAAAACATATACAGTACATAGGTACGAGTAATATAAATTATTCGAGACTTTTATCACATTTTGCAAAATTTGTTTGCATCCTGAAAGGTTTCCATTCCTCAAATCACTGGAAGTTCTACATGTACACGTTTCGCTCTTTTCGATTCTCATCCCATTGTGTGTCATCATACTATTTTTTTTGTTTTTTTTTAGAGTGATTCTTGCTGTTTGCTGTCACAATTAGTAGTAGATTGACTTTGACTTGTATAACCTAAATTAGTTATGGCAGTTGACTGTATTCAATGGTATCATAGGTTAGTTGTTCTTCGAATTCTCGCTCTTTGGATGCCAAGATGTAGGGGGCCAATGTCGATTAGCCGAGATTCATGACGTATTTCGGGAGACTAGTTATCGATGATATTACATTTAAGCTGTTTTTTTTTTTTTTGAATTATTTAAGAGGGAAGAACAGATAATGAATCGAATAAAATGTGAGAAGATGAAGGGAAAAAAGAATTTATTTATTTTTTGTGTGTCAGTAAAATGTGTTTACAAGCGTTTTTTTCATATTTACAATTTTGTTTCCTTAATCCAGTAACCAACTTAAGTGCTAATTTAAAAAAAATGTTTAAAAAACTTTTGTACAAAAAATTAAATATAAAAATAATCAATTATTAGCTATTAAATATAAAACAAAAATCTCTTCCTTATAGAGCTGGAAACAAATACGAGTATGTGAGTCAGTGAAAGTTGAAGAAGATTGACCGTAGAAAAGGTCATTGGGTTATGCCTGGTGGTCAGTATCCAGAATTTATTTTGAAAGGGTGATAAGACTTTGATTAGACATAAATCGATGGATCCTTTATCCTACATCACTGGCTCCTATGCTCTGAGTCATCTTCCCGTCATAAAGCATCGACAAAGTACTGTAAGTGGAAATTTAGCACAAAATCTTGGGACCAAATTACTCAGCCTTGTTTAGGTAGATCACTGGGTTCTATGTCCTACATCACCTCTGCCACAAGTAATGGAGTTGAAGCTAAAAATTCTACATAAATTTTAGGGGTCAAATTGTACAGCCTACTAGGCTACCACTTGGCCAGGTAAATCGCTAAGTCCTGTGTCACACTGCCTTTCCGTAAAAAATAATGGACCAATTGCCAAACCTGGCAGTTTAACACGAATTTTTGGTGCAAGTCGGATTGATACACACAGCATTCGCAGCCACAAAATACTTCTGAGCTATAAATGGAAGGGCTCCATTAAAGATTTGGATCCCAGCTAGTTTGAAAAAGCAAAAAAGTGACAACGACTGAGGGGGTTTTTTTGGACGAAGCAATCACTCGAGACCTCAGCTCTGAGAAATGCGGCATTAGTACAAAATGTATTCTCCAGAGTACCAAATTTTCAAGCTCACAGTTCTGTTTGGAATTCAACAAACCAAATCACATTGATGACGAGGCGAGAGATTATGCGGTTTTGTCAAGCAAACATATAAATAGGACTAGAAGTACTAATGACATAGGATCCACATACAGCTCGTCTGCTATTGGGCTTGACAGGGTTTTTTTTTTGGAAAAATGCTCAGATTTACCACAGTTGACGATAATCTTTAGAGAACTGCACCAAGGGACATAGAACTATTGTTTGTTATTCACTGGTTTGGAAGTAATTCTTTTCCAGTGCCATAGGGATGATAGCCTCTGGGGTTTTTCTGTTGCAATTTCTCGACCTTTGGTGAATCTTGAGCTGCAATCAAGTTAATTTTACAATGATAGTTTACTTCTCAGAATTTAGTCTAAAAAGCAATTTTTAACTGTGTGGAAACATTGCACTACCGCTTCGACGGCGAAAGCTGATAGATCCACTGAAATTGGTGTTTCATCTACCCTTGTCATCTTCAATGCACCATGCAAAAAAACTTGATCAGATCCGGAAAATAGACAACAAAACTTTGCTTGGAAGTCGAACTCGGGCATCATGTTGCTGGACAGCTAATATCTGAAAAATGTTATCACAGTGCCTTGATTCCTGCTTGTCGTAAGAGATGTTTTAATAGGAGAGGTGAAATATACGTGATTTCAACATCGAATATGAAGTTGGCGCGGAATAATATCTATTGAGACAACCCAACGTGTCTATAGATATGATCGGTGATTCAAAGAAATGTCATAAAGTGGCTGTTACTTACTGAGTTTGTCATCGTTTCACCGGCTGTTTTTGTGTAATCCTAGAATGCTTTGTACATTACGTTTCGGTCTTGATACAACGTTTGCCGTATCATCATAGGACTCTGCGATTTTGAACTCCCAACCAATTGAAACGAGAGTCTGTCGCCATGATTTTTATTGAATGCACTATCGTGCCCGAAACTTTGTTTGCTCAGGTTTAGGACCTCAACGATCCCAAGCGGGGAGAAATTTGATAAATAAATAAATTGTAAACACTATAGTCTGGAGTGGACCAAGTCCCAATCTCTCCCAATTAGTGCGTTCTTCGTCATCCGACCCTGAACGACGGGAGACCTAGAGACTTGAACATTCGCCGCCGAAAGAATTGTGATCTCAGAGATTTGAACCTGACCGTCTTGCATAGTAATTGACGAAATTTAACTACTTCGGTTAATTGAATCATTTTCACAAGAACTGCCATGGAGGAAATGATTGCGGGGAGCAAAAAACTAAGATAGATAAGCCGGCAGGAACTTGGTTGTAATGGCTTTTGGAAAACCTTTGTCGCATCAGCCACTAATAGAGCCCTTCGTGAAGAAACTATAGAAAAATCAACCCCGTGTCACTACAAAGGATAAATTCGCACAGCTTAAAGCGGCCAGCTCCGAGCAGAAAATTAGTAATCTCCAATATGGTCCGGCCCAAGTGACTTGGCCGATTATAAACGGAAAACGCGACACGAAAATCTGTAACATCTATAGATCGAAGAGTCTTAGGTTGCATACTGTGAAAATATACAAGCGATTGCTAGACAGTCAATAGGGCAATCAAAATTTTCCGGTAACCAAGAGAAACTTGAAAAAATATTGCGAAGCTGCCTAGAATTTAAACATCATCTTCATCGATCTGGAGAATAGGTTGGAGGAATTGCAATAAACGTTTCATGGAAGGCGTATAAAGATCTCCAAAAATACCAGAAACTAAGGATGGATTACGGGAAAACAGGATTAATATGACGAAATGAAGAATTGGAGTATATCAGGGCATTGTTCTTTATCTCTCTGTCACATTTTCCTAAAAACTTAACACGTTCTCAGGCACTTTAAGTGAGTCATACCGACTTCAGTGCTAAGATCTTTAAAAAACAAGAAGAAATCTCATGCTTCTATTGAATTTGGGAATACACAACGTCGATGAAGGCTTTAAGCTAATAGGGTTGCTTTTTTTCCAGAAATTCTCTTCTCTTTTGTGAAAGTATTAGCGGAGGTAACAACCGTGAACTTATTAGAAGCATGCGTTCCCATATAGGCCCCCAATCTATGAGCGAGGCTCAAAGACGGCACCCGCACAAAGTTACTTGGATCACCGTCCGTCCGTCCTATTATCTGGTATTCAGGCCCTCAAATATGTACACGTTATGTCAAATAAGATCACCTGCATTACTAGTTCGTGACTGAAAAATATCTGGAGATCAGAATTGTACTAAAAATGTCAAAAAACAAGCCTTCACTCCGAGAGAAAAAAGGTTAAATGCGAGCTTTTATATGAACATCCACAAGCAAGCATTCTTGGTCCCATATTATTGTGAATTTTTATTTTCCCAACATATTGTCGAGGAAGGCAAACGCAAACGTTTTATTTGGTTTGTCTTCGGATTCAAAGCAACTAATAGTCAACTTTTCGTTGAACCTACTCTACCTAGAGCCCTAAATGTCAGCTGTCAGCCACAGCATGAGATATTAGATTGCATTAGTTTGAAATTTATCGCTCGAAATGTACTTTCATGTCATATAATTCATTCACCTGTGCGATACCCTTCCCTTCCATTACAACATACACATATCCACATCCATACGACTTCAAGTTTATGTAGTCATATTTTGAAATAATTTTAAATCAGATTTCACCGCTAAAGTAATACGTTTTCAGCTGAAGGGCTTGTTTATTACACTTACACCACTCCTACCCTCTTAAGTCCTAAAATAGCTACCTCTTAAAAAATATAAATTTTATTTTCTACATCCCATAAACTTTTGTTTCCACGTTTCTTTCGTTTTCATTTTCATTTTCGGGTTTGTGTCCTTATGCTACCGTTATATGTACGCTTTAAGGAAAAATAGGTTCCTTTTTCTGTTTGTTAGTGCCCTCCACCACCACCGACATAAATCACTTCCGGAATTCGTTCAGTTCTTCTTCCAATAATCTGATTTGCATTCGAGTTATCCTCGTTGGCGTCACTGTTGGTGGGTAAGTTATGTTCCACGCTTTCCTCTTCCTCACTGGCGTATTTATATATGAGTAGATGTGTGCGTATTAGTTGTGGTTTCAAAAAAAAGTTTGTTTTCACCAACACCAGAAGCAGACCCAAAAGAAAAATCATAAGAAAAACCAAAAAAAAAAAAATTAGTTTATGCGACGCATGAATGGTCTGAATACGGCATAAATGTGTGATGAGTGGACGGACAATGTTAAATAAAATCAAACAGAAGAAGATGCAGTATGTAGTTTAAGAATTATTTTGACATACGATGCCGAGAATCCCTTGAAGATCCAGTCTTTCCAGCTCTTCGATGCGCCATCGTCGACTTTTGCCTCGACATCCTGACAGAAGTGTTTGCGATCGTGACTTCGCCCGCTCTTGCAGTCGCAGAGTAGTCGCTTTCGGCATTCATGATCACACACTGGTTTCACGGGAGAGTTCTTCCAGTAGTTTCTAGAAATGGGACACGATTTCGATTCTATGAGAATCAACAAGAAGGCGTATTTTCACTTACTTGTAATACATATCAAACAATTCTTGATTGTTTGCCATTTCGTCAATTAGATTGTCCCAATCAATTGGACGTAAACCCTTCATACTGTACGCTGTTCTGGTTGAGTAGAGCTTATACCAGATCGGGTAGTCGTACAAGTTAGCCTCTTTCAAATTCATAATCCACGATTCATGGTCAATGACCAATCGCGTCGTCTGATCGTGATCTCCGTCGACGTAGTAAATCCGATAGCCGGGATTTAAGTCGTAATATGGTGAGACAGACGGTCCGATGTAGGCAATACCCGTCGCATGACCTGTAATACAAAGAAAAATTCAGTAAAAATCATCTCATCTCATCGGCAATCTCTGCTCACTTAAGTCGCTTGGATCGTAGAACACTTCAAATTCGTCAAAGTGTGTATGACCATAGAACTGTGACACTATCGTACTCTCATAACGAGATATGATTCGATAGAAATTCCTTGACCAGACTTTAAGGCAATCCGAGTGTCCTGGCGGAATGTGACCAATAACATGGACTTTCTCATTTGAAAATTCAGCGCTTTGCAGCTCATAGATGAACCATTGTAGTTCGGTAGCTGGATCTGTTGAATTCAGAAGTAACCACCTTCAAATGGAATTTAAAGAGATTTAGCTATGTAACTGGCATTTTTGGAATTACTCGTACTTACCAATTTTTATTGTTACAGTAGTTCATGTTTAAGGAGATTATTCGGAAGCCTGGCCTTACAAGCACCGAATAGAAGGCTCCCCTCCGAACCGTATGCGATACACTCGCTGGTAACCATCGTCTCCACTGTACATCGAGTTCATCATAGAGCCATGAAATGGAGTTGTCTTCATGATTTACATACGGTGGTGGAAAGCTGTTCACCGGGGCACTCTCATGGTTGCCAAGAGCTGGGAATATAGGAACTCCAGGGAATTTCTCAGTCATTTGTTTTACAGTCTCCTTGATGATTTCGAGGTTTTCTCGTTTCGTCTGATTCCAAACATCATGAGGGGGTAAATCCCCGGTCCAGAGGATGTAATCAATATCCTGATGGGTGTCGGCGATGTGTGATAATAGATTATCCACAGTTCGTTTGGGTGTATCACACTTTCGGTAGTCACCCCATTTACCAGCTGCCGCATTTGGATTTGATGGACGTCCACTGCTTGCCCGACAGCAGAGTGGTTCATTGCATTCTGCATTAGAGCCTTCAACATAATGCGGATCATAATGGGTATCGGAAATGTGGAGAACCTTGAAGAATGGGGCACCCTCTTTAGGAATGGGTAACTCAAGCACTGGTGGCTTAGGAACTGGTGGAAATGCAACTTCCCACTCATGATAAGGATTGTAAACATCACCGCATGCATCACCGATGACAAAGCTGCAAATTTCATCTGGTCCCAAATTTGTTCGCTTCAGCACATACACCACTTCACCCTTGAATAAAAGACCGTGTCATCATTTGTCCAATTTCAATGCTCATACTCACCCCAAACAGATGACTGACACCTTGGCAAACTCGTTGACTTTGGATCTGAAGGTTAACACAGAAGTCGTATATCATTCTGATGATCTCCTCTTCGCTTTTTCCCGTGCGAATGTAGTGTTGTAGTAGTCCCGCTCCTTGAATACAAATTCCCAATCAAACATCTTTGAAATCTTTGAAAAATACAAACACTTACCAGCCTTGCAGGCCGTACAAGATACCTTCGACATGACACTATTCTCCACCTCATATGCCACCTGCTTCAAGTTGAGCAGTTTCAAAGCCTTATCCACGAATGGCAAGTACGTCAATCCATCGGATGAAGTGTCATACCACAGCATTCGTGCGGTACTATTCTTTTTTAGCTCCCTCAGCCGATTTAGGAACTCCTCATCACTATCAGACGGAGCAGGATTCGTCCGATTCGGATACATCTTCAACTCAATATGGGGAACAATGCTCCTTGGCACAGATTGAATGTCCCATTTATCATCTGGCGTCTTCCATTTTACCACTGCACCTCCAACATTTGGGAACAGAAATGGAAGTCCTACATGACAAATACGGCAAAAGTCACTAACTCACTCAGATCACACAACACAACATAGTTTCAATATCACTTACCATCTGCGGCATTGATAATCCAACTGCAGACAATGGTCAATATGACCAATGGCTTGGTCATATCCAACATTGGAATATATAGGTTCTATGCTCCTGGCACAATGGTACAATGGTTCTCCAATTCTTGACAGTCAAGCACATACACCACCTGAAACGAAGGCAAACAAGAGAAGCTTTTCAAATCTATTTAAAGTGACCTCGGTACATGATTGAATCCCAGAGATGCCACAATGCTCCTCCGTTGCATAACCTAGTCTCTGGTGGCTGTTCCCTGTTCTCAGTACAGGAGGAATAAGTGATGCTATATGGGATAAGTGCTTGCATAGAAAGTGCAACGTCATTGTGTACCACTGCATCTATCCGCACTCGAAATGATAAGTGATGAGCAATCAATAATTGGATACCTCTTGCAATCCTACAAATACGAATATACTCGTACCATATTGTTTGGTAACGGATTTTTGGATTCTCTATACGAGAAATTAATCTAAAGTGCTGTAGTATCTGAAATTGTTTGCATTATCCACTGGTGCACTGGGTAACTGGGAACAAAAAAAACTCATCTGAAGAACGATACGAAAAACTACTACTGACCTCGTTTTGAGACATCAAACACAGTTGGAATGCGGTATGTTCGTTCGAATGGAATGCATCACCCTTAAACTGTTTGTGTTTTCAATCCGTAATTTTGTTAAAAGATTGAATTGGTTCTAGAGCCGTAAGAAAACTAAAACAGAGTTGGGGAGTCGTAGCGGTTCTACTCTCAAGAGGCACTGCAAGTAGGAACGATATGGTTAGATAGAACTAGCTCTTGAGTGAGTAGAACACATTCTTGCCCCGATTGTCGTGTTTCAACCACAGAATGGACGACAGAGTGATGGGAAGGAGGAAATCAGGCAGATTGAAAACCCTGAGAATATCTGATGGCACCTATACTGAGCCAAAAGTAGAGACTCTCGTCCTAGGTAGCCTGATCAGAACCAGTTCCTATTACTGAAGCTGGAGGTGGCCTAATTAACTTAACACTCCATAGCTAGTATCTGTACTCAGTTGTTGTGATGGATGATACCTACCCGACACCTACAGTTGCTCCCAACTTTGAATAGAATCCTCACTACATGCCTGGCACTGGCATATATACTGAACCTCTGGTGAATGATCGAAGTAGTCTTTGTATCGAAAATCGGCAAAGATGACTAGGAGCTTGCCAAAAGTTTCGGACCTATCAGTCTGAATTCCAACATATTGAAGAACGACAAGAGTAAGGGGCAATCCTGCGAGTTTGCGCTTCAAAATCTGATCGCCAAAGTTGCGACCACATTCGATAAGAAGGGGTACGCTCTAAACTGAAACACACACATAAATCAAGTTCCATAGCACCACGTGGAAAGTGCCATCACATACATGAAATCCACACCTCGCACTGCACCGCACGGCTCGCGACTTATGCTACTGGAAAACGACAAGCGATAATTCGCAGAGGTTCTAGACTGCAATCCAAGAAGGGCAATGGAACAGCCCAAGGTATCGAGGACTGTTTTGACGAGCTCGGCGACAAATGATTTGTTTAATATTCCAAGCAAGATGCTACAATCGTCTTAGGAAATTTTAGAGCAAATATAGGAAATGAGGACATCTTTGCATAGTCGGTAAATATAGGCAGCACGGCACCATCCCTGACAACATATACTGGCTTATTGAGTTCGCCATGGTATCGAACACGCGGTTTTCGCATCTGGCGAATCTGGTGGACTCCTGTGAATATTCTTAACGCCACTAAGAAGAGTAGATGCTGTGAAGAAGCAGAAACCGCCGGGGGCTTTACAGATCACATATCCCTTTTACTACCTTTATATCCGAGGCCGGTAGTATCTTGTCCCGAAATCCAGTTACAAAGGTGCCAACAAGCCGTCAGAGATTCCGCCTCTGTTGTGCTAGGTTTCAACCGAACACCACAGTGAAAGCCAGGAATTGACTATGAATGGAGACTGGCACATGCTCAGAAACAGAATACAACTGGCGAGCTCTACGATTCAAAAGGTAGGGTGAGCTCTGGCTATTCAGATGGAAGAAAACTGAGCAGGAGAAGTGCAAGATAAAATACATTTTTACCATTCAAACAAGGACTGTGAAACGCTAACGACGATTAATAGAACGAACTATTAAACATACACGATATGGTAACAATTCCATCCATGTGACCTCGGCGAAATGAGATTAGCCATATCCCACCAAAAGTCAAACAATCCTGATGTTCAAGGCAGCGAGAATGGCTTTGTGCAGAGCATGCACCAAATCATCTCTAACATATGTTCGGACAATAGCACAGCAAGCAAATGAAAGGAAGCCTCCTTGTCTGCGTCTATTAGCTCTTCTGCACCACGTCCTTATCAGTGTGGTTCAGGGCCTAAAAATGCCACCGTCGATCATTTTTGTACATTACAGCAGATTTTGGAAAAGGTCGTCTAATTGTATATCGACGTTCACCACCTATTTCTCGAACCATGACATCCCTGTAAAGTAATCTGCCTGCACAGAAATCTCTGATATCAAAAAAGGCTCTCTACAAGGCGATATACTATTTCTTCAACATCGTACCTGAGAGTATTGTGAGAAACTCGCAAGCGGAGGCACAATCTTTCAAAAGTCTGTACAACAACTTCATGAGCAAGGGACATGGACGTTTTCGGTAGAACACAACTAGTTGTCTACGAGGCATTTGCAAGTATTGAAGCAGCGAATATGGGCAGCCGCCACAATCGACCGGTATAACATAGTCAAGTATTTTATCTACCTAGGCTCCGCAGTTAGTTAAAACAATGACTTAAAGATCACTCGAAGAGTAACTCTTGCCAATCGCAGTATTTTTGAGGATGAAAGCCAATATCGCTCTATAAAACATTGATCGTCCCAGTGCTCTTCCACCGCAGAGGGATATAGGATATCAAGAAAGGATGAGAAAGCACTTGGTCGAGAGAAAAGTACCTCTTTTACGCATAAGTTTGCATCGACTGGGAATGGAGGAGGAGATTTAACCAACCATTGTACGGACTGTCCAGCTGCATGGGCTTATTAGGTAAAAGAGCCACAAGTCATAGGCCTTGATGTCTGAGATATGTAGATGTGACGGACATCAGAACTCCAGCTCGGGAAGTATTCGAATCGGTCACAGAGGAAAACACAGCAGAGGAAGATCCGATAACAAAGCTGGCTAGGGGGCATGTTGGTTAAGGCCCAGGTTGACTCCAAACTCGTATCACCACCTAAGTAAGTACGTTACTGAAAATCACATGAAATTTTATGTATCGTACCGTGAAGTTATTTGAGGATGCTGGCGGAAGAGTCGACCGAGCAAAATACAAGCAACCGCGCACTGTGCTGACATCATAAGTCATCAAAGCCATGGAGAATCGGATTCGTCGAAATTCGCTGCACAAGCTGAAAATCATGTCTTGGGAGATGGGTAACAGCAAGACCAACATGTCGCGCATACAAGAGGTACACCGGCACACAGAAACGTAAGTCAAAGTCGAAGGCCTTGCTTCGCCCGTACGCGAAGAACGGGCACAGGCGAACTCACAGGTGTATGGATCTGTCATTACGATATGCGTTAGAACTCATTCCGAGAGTTCAACGTGGCCACCACCCAGCTTCTGTGATGGCACTCGTATGGAGGGGAGTCGATTACGATAGGATCAGCGAGTTGTATCATATGAACGTTTTAGAGAACGTTGTGGAGCCCCTCAACAAAACACTATTCGTAAATAAACCGTCGACCTTTAAACAAGACTCCGCTCCAGCTCTATAAGACAAAAACGACTCAAACATGGTTCAAAAACCTCGTTCCAGACTTTAGTTCAACGGATGATTAACCATCTGGTAGCCCGGACCCCAATCCATTAGACTAAAAGACTGTGAACCGTTCTGAAGACTATGGCTTGCACTACTCGGCAACCAAGTATTTAGCCTTGTCCGAGCAGTGGACAGTTCTCTAATGCATGAGGTGCATACTAGGGTCATTTGGAATAAGCTGTTCTACAATTTGTAGCCACCGAGTGACCCAATAACCAGAAATAGTTTTGGAGGAATATTCATTTATTAGCCAAAAACCGTGGGTACATACACATACAAGTAGCTTCTGTAACCGGTGATCGGTGTTCACACTGCAAAATGTTTAAAATGCGATTTAAGTCATCAGCAGTTGTCAGGTTCATTTACCCAGTGTGTTCCTCCAGAGAAGGTT
The DNA here is from genome assembly GCA_949129095.1 of Volucella bombylans. Classification (NCBI taxonomy): domain Eukaryota; kingdom Metazoa; phylum Arthropoda; class Insecta; order Diptera; family Syrphidae; genus Volucella; species Volucella bombylans. Next base: position 10,562,914 of record OX422144.1, read on the forward strand.
GCTATCCACTCTGTTATAAGCAGTTGAAATTTAGTCGTACAATAATCCCCGTTACAGTACCTGTTTTGCTCTGCAAGATCACTTTCTCTACTGTCTGAGTGACAGTCAATTCCTAATGCTATCGCGCTAAAACTCACTCAACGTAAACTCCTATCGACTTACGTATTAATCGCATAAATATACAAACTTGCAGGCTTACCAAACGTACCAGCAAGCAATCCAAACAGTTGCATGCAACAACACTGCATAACAATCTCGTTTGGGTATTCCTTAATCCAAAAGCAAGACTTCAAATCAACTTGTTTCTTTTCATTTTGACCAAATTACAACACTAACAACACTAACAACACTACTACATTACATAAAGCAACGTGCCTGCGATATATATCTTTCGAGGCTAACTCATAACCATCCGTCCTGAAACATTTCTTCAGAAACCCCACACCAACATCACCACCCCACCATTATTGTGCCATACCGCTTAGCTCCCTGATTAGCATACCAAAAACACTATGCCCTTGTGTAGTGCGACTATACGTTGAAGGGGGGGTTCAAAAACCCCAACGGCCAATAACACAGCACACACACACACACTCCAAGCATTTCAGCTCTGCGAATTCAATCAAAAATACAAAAAATTCGAGCCAACAAGCACAACGGAACGGTCCACTGTGATATTTTATTCAAAAATTGTGTACTTTGCAGAATTTTATTGATTTTGACTCAGATTCAGACTCGAATCCGACTAGTTGTGCAAAGGCCCTCGATCTGGGTCTTTATTTGAATAAAATCTGATACACTGGTCTCTACGTACATGGTTGTAGGCGGGCAGTTTTGTTACTAAAGCGGATGCAAATACGAGGACGTTTAAAAAATAAATGAACTGCTGACGACTTCATTTAAATCGAATGTAAATAAAAAATCCATCAAAAACGCTCCATAGATACGAGTACATACAAAGCACACAAAAATGTGTACAATAGCTGTGGCGGTGGAGATGCAGGTACCAGGATCTACTAGTTCCGTTGAACTGTGTGCACCTACGCGGATTAAAGTTGCTGCTGTAGTAGTAGCACATGTCCGCCTGCAAAATCTGGACAGTACCAGTGTTCTATTCAGGTCTGCTGTTGATTGGATTAAAATCACTAGTTCCGGAGATTTTTTCGGTTTGTTTCTGGCTCAGCCAATTCCAGGGCATACATAATTGTTCTCCAGTTTAGTTGGAAAAGAGCGTTTTTTTTTGTTTTCTTGTAGCCCCGCAACCAATCTCGATGGATTTTTATTGATTTTTACCATCACCCGGGTGCTTGTACAAATGTACACATGTACTCGTACAGCCTTCCATCTCTGGCTTACTCATATTCGCAGCGCACTTTTAGCAATTCAATTAGCACAGTGAGCCGAATTAATTTATGCAGTGCCAAAGCGAATGTTAAATGTCTTCCGGAAATTCTTTGCGTCGCCAGTGATTTTTATTCGTTCACAATACAAGTATTTGACGCATAACAATCAGTTGGACGGGGGGGTGAGGACTGCCGAAATGTGAATGTGAGAACATACTTGGTACGAACTACCCTCTGACATTTTAAGATGCTGTGAGTCATGTTACGAGTTTGAATGAGCCCTAATTTTTTCGATGAAATTTATTTATTTATGCACAGGCCATCCGCGCGAACGGCATACTTTTGGTTTTATGGCATTGCCCCATTTTGAGGGGGGAGGACTTGGTAGGAGTCTTGAGGTCTTAATTAGATCCAAATGTACGAGGTCGTAAAACATAATTTCCCTTGAATACGGATTGGCTATGCTTCGTGGCAATCAAATTTGATTTGTGGTGTTTCGAGGTGTTCTTTCATATATTCTTCTTTACCTACAGGGGCTAGGAGAAGGGGGTGAATTGCACTTATTTATGTTAATTTGCTAACAGCTGCTTCCATATTCAAGGTGGACATGAGCGCTTGTGGTGTGAAGACACTCATGCGGCTAAGAGTTCATATGCTTCTTACACTTGCCGCACACATGGGAGAAGTTTACGAATGAAATGGGAATGGAATGTGGATTTATTGTGCAGAATCGGTCAAGGGATTAGTACTTCGCATGAAAGTCTGAAATCTGGTGAAGCTATTCTGTTAATCTTGGGTCCACCTGCATGAAGATAGAAAGCACAGCATCAAAGGCAGCTTTCGATGGTAGCTACCACCAGTTTGCCGCTCTTAGGATCCACAGAGCAACCTGCTGTATCCCGGTAACATCAAGCAGAACCAACACGACAACTTTCTTTCATAGTCAACTCGACTCTGTAGAGAAAAAAGTCTCCAATGTGCCCAGGCTTAAGTAAGAGGACATAGTGTCTGATTTTTAACGTAAACCACCTGTCATGGAGACTTATGTTTACGGGATGCCCACACATCCATGGGGGCAAGGATACGCCTTCCTGAGATACCAATTCGGAACTATGTTGCCGGCACAAGTTCCACTCTTGGTATGAGTCGAGGCCGACCTAAAACCTCTTACTGCTCTTAGGGTCGCAGCATCCAGTACTTATTGCAACTCTACATTGGATCAACCAAAGGTTTAAACCACAGCCACCATGACGCTCCCACAAGGGGACCTACCTCTTCAAGTCAGGCCCGGACCGAGATCCGGGGGGCTCCTGACTCCCATGGTACCGTGATTTAAGTCCTGGTAGGGACGACTACCGGTGTTCCAGCCGCCAACAAGACCTATGACCGGCAACTTATGACTGATCGAATCGTAGCAACCTTCGGTAGCGTCATCTGAAGATGTTTACAATAAGACCAGTACTTTGCTCTGCCCCCGTTCGTTATTAGGCAACGTCATTGATGGGCGAAGCCTTGACAATTGGGCGGGGACCCAAATAAGAGGACACTTAAATGAAGGCAGAAGTGATACATATATACAACCAATAAAGAAAATGTAACTAATCGGAGTGTTGCGAATCTGCACGGCTACTCATCGGGAAGCCGCTTACTGTTCTATAACTTGGATTGGGTCAGCATCATGTTCGTAGCCTAGTGCTTGACTTAACTCCTGGTTTTGGCCCCAGATTAATTCGTACTCAAATTGTATACGAAAGTTATAACAAAAAATGTGACCAACCAGCTAATTGCCTCGGATAGAAATGGCCTTCGGATCCCTTAACAGGCCACGTGCAGCAGTGCAATTAGCAGAAGCCCTTGACTGCTATCATGCAGATATCACCGCCATCCAGTAACTGTGATGGAATGGGCCGGACATAAGGAGGATGAAAAATTGTAATATACTCGTATGTATATTTCGGCAAGAAGTCTTGAGCTTCCGATATGTGACCGAGGGACTTATGGCAATCCGCATTGAAGCTAAGCCTAAGAACGGCGCCAGCAAAGAATGTTTCTACGAGATCCTCGACAAGACATATGAGCAATATCCGAACGGCGTTAGGAAATGAGGACATATTTGGTAGGGCAGTTGGTAAGCATAGCCTACATGACACCACGTGTGGCTATGGACTTAGTCTCATTGACTTTGCGGCGGTACGAATTATCTCTATAGCAAGCCGACGATTCCCTCATCTCAATATACACAAATTTATCATTTTGTGGTCAACGTAAAGCATGCCTCTGAGCCAACTTTGACTCGGAGCGCAACTCTACGAATGCGGATTACCCAAGCGCCACAACAAAGAAGAACTACTGTGAGAAGATATAACGTAGACAAGCTGTAATCGCAAGATACTGCCAGAATCTTCGCCGAACGCGTATCCCGAAATCTCTCAATAACTCATCAAGTACCGAAGACCACTGACAATGCTGTCAACGTGCCATCAGTGACGCCGCAACTGATGTGCGACCATCACCAAGAAAGTAGTGATCTGATGAAGAATGCCAAGTAGGTGCATGCAGTTAAATTAGAAGCGTTCAAAGCGGTGCCGCAACGATGGATGACAGCCGCTCCTGAGCTCTACAAGCCGAAGAGACAGGAAGAACATCGGCTTCTCCAGAAGAAGAAAAAAGAGCACGAGAAGCGCGCTGTCGATAATGTTGAGAGGTTCTACTCCGGGAATAACCTACAGATGTTGGTAAAAAGAAGGTGTCAAGGCAAGAGCACCAGCACAGAAGCCTGTAGAGGTGACGAAGGAAATCTTGCATTCGAGTCACATATAATGGCCAACATCCCGCTGTCAGGCGGATTAGACCATTCTATTTAGACGATGAAAGCCAAAACTTCCCGACTAAATTGAAGTAAGAACAGCAACAGGACTTGTCGGAAATGACTTTGTGAAGAACATACACCAAGTCATTTCTCAGATCTGGTCAAAAGAATGCTTGAGTGATCTATAGAGGTACAGGTACAACATCGCATACAGGGTCTTATCTGCCATATTGCGTGAACGTCTGAAACTCTTCGTCAACGACCTGATTGCCCCCATCACTGTGGTCAGGAACGTCCACAATCAACAATCTGCACACTCCGGTAGACCTTGAAGACCTCAAGAAGTCCGAATCAATATCCACCATCTTTTCATCGGTCTTAGCACGCATATGACAGCATATATAGAGACGTCTGTGTAGAATGACGATGGAGAACGCTCGCTTCCCCGTCAAGATCGGTAACGATTCACCCAGACCTTTGATGTCAACAAGATGATGCGCTGAAACATCAGTAATTTTTCGGAGCTCATAAACGAACACTGGAAATCCGTGCAACTACTACAAAACGCCGAGGATATCGACATAATTGACAGAACTCAACGGGCTGTCACTGGTGCGTTAGCAAGTATTGAAATGGAAGCGGCTAAATACAAAGGACACACGACATTGACGAATTGGACAGAATGTCACAGTTAACAGCGTTCGAGGAATAAATTCTGCCAACCAGTTCTCAGCAGAAATAAAACGAAGAATCACTCTTGCCAATCGCTGTTTCTTTGGTCTATGAAAGCAATTAAGTAGTAAGGCCTTATCCCGAAAAACTAGGGACATGGATTCTATCGAAAGCGGATGAAGATATCCTCGGTCTGTTCGAGAGAAAAATATGAGCTGTACGGCGACATCGAGCTAGTCAAAAAACTGCGCTGCAATTGCTTGAGATGCTTAGAACATGTAGAGCGAATGGACACAGAGGAGTCTTCGAATCTAACCCGATGCGACAACATAGGCGGCGCTTAAGTAGAAGGGAACTTCAACCGACTTGAAATCGGTTTCCGATAACTAGAGGGGCTTGTCATTTGCGGTCCGTGTTCACCCCGAAGTGTAGCGCTAGTAAGTAAGTAAGTATGATCCTTTAACTAGAGGTGATGAGTAAGGTTGTTCTTCTCCAGCAATGCTCAAGCGACATATCCATGTTTGGTCCAAATAATCGACGTTCAGGCCCGATGACCATAAGTTGCGTTATACAAGTCATCTTCTTCCTAATAGTAAGAGACCTATCTCAGTTTTTAAAGACTAAACTGAAAGGATATCGTTAGCCATAATCTTACAGAGAGTACATCTGAAGCACCTGCATATTCATAGGCCTTAACGTTACAACAATTAGGAAAGTCTGGAAGAGAATTGAGAAGGTGGCATACCTATGTAAATCTTGTTTTCAGCAAAGCGGTACCAAGCAGTTTAAAGAAATGAAAGAACGCATCTCTGACTTTGTCAGAAAATCTCGGATAACCCGGTTAAGATAGCTAGGGTATCTTGAGTAAAGTTTTCAACTCCAACTTAGAGGAGCAACGCAGTAGAGGACGACCTCATCTTAAGTTGCACACAAATGGAACTACTGAACGAATTTCGATTGGATTCAAACAAATGTCTTGATTATTCGTTCGGAGAAATTGAGACTGTCATAATGGTTTTATCAATAGATGGCGCTATATTCAAACAATTATAGCGCTCCAATCGACACACGCGCGCCCTGTCAATGGAAGTACTTACTTCTTGTTGGTTGGTCGGTTGACAGATGCACGTTTTCCTGACTCGCAGGAGACAAGTTAGCCGCAGCACGCAACGAATTTAATATTTTGGTCCAACAAGGTATCTGCGAACCATCCGACAGCGCGTGGGCGTCCCCTTTGCTGATGATTAAAAAGGAAGATGGGACTTGGCGTCCCTGCGGGGACTATCGCCGACTTAACAATATCACGGTGCCAGACAGGTATCCGATTCCCCACCTTCAGGATTTCACGCAACTGTTAGCAAACTGCAAGCTCTTCACAACGCTGGACCTCAAACGGGCGTACCATCAAATTCCAGTGGCACGCGAGGATCGACATAAAACAGCTGTCATCACCCCGTTTGGACTATTTCAGTTTAACGTCATGACATTCGGTCTCTGCAACGCAGCCCAAACTATGCAACGTTACATGGATGTTGCCTTGAGAGGACTCGAATGCTACACATTTTAATCGCATCCACCAGTGACCAACAACACCGAAAGGACGTCCGTGCAGTTCTTGAGCGACTTGAACATTTTGGCCTATGCCTCAACTTAGCCAAGTGTGTTTTTGGCCGTCCAGAGGTGCGCTACCTAGGTTACACCGTCAACAGCAAGGGAATTAAACCACCTCAAGATAGGATAGATGCGGTAGTCAACTTTAAGCCACCGGATACCGTCGATCAGCTGCGAAAGTTCCTCGGTGAGTGGAATTTCTACCGTAATTGCATCCCAAACGCATCGCAAATCCAGGCTCCCCTAGTTCAGCTGACAATGGGGGCAAAGAAAAGAGACAAACGACCCGTGGAGTGGACACACGAAGGAGAGCACAAGAAATGCAAATTGAAACTCATGGACTCCGTCCAGCTGACACATCCAAAAGCTGATATTCCTTTAGTTCTTCGTTGCGATACTTCAGACGTGGCCATCGGAGCCACCCTCGATCAGAAGACTAAGAAGCCAAATACAAGGTTTATGATCGGGAGCTGCTGGCAATTTTTCGCGCCGTCCGACACTTCAGACATATCATCGAGGGTCGAAAACTGATTATCCTTACTGACCGCAAGCCTCTGGTTTATGCGTTTTCTCAAAAATCGAACCACTCCAGTGATCGAGTTGCACGCCAGCTTGAGGAAATAAGCCAGTATTCTACCCGCATCGTACACATTTCTGGCGAGGAAAACGTAGTAGCGGACACCTTGTCTCGCATTCAAGCAATCGACTTTCCACTAGCCATCAGCACGGAGGAGCTCGCCGAAGCGCAGAAAAACGACGATGAATTAAAACATCTGCTCCAGTCACCCGAAAGCTCTTCGTTGGAATTAAAAGGAGTCCGCACTCATGGAACCGATGTAATAGTTTACTGTGACGTCGCAGACAACAACATTCGTCCATTTGCACCCGGGTCATTAAGAAGGCGTATATTTGCCAACGCACATAACTGTTCTCATCCCAGTGGACGTGCCACTAAGAAGATCATCGCCAGAAAAACTTCGTCTGGCCCAAGATGAACAGCAACATGACTATATGGGCACGCTCATGTTTGCCGTGTCAGCCGTCACGTCAAAAATACTCCACAACATATCGCTATGCCTAGTGAACGATTTCGTAATGTCCATATCGACATCGTCATCATGCAGCCATCGAATGGGTACCGTTATCTTCTAACGATGATCGACCGTTTCTCCCATTGGCCGGAAGCTGTGCCTTTAAAGGACTTAACCGCTGACACGGTCTCCAGCGCTTTCTTCGCAGCCTAGGTGTCGCGCTTTGGCGCACCTGCTACCATTACATCCGATCGAGGCTCGCAGTTCGAGAGCCAATTATTCAGCGCCCTGGGGAAGATGATTGGAAGCCACAAAATTCGAACCACATCATACCATCCTGCATCGAACGGAATGATTGAACGTTGGCATCGCTCTTTCAAAGCGGCAGTGAGATGTCACGAGTCGTCATCTTGGACTAAGTTGCTACCGACCGTCTTACTTGGACTTCGCACCGCTTGGAAGGAGGACATCAAGGCAACAGCAGCTGAAATGGTTTACGGTACCGATCTTCGCGTACCAGGCGAATGAGGAAGTCTCACCAAACCCAGAGTATTTTGTAAACAAATTTCGTGAACAAATGCGGCAAATTCGTGCAGCACCAACGGCTCATCATTACAAGCGTAAGGCCTTCGCACACAAAACACTGTACTCGTGTACTCACGTGTTCGTCAGAGTTAACTCGGTGAAGCTGCCCTGTGAACAACCATACGACGGACCTTTCGAGGTAGTCCATCGCATTTCGGATCATATCTTCAAAGTCAACGTAAACGGTGTCAAAACCTCCATATCGACGGAGCGGCTAAAACCAGCATTTTTCGAGAGACCAGCATCATCTCCTACGTCAGACACTCCTTCTACACCAGAACCGATTAGGACGTATTCCGAACCCAGGAAAAAAGTAACATTCGCATCACAACCACGTTAGAGACACTCATAGGGGAGTGGTATAGCTCTCCAATCGACACACGCGCGCCCTGTCAATGTAAGTACTTACTTCTTGTTGGTTGGTCGGTTGACAGATGCACGTTTTCCAGGCTTTCCTTTCCTTGGTTTTAAAAACTAAAAAACACTTCTACTTCGACCTTTGATACCCGCGCTACCTTCTCTCCTTAAATTATATTTTATAAACAATAAAGAATTGGATTTTTGTAAGAATAGTGGCAAGTGTTATTTATTTATTTTTACAAACGAATTGTGACAGCTCGCCACACAATCTGTCATGGACATAGTTTCTGTGAAACTTCAAGTTTCTCTTCAGGACTTTAGACTTTCAAACGATTTGCTACTACTTGAGCAGCCACGGGCTTGTAAATGCTTATTGCATGGTTCTTCAAACTATCTATGGATGCGCCAATAGATACTTTAGTAGCAATGTGTTAAATAATTACAATAACCCCGATTTAGTAACTCTTTGATTAATGACTTCAAGTTAGCCTTGGCCCAGACTAATCCCAGTAATTCTTAATTACAATTTCACCTTTCACTTGAAAATGTTTTGCAAATTTTCTCTCCCACTCTTCCGAGTCATTGTTAAATCCAATTCTCGTCTAAATTTTCTTTTACCATCCCACAGACTCAGACTCCAACTCCGTCTTTGACTACAACTTCGACAACTACTACAGGCAACACGCAACAAAGGTTCATTAAACCCAACACTTACACTTCATCTTCATTTGATCATCTCATTTCGGTACATTCGTGTGTAAGTGAAATTTTCACCTCTCAGCCATTTGAGATGGAAAATTGTTACAAGGGGAAGATACAGATGGCACTCACGAAACCGAAATGAACAAAACAAAAAACAATCATAACTTTCGATTCCATTACAGGTACGACGCATCTGGTGAGGAGTTGTGGATAACCCATGACACAATGGACTTAAGATATGATTTGGGGTGGTACATTGACACCACCTGCCGGCGCTTTCGATAAACTTTTTCGCGCAGATGGATCTCGAAAGTCACTTTTCACATTCTCGTTTTCATTGGCGCGAATCCGGCAAATACGAGTATCTATCTATTTGTAAACCTTAACCACCACATGGTCGAGTGTGTACTCATGCGAGTATGTACTCAAGAGTGAAATCGTTCAAACAACAACACGATCACAATCAATTGCCTGATCGAGTTACTTCAGATCGATCGGAACTGAAATGATCATAATTTCAGTTGCGGCTACTGTGTGATGAGATACTCGTATTCAATTATTCGGTGGCATGCAGATAGACAATTGACAGAATTGATAAAGGTTGCTCTATCTACGAGGCAATCAGACAATAAAACACAGACCCAACCTGAATTTGACAAATAAATGCTAATGAACGCGAGCAGAATCTAAATCAAATGAGTCAGTGTCCATGAAATGAAAGAAGAACGTTCTTTGTCTTCTGAAACAGAACTGAACAAACAAAACAATACGAGTAAATGGAAGTTGTCCACAGAACCGTGACTTTGTTCCCCGCAAAATGATTGGAAAACATCCGCTGATGCTGTGACACGACGCAGAAATTAACAAAGAGATCAAATGATTGATGAAAGTACGAGAACTAAACGGATGTTGGTATGAACAAGTTCTTGAGACTGAAGTTCTGATGCACAATTCTTTCACCAAGGGAATGGTCTTACTCAAATGACTCAACACTGAACGTGTAGTGAATTTAAATTGGGAAATCCGGGAGTTTTTCTGGATTCAGGTGGCCCTAAGATGACTAATTGCTTGCAATTCGTTTGGTTTTCTTTTGAAAACTTTGACGTTTTTCTAATATTTGGCCCAAGTGGGGCTAAGCAACGATGACAGGCGGCTTTAACAACTGAACAGTCATTAAGAGCAAATAAAGCTTCAAGAAGCACACCCATCCCCCCATTCATTTTCAAAGTTTTTCAGTTCATGATTGTAAACATTGGACAACCGCAGGGCTGTGCTCTGTCACCTTTTCCTTTAATTTTGGAATAGACAGTAAATGACGACATAAGAACGTGTGAAGCACCCGGTGAAACTAACAGATTGATAGAAGTTCTTTAATGTGACAAAATGCGAGAAATTAGACAGAACAGAGAAAGAACTCGCTGTCTTATACTTGAGACTTACTTCGAAAACAGCCGATCAGAATCAGCTTAAAACCAGCTCCTACTATTGAAGCTGCAGGTGACCTTAGTAATAAGATCAGCGGTGATTGGTATCTGTCATTGGCAGGCGATCAAATGCGCTGTTGCTTCCTTTGATGGCTTCAAGTCCCTTGACATCAAAGGTATTCATGTGTACATATATCCAATTATGCTGCAAAATGGTGTAAATCAACGTCTAAGAGAGAGGAACTTCTAGTCCCCTGATTAACAGCAAAAGAATTCCTTATACCAAAAGTAAGAAGAGATAACCAAACGCTCGCCAGGAGTCTGACTTCCTTCATGTTGAAGAACACAGTGCTTCGTGCGCGCAGAACTGCTTTTCGAATACATTCTCTGTCTAAGATGCAACATACCTCCCAACGCAGAACATTTTGCGAGACTGCGAGAAGGGGTATGTTGTGGCCATCTGCGATATGTGCAACTCGATCAGATAACACGGCGTAGACGAATAGCTTTATGTGTAAAAGGAATGGTGTTGAAAGTGACCCTGATTGTGGATGCTAACTGCGGCCAATATGTGATGGCTGCGTACTATCTCTCCACTGATATGGTGCATATCGATCGATTCACTGCTTAATGCTGTCAATTATTTGCTCAGTCATATACAGATAATGTAACTGTAAAGTCTATTTGATTATACCTTACGACTCTCTGCTCTTAGGCGCAGTCATTCCTAGACGTGATCAACGATCGACTTTCAGTCAAGGTTGTTCTCCTCACAAGAAGAAGGAAGGTGACTCCATTTTTCCAAAGAAATAGCAAACTTCTTTGTTGTTCTTTCGGCCTTCTGACAAAATATGGGAGCCTTCGGACTGATATAGGGTTTTTCACCAAAGATGGTCTTTGAGAGGGTCATTTGGTAGAACAAGTATTCATGAAAATACATTACTGTTGCTTTTACCGTGCTCCACAGAACGGAATATCTCCTCTGTATTACGAAATCGACTTTCTCTGTACCCAAGAATGATTAAGGAATGTAGTCAGACGCACAAGGATGGCTCCAAAACTGATTAAGGATGCAGTACTGGTGTCTTTTTGAATGATGAAAGGAAAACTTAGAGAACTCTAGACATCTCTTAATGCAGTCGGAAGCCTGAATTAGCGGAGTCTTGTTTGCTTTGCTTGCTTGCTACGAATGGTCCGTTGATGAGTTTCTCATGACCCGAACCTGTTTCAGGACTGCCTGGATTCTCGGTTAGGGTTTCCATTGACAGTTGAGTTTCATACGAGCACCACTGCATCTCCAGAATGAGGGCAGACCAAATGAATGCTCCCGTCGTTCAGAGTTCAGTGACTTTGATGTTGTCTATATGTAGGAAAGTTGAAGACTGCGTACTGGTATCGTTAGGTGGCACTATGTTTTCCAAACCATACTCGCATAACTGCCACAACTTCCTGCTACGCTTGCTGCGAAAGCAATATCCACGCGGCAGAAGGTTTCAAGATCATTTGAGGATTTCTCTTGAACTGAGTCTTGGAATCAACGAAATAGTATCAAAGGAGCTACAAATGAAACTACGGCTATTCCCCGTATGCTGTGAGGCAACATGCAAGAGAACGTCAGTTCACAACTTACCAAAGATTTCTTAACGTAGGGACCGTCCCTAATGATTTCAACGTCAAATAAGGACACAGTTGGTGCAAGGTATAGCCTGAGGAATGCCACCTTCGTCGACGATCAGTGATAATGCGAAATGTTCATAAAGAGTCCACAGTCTGGGGTGTAGTTGTGTTGCTCATTTTGTCATTTTGTGCACAGAAAGAGAAATCTACGGGTTTTTCCAACTCTGAAACTTTTTTTGTGACGGCAAAATAGTTTTTTTTGTTTTTCGGTGTAAAGTCTGGAAATTGAACCCAATCCTCTAGTGTAATGTTTGTCAAACGAAAAGTGCTGTTAGGAATTTTTTTTAGTCACAAGAGGTTTCCGAGTCTTTCCCATTTTGTGAGAGGTCCTTGGCTACTATTAACAAAGGCAGAAGACCTATACCGATATTGCCAGCAAGCCAGGAGAGTCCTCTAATCGTATTTTACACGATAAACGATAACAAATAGTAGAGTAGCTGTCAATATTGGAAATCTGAAAAACACCCCTGAGGACTGTTAAATAGGCACACTTCGCCTTAAGGCAGAAAAAACCATTCAACGTGGGATGCGATCGATAACAATTCCGCCCAGTTTACCAAGAAGATGTTTGGATATCGAACCCGAACTAAATGTCAAGACGGCTGCCCAAGCAAAGGAGTTAGCTAAAATCATTTGCCTGCTCTTGAAAAAGACTGACCTTCTGAACTGCTTGAAATGTATGTCACAGATAGATCTAACTTTGAAGCAGTCAAATAATTTTGAAGCTGAAAGTCAATCGTGGCTCTTTGGGCAACTGAAAAATAAGACCCTCACACGAGGAAATAGGAACAGGTCCTGCAGCTTCGTCAAAAGCGGTAGGAAATTTCCCTTCAGTTCTCCAAGTAATGCTCGTACTAGTGAATAGGGAAGTGAATCTATCTCTATCGTTCAGGACATGAAATCTTGCTCATTTCATTCCTACACCTGACAGTTTATTGTAGTTAAGTGCACTGCCAAACGTATGTAACATACGAGCATATGAGTAACTCTCCCACCTGACACTACCTTGTTCGAATATCTAACTATGCTGCAATTCATTTCGAACGTGTTGGCACCACCTTCTAAGCAAACAAAGCCAAATTTATATTCACTTTCCCGATGTCAGTAGACCAAGTGTTGCTATTGCCATTTTATTGCCCAGCAATTGTGAGCCAACTATTGCCACTGGAATTTGTTTGTATCTCTGGTCGATTATAACGCACGTGACCTCCATTTAGTTGGTGATTTTATGAAAACTTGCCAACTGTGTACCAGCTTTGATGAGTAACACTGTTGGTCTTTGTATGTTAATTCGATGAAACACTTTGACACTTCAGTATATGTCTCGCACATTAACCCAGTTCTAAGACGCATTTGCTGCTCCATAAAAATGGCCAACACCGTTGTTGTTCTTTGTCTTCCGGTTATCTCTAGAAATAGGTTTTTTTGCGGATTGTCGCCTTATATAAAAAAAAAATATTCGGATAGCAGTGTCAGTAACATGAAAAACTGTTCCACAATCATGAATCGTATCAATTTGCGATGCATGACATATTAGAAATGCCGACACGCAGCGTTACTCCAACAACAAATGAGATTAGTTTTCACACGAAATTTCCGTCTTGATGTAATGTTTTCTGTCGGTTTTAATTGGCGGAAATAATCAGCCAGTAATTTGTTTGGTTGTGCAGAATTTTATATAACGATAATTGGTAGGGCTTAATGGATTAATGGGTAAAAGCATTAGTCATGGCAATGGCAAGGAAAGTTTGTTTGGGAAAACATCACAAAAGTTTCATTTTAAATTTTATTCATTTCAGAGCTAATGAGCCAAAGGGCGATGAGTCTATGGATCATATTTCTGACGTTCATTTATGTGACAAAATTAGCTGATACCGGCAATCAGAAGGATGTCCTTCTCTATATTCAGTGTTACTATTTTTCGTGACGATCAACTCTCTCAATTTGACTATACATGTCTGCCAGGAATATCGTGGATAGTGACAGGGATGTTATGTCACGAAGAAGGAAGCTAACTTCCATTGCAATGCTTATCCCGATAAGCGACATGCCCCTGGGAAACTGCATCAGTGCATTATATCAAAATCGACACCGGACTTTTCTGTTGACAGTACGGCCTCAGAACAAAATGCAGCAATTCTCAATCATTATGGAGTATTCCATGCAACAGAAACGCTAAAATGAAATGAGACGGACATACTGGACGCCAATGATGGATTCAACTCAACAAACTGAGGATGTATGGGAAGATTATTGTGCAATATGCAAGGACCACATTGGATTTTGCCTTTTCTACTTCAAAAGAAAAAAAAATCTAGAAGGAGTACCACAATGAACAGTCTTGGATCCAGTCCTGTTGACTCCGAAGTGTCGATATAATCACCTATGTCTGTTATGTCGTAGCAATTGTAGTGACTTCTGCATAAGAAAATGTCACACAAAACTGTAACAACACTATGAACTCTGTCTATTATGTCATTTAACGACAGTTTATTCGCCTAGCATCCGAAAAACAAATAAAGTTGAAGAGCTTTTAATATAATAACTGGACTGTCGAAACCAACTCTGATCATTGGAAAACTCAGGCAGCCTACTAGAATCTTATAAGCCAGTCAACCATCTTATATTCGGCCCCTATACCAGCACCAGCAGCAAACATATATAAAGTTATACACGAGAAGAATTCTGTATCCAGAATAGGAAACAAATCTGCATCTCTCTGCCAAGATCAGAATCGAGACAGAGGGAATATTAAGAAAACAGCCTTTAGTGGATGCTTGGTAGGTTAAAGGAATTTTGACACTTAGGTTACGTTAGAATGGACTAACCGGTTGTACCGACATATCTCTGTCCTATCTTCCTAAGAAGGGATGGGTTCTTAAATTTGGAAGAGTGATTCTACTGTATTTACGAGTATACTCATACATATATGAGTACTCGTATTTCAACCAATTTTTAAGAAATAGGAACGCAAACCGATATATTCCGGGTATCTATAGTTCTGTCTTCCTTTACGAGCATCAAGGAGTAGCTTTTTATAATGACTTTTCTAATCCCGGTAAGTTGTGACACAAGGCTCGTTTCTTAGACATTCTACTAGGCATTTATGCCGTTTAAGAGAATTTTGTCGAGACGAACGGAGTAGAGAGGGCATTCATGCTACAAACGATTCTCTGACTAGTACCATTGACTTTGCATTGACTTCGGAAACCATTCACATCGATGCAAAAACTTGCCCCAATGGGACAATGCTCTCGTTAAAAATTTTCTACCGAAATTCGGAGTCGGTAACAGCAACTTTAAGAGCGTTAACTCCAATTTTCGGTCGTAATTCTCACCCTAGTAGACAGGCAATAACAAGTTTAGTGCAAAAATTTGAGTCTACATATTCGTTGTGTGATGTTGCCTTGTGGGACAACGGGTTGGTCGAAGTGTCGAAAATATCGCTGCCGTTCAGGCGACCGTAGCAAATGATCAAAATCAGTAAATTCCACGGCGTTCCGTGTTGGGCATCGCTCAGACCACATTATGGCGTATTTTGCGTAAGGATCTTGGTTTACACTCACACAAGATCAAGCTGACTGAAGAATTGAAGCCAATGGACCATTTGAAGCGACGTACGTTCTCCGCTTGGGTTCTGGAGAAGATTCGCCAAGATGATGAATTTCATCGCAAAATCATCTTCAGTGACGAAGCTCATTTTTGGCTCAATGGGTTCGTCAATAAGCAAAATATGCGTTATTGGTCGGGCGAAAGTCCACATGTGCTTCATGAATCATCACGTCATCCACAAAAAATAACTGTTTGGTTCGGTTTGTATGCCGGCGGCATTTTTGGGCCATATTTTTTCGTCGACGATAACGATCGTTACGTTACTGTGAATGGTCGGCGTTATCGCGCCATGATCACCGATTATTTTTGGCCCGAATGGACTTGGACTACATGTGGTTTCAACAGGATGATGCCACAAGCCACACAGCACACGCTACAATCGATTTATTGAAGAGTAAGTGTGGTGAGCGTGTTATATCAAGAAATGGGCCAGTCGATTGGCCGCCTAGTTCGTGCGATTTAACGCCGCTTGACTATTTTCTGTGGGGCTACGTTAAGTCATTGGTTTATGCCAACACGCCGATGACGTTGGAAGAGCTCAGAGCCAACATTGAACGCGAAATAGCGGCCGAAATGTGTGGCCGAGTCGTTGAAAATTGGGTCCAACGAATCGACCGCTGCAAACGTGCCCGCGGTGGCCATATGAACGAAATCGAGTTCCATTCATAAATGTTTTGATTGTACTTCAAGCCGATAATAAAGTTTTTGAAATATCTCAAAACAAAATTGTCAAGTCCTTATTGCAAAACCCTATAGAATTCCGCCCCTTTAAACTTTTAACTTAAATGCTCATGAGTAGGCCGACTTTCGGACGTGTTCTAAAATATCGTGGTTCATTCCTAAGCCGTACAACTTTCTAATGGAATGCCCTGCCGAGCTCTCTATTTCCTAGTCGTTATACCTTGCAAACATTTAAGACCAATGTACATCTATAGGTACCTCTCCTTTCTTCCTCAATGAATTTCCTTCGTTCGCGCTGAGTGAAAACATTTTAAACGTATAATGACAACCTTGAGAGTGCGCTAAATAATAATAAAAAAAAGGCAACAGGACAAAAGACTATTGTCACCTAGAAATTAAGAAAGCGTTGAATGGAAAAAGTTAAAGTTACTCGTATGTTGCCTGCAATCAGGTGTGACTGGTATGATCTGGCTGCTGCCTTTGTTGTCAGAAATTTTCCTAGAGAGTCTGGATTGTAGAATTGGAGAACACCCGTCATGCAATTACAAGATTGTCACTAAAAATCTTCCTGAATGGTTTCTATTGCTCGGATACATCGGAAACCAGTTCTTATCTGCTTGGGCCCCATAAATGCGGCTTTTAACTAGGAAATTCCACAATCGACCAAATCTACACACTCCGGCAGATTCTGGAAAAAACTCAAGAGCTCCAAATCGGTACCCACCATCTTTTCATCGATTTTAAGGCCTCATATGACAGCGTTTATAGAGGCGAGCTTTATAGAGCCATGCCTGGTATTGACATCCATGCCAAGCTAGGCCGTCTCTGCTCTGTCAAGATCGGTAACGACTTAACCTACACCTTTGATGTCAAAACAGATTTTAGACAAAGTGGCGATGTTCCATGTGACTTCTCAATTCACAAGTGAATATTGGAGTCGCAATCTATTTAAAGGCTGTCCCGGTGCGTTCGCTAATATTGAAATGAAAGCTGCCAAAATGAGTTTAGCGATAAATGAAGGCAAATCGAGTAATTGAAGAGAACGTCACAATCAACAGCTTTAATTTTGAGGTAGTAAAAGACTTTGCCTACATCTCAGCAGAAATAAAACGAAGAATCAAGAATCAATCGCGATTGAGTTCGTAAGCCCTATACGGAAAAACTAAGAAGA
The DNA here is from genome assembly GCA_949129095.1 of Volucella bombylans. NCBI lineage: Eukaryota > Metazoa > Arthropoda > Insecta > Diptera > Syrphidae > Volucella > Volucella bombylans. Next base: position 10,580,592 of record OX422144.1, read on the forward strand.
CCTTGATCATCCCAGTCCCAGAAAGCGGATAACGATATCCTCAGTCTGTTCGAAAGAAAAATCCTTCAAAAAATATTGGTTTGCGCTGATGTGATTTGGAGGAGAAGATTCAACGACGAACTATACGAGTACTTGCTGTACAGCGAACTCGATCTGGTCAGAAAACCTCACATCAGTCGCCTAAGATGGCTAGGACACATAGAGCAAAAGTCCGTTCTCCTCTAAGTCCTCAAATCTAACCTGGAGAGGCAACGCAGTAGACGAAAACCACACCTTAAGTGGCGCACTCGTATAGAGGTCTCCCAACCGGCTTTTAGACCAGACTAACTGGAGAGGCTTGTTAGTTAATACCCAGGTTCACCCTTCAAACTGTAGCGTCACCAAAGTAAGTAAGTAAGACTTCTATTTTTATCCGCATTTCTACGACTGTCCACATTTGGAAAGGATTTTCTGAAAGGATACGGTTCAAGCGAAAGGTTTCTTGCTCGTTTTTGCAAAGTTATCGTCATGCCAATAAGTTAAAAGTTCATGTAATTATCTTTGAAAGGTCGACTTGAATAGTACAAGTACGGTCTTGGACAAGTTAATATCTGAATCAGCTTCTTTTAAACAGACCGGTAACTAGTATGAAACTTTCTCAGTGCTGTGATTCATAAGTCCTTATTATATTCTTTATCTTAGTAGCCTCGAATGACAAGGATTCTGGGAATATTGTTCACTTTGTAATTAGAGACAGAGCAATGGTTAAAATAGTTCTCCTTGGGAAGAGCCCCCGCATTTCGATCTCATGGTTAACTAACTCAGAATTAAGCACCTGGTGAACATCTGAGATCGTCTCTAACTTAGACGACTGGGTATGCTTCAACGTTTTGATTGGACGAGAGTTGACTCTTTGTGCATTATGAAGACACCATGCATTACGTTGGTCCAGCTTTGGGCCTTACACGAAACATTTAATATAGCCCTCCAAGTAGTAATCGAGCGGCTTCAAATCGCACGATCGAGGTGGTTAATTCACTATTCCATTTCACAATGTAATATTGTGGTTGGAGGCCCCATCATCATTCTACTGGAACCGCACGTCGTTTCGACGTACTTTATATTTTCGAAGAAATATAGCAATCTCTGTTCATCGATCAGTAACGTTGGCCATTGACTGTAACGAGCTTCGTGTGTCAACAATTTTGAGTTTACACGGACAACTCTAAGAGATCGATCACATAACTTTAGAGATGTCCATACGAATGAAAACCTAATTTTGCCAATCAGGTCAAAAAGATGTTTGAGTTGAGCAATTCAATACAAGTACAATGGTTGATGGGATGATTGAAATGTGATGAGATGAGTACAGGTGCGACTTTCGGAGTAAGCGATGTCATCCGCAGATGGGTAAAAATCACTTTTGGCGATGCCAGCAAAAATGAGCTACTCCGCAAACACCATTTTAACAAAGCTCAAACAACGGACATCATTCCGTGCTCAGACTTGAGACCTTTCTTACCGCGTTGCAGTCAGAAGACTTATATATCATGCATGGAAGATATGATTGCTACCCCGATGAAGAATCAGCTGCGTACGGATCTGGTTTATTATAAATGCCAACACCGCTGAATTCTTGGCGTATTAAGCAGCGCACGCCATTTTGGCATTTTGGCATTTTGCAAAAAAAATTAAGTTTCATGAGAAAAGAAGCGGAAAAAACACATATTCCCGAGTTTATCCAATGAATTTTAAAGACGAAAACGTTAGTCAAAAACAAGTCTTTCAACGTAGACTAAGTGCCGCTGACAGAGTCAAATGTGTAATGTACGCCTTGAATGAAAATACGAAGGAAATGGTAGCAGCGCGCAATATGACAGGATAGTCTTTATTTTGGAACTTAGGAGATGTACCATCGCAAGCAATCAACAAACGGCAAGTATCAGAAGCAGTTAAGTATAAAGAAGACCAGCAGTGAGTTAATCTAAATTTGAAGTGGGTAAGTAGGTAACTCTAACCTAACTCAGATTCTGCTAAAAAAATATTTCTTCTTCTGAGGAAGACACATCGGATTCAACAGAAGACGAAGTAAGCGATCCAGTACAATAAATATCGTACATGTGGTCCAGTTTAACCCATACATTCCAAGGAATGGATGAAATTTAGATACGATTTCAATGGTTTGCCAAAAACCGTTGAGTCATGATCGAATGCCAAACCAACCGAGAGAGAAGTTTTTTTATTTCACCATATAAAGGCACAGGTGTCACGAGAAAGTGTAACATAAACTGATTGGTATGCAAAAAAAATTGTACGAATCACTTCTAGAAATTCGTTACAATTAAACCTAATAGCAATCAGTGCAGTTTTTCAAGCCGACCTACGGCGTGAAAAAAAAGCTTATAAAGGGTGTTTCAACAAGAAATTCAACGAGAAACGAATGTTGCGATATCCTTGAAACTTGTATTGCTTTATTAAGCAGGCATATGGGGATTTGTTTATGGAATATCCTTCAAATGACTGTCTCGGCGCTATCTCGGCGATGGCGGCTTCAGAGTACACTCTCAGAGTTGGAATTGTTTGCGGATGGTTGGCGTTGATCTTTATTTTACCATAGCCCCAAAGTCTAAAGGTGTTAAGTCGCACGATCTTGGCGGCCAATGGGTGTCTCAGAAACGCGAAAATACACAGGAAACTTCGTGCTCAGTAACTCGATTATTTCATGACTTATATCACACGTAGAACCATCCTGTTGAGGTCGTCAGTATCCATGTCCTCGAGCTCTGGCTACAAAAAATTGTTTATCATGTCTCGGTAGCACGCTCCTTTAGCTTTTCTGGGCGTATTTTCCAAAAAGTACGGCCTCATACTGCACTCGTTCTGAGGACATATACATCACCTGAATCACTCGTGGGTTTCCGGTAGCCCAGATGCGGCAATTTTGCTTATTGACGTAGCCGCCAATGTGGAAATGGACCTCATTCGAAAGCAAAAATCAATGTCACTATGCATGTTTTCCAGGGCCCATTCCGGGAACGTATCATCCGGGGCGAACATGTTTCGAAGTTTTCACATCTTGTACTGAGCCTGTCTCTTGGAATTTTTTAATTATGTTGGACACACACGTCGTAGAAGGCAAATGATAACCTACGTGCAAAATTGGCATGTGTGCCTACAAGTGACAAGTGTAGACTTTGATCGCGATCCCTTCAACATCTTCAAATGTAACCTCTGAGCTTTGCATTCTACACAGTAATATCGCCACTCAGCCCATATTGATTTATCTTTGAGAGCGTTTCGTTGATATGGATAGTTCTCTAGGACAGCTGGACATTTAATTTATGGCTCTCACATTAAAGTCCAGACTTAGAAGCTTTATGACGATTAAAATGCTTAGAAGATTTCAAACAGCAGCTCACCGATTTCGGAGGCAACTATAAAATGGTGTATCAGCAGTTTCAAGTCTGCATTAGACCGATGCAGAAGAGTAGGGTCAGCCAACTGATATGTGCAAGTTTTGTAGGATGGTGCCTTTCAAATTCTCAATCTTTTCCCAGAAAATATTCGCCAATAAGATCGCTGAAACTGAAGACAAGAAGCAAAGATTTAGTAAAGGACATCGTCGTTAGTAATAAGGCGTATGCTTCTCCATATGGGCACGGAATTAAGCTAAATTAACGCATTGAGGATGCCACAAGTGACTTACGAAGTGCTATTACATATAGATTAAGTGTTTCTGCTCTGTGGATAGACCAACGTAAAGCTATTGCGATCGACACCATTCTCGCCCCACTTTCAATCACTGCGACTACAGCCAGTTTTGTACCAACCCTATGTTAACGCATTCTTGGCTTTGGGGCATGAAGATTGGAATGAAATTCTTCCTCAACACAATGAATACCGAACTTATTCGGACGATTATGGAAACCAAAAAATCACGTAATCTTCGTAAGGTTTACCGAATTCAAGACCATTTTAATGGCGCGGCAGCGTTCTTCTGTTGTAAGTCTATTCATAAACATAAATGTCAAAAATGACAGCCCACTTTGAAAATTATCTCTATTAGAAGATCTATAGGTTAGTTTGGCCCATTGTGATGCCATGTGGATCTGCGATCCTACTACTCTTGGAACCAATTTGAGCTTATGATGAAGGAGTAGGAGACTGTTAACGTCTATATTCGTTAGATCGCTTAAGTCTCTGTAAAACAAAGCACCCAAGTTAGGTACTTTTCTTTGGCAGAGAGCTGGGCATGTACAAAGTAGATGGAGTATTGAATCTTCCTCGTCCATGGAGCTTCTGCAGAAATCATTTGTAAATACGCCAAGCCTTCTTGTTTGCTTGCCTATACACTGGCGCAAGCAGTATCCAGCCATGACACCTATGATGGCGCTGAGATGTTTCCTATTTAGAAGAATCAAACTCTTAGAGCGATTCAGATCTAGCTTTGACCAGATCTGTTTAGTTGCTAGGCATTTTGATCCAAAAGCCCACCTAAGGTTTGTTCTTTTGTTAGCATCCATACTGATGCTACCCTTTTCCGGTAGAATAGGTAAAGTGGTTCCAATTTTGGCGAGTTCGTCGGCCCTACAATTCCCTGAAATGTCTCTGTGGCCCCGTACCCAACTGGTTGAACTGGTCTGCCATCTCCCTAAGAGATGATCGGCATTCAAGGGCGGTTCTAGAATTTAATGAGACTGAGTCCAAGGACTTGATAGCGGCCTGACTATCCAAAATGAATCGGACATCCTCTGTAGATATCACGTTTTGCTAAGGCGAATAGCAGCGGTCAGCTACTTGCCCGCTGAAGATATCGAGGGGTGTCAAGTGAAACAGAATATCCAGTTCCGTGGAGGGAGTAGAGCGTAGGGCTCCGCTTATGCGTAGACATGCTGTTCTTTAGACTCTGGTTAGTTTGTTCCAGTTGTCTCCATTGTCTAAGGTCCACCAGACAATCACCCCGTAGGTGAGTATCGGTGTTATACTCGAGATGTATAGCCAGTGAGTTATGGGAGGTTGAAGGCCAGAGGCAAGAGAATAAAGCTACTGTAGCTTTCTTGACTCTTTCTTGAATGTAAGGTTTTCAATTTGGTTTCCTGTCAAAAATGTGATTCAGTTATTTTTCTGTATCGGGAAAGACTGTTTGGAAGATCTGCTCCTATGAAAGAATGCCCTCACTGGAAATAGTGTTGGAGGCAAACGAATTAAGTAGACATGCTACATCGAAGCTAGCGATACGAGCTACTACAATAGCCTATATTGAGGTCCCTTTCAACTTGTGCAAGCCGCTTAAGGTGAGGTCTCCTTCTACTGCGTTGTCCCTCCCGGTTAGATTTAAAGAATCTACGGTCGGAGCATTGATTTCCATTCGCTTTACACGTCCTAGCCATCTCAGGTGACTGATACGTCGTTTGAGCTAACGAGTCATTGATTTGAGGTTTGGTGCTTTTAGTATTCCGTCTGCATTTAATCAGCCCCAAATTCTGTATAGGCATTCAAAGGAAGTATGGCAGGAAAGTTTAAAACCTCAACCTTCATAGGTTTGTCACTATCTACATAATACTGACGGCAAGTACTTTTCAGTTTAGACTTCAAATTTTCGGTTGAATCTAGGGAATGGATAAAGTACTCTCACAACCGGCGCTGATTAAGAACTGTTTTATGTTTTCCCAAAAAACCTATTCTTATTGTATTGCACGGTTTGTATAATGCTGCATCCTAACCTAACCCATGTCATTTGAAGTGTTCGCATCGTCTAGACAACCTTCTCAACCGGTTATGCAAATTTATCCATAAAAATCTCCACAGCCATCACTTTCGACCGCTAAATCGATTACTAAATCTATTACTTTATCTCGGTTTTCACTTTCTTTCAAAGTTTTAATAGCACAATTCTTTCACTATCTACGATACGAGTATACTTTCGGTTGATCGACGCCACTCGGTTTGGTTAAGTTTAATTCGTCTTGTATTTGGCGCCGCCCAACCACACCGTCATCTATCACTTTAATTTGAAATTGAATACAAAGCCACCATCAGTTTCTCTTTCGTTGCGACATTTGAATAATAACAGTCACAATCCATGGATGACAACAGCAATAATGACACTGACAGCACAACACAACAGAAATGAAAATGAAAAATGAAACAAAAACAAAAAAACTGAAGAAAAAAAAAGGGAAACTTCCGTTGCGACTGCAATCCCAATTTGGAGGATAGGTAGCATGAATATAAATCAATTGTCCGGCTCTAGAATTATTAAGCGCAACTTTCTCGTATAACTTCTTACAACATAACACCACACACAGCAACAACAACTGTCACTGTCACTGTCACAAATGAGAGTATTCATACGACAATAACAACTGTCCACTGACACAATTCCCTAATTCTTCTACGTTAATTCCAATCTTCTATTCTTTTCCTTCAGGTCATTATGTAAAATGAAAGTTTAAGCCATTCTCTGTAGCTTTTGTATCTGAGTATCTGAGTATCTCGACATCTCTTCATTGTTATGCCGTCTGTCCTAATCTGGGTTGGAAATTCAGCGGCAATCCGGAACAGATGACTAAAAAAAAGGTCCCGAAAAATTCAAAAAAAAAGAAAAAGAAAAAGTGGTGTTCCAAACATTCTGATTCAGTTGAATAAAAAGTTTTCTCTTCGTTGCTAGTTATCTGCATCTGTGGGGGGTAAAAACAAAAAAACAAAACAAAAATACTCTCATTGTATGGTACCCAGATATTCGGTGTACAACACAAATTGAAATGGAAAACAATGCACGGATGCGTTTGAGCCCTGAAGTTAACCGGGGTAAAATTGATAAGAACCCACATAGAGTACAGGCACAGTCCTCCGCCACACCGTGTGATGTTGAGCATGGTCTATGCCCGGCGTAAGGGTTTATCTTGTTGTGAAACTTCCAATTCATACACTCGACAGAGGTAGGGAAAGTGAAAACAATTCGTGCACTGTGCCGAGTAGATACTTTTTTATGTTTTGTTCCTTCGTCTATAGGACCAGTATTGTTTTTGTGAAGCAAGATTCCCGATTGGAGGCTTAAACTTATCTAAATTGTGAATTTTTATCGTTTTAAACTTTGCCAAGCGTGTAAATTCATTTTCAAAAAAATGCCTGTTAACTTGAAAAAACTTGCTAAAATTTCTTCCAAAATTTCCTAAATAAAATCAGAGTATACACAGCTGTAATGATCTATTATAAATTTTAAGAAAATCCCTCACCATTTATTTATTTGATCAATTTAATTTTTTAGTACCTTTTTAGTACTTTTACCTTTTGCGTTTTCTCCAAAACAGCTCAACCGATTTCAATAAATTTTCATGCAGCAAACACTCAATATTCCCGCCTCAACATAGTTTAACCGTTTTAGTACAAAATACTAAATAGTAGTGATGTTACACGTATTTCTTACTCTAGTACTAAAATATTGGAAAACCCCTTTTCTTGGGAGTATTTTCCGTCTGAATTCATTCGTTCATGAATTGTGAATAGCTCGAACATATTTGCATACAACAAAAGCATGAATTTGCAACCCAGTTGTACCACTTTACATTTTTTTTTGTTTTTTTCAAATCAGAGTAAAGCTTTGCATGCATTGATAGTGCAAATGGCACCATCAGCTCACAGATATCCTGTGTATCTTTGGCTCTCTATTGAAATTGAATTTGCATGTGCAAATGCTAATATTGACACAAGATACATTTGATATATGAAATGAATTGGAATGCAGCATGCAACAGATGGTTGATAGATGTGCAGATACCAGTACATTTAGTCCAATAAACCACACCACATGAACAAAAAAAAAAAAAACAACACACAAGGAGACAAGACAACAACGTACTCGTACAACTGCAACTGCTGCTACTATGTACTGCAAAAGCAATCATTTATCATGTTGAACGAGTTGTTACGGATAGCTTGACATGTATTAGTTTCTATGGGGAGCGAATAAAGGAGTATGCCCTTTCCACATGCATAAATCATAAGACAGAGCAGAATGAATCGATAGGGATACTCCAACATGGGTAAATTGCAGTGCACCTGCAGAGGTGGGCTTTTGTTTTCAGTCGAAACGAACATCGTTTATGCTTAAATTATTCGGAAGAAGAAGAAGAGCCCCCACAGATGATGAAAGATGGGAGTTGATTTCTCCTGAAACCGTATTCATACAATATGTAACAACAAACCGCAAAAAAAACCTTAAAATTGTTGTTATTCAATTTTTTTTAGCACTTTTTCTGATGTAGTGTGTAAATGAATGAAAAGAGAAAGTGTACTTTAATGGTGAATTAATAATATTGTTGGTTGGTAGAAATGTCCAGAAACAGGCGCCCATACAATGAACGGGTATGGGTATGAGGAAGTAGCGATTTCGTTAAAAAATTAACCAGAATGCAACATGGAAAGTGGTTTGGAGATAACATACTCGTAGGGCCGATATCTGTTGTACAGCAAGTTGTTGTTCGTTGAGAGTGAAAACAATTCCAATGGGAGGCAGCTGAGAGTTGTTATCTTAAAAGGGTTGTGCTGTTTCTATTTTTATTTTTTTATTTTCTTGCTTTCAGAGAAACGCTCATAGTTATACCCAAGGTGTTAACTTTCGATTTCACTTGCAAGCTATCGATGAGGAAATGTGTTAGATTATTGCGGAATACGGAAGCGTTTTGATGTATCTTAATATGATTTACAAACAAATTTTAAGTTTAGATGTATAATCGTCTTCCTATGAATGAATTGATACTTCAAGGCGAACGGCAAAGTGGGTTGTCATTTTCCATGTAGCGATACCCAGCTCTTGGTCTTGTGACCGTAAGGCCCTACGTCTTGTGCTATTCTAGATGTACTTTAATGCATTTTTAAAAATTTCATTTAGACACGGCGAAAATTCCACACGAAACAGACTTCGTAAAATGACAACGATTTCGGTGTTTCCTCTTTAGTACTACAAGTACCTAGAGGCATTTTTATAGATACAGTGCACTGCAAAAATATGTTCTTTTTTGCTCCTACAAAGTTTCGGACATTCTGGACAGACAACACCCGAAGGACGGTGTGTTGAGATCTTCGCTGCGGAAAACAACCTAACGCAGCTTGTAAATGAGCCCACGCGAATACCAGACGTTGATAGTCATACTGCCAACACCCTGGACTTGTTTTTAACTTCTCACCCTGATAAGTACACCATTGATGTGCTCTCCCCTCTAGGCTCGTTGGACCATTGTGTCATATCAGCAATTTCGCGTACACCGACCACACAGTTAGAGAAAAAATTCCTAAACGAACAGTATGGCAATACGAGAATACGAGAACTGGAGCGGTCTTAACCGCTTCTATGATCACAGAAACTATTCTCTTTGGAATGAGATCCTTTATCCCTCATCGGATGAAGAGCATCAAACCAAAAGAAAAGGCATGGTACGACTCGAGCTGTAAAGAGGATGTTAGGGTTAGAGAGAGGTTTCTCGGTCCTACCAAGCCAACCCAACAGAGGAAAACCGAAAAAGTTTAAACGAGCCAGGAATGATTGCAACGTCTTTCTTAAGCGTGCGAAATTCCTATACGACCAACAACTGAGGCAAAAAATATTGCAATGTCCCAAAGGCAGTAAAAATTGTTGGTCGTTCATCAAAAACATTAGAAATTCCGCCTCATCCTCCATCCCAACGCTCATTTACAATGACATTCCAGCTGTCAGCTCTTTGGACAAGGCCGATCTGCTAGCTGCACACCTTGCGGCCAGCTCAACACTCCCAGATTGTGCTTTGTCTCCGCCTACACTTGAGTGCGTCGAAACTTCAATGGGACGAATCTACTTTCGCACTCGTGTGTACTTAAAGATCTCAACATACATAAATCTGCTGGTCCAGATGGTATATCTCCCCTTCTTCTGAAGAGGTGTTCTTCCTCTCTGGCAAAACCACTGCGTAAGCTTTTTCATCAATCCTACTCTTTAGGACTCTTCCCGAGCAGATGGAAAACAGCATTTGTCCAGCCCGTCCCTAAAAAAGACGAATCATCTTCTCTCTCCTCCTACAGACCCATTGCATTCACGTCCCTTCTTTCCAAGGCCGTGGAAACGCTGATAAATCGTCAGCTTATGAAATATCTCGAAACAGGAAAACTTTTCAATGACCGGCAATATGGTTTTCGTAGCAACAGGTCCACTGGTGATTTGATGGCACGTCTCACCGAAAAGTGGAACCAAAGTGTACATCAAATTGGTGAAAGCAAGATAGTTGCACTTGATATTTCTAAGGCATTTGACAGAGTTTAGCATCAGGCTCTTTTGTCGAAAATGCGTGCATTTGGGATCGATGACTCTCTTCTTCAATGGATTACAAATTACCTTTCGGAACGTTCAATTCAAGTTGTCTTGGACGGTTTCAAGTCTGATATTCATAAAATAAATGCTGGTGTGCCCCAGGGCTCTGTTCTGTCTCCGACACTCTTTTTAATTTTCATTAACGATCTCTTGTCTGCTACTTCTAATCCAATATATTCCTTTGCTGATGACAGTACTCTCTGCTTTTCATATTCGTTGCCGGACTCACGTCCCTGCTCTTCGGATGTAGAATGAGAACGGCAGCGTATGCTAAGCTCATTAAATTCCAATATCAACAGCATAACCAATTGGGGAGCTATCAACAGAGTGGAATTTAATGCTTCCAAAACACAATGCTGTCTGCTGTCGTTAAAGCGAAATTTACTATAAGCACCCAGCCATTATCGATGAATGGCACTTGCATCGTCGAAACCGAAAAACTTTCCATTCTCGGTATGTGTGTCAAGGACAACTTACGTTGGAATGACCACATATTTGATGTTGCCAAAAATGCTGCGAAATGTCTAGGTTTCCTCAACCGATGCAAGAAATATTTTACCCCCTCTGATCTGGCCTCAGTATATAAGGCATTCATCCGCCCAAAATTGGAGTACAATGCCAACATCTATTCAGGTGCTCCTAAAACATCTCTGCACCTGCTAGATAGGATTCAAAACCGTGCGATAAAACTTATTGATGATACTAATACCAGTCAATCAATGGACACCCTCTAACACCGACGAAATGTCTCGTGTCCCACTCTCCACCACCAGTGCTCCACTGAAATCGCCAGTAGCATTCCGCCCATTCAAACTTTCAACCGTAACACCCGTCTCGCTATGAATGCTCATCAGTATACCCTCAAGCCCATTTTCGGACGTACTCTAAAATATCGTGATTCGTTCCTAAGCCGTACAACTCGTTTATGGAATGCCCTGCCGATCTCTGTATTTCCTGGTCGTTATAACTTGCAAATATTTAAAAACAATGTACATCGGTACCTCTCTTTTCTTCCTCCCTAAATTTCCTTTGCCCGCGCTGTGAACAATGACCGTAAGGGTTCACAAACCCCTTGAGCGCGCGCTCATTATAAAAAAAAGTCAATAACTTTGTTTGGCCATACTGCTCTTGGATAAGATCGTAAATATTTCACAGGTCAGCAGATTAGCATACACGAGTACAAAGCACTCGTCTATGGCCGTCATTTACTAAAGTTCAACAAACGGAAAAACAAGTCAACCTACTTCTCAGCAATATCTACGTCTATTTGCTATTTACTTGAAAACAAGGTCAGCTATACCCTAAGGCCAGTGGTATGTACCCACCTCGTGAGTAGCTTCATATTATTCACCATTCTACTTCATTTGACTGACGTTTGATTGAACAAAGATTTGTAATGCCAGGTCCATCGTTCGTCGTTCAATTGTGACACTGTCACCGTACACATTGCGAGACACAAAGTAGCAAGATGTTAATAAATCTTGAATGAAACGCCGACTGCTTGTCTTACGATTAATTGGTGTGAAAGGTCTAAGGCCGTTAACAAGAAAAAAGAATTTCGCCTTGAACAAGTTTACGAACTAAGAGATAGTCTACATAAGTCTGTTAGAATACACATATTTGTAGAAGATAGACAATTGCTGATTTATCAAAGTTTTGGCACGAGATATGCCAGGTACAGAAGCTCGGATTGGAAAACTTCTTTTATCACTTTTAGCAGAACTGTAGCTTTAGAACTTGTAGAACTTTAGCAGAACGGCGATCTCCACTCATCACGAATGCTCGAATGATACCTAAGGCGATGTAACAAACCATTTGAGATATTTCAAAAACTTTATTATCGGCTTGAAGTACAATTAAAACATTTATGAATGGAACTCGACTTCGTTCATATGGCCACCGCGGGCACGTTTGCAGTGGTCGATTTGTTGGAGCCAATTTTCAACGACTCGGCCACACATTTTGGCCGCTATTTCGAGTTCAATGTTGGCTCTGAGCTCTTCCAACGTCGTCGGCGTGTTGGCATAAACTAATGACTTAACGTAGCCCCACAGAAAAGAGTCAAGCGGCGTTAAATCGCACGAACGAGGCGGCCAATCGACTGGCCCATTTCTTGAGATAACACGCTCACCATACTTACTCTTCAATAAATCGATTGTAGTGTGTGCTGTGTGGCTTGTGGCCACGATGATGCGATGAAATTCATCAATTTGGAGCATTTTCTCTAGAACGCAATCGGAGAACGTACGTCGCTTCAAATGGTCCACTGGCTTCAGCTAGATCTTGTGTGAGTGTAAACCAAGATCTTTACGCAAAATATGCCATAATGTGGTCTGAGCGATGCCCAATTCTTGAGAACGCCGTGGAATTTACTGATTTTGATCGTTTGCTACGGTCGCCTGAACGGCAGCGATATTTTCCACACTTCGACCAACCCGTTGTCTCACTAACACGGCAACATCACACAACGAATATGTAGACTCAAATATTTCCACTAAACTTGTTATTGCCTGTCTGCTAGGGCGAGAATTACGACCGAAAATTGGCGTTAACGCTCTTAAAGTTGCAGTCACCGACTCCGAAGTTCGGTAGAAAATTTTTATAATTTGCAGACCTTGCTCGTTCGTGTACTTTACCATAATGAAAATGTTGAGTTTACTGAATAAATTGATAGTGGCAGTTTGATGATTAGTGAAAGAGTGCGTTCACAAATTAAATTCAAAGTTGTCAAGAACCTATTGGAAAACCCTTTATATATATGTACTACAGAGTTTAGGTCGGCAAAGTCATTGACTACCTCCGAGTTGAACCTCTCTTCTGTGGCATTTTGTCTGAATCGTGGAAGTTTAGTGTCCTTGCTCGATGACCGCGTGTTTTGTCTCACAAATATGAAAGGTTGCTGCGTTTTGCTAATAATATCTACGATATACGCTCAAGCAAGAAGTTGTATAGAGTTGTGAGAGAGTGCACATGATGTTCGCATGCGAGTTTCGCACAAAACTCTTAGGTACGTTGCTGCCTTGTCGGAATGCCATTCATCATGCGACATCAGAAATCTCATGGAGCAACGACCTTTATCCGTGCTCGACCTGTAAACCCGGACAGGATTAGTAGGGATTCTAAATCTGAATCTAAGAGTATGCTATCATAGGTGACATTAAAATTGGCAAAAAGGCGGTGGGTTTCGGTTTAGAATCCGAGGGTCTTTTCTAAGGTCTACTGTGATGAAAGCGGTTTTTTAGATTTTAGCTTATATATTGCTATTCTCACTTCATATTGGTCAGGTGAACGGAAGTTTTGGCTGTCATTGTCTAAGTTGAATGGTCTATTCTGTCTTACGGTAGCAGAATGCTGTTCTTCCTCGATGTTATACAGTCTGCAGAAAAAGTTTATCCATATTCTCAACACCGACTATAACTCTACTAAATCATTTCCTGCTTCATCTATATGGGCTTCGACGTCTTGTCGATGGTGTACTTTTCAACCTTGACCCAACACTGAAAAGGACCAATCAGTTGGTCGACTTGGTGTTTTGTACTAACATATTTTAAAGATGATTCAATGCATGCTCTTCAGAAAGTCATCGCCCAGCGCCTTGAATAGCTCGGTAACTAATTTGACTGTCAGTGTCGGCAACTGAACTATTGCAAATCATTGTCCAGGTGGAATTGTTCGTTCAGCCTGGCACTGAACTGTTGATCGTTATCGCCGTTTGACTGCGAATCGATCTACAGGTTCCCTTGTTCATTCTTGCAGGTTTTTGTTCTCCAGTCATTGTTGAGCTGGCTCTGTAACACCTCACAATTTCCTCAAACCAGCGCTGCTCATGCTGGTTTTTCTTTCTTCTTAAAACCTGTGCTCGTTCCACCGTGTTGTATATAGAGCTAACGAGCCGCTCTAGTCTTCCTTTGCAGAGTCACTCTATTTACTTTCATAGTTCTGGCATTCGTAGGTGGTGGTTGATCCGGACTTGTTGGCAGTCTGCTGTTTCGTGACAATATTAATGCAGGACGCGTAAATTGAGAGATACTAAACGAATTTCAACTCTATTGTACCAAAACAACCGCAACTGTACGTCTCTGGTGAACTAGCACCGGTTTTCAAATTTGAGTTGGAGGGCAGAAATTAAGTCTCAACCATTTCCTAAGTATCTCGGAGTTTTGATTGACAGCCGTGAATATCCTAGAAATCATCGAAAACAGTAAGTGCATTTACAAGGCTGATGAGTACAATTATATCGAGGGCCCGAAATCGAATAAAAGTCTCCTTCTTGCTGGAGTTGGAAGTTCTTTAGTCATTTACGCATCGAAAATATGGTCAAGAGTCGTGAGAAGAAGGAAACTGTAGTATCGTAACCTGGCAACAACAGCAGAACTTATCCTTAAAACGAAGATGAAAAAATCGTCTTATCGATGCTGGGTTTAAACGGAATCATTGCGACATCAACTCAGTTTTAGGCGGGACATCGCTGTTTCAGAAAGTGTCTGCTTAAACACAAACACGTAGATATCCCCTGAACTATCCACATTGTGAAACAGTCTTGGAAAACGCGGAAGACGTATGGCTTCGTTGCCCACGATACGAAACCAAGAGGATAGTCTTCCGGTCAATTTAGAGAATGGCTCACTCCCGATAATAGCGCTGCGTATATGCTACAAAACGAATACTAAGTATTGTGTTAGATATAGCAGTGCACATACTCAGCGGCCTGACACGGTTAAAGCGCTAAGATAAACAGAACAGGTAAAATAATCGAATCGTATAGAGTAAGCTAAGTCCTTAAGACGATCATTGTCGGCCGGAGGGAATATAATTAAATCACCCAATGACGAAAAAATTAGACAGCTCTCGGCCTCATTGAGGACTTGATCCAGAATAAATCCGGTTGTAGAATGACGACCATCCTTTAGGGCTCTTCTCTTATGTCCTGCGTGGCTTTTGTTGACTAGATTTCAGCATAGTCAGCCCTAAAAGTTCATCAGAGCAGAATTTACTAGAACTTATTGCTTCAAGTGTCACTTGGCTGTTCTTAAACCAAATAAACAGCGCCCAGTCTTAATTCTAGTACTGGGGATCTCAGTTTTAAATTTTCTGTTTATCCAATGTATAAAACTTGAATATGCTCGTATAAGGCTTGCAATCAAAATTGTCGATGGGCAATGTCATACCCTTACTTTCAACATGGTTTTCTGGTTTTGCACTGCCTGCGGGTGCCTATTGTTTCTCTTTAAACGAATATTTGCGGCAAGTTAGGTACAATTGAGTCCTCTTTGGATATCGAGATCCTGTTCTACCCAAGTGTGATGGTGGCTTCCTGTTTGACAACACTGTTTATATGGCATTTGCGGTTACATTTTCAATTTAATTTTGTGTATCCGAGTCAAGTGGTTTGTTCAGCACACTCATCCCTGACATTTAGCCAACCGTACGCCAGCGTTTTTCGAACAAAATCTTGGATCTATTGTGGTTTTTTCAGCCACATCTCTCACTGTACACCCTATGTTGTACATCTCGTTGCAACCTACAAAAAAATAGGATTCAATTGCATCTAGATGCAAAAATCATTGACAAACACACATGTGCACACATGATCTCTGTTCTCTACTTCGTTCCATTCAATTCTCTGGTCAGAACGGATTTGATTGGATTTTACAATTCAATTTTCATTTCTCAAACAGAAACAGAAACAGAGACTCATCGTGTTCTATTGTTGTAACTCTTGCTCATCCAAGCTATCTATCTGTCTGTCTGTCCGTTTGTACTCGTATCTTATCAGTTCGTACCTCTTGACCTGTTCCTAATATTTCTTCCTCCAGTTTAGAATTTAATTTCTGTTGATATGGAAGCTCTAGGCTTTTGGAAAATTGCAAACTGATAAGACAATGATTGATAAGACAACTGTTGCTCGCTATACTTGTATGCATTTCATATTTTGATTATCTAAATTGGTTTGATTGAAATTTGAAATACGTTTTTCCCCGCTTTTCAGATGAATTATCTACAAAGTTCACTACAAGAAAGTAATTCATCTGACGGAATTCTTCTTCCTTTCCAATACAGATACCACCGACTAGATACTTTGAATAGTGCCTGACACGATGACAAACGGTTGTCCACTGAAGGTGGCAATTAGAAATGTAAATCTAATCATTTAGAGAGTAAGATATTAAGCGGGACTACTAAACGATTAGTAAATTATTAGAAATGTCAAACTGAAATTACACTCGTATTTGTTATCCGCATATTTGAATAATTTATTATTTTGGCAGGAGAAAATAGAAAGATACAGCATCTGTGTGATGCTGGCTGCGTAGATTTGACAGCTTTTACGAATTTATGCAAATTTCCATTGGGAAGATGCCATTAATACAAAACGGCGTTGATAGATCGTTTACCTCGGATTTGTTGTTGTTTTTTTTTGTTTTCAAAAAGGTACGACTTAATAAATGTATTTCTTTGGGGAAGTTTTGCTTGAAATTCGGAAATTTTCTTACTCTGAAAACCATCGAGATCTTTCATTTGTCTATTAATCAAAAAATCTACGGGACTATGAAGAACATTGCAGACAACAGGAGCTTCAAAAAATCGAATATTAATTTTATGTTACGGAGAATGAGACAGCAAAAGGAGTTCCACAGGGCTGCGGATAGGGACCGCTTCTCTTAAACATATTATTTGTTACAAATTATAATGGGTCGTTAAGATGGCATAATACATTTTTACTGTACTAATAACCAACTCATTAAAATTAGAGAAATTATGGTGTCTGTCATTGAACGCAGAACCAGTAATAATCTGTCAATCAATTCAATGCGTCAGTGCGATTTAAATATCCTACGGAGCGTAAAACTTGACAATTTATCTGTTGAAACGATCGAAAAAAAATTATGTTACATTAGTATCATTGAATAATCATAGGAAACAAATCTCACGTCGAATTAAGCTTATTAAGGCCTGTCTGTAAGTTGGATGTATGACAGCTGGTTCGAAAAGTCCCAGTACATAGATGGCGACTCTAATAACAACGTTACGTGTCAAAATTCGAAGACAAAACCTCGGAAAAAACGTACGTTGATAAAACCCTGCTATTTAATGGAACAGAATACCGATAAAACTCGCTTGAAAAGTGTTATAAGGGATCTGCGCCGTCGAAAGCAACCATTTGTCGGTGTTACACAAATGATGCCAGATGCTCTGGTCTCCTAAATGAGGCTGTTATGCCGGAAAATGTAGAAAAAATACCGAAAATCGTTTTGAACAATTGTAAAGTAAAAGTGCGTGAGATAGCTGACATCGTACAGATATCAATATGCCGTGTACATAATATTTTACATCCGTATTTGGGTATGCGAAAGCTCTATTCGAAGTGGGTACTGCTTTTGAACCAAAACTAACAACGTGGTGATGATTCAGAAGTCAGAGCGCTGTTTGGAGTTGTTTAAGAGACATTTTTTTGTTGGGTATGTGACAATGGATGAAGGTTAGGTTAGGTTAGGTAAGAGTGGCTGTTGGAAATACCAACCCACTTAGGCCTATTGGCCCATTGTGATGCCACGTGGATCTATGATCTTCTTACTACTGGAACCAGTTTGAGCTTATAATAAAGCGTAGGAGACTGTTAACGTCTATTTTTTCTAAATCGTTTAGGTCGTTGTAGAAGAAAGCTCCTAGATGAAGCTTCCTTCTCTGAGAGAGAGCTGGGCATGTGCAGAGTAGGCGGGGGATTGTTTCCTCCTCTTCCTCGTCCATGGAGCTTCTAAAGAACTCGTTAGTAAAGGCGCCAAGCCTTCTTGCGTGCTTGCCTATAAGGCAGTGTCCGGTAATGACACCTATTATGGCGCTGAGATGTTTCCTATCTAAAAGGATCAGACACTTAGATCGACTCAGATCCAGCCTTTGCCAGATCTGTTTGGTCGCTAGACATGTTTGTCCAGCAGTCCACCTAAGGTCCGTTCTTTTATTGGCATCTAGCTTTAGTGTTAGTTTGCACGTAGCGATTTGTATACCTATACTACCTTTGTCCGGTAGGATAGGTAGAGTGGTTCCAATTTTGGCGAGTTCATCGGCTCTGCAGTTCCCTGGAATGTCTCTGTGGCCCGGCACCCAACAAAGGTGAATGTTGAACTGCTCTGCCATCTCCATGAGAGATGATCGGCATTCAAGGGCAGTTTTAGAATATAATGAGACCGAGTCCAGGGACTTGATGGCGGCCTGACTATCCGAAAATATGCGGATAGCCTTTGCAGATATCACGTTTTTCTTCAGCCAGGACAGAGCTTCTTTAATCGCCAAAATTTCCGCCTGGAACATGCTACAGTGATTTGGAAGGCGGAAAGAGAGGCTTAGATTTAGCTTATCTGAGAAAACACCGCCACCAACTCCGCTGTCGGTTTTAGATCCATCTGTGTAGAGATGGATTGACTTGTCCTCCATGAAAGCATCCTCCTCCCAGAATGATCTAAAGGGGAAGCTTACATGGAAGTTTTTGTCAAACCAAAGTTCAGGTATGGTGTAATCGGTGTTCTCTGTGAGGATTCCTAATGTATTAAGAATGTTGGCGTGGCCAAATGAAATGGACAATGGATGAAACATGGTGACTATTACCTGTTCGCAAACCTCAAAAGAATGCTTGTCAGAGAGAGAGAGGTGATCGAGGAAAACGGAGCATAAGAAAGGCATAGAAATGTTAGAGCGGTGCATTAATGATTGTACAACTCCTAAGGTCGTGGCTTCGTTGCCACCAACTATCACTTTGTTTCCCGATAAGTTCATGCCACCAGGGGACACATATTGTATTGGTACTAATCATACTAGGACTCTCAAGATAAATATGATATACTGCCACTGGTCGCGAGTCGGTAAGTCAACACAACAATAAATTGATTCTGTGCCGTCCTTAGGAGCTCAACATATCTTGAACGTCTCTGTGATGCATTTTGAGAAAATACTTGGCTATATGTCGTATTGAGCAAAGAGCTTAAGCTAAATGACCGTCATGTACGTTGAACGTTCATTGATTGGTGCCTATTGAAGATGGAAGAAAATCCAGTGACGAGACACGTTTTTGTATTGCGCAGCTACATTGTGTATGAACAAATTGACTGTTTGGTGTGTTTTTCATGATAGAGAGGCCGCTATCGCTCTTTGATTTTGGCTAAATTGAAGCTGAAAAGACTGGAGGATAAGTGGTTTCAAAGTACCCGCCACACAGTTGTGCCATAGACGAAGACAAAGTTCGGTGAATGTCTTATTCGCCGAAAATGGGTGTTTCAATTGGCCGTGTGACTCACAGATATAACATCTTTAGAGTGTTTTCTTCTGGATTACATTTGCCTGCCTATTTTAAAGGCAATTGGCTCTAATTCAGAAGAGGTGATGGTCGATAGGATCAATTCGGGTGAGTAGGGTGGATGAGCCAAGATTTGATATTTCAACCCTGATAGCTTGAGGAGCGTTAACTGAACTCCAAGTTCCCTAAGTGGCTCACTCACGTATATCTATTCTCCTGACCTCTTCCTGTTATTGTACAGGATCTACATTTCATCACAAGTGACGACTTGATGCAAAAAAAGTCAAACTTCCAAACGTCTTAGCATACACGTTGGTATTCAAAAGTCGGGTATCCATCTTTCTAATTGTTTTTACCTTTCGAATGATTGAAAGGTTCGCAGCAAGAGAAATAACAGTTCCTGCTAGATTTTCTTAAATAGCTTCATTGTCGACAATCTCCTCTTGTCTTCGCTTTGGCTTATTCCTTTAACTAAAAATCTTCGAACAATTATTAATAAAGTGTTTTCCAATAGGGACTTGACAACTTTGAATTTAATTTGTGAACGCACTCTTTCACTAATCATCGAACTGTCACTGTCAATTTATTCAGTAAACTCAACATTTTCATCATGGTAAAGTACACGATCGAGCAACGTCTGCAAATTATAAAAAATTTTCCACCGAAATTCGGATCCGATGACTGCAACTTTAAGAGCGTTAACTCCAATTTTCGGTCGAAATTCTCGCCCTAGTAGACAGGCAATAACAAGTTTAGTGGAAAAATTCGAGTCTACATATTCGTTGTGTGATGTTGCCGTGTCAGTGAGACAACGGGTTGGTCGAAGTGTGGAAAATATCGCTGCCGTT
Organism: Volucella bombylans; assembly: GCA_949129095.1. NCBI lineage: Eukaryota > Metazoa > Arthropoda > Insecta > Diptera > Syrphidae > Volucella > Volucella bombylans. The sequence continues at coordinate 10,601,050 of OX422144.1, forward strand.
CAGGCGTCCGTAGCAAACGATCCAAATCAGTCAATTCCACGGCCTTCTCAAGAATTGGGCATCGCTCAGACCACATTATGGCGTATTTTGCGTAAGGATCTTGGTTTACACTCACACAACATCAAGCTGACTCAAGAATTGAAGCCGATGGACCATTTGAAGCGACGTACGTTCTCTCATTGGGTTCTGGAGAAGATGCGCCAAGATGATGAATTTCATCGCAAATCATCTTCAGTGACGAAGCTCAGTTTTGGCTCAATAGCTTCGTCAATAAGCAAAATATGCGTTATTGGTCGGGTGAAAATCCACATGTGCTTCATGAATCACCACTTCATCCACAAAAAATAACTGTTTGGTGCGGTTTGCATGCCGTCGGCGTTATTGGGACATATTTTTTCGTCGACGATAACGATCGTCACGTTACTGTGAATGGTCAGCGTTATCGTGCGATGATCACCGATTATTTTTGGCCCAAATTGGGAGATATGGACTTGGACGACATGTGGTTTCAACAGGATGATGCCACAAGACACACAGAACACGCTACAATCGATTTATTGAAGAGTAAGTATGGTGAGCGTGTTATATCAAGAAATGGGCCAGTCGATTGACCGCCTCGTTCGTGCGATTTAACGCCGCTTGACTATTTTCTGTGGGGCTACGTTAAGCCATTGGTTTATGCCAACACGCCTACGACGTTGGAAGAGCCCAGAGCCAACATTGAACGCGAAATAGTCGTTAAAAATTCGGCCCAACGAATCGTTTACATTTTACAGCCAAAGTACAGGGACATGTATCCGGAAATCAATATGAACAGCAAAGAGTATTATCGTCAGCAAATGAGTATATGAGATTAGAAGTAGCAGACAGGAGAGAATTGATGAAAATTAAAAAAAGTGTCAGAGATAGAATGGAGCCCTGGGGCACATCAGAATTTATTTTGTGAATATCAAATTTGAAACCATCCAAGACGACTGGAATTGGCCGTTCCGAAAGTTGAGAGTTCCATTGAAGGAGAGTTTTATCGATCCCAAATGCACGATTTTCGACAAAACAAAAGCCTGTTGCCGAGCTCTGCCAAATGCCTTGGAAGTAGCAAGTGCAACTGGTTCTGGTTCCACTTTTCGATGAAACATGCTATCAAATTATTCGTGGAGCTATTGCTAAGAAAACCGTACTGCCGGTCCTTAAGAACTTTTTGTATTTCGAGATATTTCACGAGCCGATGGTTTATCAGGGATGAATGTTAGAATTAGATTGGAAGGTGGTGAGAGATGGTCCATACTGACATGCCACAATTAAAGAGATCTTCAATTAACGTGTACTACTGAGAAATTAGCTTGCCCACCCTATTTTTCGATTCAAATACTTCTCAAGAGCTGTCATCACTAATCCGTAAAAGACAATTAATTTTACTACCAAGATATATAGCAATTAGATTATGAAGAAACCGCTGCCCTTTTGCAGAAGTACAAGATATGCAAGTCCTATAATACAGCTGCTCAAAGAACATACAAATATTTCTTTGGTTCTGAGTAGGTGCACTATAATCTGGCAGATATTGATTTCGAATCTGCTCAAAGCCATTAGGGCGAGTTCCTCAATAGTCAACGACTTTTAAGTTGCAGGGCTGTTTCAAGAGATCCAAAATAGGTCCAAAATAGGATCCAAATGAAAAAGTAAATGAGAGCCTTTGATACAAAAGATGTAAGACTGATTGGATTAATGACTTTAGAAGCAATTTACAAAAGCTGGTGAAGACTTGCCCTAAATTGAATCAAGTACAAAGTATGGTGTGTCAGCAACCTTTCTTAATATAAGACAGTTTGTGACGTATAATAATAAATGAGCAAGAATTATGCAATTTGATCATATTGACTTAAATGGTTCCAAACTATTAATCACCCACTTAAGTTTCGCGTTACTAATACGTCAGATTACCACACGTGCCCTAAAGCAGGGGAAAGAAGTGGACGTAATTATTAGAACCTTCAGAAAGGCCCTTGATAAAATCGCATACAAGTCAATTCTTTCCAAGCTGAATGAACTTAATTTTCAATGTATGTTGAAACCTTGGATTAAATCCTACTTGGAGCAACGATGCCTTTAAATCCACTTCGGGTGTTCCACAAGGCAGTCAAGTTGGCCCTTTAATTTTCATTTTCACTATCAATGATGTTGTTATGCGGATGATATGAAAACCCATAGACTACTTTCCATTTTTTCTGACCGAAACTTTTACAGGCTCCTTGAGCTCAACATAACGAAATGCCAACCAATCTCTGAATCTCGAACTGAATTGCTTGGACTTGCACGCTAATTTTGATACAGATCCCAACTTCTGCACCCATCTTGATTCCATAATAAGCAAAGCTGCTTGGCTCTGCCCTACTTTTGTTAGGTCACTTCTTGAGTATGCCAGTTATTACTATGAAAACCACGTTCTACGTATCGAAGCTATCCAACGCAGATGTATAGGATTCACCCTGGCCCCTATGGGCTGATCACAACATCATGCCAAGAACCAATATTTAAAACTTTGAAAAGATGTACCTATGTAACTGTGGTTAGCTGCTAAGCCCTTGAGCTCACGAAATATTCAACACTGGTTAGGGACTATTGAAAATGTCAGTAATAATGAAAGAATGACAATGATACTGGGGCCAAAGCTAAACAAATAGAGTCCAAGGATATCGGAATAAAATGTATAAAATCAAAACAATTTTTAGGCCTTAAATGAACTCATATTTTGCTGAAGGAAAGTATTAGAATTAAAGGTAAGAGGGGGATTGAGAATGCATGAGGAGGTTCTACGAAACATTTTGTCAATCTCATCTGGATTGGCAAGCAGTGGATGAAGAAGTATTACTAAGAACCCTTAAGGTAATGAAGCAATGATTTGCTTTTTTACCAATTATTTTGGACACAGTCACGAATGTGGCTCGAGATTTGCGAGATTCAATGGGATAGGTCCAGCATTCATTGCAAGTCCCTATTTGGTGGGAGCTCTGATCCCTTCTTGACGTCGTACTCGTCAGCCTTGCTTTTTGAAAAACAAAAACCTATTTGACATCGTTATTTCTGTATTTTGTTGGAAGACGTTTACGGCTGTGGAATTTCATTCAAACTCTATCAGTGACCACAAAAAAGAATGTTTTTAAGTGAATGGCATATCTGGCAACTACTTTGATACCTAAAGTTCCATGAAGCAATTCAAGGACATGAAGAATAACTACTATACTAGTACACTCAGAAGCAAAAATAGGAAAGATCGATCGATCCCTCTAAGATCGGTAGAAAAAGGTAGAAACAGGAAACGTTTGCGTCCATTTCCCATTGTTTTAACAGATGTTCTTTCGGATTCGATACAAAATCAGCCCAATCACATCCTTCCCAAAGAATGGACATTGAATTCAAGAGACGATTAGATGCCTCCCTTGTGAGAGGATAACTTTTAAATTTCACTGTATAAATGCGAAGGCGACACGAAAAAGTGTAACGTCTATCAAGCTGCGAGGAAGGTCTTACGATAAACAGTTTTCCCTCTAATTCACTTCAAAACTTTAGATGACAATCCTTCAGGGCAACTAGACTTGCCACTACATGTCCCAGTATACATTAACCACCTTATGAATCAGGCTAGTCTTTTGAAACTTGCCGGTACTATTGAAAGTAGACTCTAGTTGATTGCTCTCAGTAACAAGAGGTTCGGTTGCAGATGGCACATTTGATGAGTATCGCTAGGTCAATATGGGATAGTTGTCTGCCTTTGCCACTGTCAAGAATCCCTCGGTTATGGAAAATTGCCAAAGAAGCAGATAAGAAGTTGGGAAATTGTCATTTTGGATTGTAGATAGATTTGGATCGCGAATTATAACAGAGAACTTTGTTTTAATAGGTATCACAAGAAAAAAAAATGCAAAAAATACCAGACCAGCTTCTCTGTATGTTTCCCCAGAGTTGTGCCTCATTTCTTCTTGAACCAAAAAAAAAAAAAAATTAAATGGCAAGAAAAACGCGAATTGAAAAGTGAGAGAGGTTGTGGCTTGATTGGTGCCGTTGGCTTGTAACTCTACTGATTCAGTTCGTATCGTTTCGATCGTTTTGCTATGGCAGAACTATTGTGTGTATATTTACTGGCAGACAGGTACTACTAATCCACAAACACGCTTCGTTGCACTCACTTTTCCTGAATGAATCTCGGATTTCCACTCAGCTGCTGGGATAGGTTTCGATGATGGTGATGTTTACGGCTGCTGCTGCTGCGCTGTTTCTGTTGTTACTGGTGTTGATGTTGATTTAATCGCACTAATGTCACAACTATGTTGCACTAATGAAAATCGAAAAAAAAAAAACAACAACAAATAGATACAGATGCGACCGTTACTGCAACTACGGACTTCGACACTTTGCCTTCAAGTTGGAATTGAACCGATTTTAATAAAAAATTTCGCCCACGTCAATCAAATTTCTCACATTTACGGACAAAAAAAACAAAAACAAATTGATCATTCGAATGCCCGATGTTGCAGGAATGTGCTGCTCACAATTAGCTCGCGAAACTTTGCAGCGAAACTACATACTCGTAATCGTTGCGTCGTCGCCGAGAAAAACTCTCTAAACGAAGACTTTTTTCAAAATGAAAACAACTTTTTCAACTCTTTTATTTTTTTTTCTTTTGGTTTTCTTGTGGCCAATTGATAGACAATAACGGTGAAAAAGTTTAAGTTAAGCGCTCTCAACTGAATACCAAATAAATTAGCCGTTTCACGTACAATATCTGCTCGTAGTGTCTACGTACGTACGTCTGTACACATGCGAGTATCTTTCAGCTTTTTCTTTGAAGCAAGCGCGCAGATTATTTCGAAAAAAAATTAAGAAATAGAAACCGCCTCTGGACGGTCAAGTGTGTGCTCGCCGCAGAGAAATGACTTTGATTTGTATTTTATTATAAACAATTTAATGGAGGGGGAAAGGCGCGGGCAATGGAGGAAAGAAATTCAACAAAACTTTTCATTTACACTTGTCACGCGCATATACCTAACCGAACCAACGAACAACAAACGAGCCAACAACGATCCAACCGATCAAGACGAGCGACGACTTTGCACTGATCTCTACTGTGGCTACGGTTCCACCAGGCACCGCCACCAATTCGACGGGGCAGAGCCACTCTTTGCACATTTAATTCGAATTTGATGCCAAGGCATCGCTTAAGCTGGAGATTTGCTTGAACCTGAGCTGATGCTCAAAGCTGCCCATGGAAGAGCGCCAATGATTGCGCCGTAAAGTGTATCTAAGTTGGTTGAATGGAGCACTCTTTCGATAAGAGAAATTCTGCATGATCATGCAGTGGTTGATCACTGATCATACTAATTGCAGTGAGATTAAGTTCCCTTTACTCTCCATTAGGCGGCTTGTTACACTTACATTTCTGTATCTCAAATTGGCAAATGTCGTTTCAATGTTACACGCGGATTGACGCAGCTCGAACGTTTGACCTAAGTACTTTTGAATTGATAATGGAACATTGAATGAACAGTAACCCAAAGAATTGTTTGTTTGTTTTCTCTTTCTCACGAGTCACTATGATAGATGATGAATTTCAGAAACAAAAAACAAGGCTTCGCATGACATTGTGATCTTTGACGTTGGCTTTGAAACAAACTTTATGTCCGTTCAGTTTTTGTTCCCTCAATTTGATTCGTCACTCTGTCGTGTTTTCATTTTATGAATCGAAATAAATTAAATCCGAGTCCCTGACCCTGTTTATTCCCAAAATACTGCTAGTCTGCCGATTGGATTTTGACTTGATTTTCTTCGTTTACGAGTTCCGAACTCAGAAAGCAACATGAAGTCTGAAATGTAAAAATTTTGCGAACTTATGGGGTTGCAATTAAAATTGTAAAAAAGTATTACAACTTGAACAGGGAATATGATGGATGCTCACTCCATATTCTGAACTGCCCACTAGAATCTTAGAAGAGAGGAAATTTTATCGCTTCTGAGGTGATTGACTTGACACTTTCTTTTACTGAGTTGCCATAGAGTCCTTGAAACGTCTTCAGATCAAGTGAACGAAGGACCAGAAATATGAATTCGAGGAAATTTTTTTGTCGTGAGCGTAATTACTCCAAAAAGCTGTCCACAATTTATGCCTGGCACTATACACACAAAGCTCAGACTGGTGAAAACGCTATTTCTGCTTATAATTAACTACGCTGCTGTTGTCTATTGCAAGCTTGTCTCACACTACCACAACTCTGTTCTTGGTTGTACTCTCAAACAATTTCTCGACCTAAGATGTTGTGTAGTAGACCGCAGCTATTCGCCTGAAAGCGACTACACATTTGGCCACGCTAATGTTCTTAATATATTACCTGAACTTTGGTTTGAAAAACTTCCATGTAAGCTCCCCCTCTAGGAGGAAAAGTCAATCCACTTTTACGCAGATAGGCCTAAAACTGATAGCCGGGTTGGTGACGGTGTTTTCTCAAATAAGCTAAATCTAAGCCTCTCCTTCCGTTTTCCAGGCGGAAATGATGGCGATTAAAGGCGATTAAATTGCAAAGGATATCCGCATCTTTTCGGATAGTGCGGCCGCTATCAAGTCCCTGAACTCAGTCTCATTACGCCGATGATCTCCAACCTTCACCTTTGTTGGGGGCCGGGCCACAGAGACATTCCAGGGAATTGTAGGGTCGACGATCTCGCGAAAATTGGAGCCACTTTACCTATTCTTCTGAGGCGAGTTAAAATCTAGCATATAACTTCCGATGAGAACATAGATATCAATACAGCGTGAGATACTCACTCACTCACTCGACCACTTACCCACTGACCCTTGTCTTCATCATACATAAATTTTGTAAGTACTGCAACTAAGTCATGGTGTCATGCCATTAGGTAAGAACTAAGCGACGTCAACCTGGTGATGCACAGTGTACTCGTAGTAACTATGATTACACATCAATTGCGCTTATTTCACTTCTTCGTGACTTCCCAAACTTACAAGCATTAGTGCTGAGTAGGAGAATACAGTAGCACTCTGATGATATGTTAGAAATGAATGAACTCAGACTTATGACGGTTGAATTTGCGTGACTAAGTCAACGATAGCGCGCGACTACCTTCCACGTATTTTGAGCTGAGATCAGTTTTTAGGACTAGTCAGGGTGCTGAAGTAGAAGATGAGGACAAAGGCAGCTCTCAAACGAAGCGGGCTACAGACTCCCGAATGCATGATCCCTTATGTGTAAGGCCTTCCTGATTATACGTGAGCTTAACAAGATGGGTACGAAGAAACCCTACTGTAGCGAGGCAAGCAATTACCTCGGATAGGTACGGATTAACTGTCAAGGACCCTGTAAAATTAAAGCAGAAGAAGAAGGACTGCTAGCGGAAGCGCTAGACTGTTGAAAAGCGGTGCGATCGGCTGGACAGAAGGAAAATAAAAATTGTGACATACGAGGGTTGTCTGAAAAGTTTCCGACCGCAACGTAAAGATAGCGTCACTCGTTAATAAAAGGTAGTGAATGCTAGTTGTGCATCTTTTGACAGTTACTTACCGAAGTTTCAGTCATTTTGGACGCGCAGTTTTTAGTTGACAGTCGTTTGAGTGAGTCGATGTGAGTGTTTTTTGTGAAAATGGAAAAAATTAAGTATCGAGCTTTGAAAGGTAATACACCTACGCAAGTCAAAAATTTGTATATGGGGACTCTGCACCATCTTTTACCACAGTGAAATTTTAGGCAGCTGAATTTAAACGTGGCCGTAAGAGCTTGGGAGATGATGAACGTTCGGGACGTCCAAAAACATTGCTAAAGTTCACCAAATGGTGTTAGACGACCGCCGAATTAAAGTGAAGGAGATAGTAGACGTTATGAAAATGTCAAAAGAACGTGTTTGTTACATATTAAATCAAGTTTTAGACATGAGAAAGCTGTCCGCGCGTTGGCTGCCGCATTTGCTTACGTTAGACCAAAAACGTGTTCGAATGAACATTTCCAACTCTCTGTTGGCGCAGTTTAGGCGCAATAAACCCGAGTTTTGGCGCCGATTAATTACTGTAGATGAAACTTGGATACACCATTATACGCGCGAAACAAGAATTCAGTCAAAACAGTGGACTGCAAAGGGCGAGCCGGCTCCAGAAAAAGCAAAAACTGTTTTTTCGGCTGGGAAAGTGATGGCGACTGTTTTTTGGTATAGTAAAAGTGGAAAAACCATTACAGGAGCATACTACGCATCATTACTTGCCAAGCTGAATTCAGAAATTTTGGAAAAACGGCCACATTTGCAGAAAAAGACAATCCTGTTTCACCAAGATAACGCCGCGTCTCACACCTCAGCGGTTCCCATGGCGAAAAACCATGAATTACGGTTTGAACTGCTTGACCATCCACCTTATTCACCAGATCTAGCCCCAAGCGACTTCTTTTTGTTCCCTCATCTAAAAACTGTGCTCGGAGGGCAGGCAATAACAAGTTTAGTGCAAAAATTTGAGTCTACATATTTGTTGTGTGATGTTGCCGTGTCAGTGAGACAACGGGTTGGTCGAAGTGTCGAAAATATCGCTGCCGTTCAGGCGTCCGTAGCAAACGATCCAAATCAGTCAATTCCACGGCCTTCTCAAGAATTGGGCATCGCTCAGACCACATTATGGCGTATTTTGCGTAAGGATCTTGGTTTACACCCACGCAAGATCAAGCTGACTCAAGAATTGAAGCCGATGGACCATTTGAAGCGACGTACGTTCTCTCATTGGGTTCTGGAGAAGATGCGCCAAGATGATGAATTTCATCGCAAAATCATCTTCAGTGACGAAGCTCAGTTTTGGCTCAATGGGTTCGTCGTGGGTGAAAATCCACATGTGCTTCATGAATCACCACTCCATCCACAAAAAATAACTGTTTGCTGCGGTTTGTAAGCCGGCGTCGTTATTGGGCCATATTTTTTCGTCGACGATAACGATAGTCACGTTACTGTGAATGGTCAGCGTTATCGCGCCATGATCACCGATTATTTTTGGCCCGAATTGGAAGATATTGACTTGAACGATATGTGGTTTCAACAGGATGATGCCACAAGCCACACAGCACACGCTACAATCGATTTATTGAAGAGTAAGTATGGTGAATGTGTTATATCAAGAAATGGGCCAGTCGATTGGCTGCCTCGTTCGTACAATTTAACGCCGGTTGACTCTTTTCTGTGGGGCTACGTTAAGTCATTGATTTATGCCAACACGCCGATGACGTTGGAAGAGCTCAGAGCTCAGTCGTTTCGGCCGAAATGTATGGCCGAGTCGTTGAAAATTGGGTCCAACGAATCGACCGCTGCAAACGTGCCCGCGGTGGCCATATGAACGAAGTCGAGTGCCATTCATAAATATTGTGATTGTACTTTAAGCCGATAATAAAGTTTCTGAAATATCTCAAATGGTTTGCGTTTTATTTACAAAAAAAGTTGTCAAGTCCTTATTGGAAAAGCCTATACAAAGTGACATGTATATGGCAGTGACATATATGACCATAGTGACATAACGACAGTGACATAACGGCAATAGAAGTAACTCTTATTAGGGAGCGGGTTTGTTGTAATGGGTAGACAAAGGCCTTCGGAATACTGTAATAATCCAAACCGAGGCTAAATTTGCCAACTTCAGCTTGATATGGTTTCACGCGCATGCAGAAGGAATACTAAAAAATGTTATTACGGAGCTCTTGAACAAAATCTATAAGCAACGCCCTAAGGTCAACGTTGTAAACGTTTACTATAAATAGGACAAGAGGACACATTTGATAGAACAACTGGAAAGCATAAAATTCACGACGGGACGTCTAGAAATTGAGTTAGACTTATAAACCTTGCAATTGCACCAATTCCCCATTATTCACTTGTCATCCACCTGACAATAACACAATCAAACCAAGTGACTGTGTTGATATCGACGCAAGGCACTCCGTGCGGTATTATAGATTCCGAACTTTCTGAGACATTCGGGCTACCTTCTTGCAGCCAAAGTACGTCTATGTCTATATGAGGAGGTTAAACTTTGAACGACTGTAATCAAACCAGAACTTTGCCGATTGCAACCTCTCGTCAATGTCTTTACAACCTGCCTGAAGAAGAGTTGAATCAATGCCAAGAGACCATCGGTAATGTTGCACCTGATGTCACGGATTTCATCCAACCAACCGTTCGAAATCTCGGCAAAACAACTGACCTATGAAGACGAAAAAGAGTGATTTCCGAAACGTGACGGAACACCAGCTTCTCCGTCAAGAAAAGGAAAGTAAATGGGAAAAAGCTACTCCAGGAACAACATTCGAAATAGAAAAAGCATCTCAAAGTAGCAAAGAAATTTGGTACTGGGGTCATAGTCGCTGCTGGTGATATGGATGAAACAGCTCTGTAGAGTGTGAAACTGCCAGGACAACTTCTTTAGCGATTAAAGTCAATAATTCAGCTCGACATAAACGAGGTAAAGATAGAAATGTCTAAACTAAATCATAATAAGGCTGTCAGTATGTACGGCCTACTAGTCGAGCTATTTAAGGTAGCAGGAGATGACTAGGTGGACAGTGCATACCAATTCATTTGGAAGATTTGGTAAGAGAAAAATATAAAAATATAAAGAGGGGGAATCTCTTTACTGCGCCGACTATAGACGCATCACTATCCTTAACATCACGTACAAGATCTTGTCGGCCGTTGAAACCATTTGTCATTGCCTTAACATGCCTATTGCACAGAATCATGGACATTTGTGAAGCAGATGAAGATACCCTGGTCGTTTGGAATGAGAGATTTTTTGAGTGATTTGTGGTCCCCTTTGCTTGGAAGAGCTTTAGAGCTCTAAGGCGATATGTAAGGTACATATGCTCAGAATATTTTGTCATACAAGTGCTATTTGCTTTTTTACAGAGACTTTAAAAAATCATCTAAGCCAAAATATGGAATTATGATCTTCTACACGGATTAACTGAACAACTCGCTTCGACTTTTGGTGATGAAGTACCATCCCGGGCCACCGTGTTTCGCTGGTTTTCCGAATTCAATTGCTACTGGAGGCATTTAACTTCCTACAAAAGCTTGTTGTGTAAGGCCAACCAACACACTGAACTATTGCATAAACCAAGTAAGTAGATATTCGACAAGCTGTTTATCATCTTTTTACTCTTCCAAATACTTCAACCCGATGTTGTCCTCAATGTTCGGAATAGTCAATAACAGCATTTGTCCAGCCCGTCCCTAAAACAGACGAATCTTCATCTCTCTCCTCCTACATACCCATTGCACGTCCCTTCTTTCCAAGGTCATGGAAATTCTGATAAATCATCAGCTCATGAAATATCACGAAACTCGAAAACTTCTCAATGACCGGCTGTACGGTTTTCGTAGCAACAGGTCCTCTGGTGATTTGATAACATGTCTCACCGAAAAGTGTAATGTCTACACGATCAGGCCTCAATATTAAAGGCATTTATCCGCCCAAAATTGGAGTACAGTGCACACATCTGGTCGGGTGCTCCCAAAACATCTGTGCCCGTGCTAGATAGGATTCCAAACCGTGCGATAAAACTTATTGACGATACTAATACAAGTCAATCAATTGACACTCTCGAACACCGACGTAATGTCTTGTGTCTCACTCTATCTTATCGCTATTTCCACCACCAGTGTTCCACTAAAATCGCCAGTAACATTCCGCCCATTCAAACTTTCAACCGTAACACCTCGTCTCGCTATGAATGCTCATCAGTATACTCTCAAGCCCATTTTCGGACGTACTCTAAAATATCGTAATTTGTTCCTAAGCTGTACAACTAGCTTGTGGAATGCCCTGCCTAGCTCTTTATTCCCTAGTCATTATAAACTTCATACATTTAAAACCAGCATTCACCGGCACCTCTTTTTCCATCCTGATTTCCTTCGCGCTGTGTGCAAACATTTTAAGGGTACCTAAATCTATTGAGCCCGCGCATTTGGCGGTACTCAAATCAAACTCGGTTGCTCCCGAGATCTGAGCAACAGGCTTGTCGTAAAGGAAGCAAATGGTGATAGGTTTAAGTATGAGGAAAACCCAAAAAGGCCGGAGTTGGATTGCTTCACCACGTCACTCTATTAAAATACTGAATATCTACAGTACGCATGATGATGGTATTGTAAAGAGTCACAATAAAGGCAACATCCGTCCAGTTTAATGAACAGCGGAATATCTGTAATCAAAAAATCAAAGTCAATTTGCCATCTCGATATGATATGGCAGGCCTACCTCAATCAATACAAGTGTTTTGATTGTTTCACCACTCAAACAACTAATCGCCCCATATCACATGGAATACAGAATCCGCCATATCAGTGAGGCTCTATATACGAGTATGTCAAGGTTTGTGTGAATCCAACGCCAATACCTCAAGAGTTCATGGGCCATTTCTAATCTCATCAATAGGGAGTATGGCACTATCTGCGTCATGTTTTTGTTTACTTGCCATATGCAGACGCACTATTTACTCTAACAGTACGCAGTACGCAAACAACAAAATGCGTCTCCAGAGAAAATCGCAAATTAGTTATATTGTACAGTATTTGCCGATGACGTTGCTTGTCATCTTCTACTCGTACATCTCACTAATTACCTATTCAAACAGAGCTTCAATCAACATTTTGTTCCTATTGAAATGGCCACTCCAAGAAATTCCACTTCGATGTCTTTCTTTAGAAATTCAAGTCATCACCACATCTATTCGTGCCAAATTATCCATTTCAATTTGTTAGCAGCAAAATCAGGGAAAACTTCTGTGTGCCCCCAAAAACCATGGCACACATGCATACGACTACTCATGTACCGGCAAACTTCGACAAGTATTCCACTTTCGTTTTCCACTTCAATTAAAAGTTTCCTTTCAAGTCCTAAGTTGAGTAAGGAATCGTGTCCTTATGTGAGGCGATGGCATGAAAGCCATCTCCGCCGCAAAACATTAATTTCCTGCCTACTCTGGAAACAAAACTGAAGTTTTCGGAAAAGTACAAATCGAATCCAGCCTTGGAACACACTATTGAGAATCTTAGGAAAACCACACAAATCTTTTCAATCCAATTGATTTGACAGGGGAGTATACGAGTAGATACGAGTAGGTACTCGTAATTGTATACTAGTATTGGTCTTTCCTTTCGCTTCGTAGTAATCTATTTTACATTTTCCGGTAACAAAGATTGGTTGGCTTTGTGGTGGTTGAAAGAAGTCCATTTACTTGTAGAAGAGGAGTACGAGTACGAGCATGTGAAGTACTACATAGAAGTAACCTCGAGTCAAAACTCGAAGAACAAACTCTCTATGTGCCTCGTCCTCCATCCTTACATCCTTTCCGGTTCGCTTAGCGGACAAATCATCTTTTATTCTCGAAAGGAAACGACTAGAGAAACTTGTTTAATTCCCAAAGAATTCTTGTATAAGTATCCTTCGCTCTTTAGATTGCTATTCAAGCATTTAGCAGATGACAATAAATTTATGTCGCTGTTACTTACTCGTATATAATGGGTACAGTGGTGACGAAAAGTGCTATCTAAATACCATTTCCCATTCCTGATAAGCCCAGGTAAAAGAAAACAGAAATAACGAGATTCAAATGTATTAAATCTGGAGTGCCACAGGCTACCGTGTTTGGTCCAGTCTTGTTTCACATAAAAATGTATGCACAGTTCGTATTGGAAAAACTGGGTGATAGGCTAAGCTTATGATTGTCGTAGGCAAACAACTGCCTGGCTTTAGTTTCCTGTTTATCCCTTAAACTTGAGTGTCTATCTGGCAACATTTAAAAGAAGTAGCTGTGCTGATTCTAGAATCCTTTCTGGTGATGTTGCCGGAGACAATGTACGAAGACCAGTTGAATAAGCAGTCCGGTTGTAATTTCTAAGAGCAATAAGCTCTCAGGTACATCTTTTCGGGAATTACAATGTTCAACTTTTATCGGCGTGAGTGCTGCCTATTTGAATGTGAGGGTAGCCAAATCCATAGCTCTAAGTAGCATGACTGTCACATGGGCAAGTTGAGTATTGTAATCAAGTCATGCTACAGTGGACCTGTAACTAATCTATTGTAGTTGCTTCTGCTGAAAGTTGAAAGAGAATTGATGTAGGGATGGGATGAGATACTAAGTTCAAATAAAGACCTACTCGTTCAGACACTGACTACTAGATAAGAACTGAGCACTCAGATGAAGAAACTAGTCCATTGTCTTTCGTCTTTCCACAAAGATGAGTAAGCGCTGCAGTTACAAAGTACTTATGGTATTAGCACCCACACTGGCATCGCTGAGTACTTGCAGCCTGATGCAAGCTAATGGCGGTAATTGACAGAGATAGTACTCCGCGATGTAGTCATCACTTTAACAGCAAGCATCACAGGATCTTGTATCACTTATGCTCAGCAAATTTAAGCGCTTAAAGAAGCGTAGTGCCCAGTAACGACGAAAGTGAACAGCCTGCAGTATTTCCTACTGAGGGATAGTAGAAAAGCCGCTGGCCTCTTACTGCAAATGCAAGAACCCTGATCGACAAGGCAGGCAGACCTATGTAATTCCGGGTCTTGAGAAACTTAGGGTTGCATGTATTGCTTGTAAGACAGACGCTACTTTTCGTCCTCCAGAAGACACCAGCGCCGCATCATGGATCGGTTTTTTTAACAATCTGTGAAGACCCGACTACATGCCTTATCTGGCCCAGATTCTGGCCGAAATCGTTCCTGGGGGCATGGAAAGTCGATTTTGTATTTTTCCATAACAGGACTTCTGGTGGCACTGCATTAGATAGCATGTCCATAAAACCAGAGTCAGAGGCATATGTCTCTCTTCTGTTTGACGTAAATGCCTGTCGTGTAAACTTAAGTTCACGGGATGGCCATACATCCATGAGAGCCAGGATACGCCTGGCCATCGCTAACCATAATTTCTTTAATATCAATTCCGAACATGTATTGCAGGCAGAAGTAAGTTCCGCCCTTGGTATACGTTGAGGGCGACCTAAAACCTCTTACTGATCTTAGGGTCACAGCACCCAGTATTTTTTGCAACTCTACATTGCGTCAAAACCAACTGGAAGTCACTTCTATCGACTTTAATTACAGTGATGCCCCCACCTCTAACAAGTCAGGCCCAGACTGACTCCCGCTGTATCATGTTTTCAGTCTTGTTGTGGACTCATATCACCGACAGCTTGCAATGACCCCCCGGGATGAAGTACCAAGACTACCGGTAGTCCATGTCATAGGACCACATAACCGGCCGCTCATAATGTTACTGATCAAATCGTAGCAATCTTCGGTGGTGTCAATCTGTCAACCAGCATTCATCTACCCCCGTTCATTATTATACTACGTCATTCATGGGCATACCCTTGAGAAATTGGATGGGAGCCCAGAGTTAAGGGACGCAAGATCATCAAAGCTGCAGTGCTTATTGTACCAACGACCACTTCTCTTTAAACGGAAGATGGCTTTGGGACTGCAGTAGACCGTTCTTTTCGTTCTTTGGAGTCTGTTAAAAGCTAGAGTGACATATTTTCGTTGTAGTTTGTTCAACTGGACAACCGACGCATAAGATATAATTGACCTCATCATAGCTGTATAGATCGGCGTCTTGCTGACTACTTCTTAGAGGCTTTCGACGCAATATGTTTAGGCCAGAGAAGCTTTTTTATCCAGGATGGCACCCAAATACTTAGCTTGTTTGGAGGATTAGATAGCCATGCCTTTAAGTAGCAGATGAGTCAGACCAGCCAGCTCCTCGTCGTCGATCACGTCTAGGGCTACCTGTGCCTTAGAGCAAACAGTCGCTAGATACGACCCAACTTTCATTACAGCTACATAATCCGTATATGCTTGAGCATAGACGTCAAAATATTGAAAGCTTTAAGAAGTGAGTCAACCTTACCCGAGTTTACCCCCGCCATCACGTGTTGGCTGCAGTCAGCATCCGCAATTAGTGTCCTATTCACCAGTATTGCTTTTATGTACGAAACCTATGCCGCGTCTAAGCCATTTTGTCTGGTCGAGATACACATGCCATCAAAAGTTGGGCTGTCGAGAGCACAATCAATGTCGATGAAAATGATCAGCGCGTATTCCTTCTTGTCGAGGACTCCTTCAATTTTTCCTTCCAGAATTTGAAGAACACTCTCGCAAGATCTTGCTCGTTGTGAACAGAGGATGCGTTTGCAAAGTGGTTTTGCGCACATGGATATCGACCTTTCTCCCCATGTACTTCAGCATGAAAGAAATCGGACTTATACGAGTAGGTCTGAAGTTCTTGGCGGGCGTGTAGTCCTCCTATTTAACTGCCTAACAAACAGGTAAGTCAGCTGAAACTGTCCTTCCTTTCATCGATTAACAATGGGTTAAGGGGTCTTAGTGTTCGCAAAACCGAAACCCACTTGTTGATGAACAGGATAATGACGCCTATAGCTGAGTTGTACGTAATTTTTGTACGTCTGGACTGGACTGGATAGGATTGAGAGTTATCTTGCATAATATGGAATCTAAGGACTAGGACTCTTGTGGAAATAGAGGAAGACTAATATGGATGACATCACATCAACAGTGTCTGAAAAATTAGTACTCGTATCTGCAGATTTTTCCAATTTCTTTTAGCTTATTATCTGGCCCGTCCGCTGTGGTTTTAATATTAGTGGACCCAAACTGTTGCTGATCGTTCTAATAACGACATATATTGTAAAATTCGTTTGGCCCTCGAACTTACTAGCGGCGTAGATATCTGGAGTTTAGGTTGGATACATAGGAAAGTGGTTCTCTTACTTACTAAGATAACATCTTCAGCTCTGTCCATAACTAGCTGCCTCAGTAAGACACATTGAGTTGGTTAAGGTCCCCTTCAAACTACATGCGCCTCCAATGATAAGATCGTCCTATAATGTCCCATTGGAGTACTGGTGTCAATTTGCTCTACACGGCCTAGTCGTCCTAATAACTATAAGCACAGCCTACTGAGGTATAGCTCCTCATTGTGCGTTTTTCTGCACTGTCAGTCGGCACAGACGTAACCGAAGATCACATGAAGAATCCCTCGCTAAAAGCAGCTATAATGTCCCATTGGAGTACTGATGTCAATTTGCTCTACACGGCCTAGTCATCCTAATAACTATAAGCACAGCCTACTGAGGTATAGCTCCTCATTGTGCGTTTTTCTGCACTATCAGTAGGCACAGACGTAACCGAAGATCACATGAAGAATCCCTCGCTAAAAGCAGCTAAGAGAGCGTTTATCCGCTCTTGAGAATGCGGATCCTATATATGGTTGTGCTAGATGAAGCTTTGTTGCACAGCCGGCTTTTTAGCCAGTAGAAACAGCGCCTGGTTAGAGCTATTCTTCGCTTGATATCCGCGATTATATCGTTACTGGGGTTCAGTGCAGAGCAAAAAGTTGTTGTGTACTCTTATATTCTGCCTAAGTCGTCGGTGTTGATGTCCGCCTGACTCGTTTTTGCTGCTTCTGTTTCAACACTCACAAATGCTCCATTGACATCTTTCTGGTTTCCCTCAAATATGGCAATGACATCTACATATGGTGGAAGTTGAACGGATTTTCAAAATATTGTGGACATGATGTTTGCTTAAGAGTTGCACACAATTTATTTAAGCTGCATGTCGCATGACAGCGCGTTTACCTGTTTAAGATCCTTTTTAACATCAAACGGCTTAGTGATATGTCTGCTGACACACTCAACAAGCGACAGGGATGCGAAGAACAGTCATAGCTCAGTATAGCTCGTCTCTATAGGTGGTATCATAAGCAACCTAAAATCGATGAAAAGATAGTGAGTGTCAATTTGGTATTCTTACGGCTTCTCTAAGATCTGTGGCATAGTGAATATTTGATAGATGGTAATTTTATCAGACTTGAAACAACCACTGAGGTGGACTTATCAGGTTGTTGACTATCGCGTTAACAGAATACGGCACCAAGGAACTTGTATGAGATCTTCAGTAGGCCTATGCCATCGTACTCGTAGTTACTGGAGTTCAGAGGGTCCCAATTCCTCAGGCCGTGCCAGATGATGCTGAGATTTTATTCACGACGTTGTCCAGGATTTGTTGCATTTGAGTTTGGATATTGGTATCCTCACTTGGTTTTCGATAGGTGGATGGAAGTTTTTACGGCAGTTTTCGCTCTCAACTCAACCCTCGTTCTCGCGTGCAGTGTTGTACGTCCCTGTTTTACTGAGAGTGTCCGTCGTCGGACCATTGGTTTCTTGCATTATGCAACCTAGCGCATCAGAAGCGAAATTTCTGACTTCCACTGGCTACCGTGTTGCCGATGCGAGGTTATAAGATAAGTTTTAGGGACACAGGTGACAAAGGCTTTGGCGATTTTTTGTGATAGAACACGTCCGAGGAAGGTTTGACTTCGCACAGTATATTCCCATACTGCCGTACCTGCATTCACACCTTGTCTGCTACTAGGTAATGGTATCTGAAATAGTGGCAAACCGCGAGTGGACAGACCGCTAGAATACTGGGAGTGGATAAGGATTGTCATGTCAGGATCAGGAAAACTTCATGTGCTCTTGTAGATCCTAAAATACCGGAAACGAGTGCTTACAACGACAATGTTCCATCCTTTTAGACAGTCTTTCAGTGATACCATGTGCGCTGTACATGGCTACAGCACTACCAAAAGTATCCTCCTTTTCTGTTCTGGAATTAAGGTCGCGAGTAGAATTTGTACGCCTTCTTTTGGACACACAGGTCCTTTCTATAAGTTCGTAGAGGTCTTTCAAGCTAGCTTCGTCTTTCTCCTCTTTTGGAGCATACGCTCATATACGACCTGTGTTAGTGAGTTTAGCGTCAGTGGCGTGAATATGATAGTTGTACGATAGACTTCACAGTTTCTTTAGGTTTACTTGTTCGGACTTTCTCTTCGCGTTCCTTTGATGGCGGTTGTATCATTCTATCCACTATGTGTTCGGAAGGTCTGTTAATGACTTCAGATGACATACTTGAACGGCGTCTTTGTCACGTTTACATCGGTTGTCAACAGATGAGTTAATCTTATCTGAAGCTGTTTGCCGTCTTTCGTATAAGAATGTAAGGATCAATGTGAGCTCAAGTGGTTTTCACGAGCAAGATGCTATAATTTGTGAGATACCCATGTGCCAATACTTTGCAGTAAGTTTTCCTTTGCAGCTATAGCCAGAGACACACTTGGGCACTTTAATGGGTTGGTATAAATATTTCACTCAGCTTATGACCCCAATTTTGAGGTTTAACCAGGCGAGAAACAGCAGTTCTGGGTATGCAACTGTAGAGGCTTCTAGTAGCCTGATTAAGCGGTTCCATACTGCTGCAAAAATGCCATCATGTTAAGTCTGAACTCATCCATAATCGGACGGATAGTCATGGTTGGTGTAATGGTATGCTGAGCCACTTCCAAACCTGTCTGTTAATGTGGTACTAAGACTAAGCAGCACTCAGCAATTGGAGGATCGAAACTAGGGTCATACTCTATCTGTCATACTATTTCCCGACAAGTCCTTTGCAGCAAATCATTGTAAATTTTGATTGAGAGTAAAAAGGCTACGGAGACTTATTTGGATCTTTCACTCATTACCTAGATAGTTGGCTATTTTAAAGCTTCCTCATTCATTAGAGTGACTTGCGTTTGACCACCGATTAATACAATACCCCAGAACTATCATCTATCCCGGTAATCTGGAGAACAGAAATAGGGTCTCTGTCGAAAATAGCAGTCTCTTGACCGCCTTTTCTTCATTGATATCTTATGTCAAGTTCTGCAACTGCAAAACTGTTCATATTTTACGGCCAGTCATTGATTACCCTTCGATTAGTCTTGGAAAGTAGTGGCAGGATCAGTTGAATGAGGAGGTCATAGGACCCATATTTGTCTTCAATCTTAGTGATCTTACTGATTTCACGATTTATATCCTAACATCCATGACCAGGAAGGGTTGATTCAACTAAAAAATGGAAGTATCCGACCAGTGGAAATATAATGAACGGTTTATCCGCCTTACTGCTCCTCATCAATGATACAATCAATCTAATCATTTACTCTTATAAAGTGTTTTCCAATAGAGACTTGACAACTTTGAATTTAATTTGTGAAGGCACTCTTTCACTAATCATCCAACTGTCACTGTCAATTTATTCAGTAAACTCAACATTTTCATCATGGTAAAGTACACGAACGAGCAACGTCTGCAAATTATAAAAATTTTCTACCGAAATTCGGGTCCGATGACTGCAACTTTAAGAGCGTTAACTCCAATTTTCGGTCGTAATTCTCGCCCTAGTAGACAGGCAATAACTAGTTTAGTGGAAAAATTTGAGTCTACATATTCGTTGTGTGATGTTGCCGTGTTAGTGAGACAACGGGTTGGTCGAAGTGTCGAAAATATCGCTGCCGTTCAGGCGTCCGTAGCAAACGATCCAAATCAGTCAATTCCACAGCGTTCTCAAGAATTGGGCATCGCTCAGACCACATTATGGCGTATTTTGCGTAAGGATCTTGGTTTACACTCACACAAGATCAAGCTGACTCAAGAATTGAAGCCGATGGACCATTTGGAGCGACGTACGTTCTCCGATTGGGTTCTGTAGAAGATGCGCCAAGATGATGAATTTCATGGCAAAATCATCTTCAGTGACGAAGCTCATTTTTGGCTCAATGGGTTCGTCAATAAGCAAAATATGCGTTATTGGTCGGGTGAAAATCCACATGTGCTTCATGAATCACCACGTCATCCACAAAAAATAACTGTTTGGTGCAGTTTGCATGCCGGCGTCGTTATTGGGCCATATTTTTTCGTCGACGATAACGATAGTCACGTTACTGTGAATGGTCAGTGTTATCGCGCCATGATCACCGAGTATTTTTGGCCCGATTTGGAAGATATTGACTTGAACGATATGTGGTTTCAACAGGATGATGCCACAAGCCACACAGTACACGCTACAATCGATTTACTGAAGAGTAAGTATGGTGAGCGTGTTATCTCAAGAAATGGGCCAGTCGATTGGCCGCCTCGTTTGTGCGATTTAACGCCACTTGATTATATTTTGTGGGGCTACGTTAAGTCATTGGTTTATGCCAACACGCCGACGATGTTGGTAGAGCTCAGAGCCAACATTGAACGCGAAATAGCGGCCGAAATGTGTGGCCGAGTCGTTGAGAATTGGGTCCAACGAATCGACCACTGCAAACGTGTCCGCGGTGGCCATATGAACGAAGTCGAGTTCCATTCATAAATGTTTAGAAAAGTTGAAAAGAAGTGAAGTCCTTATTGGAAAGCCCTATATATTCTTAGATTATCTATCTTGAAGAACTAGTTTTTGGTTAGGAATCTGACGTATTTGAGCTCGCATATATACTCGTATTCATCCCAGGCCTACGATATCCTCGCTGAAAACAGCTTCCAATACTTCATCGGTTTGTGTTAAAAAAAAGAATCTCTCTTGCTGTGACTGTTGATCCTAGTGGGGATGAAAAGTAATATGGCGACTATTTTCTGACCTGTGGCGACCAAAAATTCATTTACTATACGTGCTGTACACGTACATTAATCTGTTGTGGAAAAATTAGTTCTAATCTATCGCTACAATTAAATTAATTGAAGCTGTCAAAAGCACCTACAAATGATTAGTTGTCAATCGTTTATGGGGAAATATTTTTTTGCAATTAAATTAGTCGTCGTCAAATGAGAGATTAACGACTAAAGTCCGGAGAAAATTTGGTCGCAACTGACAATTAATTAGTTGATTTGTATTTTACGATTGACAACTAACAATTAAATATTTTCCCAAAAAAGGAATAAAATACTTTTCCGGGATGCAGCTATGGCGTGTAAATGCTTAAAGTACCAACTGGTTATACATTGTACTCGTGCTTACATATTTTACGCTTCGATGGCTTTGTTTTGCTGCAAGTCTAGCTGTCCCTGTGGTTCGAACTCATAACGAAGATGATGATAATGAAGATGTAGGCCAATTACATCCTGATCTCTCCGGTTTTATGTAATAATCTTTTCTACCCCACTGTGGTCATCATTTAAAAAAAGGAAAACAGAACTGTATAAGGCATGGTATTTATATTTATCCTTTATTTGTTATGTGTCCTTGTTACAATAGCAACCATTTAGATGTTGGTTCCATTGGAGACAATGACAAAAAAAAAAGAAAAAAAATTCCCAACCCCACTCTCTTACACGACCAACCTCTGGACTGGGATAATAGTGTAAACTTCAGAGTCATCATCACTTTTCCTTGAAGTACCTTTGGCGCCGACATAACTTCTGAAGTCATTGCTGTAACCATTGTAGCTATCGCATCCGTTGTTGCCCCCCTTCGGATTGCCGTTGTTTGGATTCACATTTTGATGCGGATTTTGATTCTCGTTCTGGTTCTGACTCATTCTCTCATTGTCCTTGTCATCGTTGGAACTGCTGTCACACCACAAGCAACCCATTCCTGCATCATAGCAATTCTGAAAATATCTCTTTAGACCGCAAAATTTTCCCTTCACGAACATGGCATACTGAATTGTCTCAGCAAGGAATGTATACAACAACGGGTTCAAAGCACAGCTGGTCAGGGTAAGAACACCAAAGGCGAAATGTAAAATCCAGTGAATCGGAAGAGTATAAGTCCCGTACATTCGCATAATGAGAAATATCCAGGCGGGCAGGCGAAATAAGATGAACACAGCCATCAGGATCAGGACGATGGTGAACATTCGCAGGTGGCGTGCCTCGCGGCTGCTAATATGTTTCGCATTGTTGCCTTCCCTGCCGACCGTGACGACATTCGAATTGTTCTTAAACGAATTGGTCCTTGTTCTAGATGTCGCTGTCATAGTTGTAGTCATAGTCATAGTTGAAACAGCCAGGCTCGTTGGCACCATCAATGAGGAAGTACAAATCTTATTGCACCCCTGACAGCGATGGTATGGTTGTTGAACGACATCCATTTGTTTCTCTTCGGTCGTCGGTCTACAACCACAACTATCGCAAGAAGTAGCATCGAACGAGTATCCAACGGCATGAACAGAACCAGCAGCAGCAGCATCAGCACTTGCCTGTGACGGTGGAGATGGTGATGATGGTGGTGATGGTGCAACTCCAACACGAACCGAATGCCTTCGGATCCAAAGTTTATTGGCAATAATCGAGTTTAGCCAAACGAAAGCAACCAAAGTTGGAACGAAAATGATGGCCAGCACGACGACGTAGTAGCAAGCATTCGATTCCTGCGGGAACAGAGGAAAGTGCTAAAGTTAGTAAAGAGCATAATGGTGGAGAGTGAAGCGCTAACAATACGAGTACCATCCACCCATTCACTCTCCACTGTGAAAGGAATATTTAGAATATGAATTATGAATGCATTTCCCTCTTTCAGATGCAGCTGCAGATGCAGGACCTCGGGTAATTGAATTGATTAAATAAATTTACCAGTCCTTCATCCCTTCGATTCTACAAATACCATATTCTGTTCTATTTACTCGTATTCATCTGCTGTTATCGGAAGATTTATAAATAAATTAAAGTTCCGCTCTGTCAGGGTAGCGTGTCACGGTGATTGCCTTATCGCCAAGTCAATATGTTTATTCGTCAAAAGATAATCAGAAGATAATTATTTATGCAAGTAGTCGGAGGGCAAATAATGATTAGTCATGGTAGGGTGATGTGATCTACAAGGTGTGGGAGTCTCCAACACAATGGGCTGAGATAAAGCCAAAACGGATGAGCACTTTCTAGATTGGTACAGTTGGTTGGGCCTGCAGAATGTTTTTGGTAAACAATGTTCTCTTGCAGCTCCGTTGACTGCATTTAACATTTAGAACTGCGTGTACTACCACTAGACGGAGGACAACCACCCAAATGAGTGGCTGTCTAGGATAACCACAATTCCATTCACTGTTCATGCGAGCAATCGTTACTATCATCGATTTGGAGAATCCGGCAAAGCTTGAGCTGAAAACATGCTGTGCAAGAGAAATAGGGCCTATGGCAGCAAAAACTATGCGACTTTGGTGTGAGACTTTTAGTCTAGATATCAGTACCCAAGCTACCAAGGACAAAGACTGCACCTATAGAGTAAACTTGTTTGGGTGGCATGGATTTGTTAAAGAGAAAAGTTTCAGATTGTATGTACCATATCAAGGAAGTGTCACTCTCAACTAAGATTTTCATATGGCCTGTATACGGGGCCTAGTCAGAACGGAAAAAAGTGTCTTAAGCGATTCCATCTATCTCTAAGGCAAGTGGTTAAGTAACCCATGCTGAATGGTGCTGTGGAACATGACACATGAGAAACTCATTGAGAACAAGGATCTAAGAAAATCCAAAGACTCTGTTGGTGTCGGCGCTTAACATGTCCTAGAAAAAGCACAATTTGAAAACAGTGACAACATTGGTTCTACTGGATAAGACAAATAAACCACACGAAGGTCTACCGGGATGACGCAAACTCTCGAACTCCACCTGCATAGTATGTACGAGTAATACGCACAGCCATAGCACAAGAAGAAGGCAGGGCAGAGACGAAAATAATAAGGTGACATGCTGACGTAATGTATGTTACAGACGATTTCGCGATTTCATGTAAGAAATGCACTTAATCCGTGCAAAGAGATGTCATATTTTGGGGACTTCAAAAATGAGTCGAGTATCTGTCTACATGATTTAAATGCCAGTCATGGACCTGTTTTGTGATACCGATGAGCAGGAAGAGTTATACAAGGGTGAGTAGTGGGGAATTTCCTCTTAAACATTGTGAGCTTCCTTCTTTCGCTGTTTCTCTGTTTCTTATGCTGACAATCCTGTCATGACTGAGACACTTACGTCGAATATTTAATGAACTATTAGTGAAATACAACCTCAAACCGTAGCACAGACAGCCTTTCCGATAAAAATGTCCTTCTCAGCAAAGTAGCTCTCCTTGAAATGCATTGAAAGCCAGATGGCCCAACTCTTATGAAGTCGTTCTGGGGCTACTGGAATTGCATTAGCCTGGAATTGGCTAAACATAAAATTGAGGACATCTGAGTCTATGGTAAAAAGATGAGAAAGGAGACCACTCTTGGTATGTGAAACAATCAAATGGTCTTATAGCTGCATGCTCTAGAGGACATGACTAATGTTGAAGGTTCAAGGCAAGATGTCACTGTTCTTGACAAGGCTTGCAAGAAAATGCAGAACACATGTGTTTTCACTGCTGCAGATTCGCAAACGAACATAAATAAGAAGAATACCAAGCGTGAGCAACGTCAAGGATTTCTGAGACTAAGTCACGGCCTTGGAAAAGAGATTGTGGGGGATCAGCCCTTAATGAACAACGGCAGCGCTCTCATCCCCGAACGGGTTACTGACTTCAATCTGACCGAACTCTCGTCCTACGTATCTACAATGGAACTAACACTACAGGATGGGGGTTGTGTCACCAGGGTAACTGTAGGGCAATGGAAAGGAAAACTAAGATAGGGACGCATATACTCTTGACAACCCCTGTAAACGCAAAAAGAACAACGAACTTCGGATCTACACGTAGAATGTTAGGTCCCCTATTAGGCTATGTGCAACCGAACAAATAGCGGAGGCCCCTGACTGCTGCAAATCAGATGTTACCGCCACCCAAGAAATGCCATGAGATGGGCCAGACAAAAAGAGGATGAAAAACTGCGACATATACTACGGCAACACTTATTGAAGCCAAAAGCAGAGCCTATTTGGATGCGGATTTGTTGTTAGAGGAAGACTTTCGCAAGAAGTCTTGGGTTTCCGACATGTGAACAAGCGCCCTCGTAACAATCCGCGTTATGACTAAATTTGATAACATTAGCCTTATATGTGCGCACGACCTCGCAGAAGAGAGAGATAACGACACCAAAGATTGCTTCTAACAGGATCTTGGACAAAACCTACGAGCAGTGCTGTAGCTATGACGTCTGGGAAGAGACGTCATCCTCGGTAGTCCTGTCTGAAGGTGTAACCTGCACAATACCACCTCCGATGACGGATTCAAGCTCATCGACGTTGCGGCGGAGCGAAACATTGTCGCAGCTAGCACACGGTTCCCACACCTCGATATTCGCAAGGGGACTTGGAGAACTCCTGACCAATCAACCGTCAACCAGATTGACCACATTGCGATCAACGCAAGGCACTCCTCCAGTATTATGGATGTTCCTAGGGGGCCAACATCGCCTCGGGCCATTACCTTGTTGTAGCCAAAGTACGGTTGTGGATATCCCGAAAATCGCAAAGCAAGTCCCACGTTGGACGGCTACAATCGCAAGAGACCACCAAATCCTTTCCCGACCAAGTCTCAATCACCCTCCTAAGAGGTCCTATGACGCCAGCATCAAGTATCGAAAACCATTGGTAACATTGACAAAAAGCAACCATGGGTTTCACTCGGCCACCACAACGAAACACCTGGTTTGATGACGAGTGCCGGCAAGCACATGCACCTAAGCAAGAGTCATACAAAGCGGTGATGCATAGAAGGACTAGAGCTGCTCACGAGCAGAAGAGGAGAGACGGAAGCCGGTCTCTCTGGAGGAAAAAGAAGGATCAGGAATAGTGAGCGGTTTAGGAATTTGAGATTCGGAAGTTTTACCAAAAGGGAAAAAAGCATGCCGTATAGAGACAAACAGGGAACGTCCTAGTAGGGTCGCAGTAGATGCTGAAGATTTGGAAAGAACGATTCTGTCATAACGGCGATGACCAAGTAAATACCGCTGTTACGCAAACCAGCAATTCCATCCACCCAACCCGGATGAAGTTAAGCTAAAGCGGCAGGCGATGACTTGGAGCATACACTAACTCATATGTAAAATATGGTCGGACGAAAGTATGCCCGATGAATGGAACCCCAGCATTGTTTGTCTGATCCTCAAGAAAGGAGACCCTCTGAACTGCGCCAACTACAGAACTCTGTTAAGTCTTCTTAACAGAGCCCACAAGATCCTCTCTGCCGTATTGTGGGAAAGGCTGAAGCCGTTCGCCATCAGCTGATATGTGGCTATAGGCCAGGAAAGTCCACCATCGACCAAATGTTCATACTTCGGCAGATCTTGGAAAAAAAACATCGATTTCAAGGCCACGTAAGACGAAATATAGAGAGCAATGTCTAGCTAGTCCAGTCGTGCAGGATGACAGTGGTAAATGCACACTGCTCCATCAAGATCAGTAAAGAACTCACCGACGCCTTTGATGTCAAAAAAAGGATTTAGATAAGATAACGCGTTGTCATGAGATTTCTGTAACAGCATTCTTGAAGGAAAAGCGCAAATCTCACGCGCCAAACCAAGAGGCACAATCTTTCAAAAGTCCGTCCAATTTCTCGCATACGCCGATGAGATTGATATAAAAGGAAGATGTCAGTGACGGTTATTTCGCGAGTATTGGAATTGAAGCGGCGAAAATGGGTTTGACGATCAACGACGGCAAGACCAAGTATATTCTGTCAACAAGAAAGGACACCCAACATCGACTCTCAGACATTAGGTCATCCTCGATAAATATAACTTTGAGGTAGCTAAGGACTTTGTCTACCTAGGCTCCTCTATCACTTCAGACAACATCATCAGCACTGAGATCAAACGAAGTCTAACTCTTGCCAATCGCTGCTTCTTCAGGCTAAGAAGACAATTGTCTGGTAAAGCCCTCTCTCGAACAACAGAAGTGGCCCTATATAGGACCTTAACAATCCTAGTCCTATCCTATAGCGCAAAGACATGTACTTTATCAAAAATATATGAGGCTGCTATGAGAGGTGACAATGAGTGGAGGAGGAGATATAACGAGGAACTATACAGGCTGTACAGCAACATCGAGCCAGAAGAGCGAAGGTCCAACGATTGAGCGGACGGACACCAATGCTCCGGTCAGAAAAATCTTCGAATCTGTCCCCGAGGGACCGCAGTAGAAGAATATTGTGAATCAGGTGGCGCACTCAAGTCCGAAACTGAAGGCAGCTACCTAAAGTTCGAGCTGACTTGATACGCATTTTGGTTGAGGACCAGATCTACCTTTATTATAGATAGGAACGCAAATATAAATATGACAGCGCCAGTTATGAGAGAACTTCAACTATTCGAATGAGGCAGACGAGCCTTCGTCAAAGTCCAAGCTGAAAACATCTAAAACGAAACGCTATTCTCTCTCTGTACACTAATACCTGTGGGTAGTTCTGGGGCTTTGGAGGGAGGTTAGTATACTCTTACTTCCTAATCTTATTGACCCGGTACCTACTGACTGGCATTGGCCAAGACTATGGGTGATTTTGGAAACTGGAAAGTAAAAGACTGGCCTCATCATCGGGTGCGATGCTAACGCACATCACACGGTATGGGACAGTACCGAAAAGAGGTTAGTCAATTTCTGACTATATTATAAGTACTAACCCCATTGTTTGCAATATTGGCAATGAGCCCACTTTTAGACCATGGCAAGAAGTGCTAGATATCACTGCTGTTTCCGACAGCATCACACAAATCATAACGAACTGGGTGGTATCGCCTGAACAGTCTTTTTCAGATCACAAATACATCCGACCATCCTACCCGCCAACTAGCATTCCGGAGTTATCGAAAAACTGATTGGCCTAAATACAGAGGAACACTTTTAAAACTACTACCCTCTTAACTCTTAAATCACCAGTGTAACACCAATGAGCTTGACATCAATGTCAAAGGTTTTACCCTAGCTCTCAATCTAGAGACAAGAAAAAATTGATTGCACTGGTGGACGTCAGCACTGGGACACGTCTGTGGGAAACTTTTCAATTAAGCAAAAAGCACAAGAAAGGCTGTGGCTCATACAAGGAGAGGGATTCCTAAATAAAAAATAACTGCGGGAGAAAAAGCGACAATCCCCTGGAGGTCATTCTGTGACAAAATAACAGAAACTCTGGGGCATCGCGGCTAAGAAAAATCCTCTCTACCAATCCTACGATGCCTAGCTGTTTGGATGAATAACTTAGCCTACTACTGGACGCCCACTTTCCAGGTAGCTATTCATGGCCAATAACAACGCTAGCAGGTCTACTGCAGCCGTGACTAAAATTGACGGTCTGATTTCAAGAGACAAGCTGCTCTGAGCGCTGCATAGCTTCAAACCATTCACGTCTGCTGAACCGGGCGGTATGATACCTGTTGAGCTACAAAAATGATCTGATATTATCCTGCCTACGTTAGACAATGTCTCGAGGAGCTGCGTGGAAATGATCCACATTCCCTTCTCATAGAGAGAAGTCAATTTGGTTTCCATACCCAAGGCCGGAAAATATTCTCATGTTGTCCCAATCCCAACTGCACTGTCAACTCTGAAGGTAGATGACTCACTTGGGGAGTTGATCTGTCCTCATTATAAAGAGCAGGATTATCAATGCTTAACTTTGTGGAGCTCCTGCTAAAACGTATCAGCAGAGTTACGCTGCCAGGGTCGGAATTATCTATGAGGCTGAGTGCCTCTATTCACGAGACATTGACATCTCCTGGCATTCATCAGGTTTCCAAATACGTGTTCAAACATACATTTAGACCTTATAGTTCTTGCATTCCATTTACTAAGCAATTCAGAAGACTTAACACGAAGCTGTACAGGAAACTGAAGGTTAGTTGAATGTCGGATCGTCGATCGAATGAAGGATCGTCTTACCAAAATTTGAAAATTGTCACTTAAAACCGACGAATTCTGCCCATTCAGATTCGGATGTTTCGGAAGCAAATCGGAGTTCCTCAAGGTTCCGTTGTTGGACCCTACTTATTTAAAATTTTTCTGAATTGCAGACAACGAACCGGGGGATAATTCTGAAACAAACCTGCCAACTGAAAGCTGTCTTAAGAGGGCACAGACTCAAAAACCATCTTACTCACCTTTTCCGAAACGCACAATTTCGCCAACCCTCCTTTAGTCATATCTGCATCGTCTCCTTTCACTGTACCTGACGTCATAATATACACTTCAAAAGTATTATACGCCGCAAACATTGGAGCTGCTATTGCATACGATAAACCCCAAGTTACCATAGCAAAGAATATACACACTCCTTTGGTTGGATTCCAGAATCCAACAATCGTCTTTTTTATGGCCACATATCTATCAAAAGCTATCCCTAAAAGCGTCATGCTGTTGACGAGTATCGCTCCTGTTGTTATGAACGGAGTAAGGCGACACATTAAGTCCCCCAGACACTGTGAAGTGGAAAACAAAATTTCATCATCTCCATCATATGGTGGCCATATTATGGCACTTAGCTCACCCAAATTTGAACAGATGGTGCTCCGAATTGGGTCAGGTATAAAGTTGCCAGACACACGGTCAAAATGAGATCACTCAGGGCCAGTGATATTTGACAATGTCGATAGAAAATGCGCAAATTTCGCCTCTTATTGGCGTATAGAGATCCAATATTGCCGGTAATCGACAGGATAGCCAGAAGTATAACAAAAACCGTTAGTGTAATACGTTCTTCAAATGATAGTCTTGCCAACTGGTTATCGAAAATCGTGATGATTTCGTCATCATTCTCACCACTCGAAACTTGCCCGGATATATTCATACTTTTACAAAAGATTCTTCGCCTGACAGTAGGCAAAAGAACAGCACACCTCACACACGTTTTAACACAGACTGCATCATCGACTTGTTTGCGAGTGGTTAAATAGCCTTATCAGGCGAGGAGGGATTTCTTATCTCACAAGTTAATTAATATCTTATCCATTTACACCTGTGCTACGTAGATCCCACCCGGTGTTTACCTTTTTTCGATTCATTAATCAGTGATTAATAGATAATTCATTTGAGCTGCGTTATCGACTCTGCCAAATAGATAAGCCCCTATATAGTTGCATACGCTTAGGTGTTGATTGCGTCGGTTACACCTGTCAATAGATTGTTTTTATTATATGGTATGTCGATATCGAAAAATGAAAATATTTATAGCTAAGCAATTTTACTGCGAACTAGGGGGGATTTTTATGGATATTTGATCGGTTTTGGTTAAGGACATGACCTGGCTCAAAAGTTATGGTATTCGACGCATGCAGGGTCAGTGTTTGCTGTATTGGAGGTAACGCCAAAGTAAAGAGTGGCCAATCTTCAATTTTAAAATTAAATACAATTTGCACTTTAAAATATTTATGGGTATTTCATCGTCAAAATGACGACCGTTGCTTTCAAGGCATTCTTGAAGCCAGATCCTTACACTTGTTAATATGTGAGATCCAAGCAATTTTCCGTCGTTCTTGCGCAGGTTTGTCGTAAAAGATAGTCACTTTCGTAAAGACCTTGCACGATTTGTATCTTGCGTTGGTGGCTTAATTTCATTCCGAACTTTAGCCGCTTATTCTGTCTTCCCTGGTGCCGTTAATGATTCCGGAGGAGTTCTATTTTATCTTTCTGTCACACAGAATCAGCGTGCTTTTTGATTCTTACATTGTTATGTAATCACCGGTTTGTAAATATTTTAAGCAAAACATATTTACCAACATGCCTCTAATCAGGTCTATTGCTAGCAGTTCGCAGCTCAGAAATTCGCACGCTAAGGTCCCTCTCCATTTGCGTGTCGAATTTGAAGACTTTTTGAGTTGGAGCGCTAGCTTCCATCTGCTCTACATCGGCTATCCAAGCCAATGAATTCCGAGCTTTTTAGTGAAGCGCATACCTCTATATAACCCGAACAGTTCTTGGTCAAATCTCCTCCTCCACTCCCAGCCAAGTGCTGTAGATCACTTGAAGCATTTCTCTTTCGAACTGCGAAGTTCTTAACCTGCCTATGTTCGAGTCACCGATGTTGTGTGTCATTTTTCGAAGAGAGCATGTAGTTTTCTGTCACTTACCGTCAGACCCGACTTCGCTGCTTCTGTTGCAAGATGCGCCAATACCAAAAAGAAGATTGGCGCAGACTAGAGAGTTTATATTCATCAGACACGCTTTCGTAGGACCATATTTTACAGATGATTTGGTGTAGACTTTTCACAGAGTCATCGCCCGCGGCATTAATTCATCCCGGCATATACGCCGTCAATGCCAGCAGCCTTGTCAGACTAAAGTTTGGATATGGCTTTCCTCACTTCATCGTGGTTCGATGAACGGAATTGTTACCCATCATCGTTTAGTTTGAATGGTGTATTCTTCTTGACAGCAGAATGTGGTTCGTCAATGCCATTTAACAGCTCGAAGAAGTGGTTCTACCTAATCCTCAAAACCGACTATGAATCTGCCAATAGGTTCCCTTGCTCGCCCCTGCAGGCTGCTTACTGTTCTTTTCAAGTTCTGGTAAAATTCCGAAAACGTTTGATGCTATTACGTATCTCGGTTTCGTCAATCACGCGTTTCTCGTACTTTTTTTCTTCCTGCTGAGAAGCAGGTGGTCGTCCTTTCTTTCTTGAAGGTTGAGGTCACAAGCCATTCAACTTCTGCAGGTCCACTCTATACGTTTTCTGTGTTTCAGTATGCGCCAGCCGGAATTCATTGTCAAACCAAGTGTTTTGCAGTCATAGTCAAGCGAAATCTAACACATTAGAGGTAGCGTCCCTGGTGCCTTGTTGGTAGCTTTGACACTACATTTTGGGACAAGATTATGGCGCAAGATATCGAGTGAGGTTAAAGGGCACTTAATTAGAAACACCTTGACGTTTTCTTACTATTGCGGCCTTCCGACCTCAAACTTCCTCACAGTATATCCTCTTCTTGACGGCATTCGGGATATCCGCATTCATTCATAAAATCCAAATCCAGAAACCACTACTGATCTAAACCATTGCTGAATAACTATCGGATTGAAGCCACCTTCCATCACTTCCAAAGGGACAGTAACCTACGTCATAAACGGCATAGTGGACGCAAAACTGATTAGCACACACTCCAGCAACAATATCTTTACAATAACGATCCAAATCGGAGGCATTCACATTGTAAATAAATACAAGCCCCCCCTGCAACACCATTGCTACCTAATTCTCTCAAATTTCCGGATTAACCCACGACCTTCACTGCCGATTTCAACATGCCCTACATGTTTGGCATGAAAACAATGAATGGTCAGACTAAAACTGCTCGCACCTAAAAGGACAGAGCGACTTTTCACTCTCGGGCTACAACACGGACTCGGAGATTCCATTCATCATACTTTCGTCCGACAATATTTTACAGATGAGTTGGTGCATGCTCCTTACAAAGTCGTCGCCTGCCGCTTTGAAGAGCTCAGAATTCAGGCCGTTCGCTCCAGGAGCTTAGTTGGACTTAAGCTTAGATATGGCTATCTTCACTTCATCCGGGTCGGGTGGACGGAATTGTTGGCCTACATCGCCCAGGTTGAAAGGTTCATTCTGAGTGACAGCGTTTATTTGGCTCGTCATCGCCGATACACAGTCTATAGAAATGCTCTTTCCAAATTCTCAGCATCGACTGCGACTCTACTACGATGTTCCATTGTTCGTCTTTACAGTCTTCGGTTCGGGGTTTATGTCCATGGCATGTTGTGTTTACCTTTTGGTAGAAATTCTGAATCTCATTCCTGGAGTAGCATCTCTCAATTTCCTCGACTTCTACTCGAAGAGCTCGTGAGCAGATCTGATCCTTATATGCAGCGTCGCTTTGTATGCAATTTACTTAGCTGCATGTGCTTGCCGGCACTCGTCGTCAAACCAGGGGTTTCGTTGTGGAGGCCGTATGAAATCCAGTTCATTAGAGGTGGCATCTCTGGTCTCGAAACTTGATGCTGGACCTGTCAAAAGATTAAGAAAGACTCGATCGGAAAAGATTGTAGCCGTTCGACGTCGAACTTGCTCACAGTATTAGCTTGTCTTTGCAATGTTCGGGGTATCCGCATCCATACATTGTCTACAACAAGGTAATGGTCCGAGTCGATGTTAGCCACTCAGAACTTTCGGACATCCTTGCCTTGCGTCGATCGAATGTGGTCAATTTGGTGAACGGTTGATTGATCACGAGCTCTCCATGTTCCCTTCTGAATCGCATACCAGCTACGACAGTGTTTCGCCCCGCCGCAAGGACGATTAGCCTGAATTGTTATCGGCGTCGTACAGGCTATACCTTCCGACAGCACTACCAAAGATGCACTCTATTCCTAGCCTTGCATTAAAGTCCCCGAGGACAATTTTTATGCCATAGCAAAGGCACTGCTCATAGGTCTTGCCCAGGAGTTCGTAGAAGCCATCTTTGGTGTCGTCATCACTCTTCTCTTTGGCGGCGTGGGCGCATATAAGGCTGATATTCGCAAATTAACCCTTAATACGGACAGTTATGAGGCGGTCGTTCACATGCTGGAAACTTTAGCCTTCTTGCCTAAGTCCACATCTGAATCCAAATGATAGGTGCTTTTGCCGTTGGTGTATATATCGCAAGTTTTCATCCTCTTTTTGTACGGCCCATCAAATCGCATTTCTTAGATGGCGTTAAGATCTGCGTCGTTGTTTCGTTTGCAAGGGTAGTGAGCAACGATTGATCCGTTCATGTCCGAGGCTTGTTGCTGCTTCGTAATTTGGTTTATTTTTTACAAGGTCGGGAGGGCCAGGGATCGATTAGATCGAAGCCAGTAATCCGTTCAGGGATGTTAGTGCTGCCATTGGTTCAATAAGCGCTCATTCTCTGGCAAGTGCTAAAGGATTTTGTGGTTACGATGGTGATCCTTCTGAATCTACTAAGCAATCCAAGTATTTTTCAAATGGATCCTGTTCAGCTCTCTTGTGGTGTAACGTTCCTTGTATTTTCTATTTGACCTTGACCGCTGATATTGGTTTCACTTGGAGAAAAACTCATTTCAAGTTCAGATAATTTCTGCACTTCTCAATCTGATCTCTGCTTAAGTATGCTAATTTTGGCTGGCTGTGGTAGCAGGAAACACTACTGCCATCAAACATCTACCTGTAAATACAATTTCTATCTCTCGATTACCCTACAATAGCCCCAAAGGACACCTGGATATGTACGAATACGTTGTAGAGGTAGGCATACTCGTACCACCCAAAAATAAACATTTACGAAAACGCGACATTAGAATCGATTTCAATCATGTCCACGAGATGCGGCGAGCTAAATTGATTTTACTTAATCACTCCTGGCTCAAATGAAAACAACACGTCTCTGCTGTGGGTCGCGCAAACATTACTGATCCTCATGCAAGCCACAATTTGTTCATGTACCGCAGCGACATGTACGAGTACTTTACATTAAGCAAAGCGCGTCGTCCTTTTAACGGACGAATTTTAATTCCAAATAAATTGCCATAACCTTTTTCAATTTCAGGTTTGACATCAATAATTCGTTGCCTCCGCCCGCTGCCACAGACCTTGCGTAGCGTCACCACAAAACGTTTTTAATTGCATCCATAGAAAGGATATTGCATTAGCAGCTGTGTAGTTGCTGTGTTCACATACAACATGCAGAATCAATTACTCATACGCCTCCGGTTCCGTCACCGTTTCATAATATCATACATACATACGAGTATGTATGTATAATCCAATAATTCAAGTAATCCACCCAAAAACTGTATGCCCTGGATCTGTCGTCCTTTTGCACATACAAATCTGTACGAATGTGCCTTAGTGCTTTGGTTAGTTTTCAATGTGTGCGTCCTGAGTAAATACATACATAAACAAACACGAGCAGTTGTACTCAACACGTATTTAGACTCAGTTTTCGTCCTAAGCTCAGAAATTAATTGAATCCCATCGATTGTGTGATTGATTGGAAATTAATACAATAATTCCCCCAGAGAGCACACGTCCTGCTTTATTGGTGCTTCGCCGTTTCTACCATCTCATCCTCCATTCGGCTTGGATCCCAGCTTCTCATATAAACGTCCTCGTATGCATGAAGCTACGAGTATGTGTAGCACGGGTCCAGGCATTGTGAATGCAAATATTGTGAAGCACACGAAACGTGTTACCCCCGGTATTTGCTTATCGAATGGAATTTTGTGCGTAGGCGTGTGCGACTATGTGTATCCAGTACATGAATCCAACATTAATCCAAGTCTACAAGTTGATCGAATGTGTCCTGTATGAGTGCTCCATTCGGCATTGTGTCCGTTTTAATCATACTTTAAGGCTCGGTAGATTGATTGATTTTTAAACGCTCGCTGGGTCACTGAAAAATCCTGGCATAAGCTGAAAAGTTGTACAAATAAGGCTGCCCCTTGTGTTCAAAATTTTGGTACTCTCTGTAGGCGCCAAGCCTTATGTTCACAAGGTAAAAATATATTCGTACGAATGTACTGCTGGTGAATGTCAGCAGCAATTTGCCATCTCATTTAGCATTCGCATAACGATGACAGGCCAATGCTAAATATCCTTAATACGAGTATCCTTGCTTGGGTTTTTTGCGCATCGTCGGTTTTTAATGCATCAATTTTGAATAATCAGCGTTTGGCACGCGTTGCCTGCTCAGGCACCTCCAGCTACGAGTACACATGCCGTCCGCGCTTTGGTTTAATTTCATTCGAAATGCTCATTTGGCGATGTAATTCATTTCACATTCCCCATTGTGCAAGTGTTTAGGAGATTAGCATTTTAAAAGGATAATGCGCCAGGGTCGGAATCTGGGCGCTGTATACGAGTATGTTCGTTGCTGTGTACAATATTGTGTTAGCTTCTTGCCGTTGTTGATGGTGGTGCTTGACTTTGCAGGTGGTGGTGCAGTAATTGAGTTGACTTCAATTTAGTGAGTCAGACAGAGGGGTGTGGGGTGGAGATATGAGGGTTACGAATAAGTGGAATTCGACGTGAGCAGAAGTTGCAAATGAGGGTATCTATTCAATTTGAGGAACGCATTGTCGTTATACAAGTATGTCGCACCCTGGGGTGTAATGAGATTGATGGTCGTTAGTTTGTGCTTAGAGAAAGTGGTTGCAAGTGTCGAGGGTTGTTCTCGGAAGAGATCTCAGGAGATCCAGGCAGGTTTGTGCTCAAGTGCTCATTTTGTATTTTGCACGGTACTTTTGTCTTTTTGTGACACTTGTACTAAGTGGTTGTGTTCTTTTCTTCTGTTTTTGTTTTTTTTTATTAGAATCGTGCAGTGATTTTTTATTTGTTTATTTGTTTCCTGTGCGGGATGGAGTGCTGTTGTGGCGTGAGAAATGTGCTTGTTGAACTAAAGTAGAACTTGGAATGCGTTGTGTAGAAAAGTGTTTGAATGATATCCCTTCGCTCGCTAGAGTCTGTTACCTAGCCGGGATTACATTTCTGTCTCCTCCTCAGATTGTTGTCTATTTCTTCGGTCTGCATGGAGCTCCTCGTAGTGATTTCTAATGAACGTGTGCCTGACATTTCGAAGTCTAATACATTGGTGTAGTTCAGAAATATGTTAGAACTTTTGAGGATACAAGGCTTAAGCTGCCAACGAAGGTGCAGTCAGAACTGATAACAAATATTAATTTCAGCCCCAGTACTAAATTCACCGGACTTTGAAGAATTGCGCTGCCTTAGCCGCTCAAGAGTTACCATCCAGCACCCCCAATCCTGTAAGAGCTATCCCCCTCTAATCACCTAAATTTGCGTTAGTCAAGGCTGCCGTGAGGTTTATTCGTTCAACAGATTCTAGTCATCTAAATCGACAAATCGCTGTATTCCAATCCTCGAATTTGACTCGAACAACTTATACGATGCCCTTAGCCAGACTGAAACGAAAAGGATCCTACAGAGATCTTCTTAGTTGTTCTTAAAGAAATCACATGTCAGGGTGTCACCTTGTTTTTTTGGCAGAAAACATCTGCATGGTGTCACTAGTGACTCTTATGGAGGAGATTAGATTGTTGTGGGAGGCGGTGTAATTAATCCCAGATCACTCCGACCACAGATGCGCCTATTGTGATGTCCTCCATTTAGAGTTAATCTATGATGCCGCAATTTGTGAAGAAGGCGGCTAAGTCTTTAGGTGAACTGGCAACTATGTCCGCCGCTTCAAGGTAGAATTTACCTTGACGTGTTTTGGTTAAACCAGTCACATAGTATGTGCTCTGCTGTTTTCACGTCCTCATTGCACAGTCTGAAAGTATTGTCTTGTGCCATACCTATGCCTGTGGTCACTCCAATTTGACTTGTGGCAACTGCTTGGCATAAAGTTTTTGGCTTGTCTGTTTCCTTCGGTTTCTGTCCAGAAATGAGGCTTCTTTTCTTCCAGCCAGGCGTTTATACTTCCACAGAATTGGTCTTGGCATCACGAATTGAGATGGCGATCCTTTTCTGGCTAGTTCGGTTCGTCGAACCGAACCATTGCTTCTGGTGGCTTGTAGTTGTAGGAGTTGAAGACAATCCCAGACCAGTTTTGGTTTTATTTCAAAGGCGCTACTTGCAAGTAGGGCTGGTCTTCTTTCGGAGAGAAGATAAATGTTTTTGTTTGTTATGTGTCTGTTTGCGAGGACCGGATACTCCGGCTCCAACTCCTTCATTTGTTTTGAATCCGTCTGTGTAGTATGCATGAAAATAGGGACTGTGTGAACTAGTTTGGAATTTCCCATTGCTTCCTTCATGAGTTCTAGATATAGTGGTGGGATGTTTAGGATAACTTCAAGCACAGCTGTTGGTGCAGTTTTCGTTTCAACAGGTGCACACACACAGGCTAGTCTCTGTAATTTTTTGAGTTTGGCCTGTGTTGATCTCTGCGTTGTGATGTGTCATTTTGGGATTATGTCTCCAATTTTTTCCAGCTAGACTTTTGCTGGTCCACAGTGAGATCCTGGCCTTGTCTATAGTTTTAGAAAGATGAGTGTTCCACGTAAGTTTTTCACCCAATTTGATTCCTAGATATTTGACTTCTCAACTCTACTGCTTCACTGAATAGAGTGCCATTTCTGAGTCTTCCTCACTTTCTTCTCTCAGTGCAT
Source organism: Volucella bombylans (assembly GCA_949129095.1). Taxonomy (NCBI): domain Eukaryota; kingdom Metazoa; phylum Arthropoda; class Insecta; order Diptera; family Syrphidae; genus Volucella; species Volucella bombylans. The sequence goes on from OX422144.1 coordinate 10,639,940, forward strand.
CTACCTATGGTGATTGGGATTTACTTTGAGGCCAACTTTGGTGCACCAATTAGAAACTAGGTTCAAAGCCCTCTGGAGGCGATCTGAGATTGTGTCCTCGAATTTATCTCTTATTAGGATAATAATGCTCTCTGCATGTCCTTGGACATAGAAGCCATTATTGCTGAAAATAATCAGTAGTTCGTTAACTACGATGGACCATAGTAGGGGTGACAGTACTCCTCCCTGAGGGCATCCTATCACAATGAATTTATTGCTGCTTGATGATGTTTTTATTGTCTTATCCTCTAGCATACATTTTATCCATTTACATGCGGTGTCGTCAACTCCCATGTTATGAATGCTGGGAGAACTCCGTGCTGTCAAATGCTCCTTTTATATCGAGGAAACAACCGACCGCTACCGCTTTATCTCTGAGAGATTTGGTAAGATTTTGTAGAGCGAATGTCGTTGAATTTCCAGGTGTATGTGAAGGGGGTTCATTTGAAGTGCCCCGTCTCTGATATGACTGTCGAGGTTTTTTTCCATAGTTTTAAGGAAAAAGGAAGTGAGGCTGATTGGTATGACTTTGATAGTTCAGACGGTCTGCGTCCTAACTTGTATATATTTGACAGCAACCTCCTTCCACTTTTTTGGTAAGTATCCCCACGCGTAGCTAGCTCTGAATAAGTTAGTTAGTATGTTATAGGTAGCAATTACGGGATGCCCTTCTGTAGTCAAGCTGGGAATATTCCATCCTCACCAGGGGCTTTGAAGGGTTGAACGGAGTTGATTACCCAAATTATTTTGCCGTCTTTGCTCTGTTCCAATCCTCAGTCTCTTTTGTAGTAAAGCTGCGAATATTTCATCCTCATCAGGGGCTTTGAAGGTCTATTTGTCCTTCTTGGGCTTCTGGAACTATTGTCGAGTGTGTTTCGTCTAACATATTCAGGCTTTATGGTGAGGCATCCTCAAATATTTTGAGCCCCCAATATGACGAAGTAGATTAAATGAGTTTACCACTGCATTACACATTGTAACATCGCTGTTGTATCTCCTCCGGAGTAGGGTCCATGCATCCGAACCCAGATGAAAACTCATTTCTAAATGTTTCAGGTGAAATGGTCTGTTCTGTGAACGAACCTAGTATTTCAACATCGTATTGGACGTACAATTCACGCAACAAATAGCGGCTAGATTTTCTAAGACCACAAGTAATCTCTGACAATATCTTACCTACGTTTTGATTTCCAGTGGAAACCTGTACAGATATTTTATGGTCCAGAGCCTACATCCTCGAGTAGGCTTAGAAGACTTGATATGCACAATATATATGCAAATGGCTCCATAATGTGTCCATAGTCCTCGAGATAGTCCTCGAATGACGAACTAATGTCAGCGAGAGCCCCAACTGTACAACGGTGTGAGTCTAGCAAATGAAATAGTGTGATGATCTAGTGCTAAGCCACCCAAAAGCTAGAGCATACGAGTCCTACTATAAGGAATTCGATGTTAAAAGGAACATCTGCCTTTCAGGAAATTCTTTTTAAGGAAAACGATTAGGTAAGGCCATGTGGTTTTATACTGTATAATGGCTTTATCTTGGGTATCTACAGTATAAGGGCTACCACAAGTATTCTCTCCATATTCTCAGCATTAACTCTAACTCTACTGCCAGTTGTCCATATTAATTTTTACAGGCTTCATTCGGCTTTGTAATCCTGTCTTCTTGCTTGGCACAATCAGTTTTGTTAATTCAAAATCACTAAAAAGACACTCAGTACTTACAGAGCTGGATTTTATCAGGTTGACTACACTCATTGCCAAGCCAAATCATACAACACACAACTAATGGCTTTAGTGCCAGGAATACCGGAGGGTTCCATTCTAAGGCCGTTTTTATTTTATACTGTAGAACAAGAAAATTAATCGTGTTAGGAATATGAATAGGTTCTTGTGGTTCATTTGTTCCGAGATTCGGCCACTCAAACCTACCGAATGATACATCTTTAATTATTGTAAGCGAAAATCACCGATCACTTTATAGAGGGCCCAGTGATCGTAGATCAATTACTAAGAATTCCTGAAACATACGGACAACCTGGAACATCCTGGACAACCTCAAGTGATGAATCACTCAACCTGCTTCTGGACGCCTACTTTCCAGGTAGCTCCCAACTCGCAACCAGTATCAACCCAAACAGGACTACTGCAATCGGGACCAAAATTCATGGTCTGATCACAAGAGACAAATTGCTCTGGTCTGGTCTGGTCTGCTGGTCCGGGCGGTATAATACCTTCCGAGCTACAGAGGAGCTGTGTAGGACTTATCCACATTCCACTGTCATGTAGTTTTCTTTCTTAAAGCCGGAAAATGGACCTCAGACCTATAAGTCTATCATCTTTCCTTCTGAAAACTGCAGAACGACTGATTGATATCCAATACGAGCTGAAATTGATCAAAGACTTCTGTCAACGGCTCAATATTCCTATTGTAAAGGAAAGTTGATGGAATCGGCTCTGCATTCACTGACTAGCCACATCGAACGATCCCTACAATATAGAGAGTGCACAATGGCCAATTTTGGGGACATAGAGGGCGCCTTTAACAACGTTGACACATCCGCAGCAGCATAATCTAAACTACAAACTGGGTGAGACTTCTGCTAAAAGATGTGTCAGTAGAGGTATGCCTCAAGGCGGTGTCCTCTCCCCTTCTCTGGAGCTTAGTAGTTAATGAACTGCTGATACACTTCGAAGCGGGTGGTAGCAGGGTGATTGCCTATGCGGATGACGGTGCTATAGCTGTCTCAGGTAAGCATCTTAATACAATTAAAGAACTCCTTCAGCTAAATCTTAGCAGATTAACCCGTTGTGCAGATCGCTGTGGATTGGGAGTAAACCCCCATAAAAGTGATCTTGTCCTCTTTTCCAGGAAATATAAAATTTCGGTACTCGTTTATTATTTTCCGATACAGCAAAATATTTGGATCTCATTTTTGACAGGAAACTAAGTAAACTGGAAACCTTACATTCAAGAAAGAGTCAAGAAAGCTACATTACCTTTATTCTCTTGCAAAAAAGCCATTGGGAATAAATGGGGCCTTCAACCTCGCATAACCCACTGGCTGTACATCTCTGTCATAAGACCGATACTTACTTACGGGGTTGTCGTCTGATGGACGGCCTCAGAAAATGCAGTCAACTGCAATGAACTAAGCAGAGTCCAAAGAACAGCATGTCTATGCATAAGCGGAGCTTTGCGGTCTACTCCCACTGCGGCATTAGACATTCTGTTTCATTTGACACCCCTCGATATTTTCAGCAGGCAAGTAGCTGCGACTGTAGCTATTCACCTTAAAACGACTGCACAGTGGGCAAATAATTCATTTAATACATTAGGAATCCTCACAGAGAACATCGATTACACCATACCTGAACTTTGGTTTGACAAAGACTTCCATGTAAGTCTCCCCTCTAGATCCTTCTGGGAGGAAGATGCCGGTAGTGAAGTTGGTGGCGGTATTTTCTCAGATAAGCTAAATCTAATCCTCTCTTTCCGTCTTCCAAATCACTGTAGCGTGTTCCAGGCGGAAATTTTTGGCGATTAAAGAAGCCCGGTCCTGGCTGAAGAAAAGCGTGATATCCGTAATTTTTCGGATAGTCAGGCAGCTATCAAGTACCTGGACTCGGTCTCATTAAATTCTAAAACTGCCCTCGAATGCCGATCATATCTTATGAAGATGGCAGAGCAGTTCAACCTTCACCTTTGCTGGGTACCGGGCCACAGAGACATTCCAAGGAAATATAGGTCCGATGAACTCGCCAAAATTGGAACCACTCTACCTATTCTACCAGAAAGGGGTAGCATAGGTATACCAATGGCTACTGGCAAATTAATATTAAAGCTGGATAAAAGAACAGACTTTAGGTGGACTGTTGGACCAAACAGATCTGCCCAAACAGGACTGAATCACTCTAAGAGTCTGATTCTTCTAAATAGGAAACTTCTTAGCGCCACCACCTCTCAGATCATTCTGATCTGTAGCTACCTGGCTACGAACTAGTGCCATTATTCTTCTCTCACCGCGGTCTCGCCATTTACGTGAGTAGTGATCTAGCATACCAAACTCCACCACAATGTGATCCATGTTCCAATCCGGAATTCAACTTCATGTGGTTAAAATTCCATCACCGTATGCAAATTATCCACTACTGCTTTATTTACAGAAGCCACAAACTGGACAGCAATTAGACTTCATCATACTGAAATCGTATTGCGGGCGACTTCAATATACACAAATCTGGGCGGCTACGACATTCTGGACAGAAAACACCCGAAGGACGGTGTTTTGAGATCTTCGCAGCGGAAAACAACCTAACGCAGCTTGTAAATGAGCCCACGCGAATACCAGACGTTGATAGTCATACCGCCAACACCCTGGACTTGTTTTTAACTTCTCACCCTGATAAGTACACCATTGATGTGCTCTTCCCTCTAGGCTCGTAGGACCATTGTGTCATATCAGCTAATTTCGCGTACACCGACCACACAGTTAGAGAAAAAGTTTCTAAACGAACAGTATGGCAATACGAGAAAGCCAACTGGAGCGGTCTTAACAGCTTCTTTAGGAATTTTAACTGATCGTTATGCTTCCTCGATAACGACGTGGATGCCGCTGCTGATATGATCACAAACACCATTCTCTTTGGAATGAGATCCTTTGTTCCTCATCGGATGAAGTGTATCAAACCAAAAGAAAAGGCATGGTACGACTCGAGCTGTAAAGAGGCCGTCAGGGTTAGATAAATGTTTTTTCGGTCCTATAAGACTAACCCGACAAAGGAAAACCGAAAAAAGTTCAAAAACTGAGGCAAAAAATACTGCAATGCCCCAAAGGCAGTAAACATTTTTGGTCGCTTGTCAAAAACATTTGAAAGTCCGCCTCATCCTCCATCCCAACGCTCATATACAATGACATTCCAGCTGTCAGCTCTTTGGATAAGGCCAATCTGCTTGCTGCACACTTTGCGGCCAGCTCAACACTCCCAGATTGTGCTTTGTCTCCGCCTACACTTGAGTGCGTCGAATCTTCAATGGGACGAATCTACTTTCGCACTCGTGTAGTAGTAAGAGTACTTAAAGATCTCAACATACATAAATCCGCTGGTCCAGATGGTATACCTCCCCTTCTTCTAAAGAGGTGTTCTTTCTCGCTGGCAAAACCACTGCGTAAGCTTTTTCATCAATCCGAGGTCATGGAAACGCTGATAAATCGTGAGCTCATGAAATATCTCAAAACACGAAAACTTCTCAATGACCGGCAATACGGTTTTCGTAGCAACAGGTCCACTGGTGATTTGATGGCATGTCTCACCGAAAAGTGGAACCAAAGTGTACATCAAATTGGTGAAAGCAAGATAGTTGCACTTGATATTTCTAAGGCATTTGATAGAGTTTGGCATCAGGCTCTTTTGTCGAAAATGCGTGCTTTTGGGATCGATGACTCTCCTCTTCAATGGATTAGAAATTACCTTTCGGAACATTCAATTCAAGTTGTCTTAGGTGGTTTCAAATCTGATATCCACAAAATGATTGCTGGTGTGCCCCAGGGCTCTGTTCTGTCTCCGACACTCTTTTTAATTTTCATTAACGATCTCTTGTCTGCTACTTCTAATCCAATATATTCCTTTGCTGATGACAGTACTCTCTGCTTTTCATATTCGTTCCCGGACTCACGGCCCTGCTCTTCGACTGTAGAACGAGAACGGCAGCGTATGCTAAGCTCATTAAGTTCCGATATCAACAGCATATCCAATTGGGGAACTATCAACAGAGTGGAATTTAAAGCTTCCAAAACACAATGCTGTCTGCTGTCGCTAAAGCGAACTTTAAACACCCAGCCATTATCCATGAATGGCACTTGCATCGTCGAAACCGAAAAACTTTCCATTCTCGGTATGTGTGTCAAGGACAACTTACGTTAGAATGACCACATATTCGGTGTCGCCAAGAATGCTGCACAATGTCTAGGTTTCCTCAAGCGATGTAAGGAATATTTTACCCCCTTTGATCTGGCCTCAATATGGTATGTACAATGCCCACATCTGGTCAGGTGCTCCTAAAATATCTCTGCACCTGCTACATAGGATTCAAAGCCGTGCGATCAAAATTATTGACGATACTAATACCAGTCAATCAATTGACACCCTCGAGCACCGACGTAAGGTCTCCTATCTCACTTTGATTATCGCTATTTCCACCACCAGTGCTCCACTGAAATCGCCAGTATCATTCCGCCCATTCAAACTTTCAACCGGGTGTTACGGTCTCTCTATGAATGCTCATCAGTATACCCTCAAGCCCATTTTCGGACGTCTAAAATATCGTGATTCGTTCCTAAGCCGTACAACTCGCTTATGGAATGCCCTGCGGATCTCTGTATTTCCTGGTCGTTATAAGTTGCAAACATTTAAAAACAATGTACATCGGTACCTCTCTTTTCTTCCTCCCTAAATTTCCTTTGCCCGCGCTGTGTACAATCACTCAAGAAGGCTTGGAGCATTTACCAACGATTTCTGTAGAAGCTGCATGTATCGTCCACCTACTCTGTACGGGTACATGTCCAGCTCTCTCCAAGAGAAGAAAACTTCACTTAGGAGCTTCCTTCTACAACAACCTAAACGATCTAAAAAATATAGACGTAAACAGTCTCCTACGCTTCATCATGATCTCAAACTGATTCCATTAGCAAGAGGATCATAGGGTTGGTATTTCCAACAGCCACTCTTACCTACCTACCTACGGTCTGGACGGGTTCATATTTATTTAAATGATTGTTCCTTTCGTTTTCTTAATTTTTTATTTTATTTTTAATTTAAAGATGAAATTTTATATTTATTGTCAAACATAATATTGTGTTAATTTATTTTACTGTTTATACATGGATGAGTGTATCTGAGGATGCGTGTACGAGTAAAGTGTTAATGTTGTCTCTTAAATACTATCCGCAACATAAAATACGTTTTATTGTTTTGAAAATAAATTTAAAACAAACATCCTTACGCGGGATTGTAGATAGTAGAGATACTATTTAGTGTTAAAGCTTGCCCAGCAATATTTGTAAATTATTCAACAACTTATAATACACTACGGACTAAAGTTAAGTGCTATTTATAAAAAATTAGAAAATAAAATTATAAAACTAAAAAAATTTGTAACAAAAATAATTTAATTCTAGATTAAGGATCCTGCGTACCATATAGTTTCGTAAGCCTACACTTAAAAGTTAAAATCATAGTTACAGAGAAAAGCGTTATTTTTTTGTTGCTGTATTGTTTTTTTTTTTTTCAGATTTTGGGTCTTAAGTCTTTTTATCGCTTTAAATTAGATATAGTCACTATGTGAGGATGTGTTAGGGAGTAGTAGTACAATCAAGTGTTTTGTATTTGGAATATCTTCATATAGTTAACTGTCGTACAAGTACATTGTAGTAGTAGTAGTAGTATGTAGTATGTGGTAGTAGGTAATTTTTGTTTGTTAATTTTTTGTATATATAAATGGCTCGTTAGGTTAGAATTTCTGGTGGCATTGTGGCGGTAAGACGCTGGTCTCATTTGGCTTGGTTTTTTTATTTATTTAATTTGTTGTTTTAAATTTGTTGTCAATTCGATTGGCATTGGCTGGTGCTCTTTAATAATACGTTGCGGACTCTCTGGAATCGTAGAGTTCATTGGGACACTGATGACTTACTCGCACTTTGACACTTTGATAGGGTAGAGCTTTGCCATCGATGAGGTTTACTGTGACATAGATGAGATAACTCTCACCGGGATTCAGGTTAAAGATGGTGTGGGTTTCCAAAGGTGATTGGCTGAAAAAATAAGGAATATAATTTTAGTATTAGTGAAGGAGTTCATTTAGTGAGTCAATTTAAGTGGGGAGTAGGAGTCTTTACGAATAATCCCAATAAGTCTTCTAAAACGTTGGGACAATGGTGAGTGATAGCATGCAGATGGACTATTGGACCATCATTGAGAGGCTGGCTACGAGAAGTGCTCTACTATAGGACAGCAGTTCTTAAGATGACAGCCTTATACAAGGAAGAAGACAATTATTGCTTATCTATTACTTGGCGTGTTGCAAATGTGGACTGATAAGCAGCATATTCTGCAGTTTCTAGTACATTAGGCCTCTCTTAAATCGTCTGTCAGATCTGCAAGGATTTTTGCTCAGAGAACATGGTTCATTCAGAAGCTATGAGCAGACAACTTCACTGACGTAGTAACTTTAAGGATTCTCAAAAATTCGAAGATCATTGTAAAGGCCAAGTTCAGTGCTCTGATGTAATAACTTCGACCCAAGAAATGGATTCGCTCGTAAAGCAAAGTCGTACTACGATAAGCACCTCCCGGATGCCCCACAGAATTCATTTTTGTTGAAATAACGTGCAAAACCGAAAAACTCATACTTGGGATGGTCTATAGGTCAAACAAGGGTATCAGTTTTACACTTCGAATATACCATATGAGTATGTAGTAACTTCCTCTTCCGACTCAATACAAATTTTTTTATAGCACTCATGTTCCCTTTTGGACGTTATTTTCGTTGGTGACATCTCAAATACGCTTTTCTATGATCAACTTTCTATTCTTAGATTTTCTAAGCACGACATAATCTATATGTCACTCAATATGCAATTAAGCAGCTGCCTCCCGAAACAATTTTGTAGGGACTTCTATAACGTTTTTCAACAAACTACTTCGCGATACTAATCGCATTAGCTGGGACCGCATTTATTTCATCCTTTCCATAGACAATCAAGTTATTTTCCTTCAACGACAGGTACTGTTCCTATATGAGAAGGAATAACTCCTTACAGAACCCCCAAGGGCTAGCTCCTCATATCCTGAAAATTATTGATAGGCTAGACATTGCTTATCGAATGTGGAAAAGGTTTCAACTTGATGAGTTCCTACAAGAAAATACGAGTAATCTTCGCGATCTTAGTATTGATCACAACTGCGATGAGCTCAACAAGAATTTCATATTTTCCTATGGCGAACCATCTGGGAGCATGGATACCTCCCATTTTTAAGCATCGTCGAAAGTGATTTTTCTTTCAACAGAGGAAGCGTAGTAGATGTTGTAAAATCCTTTCTCTCAGTTGAGTCCAATTCTACTGGCCTCGATGGTCTTAATCTAAGGTTTGTGAAGCTTTTGACATTGTATATTCTGCCTTATCTTAGGTCCATGTCTTGAACTGCTTGTTTACAACTTCGAAATATCCTTTTAAATGGAAAAATGATCCCAATCCCTAAGAAGAGATCGAGGTATGCAACCGATACAAACCCATCAGAACCTCAACAGCACGGATCTTCTACGCAAGCATCAATTTATTGTTCGAGCCAATAGGAGCTGTGGTATGCGCGTAAGTCTTTGGATGGGAATCATCCACTATTTTTTAAAAGCTTTCGACACGGTAAATCATGATATTATCTGCAGTAAATTCAAAAGCTGTTTCATCTTTTCCACTATATCGGGGAAGGAAGCAATGCGTTTGAGTTGGTAAAAATTTCTCCAACTCTGTTAATGTACAAAGTGGTGTACCACAGGGATCTATCTTTGGACCTACTCTTTTCATTCTATTCGAGAACTGTACTCAGATGATGTGCAACTTCTAATGAGTCTTCCCCTAAATAAAACGAAGCATGCAGTTGAATTCTTAAGTGAAGATCTCGCTCGTATTTGTGACTGCTCGATAGAGCACGACTTCGACTTAACGCTGATCCATCAGGCTTTCAATCTGTTCATATAAATTGATTACCCATAGAGTGCGCTGCCTCCGCTAAACACCTTGATGTGACATTTAATTCCACACATATGAGTACATTATCAATCTTATCGGCAAAGTTTACGGCGTACTTCGTACTCTATGGGTCACACAACACCTTCTTCCTACTTACTTTGGCAAGTACTCTTATTTTGCCAATTTTACAATATGGATGTGAAATTTTCTACAGTCGCCTTTAACAACACAGTAAACCCCCTAGAACACAGGTTCATATAAAACGGAAGGTATTTGCCTTGTCATAGGAGGGTTTTCTGTATAACGAGATACGTTTTCAACATATTCTCGGTATCGGGGTGAAGCTGTGGTTGTATATATAAATTGACTTATTTATCAAGTAATACTATTATTTTAGTGCATTCGTGTAAAATTTCATATAAATGTGATTATTAATTCGCGTTTTATCTCTAGTTAAACAGAATCGTAATGGCAACTGAGACGATGATGGTGAAAATTGAGCATCGCGCTGTAATTAAATTTCTCACTAAGCAAGGAAAAAGTCAAAAAACTATTCATGAAGAGATGGTGGCTGTTTACCAGGGTTCCGCACCTTCATTATCGACCACCGCTCCGGCGCAAAGAAGTCGAAAAACTTGTTCTTGAGGATGCCCGAATAAAGGTGAAAATGATGGCAGAGATCACCATGCTTTCAATTGGTACCATTCACACCATTCTTCATGACCATCTTAACCTTTCAAAGGTCAGTGCAAGGTGGGTGCCACGAATGCTCACAGCGCCTCAGAAAAAAGTGAGAATCGCATGCTGTAGAGAGCTTTTGGAGATGTGTAGTGAGAACGCGGACGGTGTTATGGATCGAATTGTTACTGGGGACGAAACATGGGTCCACCACTATGACCCTGAAAGCAAACAAGAGTCCATGCAGTGGCATAAAAAAGGAACAGACCCCCCGAAGAAGTTCAAAGTTACTCCGTCTGCCGGGAAGCTCATGGCCACAGTTTTTTGGGACTCAAAGGGAATCTTGCTCATTGAGTACAAAAAAAAGGTGAAACCATCAACGCCACATCCTACGCTTCCACTTTGCATAATTTGCGGGAGGAAATTAAAAAGAAAAGACGGGGTAAACTCGCAGCGGGTGTGTTGCTTCTTCATGACAACGCTCCTGTTCACACGGCGCGAGTTTCCAAGGCTGTTGCGCGAGATTCTGGTTTCGAAGAAATCCAACACCCACCCTATAGTCCAGACCTTGCCCCTAGTGATTATTTCCTGTTTCCGGATTTGAAAAAATGTCTTCGTGGAAAAAGATTTTCGGATGATGAAGAACTCAAGTCGGCAATAAATGGGTATTTTGCAGAGAAAGAGGAAATTTATTTTTTTGAGGGTTTAAAAAAGCTTATCTCAAGATGTAACAAATGCATTGATGTTAGGGGAGATACGAGTATATTGAAAAATAAAAACAATTTAAATTGAATTCGCATTTTCCTTCATATCGATACCGAGAATATATTGAACGCCCCTCGTAAGATGATTTCATGAACTTTTGAAGCACTCGCTGTACAGCGGTATGGAACCTTGCAAACGAGCTATATATGATATGTTATACTGGGACTCTTATCACAAGTAGTCGAACGGGGCTCTCGTCTGTTCCATTGTTTCGAAGGCACTATGCTGGATCAATGTGTGGGATGCATTTATGGTCTGGATTGATACCCTTAGATGACAACTTCGAAACCTACCGGGAATGGCACTACCTAGAATGGAATAATCCATTGACCCGTGTCCCTGAGTGTTTTTTTTTTTAAGAATTTGACCGCATTGTGAGGTGTATTTGGTCCATGTGTAGCCTTGAACAAAACTAATTTCCAACCTCTACTCTTCTTGAACCAAACATCAAACTCACTACAGAGAAACACCACACAAACAGTTTAGAAAAAAGAACCATTTCTCCCAACCAATTGTGCTTCGAAATTACGCTTTGGCTATTGTTTCTTCTCCCACATCGTGCGCTGCAAAGTACAATCGTATAAACATGTTTGTTAACCAGTGCGAAAAGGCAAACAATTTTCCTGCAACAGTCTAAGGATAAAAGCCAAAGTGTACCTAGAAATTCTTTCGACTTTCGAATCACCTCTAGCCGTGAATGGGTGGTTAATACTTACTTCAGTTCCACACACAGTTCTTGAACAACGTTTCTCGTTGGCCAGCAAGCAAACTGGAAAAAACCAACAACGTCCTTGCTACAAGTACGATTATGGTGAAGGAGATTGTTGCAGTTTTTTGTTCTCTTTTTTCATAGAAGGAACCAGTCGAACCCTAACTAAACCAACCCCCTGTACCACAGAGACTGCCAAGCCTGTGGGGGATAAATTTGCGAAAATCTACAAAAGCTCAATTCACTAACGTATCCAACGAACACAATGTACACCCGATGTATCCAATACACCCAACATAACATACACACTCGTTTAACAACGTGAATTTCCTTTGTCAATTATGTTGCTCAGCGCGCTTCAGCGCATCTAGCTAGGGTGAAACCCACCGCTCCGACAATTTGCGTCCTGCTGAGCCTTTATCCAAGGACTAAAGCTAATTAGGTTAAACGAACCTAAAGCCCCGTGGTTTATACAGCATAGTGGGACGAAAGCGGCACAGTGGTTACTGGTTACTACAATATAAAATCAACATGTGCATGATGATTTTTGTTTTGTGGCGCCTTATACTTCCATGCATGTACTCGTATCTATGTATGTACGAGTATATGGAAGTGTTAGTAAATACTTACATCTTGCTTCGTTCCGAGCACTTAATGGAATAGAACTGCGGATGCTGCATGATGCGCTTCCCAAAATCCATGCAGTAATTAGTCGAATCGACAGAGCTGCGATTTCGATTCGGCAGATTGAACACAATGATGCAGTAACTGCGAAAGAGAGAGAGAGAGAGAGAGAGAGAGAGAGAACACCAACAAATTTTTTAGCGATAAAAATTGACCTCAAAATCGATAAAGTTAGGCTCTGCGATTGCCCTCAATTTTAACTTACCCAATAGTCCTGATTTCCGGCGATGCATACCACGCTATTGTTGTCGATTTGCAATTCTTCCGTGACCGCACCTCGTACACAGTAACATTCTCCGGCAATTCAGGGAGATTGCTAAATGTACGTCCTGTTGTTACAGCCAACTGCAGAGATAAAGAGATAAAGAGACCGTGAGATACACACACAAAAAATCCCCGAAAGCGCTTAATACGAGTATACTCGTATGAACACATAACCAAGGGGGATCTGGGAACATAATTTTTGCCCTCAAAATCCAATCGAATCAATACTTACCCCGACCTTGTTTGCTCGCAGGATCTCATCCTCGTTGCTGGGATTAATACGAATAATATACCTATCACCCGGTGCGGCATTATTCATGTTTATATACGTGGGCTTATAGATTCCACTGACCTGGCCCACTATCTGTCGTTGTTTGAGAATTTTCGCATCCACCTCACTTCCACCGCATGGCAGAATCAGATACCTCAGTTGAGATGTGGAACGCAGTTCGTGGAAGGGAATCTATTCAAAGAATGGCAGATGAGAATCTCAATCATCCAGATGATGGGCAGCAAAAACCTACCTTAAAGCTGAACACTGAAACACTGGTCATGCCAGAGATTTTCTGTACACCAAGGACATTCTCACGCAGCGATGAGGGATGGGTTCGATTAAATTTCACCGTCTCGCTGGCAATGTAAAAAGTCAAATTCTGACGTTTGGTATGAACACCGAATATATCCACGTAGTAGGTGGTGTTGGGTGTTAATCCCTTGAGCACTTGTTGAGTGCGTGACCCCGTGCAAATGACATTTATTGAACGAGCATCTGAAATTTATTCAAAGTATGGTTACCGGCTATATTCACTTGTGACCTACATGTGGCGCATTTCGATTTCCGCCATTGTATGGGTGCGTGTACGCACAATTCAATTAACACGTCACCTACTTACCAATTTTCTTCACCCTCTCTGGTGGTTTCTGCCAAACATAGTCCATCGTGGATCCAGAAAAACAATTTCCCTTCTTCATGGAACTCACAATAAAGTCATTAACTGCAGCACAGAAATTCCTCTGTGGTCGCTTCGAATTAATCACCAAGCAATAGTGCACAGCATGGATGTCGAACTTGCTAAAATTAAAAGATACAAACGCAAAAGACAAGAGACATGACAAATCCATCAGGCGGGTTACAAGTAGAAGCCACTGTCCACTGTCACCTGGATGTAATGCTCTCACCTTTTGCTCCACTTAATTATCATCTGGCGTTTCCGCATTCGGTTCTGACTGCGTATGTTAATCTGATTCGTTCGGTTCAATAGCGGCCAATTGGATTGTGGATGTTGAGCGTGTGCTTCCAGTTTCATAGAGCCACGTTGCCTGGCCTGCACGAATAAGTCGTATTGCCCACTCAACGCACATGGCAGCAGGATTTCACGTAAATCCGATTTTAAGTTTCTCGATAAATTGGCTGGAAATAGGGGTGAGTGTTTTTTTTTTTTAGATACTTTTCGGGATTCACTTTTGGCCAAACCATGTGATGGTAATTACTTACTCGTTTGATTGAAGTAGATTTTACGGGCAACGTTCTGGGAAAATGTTATATGGAGTGGTGCTGATGAATTCAGATATAAAATGAATCTGAAAGAATAGAAGAGAAATCAAGTGAGTGGATCATACTGGTTAATTAGTTGAGCGTGAAGTGAATTGAGTTGAGGGGGCTTGCTTTTAATTAACTACAATAAGCTGAAATTCTTTGAATGATGAACCCTTAGTTGAGAGCTTTTCCAGTTTAAATCACAAAGGCACAGAGCGAATTATTTCAATTACAAACAAAACAATAATTATTTCCATACGCCCGTGCACAGTTCAAGAGTTGGCACTTGGCCCTGATTACTTATCCAATTTTGATCAGATATTCACCTTGTGACGTGGCCTACATTTGTCTGAGTACACTCGAATGCTCCCTAATTGATATAAAGGTGTACAGCCATATCAAAGGCACAAAACAACATGAACTCAACATTGAGACCAGAGACAAGGGCAAGTAGATTTCCTCTTTTAGGCACTTTAGGCTATGGCAACATCAGCTTCATCTCGTGAACCTTTTTCATATCTGTCTTTGGCGGGACGAAATGTAACTATCGCCAGTACGCGGTTTCCATACCTTGATATCCATAAAGGGACCTGACTGGCTCCTGGGGCAAGGCATTCCGAGCAGCTACCATCAACTCGGAGCATTATATTGGTGTAACCATGATACGGGGCCCCCGCCCAATTATCAAGTCTTCGCCCATCAATGAGGTGGTCTAATAAGAATCGGGGGCAGAGCAAAATACTGGTCTTGTCGTAAACATCTGCAGATGACGCTACGATTTGATCAGTTACAAGTTGCCGGTCATAGGAATTGTTGGCGGTTGGACCACCGGTACTCCCTACCAGGACTTAAATCACGGTACCATGGGAGTCAGGAGCTCCCCGGATCTCAGTCCGGGTCTGACTTGTAAAGGTAGGCCCCCTTGTGGGATCGTCATGATGGCTGTGGTTTAAACCCAAATCGAGGGAAGGGTCTCCCTACTGGGTACTGTGACCCTAAGAGCAGTAAGAGGTTTTAAGTCGGCCTCAACTCATACCAAGGGTGGAACTTGTGCCTCCAACACAATTTCGAATTGGTATCAATGGCATGACGAAGAGCGATGATAAGGCATATTCCTGCTCCCATCCCTTAAACTTAAGTCTACAAGAAGTTAACAACTAGAGACATCTGTAACCAAGATACGAATGCGGATATCCCCAACAGCTCAAAGCCACTGGACCATTGTGAAAAAGTCCAACGTCGAACGGCAAAAGTAGTAAATAGGTACTATACAAGACACTGATCATCCCAATCCCCCTTTCTGATGTAGTAGCTTGAATACTGGCGAAAGCGAATGAAAATGATCTTCGGAGAACAATTGGTAGTTTTCGGGCTGGGAAATGATGCCGGTTTATATGACTACGTCAGACTGAGGACATGTACATCAGCTCTAGCTGGAGAAGAATGCTAACTGAGGCCCTGCTCCACCACAAACTACGAGGCCATCTAAGTATAGTAAGTATGTCAATCTCTCAGGTCGCAGAGTGGACTAAGAATTAGTAGCAAATTGTTGCTAAGAATTATCCTTTTCACAACATACCCTCATCATTGTTTGTCATCCAAGCAATTTGATGGGAGAATGAGTGATTTGTTGAATGTTTTTGACAGTCTAAAGGGTACGCTCTACTTTTCAGTTACCTACTCTGCTCAAAATAGTACCTGTGAACGAGATTTATTCTTCGCCTTTAGAAGGTGGTGTTTTCTATCTAAGACAAACAAAATCCTAGACCACATGGAGAGTATGGTTATCCAGAGTATAATGCTATTTAAGATGTCGCATATTTTTATATGATATTTTGATCCTCGTTCACCAATACCCCCACTCGATGCGATCCTTTTAGCCCAGTCTGCACAAGCCTGTGCATCGGCATAAGTCAGTCAGAAAGACATTCTTTTAGAAGACAGTGCCGTAGTTCTCGATGCCAACAGCGGTAATTATTTGTTTCATCATCGAGTGCAAAAGGTGGCTTGACACTTAACCACTTTGTCTAAATCAACAGTTACTGCGCTGGCGATGCTAGTCAACGTCATCTTGAAAAAATCTAGTTGGCTTTTGAAAAATAATGAATCCCGGCACTGGGCATGAAGTGCATCCTTATAATCGACCACTGGGACGTGGTTATCGACTTACCTTTCTATGGTCCTATCTAGGATTCGCTGCAATGTTAATATCAGTCAATTGATGGACTTATTGGGTCTTCAGTTACACTACAAGACCCCAATCTGTTTGCTGAAAATGAGTTTCAATACTCAGAAAGCTAACCTCTGGGATAACCTTTCTTGTGGATTAGACAAAGCGCCCAGAGATTTCAATCGCCGTGCATACCGTTTTTCTACCGATTTTTGCCTCGAAGCGTGTGAATTGAATATACAAGCTTCTCGCCTACATTTTGGAACAGGTTGCGACTTTTATTACACTCGTTTGTTGGAATATCATCACTAGCTGGCTGAATCGTTGTTGCTTTCTTCTCATCATTAGCATGCACTGAACATCTGTCTCCAGATTTCTGTTTTTATGTTTTCGAAGAAATTTCGGATCTCGTTCCTGCTACCAAATATCTCTTCGCAGGCATACGAGTACGTCTTATCTTTTATACCATATAATGTCTCTAACACTTCGCGTTGTGGATCGCCGTGTCTCAAGTGGTAGTGTATTGGCTTCCAAATGGGAACGTTCGGGGTTCAATACCAGCCGCGCCCGGGGGACATTAATTTTTTCAGGCAAGTAAATTCACGTAAGATTACCACAAAAAGTCCAGTTATACAAATATTTTAGTCTCTCCATTAAATGTTGGATGCCACTGTTGGAGCGAAATAACCACAGAGTCCACAAAGCTCTCTCATTTTCCTAAAAACTTAACACGTGCTCAGGCACTTCAAGTGTAGTAATACCCATTTGAGGTTAAGGTGCTGTGTCACGAAACTTTTAGTCTTGCCACTGATTTCTACCAACTATATGCGGCAACTTTGTCAGATACAAATGAATGGCAGCTTTGTACAGCCAAGAATGAGAATCGAATAACGATGCCAGGTTCTCAACTTCCGACTGGGTCATCGGGTTCCACACGCTTTTCGCTGCATATGAGCATGTGCAGGCCTTTTGTTGAACAGAGTAAGTCACCCTAAGCAATGCTATCACCTCAAATCGGGTGTACGTCCAGAACATTTGAAGCAGGATGAAGTTAAAATAATAACTTACTCGTATAAAGCGACTGAAGGGGCAGATTTATAATTGTCAAAGATTATTTCTGCGACAGAATTTTCACCATCCCAAAATATCTCTTCATCTACCAGTAGGCATTATTTTGCGGGCCTAATACCTAACTCCTACAGATGATACTCAAATGATCAAAGTTATGTAATTTTGAGGGTCTGGCGCAATGATTTTAAAGTTACTGTGAGTACGGCTGCTAATTATTTGCTATTGTACATAGCGTCTTAATAAGTTTGGGTATCTAATGCCTTTACTCTTCCTTGCTTTACATTTAATGCCACTACAGTCAGGAGTGGACCAGGTCCTCAACCAACATTACTTTGATCTTCTTGCGTCTACCCTCAGTTTCGCACGTCGAGGTGATTAAGTGTGATAATCCTGTGCTTTGCGTTTGAATAAAAACAAACCTCTCCGGACAGGGACATTGGTATTCATGCAGTGTAAACAGTTCTTCATTGAACATTATCACCCACAATTGTCGTTGAGCCAAAGATTTTTACACTGGCAATCTCCTCGAGAAGTTAAAAAATACGAGATCGTGAAAATTTCTCTCAGTTTCGTATGACTTGTATTCATATTGATCCAGATGACCTGGAGGTCGCCATAGCCCTATGCAAGTGTTGAGGCACTGAAATTGTGTGCAAGGTATGAGTAGGTTTCGCCCGGCAGCAAAGTCGATGAGTCTTAGTCAGTTACTAATATTGTGCCGGTTAAACTTTGATCTCCAGCTGACAAAGTGCTTTCAAGGGCAGCAGAAAGGTCGCTGATTAAGTAGAGACATCCGGAATCCTGGAGAGTCATGCCATCTGCGATTGTACTTCTAAGAACGTCAATAGAAACCCTAACCCTCAGATTTGTGTCCTGAGAAGTGCTAACTAAATTTTGCCAGCTTGCTAGGCCACCTTAAAAAAAAAAAACCATAGAAATAAGTCTAGGGCGGCCAAATCGGGTGATCTTGCGGGCCAGTGCAAATAGCCAAAGCGCGATATTAGACAACCGGCAAACGCCTGCTTTAAGATGTTGGTTGTGGCTCCTGCAGTATGGCTCGTTGTTCCGTCCTGTTGGAACCACATATCCTCCAGTCCCAATTCATCCAATTGAGGAATGAAAAATTCATTGTTCATATTGCTCTGTAGCTCCCATCATCCACAGTGACCATTAGACCCGAACTGTTCTCAAAAAAAAATTCCCAATGACTCTTCTAACGTAAACAGAACACCATGCAGTGACTTTGAGTGGATCTAATGGCTCTTCGTCCATTGATCACGGATTTTCAATGCCCCAAAATGTCCCCTTAAAATATTTGCACAGAGCGCTGGTGAAGGAAGGAAAGATAGGTACCGATGTACGTTCGTTTTGAATGTTTGAAGGTTATAATGGTCAGGAAATAAAGAGCTCGGCAGAGCATTCCGTAAGCGAGATGTACGGCTTAAGAAAGAATCACGATATTTCAGAGTACGTCCGAAAGTGGGCTTGAGTATAAATCGATGAGCATTCGTAGCGAGACGAGTGTTACTGCTGAGGGTTTGAAGGGGCGGAATGTCACTGGCAATTTCATTGGGGAACTGGTGAGAAAATAACAATATAACGAGGTAAGGCAGGAGACATTACAGCGGTATTCAAGTGTGTCAATTGACTGTGTACTATTGGCGTCTAGAAGGTGCAGGAATGTTTTAGGCGCACCTGACCAGACGTGGGCATTGTACTCCAATTTCGGGCGGATGAATGCCTTATATATTGTGGGCAGATAAGAGGGGCTGATGTATTTCTTACATCGCTTGAGGAAACCTAGACATTTTCCATGATTTTTGACGACATCGAATATGTGGTCATTCCAACGTAAATTCTCATTGACACACATACTGAGAATGGAAAATTTTTCGGCTTTGACGATGCAAGTGCTATTCATGGACAATGGCTGGGTGTTTAAATTTATATCGAAATTTAATGAGATTAGCATAGGCTGCCGTTCCCGTTCTAAAACCGAAGGACGTAAGTCCGGGAATGACTACGGGAAGCAGAGAGATTAGAAGTAGCAGACAAGAGATCATTGATGAAAATTAAAAAGAGTGTCGGAGACAGAACAGAGCCCTGCGGCATACCAGCATTTATTTTGTGGATATCAGACTTGAAACCGTCCAAGATAATTTGAATTGAACGTTCCGAAAGGTAGTTTCTAATCCATTGAAGAAGAGATTCATCGATCCAAAATGCACTCATTTTCGACAAAAGAGCCGAATGCCAAACTCTGTCAAATGCGTTAGAAATATGCAACTATCTTGCTTTCGCCAGATTAATGTAGGCTTTAGTTCCACTTTTCGGTGAGATATCCCATCAAATTATCAGTGTACCTGTTGCTACGAAAACCGAATTGCCGGTCATTGAGAAGTTTTCGTGTTTCGAGATATTTCATGAGCTGACCGTTTATCTGCGGTTCCATGACCTTGTAAAGAACGGACATAAATGCAATGAGGCGGACTGAACAAATGCTGTTTTCATCTTCTCGGAAAGAGCCCTAAAGTGTACTCTTGCTACTACATGGATTCGTCCCAATGAAGATTCGACGCACTCGATTGTAGGCGGAGAAAAAACACAGTTTGGAAGCATTGAGCTGGTCGCAATGTCAGCAGCAAGCAGATTGTAGTTGTTTAAAGCGCTAACAGCTGGAATATTATTGTAAATGAGCGTTAAGATGAAGTATGAAACAGAATTTATGATGTTCTTGACGACCAACGAAAAGTTTGTACTACCTTTGCGTAGTATTTTTAGCCTCAGTCTCTCTGCCTTTTTTGCCTCTTCAAGTCTTTCACCAAAATGCTCCGCAGAGACGTGAGTAGAATGACAAACTGCGTGGAACGTCGTCTAGTCGATGTCGATGGAGCCTCTACGACATCTTCAGCCACAGCACAGTATTCTCGGCCGAACGAGAAGGATGAGCTCTTCCTACGCTTGCTCGATTCCGTGTTGCTCCGGTCTCTAAGAGTCGTGTGGCTATAAGCCGCATTGAACGACCAGTGGAAAATGGGTGGCCGAGAAAACGGCCACGAAATGCTTATTCACACAATTTCTAAAACATCTGACGCCATTTGTAAAATCCATAGCACTTTCCGAAGGGTCATACGTTATGGTCCTTATGGTCTTAAAAACTGTCCAAAACATTATAGACCCCTTTAATCGTAAAGATATCACCAAATTTTCAATTTCGATTTTCAGGGTGAATACAAGAACTTCCCTATCAGGAAGTTAAAAAGCAAGTTCTCCAGTGTGAACTAAGTGTACTCGTAGTAGTAACAACGAATCTGACAAAGTGCGTCTTGAGTTAGACAACAAACGTTGCAAACCAGAGTCAAAGGAAGATGTACCTAGAGCATTTGTTGTAGCAGAAGAGGGAATTTTATCGTAGAGCTTTCATTGTATAAAGGCAAAGACGACACGGAAAACTGGAACAGATGTCTCATGTTTTTGACGTAAGTACCTGCCGTGTGGGCTTAAACTTACAGGATGCCCATACATCCATGGGAGCAAGGATACGCCTTGCCATCGCTCTTCAAAGATTTTCACTATTTTAGATACCAATTTGGAACTGTGTTGCCGGCACAAGTTCCACCCTTGGTATGAGTCGATACCGACCTAAAACCTCTTACTGCTCTTAGGGTCGCAGCACCCAGCACTTATTGCAACTCCACATTGAGTCAACCAAGGAAAACCATAGGAAGACTCTTTCCCGCCATTTTGGGTTTAAACCACAGCCACCATGACGCTCCCACAAGGGGGCCTACCTCTAACAAGTCAGGCCCGGACCGAGATCCGGGGGCTCCTGACTCCCATGGTACCGTGATTTAAGTCCTGGTAGGGACTACCGGTGGTCCAGCCGCCAATAAGACCTATGACCGGCAGCTTGTGACTGATCAAATCGTAGCAACCTTCGGTAGCGTCATCTGAAGATGTTTACGATAAGACCAGTACTTTGCTCTGCCCCCGTTCATTATTAGGCAACGTCATTAAAGGGCGAAGCCTTGATAATTGGGCGGGGCCCGGAAAACTGGAACAACAACTGATCGGTGAAGATAATGCTACATATAATGCATGTGATCTAGGCAGAGGAATATTAAAAAAAAAAAACTGCTTAGCAGTCAACGCGACTTAAAGTTGACAGTAGTGAAAGTTCGTTGCTTTGTAATGCAGAAGCAGCTTATTGGCAAGTCCAAAACGACTTACTTTCTTTTCGCCAATCAGAGCGCTATTGCAACAACTCAGACCATTTCCCATAATTTTATGAGAGCGGCAGAAGATAAGGGGTTACGAATTAGTTCTACTAAGTCCGTATACCTGCATTGCCTTTATTCTGTATAAACAAATCTGCAAACATCTATTCGGGACAAGTTCAAGACTTAAAGACTTAGACTCTGCCGTAAAACATCGCATATAGTGGCTTAAATGGGGCAAAAATGTTGGAAGTATTTTGTGATAGGAAAATTGCCCCCCTGGCTTGTTATATACGACAGCCCATGCCCAATGAGTTGTTGAAGGTTATACGAAAAGTGAAGGGTCTCTTCTGATAAATCTTCCAATATGAATAACTTTAAGCCCGTGCCGGGCTGTCATCTGTGAATACTTCTTCAAAAATAACGTTTGCGTTATTTGTGAGATAGATCCCCAACTGCTCGAAAGAGTGGCCCGAAATAGGTTCGACAGGATGCGCTTCTTCAGTAGTCGGGGAGAGTGAAGACGTATTCAGATCATAATGTGATGAACCATCCTTCATAATAAATATTTTTGATTCACACTCAATTCCTCTGGAAGGCTCTAGAGCAACCGATGTCAAATCAGATAGATTTGCCCTTTTAAACGAAGGCCGTCGGAAAATTCGGTTCAGAAGGCAAAAACAAAACATTTTGAATCATCCAAATGCGAAAGCAGCAGCGAGGTCCGCGAGTTTAGTCAACCACACAGGCGGTCTAGTAGCAATGCAGGCGGCACACGGCAGTATAAATGTCATTATAAGCGTAGAAAGTTGTATTATTTATTATAAGGAAAAGAAGAAGGGAGGAGCATGTTCAATGACAATGTGTCTGATTTAGTTTCCAGTAAGTGAAGGCTTCCTTCAAATGATTTTCAAATTATCCCCAAGGACGAATAATTTTATTACTTAATCTGCATTAAATACCAGAAATAATTTTATTTAATAAACAAACTTCAATTCCACATGAATATACAAAAGCATTCACCTCTTAAGTTTGTGTTTGAACAATAACGACCGAAATTTAGGACACCCGGAGAATTTCTCCTGGCAAACTGAGCTCATTCCGGTCACATTGTTTCGCTCACACATTCATGAAATCAATTAAATTCCAGACAATGCCATCATGTTGCCTATGACTGCACTCGTATTCATAGGCAAAAATGCATTATCTTCCTCTGCCACTATCATCAGTACCACCACAACCACCTACGATCCTTTAAATTCCAATTTTCCATCTTTATAAATTGTTAGATACGACTACGAGTACGAGTAGGAGTGATGGTATTCGCATTCGTACTTCCAGATAGTTGGCATTTGATTTATGAATGCAATTAGTTTTGTGCGGGTCTAAGCGATTTGGAATATGAGACATTTTCCAAGACGAAGACGACAATTCTCTGCAGACGATAAATTCTCGAGGATCTATTGTACGAGTAGCAGTCGTTTGCTCCACGCACATATGTGATTTCGCCGCCAAATATATTTCAACAGAGCGATGGTACTCAGTTTAAATGCAAACAATGTGACAATCGAGATTGCCCAATGCTTCAGCTACGCATTATCTTGAGCTCACAATCGGCCTTAAGACACAAGGATACAGTCTAAGAGGCAAAAGGATGTCTACTGCTAGATGTCCTTGGTGTACTTCTTGGCGTTGTAATTAAATTAAATTTACGAGCATTTTTAATGTCCATTCGGTTGATGAGTCCCTTGACGACGACGCCAACAATGAGGATATGGGAAGATGGGAGACAAAGATCATCCATCTTTCGCTCCGATTGCCTTTTTATTGCTGATTGTATCCTGAATTCAGTTTTTTTTTTTGTCTATTTCTACGAATGTTTCGGCAGTTTTTATGGGACTTCCCACAATTTTATTTTCGCCGACAAAATGACAACGCTGTCGTCAGCTGTGTAGTGAGTGCGTTCAGGGGAATAAATTTTTTATTTGATTTAAGTTGTATGCAGTGAGTGAGTCTCTCTCACTCGAAAGGGTAACCATGAGGGAATAACATGCCAAAAGTGTTGTGGGGGTAAAATAAAAATAAAAATAAAAATAAAAATAGTTTTACTACTTAACAGGGAGAGCCTTGTGTCTGTTTTTGAAGCATTTTCATGGCGATAATGGGATAATGGCGCGCAAATGGCCAACTCCTTTCGATTGAGTGCGTAAATAACATGGAACATCACATTTCGTCATGTCGAAAATGGAGCTGACGATTTTAGGGGGAAAGCGACTAGTGTCAGCATGTTGCTAGCTAGCTTTATGGGTTCTTGACATTTTAAGAGTGTCCAATTGAAAGAATTACTGTTTATCTTTGCCTCCTCGCTTACTTGATATTAATTCATCTTGCCATGGCTTAAATTGGATTTTTTTCTTCCTCCCCCCCCTTCGTTTATGTGTCGGCTAGACAGTCTGGTATGTCTGTGAGTAGTAAAAATGGAATGAGATTCCTTTGGTGAGCATTAAAAAATCATTTAAGTCATTTGAGGAGTATTAGGGAAGTTTTTAAGTGGAAATCCATTCTTTCTTCTTATTCTCTTTGCCTTGTCATAGATACGAGTACGAGTAGCGTTTGTGTTTGACTTTGCCATGGGGATGGAATGGCACAGCAACAGCCAGACCAAGGGATAAAAAGTTTCAGGGCAAATTAAATTGGAAATAAAGTTGTGGACTTTTTGAAAAAAGTTTTATTAAAACGCAGGGGGATGTGAATGTGTCTTGTAGCTTTTCATCAATGTCATTTTTTTTCTATGAAAAGTTATAAATACTCGTACGATTTCTTTAAACAAAAGATTATGTCGACATCATTCTCAAAAATACCAAAGATCCTACGTAAAGTCAAAGTCTACGCACCGCTCTTTACCCAACTACGGAGTCTAGCTTACTAAGGTTCGAAGAAACTCGTTCCCATAACGTTATCAAGCAAGCGGAATGGAATTGAATTACATGCTCTGGGTTGTGTGCTACAGGAATGATCAAACTCGTTCTACTCGACAAAGTCGGGTATTCCAAGAACAATGGTCTTGTTACAGGTTTCGTGCTTGAAATACCGAAATCGACTTTGGCATATTTTCTCTTTATCTGTGATCCAATATTGGCATAGCTATTTGTTGGGTAACGTGGAGCTCTTTGTAGTTAACACTCACTCATTTCAAAATCATGGTGCCACTAATCCTTCTGAGCGAATCCACTTAGCGAACCGTCACGCTTTAGATCTGATCCGCCAATTGCGGTTAAAAATCTTTTGTACCACTTAGTACTTAAGATAGCAAGCACTGGTCGATGACAGATATGCCTTCAACCTATTCGATTTCCAATACGAATTTTCAGAGGAGCAAATCTTGACTCTGTTCACTTCCTGATCGAGTGTCCAACGATAAGCAACTAGTTTGTACAACAAGCGCTTGATACCGAAACTCATCACCGTCGCAACGTAGCGTAGCTCTAGGCCATCATCAATGAAGAAGTCGACACAACTTTGGACTACCAACCATCCCTAGAAAATAATCAGGAAGCCAGAAAGGGAATAGGCAGACCAAAATACTCTCGAACACCAAGCCACTAGTAGAGAGCCAATAGAACGACCAGAAACAGAGTATCAGCCCAAGAAAATAAAAGAACTCTGCGATGGTAACAGCATACCGAGTTTGAATCAAAAAGCTTAGCACGTGGCAGCCCAAAAGACTGGGTCTTCGTGATTCTAGCAAGAATCTTGTTACCACGTTGACATTAAGTCTGCCTTTTACTCTAAAGATGTAGAGAGATTTTATTTTTGACTTTTCTGCTCAACAGCATAAGCCGCAACGACCACTAAGACCCAATTAAGCTACGAGGTCAGTCTTTGGTAATGTATTTGGAGGGTCAAAGTGCTATCCAGGAAACCAGGTATCCAGAGACCCACGCAGTTACAAAGGAAGTGTTCCGTGGTTCCATTAACCTCTAAGTAGTTTCGAAATTCCGTTCCCCGAGAGAGATTTATTCAGTGTAGGTGATTTCTTAAGTCGCAGTGTCCGGAGGAAAATTAAAAAGCTTCCTGGTGTCATTCCTGTTGCGATTGATGACAATTCCTTGAGTATTACTCACCTCTGATGTGTATTTTCTATCCTCTACTCAGTAAGCCGATTAGATTAGAGTTATGAATACGACAGAATGGTTAGGTATCTTCTTAAAGTCATATATACAAGATCTTCACGCTCGAAATACATTTTCGAAAAAACCAATGATTTCGTTACACATAGTCCTTTGCTCGATTTAAGGCTGCAAACGATTCCACTCTTCGTGTTGGAAGCTTCATATGCACATTACTTCAGTTCAACTTCTGCAGTTTGGCCTCCTTGATACAGTGTTGGGATGGTGATAACACTGCAGATACTACCTTCAAAAAGTTGAACAAGATGGTGACATCGGTCGAATCCGATGCAAATGCTTTTATAGCAGATAAAATGCTGAATGATAATATCAGTTGCTCAAGCAAATCAAAACGATCCTTTTAGCCTGGAATCACTCAGAATACCTGAGTATTCTGGCGCTTTCAGGGTCGAAAATAGAGATTCACTGTCCAATGTTTGAAGCTCACGACGCAGGTTCTGACTACGGACCATCAGATACGCCGTTGATGACTTCAGTTCGCCTGGCACCGATGGCATATATGAGTACCCAATTCAACTCAACTCAATTCTGCTAGCCTGGAACTGACATACATACTGAACCACTGACGAACATGAAAAATGTCTTGACACCACAAATGTTGAGCACATCCTCGCTTCAACAGCTTCAGACTTATCAGCCTGACGTCCTTCATGTTGAAAAGCATGCAGAGAATGGTCAAGCTTCATGTGCGCAAAATTGCTTTCCGAACGCATTTTCTATCAAACGCGGAAGATCCTGCGATCTTCAGAAGTACTGAAGAATCTTGCACCCCTTGATATTCATATCATATTCCACAATCTCGCAGCCATCTTCTGTTTAAAAAGAAGTCCTCATTGCTACAGCGCACTAGAGTTTTGTTGATGATGATGAGCACCTAAGTGTGGTGGTTCTAAATGATACAATATCCTGCGAAGCTTGCTGTGTGATTGATCATGGCACTGTGAAGCCCACACTCGCATTAGTCTGCAGGTACTCGGGACCTCATACTATTGCCACTTCTTATTTCGGGATATGAGTTCGGCGAAGATTCTAGCGGTCTCTTGCGATTGCAGCTTTTCTACGTTCTTGTCACAGTAGTTCTTCTTTGTTCTTTCTTTCTTCTTTGCCCGAAAATTCGGACGTCCAGAATACTGGAGTCATGCCTTACGTCTATCAATTGTGTGATCAATTTGATTTAGCGTTTCATGATCCACAGATCACCATGCCGCCTTGTGTATATTGAGATGAGGAAACCGTATGCTTGCTATAGTGATATGTCGTCCCACCGCGAACTCAATAAGCCAAGGTCCATTGCCAGCCTATGCTTAGCAACTGTCCTACCAAAGATGTCCCTGTACGCCTAGTACGATTTTAATGTCATGCTTCGGACATTGATGTCGAGAAGTTCGTTGAAACATTCCTTGATGGGTCCGCCCTTGTCTTCCGTAGGGGCATGAGCGCATATGAGGTTTATGTTGGCGAATTTAGCCTTGATGCGCATTGTCATAAGACGTTTGCTCAGAAGCTCACGCGTTCTTGCCGATTAAGAGCTCCTTCTCTTCCCTATAGCAATCACCTTGGCATATACCACAGTTTTCCATCTTCCTTATGACCAGCCCATCCCATCGCACTTCCTGGATGGCGGTGACATCTGGGTAATAGCAGTCAAGGGCTGTTAAGTGTCGGAACCTTCCATGTGCGAATCTGTTTACTAGGGTCGTCAACCGTCGGCAGCGAGGCCATTAGTTACCTCATCACATATTTTAATCTCTTCCGTATAGGGTTGTCAGTCCTATGACGGCGTAGGTCAATATAATGCTACTGGCAGGGCATGTTCATTTTGGCCTACATGAGAAAGGTTTTACTCATGCAATTACCGGGGACCACCACTGGGAGGTTAGACAAGTATTCCACTACGAACTAGATTGTTGCGCTGCTGGCCCAATCCAAGTTATAGGAAAGTCAGCAGTGTCCCGATCAACCGGCACGCAGGTCCCTGAATTAATACTCGGCTGAATCTGGATTAAAAATGTTGTTTTTGTAGAACCACGAACCCTTTTTAGATGGAGGAACTAGGAAACAGAAAGTCGAAATATAAAAGCAATGAGAAAAAGCAAACGATTTCGGACACTCGCCATAGGAATTTCAAAAAGAAGCTAAGCATCCTGGATAGAAAACTACATGACTACGATAAGACCCTTGTATAAGAAAATACCAAAAACAATGGTCTGTCCAGGCTTTAGGGGCCAGAGATTCGCCTGATTCTGCTCTAGACGCACTGATAAATCTCGCTCACATTGGGTTGGGCTCTGGGGGGCGCTTTAATGACATTGGGCAGCAACATCAGAACTCTGATTGTCGCGGAAACACAAAGTCAATATTCCCTGTATCTAGAGCTGGCTTCGGCCGGAATCTGAGTCCGGACGATTGTAATGTGGTGCTCATGGATGGCTCCGGAGCGGAGATATACGCAATTTTATGGCAATGAATTAAATTGAGATGAATCATGGAGAGTCCGAGATATACACGTCTGTAAGCACGGATAAGCCGCTCTTAAGACCTTACTGTACCCTGTAATCACTTCAAAGTACTCAAACGCAGATGGAACGCTGTATTCACTGGCCCTTTTCTGGCTCTAAGCTGTAACGAACTTGTGAGAAATGAGATCGCCAATTAATTTGTTAGGCAAGGTAAAGAGAAGGACCTCTTAGGACCTTCAATTTATAATTGGCTATCGTATGCGCAAAGTTAAGATGCCGCTCACACTTCTCGAAGAAGTAAGCGACTTTTCGGCAAAGACAGTACGTCCTTCTCCGACGCTTGCTCTGAAAGGACACAGTGAAGCACGCCTTATATGATTGCCCGAATTGGGCTTGCTTGAGGCTGCAGGAACTAGGCGCTGATGTTGTGGGTGTTGATTCTGTACATACTTTACGACTGAAGCATTTGGTTATATTTCTTCGAAAAATTAAAAAATGTTATTACATTTCAATTCATTTAAAGGAACATAAACGGAGTCCGAGTGCTTTGTTCCGACACCGACCACGAAAATGAAACCAGCTCCAAATTCGAGGAAAGTACAGATTATTTGAGATTAATTTAACTCGAATGACACTTCTTTTTTTTTTTAATCTATGAAAGCAGTTGTCATAAGTAACCCACCCTCCCTATAAGATGCCTGAGCAAGGATAAGTTCGTGCATTAATTAATATTTGTTCATATCATCTGCTAGCCTCTCTGATGAAGTGCAACATCATCCCATCAAAATTATTCCCTCCCGAAACATGACAAAAATATTGAATAAAAATATTTTTGAATAAAGATGAGCCACAGGACTGTGTTGATGGCCCCATTCTTTTTCATCTATTTTATTTCAATGGTATGAATTTTTATATAAATTTGGCACCCGCTCTCGAAGAAAAAAAAAATCGTTTGATAAGTATAAATAGCAAATCCGTTATGGACGAGATAATTGGAAAATAATTTTACTCGTTCTCCTCCGTCTGCATGGAAATAATATCTCATTACGGGGATGTATGAGTACTCGTATATTTAAAAAAAAAAAACACTTACGAGTGAAGCACTGAGGAGGGAAATATTTTCTTTTCAAAAAATTGTTTCTGTAATTTCATCCCGATGCTGCCATTTCCTTCTGCTCTCCCTTATTCTCCTTCAAATCATCGCAAAAATAAAAAATCGAATTGAAAGATAAGATGTTTTCAGAGTTTCCCTTTTACCCTCCTTACCCCCACTTCACTGACAACATTCCGTTTCATTTGCATCCCTTTCAATCCCCAATCCAAAATCCTTAGATTCAAAACCAAACTTTAAAACACAAATAACAATAAATGGATTGGCAGTGGAGCAAAATAAGGATACCCAAAGCAAATATGAATAGAAAAGAATCCCCATAGTCGTACTAATAAGAAACCTCCGTCCCTACCATATCCATGGCCTTACACCTATCTGAACATTGGTTTTGTGGCTCTGTCAATAATATGAGTAGAATCGTAAATGATAAATTGAAGGATGTTTCCCCAAGAGCCACATACGAGTATATCTGACTATATCGTCTCTGATTTTTCACCAAGGACACTAGGTCCCGATGGAAATCTCTGTGACAGTTGTATTGACAGAGTATCAAATAAATTATCGACAAAATTTCACACACAAAAATACGGGAGTGGTGTGTACCTTTTTTTCCTTCCAAAAGGGATTTTCCCTTATTTTTATTTGCTTCCGATATCCTTGGTTATTTGCTCTGATCAAAGGGGGCAAATAGGAATAAATGTGTGTTGGTGTTGTGGGTGAACGGATTCAAGTTATTTGTAAATAAATTTACAGAGACTTGAGCATTAAATGGCTTAAATTTGGTACAGTAGAAGCAAAGTGAAATATTTTTAGAAGTGCCACAGGGAAGACATTTAGGAACTAGACTTTAATAGAGTTTTTTGTTTTTGTCAGAATAGAGCAATAGAACATTGTCATAGATGAGTAAACGCTTTAATGACAAATTGCAAAGGGTACCACCATGCACCACATTAGTGCAGTCACAACGCATATGACAGGGGAGTTGCTCAGTGGCGCCATCAACACTCTTACGGTAAGCGACGCAGGATGTTCTCTCAATTACGACTACCACACTTTGAAGTTTCTCATCCGCTTAGGGATGGAGGAAAGACGCTGATAGTCACGTCATCTTCAAAAGAAATCCAACTGTTAATTTAAGCTCTTACCGAGGAATCAGACAGACCTCGCCTGAGAAACCCTCCTCTAAATCTTGTCCAAAAAGTTAATCGGCGATTTTATTTTCCGCGATCTCATTGTGACCTGGGACCCAAAAAAGACTAAGTGAAATAAGCCTTCTGGCTTCACTCATATAAGCCTAGCATTCACGAACAATCTTGGAAATGAAGAGAGAAACGCCATCAGTGAAATTTGTCTACAGATACAGATACTGTTTCTGACAGTACAGTTCATTTACATCCGGATCGCATATACATAACTTCGATTGGAAGGCAGCCACAAGAATGCCTAACTCGCAGTAAAGCTTATTCGTCCACAAATATGCCACCGAGACATTCTAGATCGGTTTCGGTGCCATCCATAAAGACCCGACTACTTGCTTTCCTGGCTCAGATTCTGCCCAAAGCCAGTTCTCAGCGTAGAAAGTGTCGATTTCGTATTCTCGCGTCAACTGGATACCATTGCGGCAAAAGGCAACATTTCAGTGCTTGTTGTACGTACGAGTATCTTTGTGGAGACAGAAACTATTAGGAGTCAAAAAGCCTAAAGTTCTGGGAGGAATCCAGGTGAGATGTCGAACTAACAGTCGAAGACGTCCAAATTGAAGGTTAATTTTTTAGACAGTATTAAGGTGACACCAAAGGGTTATACTCGAGGTGGTAATCGCAAACAAACTACCAGGGCAGGGACACGAATTTTGGAGGGCCCAATCAACATACTAAAGTAATACAATATCGATTTAGTAGTCACTAGGTCTCTCGATTCCGATAACTCCTGTGGCTCTTTCTATGACATATTCGGCAGACTGGGCTGGCTAATAGGGAGAGTACCGGACGACCGGTTGTCCTGGCAAACTGAAAAGACCGAACGAGCTCTGTCCACTTTGACAGATTACTGTCTAAGGAGCAGTTGAAGAGGAGAAGAAGATGTAAAGCAAACGCATGGCGCAAAGTGGCGGCAAGTGGTATCAAATTCGTGAGCGCGTCAGAGAAGAGAAACAAATCGTCGTAAGTGCTACCTACCTAGAGCAATCAAGCTTCTGAAATTGAAAATGTATCCTCTTCCGTTCTTCCGTGCCGAACAGGGCCAAGGGAAAGCAAGTTTCTGGCATTTTCTCTGGGTGCTCTTCTCAAAAAAGGCAGCAGGTCTAGTGGACGGAAATCCCATGAAGCGGTGGTTTTACCTGTACGCGTTAAGGCTGAAACTATAACCAGCAAAGGGTTTTAGTTGAAACTATGATGGTGGCTTTCCCTGCGATACTGCAGCCAGCAAAAGTTCAAGTTCGGGCGGGCGGATGTCATGGAAAAACTCAACTCCAAGAAAACACCGAAACGCCACGGGATGCTGCTATCACCTTTTTGATGTTTTGAATTGAGATGGCTGACAATGACGCCGGACAACAGTAAGACCGGCCCTGTGGTTTCCGACTGTTAAACAGTTCCACACCACTATATGGCGAGCGATCGGAAAGACCAAAAACTTGTCTGTTCTCCACTAAGGCTGGAGACATAAGTTATGAAACGAGCGGAAAATGGAACAAGTGCGTCGTTGCGTCTGTTTATTTTCCCTATAATTGGATACTACCGCCACGACCAAAAGCACATGTTACGATGCCAAAACTCAGAATAAATTTTAGGGCAGTAGTGAATGCAAGTGTTAGCTCTGTGGCAAGTTTTGTTATGAAGGGAAGAGAGAAACTAATTGACGCTCCCCAGTAAGAGCACTAAGGAGATCACCGGCTTGAAAGAATTATCAGATGTCGGATCGTAGGTACATAAGAATCGGAAACTTGGTCCCAATCTTGTTGAAGAGGATTTATCGGTGGAGATCGGCAAGACTATTAATGCTCCCCATTAAACTTAGAACAGAAGAAAAGGTAATGGAAGCTGTTTGTAACCAGACTTTTGCCCTCACTAAATGTTTTGAACTGCCATGTCAAGCGGAGAAACAATCCTGCAAATCACCGTTCCGTGTTAGAACTAAATATACTAGAAAACTTCTAAGCAAGTCATTTAAGTCTATTTTGGATGAAGACTGGCCTCTTATTTCGACTTTTACGAAAAGAACGAAATACTCAGTGAAACCCGCAAGCTAGTCAAAGCCCTGTGATTGCACCTACATTGAGAATGCCTTTCTCTTCCTTGAGACTCACTTCCCAGGAAACATAATCAGAGCCAGTTCACAACCAAGTCTTATCAATGAAGCTGCAAGTAAGCTGTGTCACAAAACACGTCGTAGCTGGGATGGTGATGAGGACATCAAACAAGCATTTGACTATGGCAAATCGATTTGTCCTACAAAAGGTATAGACCTGCTAGCCGATCACTGGTAAGAGTAGCCTTTATATTGAAAATCAGAAAAGATGACTACACCTCTTTCATGTTGTAGAGCAGGAAGAAAATGGATGAGCTCCACGTACCGAAAACTGTTTTACTGAGGCATTCTCTATCTAAGATGCAACATGCCTACCAGTGCGGGTAGGCACTGGTCATTTCCATCGACGTTGATCGTGCTTTCGAAACGTAACTTTTAATGGCATGTACAGGGTATTCCAATAGGGAGTTCTGACCTTTGATGACAGTTGATAGCGACCATATTGTTGAAGCTACATCTGTCAAATTGGCTGTCATTTATTCAGTCTGTTTTTTCCAAATCACCATGGATGGACATAGCGTTCAACAACACGTGCAAATGATAAAATTGTTTTATCAAAATGGGTGTTCTGTTAGGGCAAATTTCCGCGCGCTTCAACCCTTAAACGGTCGCCGTAATCGTCCTACCGAGAGCACTATTCGCAGTGTGGTGGATAAATTTGAGTCCACTGATTCAGTAAACGATAAACCAACACCCGTATGTCGACGAAACTTAAGATCTGCGGAAAACATCGCCGCTGTCCGTGAGAGTGTGCTGGAGAATCCGAGGCAGTCGAATTCGCGTCGCTCATAAGAGCTCGACCTTTCGTAAACCACAACTTGGCGAATTTTGCGTCGTTGGGCCTGTACCCGTACAAAATTAAACTGACCCAGGAGCCGAAGGTAAACGACCATAGACAACGACGTGTGTTCGCTGAATGGGCTCTGGAGCAGTTGTCATCGCAAAATCATCTTCACCGATGAGGCCTATTTCTGGATGAACAGGATACCATTTCGATATTTCGATGATTTCTCGCACACACTTTGTTTTATTTAAATTTAAAGATAGGAAGCGTTTAAGGAATGACCTTTTATAAATCGGACGGTCAATATGGCATAGCCATGTACATGTAAACTAGTTTTATGGATAATAGCAATGCTGGTGAATGGGAGCCCGATTGCGAATGCTGATGGCGGGTGTAAACAGGAGTTGGCCGTCAGGCGGCGTCCTATCTGCACTGTTATTATTGGCCCGGGTCTACCCCGGACAACTTTATTAAGCCAAACTTAAAACTAGACTTAAAAACTAACAAAGATATACTTAACCTAATGGGGCGAGGAGAAATGGTGGACGGGGGAGATGTTAAGGGAGTGGCATATTGAGCAGCGCTGTTTTTATTTCTTGTTTGCTGCTATTTAGGTCAAAGACTTCGGCGTAGTTGTTCGTTATACGCAACATTCTGGATATGGGTTCAAAGTGACCGTAGTTGGTGCGGTGAGTTCGGATTAGGAAGAGTGGATTGGGAGTGAATGCAATATTTTGCGTTATTGTCGAGCAGTCGATATTTCCAGTCAGTAACATCAGCGACTTCACGACATTTTTTTAGGGTATGCATGCTAATTAGTTTTAGCCTATTTTCATAGGGGGGTAATCCATATGAATCGGCCCAAGGTAGACCACGAAGTGCAAAACGGATAAACCTGCGTTGGACTGCTTCTATTCTTTGAATGTGGGTTAGTTTATAGGGTGACCAAACTTGGCTGCAATATTCGAGAAGAGGCCTTACAAAAGTAATGTACAGGGACTTTGTAACGTAAGGGTTGGAAAATTCTTTTGACCAGCGTTTGATAAAGCCGAGTGAAGAGTTAGCTTTATTTATAATGCTGTCAATATGTGAGTCGAAATTCAATTCTCTATCACAAATTATGCCTAGATCCCGTACTTGGGTAGTGGAAGGAATAGGCTCATCGCAGATGAAGTAGTTTCTTGGAGGGGGAGGTAGACGTTTACGGGAATAGGTTATCGCTTGGCATTTGCTGACATTAAGCTCCAAAAAGTTTTGCTTGCACCATACCGAAAACTTATTCAAGTCATCTTGCAGGCAATGGGGGTCAGAAGGCAATGAGATGACTTTGGAAATTCTCATGTCATCAGCGAAAATAGAAAGATTAGAGTAACTAACTCTAATTTATAAATTAAATTTATATCATTAATTGTGAGGATAAAGATGATTGGACCAAGGTGACTACCCTGAGGGACACCAGATGTTGCTTTAATGGGTTCGGATATTGAAGATCTGAAGATGACCCTGTATTCTCGGTCTTCTAAATAGGATTTGGTCCATGCCACAAAATGAGGGGAAAAGCCAAGTTTTTTTAGTTTAAAGATGATAAGTTGGTGAGAAATTTTATCGAATGCCTTGCTGAAATCTGTGGAAATTGAATCGACTTCATCACCGTCTTCTAAAGCATGAAGAGTCCTAGAGATGAACTCTGTTAGGTTAGTGGTCGTTGATTTACCTTTCAAGAAGTCGTGCTGATTTGTGCAGATAGTTGGCCTACAGTACGGAAGCAGTTGTTGATAGACTATGCTTTCAAAAAGTTTGGGTATGCAAGAGAGTTTCGCTATAGGCCTATAATTATCGACTTCGGCTTTACTTCCTTTTTTATGAATAGGGATAATGTAAGATTCCTTCCATAGGAAAGGGAAAGTACCTGTTGAGACAGACAAGTTAAATAGGGCAGCAAGAGGAGGACCGAGATGGGTAACACACTCTTTTATTACAATAGCCGGAATTCCATCAGGGCCGGACGAGAAATCATCTTTAAGTTTGGTAATGTTTTCAGATACCAAAGTTGTTGTTATATTTAGTGAAATGGCTGACGTCTCAGGATAGTTTCTCATATAGCTAAAGTAGCTAGGATCGGGTTCAGCTGTTTTCTTAGAAAAGGATTTGTTAAAATGAGAGGCAAAGAGGATTGCAATGGTTTTTGGGTCGGCAGAAGATTCACTAAGAAATTTAAGAGTAGATGGGTAGCCGTCTGATTTTCTTTTGGTATTAATAAACTGGTAGAAGCGTTTAGGGTCCGAGACTAAGCTAAATTGCATGCGGTAGAGGTACTCAAGGTAAAGAGACTCACAAAGTTCAGAAAAACGATTATATACCGATCGATAATTACTGTAGTCGGAATCAGATCGAGTTCTTAAGAATTTATGCCACAACTTGTTTCTGTTATTACGGAGAGAGCGCAACTCATTGTTGTACCAGGGAGGAGCAGATATGCAGTCCTTTCGGAAGGTATACGGAACCGATTGGGCAAAGCAGGAGAAAATTAACGAATAGAACGTTGATAGGGCAGGATCAATGTTAGTTGTCTAAGCAATAAAGTCAAAATTAATGTTGCTGATGAGGTTTTTAAGTTTGTTAAAGTCGGTTCTTCGGAAGTTAAATGAAAATGAATTCCGAATCGACACGAGGGGGTATGAAGCCGGTCTAGGGTAGAAAGAAGATGATCACTCCTATAAACGACACAGTTATCTGAATCGGATGTGAAGACAAGGTCGAGTTGTCTGTTCATTGTATTAGGTATTCCACTAATCTGATGTAGACTTGAGTTGGTTAGGCATCCACCATCAATATTTCTATTTCAGAGGTCGAATTAAGAGCGACAAAATGAGACGAATCATCGGAAGGCTCCCATATAAGGTGAGGGAGGTTGAAATCTCCTACTAGAACAATGCAATCTTCAGGTTGTGCATTATCAGTCAAAAAATCAAATGCGTGAAGTACAGGTTGATAAGACTCAATTGGTTGAGATGGTTGA
This sequence comes from Volucella bombylans, assembly GCA_949129095.1. Lineage (NCBI taxonomy): Eukaryota > Metazoa > Arthropoda > Insecta > Diptera > Syrphidae > Volucella > Volucella bombylans. Next base: position 10,676,695 of record OX422144.1, read on the forward strand.
ATGTAGCAACAAAGTACGTAAAGACAGCGACATACTAACTCAAAGTTTTCAGTGTGGGGAATATCGACAGGAGTTGCGTGAAAGCAGTTCCGGATTGCTAAGAAAACACCTCGGTCATAGGGATTATCAGCTCTGTCAAATCCATCTTTTCGAAAAACGTTGAAATTTGGAGGAAACAGCTCATGGCTTTTAATGTCAGGAATTAGATTTGTTTCAGTAAGAGCAATTAGGTCATAGGGAAACTTTTGAGAATTGAGATATACCGAGGAGATTTTAGAGCGCAAACCTCTTACATTTTGGTAGTAAATGGACAGGCATTGTGGACTGGAGGATACAGATTTCAGTTTGTTAGGAACTGTAATAGTTTTTAAAATTTGAACGAGTTCTTTGCAAATGGGAAAGACGTTTGGAGCTGACATGTGAAGACAACGTAGAAAGATCATTATGAACTTCGTCGGAAGAGATGTCGTAACTCTCATGGTAGCGAACGAAAATTCCGCTGGCTTAATAGGAAGACCTTCTCGTTGAATCGAAACCATTATGTTGGTTTTGGTTATGCCATCAATGCAAACGGAGTTGGGTTTGTCGTGCAAGTAGGCAAGGTAGAGCCGAACATTTTCATAAATGAGGCGGTCTCTCAAACGAGATACTACATAACGACTGTCATCATTCATATCAGAAAATTGTTTAGTGAGTTTGACAGTTGGTGGAAGGAGTGGGTCAAGGTATTTTGGGTGAGAATCGGTGGCACGAGCGGATGATGAAGGGACAGGATGGTCAAGCACCCCGGAACTAGAATCTTGACTAGTGAGAGGGGTTGGATCAGGTGGATTGATAGATGAAGATGAGGAATGGGTGGTTGGGTTTAATATATGGGAGCTAATAAAATTAGGATATTTGTCGGATGGGGCATTGTTAGTTGGAACTTGGGTAGAAGGCGCAGGAGCAAGGTTGAATGAAACTCTGTTTTGAAGCGGCTTTAAAGATTTGGTGAGGGGAGGGAGAGAATTTGGTGTAGCGACTCTGGTGTTCTTTTTAGATGGTGCAAAGGGGGGAAGGAGTGAGGAGAATCTTGGAAAGATGTTGGTCTTAAATGACCAGTTTGAGTCGGGATGTTGATGGGATGGGGCAGAATTGTTCGGGCTATGTTTCCTTTTAATAGTAAACTTATTATCTACCATATCCTTCCGTTGGGTGATGACCATCTTTTCCGTTATTGGTATGCCGTCCGATGATTTGAACATCCAATCGTATGGTCCATGTTGGTTGACTTCCTTTCTTTCATACGCTCAAGCATGTGCCGATGATGTGGCTGTACTGCCTGCTGCATAATGCTTAGTGACTGTTAGCTTTGAAGCGCAAGCGGCCCTAGACGTGATTGATGATTGGTGCACTAGAGATGAATTAGAATCAATATTGGGTCTTTTAATATGATGCCTGGCTCTGCTCTAGACGCTCCGATGGATCTCTCTTTCCTTCATACTCATAACATGGTCTACACTCTCAAACCCATCTTCCATTTAGAAACACAGTGATCTTGGTACAAAACGCACTGGAGTTTTGCTGATTTTGAACACCGACTGCCTTTTGACTTTAGTTTTATGGTCATGCTATCTGATTCAAAGCCATCAGAACTTGCCAGAATCTAAGGTCTGTACTCGGATCTTGAAGGATAGTTTCAGGCCGATTTAGGATGCGGCTCTGGTGTCTTTCTGAAAGATGACATCGTTAGGAAAACTGGCACCTGTCTCTTATGCGGACATCCCTGTTGTGCCCTCTTACTACTTCTAAGAAAGTTCGAGAATGTAAACCTTCACTGAACGCAATCAGAAAGCCGGATTGACTGAGTGTTGTTAAGGTCTCAGATTGCCGGTTGCCGGTTAGGTTTCATGTAGACATGGGGTGTGACAAAACCCATCGATAGAGCTTTCTTTAACCCTTTACTACTCTGGTAAGTATCGTTTCCTTTTTTCGGATAGAAAGTATATTGGACAGTTTCTAGTGAAGTTTTAAAGTGATTAGAGCACTTTGACAGATTTGACGATAGAAGGAGAGTCCTCACAAGTAAATCGATAGTTTGTGCCAAAAAAAGTGTCTCTCTTCCATATTTCTACAATTTAATCCAAAATCCCCCCAATTTTGTGCATCCTTCAATCATAAATACACCTTTGCTCAGCATAAATATAGTACTTACTGTAAACCCAAAATCTTAATACCGTAGCATAATTCAACCGAAAGAAGAAGAAGAAGAAGAAGAGGAAGAAAATGTTACCCTAATGCCACCTACAAGAGAATCTAATTTCTTAAATTGCCTACAAGATAAATGGCTTCAATAAATTCCCCCAATCGGATTGCAGAATCATTTAAGGAATAAAATTGGATTAAGGACAACTACCTTGGATCTATAGCTTACCAACCGAGCAGCTACTGTGTCTACTGGTATCCCTACCTTACGCTGCACTAGATTCATTCACTTATCCCCATAGCATCATGCCTGCTAATGATTCCGGAGACAGCAAGTGCAATAAAATACGAGTACCTTGCAACGGCGCGCGGCAGAGGCGGCATTATCTTACTCCGTCTTTGGTGTGCCTTTCATCACCTTATCTTTATCACGTACCTACTCGTAGTCCTTCGTACTATCGTACCGATTCATGTACTTTGCAGGAGTACTCGTTTCTCTGCCACGATGGTATCCGTACCTATGATGATAGAAACTTTTTAGATTAACTCAGTGGCGATCTCTTGTAAAAAGTTTCTTCTTCTTCTTGCAGCTCGAAGCTTGAAAAAAAAGGACCAAGGTGACAAGTTAAATGAGCGCAACACATCTGTTCCAGTCGTTACACTGCCTCCATTTAAACTCTGTTCCCTCCTTCTTCTGGTTTCGGTTCCGTCTATTTGGTCCTTTCATTGCATTTCTCTTTTACCCTTCGAGCTATTCAATTAGATTAATTAAATTCCTTTGAGGTGCAGAAAGGACGACTATGATGATGGCACAAAAAAAAAAAAAAAAAAAACATTTTTGCTTGAAAAAGGGATGAAACAGGATGTGTTTGGTGTAATTGTGCGCGACGATTACTTTACGCTTTGATTTGTCACTTTCCATAAACATTCACCTCTCCGACTCCATTTATCTGTCCTTCTGCTCCTCCACCAAACCTAATGAAAACTCATCTTTTGCATCCGTTGGAGTGGAAAATTGTCATTCGTTCGTTAAAGTGGACGTGCGTCCGTTACCATCTTGGTGGGCTTACAACGTCGTCGGCAATGCCGCGCCGTGTTGTGCCGTAATCGTGACATTTTCTTGCGATAAAAACGAATTCCCTTCCTCATTCGGGGGAGTAGAGGAAAAATAAACGTCTTTCCTGCCTATGTCAGTGGGAGGGAGGTTGTTTAGTCCATCTAAAGTATTGTAATTTATGATCTGAAGGATAATTTAATTTTTTTTTTTTTCTGTTTTAATCGTAGTTGAAGGACTATGGTAGAGCGTACGCGAATACGGGTAAATACCATAAATCCCTTAGCTATACACACGCTTCCTGATCGCTGGCTTCCTATCATACTCTCCCAATGGAGAAACACTTGTCGTCGGCTTCCAGTTATTTGTGCTTATTTGTATTCCATCGTAATTATGAAGAGATTTCCCGAAAGGAGGCAACTTTCCGGGAAGGTCCTTATAATTTTTTTTTATTTTTTTTTTCTCTTCTCATTTTTCGGTCGGCAGCGTCGACGGATATAGATTTGTGTTTTGCATTTTTGTTTTTTTTTTTTCCCCTCCTGTCGTTTGGTATCTTTGTTTCAGCGAGTCGGTTGTTCTTTGAATTAATTGCTAGGACGTGGACGTTAACTTGGGCACCGCTGGTCGCCTGGAAAGGACAAGTGAAAATAACGACAAACAACCAAAGACGAAAGACGAAATACGAAAGACGACGAACAAAGGACGAAATTAAAAATCACAGTTAGTGTAATATAATAAAATTCCCTTTATGCTTAGTAAATACGTTTGTCCTCGCGGTGAGGTTGGGTGAGGTGGTACACTGAAGTAGGTCCAGGATAATATTTTCTCTTTTTTTTTTATGTTTGGGTCCTGGGAGTGTTTCATTGTTATTAAAATGATCCGCGTCCTTCGTCGTAGCTGTCCAGGTCCGAGTCCTTTTCACTTGGCAATTTGCTTTTAAATTGTTTTGTTAGGGCCTCTGGGAGTGACCTTGAGTTTTTGTTTTCTTTTTTGTATCACTTTGGTGCGTTTTTCATTCCTTGCTACTTTTTGTGGAATGAAAGATGGACGGAATGGGCACTTGATTCTGAATGGGGAATCGGTTCAGGGGTTGGGAACAAAAGTTGGGACAAATTTGCATTGGGTAATTGTGGAATTAATTGCCTGGCAGCCATGGGGAGTTTGTTTTTTTGAAAAATTGCCCATTTGGGAGCAGTTGGGTTTTTATTGCCTTCAATCAGAGTAAGAGTTGAAGGTTTCGCCTGATTTTTGTCACATTGTCCTTGCGATTTGGGGGTAATTTTTTCTTATTTGCACAAGAAGAAGTCAAGAAGTGAAACAATTATGTTTTACGAGATAAAGGTGTGGGAATTTTAAATGGCTCAAGAGTGCATATTAATTTTCACTGCGAATTTGAATCGTATCAATTCCTAAATTGACCTTTTGTCCAGCAAAAACTTGGCGGAAATTGACAAATCACTCGTCATTCTCAGGTGCAGGTGCATAGAGGCAATTCTTCTCGATATTTCCCCTCTTACTATTCAACAACTTCACATATGTGGAGTTTACCCCGTTTCATAAGAGGCGACTAAATGAGAAGTCTTCCCAAAGAAGGTTGTAGTGGAATACGCCCCGAGGACTGACTATATTGTCCCTGGAAAATATATGCACAACCCGCCTTTTTGGAGTAACCAGCAACACTCTTGTACGAGTATGGAATTCAAATGTCTACCTCGATCGCTCGTCAGTACCATATGTAGGGATAGATGAGTCAATACTTTCATCTCTAACCTCTGCTGGCTGGCAACTGTGCGAGAGGTGCGAGAGAAGACAAAAGTTCACTAGGAACCGAAAATATTGATCGCATTGCCAACAGCATTACTAATATTCAGGGCACCGTGAAGGATGCAGATCCACGGACAATTCATTGCGAGAGAGTAAAAAACGATAAGCCACACACAGAGCCATATGCAGGCAACAAGAACACACCTCACCTCCAGCTTAACACTCAGGCCTCACCAAAGACTTAAGTCGCCGTAGGCTAAAGGAAACGACGAAAGACAATGAAGTACGGTAAGATCCTCAGGAAGAACGGCATGGTTATGTGCAAAGTTTCTCTCATACAGTGCTTGAATCTGTAGAAACCTGCGAAATTCGTGGAAAATAACCTACATCTGAGGCTATGATCATAGAAGCAAAGGACAAACTATCCTGTGCTGAGACACTTCACACGCAGCACTAAAGTACGCGTACGAGTATATGGAAAGATTCAGGCCATTTGAAAGACTATATCCTCACCTCGAAGAGATAGGCGTAAATATAGCTAAACTCAAAAGCGGTATGAGTGCAGCTTCGCGAGATCAAGAAATCCATCATCCATCGTACTCCTATCAGAGCTCAAGAATATCAATGTGGTCACTACAGAAGAGGGTATCGGGCATTTTAGATGAAGGAATCTTCCCCAAAACACAATAAGTTGCCACTAGGAGGAAGAACAAATTAGAGTTGGCTGACTTATCTGGCACATCCGTGAAATAACGTTACTGTGAATGGTCAGCGTTATCGCGCCATAATCACCGATTACTTCTGGCCCGAATTGGAAGATATGGACTTGGACGACATGTGGTTTCAACAGGATGATGCCACAAGCCACACAGCACATTTATTGAAGAGTAATTATGGTGAGCGTGTTATCTCAAGAAATGGGCCAGTCGATTGGCCGCCTCGTTCGTGCGATTTAACGCCGCTTGACTATTTTCTGTGGGGCTACGTTAAGTCATTGGTTTATGCCAACACGCCGACGAAGTTGGAAGAGCTCAGAGCCAACATTGAACGCGAAATAGCGGCCGTTTCGGCCGAAATGTGTGGCCGAGTCGTTGAAAATTAGGTCCAACCAATTGACCGCTGCAAACGTGCCCGCGGTGGCCATATGAACGAAGTCGAGTTCTTGTACTTCAAGCCGATAATAAAGTTTTTGAAATATCTCAAATGGTTTGCGTTTTATTTAAAAAAAAAAAAGTTGTCAAGTCCTTATTGGAAAACTCTACGAGGGCGGGTCAATAACTTTTTGAATTTCTGACCTCTTTACTGAAACAGCAACACTGCTCCTGTCAACAGGCATCTGTCAGTTGACTCCTGTCAAAATTTAAACTTGCTGCGTCAGTTAGTTTATGTTTGACAGCTATTTTTATCAGACTACTCACTAATTTGAGAAGAAAATGGAAAAAAGTGAATTTCGTGTGCTTCACTTCACAGGAAGGTTTGGCGTTGTTTAATCGCAATATGGAGGAGTTTTTGCGCCGTTTTGTAACCGTGGACGAAACATGGATCCATCACAACACACCAGAGAACAAACAACAGTCAAAACAGTGGGTTTCTAAGGGTGAATCGGCGCCAAAGAAGGCCAAGGTGGGTTTGTCAGCCAATGAAGTTATGGCGACTGTTTTTTGGGATGCACGCGGGATAATCCACATTGACTACCTTCAAAAGGGAAGAACAATCAATGGGGAATATTATGCCAACTTATTGGACCGATTCAATGACGATTTGAAAAAAAAACCGACCTCATTTGTCGGTTCTTTTCCACCAAGACAATGCAAGGGTGCACACATGTGCAGTTGCCATGGCAAAAATCCATGAATTGGGCTATGAATTGCTCCCTCATCCACCCTATTCTCCAGATTTGGCTCCAAGCGACTACTTCTTGTTCCCAAACCTGAAGAAATGGCTTGGTGGAAAAAGATTTGACTCCAATGATGAAGTCATCTCGCAAACAAAGGCCTATTTTGAGGACCTCGACAAATCATTTTTTTTGGAAGGGATAAAAAAATTGGAGAAGCGTTGGACAAAGTGTATAGAGCACAAGGGAGACTACGTTGAAAAATAAAATTATTTTTTTATCAAAAAATCTGTGTTTTATTCCAAAAGTCACGGACTTATTGACCCGCCCTCGTATATTAATGAACCATGAACGCCAAAGTGAAGATAATTTCGGAATATTTAAAATAAGCCCGGCTTAAGAGCGAGACTATACTTCCGACAACGGCTGGATATCCTTACATTGGCGAGACACAACTTAAGTAGAACCATCAAGGCAAGCTTCAAACGTCTCTGGCAAGACATTAATCTATGGCGCTCGGCATATAGAATGACAAAACTGAAGAGCTTTAGGATGTTCTATAATGCTGAGAACCGTAGTGGCGCATCTTTCCCCATAGAGATCAGATCAGAGGAGAAGCCAATCCAGAACATTTTCCACTTACTTTGGTGGAATCATCCTGAATAAGGCAATAAAGTCGGCTGTAAAATAGAGGCAAAATCTCTTTAGAGTGATAAGATGGAAATAACACCAAATGGTGCAGCTACCAAAAGGAATGAAGTCTCTATGTGAACCAACGTTCAGTGCTCCATAGAAATTGTCAGTAGCATTGCACCCCTTCAAACCTTCAACCGTAATACTCGTCTCGCTATGAATTCTCACCAATATACTCTCAAGCCCACTTTCTGACGCACTCTGAAATATAGTGAGTCGTTCACGAATAACTCGCCTGTGGAATTCCATGTCGAGCTCTCTATTTCCTTCGTTATAACTTGCAAATATTTAAGACCAAGGTACATCGGTACCTATCTTTCTTTCCTACGTAATTTGTACAAACATTTCAAGGGCACATTAACCCATTGAGCGCGCGCTATTTAAAAAAAAAATCGTGCAATCGTCCAATATGCTTCTTAGACACCATGGAAAGGATTCTGGAGATGTACGAGTACTATAAATAAACAAAATATAAAATAAAGCACAAGTTTGGCTACAGAAAAGCAGGACATACCATTGACATCGATGTCGATGTCGATGTCGCAGAAGGAACCATCTTTTCAAAGGGGAAAATGGCTCTACGGGCCGAAGAAGTACTGTGCAACTGTTTCAACACCGAACGTTGAAACATATTTAACTTTTCCAACAAAGTCGTCCATCAGTAAATTTTGGACCAGAATAGACGTATCATGATAGTAGCTGCTTATAGTGATGGACACTCTCAAGAACAGGAAGCTGATGTGCAATCCCGGCCGATGAAGAGGTGAAATACTTAAAAGTTACAGAGGGATTTGTCTTAAAGCCATTTCTCTGGAATATCATGTACAGTGGTGTACTACAACTAACTCAACCTTGGGTAGTAAGGACGGTTTAGCCAATTGCATTGCTGGCAGGTAGTAGAACTAGAACAAATGAAGCAATTGTCCGGACAAAAGATTGACTGATATCTAATGGACCAAACTAGCCGATCATAAAACAGAAGCTGTACATATAATCATTCGGAATGCTGTTGAATTCACCGATTTTCAGACCAGTAACCATAGCAACAGGTTCAAAGAATGAGGTAAATACAGTACATTAGAGATATCCTGGACAACAAAAGGCAGTTCAAAAATGACACTGAATATATATCATGGATCTCCCTAGGTCTATGGAAAGACACTAACATCATAGACCAAAAGCAGATCATGACCAACATATGCAATAGAATCGAACCACCTGCAATAGTCTCTCTTGACATCCTTTCGGAGAAGCTAGATGGACTCCCAAATTTATGCCAATAATCTAAAACTGGCTAAGTCAAAAGCACGCGGACTGTAATTACCATTCTACGCAGCTCTTGTTTGGTTACAGGGGACGGCAAGTATCTCTACCGCCTTACACGTAACAACTCCAAATGGAGTTGAAAAGTAGGAGCACACACGCTTTACGCAGTGTTACTCCTGAACCACATATTGCGGTCGGAAGGCAAGTGGAAGGTAGTATAGCTCTGATATAAATCCACAAAATGAGCTACGGAGAAGAGAGAGCTAAGACGCATAGGATGATTTGATAAGCCCCCGTGAAATTGTACTTAGCGAACAATCCCGGAGCGGGAATGGTTTCATTCTGTGACTAATTTGTGGGTATAGTGCGTAGGAACATATCAGAACGATATGAATCCAATAATAATGATTCCGGCCTCCAAAAAGACCTCTAAAAACCTAAACTCTATGGCTGGCTCATATCTGCGGTAATGAACTTACGAGTAAACCTCAGCCGCAGCAGAGGATATGGTGGTCAAATAGAAGCTCCTCACTCCAATCGAGTCGCAAAACTAAGGTCTTAGCAGAGCTCTGGAGAGATGTTCGATGACCGAGATGAAAGTAAGCAATTCCTTAATACCACTCGAGAATATCCAAAAGGCAACTGCTTTCATAACTCGGAAAAGGATGCTCAGTTATTCCAAGTCCAGTCCTCAGCAGATACGGTTTCAATGCGAAAAAGAATAAAAATGCCAATGCCGACTACAGAAACACCACTAGTTTTAAAGGGTCCACAAACCTCGAAATACCTATCTTCAAGATCTAAGATGTTGGAAAACAAGGTCATACCCAAACATCTACAGCACGCCAAAACGAACTCAGTGGTTTTGATTTAATAGACATCACCTGGACATTGTCTCTATATAAGGGACATCATTGAGGACATTGCAGTTATTCAGCGATTTGACCAACAATGCAATCCCAAAAGATGCATTGTTGAAGGCAGATAGGACAAATACTATAACGTGCTCAATTGATCTTTCCATCGAAGCATGAGTAATAAACTACAGGAGTAAGAGACACCTTATAATAAAGCCTTTTCAGTCCACATCGATTCTAGACAATTTCTTCAGAACCACAATAGCGAGACCGATCGATACATGTGCCGCACCTTTGTGATGGTGTAAAACGAAGAAAAAGGTCGACAATAGGCGGACTCAACGGATTTTAAAGACTAACTCACATCCTGCTCATTGAAAACCGCCTCCAACTTAACTTTTATAAAGACACCGCCTAAAATCCTTCGTAGTCGCTCCAGACATACAACAGGAAAATAAGGATACGACACACCTCCCTGCTACTCGTGAAACTGAACATTAAATTGATATTTTCAGACTGTTGGTCGTCGTCCACTTTAGATTTCTATGGGTAGAAGGTAAGGACCAATCACTAACGCCTAAGCACAAGTTGGCAAAGGCAGGATCAACTTCTGGTTCCAAGCAGAACGTCAGCCAATACCATGTATCAGCGAAATATCAGATTAATTTGTGTCGAAATCCGAGATGGCTGACCTTAAAGTGCTGAGGAAAATGGGCTCAACGATTAGCTAAAATGAGAATAGCAGTATTTCTAGCTAAAAACAGAACGTAACAGCCAAACTCTTCTTGTCAGGTGTACTCCTACAACTTAGTGGAAGTCAAATTCATCATTAATAATAGGAACAGCGCAGAATGAGACATGTGACTGTTCAAGGACAAAATACGAGTAGAATTAATTGGGTACATGCTGTGCGTCAGATTCGTTACCAAGTTGGCTGCCGACTTGAGGATATCAATTTATAATCTGTCGTTCTCTCAACAGGCGCTGGCTGAATTAGGTTCACTCTTGCTCAGCACATTTTGGGGGCTTCATTGGTCTAAGGCCAGTTCAGGACAGGCTTAGAAATTAATATCATTAGGCCACAACGCAGGCAGAGGAAGGTCCATAGATCTTATTTTGACGTGATGTAATACCTTATGATGTTTTTGAAAGGGTCAGTCCCAGGAAAGATAACAACTCGTACTTTTCCTTTAACAACTCGTACTTTTATCAACCAACAGCTGAGTCCTTTGTGCTTGAATGGAAACATGTGCGAACTGAAAAAGAAAGATATCTTTCCAGTGTCGCTTGAGGCTATAAAATGCCTTGCTAAGATGGCCCTAGTCTCATCAAATATATTCCGGCGTTGGGGTTTGCTTTAATCTACTGAATTCCCTAATCGTTGCCGTCGTTTTAATTTGTATTTTTCCTACTTCTCTCTCTAAAAACTCCAAAAATTCACACAATTTTCTGCCATAAAACCACACATTTCACCTTTTCTTAATCCGCCCGCAATCAAGTATACAAAAACTCGCAAAGCACCTTCGAATTGAAGTCGTGCGAATTTTCTGTTGTAGGTTTCTACTAGATGATCGCATAGTAAACGGAGGCAGCAATGTTTGTATTTGAATGCAGAAAAAGTCGAGTCAGTCATTCATTCATTCAATAAGGAAAGAATCAATGAATGACCATAACAGGAGTATGCGAAGGCAATGGAACTGCAGAAGGCAACGCATTTCAAGCGACCACCACAGTCTACCGTTGCGAATTAACCATCGATAGGACGGCAGTTCATGATCGTACCATGTCGTTGCCATAAAACTATCAACATCACTGATCTTAGAATCCACAGACGTACATAACATCCTCAGCGGCCAAAAACCAAACAAACAAAATCTCATTCGAACCATCCGGTCAGCATGTTCGGTCCCGGGATATGGAAAAAAGACAAATACAAACGTAATGGTATGATCTGGTTTGAAGAGATTCTAGCCAGTAGCCTTTGTTCTGATATAACACCTAGTTTGTCCGGTTCATTACGCGAAATCGATGGCAGTAGTCGAAACCGACTCCACTCCGGCGGAGACATGGGCATACCTGGTTACTCATTCTCAAATGCTATGAGTGGCGATGAAAGTTGTTTCAGTTCGCAGAACTTCGAACTAGCAGAACTTATGCACTCGAAACTAGGAGCAGCTTTAAATGATGCTCATGGAAACAACGGACTCATCAGGACACCTGATACTGTACCATCTTCACGGGAGCACTAGATACTAGTGTAGTTTATGCCAAGGAAATTTATGTGTCCTAGGAGGCCGTCAAGACACTTGCGGTTCTCATGCTGTAAGTTCTCCTGATTTGTAGCTGCTATCGCCAAATACTACCACCGTAGTGGTATTCCTCTGATTCACGTCCAGCAAATCGGGGATTTTATTCCGGCATTTAGCCCAGATATATGTAACTCAGTGAATTTACTGACGAAATTTAAAACAACGTTGATAACCTCAATTTTCGGTCATACAAGTGTACGTATTTTACCTGAGATAACTCTCAGATATTTAGTTTCGTTTGTACTCTTTAGCCCTAGTTTCCATGCCTCCAGCTTCCTTCCTCTGTTTCGGGTTTGAGAGTGTTAACTAAAACAGAGCTAACGATCATGCCTAGGGTTCTTAGACTAAACACAGCAGCAGCAGAATTCCAATACGGAACTAGTTTTCAGCAGGAGGTTTTCGTTCAGCGTTTCACTATCACAGGATGCAAAAGAAGCAGAACTGAATTCTGAAAAGGTGAAAGGAGAGGTGTACTCGTATGTATCGGGTCGGCGAAAGTTAGTCTTTCTTCATTGAATTGATTTGAACTCCAGAACAGTAGGTATGATAACGTTTGAAGGTTTCTGCAGTCTAGCTTGATATCGACAAATTTGTGGACTCTTAGATGGATTAAATGCGAGTTATACAAGAGTACATCAATTAATCCACATCTATTGGGTAAGAGTTAAAAACACTTTCAAATCCAATCTCGATTGTCATTTCTTGGCGGATTGCAGCTCACACTTTTGTGAGTCCGGAATGAAAAGGGTACTCTATTCCGCATAAGCCCCGGAAGGAAAATGTTTATTATGGACATGACGTATACTCTGAAAGCCACTCACCAATTGACTCATCGGAAAAAAAAACAAAAAAAAACAACAACCACTCGCTCATGGTACGAGTACTCGTATATTTCCTCATTCACGCCGAGATCAAAGAAAGCAATCTCTGCCAACTTTGTTGTCCATTTGCCCCATATTCGTGTGCTGTTTTCGTCATCCTAAAGACCCTCCTGATCATTTTTCAATCTCCATGCTGTCGTACTTTTTCTGACATGCATCTGTCTCGTTATGCGACGCAATTTTTCTTTATTTCTTCGTCAATGACACACGATGCCAAGCCATAATCGTTTCTGTCTTCTTCAACACTCAACAAGGATGGGGTCGGGGTCTCCCCTCCCCAACCCACTTGGTAAGCAAACATAATTTATGCGGGGACCATTATAATCAGTGCTGCGCTCAATTGTCCGTCGAGTGACACTTTTTCGATCAAATGTGTCATCGTTGGAGGGTGGCTTTTTACACGCACATACTCGTATGCAGCCATCAGTTGAGGACTGTTTTAAACAAGTGTATGAGTACGAGTATCTACATGTATTGTACGAGTATAAGTCAGAATCCGACGGATGGATGGGCGAATAGAGAAAAGACGGTAGACGATGAAGACGAACAAAGTTCCAAGTTATGGAAATTGTCGCAGTGAATTCAATTTGAATTCATTCGCAAGGTGTTTTGCATTTGAGGGTTGTTCCTCTTTGGAGGGAGCATAACTTGCAACTTTGAAGTGTGTCACTTTGTGTCAGTGACAATAGAGGGGAAAATAGAATTAGACAGTCTGGTAGTGATTAAACTGAAATTCATGTAAATTTCATGGAACACTCTTACCAAAGAAGTTATTTCAATTCTTCCCGGAGACCAAAAATCATGGGACCTTGAATAAACCCTTGTGGCACATCATTTACTTTGGATTCCCTAAGTTGTAAGTCAGCAAAATCCAAACTATCATATTTCTCTTCAACCAGATTCACAGGAGTTTCATTCGAGCTAATTCAGTTCTGGTATTTCGACTAATCCATTGACCAGATGTATCAATGTACCACTGAATCATTGGTCCTTCTTTCTGCTTCTGCATGACATCAAATGTCTTAACATTCCCTTTTCATATATTCTGTCATTTGCAGCTGATTCAAACGAATCACATCGCTTACCACAATTGAAAGTAATATTGGTCTAAGCATGTAGCCCAGTGGAACCTCGTCATTCTTAATACTTTCCGTCGTATCATCAACTAACTGAGTATCTATCTTTGCAGCTGTAGTAGCTCATCAACGAGCAATGTTCATACAGGAATCATGGTGATACTGTGATCACATACTGCGATGCCAATGCTCCGAATAACTTTAGAGGAGAAATCGCCTCTTGAACTTGGAATGCAACAAAAAGGATTTCATTCTGGAAGAGTTCATGTTTAAATGTCAGGCAACACAGTATAGAAGAGTATGGAGTAGTTTTGTGGATAATAGCTGGGGAATAAGACCCTGATTATAGATGCTGTCTGCGTCCAATACCTAATGGGTTGCCCTCAAAGCGGCGCCTTATCTCCACTGCTATGGTTCATATTGGTCGACTCTATGCTCAGGCATATGCAAATGTCCACCATCAACCCTACACTTGCTCGATAATTGGGCACTAGATATAGATTTTCAGTCAATACTCTCAAAAGAGAAGTTGTTCCCTTTCTGTATGACGACATCGTTAGATTTCACTCCTCGTTAGGAAAGCTTGTGTCTGTCTTCCGAGGGGAGATATACGCAATTCTGATGGAATTGAAATATATTGTGAGGAATAGAGAGGGTGAAGCATCTGTATCCGCTTACAACTTCTAAGCTAGTTTGAGAATGCAAGACTTCACTGAGCGCTGTCGGAAAGCCGAATTCGCAGAGTCTTGTTTGGGTCACGGGAAATGAAATCGCCGATGAACTTATTAAACAAGGCTTAGAGGAACGTTTATCAAGACCCAAACCTGCATTAGGACTCCATGAAGCCAGCAGACCACACGAATGCTTCCCGATGTCTCTAAGAGGTCGGCGGCATTCTTTATGTAGGAAACTCTACAGAGCGCTGGAAATTTGACATCATAGTTTGACATGTGTTTTGTTAAGCACCAAGTATGTAGAGCTCAGGTCATCTTCGGATACTTTGATTTCTGGTTACAATTTTTGAAATTCCACGCAGCAGTTGGTGTCTTCAAAGACAACGGCTTGACCGTTGCTCCATAGATGGAGAGCATAGCCTTCAGCTACGCAAAGGAACCTGTCAATAAAACATCAATCAGATAGCTCACATTATGATGTACATATGGCACAGCTCGAGTATTTTGGATGTTCAGAACAGTCCGAGCGGCCACTACTTCGTTTAAGTCAAGATATGAACACTATGAGGAAGTTCGATGTCGAGCTACTACTTGTGCAGAGAGAGGGAGACTATTAGAAACTTCCAAAAACCTCTCAAGAGCTTCTACATCAAATGCAAAACACCAGTGACTAGAATGTCAGTAAACTATCAGCGATCCAGCATATGAGTTCCAAGCATCAGCCAAAGCGAAAACCTCTGATTCTATGTAGAGTGTTGACTATCGGATGCAGGGCAACAGAAAACGTACAAGGGGGACACTACGAGACAATAGATAATGGACTTCTCCGAAGTGCCTGATCCGAGTCCTGGATAGGTCCCACTGCAGAAACTAAGCTCGGAAACTGTACCAGAAACGTTCCTTTCACCAACTAATGTATACGGCCACTGCTGGTGCTGAAAGTTTAAAGAACCATATGTAGCGGAAACAATACTCCGCATTGAGCTGTGACGAAGAATAGACTATTCAATCTGGACAATAATATAGAGCTATTCACTAAGAGGCATACATAGCTATATCCAAATTGAACACCATCAAAACTGAGGGAGACTCCCAAATGAAAAGTCCGCTCAGATGAAAGTGTGCTCGACAAACGACATTTTTGTCTGGATACTTCATACCAGTGTAGTTCTAGGCCTGATTTCCACCACAGGACAAGGAGAAAACCGAGCAAATGTCAGTCGACACAAACTACCTGTTCATCGATTTTAGAACCGAGTAATGGCAATACCTGCAATGAGGATCGACTCTAGTTTTATCATCCCAATGTTTATGTTTCATCGAGGTCACCAAAACACTGCCGAGCTTTGACATATTGACACCCTGTTTGTGATTACTTTGGCATCGCACTTTGGCGGATGGTGAGAAGCTCTAAGACCAGCATTAGAGAAACAATATTTCAAAAGGCTGTTGAACTATTCGGAAAACCGATATAGAAACAGAAGAATCGACCATGAGGTAGGATGTAAATCACTGCAATACTAAGTATAAGCTATCGGCAAGGATACACAATATTGATAGGGAAGGTACAGCACTATCGCTATCGTTATTTCTTTGATCTGAAACGATCACCTCGCATGCAACTTAGAAAACCATCTCTATACTGTTTCAGACCTGTTAGACGTCCAGTGCTCCTGGGCTTTATCAAAAAAGGGAATATTGAACGTTTGAATGCTATCGCTTAGGCTTAAAATGTCAAAAGCCAATACCTCAACCAACGCAGCTAGAACCAGATACGCAAGATCGATTTAAATGGGAAAAAACCTGTTGACCAGGCTCATGCCGAACTGCAGCACTATCTAAAGTAAGGTAGAAGTCCAAATCGCTCAGCTGTCTGGACAACCTTTTAAGGGTGTCGATATAATGAGAACGGACACTTTATCCCAAAGCTGATTCTGTAGGTTTTATCTTCTTCATTCTGCCAGGGGGTCTAATAATCTTTTGGGTCATAAGCCTCCAAGCAAACAGGAGAAACAGAGTGGACACTGGTATGGAAGAAGACCCATAAATCTTGAAAGTCAACAGGGCTTATTTTGCGGTTGGATTTCGGCCTACATCCGTATAAGATTGTTCTGACGCAAGAATCATAGCCCGACGACCATAGCCAACGCTGTGAGTTCGCTAATTGGGCGCTGGAAATGTTGGCCGGAGATCCAGATTTTGGCCAAAAAATCATCTTCTCGCGCGAAGCCAATTTTTAGCTCAGCGGCTATGTCAACAAGCAAAATTGCCGACCGTTTGGTATGGTTTATGACATGGCGGCATCATGGGAATACACAGACGTCTTTCCTTATACCCAGGGAATGTCAGGACAAAATCTGTTCAGGGAATGGAATGCGTTGGGTTTTAGGTGCGTTCATTTAATATTCGAGTACGTAATGAACATTTCGATGACCTCCAGTCATCTCTCGGGCAACTTCGTAATACCGAGTTCACAAAACTTCATATCTTTCTCTGTTAGGAACTTGTCAAGGTGCTGTTTGATGAGAAGCAAAAGAACTCCTTAGTTTTACAAGGAACGAAATAAGTAGAAGACAGATGACGCAAGATCTGGGCTATACGGTGGATGTGGCAACACATGATGATTTTTCTCGAGTGTCCATACTTGTGTGTGACTCGCACCTGTCGTGGTAAAACACCACCCCCTTACGATTGATCAGGTCAAAACGTTTCTGTGTGATGGCATCACTTAATTTCTGTAGCTGCTCACAGTAGAGATCGGGATTAATCGTTTTGTTCTTTGGAAACTCCTCATAGGAGACTGCTCCCTTGCTATCTCACTTTGCGTCTTCGATGCTAAGCGAGATCTCCAATTTTGTTTTTTCGACTCACATTGTCGTAGATAATCCACTTTTCGTCGCCCATGGTCATACGCTGCAAGAATGAATCGTTTTCATCGTCAGATGAATCTCTTTCAATTCATGCTGCACCCAAATATTGAGCTTCTTTACGAAGCCAAGCGATTTCAAATCGCCATGAACGTTTACAATGGATGCTTTTAGAGTTGTGTCAGGCTCTCCCGAACCATCGAATGTTTATTTCCTTGCACCAGTGCTTTGATTTTATAGTCGTCAATCTAGGAAAGCCTACCGGTGCGATGAGCGCCTTCCAATGAAAAATCACCATCACGGAATCGGATGAAATAGTTCTGGCACTGGCGTTTTTTGATGATATTTCTGCGTGAGTTTTACCCAACTTTTCCCTTGCCTCAGTTGTTTTTTTCCCTTTTTTGAAGTAATAAAGCAAAATGTGGCGATATGCTCTTCAAAATTCTCCATGTTCGAATCCCAGTTGCAAGCACAAAACTCGACCGAATAGCGCCAATTTTTTCTTCCGTTTTTAAGTTAAGTTTCAACAATAAAACGCGCGCAAACATTTGACTTATATGTCACGCTCAGATACAAACAAGAAAGCGCAAAACTATCTGGGGTGGTGCTGGGGTTTATGTGGAGGACAACAACCACACAAGTCGCTACTCGTTACGTAGGTAAACGTATGGCTGTCTTCCAAGTACAATAGAAAAAAACTTAATGGCAATAGACTGTACTGTGAGGAACAGATGGAGAAGGCGAAATATCTGCTAGAGCCAAGCTGACCATAAAGCTTTACTGAACCCTTTTTACTTTGTAGCAACGCGCACCACTCGCGCTTTCGGTCACCTGACAGTCACCAACATCATGCACATGCACCACTGGGACTTAACCGACCCTTTTCCTTGAAAACCACCTAACTATCCTTAATCTAACTTGAAAGAGTCTGTCGCCTCAGTAACGTACTGACATAGAGGAGCGTGTAAGCTCCCTCCCGAAGTCACAGCAACTCGGTGTACGATCAGATATTGGTATCGATCCGATCCCTGTCAGAAAGCGCGGGACTTCAAAGAAAGAGCTCCTGAGCATGGGCAACGTACTCGTAGTAGATGAGCCACTTGTCCCTCGCACCGCATTGGCAGTGTTATATTACTGGGATACTATATCTACTTTGCACCCATTCTTTAGCATCAATGCGGAGGTAAGTCCCCGGCGGGATATAGCCGATAGAGTGATCTCTAGCGGTGATCAGGCTCTTGTTGCTGGTCATTGCCCTTCTCATCGAACCACATTAATCAAGAAATTGTCAATCCTATTCGGACGTGCCACGTCGTAAAGAGCTTTGTTGGTCTTGTATTTTTGTGCTCTGATTCTGGTGATTATTTCCACCTAATGCGGGGCTTCACTGAACCACACTTTTAATTATACAGAGATGCACAGGAAATCATCTGAAGCGAGGAAGCTCCTTCATCGGCGATGATGACCTTTGCCGTGTTTTTTTTTTCGCTTAAAATGGTGGAATTGTGATTTTCCGGTCGCCAGTTTTGAAATTGGTTACACAGATTATAGTAGTGATTCACAAAAACTCGGTTACCAATGTCGTGGTTACGGCGAAGCAGATTATTCTCCGTATACACGGCCTGAAGAAAAGTGCCCAGCAAATCCGCTGACCATCCCCTGAGTTAACTCTTTCTGGACTTATCCCAATTGCCAGTTGTTTCTGCAGTCTATAGTGATTACTATGGTACTTGATAGCCCACTGTTTATTAAAGCCAAGTACTGAAAGGCACCAGCTGATGTGAAGGCCTTTCTGTAGCCCTCTCCGTCTCCAAGTCAGTTTGAAAATATAAGGCTTCTTTGAACGCAGTTGGAGAGCCTACCCCACTGAATCTCAACTGGTTCTTCAAGGTTCATAGGAGGCCCTCCCAGGACCCGAACTCGCGTTGAGATTGCCTGCCTACCTCCTCGATCAGGTCTTCCATTGAGGGTTGGGATTCATATGCGCATGAGTTTCAGGTAGATCAAACGAATGATCTTCTACTGTCTCTCGACAGGAAAGACTGTAAACTTCTTATTGGCATTTTAACAGGGTTCTACTAAGTACCTTAGGAACACAACTATGAGAGGGGTGATGAAAGTTCCTGTCGTTCTCCTGTTGTACTGTTTGAATGGTGGTACTATAGGAACTTCATCACTGAAGCTATTACTCATCTTTCCTGAAATGACTGAGAAATTTCATTTAATGGAACATAAAAGGAATACAAAGGACTCTGTGCCGGCAGGAAAAAAAACTTATTTACCCGAAAAGTCACGCTGCCATACGTTATCTAACACCTTCAGGTTATCCTGTTTCTCATAGTTGGGTTTTTCATTTCACCTTAGATGGATAAATGGCTTTCAGTACCACAGAGCTGCATCGAGTTTATTGTTCTTCCAAGTACACGTAGCCATCAGTCACCTACCTTCCTTTGAAGGAGACTTTACAGACAACTTTTGTCTTCTGCAACCAAACAGTAATCCTTCAGAGCTATTTCACATGCACATTCTCACACATAACTCTCACTTACCTTCAGTAGTAGGAACCAACGTAGAACACCACACTACCACAGAGTACACAACATCTGCACGCCACTCCACCAGATTGCATGTGTCACTCACAAAACACAAATATTGCCCTTCCATGTTAGCAATTGTGTAACCTCAAATTTTGTTGCAGAGAACGAAACTAACCACCTGCCAGAGTAAACAGTCCTTCCGTGACCAGCAAGTCCAATTAAAATTCCATACTCAAAGGACCTTTATAACGTAGCGCCACATTGTTACTTCAGGTAATGTCTGCTAAGGAGTGTTCAACAAACGACTATCAAAATGAATATACTCGTGGTGCTGGTGATACTCCTTGGACACATAGCCCAAGCCATAAGTAACAGTCGGGGAGGTAGTACATACATCCTGAGGAAACCGAACGACCGTGGTCCAACCACCTGGAAATCGGGCCTGAAATGTCTTCAGTCCATCAGTAAACTCTACCTCGTAAGCAAGGCAGATCAAGCCAGAATGAGTTTTGCTTCCCGGATCATGATCGTTACGCGGGCGAATAACATGTCCACCCCAGCGGCACAGATTCAGGACCACTTTTTGAGCATGAAAAGCGAAGCAGTTGGAAAGAAAGCAAGGAACGAGCCACTCGGAACCTATCTCACCAGTGTAGTGTCGGACGCAAGTGTGTTTCAACAGCTAAAATTTAGCTCCAACTTCATCTTTCACACCGATTCGTACGTTATCGTCGTGGACAATGTCGAGCGTCTGTTCAATCTAGTCGAAGGATATATGAGTAAGATGCAGTCCTGGAATCCGGGAGCAAAGTTCCTCATCCTCTACAATCACGCTGATGATCGCAACCGAAGTCTGGCTGTAGCTAACCAGGTTTTTGATTTTTTGCTGAGTCAGTTCTACGTGAACACAGCGTCTCTGTTGTATGCCGTTAATGACACTGCCTATGAGTACTACATCCTGAACAATTTCAATGCAGAAGCTTGCCGGAAAGTCAAGGCTGAAAAGGTCACCACTTGCGAGATGGGAGAAGTCACCGATCAGTGGGTGGCAAAGAATTTCATCGAGAGACTACTACAAAGGGCAAATCTTAAAAACTGTACATTCTACATGTGCGCCAGCATTGCCATGCCATTTGTTGAGAGTGGATGTGGTTATGGAATCGAGGTATACCTCGTCGATATGATCAGGAGTAAACTGGGCTTTAAGGTGAGTTTTTTCTCTCTCTCTTTTTGCTTACCTACTTCCCTACACCCTTTTCTGTGAATTTAAGCTGAATGTCACCTGTGGGAATTCAAGTCGTGGTGTGCGGCAGGTTGAAAACAACACTTGGTCAGAGTTACTGGGACGGCTGGACAATCGTCTATGCGATTTCATACTCGGCGGATTCTATCCAGATAACGAAGTGCGTGAGGATTTCTGGGCCACCGACTCGTACCTCCTTGACAGCCATACATGGTTTATAGCAACGGCGCCAGCACGTCCCCCATGGAAATCCCTTTTCGACATCTTCCAGACGAACATGTGGCTCTACATAGCATTTGTCCTCCTAATCACATGGCTCTGCTGGCTAGCATTCGGTTCCATCCTGCCCGAAGAGCTACAGGCACATAAATCACCCACCCTGACGGCCATTAATTCCTGGGGTGTGACATTAGGCGCCTCAGTTAACGAACGTCCCAAGTGTCAAACGTCCCGAATTTTTTTCATCGGCTTATGCCTGTACAGCGTGAACGTGACAAGCCTCTACACCTCGAAGCTGATTTCGGTATTTGCTAATCCAGGCTACGAGCATCAGATCTCCACCATCGATGAGGTTATCCGCGAGGGCATCCCATTCGGTGAGTGAGAATGAGTTCTGTATCCGTAGTTCTTTTCAAATTCCATCATCCCCTCGTTGGTTTCGAATTGCAGGTGGACCAGCTGAGAATCGTGACTGGTTCGATAACGACGATGACAGGCAAATCTACACACGCTACAATGACAGCGATAACTTCATCCTGCGAACGAGAAATCTACGTGCGGTGATGACGGGCGAACGTGTCATATTGGCCAATCGTATGTACATGTTGCGTAATCAGCGCGTGGGTAATTTGTATGGATTTCCGGAAAATGTGTTCTCCAGTCCGGTGGAAATTATTGCAAAACGGGGATTTCCGTTTTTAAATCATTTCAATGAGCTCATTCGCCGGATGAAGGATGGCGGCCTATTCAGTAAAATCAACAAGGATTTCCTCTATCGCAACACAGTGCTGGTTAAGATATCCAAACAAAAGTCAAATCAAGGTTTGGATATACCACAGTCATTGTTTCTTTGTGTTTTTGAACCCTGATTTCGTCCTTTAGAAGCAGTTATTGTGTTGACCATCTACCACTTGGAAGGTGCTTTTTGGGTCCTCATTTTCGGAACTCTCCTTAGTCTGGTGGCGTTCGTCGGGGAGCTTCTCAATTACAAATACTTTCATCGTTGGTTGTGCAAGAAATGCAATTGGAAGACGGAAGCGGATAAGGAAAAGGAAAAAAGGAAGAAACGAAGACGAAGCAAAGGTGAAAGAAAGACGAGAGGAAATAATACATCGAGACTCCCCATCATCAGTGTTCGAATGGAACAGATTCGATTCACCCCGGTAAAGAGGAGAAGGATCCGATTGAACTAAATTGAAGTGAGAACGAGTATAGCCCCGGGAGAATGAAGAAAATTACAAAATACGAAACGTAAGTGCACAGGAATGTATCCTGCCAGAAGTTGGACAGAAAATTAAATGATTGCTAGTGGAAAATTTTCAGGAAATCTGAAGGATGCAGGAAGTCTGCAAAAGTGATGCAAGGTTGTGACGTTTACTTAAATAGAAATGCTTAATGACGTTGAAGAGTGAGTTTTTATTTCAGAGGGAAGTTAATGCGAAAGGGGAGAAGCACTGCCTATCACAAGGATCAATGAGTAGCTCGCCAACGACTTATTGTTAAAATTGCCTCGTTCCAGTCAAATGCATATTCTTTTGCAACAAAACGATTCGTTATCATTAGGGGACCTGAGACTGTGCCTTGTGGCACACCGCCAATTGCTTAGTACGCCTTTTGTTCCTCATTGGAATCATAGAAGTGGACAATGTTGATAAGGTAGGTCGTTACTAATTTACAGACAACCCGATATTCGACCCGATAAAGACAAGTTGGTCAACTTGGCTGTTAAACGATCTGGTATTTTATAGTGTGCCTTCGGGCTATCCCTCTGTTACCACATTCTATTTGAGTTCTAGAAGAATTTCACTGTATCCACAGATGGTGCCCCCGCTATCAAGGCCTCTTCCATAAATGAATTTGTCTAATAAAAAGCGAGAGTAGAGCAATCGCTGGTCTTATGGTCCGTATATCGTAAACATCTGCACAGAACGCCGCAGAAGGTTGCTACGACTTGACCAATTAAAAGGTCATAGGTCCTGTTAAGTGGCAGAATCACCGGGAGTCCACACCAGTACTTAAAGCACTGTCCTTTAGAAGCAGTCCTGACTAGAAAGAGGTAGGTAGGTCATGGTGACTATCGCTGGAAAGTTCTCCCACTTGTGCTTGACTAGATGTGGAGTTGCAATAAGTACTAGGTGCCCATGGAACTAAGATCGGCAAGAGGTTTTAGGTCGGCGTTGTATCAAATCAAGGGTGGAACCTTTTGCCTCCAATACAGGTTCCGAATTGATATCCTGTATCCGTATCCTTATCCTGGCCGTCATGGATGTATAAGTCATACTATGACAGGTGTTCACGAAAAACACAAGAGACCTTATGTATCCGCTGAGGAAAGACTCTCAAATAGCTAAGCTGGTCTCTTCTTTCCAATTTAACTTCAAAAAGAGCAGGGGTGTGGGGGACACATGGTCTTTGGCTAAAAACTGCGTCTAGAAAAGCATTCCCAATCATGAGCGCGAGATGGACTGCCAGATGCGCTTTTGTAGAATCTTCTCTAATCTTATAGCTTAGATGTAGAGCGAGGTTGTCCTCAAAGATCCATCAGTGATCCATTCTTATGGAACCTTATGATGGATTAACTCCTGATGATCTGTTTCTCCTTCTGGAAGGTTAGTCTAGTGCTGAACTTGAAGTGAAGTAATAGGAGCGAGAGTCCTCTCGATTGTCGACGAGACTGTGCCATACTTCACGGGGCTTTGAAAGCATCACTTCGGCCTCCCACAATTTGCCTGTATGGTGTCGGTCTTAGGTATATGATAGAGGTCGGGTAACATGGGATACCAATAGCTGAGCGAATGAATTTCATTCCTCACCTCATCCGGACAAGGGAACGACTTCTGAGTATTGTAGGCCGAGTAGGGCGCTTTCTGCACTCTAACTGGGGTCTGACCAGACGTGTTGTCTGAGGTGTTTCGTCATCGGACTTTTTTTCCAGACAGTCGACTTGCTTGGCTGCTTCCCAATATGTTGAACGGTCTCGACGGACGTATTGAAGGTGTTGTTGAGGGTACTTGACTTGGAAAGTACCGCCTTCAGGGTTAGAAAGGGAATCACGTTGGATAATCTTGATTGAGTCTCCTCCATAGGGGTGTAAGATTTGTCCCCTAGGGTATGTAAAATCCTGCTTTGCAAATATGTCCAGATGGCAATCTAGATAGGATATTACCGTAAAAGACAGGGTTTGTTACAACTTATTTCAGGATGTATCAACGATGAGCCGGATACTAGAGCTGAGTTACAATCTTTGTCTGGCTTTCTGCTTACCGGGCGTTTCTCCTTAAGCACGTTTCTGCATAAGAGATGCCTTAGCGAGGTGGCAGGTTGCTAGGTCTCGAAGCTCGACCGGAAGCTATATACCACGGAAAGATCAGGAGCCCCTAGAACCCATATTCCAGCCTGACTTGTTGAGGTAGGGCCCCTTATAGCAGCATCGTGGTGGCGATTGTAGCTTTGGACATCTCGTTATTCAACATACATAGGTTGTAGCGTGCTACGACTAGTGTTCAACCGTTTAATGCCAATTGAATTGATCGTCTTCTTTTTTCTATGCTGCTTCACTCTTGACCACGGGTTATAAGACCTTGCCAAGAGATTCATGGACATGTTATTGAAACCGTTTAACGTTAAATGTCCTCGCTGTATTTCTCCACTGTTATGACGCCTGGAAAATCCGTAAACCTACCTTGGCTGCAACTAGGTAGTAATCCAAATATGAAGTAAGCAAACCTAATGCTGGTAGGAAACACAATAGGCCTATTCCCATTTGTTGAGTTGGTTTGCTTAGGCTATGCGTTCCGATTGTGCTTCGAAAGAAGTTGTCTTTTCCTATGTTGGCGCTAAGATCAGCTAAAACAAAACAGGTTTTGTCAAGGAGCCGTAGAAACACTAGAAACACTCTTTGACAGCATGAGAACGTCGCTGTTTTTTTTTCGGTTTTCGGGATCGTCAACAATAAATTTAAGTGTTGGAGAAAATACAAGGGCGAGCTTTCACAGCTCCTTGTTTACCATTCTCGTAGGTACCTCCAGAATCATGATAAGCTTATGACATCATGACATAACATATCTAAGCAATGAGTAAATCACTTTTCACATAAAATCTAAGTTAAGGACACGCTCAAGTATTGCCTTTACCTTGCAGAACGTCCCCCTACTTTCGGTGTCTACTTCAGCAAATTGAAACAGTTTCTCCTGTTTCGAATGACAAATCAAACAATGAGCTTGTCTATTTTCCTGGAACCCATAAAACCAATAAATACATCATTCCAATGCGCCACTGGTAATTAATTACATTTCAAGTACTACGGACTACGGACTACGGACCACTGCACACGACATTCTTTTCTCTCCCCAAAATGTGTTCTGTTGCTTTAATCGTACGATTGCATCGTTCGTTATGTGTTCGGTTCAATGGAGTGGAGTGGCGCCACTTAAAAACTCCCACCAAATGGAAATACGCTTTATGGTGGTCATGAATAAATTAAAAGTAAAACGCTCAGGGCGCACCAGAATTGGGCCACTTAATGACCTAGAAGAGATGCACTCTTCACATTTATTTCTGTTTACATTTGTGCATATAAACATGTTGCGGATGCATTAATAGTACTTAAACTCCCACAGTAACCACAACACAGCCACAACTCAGTTACAAAAATTAAGCTATTAAAAGTCAGTGCCACAGAGTCAGAACTAAGATGAGCAGAGGTGCTGAAGTGATGTAGTGCCTGCTGTGGAAGAAAGGACGAAGGCCGACCGATCGTAAAGTGTTGTTTGCTGCTTTGTACACGAATACTCAGTCCACCAGAGGGGAACATGCAGCAACAAACGATCATCGAAGGCTCAATGGAACATATTTTTATAGCCTGACCCAATGGCCGGAACGTGCTTTTTCAACATAAACAATTATAGTGATGAGGAAATTTTGTTTTGCTCGCCTCAAATGCGCGGAGATTACACATTGTCGATGACGAAATGATGGATTGGTTGAAGGAGTAGAGGTTTTGGTTTGTGATATTTTCTGCTTGGTCGGAGTTCGCTAAATACATCACATATTGCGACAATGTAGAGATTAATGATTTGACAAAAGTGTAGCAGTCAACTTGCAATTCAAACACACTGTAAGCAGGATAATTAGATGGACCATTGAACTCCAGACTGGCCTTTATGTGGGCGTTGATCCTTTTATTTCCAATCGTGATTTCTGTCTGAACCCCCAGTTCGGACAATGAACTCCACATACTCGTACGTTTCAAAATGAACCACCAGTCAGTTGTGGTCATCATCATCATCATTTGATCGTAACGAAAAAAATTGTTCTCACAATAAGGACTAACGTGGTATGGTTGACAGAAAAAAGAAACAAGTTTAGCCGAAGCAGTTATTTTGGAACACGTACAGGTATTCCTTGCAAATACATTGATTGGGGCAGCAATCTAAATTTGAAAAATACCATAGTGGGCGTCAAAAACCTTCCAAATAAGGTTCCAAGTAAAGCGCCTAAGGAGCGATACCTAAGACTAGTGAGTGCAAGTAATGAATATATGGAATGCCATAAGGTTGCCAACATACACCGGTGCTTGTATGGTAGCGATCAGCCATGCCTTTCAGAGGCGCAAAAATAAAGGCAATGCGCAGATGGCAGTGACTAGTATATGACCAAGTACAACAGAATCTTCCGACAGGCGTTTGTTCACTAAGTAAGGAGAAAGAACCTCCTAAGTTAACACTTTCTCGTGGCACCACCTGGAATCCGATCATGATCGTATTCTTGAACATGAAGACCATCTCGGCTCAAGAAGAGAAGGTCCTCAGCATGCAAGATTTCTACAATTTAAGTGAAGCATGAACTTTAGTTCAATATGGACATGTTGGAGCCTATTCCAATGTCCTAGAGCCTCATGTGTTGGAACCGTATTGTGAATGACCTGATATAGCCGGCCAGAGGTAAGTGTTGTGTAATAAAAATTACGATCATTGATATTGTGATGAAATTATGAAGACGGCGAAGTAGAAAGCGCTCAATCTTATGACAGGCTTTGAAAACCGAAACGACAATGGCCAGCTAAGGCTCACGATTTTAGCACTGAATCTGCAACAAAATCAGCTACGTCTCAGCTTATAGACAGCGAACATGAAGGAAGATGCAATATAAGCAGGCGAGAACCTAACATGCTCCCAACATGCTCAATGTTTTCAAATGCCACAATGACGGATTTCCAGATGCAAAATCGTGCTAGTGATTGCGTTCAGCAGCTCTTAGCACGGGACTGTGGACCACTGAAGACTTGTTTAAAATGACTTCCCTACAGATGGCAGAGATAGGCCTGTAAGTGACAGTACGAAACAGATCAAAGAGCGTATTTCATAGCGCTCACATAGTACGAGCCAAGGTGATAGAAAGAAATGAATTCTACCCCGAGAAAAGGCGGGCCATATGAAGATATAGCTAGCCGGTACGACAGTAGAACCAAGAAAGCCAGTATTATATTAAGGAGCTTACCCGGTTTTTTGTATGTATCGGATGAAGATCAGCTCAGGACATAGAAGGAACTCTTTGTGATGGTGTCAAATCATTTATTTGGACGTTCAGGCATTGAAACGAGCATTTCGGGGCAATAAATTTTCAAATAAACACCAACCTCCGTAGCATCACAGATATTGCATTGGAACCATCTCTGTGAAAATGTTCTAAAGTGCGCCAGAGCCCATGGAATGGCTAAAAACCAACCGTCAAGGCGAGATAGCACGCATACAAAAATATAACCACTTCGCTGAAGAGTGGAGTGAGCCGACGAACCCTGGATTCAACCCTTGACCTCGACTGTGTACCGCATTTTGCTTTATCAAATTTCCAAACACCTCGCTGAGCAATGCTTCGAGCAAACGTCTCCTATCCATCTATTTTTTATGGAAGACCTAGCGAAGTAGATATGACGCAATGATTAAGTTCACAGACTACTTATAAACAAGTCTGGGTTCAAGTCCCAGATGATGGACTGGAAAACAGAAAAATAATTTCAAACAACACGCCAGGCGATGGCAAACCTGAGTTTGAAAACTTCTGCAAATGAAAACCAATCGCCGATTTGAGATCAAAACATAAATAATGCGCATGAACTGTCAATGTCATCTGAAGCTGTCAGCCCCAGAAATCAGAAACGCACTAAAGGTGCAATCGAGTGTACACAAAGTGGCTATTCACACGAGACACATAGTTGAGGTGAAGCGCTAGTGGAGGAGATCTGTTGGGGAATCGTAAGCAGTTGGAGGGTGTTTACGTCAACTTCAAGAGGATAGAAGAAACGCAGGTGCCAATAAATCTCAGCAGTGGTCAATGGATGCGGGATTTTTAGCAGGCTTAGCGACCTAGTAAATAATGTAGGATCAGTAGATCTAACGCCAATCTATATAACTTCGTTGTATAGTGGTTACTCAGAATCTATATAAAGAAATCGAAAACATAGAAGCTGTTAAAATCTTAGAATAAACAGATGCTTTGGAGGGCAGGATTTTAAGTGGAAGCTGCGAAGAAGATCCCTAGAAGTGAATACACTTTTCTGCGCGAAACAGCATGCTCGATAACAGACTACTGCCATATGTCTAGAAATTGTCATTTTCGCATCAGTGACTTTCGCGTAGGGATAAAAACGTTCTCGGACCATATGCCTTTAGAATTTTTCCGCCACCCGCACAGCAGCAAGTACAAGCATGGAAAGACAGTTTTCGGGAATCATTTGAAATTGAAAATCAAATGTCATAGCTGCAGGACTACAAGCAGAACAGTTAACAGACCATTTTGCCACACTTCTCAAGGTAGAACTGAAATCGCCTCCCTTTCAATATGCACACCCCATAAATATCGACGCATTCCTTGATGCAAGGATTACTGAAGCCGAAGTGAAAGGTGTCATCGATATCGCCAGAAAGAATAAAGGTCCACGAAATGATCGCATCCCATTCGAATGCTATAAAAACTGTACACCGGCATTCCTATCTGCTCTCATAAGAGAATTTTGCCGCAGATTGTTTCCAGAAGATGAAGCTGTTTTCTACAAGCTCCACGGTTATGAAATGACATACAAAGCCATTAGAATGTTGAGATCTATGTACAAAAACAATTTGGCATGCGTCTGGGATGGCAACAACGTTGCAGTACATCGATGGGCATGAAATAAGGGTGCGTAATAAGCACACTGCTATTCATATTATACATAAATCACATAACAGAGAATAGAGCTGAGCCAAACTAAAATTCCAGGTCTAACGTTTGCAGACCATATTGCCTTCCTAGGGGATTCAGTGGATCCTATGCAGTGCATGGCTAACAGACTCGAGAGCTACTGCAAAACCTGCAACCTGACAGTAAACCTATCGAAGTCATAGATGATGATATTCAGTAATGGTGGTGGCAGGTATGCTCGTAAAGAAAACTGGATGCTCCTAGGTGAACAGATCGAAATTGTGCAGGAGT
The DNA here is from genome assembly GCA_949129095.1 of Volucella bombylans. NCBI lineage: Eukaryota > Metazoa > Arthropoda > Insecta > Diptera > Syrphidae > Volucella > Volucella bombylans. The sequence continues at coordinate 10,706,622 of OX422144.1, forward strand.
ATAACTACTATATCTTGGAGTTTTGTGAACGTCTAACTTAAATATGAAAAAGCATCTGCAAATCAAGCTGTATGCTCCTTACAAAGTCATTGCCTGTGGCTTTGAAGAGCTCGACAGTCCGGCCGTCCGCTCTAGCAGATTTGTTGGACTTAAGCTTAGATATGGCTATTTTCACTTCGTCCAAGTCGGATGGACAGAATTGTTGGTCTGCATCGTATTTGGTTCGTCATCGCCGTTATATAGAAATGCTCTATTCAAATCGTCAGCATCGACTGCGACTCTACTACCATGTTCCCTGTTTGGTCTCTGCAAGTTTCAGTTCGTGGTTTGTGTCAATGGCATGTTTATTTTACATTCTGGTAGAACTTCCAAATCTTATTCCTGGAGTAACATCTCTCAATTTCCTCGACCGCGCGCTTCTCATGCTCCTTTTTTTTATCCTGATAAGCCGGTGTTATTCTCTCCTCTTTTGTTCGTAGAGCTCGTGAGCAGCTTGTTGTACCAACGAGGCAGCTTTTAGGGCGTTTAGTTTTAGGAGGCGTAAATGGCAATAGAAGAAAACAACTCAGTTTCAGACAGGAGATGGTGTGTGCGAGGCGATGATTGGAGTGTTTATGGTGCGCGTATACTTGCGGAGGTTTCCTCCCTGACACCGCAAACATCGACCGGCGAATTGCGCACATTAATGAGTGCATATGGCAGGTTAACGACGAACTATTTGAGAGGAGCTATAGGGCGAATCAAAAAAGGGTAAGTAGGTGGAACCGCTGTCTGACAGAAAAGCGAAGGGTTGTCAGAAACCTAAGGAAGTGATTCCAAAGGGCTAGGTCGGCTAACGCTGAGAAACTGGCTCGCTGAGTACAAGCGTTTCATTATCAGCACAAAGTATTCTCACTGGAGAAACTTTACCTCTAATAACAGAGATGATCCCTGGGGCAAACTCTATAAGATTTGCCGTAATACTAAAAAGACTGCTAACATTGAGGCATTCGTGTGGATAATACGGTTTTATCCACATGGAAAGATTGCCTTACTGCATTGATTGGTCAGTTCTTCCCGAAAGAGGAGCGCTTTGAGGACTCTTCATATGAAGAGCCTCCGGTACCTCCGGAGTTAAGGACTGAAGAAGTCGAGTCTGGTGTTTCACTTCTTCACTCCATGGGATTTTCTGAAGCTGATGGAATGACCGGAGAGATGGTGAGATCCATCTGGAAGGCCGTCCCAGAATACCTGCTTGGTGTTTATAGCAAATGTATTGCTTGCTTGCAGCTACTTCCCCAAGGATTGGAAGGTGGCAAGGGTGGTTGTGCTCCTGAAGTCCACCGATAAGAATAGGTTTGCCCCTAAATCTTATTGGGGTATCTTTCGGAGAGGATGGCGGAATCAATGTCCCCCTTCCAATTCGGCTTTACAAGAGGCAAGTGTGTCGAGGATGCATGGTCTTTCCTAAAAGACAGAGTCCTGATAAGCAGGGCCAGGGTGGTTATAGGCATCTTTATTGATTTCAAAGGTGCCTTTGATAACCTGAACTGGCAGAAAATAGTAACCAGGTTGCAGGAATTGGGCTGTCGAAAAATTGGGCTTTGGGGAAGCTACTTTTCCGACAGAAAAGCGAGTGTGGTAAGTACGCACGACAGCGTCTCAATTAATGTTGAGAGAGGTTGCCCCCAGGAGTCCATCTGTGATCCTTTTATTTGGAACCTGATGATGGATCCACTCTTGTGGCGACTAAACGAGCTCTGTGGGTGCTGCCCCTACGCAGATGCCCTGCTCCTCATCCTTGAAGGCCAGTCTAGGGCCGAAATCGAGATATTAGGAGAAAGAGCTCTAGCAGTCGTTGTTGAATGGGGAGAAAGCGTTGGGGTAAGTGTGTCGCAGGATAAGACTGTTTCAATGAAGCTCAAGGGCGATACGTTTGAACGGTGTTGGCATTAGATGTGCGACTGAGGTCACATATCTGGGCATAACGATGGGTGAGTGTATGAACTTCATGCCTCATGTTCGAACCAGACAGCGCATGCTGAGTGTTGTAGGCCAGGTAAGGCGCATTTTGCGATTTGACTGGGGACTCAACAGGCGTTCTGTTCGTATCATATGCGATGGATTTTTTGTTGCCTGTGCAACATATGGAGCATCGGTATGGTACGACAGGGTTATGACTGTTGATGGTCGAAGGCGGATCTTGACTTGCCACGGTGTGCCACACTGTCTCCACAGAGGCAATGCAGGTGTTGCTTGGAGTGCCACCTCTGGATCTGGAAGTGATGCGTCGCGGTATTGCTTTCAAGATCGGAAAAGGTCTCCCTCTAAATGAGCGCGGTTGGGTTTCCCCGGAAGAAGTGGATGGCCTATCGCTGAAGCAGCGTAAAACCTTGCTACACGCATGTGTTCTATCTAGATGGGATGCTAGCGAAAATGGCAGGGGTTGCGAGCTGTGGAGCCACTTATGTGGACTGGCTTCATGTCCTATGTGAGTGTCCCAATTACGCTGACATTAAGAACTGGCAGGCCTACGATGTCAGTGGAATTATCACTGATACCGTAGGCTTCGAAAGAACCCGTAGTTTTGCAAAAGAGGTATTTTATAGAAGACGCAGTAGGCAGCTAGTGGGTAGATTTTAGAAATTTCAAATTGTTGTAAGGCCGCCAGTCCTGGGCAGTGAGGTGCCCAACTGGAAGTAACCACAGGAGGTCAGGAGCCCCCGGAACTATGGTTCCAGCCTGATCTAGGAGTTGGCCCCCTTGTGGGAGTATAATGGTGGCTGTAGGTTTATACCAAAAATCGCGGGAAGAGTAGACCGAATGCAGCTTGGACATTTCATGGCTTAGCATATGTTGTAGTTTTCTACTTGCTCAATGTGGAGTTGCATTGCAATCGGGTGCCATAACCCACAGAATGGTAGAGGTATTAGATAGGCCTCGACCCTTCACCAAAGGGGAAGTTCGTGCCTTACACACGCACCGTAGGCTTAAGCCCTCACAGCAGGTACCTACGTAAAAAAGAGACATCTGTACCATCAGTCTGGGGATTTGTACTATTAGTCTGGCCCTGTCTATATTAAGATCTTCAAGAACTCTCGTTACTAGACGAAGTTGATTCGCCCAATTAAAGCTTCGACGTTCTTCAAATCAACGACAAAACATAAGAAAATATGAAGTGATAGCGTCTTTACAGTTCGAGTCTTTTGGTTGGATACCTCTCATCCGATGCGGGATAAAGGATCTAATTCCAAAAGAGAAAGTTCTTGTGGTCATATCAGGAAACACAACGGCCAGTGAAAGGTCCTAAAGAAGGAGTTAATTAAGCTTCAATTGGGTTGACCACCTCACGAGAAATACGCTTATATAAGATGCTGTTCCTACGAGCATAAAGCGAGAGCATATCGGCTGTATACTTGTCCAGATTGGATGTTAAATAGAAGTTTAATGCTGTTTTTCACAGAAAAGACTCCATAAACTTCCATTCGGAAGTTGTATGTCTAGAAGGTCTGTCTGCCCAGTAAGAGGATTAGGTCAAATTGCTGTCCATTTTTGTCCAGTCCAGTTTTTCTATACTGCTTTGCAACTACAGGAGCCGCGCGTCACATACAAAAAATGTCCTTTCCTTCAAAACTTAAGTAGAATTCTTGTAATCTCAAAAGACCTCATATCAGCATTGGCAGAGCTCGTGTGGAAACCATAGAAAAAAAAGCTCCTTGTCATCCTGAAATTCCACTTCCAATTCTAATCCCTGACACATCTTTGTTTTGTTGAAAAAGATAAAATTAGTCGCCTAGTGGTGTAGCATTCAGAGTTTATTATCACAATTTGGCTGGATTCCATCATGCACTACTGCACCTATGCGCAATCACATCCCTGTTAGTGTTCTGGCACCTAACCCCGAGCAAACTATCCGAAACCTGTCCTCGTAAAATAACAAAAACAGAACAGAAATTTCCATAAATATTGCATCTAGATGCCATTGTCAGATGTGACACTCCACTCTAACCAAACAAAACATATAGCTCCGAGCAGATACAGTGATACAATGGTACAAATACGAATACTCGTACATGGTATCGCTGTAATCCAAACCGACGGACCTGATACAGAATTGTAGGGTTCTTCTCTGGCTCTTTGCATTCGTTTGTACGAGTATGTTATGAATGTATGGGGAACGCTGCGAGTATGTTATTTGCCAATGAAGCCGATAAACATCTTTTGGTGTCACAACCAGAACTACCACTGCAAATGCAACACTACTAGTACCATCATCGCGACCGCCATTCATAGATACTTTTCGAGGGCACACCGCACAACACACTGTTGGGGTTTGCATATTCGCGCAATTCCATTCATTCATCGGGATGCTGCACGAGTAAGTTTCCGTTTTTGTGTCTTGGTTTTGTTGGTGTTTTTGGTGGCTCTTATACGAGTAGTATACCATGCGGCGAGTTTTAATTGGACTCAGTATCATGCTCATCAAAATCGTCGCTTAAAGGCGACCACGAGCTCGGAAACAACGACGACACCGACCATATGGTGATTAAGGCATGCTATTCTCAGGGAAGCGGGGTACGCGTACTCGTATATTGCATCTGTGTGTATCTCAATATCGTACTGATAGTATTAGTCCTGCTTGTATCTCAAAGGGTGAACCTATTTTTAGCGCCGAAAGGCATTTGTTATTTTAATCTACTCGAAAGGGGATCCAATCACAGGGGGGACAACCAATTTGCTTGCCAATTAATCGCACGCGCCCATTAGTCTACGAAAGAAGTTTTCTAATTTTTTTTATTTTTTACTTGCAAACTGAACACTGACCTTCGACAGTTGCAATGAGCTGTGAGTTGCAAGGAGCAAGTAGGAGGGCGGCATAGTCATTTTTACTATCACAGCATTGGGGGTGTCATAAAGTTGTTTACACTTTTGCACTTACACTCAATTGAAGTTGGTCCGAAGATGGGTAAGGGGAACGATCCACAATTCACAACTGACATTGCAAAGATACATAGGATGCGTCTGCTGAGAGTTACGAGTCATTTACGAGCGGTGGCAAATAAAATTTTTATTTATTGACCTCACTGGCGCGATTCCCGCCATTGGATGTTGTTGTTGGTGGGATTACTGAATTTTATGATCACCATCGCGTCGGCAATGCGTGGAGTCGATGTAGATGTTACCAGATGTTACTATCTGAAGCTGGGAATAAGTTTTATAAGTGCTCCGCCCTGAACGTATGGGGTTAATTGTGGAGAGAATCTTAGATTTGTGCTAATGGCAGGCAGAGTGCTGATTGTGATGAAGTTTTCAATTGGAATTTTGAAAACAAAACTTCAATTGCGCAGTGATTGCCGTCGACTCGTTCTAAGGTCAAAGAATCTCCCGCGTACAAGTATAAGGAAGCGAGGAAAAACCTGGAGGCGCTGTTAGCAAGAGCTTATTACCGAGGTAGATAAGGATACGTGGGGCCAGGGGTATCAAATTATGCTCCGAAAGTCCCGCTGCTCTAGCACGGTTGGCACAATGGAACCACCCTTTATGGAGGAAGTGGTCACCATACTGTTCTAAGATCACCCTGAAGAGAGAAAGGTGGACTTCACAACGGATGAGGTCCCTACTTTCGCACCCGAAGAACTGAGGAGGGCAACAACGAGGTTGCCGAGCTGTAAGACTCCTGTCCCACACAGTGTACTGAACAAAGTACTCAAGATCGCGGCTGCGGATAGACCGCATATGCTCCTGGGCATGTTCAATGCGTGTTTACGTGCTAGAAATGGTCATTCCCACAGCTGTGTATGCTGGATAACGTCAGGAAATAGATGCTTCGACCGATGATAAGATAGTGCTGCGATCTCTCCGAATTCTGAGAAGGCCGCCCGACGTGTATGGCAGTTGCTAAGTTTCTAGAGATGTGAAGCAAACTGGGCAGGTCCCCACAAGACCAGGTGTGCCGGAATCATGGTCACGCTGGACGTCAAGAACGCATTTAATTCGGCAGGATGTTCCACATACGAGAGGCCTAGAAAGATACGAGATAGCTGTATCTAGGATCGGGTACTCCACTACGACACGACGCGAGGCTAAAGAGAAAAGCGACTGACGTCGGGAGTGGTCCAGGCTAGGCTTTAGGCTTGGCATTGGGCACCGTTGAAGCTACCGCTACAAAATATGGAAATGGTTGTCCTCACCAGGCAATGGCGTTGGGTGCAGTAGTCCACGCGAGCCCGGTACTTCGGGCTTTGAATATGGGTCGACTCACAACTTACCTTTAGTGAGCACATAGGGAGGGCGGCTGATAAAGCAACCAAGGTAGCAGCCGCACTGTCTAGGCTGATGCTCAATGTTGGAGGCCAAAAGAAGAGTAGTTGCCAATTCTATATCGCTGAACGGCACCGAGGCACCGAGGCGGATACAATGTCGAGATGGGGTCTCCGAAAGCAACTTACCCCGGTACTATGCGTCGGGTTCCTTCGGATCGCATGCGCTTACCGAACAGTCTCCGCAGCAGCCTGTGTCCGTCGTGGAATCGGAACAAGATAACCACAAGAGAAAGAGAATATTGGCGTCCTGGCAGCAGCAATAACGCCGAACGCATGTTATTCGTCTACACAAGGTGCCACGAGTAACGACGGCTGGGCCTGATAATCACACCCGAAAATATCGCTTCCTCTATGTTGTGTTGCGAGCGGGCTTGGAGAACCGGGGGCATCTACGACCAGTCGGTAATACCGGAAAAGAAAAAAGAGGAGCAGGCAGTGGACGGGCCTTCGCCTCCCCATGAGTAGATATGGTTAATACGTAGCCAAACTGCGTTGCCTATGCAATAATGACTCCTCCGGGTTGCCAGCAGGGAGAAACACCGGAACGAACAGCTGAATAGAAGCCCACCGATAAGAGACCCCTCGGAGTACTTGCGGTGAGCGTCTTTTAAACTGATAGACGAGCTTCCTCGTTGCTGTCGTGGCTCTACCACAACAGGCTCTACTCTGAAGTAATGCTAACGCGTTTCCATGGTGGATGAACACCACGCGAATCAACTATTTGCACGAGTCTCAAACTACCACAAGTCACTACGGTCCCATTCATCAGGTTCTTTTTCTTCCGACTAAATCTTGGAAATGAGCTGAATCAGGTGCATGGCTGTTGCTAAGCAATGTCCCGGCGGCTTGAAGGGTTTAATAGTTGGAACGTCCTGACAGGCGGGCTTGTTATGCCTTAGTTTACATTTGTGGTTGGCTGGACGGAAGTATTGGCCTCCGAGCGTTTTTCCTGCAGTAACGCCTCTTCAATTGTCCGTTTATACAAGAAAGAAGACCCTGTAAACTACGCCAACTATAGAGGATCTATCTGTTGTATTCTGTGAACGTCTGAAACAATTAGCTCCTATCAGTGCAGATTTTAGCTCCGTAGGTCGACAGTTGATTAAATGCCACACTATGCCAGATCCTGGAGGTAACCGAATAACACCAGATGGAGACTCACCAACTCTTTACCATTTCAATGTCTCAGCTTCTGTAAGATGACGAAAGGAGAACGATCCTGATCCACAAAGGTCGGAAGCAATCTTACCGAGACTTTTGTCCAAAACTCTCACAACAAACACAGAAATGTTAGAAATGCGCTTAGCTGTGAATGAGGACAAAACTAAGTATATGCTGTCATGACCTCACAATAGTTCGACAACCTTGGCCCCCCATTTGCTCTGATAAGATATTGTAATACCCCGTCAGGAATCAAGCAAAGTTACACTTGTTTTTGCTGTGTCTAAACCTAAGAAGGCAACTGAGTAATGCCTCATTTTCAAGAAACATGAAGGTGGCTCGTTTTGAAACTCTCATGCGCTATAGTGCATATGCTTGGACGCGAGCGAAGTCAGATGAAGATATCCTTGGTCATTTGGAATGCAAACTTCCTGAATCTGGGCTCGCTTGTGATAACGGGCTTTTCAGAAGAAGAATTAAAAACAATCTTTACGACCTATACACTCTCCACCTGAATAGTGCTTAAGATGACTCGGACATGTAGAACGAATGAAGGTTGACAGTAAAGAAGGACCTTGCCTTAGGTTATGCGTACAAATAAAGACTACCTCAACCTTGTTGGAGTGTATAACTAGAGGCAGGTGACCAAAGACTGCGCTTGATAGAGGAGTTAAAGCCAGTGCCCGCTCCGACTGTAGCATCAACTAAGTAAAAAGGTAAGTAAGGCCATGGGCGTCATGAAAATCTGCTGTACAGACGCGATAGTCTTTCCCCTTTAAGACTAATATTTCTTTGTTTGTTTTCTTTGGTGTAAGGATGCACATCATTATCTATTCGCAGTTCCAGAAGCACACTCAATCTTGCTCTGTGCGTTGGGTTAATAATGCAACAAATTTCAGCTCAAACATACGACTGCTTGAACGATGCATTCAATCTCTATTACTCTATTACTAGAAATCTACTAAAAAAGTGTCTACTTGAGGTCTCTTTCATCCGTTTACAAAATAATTACTGATATGCCTTAAGGCTCTATTGTATCTCCTACACTTTTTCTCAAAATTCTCAATTCCTCCACATTCCATTGATATTTTTCAACATTCACAAATATCACATCAACATTTCCACTTCACAGTGCGTAGAGACAAACCTCCACCTACTCTGAACATGCACAGATCTCGCCCAAAGAAGAAAACTCCACATTAAACAATATAGACGTCAACAGTTTCCTACTCCCTGTCAGAAGCTCAAATTGGTTCCAAGAGTAGAAGACCTAAGTGGGTTGTTTATTCCAACACTCACTCTCACCTAACCTAATCTACACTAATGAAGAAGCATTGGCAAGATTGAGTCGTCTTTTCACAAGTCACAGGAACCCCTACATCCACAAGATTCATTAAATATGTCACCTAAATCAAGGACGAGGAGTTTCCTTAACCACCACCATAAAAACCTTTGTTAACTTTCATTTGACTACGCAGATAAATGAATTCTGTCCCTCCAACTAATCCGGCAGCAACAATTTTGGTTGAAACATCCAAGAATCACCTCTACGGTAACTAAGAAGTCTCTTAACTAGCTTCAGCCAGTAATCTCATAATTTCCCATATCATGTCTGTTCCACAAACCCCATACAGCTCCAAAAATCGGGTTAAGCATCTAAACCCATAAACCCTCTTGTAAACAACTCGACGACATTCCCTGCGGGCTGCTAAAACTCTATCCACTTCAATAAAATGCTTCTTCTTTATTATTTGCCTCGTTTACGAGTATCCTTGAACAGAAGAACAACAAATATTTTATTCATTTTCCATGGGTGTGCTTCACTTGGTCTTGGTTTTGGTATCAGGTTCGGTCTCACTTTCACTTTAATCTTCAGCACCGATGTTGAGATGCTCGTACTCCATCCATGTCGGGACGATGTGCACGAGGGCGACCAAATGTCAAAATACACGTGTCAGACCATTACAAGAGATTACAGGTAAATGACACACTGACATTGTGCATGCAGCACATAACATCATATCACCCACGCGAAAAGGCTCCCACCAGCGTCGAGGATTCCCAATTCTCATTCCCTGTGATGGGACAAAACGAAAAAAAAAAAAAACGAAAAGTTATACAACAACTGCGACTCCATCCGTGGTTCCTTCTCTTGTTGGAATACTAAGCATCTTGATTGCCATTCCACAGTGCAGATGGTGATGTTGCCTTTGCTGCTGTTTTTGTTGTTTGTCCCTCTGCTGTCGTCTCTTATACTATTCCGGCCGTTGCTGCTGTTCCTTGTTGCTGTTGCTGTTGCTGTTCTCTGTTGCTGATGATGATGATGATGATGATGATGAGGATGCCCACCCAGCTAAAGTGGCGGCGCGTTTGCTCGCGCGCGTATGGCACCATCTCTCTGCACATAATGACCCAATTTCCCAAAATAATCATAAATCCCATCCAATTTCTGTGTTTTTTGTTCATCTTCTTTCCCCCACCCCTACGGCTTTGGGCCTTAATTTTATTTCTTCTCCGTACCCGTACTTGTTTCTTTTGCTGTTATTGGTCCCTTTTGAATGCGTAATGCCGCCTCTAGTGATGCTTCTGGTGTTACAATGTCCCACGACGACGGCCATGAGTACTCATTCAATGCGCCACCGATCTAAACGATGTTAAACAACAACAAAGCCGAAAACAAAATCGTATTTTCGACAGCAATTTCCGAAAATCAATTTGCAATCAGAGCAACAATAATAACAGCAACAACAACAACAACAACAGCGACAACGACAAAAAAATCGACAAAAAGACGATCGAACCAGAAAAGAGAGAAAACAATTCCAATTTGTTAAAATGTATGGACGGAGTTTGAAGGAATGTGTTGCCTGCTTGAGGCAAGACCAACCCACCTTCTTTCTCTCTGTTTCGTCATTCAACTAAGTTGTGAGACTGGAACAAATCGAATGCCATTGAGGTCATATGGTAGAATAAAACATATTGGACATACCCCCCCCAAAAACCGTCAAAAAAGAGGGCCATCTCTTGTAATATCATACAATGGCAACATGTGTACACATCCACCAAATTACCAACATGATGAGGGGATTGTTTCCCCACTCAAAAAAGAAAAAAAAAACGACAAAACCTAAGGTACAGATCCACATGGCAATCACAAATCATGGAAACAATGTGTCCACCACTTGTCTGGCATAAAGATTGAGGTAGACAAGGGTTGGATTGGAGTTGAAATTTACGAAAAAGGGCGCTAGTTGAAGTAACGAACTCAAAGGAGCTCCTCACTCAGCTGTCACTTGAGAGGTAAAGCGGGTTCAAATGCTATGCAGGAAGGCCTTTCCAAAAGGTCTTCAGTGGAATTTGTACCTCATACTCGTACATTGCGGAAAGAATCTTTTGGGAATTTTCTCCCATCCACTGTCACTTCGATCCCCATTTTTCTATAGGGACTCTCAATCACATACGAGTATGCATCAGAGAAATGGAATGTCAATATCCGGTCGGATAACTACTTACCATTTTGTTCGAGACTTCGGGTACATTCTTCCTCATCAAACTTAAGCTTTGTTTCTCTTCTTTTTTTCTGTCGGAACAGAGTACTCACCGAAGAAACTAGTCCTTGTGTGTTCCTTTGGCTAAAATCCTTTAATCCCTCGTTGAATGATGAATCAATACTATCCACAGTAATAGCCGTACCACATTAGTGCCGAGTAACTGCAGCCTGATGCGAGCGTAGACCGGGCACTCACAGAAGTACTCGTCCGCAGTATTTTCATCAAACTCACAGCAAGGAGTTCAGAATATTATGTCACTTATGCCCAGTGCGATGGGAGTAAGGAGTCTATAGTCTTTCCCACTGAGGCACAGCAGAAGCTGACTGCCCTAATCCAGGCGGCAGGAATACTTAACGCATGTTCGGGTCGTGAAAACCTCTCTGCTGTGGCTTTGGCATTCGCAAACTAGGTTGGAAGTCGTAAAGGGCTTCAGCAGAGCGCAGCTTGGATGCCACCAGAGATTCAAATACTTCACCCCTCCATCGTTCTTCATGCATGTTTTCCTTACGAGAAGTAAAATCTAACATGGTAATATTCCAGAAAGCCACAAGTGTCACGGTCTTGGAACCATCTGTAAAGACCCGACTACATTCCTTTCCTGGCTCAGATCCGGCGGACAGGTGAAGCCGATTTCGTATTTTCCCAGTAACAGGAATTCTGGTGTCACCAGTGTGTCTAGATCAAAGCCAGTGACTCCCAGTAGGTGAGTCAAACTGGTCTTTGGAATCTGATAAAAGCAGCTGCAACGTATTTACGAGTACGTGGAAGTTTGTTGCTCCAAACAACCGCCGCATACGATAAAATCGGCCTTACCATAGCCGTGTAGGTTCAGATAAGCCCCAAAAGTTTCCGAAAGCTCCTTGACTCTCCCAGAAGGTGCTTTGGATGTTTTCGACGTGACATATTTGGCTTTGACCAAAGAAGTGTTTCATTGAAGAAACGGATAGTGATGCCTTTAAGCATTAGATTGTCGGACCAGTCACCTGGTAAGGACTACAATAAAGTGCATTTCTAGTACACTAATCTTCAAGATTACGTGTAGGGTTGATGTGCTTTAGAGCAGCCGCGTATTGTCTTGATGGAAGAGCACTTTCTTGTTGGCCAAAGGCTGTCGTTTAGCCTTCAAATCGCCGCTAAACCGCCGATCCGTTAAGTTGTCACAATATTCGCTTTTGGTTGGTTTGCTCTTTTGAAGGTAATCGATGTGGATTATACCGATGTTGCAATCACCTTGTTGTCCGACGAAGCCACCTTAGCCGTGATCGATTCCGATCCTCTCCGGTATGAAGCAGTGTATCTGTGCTTCGTTCGCGTCTATGAAATGGTGCAAAAACTCACCCGGATTGTAGCTGAAACTGGAATCCTATTTTCGCTACATTCAGTCTGTGGATTTGGAAATAATGATCGTCGAAGAAATTGAACGAGGAAATGTGTCTGGGGAAACCTTAATACAACGTCAATGCTGAAAGGCGTAGGTGGCTTCGCTGTATGTCACGCATCCTCGATTTTGGGATGCCGTCAACAATATCAAAGCAGAATTGATAAGAGCAGAGAGATTAGATTTGAAAATAGTGGTTTCACAGGAAGAATTATCAACTCAAGGATAGTAGTAGTCAGCGAGCTACGAAGACTTCTAGAAAAGGGAAGGCTTTCGATCACTGACCAAACACCTGGATACTACAAGGGATCTCATGTCAAGACTCTCTGGCCTGTATTTTAGCCGAAAATCACAACCTCAAATCACATATTTTACACCAGTCTAACGGTGGAGCAGTTTCACTTAGACGAGCAAACCATCTGTGTTAGTGTTTATAGTCCTACCTTGACTGCTGCACTAATGACACTATTCCACCTAGACGCCTATGTTAAACAGATGACGACCGATACAGCGATTGATCGTAGAGCTTTCTAGTAGTTGGTTTGCCTCCTCCAAGCAGGTCAATCTTTCATTTCAAATCGAATAATCAGTTAAAATATTGACTACATTCTACATTCCCTAATTTTTGAAAGCATCTGAGTCTTACAATCCAAAGAAGGGAGAGCTAGTAGTCACTATTATCCCGAGGGCAAATTACACTACACATTTGTTCATATACAAGGTGCGCCATCTAGAGCTTCGGTATAGAAATGTTTGCTTCGAAAAGTTCATTGCTGGGTGCGAAATGTGGCATAACGCGCCGTCTTGTTGAAAACAGAAATCTTTCAGACCTTTTTTTACGCATTTACGATCGATACCGATTGTCATCTCTCCAATTTGTAAGAAAAATGGCCCAATGATGGTTTTGGAGCAAATACCGGCCGAAAAAGCTACTTTCTCATCGTACAATGGTGTTCCATGAATTATGTGAGGATTATTTGTTTTGCAAAAGCGGCAATTTCGTCTGTTTATGAGCCTCATCGGTCATTAGAATTCGGCCAAAATAATTGGCACGAAAAGCATCACTATTCCGGAGCGTTCTTTCGGTGTAATTTCACAGTTGAGATTGTACTAATTTGAAGTTTCCAAATCAGCCGATCGGTTGAGAATTTTCAAAGCAATTAAACATTTTTATACCGAAGCTCGAATTGGCGCACCCTGTATGTTATATAGTCATGGCTCAAGAATAAATCAAGTGGTGCGGGTATTTTGCAGTCAAAGAGGCTATAAACATCGATAGCCAAGCAGCTATAAAATCCATTGAAGGTACGAGTAGTTAGAAAAATTTACAACACCTGGGTACTTCGTTCAAGGAACTTGTAAAGCTGTAGAGTGTCACAACTCTAGGTATCCATGCAAGCATATGCTGTATGACTAGTTGGTACAAGCTGCAAATTAAACAGACAAATCTGGCCTAACCACTATCTGCGACACTAAAAGTGTATGTCAAAAGGAAAACATCTTATAATGACCACCAACCTGCACCATTCATACACTTCAGGAAGCTGGGTGATGAGGTTAGCCACAGTCATTAAGAACTCGTGCTCGGCTGCGACGGAAACGAATTCTATAATTTGTGGGGGAGTACAGACACTAGACACTAGTATCGGACTACGCATATGTAGATAAGAGTCATAATTTTCTTACTAAAAAAAGCTTCTTGACGTCACTCTTGTCTTAGATAATCGACACCATATACAGTTCAGTATATCGAACAAGGAATTGTCTCTAGCTATTGCTATAATAACCCACTCTCTAAATTTGAACACTCACTTCCCTCATCCCCCCCAACGTTCCGTATGATCTCAGACCTATCAGTCTGTCATCATTTCCAGTCTAGTCTCAACACAGAAGGCTGGCTAACGTTCAGTTTTGATTCTCTATGTCTAAGAGGCGAATGGTTTCAGCAGGATGGCACAACATGGCATAAAGCGGATCAAACCATTACTTTATTGGGACAAACGTTTGGTGAGCTAATGATCTCAAGAAATGGACCTACCAATCGGGGCCACCTAGGTAACGTGACTTGGCTCCTCGTGTATGCTGATAAACCAACTACAATTGGCCACTTAGAAGCGAACATTCGACGCGTTATCGTAGAAATAAGGCCGGCTATGCTGGAAAAAGTGTTGTAGAATTAGACCGATAGGATGGCATTCATTAGACGCACCGCGGTATCCATATGCACGAAACTTGCGAGCTGTATCCACTTCGTTCTCAACACTAAAGTCACAAGAAAGAAACGTCAAAGGGAAACACACATCAAAGGAAACAAAAAAGGGTGTACTCTCTACACTACTATGGTGCGTAGCCTACAATGGGATGCTTACCAAATTACAGGACGCGAGATGTGGTTTGGTAGCTTATGCGCCCAGCAAACGCCCACAGATATTCTCTAACATTCTCCAGTGCGCCTTACGCATACAATACTCTTCGACACGTGCCTAAATCGGAGCAGAGCTGGTCCTCTTCACAAAAACAAAAATCAAGATACCCTGCATCATCCCGTCCAAGTAAAATGTCAGAGTTAGAGAAATTTTTCTTCGGTCTTACCAGACCAACTCGATAGAGGAAAACCGAAAAAAGTTCAAACGAGCCATTAATGACTGCAAAGGTAGTAAAAATTGTTGGTCTTTCGTCAAAACTATTAGAAATTCTGCTTCATCTTCCATCAAAGCGCTCATTTATAATGATATTCTAGCTGTCAGCTCTTTGGGCAAGGCCAATCTGCTTGCTGCACACACTTCCAGAATGTGTTTTGTGTCCGCGTACACTTGAGTGCTTCGAATCTTCAATATGACGAATTCACTTTCGCCCTCGTGTAGCAGAAAGAGTACTTAAAGATCTTAACATATGCAAATCTGCTGATCCAGATGGTATATCTCCACAAGATAGTTGCACTTGATATTTCTAAGTCTCCTTCGTCGAAAATGCGTGCTTTTAGGATCGATGACGCTGATAAATCGTCAGCTTATGAAATATCTCGAAACAGGAAAACTTCTCAATGACCGGCAATACGGTTTTTGGAGCAACAGGTCCACCAGAACACTGGTGGCATATCTCAACGAAAAGTAAAACCAAATCATTCATCAAATTGGCGAAAGCAAGATAGTTGCACTAGATATTTCTAAGGCATTTGACAGAGTTTGGCATCAGGCCCTTTTGTCGAAAATGCGTGCTTTTGGGATCGATGACTCTCTTCTTCAATGGATTAGAAATTACCTTTCGGAACGTTCAATTCAAGTTGTCTTGGACGGTTTCAAGTCTGATATTCACAAAATAAATGCTGGTGTGCCCCAGGGCTCTGTTCTGTCTCCCACACTCTTTTTAATTTTAATCAATGATCTCTTGTCTGCCACTTTTAATACAATATATTCCTTTGCTGACGACACTGCTCTCTGCTTTTCATATTCGTTCCCGAACTCACGTCCCTGCTCTTCGGCTGTAGAATGGGAACGAATAGAGTAGAATCTCCCATCTCCACTCTCCACTCTCGATATGTGTGTCAATGACAACTTACGTTGGAATGACCACATATTCGATGTCGTCAAAAATGCTGCGAAATGTCTTGATTTCCTCAAGTAATGTAAGAAATACCTCACCCCCTCTTATATGAAATCAATATACAAGGCATTTAACCGCCCAAAATTGGAGTACAATGCCCACATCTCTTCAGGTGTCTCTAAGACCTCCTTGTACTTCCTTGACAGGATCAAAAACCGTGCGATAAAACTCATAGGTGACACCAATATTATACAGTCAATTGACACACTTGAACACTGACATAATGTCTACTGTCTTACCCCGTTCTATTGTTACTTTCACCACCAGTTCTCCAATGGAATTTCCTCTAGCATGCTCATCAGTACACCCTCAAGCCCACTTTCGAACGTACTGTAAAATATCGTGACTCTTTCCTAAGCCGTACAACTCGCTTATGGAGTTCTTTATTTCCTTGTCCCTTCAAACATTTAAGACCAATGTACATCGGTACCTCTCTATCTTCTCTTCGGCCACGCTGTATGCCAAGATTTTAAGGCAAAGTCATTTGAGCGCGCGCTAATTTATAAAAAAAAAACATATCTGACCTTCTCGATGAGCACAAATTATCTAGACCTCAACCTGAACAGCAAGCTGCAACGGCAAGAAAATGTTGCAGAGTGAAATAAAAAAATTCCAGTTGCCCTCTACTCATGCAAGAGAGTTATTGGCTTAAGGTGGGGTCTACAACGCAAAGTCATGCACTGAGTCTACACTGTTCTGACACCAGCTCTCACTTATGTATGGCACAGCCCTTTAGTTACCTGCACTCCAAACACGAACTTACATTAGCCTTTTACATAGAACAAACGCAACAGGATGCATGTATGGGCTAATCAAACTTTTCTCCATTTGCTGTCTTGACTTGTTCGGAATGCAGATTGCATCTTACTCTGCACTCAGGCTAAACGAAACTCAGAAATGGAAAAAGCTACATGTAAAACCTGTAAGTCTATTCACGCTGATGAGAATTTCACTTCAGTTTTGGCTTCAATCCCCTGATCACCAAAGGGAACAACGCATAGCCTTCCTCAGTTAGCCTATTTCCACATACGATTCTTCAGCTGTCTTGACTTCAGCACACGGGTCTTCTCTGCGGACCCTTGCATACACTAGTCCTTCCATCTAATCACATGTCTTCCAAGCCAAGATCTCAACTATTCACCAAGACACTACTGACTCAGCTTGAATCTAATACGCGCACCATAAACATAAAAGTCAAGCAGCGATCAGATTGCTAATTTCGAATACCATAAACTCGACAGTGGTTAGAGACTGCCGAACATCTCTCAACGACAAGGCAGCACTCTGTTGGTTACCAGGACCTTCAGACATCCCTGGGAACAGCGTCGGCAGATTCGGATTCATAAGAACAAATAGTAGGGAGTCACTGTCCAGTCACAGTCCCAAACGATCAAGAGTGCTTATCAACCTTAGGAGAGAGATATTTCTAAACACACGCACCGATCGAGTATTACTCATAAGAATGCTTGCAGAAGCTGCAGTGATGTAACTGCCTTTGCAATTCCTAGACAATTACCACTTTTAAGATCTGTGCTCTATGAAAATTTCCGAGCTTGGGAAATCTATCAAAAAATCTCTTTGGGTCCTAGTGGTGGCAACTGACTGGTGTAACTCCACCACAATAAGGACCACTCTAACCTAGCCTTACCTAAGTTAGAGCTCCCTCTGCCCTAAATAAGCCTGCAGAGTACCAGTGTTACCTGGCCGAACAATTACGAGAAAATATCTCTTCGGTTCTTGGTAAGAATATCTCTGGTTTTAGTGGCCCATATGCTCTCACAACAAAAAAAGCATCAGACCTTTTGTGAAATAAGTTCTTCATCGTCATTCCCTATCCTGTATTCAGACTAACGTAACGGAGATCCGGCTATCTGGTAGTACTCGACGACAATATTTGTTTCTGCGTTTCACTTAGACCTCCAAGTGCACGGGGATTCGGCGATGTACCTCGTCCTCCTGTCTTAATTGGTAAGTTGAAAATGCTTTTCTTATTATCTATTCAGTGTTTGTGGCACGACTCCAATCTGCTTGTAGAACTTCAAACACTTCCTACCTCCATGACGTTTTGTAATGTTCATAACTTGGCATCTCTCATGTTTCTACTGCCCAAACTCTTATAATTTCGATGAAAGGGATGATCTAAACATCAAAGACTTGCTCTCAGGTGATGATACCTCAGTGAAACTAAGCTCTCCAGTGAAATTGAACTGAGGACCATATCGAAGAGACTTTTCTGACCCCCTCCAAGCACAAGTCCATTAAAGAACATCTGGCGTATCCATACCACATCCATACCACAAATGTCCATTTCACCTGCCTTTCACATATTTACTCCAACAGATTTACCCCTGAGACGTGAGTTGGACGTGAATAACATTGCTCATTCCGGCCCTGTCGTGGCATCTACGAGTAGCACTTGCTTAAAAGTGAAGACACCATCCGCATAAGTGAAATTTACTCTCCGCTAAGAGAAGACATTGCAGAGACTTCGATCGGTGGTGGCGGTGATGGCGACATGGTCTTGGTCTTCTTCATCTTCTTCATCTTCTTCCTTTTCATCGCACTTTATCGAAGTTATTTGCCACTCCTTTAGCTCACCCTTTAGTGGCGATATAAATTGTTATCCTTCCACAGATTCAAACAAGAAGGGAGGGTTAAAGGATTCTCACATTGAACATCGAACAGATAGCACACGTCCGATCCGAGATACTCGTACTCCAAGAGATGAAAATACCGGAAAATTTCGTGCCAAGATTTTTCATAATGAGAAAAGTATCCTTTTTCCAATTTCTCCATTTCCATGTTCTCCTGCTTCCACTTCTCATCTACGAGTACAGTCTGTTCGCACAGTGAATGTTCGTTTAAACCCCGCAACATGGAGTTGGATAATTTTTTTTTTGTTTTTTTTTTGTTCGTCCTTTTAAATTGCTCCTGACTTTTGGGAGGAGAAAAAACAAAATGAAAAGGAAAAATTTATTAAGACCCAAGTCGAACAACAAACCAAGCCACACAATGGATGACGATAGCGTCCGAATCGCAGTCGAAGTCGAAGTAGAAGACGATGCGACAGGAGCGCCAGGATAATGTGGAACGAACTTTGAGATCAGAGGCCGCAATAGCAGGCATTATAAATCCTGACGCCTCGGATAAATACTTGTGGGGTGTTTGGTGGGATTTATTGAAAGGTATAGCTTGGGGGGAGGTTTTTTTTTTTTGTTTTGGTTGTTTGCCTGTCTACTTTCATGGTGTACGAGTATGTTGCAACCCCCTTCAGCAACACAATGTAAAAGTAGCTGAAGTGAGAGTTTTGGTCAGGGTTTGTGTCGGGCAAGAATTGTTGTCGAAATGACAAATTGGTCGACAGGCAGGGGCAATTGGGAAAGTTTTTCGTTTTCGGAAGTTTACATCTTGCGATTTTGCTTGTTCGGTGTCGGAGTCGCCGATGCTGAAGGTGGGGGTGGATATTTTTCGGGTCAAATTGATGGCATCAAATTTATTATGAAAGTAGGCTAAGTGACGAATCCAATTTTGCCGAATCCAATGAGCAAGAAATGTGTCCAGAAAATAAATGATTTGTGCTTACTAGCGGTTCAAAGTTTTGCAATATTGGCAAGCTGAATTGTAGGCAAAGTGATTGGAGCGACAGAAAAACAACGCCACTTGATCCAATGAGTTTTTTTTTTTTTTTATAATTTACGCGCGCCTAAGGGGTTAGATACCCTTTTACTGTTGCCAGGGCGCGGGCGGAAAGGTAGAAAGGAGGAGAAAGGAAAATTGTTTTGTAGTGGTTTGAAACTCAGGTGTGTTTGGTTTCGGTATTTGCTCTCCAGGGGGTGGGAGTCCGAATAGGATGGAGAGTTTTTTCTTCACTCAGAGTGGAAGGTTATAATTCGCAGTAATTATTTGTGCTTGAAACTCTACAACAGCCAAATCTACGTGTCAGTGTTATGCCTTCACACGCAGAATTTTTCTGTCTGAGTTCCAATTACACAACTGAAAAACTTGAAAGACTTGTTCGTGGGCAGGATTCGAACCTAGACCCCTCCGAGTGAGAAGCGATTGCTAGTACCACTACACCACGGCCACCCCTGGCTCTAAAAGCGAGGTGTGTTGACTCTTTTGAGCACGTAAATATGGAACACGTTCCTGAACTGCAAAGAGGGATCAGTTTAAAAAGCCGATACTTATGCTCAGGTAGTCGCGCCATTAAACTATGTAACACACTTTCCACCTCTGGATCCTAGCAGTTGTTGCACTAAATTCGAAAGTCTCTTCCTTGCAGGGTGCTTAACTAACAGGCCTGGTATAACCCATGTAGCTATCATTATATAGCGTCTACTTAGTTGTAAGCATTTCAGTTATAAAATGGATACAATACCAGTACCCATCACATCAGCGCCGACTACATGGAGCCTCTTGCGAGCAAGGTCCGGACACTTACAAAAAATCCCTCGTGGTTTCGTCATCACTCTTACAGCAAATTGTATGACACTTCTACCTGACACACTTAAGATGTGAGTAAAAGCGTAGTGCCTCGTTACGACGCCAGAAAGTAATTCACAGGAAAGCGACCATCCTCTTAGAGATGCCGCGAAGCATTCGTTTAGTCAGTTGACACTGACTGACTGAAATCCAAATGTCAAAGGAAGCAGTTAATCCTCACACAAGTTGTATTCTGAGACACTTTCCAAGCTCTGCATTGCAAGTTAACTGGCGATCTGACTCTGTTCATGATGGAGCTCATTGCCATTATAACTTTCGTCCTCCAAAGAGACACGTGCGCCGCATCCGAGAACGGTTTTCGGGACATTTGTGAAGACCCGATGGCGGTCTATCCATTGACGTATTAACTTAAAAGTTTGTTGCACTAAACAACCGACGGTTAGGATATAATTGGTCCATGTACGTCCAAAGGATTTTCCTTGACAACAAGCCACATGTCTTGTTTCTTCTCTTGTACAAAAGAGTTTGTTCTCCACAATAAAACCCAAAAATAAGCGCAGATGAGTCAGAAGATTCATCTTCATTCTTCCCTCAATTTTAAGAGGGTTGGCTCAAGACCCAATTCTATCACGTCAAGAGCTGCTGACGTTTTATAGCTTAAGAAAATAGCATTGCTGCATCATATGTTTATGGATAAACATTGACGCTAAAGATCTTGAAGTCGCTACGCAGAGAATCGACCAAACGCACATCAAGGCAAGATGTCACGCCGCCCGAAGCCAGGATCTATAATCCACAAAGCTAATGATTCGTCTAGGCTGTGCCACCTGGTCTAATTACAAATATCGCTCTGCTTTTGACTGAGTATTGACGCTAGAGATCTTTAAAGACGATGCGCAGAGAACCGACAAAACGTACATGACAGCAGGATGCCACTCTGGCCAAAGTCAGCATCTATAATCCAGAAAGCTAATGATTTATCTAGACCGTGGCATCTGGCCGAGTTATAGAAGCCGCCAAAGGTATCGTTGTCAAAAGTACCCTGGATGCGAGTGAAAATGCCCAGCGCGTACTCTATCTTGTCGAGTTCGCCTTCAGTTCTGCTTACCAGACTATGAAGCGCACTCTAGTAGGCTCTTCCACACTGGCAGGCATGTTCCATCTTAGACAAAGGATGCAGTTGTGCGCACATGAAACTCATGAGGGAAGTCAGACTGATTATTCTGGACGGTCTGGACTTGATATGGATGTTTTCTTTCACATACATGGTGCAATTCTTTGTGTGTAGTCTTCTATTGATGATATTGATGTAACTTCCATTGTGGCAAACGCATCTGCTTTTTCATTGCCAAAGCGATCTTTATGCTCCGTCATCCAAATAATTCGGACGTTATTCTGACTACTTACAGCGTTTAGACCTGAGCAACAGAGCATCAATGTGTTAAAAGATGCCAGTGCCTTAATGGCCACTTAAGTTCTCATGTGAAAGTGCCAGTACTCTGGCCAACATGGCGGCATCATATGTAGAAGCCTTCTCTGATTGGGAATGCTACACCTACTCTTCTAAAGGGTCCGCCATCTAACGTTTTTTTTTTCAACTAGTGCTTATTTCGTGAATGGTAACACTGTAACAATCTGTCAAATGTTGCCAATATCCTCCTCTTCAATTTTTGTGAACAAAAATTCGTTCAACATGGCCCGATAACGATCGCCATTGACTGTAACGGCTACTCCTTGCTCATTTTCGAAGAAAAATGGCCCAATTATGCCTCTGGACCAAAATCCGCACCAAACAGTGACTCGTTTTGGGTGTATCGGCTTTTCAATGTATGCGTGCGGGTTTTCTGTGCCCCAAATGCGACAATTTTGCTTGTTTACATACCCGCCAAGATCAAAATGAGCTTCATCTGAAAAGATGATTTTTTTTTGGCAAAATCGGCATCTTCTCTAAGTCGATCGCAGGCCCACTTAGCGAAGCGAAAACGCATTGGATGGTCAGTTGGCTTCAACTCCTGAACCAATTGGACTTTGTATGGCGTCATACCAAGGTCTTTATGCAAAATTCGTCTCAATGATGTCTCCGAAATGTTCAATTGTTGAGAACGACGGTGAATTGATGTTGATGGCGCTTCACGCACACTTTCTGCCACAGCAGCAATATTTTCGGGTGTACGCACTGTTTTTGGCTTTTCACGCTTTGGTTTATCGATGAGGATGCCAGTTTCTTTCACTTTTTTCACAAGATAACGAACATACGGAGCTGACGGTGCTTCTGTTCTTCCAAAATACGCAATTTTCGCACACATTCTGCAACATTACCATGATTTTCAAAGTAATGTCGCAATATTTCCCAGCGTTGTTTAAGCGTATTCACAACCATATTCGTTCAGCGGAAGGATAAGACTAATTATTTGTCAAATCAGACATGAGCTAAGTGTTACCATTCATGGCGGACCCTTTATATACCTGCTTCCATATCATTATTCAAGTTCAAGCCATCAATGTAGAAGGCTTTTCCATTGCCACATTTTTTTTTTTTTGTTTTTGCTCATAAGAGCACCACCACAGTGGCATAGCAGCGCCCACCATAAGCACGCGCTCATTGTAGTGTGAGATTCTTACTCACTAAAAAACCTCAAGTTTTCTATATGACTACGACTAAGTTTCCTTAACAAGTAACTCAAGCTTCTGTAGCTTATCGCGTTTGGTAGGTAGCTTTCCAGCGAAGGCACCTACTATTACCTTTATTTCATACGGTTTCTCCTTAATGCGCTAAGTCGAACGGTCTTGTTCTTTGAAGTCGCCGCATAAGATTTGTCTTGTCCAATCTCCGGATTATTTCCTGGTCGCAATGATGCACTTCGTCTTTCACGGTTGCAATTCCCAGATCGCTATTCCTTATATACCATGGAGCATTTACGATTGCTCTAAGCGCTTTGTTCTGGAACGTCTGTAGGACAGACATATTGTTTGGTTTGGTACAACCCCATAGTTGTATACCATAAGTCCACGAAGGTTTTAACACTTGCTTGCATATAAGCAGCCTGTTATATGTGCTCAGTTTAAAGTAGCTTCCGATAAGCCAATTCATTTCGCTTAGACTGATTTCGATTTCTTCGTCGACTCAAATATTTTGTCCAGAGCTCGTTTAAGTTTTGCAGTCGAGGATTCAACTGTTTGTCCTATGCCGAGGATCACCGTGTCATCCGCGAACGTGGCTACCATAGTCTCTTCATCTAGAGGTATGACTCTAGTGTACAGTAGGAATAGATATGGCCCCAGAACGCTTCCTTGTGGAACGCCAGCTTGAATTTCCTTGAATTCAGAGTATTCAATCCCATATTTAACCCGAAACAATCTATTTTCAAGATAAGATTCGAGTGTTCGTGCCATACCTTGTCGAGGGCTTGCGATACATCGAGAAAAGAGCTTGAACATGTCTTTTTTCCCTCTAGCGCGTTTTCAATTACATTTTTTTTTTTGCAATATGTGAGTCGAAATTCAATTCTCTATCACAAATTATACCTAGATCCCGTACTTGGGTAGTGGAAGGAATAGGCTCATCGCAGATGAAGTAGTTTCTTGGAGGGGGAGGTAGATGCTTACGGGAATAGGTTATCGCTTGGCATTTGCTGACATTAAGCTCCAAAAAGTTTTGCTTGCACCATACCGAAAACTTATTCAAGTCATCTTGCAGGCAATGGGAGTCAGAAGGCAATGAGATGACTTTGGAAATTCTCATGTCATCAGCGAAAATAGAAAGATTAGAGTTAGTTAAAATTAAATTTATATCATTAATTGTGAGGATAAAGATGATTGGACCAAGGTGACTACCCTGAGGGACACCAGATGTTGCTTTAATGGGTTCGGATATTGAAGATCTGAAGATGACCCTGTATTCTCGGTCTTCTAAATAGGATTTGGTCCATGCCACAAAATGAGGAGAAAAGCCAAGTTTTTTTAGTTTAAAGATGATAAGTTGGTGAGAAATTTTATCGAATGCCTTGCTGAAATCTGTGGAAATTGAATCGACTTCATCACCGTCTTCTAAAGCATGAAGAGTCCTAGAGACGAACTCTGTTAGGTTAGTGGTCGTTGATTTACCTTTCATGAAGCCGTGCTGATTTGTGCAGATAGTTGGCCTACAGTACGGAAGCAGTTGTTGATAGACTATGCTTTCAAAAAGTTTGGGTACAATAGCCGGAATTCCATCAGGGCCGGACGAGAAATCATCTTTAAGTTTGATAATGTTTTCAGATACCAAAGTTGTTGTTATATTTAGCGAATTGGGTGACGTCTAAGGATAGTTTCTCATGTAGCTAAAGTAACTAGGATCGGGTTCAGCTGTTTTCTTAGAAAAGGATTTGTTAAAATGAGAGGCAAAGAAATTTGCAATGGTTTTTGGGTCGGCAGAAGATTCACTAAGAAATTTAAGAGTAGATGGGTAGCCGTCTGACTTTCTTTTGGTATTAATAAACTGGTAGAAGCGTTTAGGGTCCGAGACTAAGCTAAATTGCATGCGGTAGAGGTACTCAAGGTAAAGAGACTCACAAAGTTCAGAAAAACGATTATATACCGATCGATAATTACTGTAGTCGGAATCAGATCGAGTTCTTAAGAATTTGTGCCACAACTTGTTTCTGTTATTACGGAGAGAGCGCAACTCATTGTTGTACCAGGGAGGAGCAGATATGCAGTCCTTTCGGAAGGTATACGGAACCGATTGGGCAAAGCAGGAGAAAATTAACGAATAGAACGTTGATAGGGCAAGATCAATGTTAGTTGTCTCATAAAGTCAAAGTTAATGTTGCTGATGAGGTTTTTAAGTTTGTTAAAGTCGGTTCTACGGAAGTCAAATGAGAATGAATTTTCCGAAACGACACAAGGGGGTATGAAGCCGGTCTAGGGTAGAAAGAAGATGATCATTTGTTATGTGATAGACCTGATCGATTGTGGAATGTTTGTTTGACCCTAAAGCCAAAGTGATCCGGGATCAATCGTCTTTCTTCAGTTATCGGTTTTAAACGTTTAAGCAGAAGAATTTCGAAGACTTTTGAAATCATCGGCAGGAGCGAAATGGGTCTGTATGCTTTTTTGTCGTTTGGACTTTTCCCCGGTTTTGGAACCATTATGACTTCTGCGACTTTCCATTGGCTTGGAACGTATAAAAGTCTCATGGAAGCATTTATAATGTGGAGGAGCTTGACAAACACTTTTCGAGGTGGCTCCTTTAGAATTTCACTTGTAATCAAATCGTATCCTGGAGCCTTATTATTTTTCAGGTTTTTTATTGTACGGATTTTATATTGTAGTTGTCAAACCCTGTTCTGAAATTAAGTTCTTGGACCAATTGACGTCCTTCTAACGGTTTGAATGTTTCTTCCAAGTGGTCGGCAAACAAATTCGCTTTCTCTTTGTCTCCTTTTGCCCATTCACCGTTGGCTGTTTTTATCGGTGGCAAGTGCATAACAGGTTTCTTAGTCGACTTCACGGCTTTTCAGAGCGAAACTCTTGTCCGCAGTCAAGCCTTCAAGGTAATTAGAAGTCTCACGGTTCTTATATTCTTGCAGCATTTGCTTTAGCTTATTTGATAGGCGGTTCAAGTAAGATTCATGTGGGGGCGCACGTGATTGTTGCCATCTCCTCCGTGCTTTCCTTTTTTCCCGTAGGAGGACTTCTATATCGAGCACGTATATTTGCTTTCCGTGTTTTATTCCTCTTCTTCGAAAGGAAGTGCTTTTCTTTGGATGATTTCCACAAACTTGTCAACTTCGTCTCCTATTTGCAACGGCGTCGTAAGTGGGAATATTTTCCTTGCAATTTCTTCTGAAACCATCCCAGTTTGTTTCCTTATTCGTCAATCTGGGCGGTCTTTCGGTTTTTGCTATGCTCCTGTAGATTTTAAAGATTACTGGCGAGTGATCTGAGCAGAGATCATAGGATTCTTTAAAGTCGTGAGATATTTGGGACCCCTTTTGTAATGAAAAAATCGACCAGGTCAGGTATTTTATTGTGTCGGTGGGCCAGTAGGTTGGCTTACCCGTCGAAAAAAAGTCCAAGCCACGTTTCATACTTGCTTAGTACAGTAGCGTGCCCTTCGTCGAAATGAATCTTGAACCCCAAAATGTACGCTTCGCGTTGACATCACCACCGACAATAAAGTTTGACCCAAGTTGGTAAAAAAGGCGATCGAGGTCGTCGTCTGCCATCTTATATCTCGGAGGGAAATAACAAGATGCTATATTATAGTCTATATGATTTATGTTGACGGAAACTGAACTTATTTGCATGGATTCAAGTTCTATTGTCACGCTCTCGGCATGCTTAATGCAGTCTTTAATATAAAGTATGGATCCACCCCTTCCGTTTTCTGAGGGATGATGCGCGTGATAACCAGAGTAACCTCTTATCTTGGGTTTAGCTCCCTTTTTTAAGTGTGCTTCCGAAATCAGGCTTATTCTAATTCGTCGACTTTTTTCAGAAGGCCATTTGCGTTCCATGTTAAAATCTTAGTTATAGCGATGGCCAGCTTACATAGGTTTAGGTTAGCATTTAAGAAACATATACATATATCAGTGTATACAAAGGTGTATACTGATGTATGTATATGATTGTGTATAATGTCTATGTGTGTTTATGTGTGTATTGTGCATTTAGGTTAGGTAGGCTAAGGTTTATTTTAAGTTAGATACTAAGTTTTTATAAAAAATAAATGTCCATATGCTAAGTTTTTGTAAACAAATTTTTTCTTAGCTTTAAGTATAGAAAATAAGTATTTATAAATAAAATGTAAATGCAGTCGAAAGACATAGATATAAGTATTCAGAGTAGCTTAGAGTGCCTGTGTGGGGCCAGTAAGTTAGTATAAGATTGTTAAGTAATTGTAAGCTAGCATTTAAGTATTTTTTGTTAGAATGTAAGATTTAGTGTTAAGAAAATAAAATGCATTTAAAACTGAAACTGAACTTAAAATCTTAGTCAACTGTTTCATTTTCATTTTTGTTAGATTTTTTCCGAGCGACGAACTCGAGCTTGCTTAGTTTTTCAAACAAGAGCTTATTTATTTTTATTTGCTCATCTAGTTTTTTCTAAGATGACTGCGAGAATTTGGGGCAGCAGATCTGTAGTGGCCGAATCTATTTTTTTGGCTTTTGACGTGACCTCAGCGTATGAACTCGCGCGGAGCGGTACAGGTTTTTTAATTGCACTTGATTCGACAACGTTTTTTTGAGCACACATATGACATCGTTGTCTGCTAACTCTTATCGTTTCACAATTTCTATCTTGCACTTGCGATCAAGGTCTAATTTTTGGATAGTGTTGTAGTTAGCTGTGTCTCCGACTGGTAATCTTTTTAGTAAGACTCAGTGGCCATCTATAGTATGTCTCTAGTAAGTTCCATCACTTCCTTCTGCAGTTCTTGAATGCGCTGGACAGTTGGAAGAATGTGCAGCAATACTCTGAGGCTATGCCTCAGAGCATCTATAATAAGAAGGCTGCCCTTCCAGTCTTGGTTAGTGATATACAGATCTTAGTTTCGTTCGAAGTTGTTCGCCAAAATAATACGAAGTATTGAAGTAACGTCCTTACAACTGGAGGACACAATCAATGCATGATCTTTAGCTATGGTCCCCATTTATTGCTACAAATTCTTTGCCAGGTATACAGAGCTCTGGATGTTTTCTTGGCTCCCTTTTCAATATTGAGGTTCCTATTCGATTTATTGTGCTTTTTGAGGATTTCAGCAGCACTAACACCGTCGTCATCAGCATGCTGACTCCTTCGAAATAGATGCCAGAAGTTGATTTTCCGATTTTGAAAAATCAGCATTGCAGGTATTTTGTCAAGGTATGACCATCCTTTGTTGGGAATACCACATCATTGCATATAATAGCGCTGTTATCGGCGAAAGAAGGTCGTTCCTCACGATCTTGAAAAGCAACGGATTTGCGTGTACTCCAACTTTAACCTTGAAAGGCGTCATATGTCGACGTTTGCCTCCCACAAAGCTGCATTGACTGACATTGAGCTTAATAATAATGCACTGTCGACTCTGTATGTCTCGCTTGTACGTTTTCTAAATACAGACACTAGCTTCACCGATCGGTAGTTGTTGCAGTTTCTCGTGTCGCCTTTGCCTTTATACAGTCAAACAAACATGCTTTCCGATCCTCTACTGCTACTGTACGTGTTCTAGCTTCGACGTTCTTACTTCTCTTCTTTTACCTAGTCAAGACTCACTTCATCGCTTGCCTCCTGTTCCTTACTGAAATTTGCATCTCCTTTTTGGAGCACCGACCAGAGATTTTGCACTGCTCACTTCGAATTCGTTCCATAGTTTGTTTAGTTCTTCTCCTAATATCGGTTTTCGTTGGTATTTCTCTGGTTCTGTCGTTGTTATTTTAGGATCCTTTACTCATCCTCGTCATCTTCCAACAAAGATCGAAAACTGGATCGCTATACGACACAAGAAGGATTTCTTTACGAAATGCATTATTTCCGAGATGCCAGGATTCGAAAATTGTGTCCAAGTTTTGGTAATCAAAATGTCCAAAGTCGAGGAACCTGTGTCGATAACTGGTCTCAGACAATCGATACTTATTTGTCCTGGATACCCAGCAAAAAACATCACGGGAATTCGCAAGAATGTGGCCGGAAGTTTGGGAGAATCCATTCGGCATCGTGGTCAAGCATAAAATATTTCAGGAAGCACTATCCTGCCTATTCTCGCAAAAGACATGTGTCCTCATGCCTACAAAGTCCAATTGACTCAAGAACAGAAACCACGAATAGAGTCCGTCAACTGATTCATTGAACAACACCAAGTGAAGGGTGAGTCTTCCAACAAAGTAATCTTGAGCCTATTTTCATGACTATGTCTATCTAAAACCGCCGCATTTGGAGGGACGCACATTTGGGGCTGAAAGGCCAATTGGACCCCTTTTTACGAAGACCCTGCCAGGAATGCCAAGACCGTCAATGGCAAACAGCATCGAGAAATGGTAGCTCATTGTGTCTCAAATGAATAATACGGATCTCGAAGACAAGTGGTTCCAAGAAGACCATGAAATAATGGCTTTCTTGCACGCGGCATTCCCTGGGATTGCAATCACCCATTTGGACAACGAGAATGGGCCACCAATATCAACAATTTAACACAATTCAACAACTTCTTCCTTTGGGAACGACAATCGCACAACCACACGAGTTTTCAAGGAGGAGATCGTTAGGTTAGCTGGTTGATAAGGTATCTGGAGCCGAATCCATTCTCTACCTCATCACACTTAAGTCCCATTGTGATTCGGAAATGGGGGAATTGGGGATTTGATTGCGGTTCCTAATTCTAGTTTCAGCTTTTGGTTCTACGTTAGTCGAAGTTTTGACTCTGAAGGAGTCTACGTCATCTTGTTGCATCCGCGAATCTGAAAAGAGATGTAAATGAAGCAGCAGATATTGCTGAGGCTCGGACAGTAGCACAAGAAGTGGAGGGTACCCTCCCGTGAGCCTATGTCGCCACAATCTCTGCAGAGCAGCTATATTGTGTGCGACCGCAGAAGATTATGGCCTGTGAGCAATCAAATAATCGTAGATAGTTCAGCTCCCCAGTTGGAAGGCTTTTCCACCTTTCATTGGCTTTCATTTATATCGCTCGCTCCACTTGAATTCTCAGACTGCAGCATAGGGGTTTGATACTTTGATCTGACAGTTCCCTTTCAAACAAGGATCCTTTTCGAGTTAGCTCATCTGCATGCTCATTGCCCCCGGACAGTGTAATCTTTTGCTGAACCTAGAGAGCCTTAAGCTCTTCGTGACAGCACTTCACCAGCCTCGATTTGATTGCGACTGCCGCGATGTAGTATCATCCTCATGGATCTATATATTATTTTTATTGCCACAGGTTTGGCTGCTACTGCTACAGCCAGCCTGGAAGACACTGCTGTAGTCCGATATGACGTCATGTGAATCGTAATTTCAATTGGTCAGAAGATCCTGGAGCCGGTTCTTGTCACCATCGGTGAACATGAATATCCAGTCTGGCATCATTTTGGGTCCTGTTCCATTCCTCTCTGCTTGGAAAAATGCAGGCGAATGGTGTTACAAAGACGTGATGGGGTATTGCGTAGAGCGTATTGGAGCATAAACCCAGTTAATCTTAAAGTCCCGCCGTTGGCATCGTTCTCAAGGAAGTCATGCCTATTTAGAAGTTCCACTGTCAGGATGAAAGCCACTTTCTTTCTGATTTTATTCAAATCCGTGATTACACACGAAGCATAGTTTGCGGGTTCAAGTAGCGAGCCCTGTTTTCGAGATTTTGCCTCTCTAACGCGTTTTTTGATTCGAAACTTTTACCCGTCATTGCGCCGCCTTTGAAGATTACTCCGCGGAAACCGTCAAACTCTGACACCAATATTTCTGTTCGTTCAGGAACTATTCCTCTGCTACTAGTGCTCTACAGGCTCATCTTTGGTGTTTTAGTGGCTGAATATAGTTATCTCCCATAAAGCCATCTTTTACGACGACTTAAGGATTAGGAGCCGCGATATTCTATAAATGAAATTCAGTTTCTGCTGGGTAAATCCCAGTCTCAGCATGTAGTAGTTCGTTAGAGGAGTGAATTTATTTCAAGCCAGGTGAACAATATCATACTGACAGAACTCCACTTATAATGATGGCAGTCATACAATCATTCCAAAGTAGCTTTAGCATTTCTATGCATTTTTTTATAGAAATATATGTCCAACCTATTGTAGCCATATCTCCTTCCGGCAAGAATTTTTAGTCGCCGGGGGACAAATCTGAAGAATACGGTAGATGCGGATGCAATTAGAAGTACAATTCATGCAGTTTTGGGCCGTTTTTTCGTGATTTCTTCATTCAAATGCACCATATACTCGTAATACTCGGTATTGACAGTTTTCCCCTTTCCAAGATAGTCGATACCATGCGAATCCCAAAATACGGACGCCATAACCTTGCCAACCGAATTTTGGTTTAGTCGCTTTGTTTAGTCTCAACTGAGTGTTAATTTGAACCCGGAGTGTAGTAGTAGACCCATATTTCGTTCATTGTCACATACCGTATGAAAAAATTGTTGTTATCTCGCTTGGACAGCCCCAAAAACGGCTCTGAATCATATACAAGTCCTTTTCCAATTGAATCTGTCTTGACATTGTGCAAGTCCCCTTCTACATCTAAGGAGGCTGCCATTGCACAGTCTTACCCTGTGTGGAGAATGTCTGAGTTATGATTGACTAGAGAAAAAAAAGGCTCTTTTGATAAAATTCTTCATCACATTTTCGCACGTTTTCGGCTCTATTTCATCGGCAACAGCAGGCGTGTTCGGTCTAAGTGCTTCAGTCTGAACTGAATGCACCTCATCTGGGGCATATACCTCATCTTTCCCATGACCTTAAGAAAAAGACGATGCCGGCAACCACCATCACCATCAATCATCATTTCAAGAAATGATTCTGCCAGAAAACATCGTTACGCGGGTGGCACTCAGTGCCGTTTTGTTGGAAATAGACATCGTCCACACCTATATTTTCATGTTTCGGCATAGATTAACCACTGCTCGATTGAGCTATCGACTGCAGTATCGGCCATACCCGCTTCATTTTCGAAGAAATTAGGTCCAATGATGGTTTCTGGCCAAAAATTCGCAGCAAACTAGAACACGGTGTGGATAGATAGGCTCGAAGCCTTGAAGTTGGAAAGATTCTCCATCGCTCAAAATTCTTGATCGACTACACGCATTTCCTACACCCAATTGGCAAGATAAAACCGCTGCTGAAAGTCGGAAAGCTTATTTTCTTCACTCAATTGTCCATGAAAGGTCTTATTACCCAAATCTCTATGCAAACATTTAATGGTGTGTTGCTTATGATGTGTCTAATTCCCGAGACCGGCGTGAAATCGACAAATCTGGGTTTTTGGCCGCACTTCGACCTACAGAAGCAGTATTTCCAATTGATCTTAGGCGACGAGCACGAGTTTTGTTTTTCACATCACTAACTTGTCCCAATAGCTAAAATCTCTGGCGGAAAGGTGATTCAAATTTTCACCATTTCATCACACCAGTTTTTGTTGCAATTTCAATGCGTTGTTGAAGCGTGTATCACTCCACTGTAATCTGTCACAAATAGCAAATAGTGGCCACTACAGGAAAACCCTGTGCAACAGCCTGCGGCCTTTGAACAATTGAGACAATTGAAAATATCGTAAAAGTCACAGTTTTGAATGTGTTTATGAATGAGCAGCATCGCAAGTGGGCTTGTGATATTTTGAGGCATCCCCGCTGCGAAACTGCTTTGAGCACGTGCTGATCCTGGCCTCCAACACACTCCAAATACAGATATCCATTGGATTTGCATCTGGTGAACTTGTTCTCCTGGAATGAAGTGCGGAACGTTGTCTTCTTTCAGCACTCTTTCGGGATACTCCCTTGCGTTAATCTTGACGACAAGGGCCACGAACACCAGTGGAGAGCAACTTTCGGCAGACACTGCGTTCCCCATCATTACGCACAGTGGCTTCCCGATCTGATGGTCATCCAAGCTGTCAAATTCTCGTATGATCTCTCTATTAACTACATCCCGAAAAATTTCTCATCAAAGAAGACCATATTTGGAAATTGCAACTCATGGCAGGGTGTTTCAGTTTCTTCCCTCTTTTTGTATCTTTTATGGCTTGCCCTGGTATGCGTCGAATACTCCAGTTCAATACACGCAACTCCTTTCGCCACATTCCTTGCGGTTTGTCGCGGATTCCCAACCTCCCTGCTGGTTCAAATGTGCTTGTCCACAATGAAATGGATTACCTTCTGTCAAATTTTCTGCGCGCTGTCATTTCTACTTTGGCAGTACCACCGACTTGAAGTTGGTGACAGTTCTAATTCACCTCAAAATGAAAAGGTCAAAATCAGCAAAATCAAAGAATAAAATTAAGGCACGCGGCTTCCTCTAGCCTCTATCAATACATCCATTTACGTTGAAGCAGCATAATTTTCAGAATCATAATCCACGATCCACTCAACCCTTGAAAAGTCATTTTCTCAGGCAGCCAGTGCAATTCTTATTGACCGGAAGGAGTTAGAAATCGAAGATACATTTGTATACAAGGGACAGACAGTTTTAGAGAAGGTTGATCCTAAGTTTGGAATACATGTAATTCAATGGACTTACCTTTTCTTCTGCTTCGCATCGAATGCAATATTAACCGGTACATCGATTTCCAAGTCCTCGACATCATCAATCGAATTCAAAATGTCTGTGTACTTCCTTGCTGCACATCGGTTATTATTTGTTTCGCTGACAACGTTTGTTATACTGCAAATTACCACGCTCAATAACCAAATCCAGATGGACATATGCGCCCTCTGGGTATTAAACATTTTTCAAAAGTTTCAACCGTTTTAGAGGAGCGTCTTCCTGTCGACCTCCTATTTTTTTTTTTTTTTTTTTTTCAAAAAAAGAAAAATTTAATTGAACGCGACTCCCGATTCGCTAAAATTTTATGTAAAGTCGAATTTTTTTTTTTAATTGATTTATGGATACAAGCCGGCTACTCTTAATTGTTGTTAATTGTTGGTTGGACCCAACTACGGATTGGTTCCGAGAAATGCCGAAATTTTAATTGGTGAAAGTGATTTTGAAAGAAATGACCGCCCAGATGCAGCGGCAACTTAACCAATGAATGAGAGTTGAGGGCTCATGTATAGTGCGGATTTTGGATTTGTAAATTGGAGTTCCAGGAAAAAGTGTTACCCAAAAATTAATACATTAGATTCGGAGCATCAAGGGAAGTAAGTGATTGATTTGTGAAAATGCTGAATAGAGATGTTTGGACCACCATTGAATTAGAAAATGATTGATTGACTGTCGATTGACAGAGAAAATGAAATGGTAAAGAATGTGTCAAATAGAAATAAGGGTTAATAGTTTTTGACAGCATTCAGTCAACTTACAAAGGGAATGAAGCTCATAAGCAACTCAATGAACGAAATTTGGGGCTAAGGAGAGTAGAGATCGAGCAAGTCGGGTGTCTTTTCTTAATGCACACAATTGGATTTTTCACTCTCTGATCTGATAAGATTATACTGGGCAAGAGGTGAATCAATGAATCTTAAATCGATGGTTTCAGCGTGTCTGTACTCAACATCTTCCCTGGCCACCCCGATTATTAATACGTTTAGAAGTATTATAGTTTTTATAGTCACGAAATCCCTAGAATGGCTTTAAAGGCAAGCCGTTGTCATCAAAATCTATCCATACGTGGTAGACAAAAACAAACTGCCCTCCGACATGAAACCAATGCATCACAAAATTACCAAAATTACAATTGTTATCAATTAAGATATCCGGTGATCAGATACCCAACCATTGCAGAGCAAACTTTCATTTTTCTCTGTATAAAGGCAACGGCGTCACGGCAAATTGTAACAACTTCCAAACAAGGTAGGACTTTGCTTTTCCACTGTATGAAGGCAACAGCGTTACGACAAAGTGCAACAACTTCCGATCGGTAAAGTTTTACACAGCTAAAATGTATGGCGCAAACTCATGGAAGTGTATGCGACCGAAAATGTTGCATTGTGTTTGTACTTGAAAAAAAGTACACACATTCACAGAAGCCTTCTTTATATTTAAAGCATTCGTAGTATAAGCCAGTTCGGGAACCCAAGCGCAGCTTGTATAGGTACCTGGTCTCAAGTAACCACGGGAAGTGAGATACTCGTTGAACTAGATGACGTCAATTTCTAAGATGCCGCCAGACCAAATGAATCCTTCCCGAGCTCACTAAGAGATCAGCGACATTAGACCCGTTCCTATGCGGACTGGGTCCACTAGAAATGTCGCAAGAAATGGCCGGCCTCGTACTACTCGTTCGACCAAGAATATCACTGAGGCCGTGGACGTCCGAGAGAGTCCACAAACATCGACGAGACAACGATGCACTCAATTTGGTATCAGCACGTCCATTGCGTCGAATTTTGATGAAAGACCTGAAGATGTTCCCTCACAAAGTGCAAACCGTTCACCAATTGCTGCCTGCTGAGCATTAAGTGAGGTTTACTTACACCCATGGATGATTTCGTATCCAAAATCATAATGAGCAACGAAGTTCATTTCCACATAAGTGGCTATGTGAATACATTTCTGAGGCATGCAGAATCTACATGAAATGCGCGAAGAGCCACTGCTCTTAAAGTGACAGTTAGGTGCGGCATTTGCGATGAAAAAGTGATTGGCCTTATTTTTTTGAGGACGCCGACGGCACCATCGTAACCGTAATTGGTGAGCGCTACAGACAGATGTTAAACGAGTTTATCTTTGCCGCAAGTTACTGAATTGGCTCTCGAGCAATGTTGGTTCCAGCAGGACGGAGCAACCGCTCACAGAGCTCGGACAACAATGGAGATTTTGAATCACCAATTTCCAGGCCGTGTGATCTTCGGTTTTGGGATCTGACGGCGCCAGACTTCTTCTCTTGGGGCTTTTTGAAATCTCGCGTCTACCACAACAAACTCCACTAACTTGGAGCCAGATATTTTGCGGGCAACAAATCAGAATGCGGTAAAATGAGCACAAATGTGCACACATCTCCAGGCCGATATCACTTTTTTAACTTAATGTCATCAATTTCTAACAAACTGGCAGGCCAATTCACGTTATAACATTACTTTTGCCCCGTCTTGTAGGTGCCAGAATTGTAAGCACTCTATCACTGAAGCTCTTACAAATCTAACTACGAAGAGCTGAGAAATTCCACCAAACGGAAGGGAGTAGGGAGTAGGGAGTAGAATGAACTTTTTGGTTTTGAGTCCTCTGCTCCGACAGGAAAAAAAGACAAAAGCGTAGCCTTCATGTCCAAAGTCAACATATTTAGCTAAATCAGGTTATTTAACTGCCATCACTGTGCAGAAAATTTAAAGAGACCCCATGCATTAAATTTAGGAGTAGTGGGGGTCGAGAATTGCAAAATTAGAAGTATGACATAAAAAACATTTACATTCATCCAATAGACAAATCCCCAAAAGAGTTGGGTGAGATGACAAGACCTTCCACACAGACCTTCCTTTGTGACATGCAAACATGACCTAATTATTCCAATGTAAGTTCTGGTTAAACATCTAATTGGAATGCAGCCAATCCACATTAATAGAATCAACTGCAATCAACTGCACATACTATACAGGCATCAGTCTCTTGAACATTGCGTACAATGCTCTTGTCAACTTGGCCCTGATCAGTACAGAGTTCTGGGCTGATAAGTCCACAATTGATCAAATATTCACACCGCAGATCCTTAATAAGTCCCAAAAAGTACGGATCTATGCTCACCACCTCTTAATTGACTTCAAGCCCGCATGTGAAAACAATGATAGTGTGAACTTATACGGAGACATGTTTGGTTTCGGCATCCCTGTCGAACTCGTCAAATTTTATAAAATTACGGGGCATCTTGTTCGTTTTGACACGCTCGCAAGCAGATGCACAATTTTGCAAATGTATGTGCAACTACTCTGAAGAAATTGGTATCACTAGCATAATGCAGCGTTCTGTCACTGGTGAGGTTACATGTATTGAAACTGATGCGACAAAACTGAATTCAGATATGAATGAGAACACAACTAGTTTTATGTTGGCAATAAGGAGAGATGCACAACATTGACGAATCTCGGCGCCGCTAAAAAACCCTCGTAATTACATTACACCTCATCAGCCTTGTCAAGAAACACTAAGTAGACTTAATAAGGCCATTACTATTCCAGTCGTTCTCAGCGATATCGACTTGGTCATAAAAATGCGCTTGAGTCGCCTTAGATGTAGCCTAAATGGACACCAATGCTCTGGCCTAACAGCAGATAACAGGGAGATAAAACAGTGGAGGAAAACGTCGCCTAAGGTTTCATGTACAAGTGAAAAACGGCCTCAACTACCCTAGAACGAACAACGGGAGACAGTTGCCCAAAGATCACACTAACTGGAGAGGTCTAGACCCAGGTTCACCCGACCATGTAGCGAACTCTAAGTGTCGCTCAGCAAAAATAAAAAACCCGTCGCATTTGTCTGTACACAGCCTTTGCATGCTTTGGATAAACAGTTCACCGTCCTGTCAAACAAGTAAAATGCGACAGAGTAATGAAATAAACATCTCGTCACACTCAGACATCTCAGAAAAGTAGTCCTTAGAGCAAATGAAGCAACTCAAATGTACCACAAACACACGAAAGACGGAATGTCTTCGTAGTATGTGCACAGGCAGCCGATGATCCTACATACTTTATAGTAATCTTGGAAACATTTTCAGGAAACTCTTAGAGCAAAGAAAATAGCGTTGGACATAATAAGGACCTAAGCAAGTGCATGCAGAATGAGCAGTTCTTTGATGAGGATAAAAAGTATCAAAGAATTCTTTAGTTGAAATCGGTGGAAAGTTTGATGCAATGGAAGCTATCCCGGTGACAAATTAAATAGGAATATCTATTAGATAACAGGAGCAGGAGCGAAAACTGTCTGATAGCGCCAGCTTAGCTCCTTAATCTTGCTCCGGCACAGAGAGACTGACGATTCTACACATCCAAAAGCCTAGAAAGCTATCAGCTGACATGGTGAATCAGACTTTGAGGAGACATTCGAGAACGTTTCACTGCAAATGCTATCAACGAATAGGTAGATTGCGCGAGGTACTACGCACCCGTGCCTAAGAATTCATATACCCTTCGGGAGTATGACCGACTCAAAGAACCACGGGTGAAGGATTCCTAACAATTGACAGAACAAGACGCTGGATATGCGCTGGATATCCCAAGTGGATTCACCTTCAACTTGCAGAGAGAGACAGTTTAGACGGACTTCAGGTGCTGTTCTACACAATAGACAACTATCACCCACTGCAGAGTCTTTCCTGATGAAGTCACTCAATGTACAGCAAAAAGACATCGTCATATACATGTACTGGCATTAGAGCAGCTATAAAATCCCTCAAATCAAAGTGAAAGATTGTAGGAGCTGGAACAATGGCTAGTATGCAAAAAAAAAAAAATAAGGACGATTCCTATCAAAATTTTCGAATTCCTTAGCCTGACCCTGTACCGATACTGTGCCGCAGAAATTCTAAATCTTCATAAAATAAGCAATTAGCTATACAACCGAAGGGTGTGATACATCCGTTCCCTTTCAGTGACGTCTCAGTAGACCTTTCTCGCACCCAAGTCGCGCGTGACACAACGCACCTACAAAACATTGCTATCCTCAT
Source organism: Volucella bombylans (assembly GCA_949129095.1). Taxonomy (NCBI): domain Eukaryota; kingdom Metazoa; phylum Arthropoda; class Insecta; order Diptera; family Syrphidae; genus Volucella; species Volucella bombylans. The sequence goes on from OX422144.1 coordinate 10,745,321, forward strand.
AGATAGCCAAGCCGCTATCAAAGTTAATGACTCGGCTCCCATATACTCCAAATAAGTGCAGGAGTTCAGGGACGAGGTTTCCAGCTTGGGCGAATGCTTCAGGGTCTTACTGCTCTGGGTACAGTGACAGTGACGAACGTGCAGATGAACTGGTCAAGCAGAGCTCAAGGACAAATCCACTTACAATTCCTGCAGAAGGCTAACCTCCAATGGAGAAGGTTAACTAACTACACCATATCAAGCATGATATGGCCGACCTATGATAAGAATAGAACAAAAGACCTACTAAACAGAACCCGCAGCCAAAATCACGGTGATAATCACGTATCTCATACAACCCACACTGCCGTGGTTGCAGAAATGAAAATGAGAAGGAAATTCTCTCCCATTACCTCAGCAAATGTCCGGCACTAGCAAGAGCCAAGAGCTAAGTGCCGAGATCTGGCATCTAGGCACCAACTGCCTCACATCCTCATCAACCAGGTACATTCTAGTCCTACTTGACCTACCAAGACCTTTCTCGGTCCAACTGCATCTGTTCAGAACCACTTAATACGAATCAATATAGGAAGATGGAGGTTCACATTAGGGTCTGGTTGCAGATGATGAGAATCAAAAATAAGCCGATCAACATGTAGTGAATCAAGGCATAATGAATGTGATAGTGACAAGGAGAAGGGCCAAAAGACGATGCGCAGAAACATTGAAATATATGTTTGCTTCAGCTATCAAGATGTGTAGAACAGTGACACTCCGAGCATCTCTAGATGGCAGTATATTGCCAAACTATGTACCAAAAGCATGGTTATACCTCACAAAAACGAACAGAATCACTGACAAACCTTCCTAGAATGGGAGCTATTCTACAACATATTCTCCACCACAAAATTTGAAAAATTGAAAGGATTTCCTAACAAGCTTCTATGAAAATCATAGAATAGTTCTACACCTGAATCATCTGGACCTAGCGAAAGAGATCAGTTTAAGTCGTCTTCAAGTCGGTAAAGATAGAACACTTAGACAGTTAAGGGATTTTGAACAAAGTAAGGTACTCAGGCATGAAGACTACAATGAACTGCAAAGATCTGTCAACATCTCAAATAGATGAAGTGAGGATGTACAAAGAATCTGGTAAAGCCCAAAGGATGTAAAGATCATGTACAAGACGAAGTGGGTACCTATAAATGATAAATAAAAGAGAAAACGATTCTCGAAAAGAGAATGCGATTTATCTGTCTAAATCACTCTGACCGTCAAATACTGTTGGGAGCTTCTCAAGCCCTATAACATTAGACCTAATCCACTATCGATTCCCTTTCTATATTTTCTTCATTTCTCTTTTAATGCCCAAAAAGGCTTCAGTGCGTAAACCTTTTGTAGTAAAAACTACGAATAGACTAAGAGAATCAAGCAAAACTAGAAGGGGACAAAAATTATTTAATCCGATACCATTGGCATTTTTCACACCCCGACAAATTACTTATAATCCGATCGCCCTATCGACATCCATGCCTAACCACACAGCACCTCTTAAATAAGCTCAGCTCTATTTCCCTAAACACCTAATTCCTTCATCGCCAATGCAACTAACTGCCGATTCAAAGCAAAAATCCCATTTAAGTATTTCGCTCAAATGCACTTACTGTCCAATAGAAACGAGGGTAGAAGAGTTGACAGTTGACAAGAGAATTGGCACTTGTCTTAAGAATTATCGCCACCACAGCGAACAACGCGACACAGGAAAATAGCACCTCTTAGAGTCGTATAAACAATAATCAATTCAATCAATAAAAATGCAACGTACAAACAATGTGTCCACCCCCAAACCAACCCAAACCAGCCCAACCAACGCAACGCAAGCAGCCCTCGTTTCGAGTCAAGCTATAATACAATATTATCCTCTCCACGGTATTATAGTATTCACCTCACTTCTCACGGCACACGGCAAACGGCGCACGATACACACAATACTATTGTATAAAAACCGACACACAAACACAGTATACGCACTTCGAATAAGAAATAAGGAATACGGTGTCTATGGTCTACGAAACACGATAGAAAACGCACTCGATACAATGGTCGTAGATACTGCAGGATACGAGTAGGACTACAAGTACAAGTACGCGATACTCGCTATTCGCTACAAAACAGGATAAAAACGAATGAAGAACACGAGTAAGAACAAACGAATGAACAACTTAGCGAACGTAATTTCACGTACTCGTTAAAGGGAAGCAAGCAATATTGCTGCGAGCAAGGAAACTCCCGAAAAAGCCGACCAGTTGCTGCGGCGACCACGTTGCATCTGCTCGAGGCTTCTTGACTTTTACTCAACGCGTGTAGTATATGTAGAGAGCCACCCGATCATCCACTAGCAATTACAACAAAAACAACAAATCGGGTGCACACACCAAACTGACACACAGCATAGCACACAAAGCACAAAGCACAGAGCCACAGAGCAAAGAGTCACAGAGCCACAGAGCACACAACCGCCCAACAACAAGATTGAAAAATGATTTGGTTTGGTAAGAAGCGTCGTACTACGAGTAGTACGAGTATACGTAGTCGTCGTTCAAGTCGTTGAATTCGTCTTCTTAGTCGTTTTCGTCATGACGTAGTAAACTCACACACGGCTACAGGAAGCGAGCATCAACTAGGAGGCAGGCAACAGCAGCAGCAGGCAACAAAAGTCAGCAGAAGTCCCAAGTCCTACACCATCACACACACACAACATATTATACCATATAGCGGCGAACAAACGAACGCAAAAAAAGGCCAAAGAAAAACAATTCCCAAGTAGTCTACGACGACTATGACGGCTACAACGACGACGACATCGTCAATGGTCTTCTCCATTCAACTTCACTTCACCACTTCGCCATGCCCAGAATGCCACCCATCTCACCCCACAGATAATTCTCGAGGGAAGCTGAACCGGGCGCAGGGCTAATACAAGCAGTTGGGAAATCCAACACACAACATCACCGCCGCCGCCGTCAAAAACCTTAGAACATCGTACGACGACGGCGACAGTCTGCGATGTTAGATTTTTCTTTTTTCTTTTTGTTTTCCAATTTTTTTTTTCCATTTTTTTTTGCTGCTTTTGTATCTGCTGCGCTCTCAGAATAGATATTTCTTTTCTTTAGCTTGTTTGGGGTCGCACTTCGTATGTCAATTTTGAGCTTTAGCACCCCATCTCCAGGGGGTGGTATCTGCTCTTGCATGCAACAATACAGCGATTGCAACATGTTGCCCGTCGTTCGCAACATCAAATGCATCGGGTAGTTCTCGGTTTTTTTTTTTCGTTTTTAATTCACACGACTGGAGTTCATCTAACCAAGGTGAAGTGCTGGACGACAGACGACAGCAATTACTCCAGGTTTGTCGAAATTTTTGTTCACACCTTTAATCGAAACGGATGGGAGACAACAGAAAAGCTGAACAAGTGGAAGAAGAATAAGAGGAAAACAGGGATTTCCCGGAATTCCTGGTCAGCGATTTTCTCCTGGCTTTTGTTGAAATTGTGCCTTGAGTTGGAGTTGTTGGTTTTGCGGTGGGGGTGTGTTAGCGGGCGTATGTCTACCTGGTATTCGCGGATTTTATTACAAATTTCCTGGAGAATTCAACTAAAGGTGAGTGGACTTGACTCTATAGATAGTAGCAAATCGCAGTTGGAGTAGAAGTAGTCAGCCATTAGTGATGGGCATTGGCAATGGCGATGACAATGAACAGTAGCAGAGGCTCGTATCAGCACCACCAGCAGGAAAGCGAAAGTACTTTGTCAACAGAAATGGTTTAGAGAATGGGACAGGAAAGGCGAGCTAATCCCGAGTAGAAGATTTAATTGCAAATTTGGACAAATTCCAAGGAAATGTTGAAATTTACTAAAGAATACCCTCAGAACAAAGAGACACTTCGAAACAGTGTTTAGGGGTGTGGTGTTTTGGCAAAATTTACTAAAGCCAACGTTTGGAAAGCACTTTATGTGGAAACGATATTTTCTCGGGTCCAGTTACTTTTCTGTTGGACTCGATGACAATTCTCGAAATTCAATGGAATTGAATGTTCCATTCAATTTGCATATGATGTACGAGTACGATGGATAGATAGTTGGATTGCTAAATGGTTTGGAAGGAAGATTTTCTTTTTCTTCCTTTCATCTTCGTCATAAGTATTTTCAATGGGCTTACCACTGCCTACTCATGAAAGGGTAAGACAACCAACTGGTTCTTACTTATGACATAAACACATTTAGGTTCCTCTCAGTCTAAGCCTAAGACTCCAATACAATACATGATGATCGCAGTGAAGTCTCACCATGATGTTCCATAAGTGCAGTGTATGATGAGGAGGTGGTTCTTTGGTCTCTTTGCTACAGACCTTGTCCCTTAAATGACCATTTCCATGTTCATGGCAAAGAGCACTACAACGGAATGAGCCTTTTCTGGCGTATTTTCTCGCGGTTTTCATTATTTTTGTCCTAAATAAGAATCTGCTGCAGATGACAGAGATGACAGTTCAATGCAACAAACATTTCACGCTCGCCTTTGGGGTGAAATCTTCAGCAATACGAGTAGGTTTTCATTATTAACTTTGAATTTTTAATCGACCTTATCTTGTCAAGTTAGCACACCTATCAATCGTCCATAGATCTCTCTGAAGCTACATTAATTGGCATAGAAAGCAACTGAAAAAACCTCATGACGCAGAAAAAGCAAGTGGTCAACGCTGCTCCCCAATGAGTCCTTGAATGCATGGCTTATTCTTAAATAAGCGGTAACATACACCACCGACTTTTTGAATCTATCTCGATAGCTTATCCAAAAATTATCATTGCTGGTGACCTAAATAGCAACCTTTTTGCTGAGCAAATTGTGGTTGAGGGCATGAGATCCTTTAACTTATTCCCGGCTAACACTCACTTCACTGAAGAAGGAAGTACCCTCCTTGATGTTTTCTTTGTCACTGATGTAAGCGACATTCTCCTTTACGACCATCTGTCAGCACCCGGTTTTTCAAAACATGACCTTCTGTACTTAACTTTTAATTTTAACTTTACATCCTCAGATCTAGTATATGAATACCGCGACTTCAGAAGCATTAACTTAAATCAGCTGGAGGTAGATGCCGCCACTCATTGAGTGGAATCGAATATTTTGCATGCCTTCTTCTAGTGACCAAGTTGACTATCTCTGCAATAATGTTCGTCAATTATTTTATAACCACGTTCCACTGAAAATAAAACAAATAAGGCATGGGCAAAATGCTTGGTTTACTGGTGAAATTAGGGACTTAATGAATCGATGGTATGATGCATGGAAGCGTTACAGGTTAGACATCCATCTCCAGATGTATCGTTCCCTGCGCAACCGTGTAGTCGGAAAAATTAAAGCGGCCAAAAAAAGAGTTCCACAAAAACTCTGTGAATTTGGTGAAAAATGTTGTGCCTGATACATTTACCTATAAAGATTTTAGCTCAATTGACCTACTTGCGCTACAGACTGCTACCGTTTCCGCCCCTTGGGAGCAATGCCGTTTAAGCGCTGATCCACATGAAAAAGTCTTTGTCCTGCAAACAATTCTGACTCAATTGTTTGATCAGTGTGTACCAACGAAAACGGTCAGAATTATAAATAAAGTGTGTCCATGGTATACTCCTGAAGTAGTTCGCTCTATAAAAATCCGAAACAAGTTGTATAGAAAATGGAAGCATAGACCATCTGCTACTGCCTGGTCTGAGTACAAGGCGGCACGGAACAACTCGACTTCTATAGTGAGAATTTCTAAAAAAAAAACTATTACGCTTCCAAATTGGACACTTCCCTCTCGGCTAAGAAACTTTGGAGCAATATTCATGAAATCGGTGCCACTAAAGCTACCAGTGACTCCAAATGCTCTCTTGATCCCGATGATTTAAATGATTTCTTTCTTGGTGAAGGGCCCAGTCATTGCAACTTTAACTTTAGTCAAAATGAAAACTTTACTGTTCCAAGGTTGGACGATTTTGTAGTAGCAAGTGAAGACGAAATTTTTCAATGCGTGGCAGCGGTCAAGACTGACTCTAAGGGTGAGGATGGAATACCTATGCGCTTCACTAAACTTGCAGGAGTCCTGCCAATAGCTAAGAAAACTAACTCATCATCCCCTGCCGATTTTAGACCTGTTAGTATCCTACCGTGTTTATCAAAGGTCTTTGAGAAGATAATATCAGTACAGATAACAAAACATTTATCACTACACAAACTGCTGAGCCCCCGGCAATCCGGTTTTAGAGCTAACCACAGCTGTTCCACAGCGATGGTGAACTTGCTGGAGGAAATAAGGCAGGATTTCGACAAGGGGTTTGTTTCGCTCCTCTGCCTGCTAGACTTCTCAAAGGCCTTTGATAAAGTTAATCATTCAATCCTGTCATGGAAACTGCGGCATAATTTTGTGTTTAGCGAAAGGGCGTGTAAGCTAGTTTGTAGTTTTCTTTCTGGTAGATCGCAAAGGGTTAGTTGCAGTGGACATTGCTCATCTCTTAAAGAAATGATGCAAGGCGTTCCTCAGGGTTCAATTTTGGGCCCGATATTATTTAGCATGTTTATAAATGACCTCCCATCTGTGTGCAAATATGTTTCAGTACACCTCTATGCAGATGACGTACAACTTCATTTAGCTAAAAACTTTAAGGAGTTACCAGAGCTTGTTTTTGTTTTAAACGAGGAGCTCAAAAATATTTATAATTGGTCAGTATTAAATGGATTACTCTTGAACCCGATTAAAACTCAAATAATCCCTATTTCCAAGAAAAGTTTTAACTTAAATATTTTACCAGATATTTACCTAAATAATAGTAAAATTGAAGTTGTTGAAACTGTAACCAGCCTTGGCTATGTTATTAATCGCTCTCTCAGTGGTTATAACCACACTAACTTAGTGATTGGTCGTATATATGCGTGCCTTCGGAAACTATGGCACAGTGCTTACTACTCTCCCTTGGAACTACGAAAAAAGCTAGTATTAACACTCGTATTACCTATTATTTCATATGCTGAAGTTGTTTACAGTAATCTTGACTCATTATCACAACATAAGCTGCAAGTCGCTTTCAATGATGCTGTACGTTACATTCACCGATCATGTGTCAGTGCATGCTAGGGATTTACTCGGTTGTACCTTACAAGAATACATCAACGCCAGGAACTGCATATTCTTACATAAAATCATTCATAAGAAGTGCCCGTCTTACCTGTACAACAGGCTTACTTTCACTCGGTCCTCAAGAACCATCAGCCTTATTCCATTACGTTGCAATTACCTTAACTCCTCTCGTTTATTTTTCATATACACTGTTGGACTTTGGAATTCATTACCTATTCATATCAAAGCCATATTTAGCTGCTCGAATTTTAAAAGTGCAATCCTTCGACATTTTTCCTCTTCAACTCGCCCACAATAATCCTGCCCCCTTCCTCTGCTTCTATAAACCTTTTACAATTCTTCACTCTTACTCCTTATCTTACTCCTTACACAGATTAGAGGAAAACAGCTTTGGAATAATCTCCGTGCAATTGGTATTGGCAAAAACAAATAAGACGGCGGATGTTAATTTTAACGTAAACGAGCTTAACAAAAGTTTTGTTAATCTTCCCCTCCCATCCTTAAATGTTGAACGTCCTACATCGTCAACTTCACATGAGGTAGGTAGCTTAGAGTTCGCCTGCATCGATGATGTCGAACTAGTTGCATGTCTGTTATCAGTCAAATCGAATGCCGTTGGTTTTGACGACATCCATCCCAAATTCATAAAAATCATCCTGCCAGTTATTCTTCCCTACTTAGTTTATTCCTTTAATTCTATTTTAACGACCGGTTGCCTAACAGAAGCCTAACAGTAACGACTTTCGTCCCATTTCAATTCTACCGTATTTGTCAAAAGTATTCGAGCGAGTACTACAAAGACAAATGAGTTCTCACATCCAAAAGTATAACTTGCTCTCTCCTTTACAGTTCGGTTTTAGGAAACACCTTAGCTGTATCACTGCAACCATTAAAATTGTGAATGATATTAGGGAGAAGTTAGATTTTAATGAAGCGACGTTTTTGGTGCTCCTCGATTTTTCTAAGGCGTTCGACACCGTTGATCATGCACAACTGTGCTTCTCTAGTTCATCTGTATCACTCATCTCCTCGTACCTGAAACTGAGGAAACAGTCTGTCGTAGTCGGACCTCAGACATCTGACTTTATTCTAAATAATAAAGGTGTCCCACAGGGCTCTATTCTTGGACCGCTTCTATTTTCCCTATTGTTTCTTCTTCCATTAATATGTATGCCGATGACGTTCAACTCTATCGTAGTTGCGCCAACTAGGTATGATCGAAGACTATTCGAGCGCAATTAATTCTGATTTAGAAAATATATCCAACTGGGCAAAAAACAATGGCCTCTTTCTCAATCCCTTAAAAACCAAATGCATTGTTATAAGCAAAAAATTACTGGATCTTACTTACTTTCCCGATATTGTGCTTAATGGCCTTGAAATTGAATATGTTGAAACTGTTAAAAACTTAGGAATCGTGTTCAACAGAACACTGACATGGAAGACCCATATATCAATGCAATAGTTGGTAAGGTATATGGCATACTGCGACAACTCTGGATGTCTCATTGCTATGTCCCCCTAAAAACGCGTTTTTTGCTAGCCAAAACCTTAATATTTCCTATACTTAGTTATGGCTGCGAAATATTTTCCAACTGTGATTCTGTGTGCCGGAGAAAGCTGAATGTTGCGTTTAACAATACTGCCCGCTATGTATTTAACCTTAAACGTTTTGACAGAATATCTTTGTTTTCCAAATCTCTATACAATATGTCACTTGACCACCTTTTCCGCTATCGAACTCTTATACTGCTATCCAATGCCATTCAAACTCATCAGCCCTCTTATTTGTTCAACATACTGCGTCCCAGCACCTCAAACCGAACTCTCCAACTTATTCCCCTCAGATTTACTTGCCTATCTTCTGAGCGCCAGTTCCTCGTTCGCGTCGTCCGCCTATGGAATTCTTTACCTAGGCATGTTAGAGAGCACGGCGGCACTAGACGTCTTCGTGTTAAACTTAAGTCCTTTTTTGTCAACAACCCAATTTAGCTTAAAGTCCTGTTTATTTTCTATTCTTTTTTTTTCTCTCTCTTTTCTTTTCTTCTGCGATATTCTAAAAACTTATCAATCCACCCTCGTAGTAGGCTAATCTTTCGCAGCACCATGATGTTTCTCCATCGTTATCCGAAATGTTTGAATTGCATCGTATGTTGAAGACTTCCGGCTCCTAAACCGCATTGACCCCAAGTCGGGGTCCTATGATTTAATTGTGTGTGAGATTTGCTTCACCAATTCATAGCAATTGATAGTCGTTACAGTTTATCGTGTCGCTTTTGCCTTTATAATAGAACGATTGCCTACCATCCTACCATCAGCATTTAACTGAACAAATTTTCGAGCTAATTAGAACTCCAGATTTCCTGATGTCATTCTCGAAAAGTATGTGATCTGGTTTGACTGTATGTCCTGACTATTGAGCACACTACTTTGCATATTTCAATTGTCTGATGCAACAATCTTTCTGCTGTTCTAGTTGCCCTAAGGAGTCTAACTTCTCTTGATACTCATATAATGGACAGCAATCTCAAAGCCATTTTCCGTTTAAAATAAAAATGGTCTTTGGTAAAACCTGCCGACTGTCCTTTGTTGTAATGACACCAGAATGTTCCCAGTATTAGTTATAACTGAATCATGGATGACTCAAAAACTGATCTATGACACGGCCTTGGTATCTTCTTGAAGTACGACAACATTTAAGTCCTTTTCGTCTTCCAAGCGGATATATACACAATCTTGATGGCAGTAGCCTTTAGCGGCAGTCAATCTGCCCTGAAGGTCTTGCTGAACCCTCTCTCCCCTTTCAATATAGTTCGAGATAGCAAAGCTTCTTTGAACAGAAACGGAAGGCTCAATTCACTTAGTAATGGTTTGGATCTAAGACTCAAAGAAGAGTTTCTCTGAACCCGTGCCGTCGTGAGGACTGTCTACGTCTTCGTACGTTGATATTTGGGGGTTATATTGAGCGTAACTGCAGGTGGTATGACTACCCACGATGCCTAGCAAACGAATGCTTCGCGACGTCTCTAAAGCCTAAAGCGCATGTTTTACTGCACCAATATAAGCAACACACGTGTTTATTGCACCCCATGCGTTGCTGTTATTGATCGTGAATTCTAATCTTACCGCAAACCCGATGTAATAGAATTGCAATTAGTACAATTTAGTACATTTTAAGTCATTTGACGTATTATTATGCCTGTTTCAAGCATAAGAAGTCAGCTTCCTGCCTGAGTAGCTTACTGGTGTCATGACTGAAATTTGTGCTTTTGCTCATTTAAGCATGCTTGACACATTAGATACCAATATTCTGCGCCACTTACACCTTGCTGTTTGCTGCTTGCTACCTGCTGCTTGCTGCTTGCTGCTTGCTGCTTGCTGCTTGCTGCTTTCTTCTCGTTGGCAAAGTACTATTTCTATGGGTGTTTGCTTACTGTTTGCAGCTTGCTGCTTTCTTTTCGTCCCTTGCGAAGTACTATTTCTATGAGTGTCCGGCCCACCTTCACATCAAGGTACAGGTACTCGGCGCTGATGTAGTGGATGCTGGTACTCTAGGCATTTTATTGCTGCAGCGTCTACTCATCTTTCTACGAAAGAATGCAAAATTCTAATAAAAGGAATCTGCAAGGAGTAAAATGGACTCGATCATCAGATCTGCTGTTTTCTCTTCATATTCGACAGCAGAATGAAGGTTATTGCGCTAGAGTTCTTCCTTGACTAACACGTTACAGTTATCTTCTCAGTCTTTTTATGATACATTAATATATTTCGGCGTCTGAATGCCTGCTCCATTGTAAGCCTTTTTAAAATCCTCGAAGATATCACCTGATCCAGGGATGTAGACTTTCAGTCATGGATTAGTGTATTGACCAATGGAGTCTCATTCGAATGGCACTGGATATTCTGCATCACGGTATGTCTTGATGGTGAGATCATGCCGGACATTGAATCAACATTAATATCGACATCGGGATCAACCTTAGCCAGCAGCTTCAGCTTCGGAAATGGTGTGGGTGTCCATATAACCCGCAATATCAGGATGACGTTCGTAGTTGGAGGACAATACTAAGTTGCTAATAAGAGCCTTTAAGAAACCATCCACATCCTTGATAAACGGCGCTTGTGCTTTCCTCGAGAAGTTTATCGGGAGGAGATGTGTATCGCGTAACTGGCACCGCTTTCATGTCGCCTTTACGTCTCGACAACACTGACCTTATCACCTGCTTTCCTATCTAAGATTAAATTCAAGGAACCGAACACATGAAAGATATCTATGCCAGTTTGGAGTACAAAATCACTGAAGTTAAAAAAAAACATCGTCCTTTGTAGATGGCACAGCCAAAGTATTTGCACCCCTCAACACCATCTGGAAGAGAATTTTCGCTAAACTATCGTAAAAAGCAACACCCCATTGCTATTAAAATTTTGAGATGTCGCAACACCAGTGTAGATACGTCAAATCTGACACCAGCGTCGTAAAGTTTGACGGTTTTTAGCATACGGATGCTATTTGCGTTTTTTTACACAGACTTGAAAAATTCATCTCAGCCAGGAAATGAAATTAAAGCGTGAACATTTTCGGGCTATGATTTTTAAGGATTTTCGACGTGGACTAACTCAACAACAGTATGCCGATCAACTCGCCTCGACTTTTGGCGATGAAGCACCGTCCCGAGCCATCGCGTTCCGAATCCAAAAGTGGTCACCGTTCGCTTCCGAAAACAGAAAACATCGATGCAGTGCGGGAATATCGCCGTGTGATATAGCATGAAATTGAGGCATGCTTGGGCATTAGTTCCACTGGCATAAATTTGGTATTACATGAACATTTCTAGTCAGAAAGATGTTTCCGCCTTGGATACTGCAGTACTTGATAATCGCTCAAAAAAAGACCTGTGTCGATGGGTCCAAAGAAATGTCGAAAAAAGTGATCGGTGACGGATCATGGATCTATGCATATGAGCCCGAAACTAAACAGCAGTCGCCTGTATGGGCCATTCAAGACGGGCCAAATCCAATAAAAGTTGTTCGCGTCCGAAGCACTTCGAAGCAAATATTCGGCTGTGTCTTCGGAAAAACCGGTTATGTCGCCACAGTGCCATTAGAGCAACGTAGAACGGTATCACAGCCATGGTTTGGCACCCAAGGACTTAATTATCAACCTATGTATTGAACTTGAATACAAGTTCAGCTGCGATCTGTAGAATAACATGTTTATAGCTTGTTTATGATCTTACGTGGACGGACCTGCTCTGCAAAAGCGGCAGGTCCTTCAGATTTTAGAATATAACCAAGTAGCTTTGGTGGCTCAGTGGCTGTAACCTTGCTAAGTTCTTCCTTTTTCGATGGATTGCGGCGAAAAGTATAGTGCCATGCTTGACACCTATGGGTCAACATCAAGAAGATCCAATACTTTTGCCCACGTGGTTTGTGGATAGATGAGATTAGATGCCATCGTTCAAATATTACCGCGTCTTCAATACTTTCAATAGAGGGATGTTTGTTTTAGTGACAAGCAAAAGCTGTGGCTGAGTCAAAATTAATACCCATACTTCTAGAGGACCAATCCTTGATTGTAAATGAATGTTATTAGCGGTCATACATCACTAAATGTCAAAGCAGCCAAGTTCAGATAAAGTCATGGCCTCGGCGATGTAGATTCTGCAAAATTCTAAGTGGATTCCTGTATTTTGCTGTGTAACCTTGCATTCAACCAACGTGCTTACTCAATCGTACAGCTGCAATTGTCGATCAGTCATGCATAATCCTGGAGAAGGAGCAACTTACACAATCTTCTGATGAATAGATGCTGTGAACAACCATATCTACTGCACATTTTGCCGTTGTGCAAGAATATGCCTTTACATACATATCGTATAGATGAGTTGCTATTTTAGAAATAGTAACATCACATCCACATCATAGGTAACATCACACCAGGATCTAAGATCAGAGCCTGTTTACAGTTTTGCCAACAATATTGAATTATTTTTTTCTCTGTATCAAACAGCATTATCAGGATCTAGAAAGGACTTGATTACTCAAGAAATTCATCGAAACTTTATGATGGCAGTGAAGATTACGACACCCACTTCATCAAACTTATGATTCCTATCACCATAAATCCGAGGACGTGAGGCATTTTTAACTCTGCCCGGTGTTAAATTGCATTGACGCGCCACTGTCTCCAAGTCTAGAGTTTGCAAAAATTGGTCCTCGTAATCGGCGGATTTAGTGGCCATTTTGAACTGACCACAGTGTTTTGCTCGACGATCAATGCAAGATCGCTAGATCCACTAAATAAAAACGTTGTTATCAGTTAGGTTCTATAGTGGAACCTTGGGTTGTGACAACGATCCAGTGTGAAGTTACCCTGTCATTGTGTCGGAGACGTTCGGTACCAATTCGTTTTCTAAGTTTTCGTATAAAGACCAAGTAGTCAGGCCTGAACAAAACTCCAAACAGAGCTCTATATACTCGTGGGAAAAAAAATCACTGAAATCAGCTTGACAACCTAAATTTGTTGAAAACAAAATTCCTTACCTCTCTCTCTTGATAAAATCCAATCTCAGGTCAAATTTTTGTTAGAAAATTTCAACTGCCAGCTTCGACCCTTCTCATGGATTATCACGTGCCTGTGTCCCATAAGGACGCTAACCAAGAGATCTACCCATCTAAAGACTAAATACCACTCGGCATGGTAGCCTTTATTAAGCGGCACCTTCTAGCCTGCAGGTCCGTCAAAATCTCCAGTCCTCCCGATATCTCATCAAATTCATAGCAAAATTACTCATAATTACAAGGCCGGCCACACCGTTAATTCTACCATGCAATTTGTCCCAATTTGCACGCGCTCTCTCTCTCTCCTCTCTCTCAAAAGAAGCCACCATGCAATCTGGTACCTGAAATCTGAGAACTAAGACCGCGCAAGATACTTGGAAATTCGAAACTGTGAACAGAGCTAAGCTAGGCCCTTATTCAATTATTTCAGCAGTCCTTATAGCCGCAGTTACTCACATGTTCATACACTCTCCCAATTGATCAGAGTCTCGATAAAATTCAACCGGAGCAGGAGCGTAAGGAGCATAAATAAGCACTTAATTAACTGCTATTGAGGGCCGTGTAAAACCTAATAATTTCGTTAATTTATCTCTTCTCGCGAGGTCTCTCACACACAAGACATGGCATGGCACACAAAGGATCTCCAACCACCAAAGGAATTCCTTTTCCGGTAAACGAGCTCTGCTCACGCATGCTTGATCAGCACCACCACAAGCAGGTATGATCTCGACCACCAGTGAATTCCGTTCGTGCATCAGCATCAATAAAGCGTGTGCCAGAAATTCCATGGAGGCACCAAACCCAAATCTGTGTGACCAGCCACTGCTATAGATACGATTGCTGCGATGGCGATTACGATTGCGATCATGATAATGATGACGATGATGACGATGATGATGAGGATGAGGATGCGGATGAGGATGAGGATGAAGATCACGATCATATTGATGATGAAGACAAAGGTATGTTGCCCTACCACCATCGGGCAGTCAGTAGGCAAGGAGCGAAATAACCAGCAGCGGAAGAAATCAATTGTAAAACATTGTTGCCGCTTGTCTGCTACGGGACTGTGCCGCTGTGGAATGAATTAATTTGTGCCTTTGGGGCTAATCGGGCCAAAGATGCAGAGAAAACTTCAGTGTGCTGCTCAAGTTGAAGCCGAAAAATCGTTTCCAGGGACAAACACTCACAACACGGGACACGGGACACTGGACACGGGGCACAACATACAGAGGGGACACGACAACAGATCATCACTGAAATTGTTTTTTCTTTTACGTTGTTAACATGCGAGTAAACAAACAAGATACTTTGCGATCGTTGTGCCGCGATCACTTGGTTTCATCACGCATTTTTAAACGATCCTCTGGTAAATGAGTAAATGAGTAGAAGAAGGGGTATGACAGCAAGGATGTGTTGTTGTTTTTTTGTTTTTCTTATTATTCCTCTTTTTACGAATGTTTGTTGTTTCTTATGTTTTTGGCATTAATGCCAAAACCCCATTACCACAATCAGGGACGAATGGGAAGGTTATGGTCGGTTATGGTCAGCCATACAGAAATTGGTAACATTATTTGCTTGGCTGTATTAATCAGTGACGATCATAATGACTGCGGAGGGGCATGATCATCAGTATGTTGGATGGATGCATGCTTTAGCACTGGTAGTGAACCGATCCATAGTGATGGTGGTGGAGTGGAAGTGCCGTTGGTGGTGGTAACCGCCAGCGCAACGATCAATCAACACAGGAATGTCAATCATGATGATGATGTGCGATGACGAGGAAGCGCCATCAGAAGATGTACAACTGGTGAATTGGTTGAGGCCTTTACTTGTCAGTTGAAGTTTGGAAGGATTTTTTTTATTTAGAATTTTGACTTTGTTTAGAGAATGTGAGAGAATGAATGTGAAGATCAAAACAGTTATCGGACGATTGAGTAATTTGTATGAGTTTCCTTCAGTCATTGTGTCAGTGTCCCCGATCTCCAGCTCAAACTTAGGACAAGACTGACTTTCTCAAGCGTTGAGCACTAGAAAATAGTAATACAATAATGTTCTGTCTGTAATGCTGAACCTCATAAGGACGAAGTACGGCGAATGAATCAAGTCACTGAATCCACGGTGGTATCAACTGCCAGCATGACAGACTCTTTATTTGAACTACTTTATCGTAATTGGAGCTCAAGAGTTTCCCCTTAACCTCAGATTAGGACAGATCCACTGACTAATCTGCAAAACGAGACAAGGATCACAAGAATCGAAGGCTTAAACCTAACCCTTATGAGCAATATCTCCACTATACAATCGAAGGATTTTCGATGAGGACTCCATGTCTGATCGTAAGCAAATTGTCTTCGCTTTAAGAGGCTTGGCAAAACGAGCGGATTGGTGTTGATACGCTCAGATTTTGGCAGAGAAACTCTGCAACTCAACACTCGCCTTAAACACAACAGACGAATTTGATGGGACGCGAATGTATCCTCCACCATGAATGCTGCTCAAATAACTGGGAGAACTACCCAAAGCCTTTCACAACATACCTATAAAATAGAAGTAAGGATATCCAAAACGGAATCATGGAGAAAATTTGGTGATGACTGAAGGGTCATTTCGGCGACTGCTAGGATATAAAAGTCCCTATAGGCACACTGAAGGGTTCAAAACACTTTCAGAAAAACATTAGAAATTCTTCTGTGGATCCACTTCCTTAGTTACAAGACTTAGCATACGAGTAGAACGGTGTGTTGCAAAATCATAGGAGACAGTTTGACTCAATTGTAACCAAGATTATATTCTGCGAAAGGAAACTCAACCGGGATTGTATGCTCCCAGTGCTTCTATCTAGAGGTACAAGCGCATGCCCATCGAAACTTAGAAACTGTATTAATGGCTGAAGATCAGTGACATGGATGCCAAAAAGCTGCCAGAAATACCAACCAACCGTTCGAAATGAAAAGGTTGGTGAAGACTGTATGCGAGCCCTGTGGCAAAACATCATCAGCAGGAACATCAGCTTGTCTGGAGAAAAACGGAAGAGCATGAGAAGCTGCGATCGATCGAGGAAATATGGACATATTTCTGCTGAAATAATATTCAGAATTTTCACTTGTTAAACCAACAAGACCCGAACAGGAACTTATAGAGTTGACCAAGAAAATTTAATATTAGCATCGACGACTGCAGATTAACGATCATCACGCCAGTAACGATCCAAACTCCGTTGTCAGGGAAAACGAACCATTCAAATTGGGCGATGAAAGCCAAGACTTTCGTCTCCCCAATCAAAGGTAAAGTAAGTAAATACTCGTAGGTAGAGAAAGTACTAAATGCCGCCCCGTCCGCGATTTCCTCGAAGGAAACTATATCTGATGAATGGAACCTCAGAATCGTTTATTGAACTACAAGAAAGTAGACATCTAAAGGCCGTGTTTATACCGGGTAAGTCCACCACAGAAGATTCTTGAGAAAGCTCAAAGAGTCCAGATTGTTACTCACCACCTCTCAAGACTAAGTCCATCAATAACATAGTCTAATAATAACTGGAGGTAGAGCAATACTCTACCGTAAACTCTTCCCGATTGACGCAAGCGGAGATTGCTACGATTTCATCAGTAAAATTATGAGCGGCCGGTTATGTGGTCCTATTGAGTGGCATGGACTACCAGTAGTCCCTTCCAGGACTTAAAACTTGTGTTCTTTTATTTCAATCTCATGATTCGAAAGATTCATGTGGGCGTCTTGTAGTGAATTCCCAGAATTTGAGGAACAGGCTTAATATTCTTCAGCACCTTCGCCTTCGCCGTCACCGGAGTCCATGCCGACTTCTTCGTAATCTTTCTCGAGAGCGGCCAAATCTTCACGGGCTTCTGAGAATTCACCTTCTTCGCCGACATACCAATGAACGAAAGCAAGCTTGGCATACATCAAGTCGAACTTGTGATCAAGACGAGCCCAGGCTTCAGCGATGGTAACATGCAGACCTTGGCCAAATCACCACCAGGTACAACAGTTGGGGGCTGGTAGTTGATACCGACCTTGAAGCCAGTTGGACAGTCGACGAATTGGATGGTGCGTTTAGTGTTGATGGTAGCAATGGGCATAACATCACCACGGTACAACATGCAGCAAGCCATACATTTGCCATGACGAGGATCGCACTTAACCATCTGGTTGGCTGGTTCGAAACAGGCGTTGGTGATTTCGCCAACCGACAATTGCTCGTGGTAGGCCTTCTCGGCAGAGATGACTGGAGCATAGGTGACCAGAGGGAATTCAGTCAAGTCGACATTCAATGCACCATCGAAACGCAATGAAGCAGTGATGGATGAAACAATCTGGCCAATCGAACGATTCAAGTTGGTGTAGGTTGGTCGTTCAATATCCAAGTTCCTGCGGCAGATATCGTAGATGGCTTCATTGTCGACCATGAAGGCGCAGTCGGAATGTTCCAATGTTGTGTGGGTAGTCAAGATAGAGTTGTAGGGTTCAACAACAGCAGTCGACACTTATGGGGCTGGGTAGATGGCGAATTCCAATTTAGATTCCTTTCCGTAATCCACAGAGAGAAGTTCCATCAAGAGGGAGGTGAATCCTGAATCGAAAGAGTGGAAGATCAGGAAACCTTGGAGTCCGGTACACTGGTTAGCCAATTTACGGTTCCTGTCCAAGACCAAATCGACAATTTCCTTGTCAATGGTGTAATGACCACGAGCGTAGTTGTTGGGGGCGTCTTCCTTGCCGGTGATCAACTGCTTTGGATGTAACAATTGGCGGTAGGTTCCGGTACGCACTTCATCGACTACGGTTCCAAATCGACGAAAACGGCACGGGGCACACGGGGCTTGCCAGCACCAGTCTCGCTGAAGAAAGTGTTGAATGAATCATCACCTCCTGCGACAGTCTTGTCTGATGGCATCAGACAGTCGGGTTGGATTCCATGCTCCAAGCAGTATAACTCCCAGCAGGCGTTACCGATGTGGACACCAGCTTGACCAACGTGGATAGAGCTTGACCAACATTCACGCATTTTGATTGAAGGTTTTTGGAATTAAAAGATTTCACAAATGTGTAAATTAAATTAGAGATACTGATCTAAATTATAGTCCAAGCAGCCAGCTATGAAGCTCACCCAAACTGATTTCGAACTTGGTACCATGGATGTCCAAGCCTAGCCTAGGCCACCTAGTGGGTATTGGGAGGGTCATGGAGACTGTGATTTAAACCTAAAGCCGTAGGAAGGGTCTTCCACAAGCTGGTTGACCCGATGTAAAGTTGCAAAAAGTACTGGATGCCGTGATCCTACGATCGGCAAGAGGTTGTAGGTCGGTCTCGACTCAAACCACGGGTGGAACATGTGCCCTCAAAACTGGTTCCGACTTGGTATCAAAGGAATTATAGAGAGCGCTAGCTATGGGTTTCCTTGGCCCCCATGGATGTGTCAAGTCATACTATGACAGGTGTTCACAAAAAGCACAAGAGAAACGTGAAACGTTAGTTGACATGCCCTTCCTTGTGGATCACCTTAAAATCGTACGTCCTCTGTTTTGTCGTCCTTTGAGGTTAGACTCGAGGATTCTTTAAGCCGGAGATGAGGTGTTAATTCGCTCAACATGGCCTGGACCCCTGACTAGATCAATGTCGCTGAAGAGCTTGTACAGGTCGCTGTTGAATCCCCTCCACCATTCCCCGTCAATACAAATGTGACCGAAACGGCCAAATGCTTCTTCATCTGCTTTCGACAACATCCACGCATCTGCTCCAAAGACCAAAGAATTTTATGCCAGCCTGATGTTACAAGAGAGAGCTCTGTTACTAAATTGCCTCTTGAACTCAATGAAACTGCGATTGGCAAGGGTAATTCTGCATCTAATTTCTGCTCTGATGTCATTGCTGCTTATAACCACTGAGCCAAGTTAGACGAAGGCCTTTACGACCATGAAGCCACAACTGTCAATGGTTATGTTCTGACCAAGCTGTGGGTAGTGTGCGTTGTTTTTGCTCTGGTTTACCGTCGAACCCATTTTAGCCACTTCAACCTCGTTACCCAGGAATGATTCATTGACGCTCATCACATCAATGTCATCCGCGTGAAGCTTTTGTTTGGCAGTGTTGCACGATCCCTTCCAGCTCATCTCGGTCTCGGTTAAATCATTATCGATCATGTTGGAGTAGCCAGAATTCTCCGTAGTCATCCTGCATAACCTGATTAGTTTGGCAGAGACGTCAAAACTAGACAGGACGTTGTATATCTCGTTTCTACGCACGCTGTTGCAAACAGATGGTGAGTATCGATGCCGTAGTGTGAATATTTAAGCGATGATGGACTTCTCTGGCCTAAAACTACACTCCTATGGATCAACCAGGTTGTTTGTCAATGGTTTCAGACGCTCACACAATGCGGCGGAAAAGATTTTTCGGACCATATTTGGGAGAATCAAAAGGGTCTCCCTTCTTGTGAGTCAAACAAATGATGATGAAATTCCACACTCCGGGCACGCTTTTCTCTGATCTTGTCTTACAGATGAGCTGGTGCATGATCTCAACCAAGTCATCTCCAGCTTAACAGGCGTTTCATCTGCGCTGGGAGCTTTATTAGACTTTACCTTCTATATTGCCACCATAACCTCGCCTACTCGTAAGACGGGGAAGCAGAATTCTCTGTCGTCTTCGTCCAGGGTGAAAAACTTAATCTGACAGTTAGCTGTAATTTTAAATAGTCTGACCATATTCTTGAGCACAGACTGTGATTTTACTACTAGCTTTCCATATTCATCTTTGCAGGCTTCCACAGGCTGTGTTTCCCTTGACCCGCTCAAAGGCTGCCTTCTTCCCCAGTCTTGGGTGAGGATCTCCTAGCACATTTTTGGTACGAGTATCATGGGTGTTGAAAAATCTTTCGCTTTATTATCTTAAATTTAATAACTAATAATAATGTAACTTAAAATGAATTATCTACATACATATAAACTTCTATACTACGAGTACATACTTTTCATACATTCAAATACTACTCATACATACTCTTGTTACATATACATGGAAATTCTTGCTATCGCTTTTCTTATATCAAATTCGCAGTCGTTCATTAGCATTCGTGTGATTCGGCAATAATCAATATTGTAAAGAATACAAATAATGAATAATTAAATGAATTAAACAGTTTGTTAAATAAGATCGGCTCGTTTCTTTTATTTGTTCTATTCGAATTCGGGTGTACATTTTCTAAATCTATTCTAAAAATAGAAAACTCACTACTAGCATAGGCGCATGCTGTTTGCAAGTATACATTACCCTTCTGCATTCCTTCTGCCGTGTACAGATTTAACGATGAAGTATTGACTAAACTGGGTACTGGGTCCTTATTTTGGTTGGAAGACGAAATGAAGGAACGTTTTGGTTGAGAAAACAATGGATCGCACATGCTTGTTGCGTGCCGGCCAGTACATGTCCTGCATGATATCCCTTTCACCTTACACATCCGGGAATTATGGCCTTTTTTACAGCAACGGTAGCACCTGCCTTCAGCTTTCAATAAATTTTTCTTTTCGATTAATCCCTTGTCACTAGAGCAATTTTTGGTTTCGTGATTATGTCCACAGCAAAATAAACAATTCTCCTTAAATTCAGATGCATACAAACCCAAAGCCGTTTTGGCAGATCTCTTGTTCGTGGTGTTCGATATGCTAGAGCGAGATGACTGTATTCCTCCTCCCGCCGCAAAATTAACACATGAGTTTGTTATCTCCAAAGGATAAAGAAGTTGTATTGGTCTTCTCAAAATGGAACCACTTGAAAGTCTAATCTCACAGGCACGCACCTTATTGTCTCTTCCAGGAAAAAGCCTTTCAATTACCGCTAAATGCCAAAGCGCTCGAGGAAGTGATGTATATTCAACCAATACTACATCTCCAATCTTCAAGATAGATCCTACATCATTTTTGGTGTGATGCAATGATCGGAATTGATATAAATACTCCTTATACCATCGTTTCTTGAATGTAGCTATGAACTGCAGCCGCTCCTTCCATTGCTTGCGTAGGTCTTTACCGCTTCGATTCTCAGGTGTTGATGTTTCCAATGCTCCATACTCACCGATCAAAAAATGTGCCGGAGTGAGCGGTGCAAGATCTAGGGGATCGTCTCCTGAATAAGTTAACGGTCTCGAGTTCACGACGCCTTCAACTTCCGTTAACAACGTATGCAACTGGTCACTGTTTAATGTTGAACGCCTTACAGCTGCTCTAAGTGCCGATTTGACCACACCGATTAATCGTTCCCAAAAGCCACCCCACCATGGGGCACGCTCAACTATGAATTTCCACGTCACCCGACGTTCAGCCAAAAATCCCAATAATTTCTCATCGTTTTCTTAAACGTAGTAGCGTTGTCTGAATACATTATGCGAGGTACTCCTCTTCTTGAAAAAAATCGTCGAATGGCAAGAAGACAACTCTCCGTGGCACGAACTGCGGCGCATGTAAACAGTAAAATATATCGCTTCTTTCTTTGACCATCATTGTCTGCTATATATAGAGGTCCCGCAAAATCTACTCCTGTGACTTCAAACGGTCTGGATGAGAGAACCCGATCTCTAGGAAGAGGTGCAAACTTCTGTGTAGCTGCTGATCCTCGAAGAACTTTACACACAAAACAATCCTTGATGATAGTTTTTATAAGCTGACGACTCTTTACAACCCAGTATCTTGTGCGCAAATGAGAGAGAACTGCAGATGACCCACTATGGAATGACTTCGGTAAAATTATAGGATGAGCCACGTTCTCATCTGATGTTACATGCTGAAGGCGACCACCTACTCGCAAGTGTTGGTCGGTAGCACCTAAAATTGGAGAAAGAGAAATCAATTTTGAGTTAGATGAAATATTTTTCTTCATTCGAAGAGCAGAAATTTCTTTAGAAAAATGAAGCATTTGCACATGAGCTATCCAAAACTTTTGAGCACGATTTATATCTTCCGCTGACAAATGCTTGGTATGATCACATTTCTTCTTAAAAACGTCAACAGCTCTTAGGACGTAGGCTGTTACCCTCAGAAGCCGCATCCAGTTACTAAAGCGTTTGCTGTCGATAATTGAGGTGTTGCATCCTAAAGTTGTACCCTCTAAATCCTCTATATCGTCCTCTTCAATATGCGTAGTCGCAACATACAGCGAAGTAGAATCGATTAGTTTCGAAGATGGCCAATATATTTGCCCTTCCTTAAGCCAAGCAGGCCCATTTAGCCAAACAGAAGAATTTACGAGGCATGTCGCGCTAATGCCTCTAGTTAAAAGGTCAGCTGGGTTTTCAACACCAGGACAGTGCCTCCAGATCGATACATCAGTCAATGATCGTATTTCTTTAACCCTATGCTCAACGTAAGGCTTCCATCGCCTTTAGGAACCCAAGATCCAATACAGTACCATCTGAGAACCAGTCCAAAGAAAAGATTCATTGATTATTATCGGAAGACAAGTTTGAAGATAAATAAGCAGGCGCGCAGCCATAAGTGCAGCAGTAAGCTCCAACTTTAGAATAGTCAGTTCAGCTTCGTTGTTGGTTTTCAAGGGGGCAACTCTGCCCTTAGCACAAATAAGATTCACTGATACTTCTCCATTATTATGCAAGGTTCTTGCATAAGCCACAGCTCCGTATGCGTAGTTACTCGCATCAGCAAAAACATGTATCTGTGTCGAATTTTGACTAGTTATAAAATGACGTGGTATCCCCATTTCATGAAGTTGCTCGATCTCCTCCCGACAAGAAACCCAAGTGTCTTGCAAGTCCGATGATAAGTTTTCGTCCCAATCAAGATTTCTGCGCCAAACATCTTGAAATAGAATCTTTAACCGCACAAGCCACGGAGCCAGAACCCCAATCGGATCGTATATTTTAGCCATAACTCTTAAAATTCTTCGCTTTGTACCTTGAACTGCCTCCACTTTCAACAAATCTAGTACAGGATCAAGAACCACTTCAAGTTCGTCCGTGGCTATTACCCATCGCAAACCCAGCACCTTCTGCGTATCCGAGGATCGTTCTTCTGCTTCGAAGCACTCTCTTACTTTCGCACTGTTGGAGTTCCATTTATGTAATTTCATTGAGGCACTACTAAATATCCTGGTTGTTTCTCGATAAATATCCTTCAGTGTATCCTCGTCATCAATGCTAGTGACAAAGTCGTCCATGTAGAAGCTTTTCCTTAGGAGCTCGTATATTCTTAGCATAGCTTTAATGCTCGTCTCTGATAGCGCGTCCGATGTTTGAGTTCGCGACACAGCCTCCTTTATCAATTCCTGAATCATGGCACCAAGAATGTAGGGACTGCTTTTAACGCCAAATATTAGCCGCGTCATTCGGTAAGTTCTGATAGCAGGTAAGATCTTTTCATCGATTATTTTTTCCACAAACCAGAGAAAACGATGACTATCTCTATCCGATGGATGAAGTAAAATTTGGAGAAACGCCTTTTCTATGTCTGCAATAATTCCAAATTTCCCAACTCGAAAATTAAGAAGAATCACTAAAAGATCAGGCAAATAATTTTCACCGACTTCTAAAACATCGTTGAGTGACGACTGATTAGGTGCATGTGCCGAAGCGTCGAAAACAAACCGCAATTTAGTCGTTTCTTTGTCATTTCGGTATACTGGATGATGAGGAAGGTAATAAGTTCGGTTTTTACTTAATTCTGTGTCTGGAGCAGGTTCAGCAATGCCTGACAAAATCATTTTATTCATCGACTCATCGTATTCGGTGAGTTTTCCAGCTGAACTCACTCTAAGGCAGCGAGTATATATTCGTCTTTGATGCTGTCGTCCATATCCTTGTAGAAGCACGAAGGCCGTATATGACAGCACCTGAAAAGAAAAACCATGTCTAGAGAAAGGCCATGGAGACTTCTCCCTGTTCCATAAAAGTTGGAAGCATTCACATTACCCCAAGGTAGTGATTACCAATGCTTTAGCCTATAGACGGGCTTTCAGGTGAATTCTTTGAAATGAATCTAAAAGGGCTATTACGAGACATTGCCATCCACAGTCGATGGATATTGCCATTGAAATGAACAAGAAACTAAACACCAGGCATGGTTCGGATGGCTTCAATCAAACACCACTTGTCATTGAAATTGTTGACGATAAATACCACCTTCAACATGTTCCAGTTTATACTCGTATTTACCCACAAATATCCTTCTGGGATACCCTTAAGCACACACAATTTCAAGTATCCCTTTGGTGTAATTATCAATTCAACGATAAGCTTATGAGGGCTATCCATCCGAACTACTCTCTCTCTTTCTGGCACAATTTGTCACTTCAGCAATTCAGCATTACTGGCAAAGTCGACTCATCATTCCGCTCCTGCGAGCACACAAACTAACATACTTCTCCCTCAGTTCACATTACAATTCATATTTCCTTGGATTTAAGGATATTTCTTCGGCTTCTAATTAGAGCAGACTAACTTTGTATTTATCGCAAAAGGATGAGCTTTATCTTTCACTCACGAGGAGTCTTTAGATCTTTTTTTTTCTCTCAGTTTTCACTTGGAATAGTGAGAGTCCTGAAACGTGCATATATAGTACATATGTACGAGTACTCGTATAAGGACTCACCATCACAACCATCGGGACTCAAACTTAAGTCCCCTTGTACACCGTAAAGTTTCGATTATTATATAGAAAATCGTAAAAGGATTTATTCGAAATGAAATGCAATTAAAAACTCTTCTCCGATTCTTGCAGCCATCACGGAGTACCGGAATAATTCTGGGGCTTTACTAGAAATTCAATGTTGCCCCCAAGCGGTTCTAGTACAGTGAATGAAGAAACGTGGTGGCATCTTTGTTGTATTTGTGTTTACGAGTCCTTGTGCAGGCACGCAGCAAGAAACGTTCAAGATAAAACGACACAGGACGACTCGAAACAACTTGGAACATCTCACAACGACTCTGAGGATATCGTGGAGTTTTATAAGAAATTCGAAACTGCCGCAAAACCCATTTAAATACCCCAGAGTGAAATTACTGTCGTCCTTAGTTGTCCTTAGGTGGGTTATTCTATTTATCGTGGCCCCAATAACCTCAAACTGGCTTTTGTTTTCTACGACACCCACTATGCGAGTAGTTTCAGATGATACGAGTAGTAGGGTGTGAGGATTCTTAGGATGCTGGTGGTTTTTGTTGGTGGCTCCTGTTGGCGATAGTATCCTAGGTCAAAATTATAGAGATTCGGTAATGCTGGTGTTAATTTAATGCCTTCGTAACTACTCCCCTCTTCCTCTCTAGATATATCCGAAAGGAAGTGCTGTAATCTTCAGCTTTACGTGACTGGTTTGCATAATTTTCTGCACCCTGCCGAAGGAAACTCAGCCACACACAGATACGAGTAGAAATACAGATGCAGGCACACAAAAACAAAATGATAGTGAGTTTTTATTTGTGTACGAGGGTACGTGGAGAATGAGGTTTTTGGGTTTAACGCCAAATAATCCCCCGGTGTCATTTGATAAAGTTGTCGTAAGTGCAGGTAATTTCTGGTTCCAGTGTGTCGTCGTCGGGTATGGATCCGTAGAAAAAACTTTCTTCCTGCATACCTAGTAATTTTACAGCTTGTATTGTGGACGAAGTGGAAGTAGTTGAACAATTTTACAGGCTCAACGTGATGTGATTTCTTAAGAGAGGGTTGATACTCGTACACTCGTAGACGACGACATTGTCGACGGGTAAGGGTGTTTTGGAAATTTGTCACCATTTTTCAAATTTCTGATTGGTGTGAGATAGTTTGTAAGTTGAAGGTCTATTGATTCGAGGAATGAAGACCGATGATAGGTTCTACGATCGAAAGGAGATTTTTTCATTTGATTTCGATGTGGACACAAGGACTTGAGGAGGTTTCTTGGATGGCGTATAAGGTTAATAGAATGAAAACTAACTGACATCTGTCCTGGATATTGATAGTAAATTGGAACACTTTGATATTGTTCCTTATGTTACTAAGCAAACGCAGATCAGTCTTAATTTGAAAAGCTTCCTATGAATCATGGAACTTCATGGTTCAGAGATGGTTCAGCTTACTTTTCAGTTGATAGACTGACGTTAGTTGGCTTTTTTTATGATTGCTGCTGCATCTCTACAACATCCGAGCAAAGAGATCTTCCCTAAGAGGTGTCCATCACATCGGACACTGACGGATGGCCTAGCTGAATTCTCGGCCTTCAATGACTTCAACTAAATGATGATCGGATTGTCCACCATTTTAAGATAGAGAGCCCGGACTAGACCAATCACAAAATTTGTGGATCAACCAAGCTAGCGATGAGAACCTTGGTCGAATTTCTAGCTTAATGCTCCTAGGAGCTCTACGCTCGGGCATGTGCGTATGATGGTACTTCCTACCGAGTCACGCCCTTCGATGGTTTGCTCTAAAGTGGAAGTAGCCTTAAAGAAAATAGAGGATTGGCGCACTAGACATGAACATCGAGTCAATCCTCTGAAGTTGTTCACTTTACCAAAAAGAAGAAGCTGACTAGTTCGACTCTTCTTGTGATAAGAGGCAGCAGCATCGGGCTTTTGAGTAAAGCTAAGCATCCTCAATGACAGTGTAAGGCAGTTTTCAGCAAGGCATGAAACTTGTAACTAAGGTTGGTAGTCTAGACTCACACAGCCACGATAAAACGAATTTTATTGCATGCCTCCGTGGTTTTGCTGTTTTTACTTGACCTCAAAGAACGGTCTGTCTGGGCTGCATGGGGCCTTGACTAGCACGCTGGAATCTACTCTGGACGCACTGATAAATCACTCTCCATTTGACATTCATATCATAGGCTCCCAAAGCCATATTCCGTTTGAAAAGAACTGGCCTTTGGTGCAACACCCAGTGGAGTTTTGATGATCTTATGAGCTTATTGCCGTACGGTTACCTCAACTTTCGAAGATAATCTGCGCCGAGAAATCAATTTAGTGGGGTCTTCTTGAATGATCCGAAGACTTATATGGGATGCGGCGGTGGTAACGCTACAGTCCAACTAGCTCGATCTTTAGCTAGCTGCCTCTAGTTTCGCACGTTAAGTTGGTTGAGGTTTCCTTCCAGTCGCGGTCTTTGCCGCAGACTGTTTTGGAAATGCTGGTCATCTTTCGGCACAGCTCTAGGTACTCGGTTCTTGAGGTCTTGGCTAAATTCTTGCGACAACGGTCAGAGGCCTCTAAAGCCCAAGCCTTGGTCAACATTAATTCATGTTCAGTCGTAGGTAAATTCATATTGGCAGCCCTTGAAGCCCTCGACTGGGTCACAACGCTTGCGTAGATATCAATTGCAGCGTCAGCTAGTCGCGTGAGAATGTACTGCTCGTTGACAATGTTCTTTCCGTATTTAATGAGCAAAGCTTCCACAGTTTGTCCGAACAAATCAATACACTCGGCGATTTGTTTCGAGTATGGCATCAGTTCTGGATAAACAAATTGACTGAGATCGGAGCCAGCCAAACCGACAGAGCGAGTAGCCCTTCTCGAAGACTCCTTGAAGATCAAATTTTAACCCAAATTCGCGGTTGGGTTCTTGAAAGCTCTCTGTAGTTCTTTCAGATGAGATCCAGCATACTGGATGCCAGTTAATGCCACAAACAATCGTAAAATGTCATTGGTGCCCTCAAAGATACGGAAAATTCTTAAATCACGCATAATACGTTCCAGTCCGATATCTTTCATGTATCCCATGCCACCCGGAATTTGTATAGCTTCATCGCACACAAACCATGCTGACTCTGAACGAAACACTTTCGAAATAGCTGCTTCCAAATGGTAGTCTTGGCTGCCTGAGTCCATATTCTGAGCAATTATGCAGGCCATAGATTCGGTAGCGTACTGGAACATTGACATGCGAGCCAGTTTCTCTTGGATACCTCCGAATTCCTTGATCTTCTTGCCGAATTGTAAGCGATTATTTGCATGTTGGGCGGCCTTCTTGATGCAGTGTTTCATGGTGCCGGAGAGAGTGGCTCCCATTCCGAAACGTCCATTGTTGAGGATGTTCATGGCAACTTTAAAACCTTGGCCCTCCCCGCCGAGAACGTTCTCAACCGGAATTTTAACATCCTCGAAGTAGATCTCGGTCGTATTCGAGCACTTGATGCCCTTTTTTTCTCTGGTGGACCGCTAGTGACTCCATTAAATCCTCTTTCCACAATGAACCCTGTCACCTTGTGCTTTTTCTCGCCGGTTTTGAAGTCGATCTGTTCGGTTTGTGCAAAGACAGTCATAATGTAGGCGATTCCTCTATTGGAAATCCAAATTTTCGAACCATTCAACACAAAATGTGTACGATCGGCACTCTTAACAGCTCTCGATCTGATGGAACTAGCATCAGATCCTGAACTGGGTTCTGTGAGTGCAAATGCAGCGTAGACTTGCTCACCAGCAACCTTGGGTAGATACTTGTCCTTCTGTTCTTTTGTGCCGAAGAGAAGAATTTCCTTAAAGCCAATACTTTGATGAGCGCCCATCGTAATTCCAAGTCGTAGGCACCGACAATTTCACACATACGGCCGTATTGTGCGTTACTCAATCCTAAACCGCCATAATCACTGGGAATTTGAATGCCAAAGGCTCCCAGTTCCCATAGCTTGCCCAGCGTTACATCGTCGATTTTGGAGTTTTCATCATTGCGTGCTGCATCATTTACTTCCAAGAAGAACCTCTCGAAACCTACCTCAGTAATTACACCTTCACTCTTCTGGCTAAGTCAATGTCGATGTACAACGCTTACAATTCGTCATTGTATCTCGTCCTCCATTCACGGTCTATAGTATACTTCACGAGACTGAAAATCACCCGAAGAATTTTGCTCTCAGAGCACCCTCATCCATTTTTGGCGTCAAAGGTCTCGGTGAGTTCTTTACCATCCTGCACAAGTGGACGAGTTTGCCAGGGATGTCGAAACTAGACATTGCTCTGTAGACCCCGTCGGTACAAATGCTGCCATACCCGCCCTTAAAGTCGATGAATAGGTGCTGTGTATCGATTTGGAGCTCATGGGTTCTTTTCCAAGATCTGCGGTAGTGTGAGTATTTGGCCGATGATGGACTTTCCTGGCCTAAAGCCACACTGATATGGACCAATCAGGTTGCTGACGAAGGTGTTCACACAATAGGGCAGTTAGGATCTTGTAGGCGATGTAAAAAAGGATGAATGCCTCTGTAGTTTTTCGTTCAGAGGGTCTACTTTTTTGAGGATCGGACAAACTATGCAATGCTGAGGTTCCATTCAACCGCATACTTTCGTTCGACCATATTTTACAGATGAGTTGGTGTATGCTCCGTACCAAGGCAGGACCTCCGCTCCAGCAGGTTTGTTAGGCTTAAGCTTAGATATGACTATCTGCACTTCATCCGGGTCGAATGGACAGAATTGTTGGTCTACATCATCCAAGCTAGACTTCATTCTGACTGACGGCGACATTTGGTTCGTCATCATACAAAAATGCTTTTTCCAAATCCTCATCATCGACTGCGATTCTACTACCATGTTCCCTTGCTCGTCTCTACAAGCTTCAGTTCGTGGTTTGTGTCCCTGGCATGTTCATTCCTGGAGTAGCATCTCTCAATTTCCTCGACCGCGCGCTTATCATGCTCCTTCTGTTTCCTCATCGGAAGGCGGTGAAACCCAGAATATAAGGAGTGTCATCTCTGGTGTTCGATACCTAATGCTGATGTGGTGAGTGCTGATACTGCTGGCACTTTCTCACTGAGTCCTGTTTCTACGAAAACTTCCAGTAAAAGCAACAAACTAGGAGTACAAGGGATTAGATCTTTGGCTAAGTGCACTTCAGACTAAAAACCACAATTTTTCTGCGGTTTCCAAGGACTTAACCTGAGATACAAAATTCCTTTAGCTTTACTTGTGTTCAGCATTGACTGGTTAATCAGTCCTGGATATTTTGCAATAAAGTCCTGGTTTAACTTCTGGCACTAGATCTCGGAAATTAGATCCACAAGCCCCAAAAAAAACGGTTTAGAGTTGTATATTGACGAACGCCATCGACAATATTCCTGTATTCCTATACATGAATCAAAATTTGCTTCTGGAATTTAAGCAAGCTTTCCAGCCTAGAAAATGGGCCAAATGGCAACGACTACGGAGAAAGGAATGTCAACGAATTTGCACCCTTAGGTAGTAGCACTGTTCTACTCTTTCTCAGCCATATCTCGGACTGGAGAAGGAGCATTATAATAACACAGTGTCATGCGCGATGATGACGAGAAGTATGCAGTACCAAATGGAGATATTCCCATCCTACTGCTCGATCCAAAAGCTAAAACAGGCATGAAGAATCGCGGTTTCAGGGTTCATCGGACTACGATGAACGATTTGTGTAGTACCAATCGCTTTATTAGATGGCTGGATGGTGTAAGAATAGTGTGGACACTGACTGTCGCCAACCAAACAATGATTGGTGTTGTAACTGATACTACCTATCAATTGTGCTTATCTTACCTCCAAGTGGTAGCCATCGGGTACTGGCGGCTATCTATTCGGACTGGACCTGCAACATGAAAACGGACAAATTCTCTAGATGGAGTTAACAGTCACCATCACAGCCTCAAACAGAAGCAGAAAAAACATCCCATCTGGGTCACTTCAACATCTTCAAAGAAATGGTTCCGGATCAACCCTGGTCTTACCACGCAAAAAAGAACTGGCTACAAGAGCGACACAAGCCTCGAAAAATAACAGCCCTCCTCATTTAAGATCACAACCCGGAACAACCACAGGCTATGAATGCACCTGGAACTCAAAAAATAGAATTTGTTCTCATGTAGTAGAAGGCGAATAGGATGAGCCTGATCTTTGAGCCGGTAAGTGATCGCCTGGCTATAATCCGCATTAAGGCAACAAGAAATGCTGCAAGACCACCACAAAAGGAAACTCTAGGTTGGAAGCCTTAGCACGGGTGGATTAATTCTAGCGCCTGAGCGAGAAACTCTTCGCTTATCCACACACGCCACCAATTTGCAAACCAATATCTCATCAAAGAAGTAACCGGAACTAGCATAGACTACTAGCCACCACCGGAGCTCTTGGAATATTGCTGAGCATGTAACTTAATTACCTATCGGGCCAGCCACCCTTTGAGGGTCTGAGATCGAGCTAATGCAAGCTTTCTACCCTTCACGTTACCGAGGACGTTGTATCCAGTTTACTAAACCAAGGCTTCTGGAGTCCGCAATTACTTGATTTCTAAACCGGAATCGAAGATTCTCTTAGCTGGAGCATTCCCACCTATTCGCTCGATGTGGCCAAGCCAGTGCAATCGACGGATATTTGCCTTCCCGACTACATCCACATCTTTATACAGCTCGTAGGGTTATATATCTTCTCTTCCATTCGAAGATCTGCTCCATAAAGCAAGGCTGGCAAGATCAGGGTTTTATAGAGCAATGATTTTGGACCTTCGAGTTAGAAGTTGGGACCCTAGTTGTTTGGAGGAACCGAAGTAGCAGCAGTTGCCTAAGTTTATTCTTCGTCGATTCTTCACTTCACAGATAAACCCTTCAGCACCTCAAAATTGTAGCTGTCGATTGTTAGGTTCTGTCCTAGATGGTGTTCGATGGATCGGTTTTCGGTCGACAGCATGTACTTTGTTTTATCCTCATTCATCATGAGACCAAGTTGTTTGGCTTGTTCTTCTATAGCAGTAAAAGCCTCACGCTGGGAAGGGGTGATGATTGTCGATATCGTCTGCATAGCCTATCAGCTGGGTGGATTTATTAAATATAGCACCTTCTGTGTTTACGCCGGTTCTTCGCACTATCTGTTCCGGTACATGCTTGGAATAATTCGGAGGTTTTCTTTCCAAGCTGTACGGTGCATTGCGAGTTCTCTAGCGTGGTGCGACATAACCGGATCAGTTTTCTCGGGATCCCGAATTCGGCCATCGCTGAAGTCTATGAAGAGCTGGTGAGTGGAACTCATTGATCTTTTCCATGATTTGCCGCAGTGTCTATCTATCGTCAGTCTATCGCCGATTGGCCGAGCTGGAAGCCACACTGGTAGGTTCCGATGAGTGTGATGCAAAACGGCTTTAGTCGTTCACACAGTACGCTGGATAGAATAATCTTGTAGGCTACGTTAAGCAGGGATATGCGTCGGTAGTTCTTACAAGACATAGGATAACCTTTCTTGAAGATGGAGCAGATAGCGCTGAGAGTCCAGTCGTTGGGCATGCTTTCGTCCTCCTTTCATACTTTTCAGATGATCTGGTGCATGCTCCTTACCAAAACATCGCCATCAGCTTGGAAGAGTTCTGACAGCAAACCGTCCGAACCCACGGCCTTATTGTTCTTCAGATTTTTAATGGCTGTGCCGGCTTCCTCTAGGCTGGGTGGGAGAACTACTTCTTCGTACCCTATCACTCTCTCCTGATCTTGCCCATCAAGGAGCTGTTGAAAATGTTGCTTCAATACATCCACAATTCTCTGCGGGTCGGTTACAAGATTACCGTCGGTGTTTCGAACGCTTGAGCTCCTGGTTTGTAGCCTGCAGCCAGGCTTTTAGCTTCTTTATAAAAGTTTCGCGTCTTGTTCTTGCTCTTCGATATCCTTGAGCTGGAAGACTTGGAGTGCTCTTTTCCCGCACCAACTTTTTCTCCTTCCTCCTTCTGGGTCTATACTCATCCCACGTTGGTCTTGATTGTTCTTTGCAACATCCTCTTAAATGCTTCATCTGTTGCCTTCTTCTGCATGCACTCGTCATCATACCATAGATTTCTTGTCGGGGGTGGCTGGTAGCCTAGAGTTACTTCAGCTACTTCCTGAATGTAATGCAGCATTGTAACCACATGTTGTTGGCTTTTGTGGTAGACAATGGCATATTGCAGAGTCTTTCCTCCAGTAGCTCTCTGTAATTTCTGGCTATCTCCGGTGTGCTCAGGGATCCAGTGTTGTACCTCTTTCTTGTTGTTTAGCGCAGCTTTCTTTCAATGGATAGTCGAGCTCTTCCCCTTTAAATGGCTGCACATTTAGAATATTCGACGAGTGTCTTGCGTCAATCATCACGTGGTGAATTTGTTTGGTGGTTCTACCGTCCGGAGTTAGCCAGATTTCTGTGTGGATTCTCTTATGAGGAAATCCAATGCTAGTCATCACCGTATTACTAGCTGCCGCAAAGTCAGTGAGTCCGAAACCGTTATCTACATATTATCATTTCGTTGAGGCTGTGTTTTACGACCACTCTAACAAATATGACCTCCTTACGAGTTTTGGCTTTGAAGTCCCCGAGGACGATTTTAACACCGTACTCCGGAAAGGCTCCGTAGGCTCTGTCCAAAGGTTCGTAGAAATCCTCTTTGATAGGGTTCTCAGCTTCATTGCACATATCAGGCTGATGCTGTAGAATTTCCTTTGGATGCGGGCCACAGCCAGACGATCGCTAATTTGGTTTGGAATCGACGAACTTCCTAATATGCGCATCCTAATATGTGCAACCTTTTGCGGCAGCTGTAATATATATCGCACTCCTTTCTTTTCATCATTACTGATCCTATCCAGCGTACGTCCTGGATCGCAGTAATGTCCGCCTTATACTGCGTGAGAATATTTTCGAGTTTTTGGGTAGCTCCTGGAGCGTATAATGTTCTAACATTCCAGTTCTCTCGTAACGAGAGTGGTTGGGCCGGTAACCCCACGCACAACCGCCAAATCCAGTCAGAGTAGAAGAACGTGCCCTCTTGCCAAGAACACGACGGAATACATTAGTCCCCTATTCAGTGGCTGCTGAGAGATAACATAGCTATCCAAGAGCGTCTCGTGGAGGCTGTATATCAGCTTGAACAGTACAGTGACAGGGATCGTATCTGACAATTCTCCAAGTTGAGTGCGTTCAGAACTTTACCCTGTATGTGCATTTCCATGTACTTGGAGGAGTTGAATCCATTAACCCATCCTAGGTGGCCCACGGCGAATAAAGGCGACCTTCAGCAAATTAATAGCAGCGAGGGAAGACTATCGAGCCATAACAAGGGGAATAAGGGAGCAAAAGAAGATCCTGGGTTAAAATAAATTGGTCTATGTACCCTGTTAGTTCAAGGAAACAAGTCAAGGAAACCTAGTCAGGAAAGCCAAGAGAACAGTGAATATTTTTAAGCACCACATCCAGAAGCTACTTAGTGGGCATCAGCTAGAGAGTATGACAGGGTTGTCAATGAAAAAGTCATCCCAGTATTCAAGAAGTTGGCTCAGTTATCAAAAATGTGAAGAACAACAAGCCTGCCAGCATCGATTGTCTATCAGCTGCGACAAATTTCCAACCAGGTATGGGTGGATGAAACCTTAGATGCTGTCCAAAATGGTCTAACGACAAACTGTCCTCACATTTAAAACCTAATTTCAGAAGACATGGCAAAACATTATTGGTCCATGACCTGGCTATACTTCGAAATGCGGAGAATGTCAAATTATCTCCAAACTTTTAGCTTGAAGAAACTTGGTTTTCTGAAATAATTTCGGCCATAACACCAAATTTGGAAGACTAACTTTCTTTTAAGCGAATTCTCGTTCGTGGTACTGCCTGCATTCTGCTTTGTCTAATGTGATCATTCAACTTCTTTTCCGTATAGAATCCCCTCCATTGAAGTGTTTTAAAATCTGTGTCCAACACTTCTTAGCCAGTAGTGTACTCGTACAACAAACCTCCCAAATATTGTTTCAACGAATCCTCCCACCTTTTGCCACTTCAGATCATCAAAGTGCTAGCTTGTTTGGTCGTGCAATTGTTGTGTAAATATTGCAAAACTAACCCACTTTAGATATGTACTTCGATTTGAACACCCTTCACTTACCATTGGCAACCAACAACTCCCAAAGGTATTGAGTCGTGGTCCATGCAATTTCTGGGTCACCTTGTGCCACCTTAATCTAAATCCGTTTCAAGACCGTCTTTCGATCTCACACAATCACCTCATAAACATCATTCGCTTGAGGTCACCTCCCACACCTCAGGCCCTTGTCTTGTGTCTCATTACATGCGGAAAAGGAACATCAAAAAAAGAACTCAAAGTTTCGTTTGCTCATCCATAATGCAAGAAGCGCTTTCAATCAATCTCAGCGGCATCACCGCACGCAGTAAAGTATCCACGAAATCGTCAACCAACTCCTCCAAAACAGACCATGAATCAGTGGTCACAGGGTAGAGGAGAACCAGCTTCGAGTTGTAGTACAAAAACAAAAAAACAAAAACAGTCAAGTTGATTGGCCCTACCCAATATCAAAACATCATCATAGCCCCCTCAGTTGACATAATGATGTTTTTATCTCCTGTTTGGATGTGGACCGCCTTGATTTGATTGCTGCCGTAGTACTATGTTACCTGCTGCCGCTGTTCCACAACCAAACTTACTATACTCGTCGTACACCGACTTTAATCATACACACTGGTTACCTCGGGTTTTGTGATGTGTACCGCCACCCAGAAGTACGGCGGACCTATGTTGGTAGTTACGCAAGTCCAGCCAGTTGAAACGAAACGAAACGAAATGAATTCATAATGCGGTAATGAGCCAATTTCTAGAGCCTTGAGATAGGAAAGATTCTCTGGGAAATCCTACAGATACCCGTACCGCTGATTGAGTTAACCTTGTTTTCGGGACTCTGGTTATATTGTGAGTGAATGGACTTACTTATTCCGGCATCAGTGGACTTTCTCATCAGTGTGTCGTGTGTGTTGTCATAATTCTTAGATGGCCTGACAAACGGATGGAGACAAAGATGATGAAATTGGGACCAATGACCACACGACACAATGTGATTTATACGGATGCGCTGATGATTTCGCTGGGGGTCCTTCAAATCAGTGGAACTTGTATCTGGGCAGGGTCTTCACCGATCCTTTCGATTTAGTTAAAGATCGATCAATGAGAGGAGGATGATGGTAATTGGTGACAACGGTAAAATAATCGGAAGTTAGCGATGGATTTTGCTGCTGAATGTGGTCATCTGAGTTTACTCATGGTATACCAGGTAGTTATCCATCCGAATTGGATCGTTTTTCTTGGAATTGGGAAGGTTGTTGGCTGAAAAACAGACATATACGAGTATGCGACTGGTGGCCGTCCGAATCAGAGCTGTCAATTTCATAAGTGTGAATGTCCCAACAGAGGAGAGCGAGGGTTTACGAACTCCTATGTGATGTGATGACGAAAAAATTATATTCGGCGACTTTAATGCCAGATTAGGAGAGGAGGGCGCCTTTTGGTATTGCTGAAGGCATGCAGCACAATTTGTATGGCAATGCATCCGGGAACGGATACAGCCTGATCGATTTTGGAAGTGGACGGAGCTTCTTCTAAGTAAGCCCATAATTGTACAAGGATATCAGCTGATCAAAACGCGGCAAGCCAGATTGATCAGACTGTGACCCAGTCTCCCCCAACCTCCCTCAAAATCCCTAAATTACCAGTATCAATGGCGGATGACCGGTGGCAATGCTGTAAAGATATCATCAGAAATTCCCCCTCTGGTGTGCCTGGTTTCAGCCGATGACATCCATGGATCGACGATAATTGCCGAAGGGCTCTGTTAGCGAAATATGAGGAGTACCATGCAACACAGCATACGGTTACGAGGGCTGAGTTAAGCGGTGCTGCTGAAACGTACCAACAGATGCAAAATACTGAGCAGAAGCTTCTCCAAGGGAAAAAGACTGTTAAGCGACAGGAACGACGAAAACACCACTATCTGGTAGGACACGCCATTCAACTCGGTCAAAGACGGAGAAAACTTCCGTCCATCTAACCAAAGTGAGGATAGCAATATCAATAGCGGCTGTACAACGACATGGATATTGTCAGAACCCTACCAGCTCTCCAACCTAAAGGGTCTTTGATTCTGACGTAGTGGGACAAAATAGAATATCAAGAATGCAGTTGAATGGCATCCTCCAACAACTTGATGTGTGTAACTGGAGGCCTTAAGTTTGACTGCGGCTAAGATAGTTTAGGCATACTTTTGCGAGCTTGGATATACGTTCGTTTATGTTCGTGATGGGTGATTGCTAATTTCGGCCTTAGGTTCGTTGGTTTCTGTGCGGTATGAGTCTTCTGAAATCTGACTGGCAATTCCAGATCGCCGTGAAGTTTCTAGGATATGAAACCACTGTATGCCGGTGCTCTAAGCATATTTCAAACTCATTTTTCATCTGGATAAAGAACTAGTCCATTGTACTCCCTGTAACTTACCTTTAATGCAATCTTTCGGTCTTTCGAAGAAAGATGAGTAAGCGCTTCACCATCCACCACGTCAACGCCGATTACCTGCAGCCCGATGCGAGCGCAAACCGAACATTCACTGAGGTAGTGCTCTGGTGTCGTTATCGCTTTCACAGCAATCGTTGCAGGATGTTATATCACTTGTGTCCAGCACATTTAAATGCTTAGCAAAAGTATAGGCCCCCGTCATGACGCCAGTAAGCAACCTGCAGTATTTCCTGCTGAGCAACAGCAGAAAATCCGCTGATTTCGAGAAGGATTCCTTTGGTCTGACAGCAACCTGGGGAGTCATACCTGTTCATTTAAAACCAAACTGTCATGAAAGCCTTAACCGAGGAAGCTAACGTAGGTTCGGGTCTTGAAAAACTCTCCTTTGTACCTTGCCTGGCAAGT
Source organism: Volucella bombylans (assembly GCA_949129095.1). Taxonomy (NCBI): domain Eukaryota; kingdom Metazoa; phylum Arthropoda; class Insecta; order Diptera; family Syrphidae; genus Volucella; species Volucella bombylans. Next base: position 10,783,678 of record OX422144.1, read on the forward strand.
TCATCGACGATTTCATTTCGCGTGATCCCATTGTGAACTGGCACTCAGACAAGACTCGCTGAATTCAGCCTTCCGACTGGGTTCAGTTATATTTTGCATTCTCGAACTGCAATAGCTTGGATTGGAAGTCGTTAGAGGGATCAGCAAGGCTCTAAGCGTAGCTTGACTGTCGTTACAAATACAAATTATTCGCTCCCTCCACCGGTTAATGGTCGCAACATATCATAGTTTTTTGGCATTAGGATTGCGTATATCTCCGCTTAGAAGACAAGAGTAAATCTAGCATTGTCTGCCTCCAAAAAGACACCAAGTCTGCATCTTATATCGATGACGAGACTACATTCCTTTCCTGTCTCAGATTCTGGCCAAAACAAGTCTAGGACACAGGGCAAGTCGATTTCGTATTTCTTCCACAGATGGACTTCTGGTGTCATTGCGTCAGATGCCATATCCATAAGACCAGAGTCAAAAGCCTGTCAGCGTGCAAGGTCATCTGAACTCCAGTGCGTGTTGTATCAAAGACCTGAACCTTGGTTGCAAAAGTTGCCCAAGTTTAGATGGTGAGAGTGGGTTCGGCACATAAAGACAAGCTCTCGTTGATGTGAAACCCCTTAAAGATCCAAAAATATAGATGCGTTTATTCCACAACCATGTATATTATGTGAAATTTTGTATTCAACACGGAAAGCCGGAAAGCCATAGGGATACACTAACATGCATGGAATATTGAAGGATGATATATTGAAGGTCGTCTCTCATCTGTACTCGTGTAGAAATTAACGCTTTCGAGGTACAGATGGGGATATGGATCATACCTAGATTTAATGGTATTGACAGTAGCTTTGTCTAAGCCCGCAACAAGAGAAGAGAGGTCCTTGTTTTACCGATTCTTTCTCTCTGATACGTCTTCTCCATATGAGAGTAGAATTTCCACTTTTAAATCTCGAATCCAGGGTTCTGGGTCGGCCTGAGTGGCCCGCGAAACCAGAACTGCTACCTCTGCTTGTTATAGCACTGGCCTTCCATTCACTTGAATTGCAGCCTTCGTTAGCTGCAGCATCGGTTTCATCCGGGCATCGTCTGCGGAGAGATCCATAGACAGAGCGACTTATTCGCAGTTTCAGATCCCCTCGACGATAGTCGATAGTACTGGCCGTACTCCCCTTCTGGAGCCCATTCTAACTTTTCGGTTTGCCGAGACAAGCCGTCAAAAATAGTATCCTGACCAACCACTGGTCTATTCTGATGGAGTTTAGCCGTAACGGGTATGTCCCCTCCAGTACTCTCTCCATCGTTCCAGCTCAATCTACAAAACGTGGCGCAGAAAGAACCGCAGGAGTCATCGGAATCAAATGTTTCAGGAGTTCGTGGGTCAGCGCCTAAATCGGCAGAGTTTTTGTTAGTATGTTAGTTAGGGCCTCCAAAATTTGTACTCCAGCCACGGTCGAAAATACCACGGGTGGATTGTCGCTATTGCGAGTACTGGAGTATTATGCCTTAGGTTCAATTCCACACTTTAACTGTACGAAAAACCCCTGTCCGTATCAAAGGTTTACTTTGGATAGCTGGCCTAGCAATGGTGCACTATGCCTCGAGTAATCACTTTTGCATGAGCTAAAGAACACTTTTCTTTTTAAGAAGAAACACCTGAGCATCAGATGCAAGTTTCCCAAACGAGCAGTGCAATCTAACCTTTTCGTTCTCCAGACAGACGCCAGATCCACATCGGAGATTAGTTTTGAAGCCATCCGGGAAGACTCCTTGCCTCACTATGACTCTGATCGAACCCATTGATAGGCACACGGAGAGTTAATTCATTCTTTCGCAGCAACAACATTTAGGGTGAGATTGGAAAGAAAATCGAGAAGATTTGCAGAAGACAGTCGGCGTGCAAGGACATTCAAACCCCAGCGGGTGCTTAAGCGGAGATCACATCTGCACTGAGCCTTAGACATGAATATCAAGATTAATCCGTGGGTGTGGAGCACAACCAGGCGTGCTAGGATAACCGCCTTACATCGAAACCATACCGTTCTTCTTCTCAAAGCCATATGGATTCAAAGGACGTTCTTTGGCGGCAAACACCATATATTCCCGAAAGGACCTTTACATTGGCAAAAAGAAGACATGCGGTATTTTTAGTCCAAAAAACTTTGTTATCCAGGATGAGTCAGACCAATCAGCTTCCTACTACTGGACTGCCTGTGCTTTGGGACACTAAGTCATTAAGAATGATGGCTACATCGTCTGCATATGCTAAATGTAGATGTTAAAACATTTTACCGCGTTTAGCAGAGAGTCGACCAATATGAACCATAGCAGAAGAGACAGGACGCCGCCAGTATACAGCAGCCACCATCTGGGTGTTATTCATCAGCAGTGCTCTTATCTATAAAACTAATGATTCGTAAGGCCATGTTGTCTGACGGAGTTACACATGCCATTAAAAGTAGCATTATCCAAAACACGCTAAATGTCGATGGAAATGGCCAACGCGTATCCCTTCTTCTCGAATGCGCCTTCTATCCTACCTCAAATGATTTTAAAGCGCACTCTAGCAGGATCTTTCTCGTTGGTAAGCATGTTGCATCTCGCAAAGCAGTTTTGCGCATGTGAAGCTCAACCATACTCTCAACGGATCGGTCTAAAGATCTTGGCGAGTATTTTTTTCTGATTTTTGGTAAGCTTCTTGCTCGATATGTGTGCTAATGCCAGCGCAGATTCTAGGCGACTAAATGCCAAGGAAAATGTAGCGCATTTGATGGCCTCATCTATCACCACGACCGATGAAAGATACCTGCCACCGAAAGTTGTATTGCGCCCAGCCTACTTGCGGCTTTATTAATAGGAGTTAAGTTGGAAGTAAGTCTCAAGTTCTTTCTCAGTATAGATAATCCAGATCATCTGAGCGTTTCCATTCTGAGTAGAACTTCTTAAGAACTTGGTGCTGGTTTCACCAAGTATTTCGATCTTTTCACCAGAAGCCCATTCAAGAGGCTTAAAGATTCAAGGCTTCCTCCAATTTAATCTTAAGTTGTCGCTTATGTAGTCGCTGCAAATTTGGGTTTCACGATGAAACGAACAATCTGCAGGAGTTTTTGCTGGCTAGAGACATTTGCTGACGGTACCATTCTGGACAGTATGCTCTACCTTTCGTTTTGTTCTGAGGTTAGGGTTGTTCCTTTGGTTTTACGCAGATTCCTCCCCTTTAATCAGGCCGAGATCTCGTGACCATGTTTTACATAGTATCGTACTTTTCAGCCGGTAGTTTCCTTAACTTTCGTGCTGGAGAGCGTTAGGTCGATCACTTGTTGATTTACTTTCTGATTTACTTGGCTGAGAGTCAAGTCACACATGTGTACACATTAAGGTTTAGTCATAGAGAATTACACAGACGCATAACGTGGGATTTTTGCGGAGACGGTCCGAAAATGTCGTGGGTTCTTTGGTCCCCATAATGCACCTTCTCGTTGTACAGTGCTCGATTTAGTCTAAAAACTGCATCAGTTAGTGAGAGCGTTGACCGGAATCCTTCCATCTCGACTCGCCATCGTTCTCAGTAATCAAGACTTTTACGAGTATGAAGCAGTGCATGCATGTGCATGCTTGCAAGATTCAGTTGGCACAACATTTGAAGCCAGTAGACCATGTGCAGTGATTTTTCAAAGAAAATCGTCTTCTCAGCTGATTGTCAGATGAAACAGAATTGTCGCATTTGGGGAGCTGAGAATCCAAGAGTGATCCACCAATGTCCCATGCATCCTGGGCTGACGGAGTGACCTGGACCGTTCTGCAATGCGGTAACCGTCAATGGCTAAGATAAACAACTTCTTCCAACCTTAAATTGCTGAAATGGATCTGAAAGGTTTCAACAGGATGTATTTTATAGTTAAAGTATATTTAGATTTAGTAAATTTAACGTTATATTTAAAATGTATTGTAATCTAATTTTGAACGAATGTAGAGTTTAAAAAATAAAATTCTCGGCCTGCTTGGATGCTGTTTACAATTTCTTGTTCTGGTAGAATTCACGAATCAGTTTTCTTCAGGGATTTAGCCTCGCGCTTGCACTCTGCAAGGGTAGTAGACAGTTCTTTGTGGGGATTGGAGAGTGCTTGCTCTTCACTAACAACTGTTTCCATTTCTTGCTTCTTTTTTTGACGGTAACGAGTGGCCGCATTTTTATTTTGTTCTTTCTTACGGTTTTTACGATCCTCTAGTCCACGACCATAAGGACGTATACGTTTCTTAGCGAGACTGCTGCTCGATTGCATTTTACCACCACCATCGCTGGACGACGATGAGTCTCCGATCACGGAGGAAGCCGACGAAAGCGATGATGATGAATTTGATGGGGACGTTGGTGCCCAATCTTCATCGGTTTGTGGTGGTGGCGACAATGAGGATATGAAATATTGATATTCAGTGTTATCATCATACCAATCGGGTAATTCTTTTGCACGATTTTTAACAATTTCATCAACGATTTGACAGTTTTGGGCAATATCAGATGATTGGGTTGCACTATATGCATTTGGTGTGTAAGTAATTGGGGTAGATGGGGATGGCAATGTGACATGGAACTGCTGCCGCAACGGTACTAGCAATGATTTGATAAACTTCAGGAATACGAGATGTCTGCATATCATGGTGTAGCTGTGGTCATTGATGCTGTTGCTGTTGCTGCTGTTGGGCAATCTCTTTGACATCCTGGGATTCCTGTGGCGGCGATTGTGGTGGCGTTAGAACAGGCTGAGGAGGTGATTGGGGTGGTGTTAATTGGGTTAAAATTGCTGCATTGTTATATAATGGTTAGCTGTAATTTTCTCCTTCATACGGATTTTGTACTTTTGTTACCATAGATGGGTGATGAAAAACTGATTCAAAAACTGACGACTCAAAGTCAATCATTTGTTGGGGTGAAGATGATTTAACTTCAGACCATGGTTCTTCCTTAACAAACTCATAGACGAGTTCTTCACCATGGTTGTAGTCATGACAGACTTCCGATGGACTATTTTTTATATCTACATTCTTATGTTCTATGAATAAAATATCATTTGCAAAGTTATCTTCTAATAGCCAAGTCTCAACTGACTCAGAAGTCGGAAAGAGCTCGCTGCTGGGCGGCGATGTTGGTTCCATTTTGCCGTTCCAATATAAATCCTGTGGAAGAGCTAACGACTCCATTGTCAAACCTTTCGGAATCATAATTTAAGTCCGATATTAAAAATGATATTAATGATGTTTTAAATAAGAAATCGGAGTCGTATCCTGATGGTAAGCTTGGTTGTTGAAGGGGCGCCATGGTGGCAATTATTTTTGATAGCATTTTGATAAAATTATTGTGTGTAGCACGCAGGGTGCGCTTGCTTGCTTTATGCAAAACAACTAGAAAGCCATTTTCACCTCAAAATGAACGCAGAAAATTCACGGTACACTTTAATCTTTTTCGGTTTCATTGGGAAAGATGGAGCAACCTGCCACACAGCGATCGAAACCATGGAATTATTGAAGACGAAATTTGAAGGGACAGTTATATCGCACCGTGGCGATATGAATTGACCACCACCTTGGGTTTTTTTTTTTCAAAGAAAAGGGAGGGTATAACCCAAGAGCAATTGCTGAACTGAAAGATGAGATTGAGCCGACACTATGCCAAAATGTTATCGAAAATTTCGTCAAAAGGATCAACGTGTGCAATCAGTCACGAGGCGGTCATTTACCGGATATTGTGTTCCATACATAACCACCATGTCTACACTCTTTCTTAACACGTTCAGCGCCATGTGTCCACGGGTAGTACATTTTTGTACCACCACAGTAGACCGCCATGTCCACCGGTGGTACATGTGCCTATATGACTTTAGTGCCATGTGTCCACGAAATGTACATGTTTTTTATATGCTGATCGTTTCTCTAGTCCCCCAGTACATTCGAGAAAGTTTTGGGTCTATCAAGTAAGGTCCTTATGAGTAAAAACTTAAAAACTTTTTTATTTTTGTAAGAATTCATACCAGTATACAAAGAAATAAGGAACAAAGTAAATTTTAATGAAAAAAAGCTTGTAGCTGCGTCGCATTGGACGAAGATGGTGCTAATTCGTTTGGCATTTTGCGGGCATACGCAGCTCCTTGTTCTTGGGACATATTTTTATAGCACACAGCACATCGTTTTCGGATAACTCTTTTCTGTCTAGGCACTTCCTGAAGAACATGTTTGCGCTATTTTCCAGTTGCAGTACACGTAAGCGGGACCAAGAGTGGTAAAGTATCAGATGACTTCCGCGTTAAGCCTTCGACGAGTTTTTCCTTGAATTTGGTTATATTCATTTTAGTGCCGTTTATTTTGTTGTATAGAACGAGAAAGTTTTCAACGGATGTAGCAGTAACCAAGTGGAAAAATACGCGTTTGTACCACTTGAGTGTCCGGCGCAAGTACGCCGAATATGCCGACATTTGGTCGTTTATTGTAGTCGACAACCATCGCAGGTTTACTGATGACCGGTCTGCTGGAAGTTACAGGCACCAACGAATTATCGTGTTTTGATCTCAGCATCAGAATTTCCCATTTATCTTTCCACTTCATCAGAATGATTTTATCCTCGTTCTCCTCAGCAAACATTTCGCCTTTTTTTAGTTTGGCCTTTACGACAACTTTACTGGGTTGTTCTTCTGATTAATTCGAAGAGTGCCGACCAAATGGGTTTGTCTGCTGACCAAAGACTTTGCTAATGAAACTCTGGTGTACCAATTGTCACAAAACAGAGTCTCCTTCAGCTGTCCAAAAGGCCATCCATCAATTCCATTACGACTTTCTCTGCAACAGATAAATTGTCCACTCTTTACTTTCCAGTATAGACTTTCAAAGCCCACGTATAGCCGCATTGACCACAAAGTTTGAAAAGCTTTATGCCGTATCTATGCCTTTTGTTGGCATTGTATATATATTGAGGGAAAAAAATTCTACCACGAAATGGAACATTGCTCTCGCCAATACAAACATCTTCTTCAGGAGTGTATGCTTCTTTGAATGTTGCTTGAAGCAGCCCTATCAAACTTGACAGTTTCGACAGCCGATCATTTGCAGCAATGCTATTATCCGCAAAGTGCAGCATTATTAACAGAAGCTCGAAACGGTTGCAGCTCATGACTTTGCTCATATTATGCTCATAGAGAGGGCTTTTAGACCAATAATCTCTGATTTGTGTCAGACGAACAAGACTCATTCACTGAATCAATCCCAGGAACTTGCGAATCTCTGGAGCTGTTGTTTCGGTTCATTTAGGCAACCTTGACTTTTGACGCGATGATCCGGGTGGTTGTTCCAATTTTCGAACAGCGAACAGCGTCTCAGCAATGATGAGTGAGGTAACTTCGTTAGAAACAAAAAAAATTTTTTTAAATCAAGTGGATCCTTTCCAAACAGCTGTTCATGAACGTCACATGCTATGCCATGAACCCGCAACAGACTGCCATTAAAGAGTGGATGTTTGATTTCCATCAACCGAGCGCGTGAGGCTAACGCAACACTACGTAAAAAAGGGATCCACCTTCATCGTTGTAGAACCATTAAGACCTTAGCACATTCACTCCAAAAAAAGGTAACCAATTTCCCTGTAGAAAGTGAGTAGCACTTCATAGTCTATAGCGCCTTACACGTTCAAAGATCCTCACATTCCCACAGTAAATTCGCTATATCCTCCTCGGGTTACAATTCGCTGCAGAATCTCCAAGTATTCCTTTCTGCCAAGGCGTTTCAAAGCCTTCTAGCACCTCCTATCTTACTCCCGCATATTGAGTAACAGCTCCGGATTATCTTAACTGCAGCCTATCCATTGATGTAGATGGTGATATTGATTATATTCACATTTGATCTGCTGCCCTAATAGCAGATATACGAGTAGGTTCCATTCGAAAGACATTGCTTGTATCCAGAAGTCGCATACTCCTTCTCATTCCCTTCTGTCTTGGACCCATCTGCGTAGACAGCAATTAAGGTTGGCCCTGTTATTAGATCTCTTTCCTTTTCAGCATTGTTCGCCCTGCCCTGATTGTGCTGTGTCCAATTCTGTAGTGCTTGGAGTAATTGATGAGTCGAACATACATGTCGCCAGCTCTTTATTTTATGCACAAATCAAGAGAAACAAGATTTAATAAGCCGTCCAGCGTTTCGGTTATGGACATACTTGGCGTTCATTGTATCATAGTTTTCCGAGTGTTGTACAAGCAATGGTACATAGTATGCTGTCATATTTCGAAACAGCTTCGCATTAAATTTATTTTCCGAAATCAAACACTCATTGGTTTGATTTACAACTTTATGCTTGAATGAGTGCCCAATTGACTACTGTTCTGACATTTAAATACAAATAACTACCAAATCTGTCCAATTCCAAATCCCCAACACATGGTTCAACTGCTGTTAGCATTATGTCAGCAAACAATCCAACATCCACCGCAGCAACCGTTCATCTATCCAGGCCAATACCAATATCAACATCACTTCATCCATTAAATTTTCAATTTGATTTTACACAATTTTCTGTGTTTGACATTGTGCCATTGCGTTAAGAAACAAACAAATATAGACACACAACACACTGGCTGCACACACTATACACACACTATACACACAGAACACACATTTAACACAATTGGTGTAGATATAGCGTCAACCTTTCGTGCTTCTATTAAATGTGGAATCGTCCATTAAACAGCCCCCGCCCCAATTATACCACATGACCACCTAAAACATACTGCAACCACCTCCTGCAACAACAGTTCTTGTACAAGGATAGAACAAATGTCAATTTATTAAATCACCTGGATTAAGGTAAATCAATTGCCCTTCCGGTTCTCCGGATGCGACATCCTGTTCATTGAATAATGTGTGCAATCAGCATCCTCTAACATCTTGTCAGAGCCAGAAACATACGACGAGTATATGCAACATATCCTCTGTGTGGTATGTGTTGGGATTTTACTCCGACCATCGAGCATTGCAACCTCCTCAACACACACACACACATGCGAAATGAACAACACATTGAGCCAGCAAATGTCATCTCATCATCATCATCCTCGTCGTCGTCGTCGTCATAATCCTCGTCAACATAATGATAATGTTTGGTGACACAATTTCAAATCTCGCCACTCGAACGTTAACATTTTGATAATTAGATTTTAAGTGAGTGGTTGCTATTTGAAACAAGGACTCTGCAACCGGATTGAATATTTGAATTACAATTCCATCCTTTAGTGAAAGGATTTCGGTTTTGACAAGCCCTAAGGGATGGCAACTTTGAAGTGGGATTTCTCACAAACTTCAGTCTGTGTGATGCTTTGCGAAAACATAAATGCCAGAGGTGGTGGTGGTGTTCTTCATAGAAACGGGCATGTACGAGTAAATAATCTTCGATCCTTTGAACTGTGTTCTACAAAGGTAAATACACTTTCAGATGAAGGGATAAGGAGGGCCGATCTATCGGGATAATACTTACCACCGACATGAACTTTGCACTCACACCTTTGAATCTCTCACAAATCTGGATAAAACACCAGACAGTATACGGGCGGGCTAGTTTCTAGTACGCGAACGCGTCCACAGACTGACCACGAGCCTCAAGTCTACGGCAAAAGGGAATTTTATGACCCTTTGAATGCAGAAACGAGATCCAGGACTTCAAAGCCAGATAAAAAATTGTTAAAGGCTTACACAGTGCACAAACATCGGCTTTTGACTGTTTAATTTTGTAGTAGTTCGCACAAAGAGGACAAGTCGCACCCGATTATCACGACAAGAATCTACAGAGCAACTTGGTAATTTTCAGATTGTTTTAGCACATCAAACATTGTGTCTGTCCATCAACTTTCACTCTCACCTCCACGTGGCATAATCTGGGAGCCTGACTCAAAGTAGGCTACTCAATCCCTGCGGGACGTCATTGACGGCTGGAGACGAGACTCTCAACGGAGTCATCCCATACAATATGGATCAGGGGCGACATCCGCGGCTCTAATCAGATTGAGCTACTTTGTTCACACCCTCCTCTACAGCTAATTTGACATTTTCAAAGTCCTGGTTTAATTTATTCGGCTTAATACAAGCTACGAGTATAACTTACAAATTAAACTTAAACTAAAACTTAAAACTAAGGTTGGTGGGAGTGGTGCAGGAGAACGGATTTGAGGTAGGGAGTGGTGCGGTGGAAGTCAACGACGGTAGGGTTTGAGTTGGTTTGACGTAGCATATGGGAGATTGGTTCGTTCGCGCCATAGGAGGTGTGGTGGGTTGGTAGATAGAAGAGTCGAGGGGTACGTAGATTACAAGGGTTAGTGTTGTGGAAAAGGGAGTTGTGGAGGGACGCGCATTCAACGTGACCTGAAAGGAGTCGATGAATGAAGAGAAAGTCTGCTGCATCTCTGCGATCTTCAAGGGTGTTTAAGTTGATAAGGTTGAGACGGTTTTGATAGGGGGGCAGATTAAAAGGATCGTCCCAGGGCATACCTCGAAGAGCAAATCGAAGAAAACGGCGCTGAATGCTTTCAATTCTCGAGATATGAACACGATGATATGGGGACCATACTTGATTGGCGTACTCTAGGATGGGGCGAACAAAGGTAATATAGAGGGACCTGGTCACGTATGGGTTGGTGAATTCTTTGAACCACCGTTTTACAAAACCTAGTGCAGAGTTGGCTTTGAGGATTATCTCATCCATATGTAAACGGAAGTTGAGCTCGCTGTCAAATGCCGAGGTCGCGAAGAGACTGTACGGAGGAGATAGGTTGGTTATGGAGAAGATAGAGTCGGGGAGGAGATTGCATTTGGCGATGTTAAGTTCCAAAGAATTTTTGAAGCACCAGATCGAATCAAGATCTTGTTGAAGGAGGAAAGAGTCATGGGGAGAGGAAATGGTTTTGAAAAATTTGGTATCGTCGGCGTAAAGGGAGACAGACGAGTGTTTGATGACCATATCGAGATCATTTATAGTTAATGTAAAAAGAAGGGGACCGGGATGGCTGCCTTGTGGAACTCCAGAGGTGGCCAAAAATGGAGCGGAGTGGGCTGACCTAAAACGAACACTGTAAAAACGGTTTTTGAGGTAAGAGGATATCCATTTCAACAGTATGGGTTCAAAGCCGAGGGCAGACAATTTAAAGATGATTAACCGATGAGAGATTTTATCGAAGGCTTTGCTAAAATCGGTTGCAACTACATCGACTTCATTGCCATTCTCTAGGGCAGAGAGGGGAAAGGATACGAATTCAACGAGATTTGTGGTGGTTGACCTACCCTTTAGGAAGCCATGTTGTCTAGGAGAAATAAGTGATTTGCATTGGAAGCTTAGAGCTTCATACAAAATACTTTCGAAGAGTTTGGATATATGGGAGAGTTTAGCGATGGGGCGATAGTTGGTTATTTCATTCTTTGATCCTTTCTTGTGGATCGGGTTTATGAAGGAGAATTTCCAAGCCTGAGGAAATGAAAGGGATAGACGGAAGAGATTAGAAAGGGCAAGGAAAAGAGAGCAAGAACATTTTTTAAGAAATATGGCAGGGAGGCCATCTGGGCCCGGTGTGAATTCGTCATTGAGTTGGTGTAATTTATATTCGATATAAGACGGGTAAAAAATATGAGAGAGAAGTGGGCCATTGGAGAAGTTCAGTAGGTAACTAAAATAGGATGGATCTGGTACAAAGGAGTCGTTGGTGGATTGTTTAAAAAATGTGGCAAATAGGTTGGCAATGGTGAGTGGATCGGTTGATGACCTGTTGTTGAAAGAGAGGGAAGGGGGGTAACCATCGGACTTTCTTTCGTAGTTAACAAATTGGAAAAAGGACTTAGGGTGGTTTATAAGGTTGACTTGCGCATTGTTAAGGTAGCGCTGGTAAAGGGAATCGTAAAGTTCGGTGAAATGAAGATAAGCTAAAAGATAGTTGGAATAGTCGGTAAAGGATCTGGTACGCAGGAAAACAGCCCATAACTTATTTCTCTGATTTCGTAAGGAACGAAGCTTGCGATTGTACCAGGGAGGACTAGTAGATGATGATTTAAGGCGGGAAAACGGAACGTAAAGGGAAAAAGAATTAAATATTTCTTGTGAAAGTTAAAGAGGGATCTGCTGAGATATTCACTGATTTTGTGAAAGTTTGCTTTATGAAAGTCGTGGGATGAGAGAGAGTGGACTGGAATGAAGAGTTATGAAAAAATGAAAGTAGAAGGGAGAATGGTAGTGAGACAAAGTGAGACTGGGGAGTTAATTGGATCTGTTGTGAAAATAAGGCCTAATTGCCTGTCCATAAAATTGGATATACCACTGACTTGGCATAGACTTGAGTCTGTTAAGCGATCTAAGAAGAGACATTCCTTAGCTGAGTTGGCATTTGAAACGATGAAAAACGATTGATCATCATCCACTGTAGCTGAGGAAGATTAAAGTCGCCAAAAATAAGGATACCATCAATAGGGTCTGACAGGTCAATTAAATGATCGATCTCATCAATAACAAATTGGTAAGATTCGATAGGTTGAGCTGGTAGGATGTAGCAACATATAACGTAAAGGGACTTAAGAGGCAGTGATATTTTTATTGCGACAAAGTCGGCTTTAGAGGATGAAGAAATTGTAATGGGGGAGTAAAATAACCTCCATAGCAGTGTCAGGATACCCCACCGTACAAAAAAGAAAACAGTTCAACAGTTACAACTGTTACAACTGTTGAAATCAATTCAACAAATAAAACAAAACGATTTCCGAAAATTTGAGCTTTTATTCTGTCGGTTCAGCCGGCTACTTACTCGTAGCATCGGTAAACGATGACAATCAGCTAAATTTTCCCAACAACATTTCAATTCTACAGTGCTGCCAAGTTCGCTTACACTCCCCCCTGGTAAGCTGGGTTCCGGACACTGGTTACCATTCTCCTCGAACTTACGGACATCTAGCACTGCCAACTTTATGGAAGGTCGAGTGTAAATGCCTCCTCGCGTCTGTACAATTGCACTTCGTACCTCTCCGTCTTTTCCCTTCAGCACTTTGAGCACCTTTCCCTTGGGCCATGTTTTTTTTTTGCGTTTTCAGCGTCAACGATGAGAACGATATCTCCTTCTTTGATTGGCCGAAATGGCTTAAGCCATTTTGTCCGTTTTGTCAGCTCGGGTAAGTATTCGCGCAGCCATCTTCGCTAGAATGCTGTCGCATATCGTTTAGATGCAAGCCAATGCTTTCTAACAACTGACGCCTTGTCAATCACATCCTCGCTCAAGACTTCTCGATTTGAAGAACCAATCAGTAAATGGGTTGGAGTAAGTGCTTCACTATTTTCACAGTTGATCGGAACATAGGTCAAAGGTTGTGAATTAACGATATTTTCTACCTCGGCCGTCATGCTCAGTAGAAGTTCGTCGTTCGGATTAATCGTTCGGATAAAACGCCACTTTAATTCCAGTTCAAATTCCTTAGCAATAGTATGTTCGTTGCTCCTCACTTGCGCCGCGAAAGTTGGCGCCATTATCGGAGTATACCTCGCACGGCATTCCTCGTCTTGACACAAATCTTTTAAATCCTGGAATGCACGAGTTGCTTGAGAGACTATGTGCAATTTCAATGTGGACTGCCCGAATGGTCAAGCAGGTGATCAGCATACCCCACCTTTTCTCCAGGTGTCTTCCCACTTTAACGTAGAGCGGTCCAAAATAATCCACCCCTACATATGAGAATGGCCTTTTAAATGGTTGCAAACGTGCAGAAGGTAACTGGGACATAAGTGGAGGTTGTGGAGTAGCTCTTTTGTTCTTACAGTGCTGGCAGTTCTGTTGCACAACGTTGCCGGTTCATCGCTTCGGCTATCAAAGGTTCTTTGGAAAGCCGCCTTTTGAGGCAGAGTAACCTCTTTTCAGCCATAGCCTTACTGGATGGAAGAGAAAATCTCTTGTATTTCCAAAGGAGAGGGACCGCGTATCTTTCGCGTAAGCATACGCTCCTTTCTTGATTTGCACAGCTCTTTCGTCATCGTTGGAACGCATGCCCTTGATTTGTTTTGTACCAATGCTCTCTAAGGAGAAATAATTCTTGAACATGTCATGCATCATCTGATCAGCCTGAATTTGACATTCGCAAGTATGAAAGGTATATTTCATTTTGTCGTTTGAAAACAGCCCATTGTCCCCTGAAATCGAACCGAACAGGGTCCAACCAAGTCTTGTTTTTATAGCCACTGGTTGAGTTTCGTTCCCTTTGCGAGCCTTTAACGGAATGCCCAAGTTCCAATGTCGCAGGCCGATCAAGATCCGCGGCTTTGCATTGAAGTATGATTTAAGCGGAATATTCTTCACATGATTTAAATATTTTGTTAGCTGACTTACGTCGAGGGTTTGCACATGTAGTGGACTTGACTGTGTGCACATTTGGAAGTGAAAACTTTTTTTTTCCACCCTGTGCCGTTTGTTTGTCGTCCATTTCAAGCACAAGGGGTCTGCTTCGACGTCAGCTTCAAGTGCGATAGCTAATTCCTCATCGACAAGGGTCACCGAAGATCCGTCGTCCAAAAAGGCAAAGGTGTCAATTTTGTTCTCCCTGAAGTACAGACTCACGAGAATAATTTTGAAAAGTATAGGATTTGTGTTCGCCTGACAGATCGTGCCTTAGCACCCGGCTGAACCGCGGTATTATGGAGGAGTGCATTGTGTCTAAATGTGCATCCATCAACAACCAACAGCCTCGTTATACGGATGGATAAAATGCTGGCAACCACAGCAAACGTTTTAAGGACAACAAATTCTGGTTTTTCACATGGAATGTTAGGACCTTTAATAGATCACTTGGTACTGATATTACCACAATCCAAGAAGTTCAATCGGATAAGCCGGGCAATAAGCCTATGAAAAACTACCACGTCCATTGCTATGACTGCTACATAGAAGGAAGACGACAACGACTTTAGTAAAAAGTCTTAAGACTTCGCCTTCTTCGAAATATAAGCCTGATTTGCTTTCATGACCCCACATAGGATAAGGATGATCGCATCAAAGACCGAATATATGCTCAGCTATGACACGAAACATTTTCCTAACAAAAGGATGGGTAAAGAACCCGCCTTTGAGCCTACATAGCACCACATCCGACAATGAATCCAGGTTTTTAGAATTTGTGGCAAGAGGTAGCTTTCTAGTAGCCAGTTCGCGGCTCAACATCCAAAAAGCGACTTGGTTATCCCCTGATTCTCTACCATTAACTGCCTCAAAGCGATGGTTTAACGTCGAATGATTACTACAATACTTCATCAGGGCCAACTTCGGTATCAGTATCAGCCATAAGGTCTACTTAACAAATTAAGCAACGATGACCTAGTCATCATCTTTAGGGGCAGAGAGACTGACGAAGTCACTGCAGTCCTAGACAGAGAGAATATATCCATAAACCCAAATATGGCTGTCACAGTGCCTTTCACTAAAAGAAGAAATAAAAACTTAGGTAAAGTTTCGCTTAACGATATACTCGTTGAGCACTCGGATGAGGTCAAATATCTGAAAGTAATCTAAGACAAAGGGCTTAACTGGAACTCTCGCTTAAACAACCAATGCTTGGGAGACCTCTCCAAACATCACTCACTGGATTTATGCAATGGTGGTCAGGCCCATCAAAATCACGCAAAAGACCTGCCCCATAGTTGCGACAGAAGCAATAATAGGACTAACGCCCCTACACTTATATATAAACAAAGTGGCATTACGCAACACAGCAAGTCTGGTACAAATTAAAGAGTTAAGTCTTACCGATCACCCGCACCTAAGCACCTTGCTCTCCGAAATACCGAAACTTGATGTGATCTGCGCGGTAACAGACCGCCTTCAAAGAAACATT
Source organism: Volucella bombylans (assembly GCA_949129095.1). NCBI lineage: Eukaryota > Metazoa > Arthropoda > Insecta > Diptera > Syrphidae > Volucella > Volucella bombylans. Next base: position 10,799,545 of record OX422144.1, read on the forward strand.
ATTCTTCAATAAAGGCTTCTCTACGGAGATTCCCAGCAAAGCAGCATGGTAGCAATAACCCAGCAAACAGCCATAATGGCATAAAGTGGTATACGGATAATTCTAAAATGGAATCGGGAGCCGGACCTGGAATACACGGGCCTAATCTAAATATAAACATAGCTATGGGCAAAATTCCCAGTGTATTTCAGGCAAAACTCCTCGCCATTCAAGTGTGTGCCAACCATATTCACAACTCTGGTATCAAGGGCGCAAATATCCATATATTCACGGACAGTCAAGCAGCTATAAATGACCTTAGCTCGCACACCATTGACTTCAAATCAGTCATGTACTGCTTTAGAACTCTTCAAAAACTAGGCTCTAAGAACAAAATCAATCTGTGGTGGGCTCCTGGTCATGGGAATGAAAAGGCCGGCGAACGGACCAGCACTCCTAAATCAGCAGAATAGCTCAGGTCTAAAACAGGCCAAACGAGCCATCCTCGTCTAAATCTAAGTCGGAATGACATCAAAAACTTATTAGGTTACCTCACAGGACATCACGGTTTAAGGTTTCACCTTAACAAAACTAATCTAGTCGACTCCCCGGTGTGCCGACTTTGTCTAGAAGAAGACGCGACAGCTGAACACATCGACGTCAGACACTTCTCCAGAATTTTGGATGTCTGAATTTCCGCGAAGTCAACATTTACTCCTTGTTGCAGCCAGAGTGAAAATTGGAGGGGTTGTTAAGGTAATAGCATAGAATAAGGGAACATCTGGAAGATACACTCGATGCCGAAGAAGCAGGTTGCCGCTCTGCAGCCTTCAGTGTCGACCACATCAATACCCAGCGAATCACCCTTCACCTGCTGTTTATTGATTTTGGAAAGGCATTCGAGAGTGTTAATAAACAGTTAACCCGACAAACTAATGGCTATTCTCAAAGCCACCTATGATGGATGTCATGCTCTATATAGAGGGAAGTTGTCAAAGAAATTTGAGATCCAAAGTGGTGTCCGACAAGGTTGCATTCTATCACCGATACTTTTTTATTGGGGAACTGCGATATTCTCCGCTCAGTCTTGTCTGCTAGAAACGAAGGAATTCCTTAGAATAAACCTGCAAACATTCGTTAACATGTGCCGTCGGACATCTTAATGGTTTTCTGGGCTAACCGTATCTCTAACTAACATCTGTACCATAGAACGGGTTAAGAGCCAACAAACACAACCATCCAATAGCGAAATTGGCAGTGGATTGATCATGCAATGCAAGGGAATCCCTTCTCGCAAGACTGTAAAAGAACGGGTCGGCCCAGAAATATATGGCACAGAACAGTTGAAAAAGAGTCACATCGTATACGACAGCGCGTAGGCGTAGTTGGGGTCCTAGTACCCAAAAGGGGAAATAGGACGTAAAAGATAAAAAAAAAAAACAAACGAGGGTTAGATGCGGGGAGATGAGTCAACATCTAGTTCATCAGTTGCTACATGCCCGTTGGACAGGCCATCGATAAAGTTCCTGGCGGTTTTAAGTTCTAAGTTCTAAGTTCTAAGTCATACTGAGGGCATTGCTAGTAGGTTTTGTGAAGGAGTTCGTGAAAACGTTCTTCAGTAGCATCGTCTATGTCTTTCCTCTGTGTGTTCGTGAGCTCATATCAGGCTGATATTACCAGACTTTCAACGTCCGGATAGATCAAAATTTCTTATCCCAAATGGCGGTGCTAGCTGCTCTAAGGCTTTCTAGAACCTCAGCCAGTTGAACAACAGCCGAATATTCCACATGCCGATGGGTCTTCGACAGAAAATCCATTCTTGTCCGAGGCCGTTGGTTGCTTCGGAGTAATGGAGTTTTTACAAGATCTGGTAAATGAGCGAATATATGTGTTCCTTGTATCAGCGCAATAGAGCACATGACTCGGACTGTTATCATCTATCCTGAATGGTGTTCATGCTCGGTTTATAAGAGTCCAAGTCCTTAAGTTAATTTCCGAAGATCAGTTTGTGTCTATGTCTTCTGGAAGGAAATATGTCCCGAAACCGATTTTAAGCAATAATTTTCAAGATATTAGTGCTACCTCAAGACTTTCTTTGGATTCTTACTGTCTTGAGCCCCAAATATGTCGTCGACTGTGCGTTTCGAATGCAGACAACTATGACACATCATCAAATTGTCGCCAAACGAAGCAGATTTGAAAAATAAAAAAATAACCTCGTAGGACTAACCATGACAAATGTCTTCCTAAAACGATTTTCGACACCAAATTCAATGCATTAGTCAGCGTAATTTTTTCTTGAAAATCCTACTACAAAACAGTGACCCTGAGTCGCCACAATCCCACGCTGTGAAAGAGCATTCAATTGTATCTACTCCTCCCATGAACTCATACAAAACACATCCATAACCTCCATAAATATTCTCAAAACTATTTGGCACAACTCCAATCGAAACTCGACGCTAAAACTCCACCAACTCCCTCCAAAATATGTTAATGCTACTCCATTCAGTGCAAAATTATGACATACACTAACTTTTCACAAGCAGGCAACTCTTAACTATTTTTCATTCGCCAAAAACTGCATAGTCATCTCAATGTCACAAAAATGCCACAAAACCACAATAAATGCGGGGCAGCACCACTGACACTACACCAAAAGCACTTATGGAGGAAAACCTCATTCAAATCACAGATATCCGACCGCAACAACTGAACCACTAGACTTTTGCTCCCGTTTCGGAAATTACAGATAAACCATTAACCCGACCAAACACGCCGAATCGATGTTAACCTCCATTTAACAACCTTCAATTGGTTTATTTTTTTTTTTAACATGGAACTACGCACCACTAACCAGAATGAGGCAATAAATTAAAAACAACAAACCGCAGAGAGATCAGTCCTGGTCCGACACTTGAATGCGTGGTCATTACATCCAGTCAGTTGGTTAGTCCACCTGAATTGGGTTCAAAATCCAACTCAAACCCAATGTCCGAACAGTGTCCAACTAATGAGATAATTGTCCGGTTTCGATAACAAAACTAACTTTTCCATTAAATCCGGGTTTGAGACCACCCATGGGAGGATTGAGGGACAATCATTCATTCTCCTACAGACAGACTAGTAAATTTATGGAAACCACAGCGGAAAAGTTTTGCTTCAATCCCCCCATCCGTATGGGTTCGTACTTTTGTTCGTTCCTTCGAAGGAGGAGGATAACGAAGACTAGTAACCCCCGGGTGCCATTACAACTTTTGCTTCGACTTTTTCCCCCTGGAGGAACTTTTTGAATATGCTAAGTAAGTGTTGCGAGATGTACCCGGGCGCGTCCTCCAACACATCCGGAGTCCTGTTTATGTAAATCTGACGACGACAAAACTATTCGTATAAAACTGCGAAACTACCATTGTACGAGCTGTATCACCGAAGCGGTAGTATCACAAAAACATGCCATCCCTCAGGCATCCGTTCTGTAGCAATAAACCGCTTTCGGTCTATACTCGTAGAGCCATCTGTAGCCCTTCTCGTCGCACTCTGTAACAAGTTAAAATATGCTTCGGTTTGCCTCAAAAACTACTAACCAACTACGAGTATGTGCTCCTCCTCCGGGCGGCAGTCTCTGAAACAATGACTCGAATATGGGGAGTTGGATCTGTTACCAAACCAACCCTTATGCCTTTGGCCATGAAAGCACAATAACATTCCTTTTGTTCTTCTTTTTTTGATACCTTCTCCGTGCAATGCCAGACCAACAAAACATATGTACTTCGATGTATTTCGATGGGATGCTGAAGCTGAAGCTCTGGATCTGAATTACGGCTTCCCTTTAGTAATTCGCTGCGCGCCGTCTCTTCGGAGCCTCTTTAAAAAGCAATTTATTTGAAATTAAATCTTTTGTCTTGCTATTGATGATTTTCTGGCCAATGCCTCTGGAGTGTATTCCCTTGAATTAATTCATTTGTCGGAGTTGTTGTCATCATCATGGTGTCGAGTGCCCAGGAACCAGGTACCAGGTACAGGTGAGCTGCACACGTGAATCCAATTAAAAACTCAATCTCACTCACCCGATGTCCCACTGAGCCACCCTCTGCTACTTCTAGTTCTGCTTCGACACCGGTGCCCTAGCACTCTTATATACTCGTACGTTCATTTCAATTACTCCACAACAAAGGGCTTGATTTCACGATATAATGAGACACAAACATTCCATCGTTTCCATGAGGACAAAATGGGGATCAAGACCGCAGAAGAGCAATATGAAGAGACAATATCCTCTGGGGATAATGCTTCAAACACAAATATTTATTCAAAGGATAAAAGGGAAATGGAAACGTCCACTTCAAATTCAAAAAAAAAAAAATCAAAAACAAAAAGGCTACTCTCTCCTCCTGAACAGGGGTACAAGTCAATTCTCGGACTCGTCATCGTTGTCGTTGTCGTTGTGATTCATCCAGTGAGCATCCACAGCAACTTTCACTTTGGATTAATTCCCTTTTGCCACCCGTCACCCGTCACTCAAGCAAAAGCTTCCGCTTCCGCTTCTGCTCCTCGTCCAAATCATGTCCTACATGAGCCAGGACATAGCAGTCATCATCATCATTGAAGTGTTGATTTGTTATACTACACAACCATCGGACTATCCGACCATCCGGCCACCGCAGACACCCATTCCATGACACCTATGCCTCTGTACCAAATTCTAGTCACAGTAATGTTGCCACTGCAATGTTTTCGCCTTAATCACATGGGTGGCACGGCGTTAGGTGTTATTTTGCTCTTGCCCTTGGTATTCTCGTTAGGTTTGCTGCAGGGGTTGGCTGTTTATGAGTACTTCATTTTGGATCGACAATCTTTCACTATGTACCTCCCATTCAATTGCGATTTCATCCCCATCTCCCCTTGACTGACTTTCCTTTCCCTGCCTTGTGTCTGTATTTTATTCGCCAAGTCTCTCCAACACAAAGGAACCAAACTCATTTTACACCACATCTTAGCCATTCCATTTGGTGGTAACCCTCCTTCATCACTTTCTCCGGTAGAAACATTAACGAAAATCCCAACTCCTAGCCAGGAGAAGGCGGGCGACACACGAGTACGGGTATGAGTAGGAATCCTCGTAGTATAGCGTAAATTTATAGTCCTCAAGCGGAACACCCTATCGTTGGTGTTGGTATCCTACGTTCGTATCAGATGTGATGTGTTGTGTATGATGGGATGTAACGGTTTTCTATTATATGATACTTGTATGCCTTCCAGGACATAGTATCCTTAGCAATCCAATCACCGTTTGGTATACCGTTCGGTGGCTGATGATGATGCTGTCAGAAGAGAGATTGTAACAAACGAACCGCGTCTACCCCATAAAGAGTTCTAGTCTCATCATTCCGAATTTTTTTTTTTTTTTTTTTTTTTATCCTTTTTGGAATTTAGCACGGAAGCTCTTAGTTGGTGTTTCGACTTTGTGGCTCCATCTATGTAGTAACGGCGGGCGGACGAGTGGTGCAGGGAGATGGGAAAATGGTTTCACGTTTTACGTTTTTCGTCCACCGAATGGGAATCTCGTCAGGCATGTAATTAGATTTTGAAGGAATAGTTGTAGGAAAGGATGATTGAAGGGATTTGTGTTCAATAATTGAAATCGTAGGATTTTCGAAGATTTATGCATGTTTGTGTGGTAGTGGAGGGAAAGAAATGGAAATGAGTGTCACTTCAAAAAGTTTTCACTTTAATTTTGACATCTGTGCAAAAGGAAAAGTGTCCTTTTTATCCTTTCAATAAGAATAAAGACATCTACCTGAAAACTTCAGCTCTAAACACCTAAACTGCACCTATTCGGCAGTTTCTATAAAACGTCTTAAAAAACTTAGGTGGAGCTACAGTCTGGAGTGAACCTTGGCCTCGACCGACCTGCCTCTCTAACTAGCAGAATCTCTCGCCAGCTGCCTCCAGTACAAGTACAAGTCGGTTTCCACTTAAGCCACCTTAGATGCGTTCGAACTCTCCTACTCCACCATTCGAGGTTAGACTCGAAAACTGTGTCCATTTACTCAACATTACAGCGACATCGATCTGTACAGCCCACACAGTTCGTGTGTCTTTATTTCCGAACAGCCAAGTGCTTCTTCATCCGCTTTTGACAAGGTCCAGTGCGCCTAAGAGCAGAATCGGGATAGTAAGGGTCTTGTATGAAGGCAGTTTGATCTCAGGAGGTCCAATGCGTCCGGTATAGTAAGGATCTTGTATAAAGTTAGTTCGATCTTACGAGAGAGGGTTCTGTCAATCCTAATTGCCTCCTAAGCCCAAAGAAACAGCTGCTGTTTAGAGTACTACTTTCCTCCCTGAAACAGGAACACCTCTCCATTTCTTCAATCGCACGCTACTTCTGCCTGTTTTATTCCATTCTTTTCTGCTCATATGCTCCTCGTTTGTGCTGCGTGTACTTGCCTACATTCATTATCAGCGAATTCCTTGTGGCTGATCGACGTCGAATTTTGGGTATCTAACTTGGCTCCCTTATGCCTGTGACATCCGCATTTGATAATGGACCGAGTTGGTGTTGGCCCCTCGGAAAGTTCGGACATCCAGAATGTTGGACGTCGATCGTAATATGATTAATCTGGTTGAAGCTTGATTGATTCGGGGATAACAGAGCCGCTTTATGGATTTTGAGATGTGGGAGTGGTTTGGGAGATAAAGATTTTATTTCTCAGAGAAGATACCAGCTCCCATCTCTTCTTCGTTATTTGAGCAGTCCGTATAGATGTGGATGGACTCTTTATCAGACTGGGTCTTGACGATTCAAAGTAGTAGCTTTGAATCACTTATCGAAGCAGTATTTGGTAGTGGTGTAGTCGGTATCTTCTGGGATATGTCCTAGGTTATCTAAGATTGTGGAGCTCCTCTTGTCTATATAGGATCACTGTGAAAAGTCTTTCAACCTTATGGCTGTAGTGGAGCGACACTGATGCATATGCAGGCCAGACGGTGCACATTCCCTAGATTGTGAAGGTGAATTGCTTAGTCCAAATCAATTCTCCAAACAATAACACCATGCATTAGTATGAGCCTTATGGCAGCTAAATATGTTACAGCCAGTGCGTGATACGGGGTTGAGTCACCCCATTTCTCCCAACTGCTCTTTTACAAGAGTTGGTTATTATAGTGGCTTTCCTTTCTTGTATATTAGACTTCCAGGTTAGTTTCCTATTTGTAATGAGACTAAGGCATCTTGCGCATTTGTTGTGAAAAGATATTCGGTTTTGTGTGGATTGATGGATAGACCGAAGTGACTAGCCCACTGTTGTTCATTAGCTCTCTGAAGGAGTTGGGGAGTTTTCCGGATATAGCTGTCGCAACGTCATCCGCGTAAACAATCACCCTTCCTTCTCCAGGATTCTAAGTAGTTCTTCTACTAAGTTCTCAGTTAATGAGAAACGGAGACCTCCTTGAGGTGTATCCCTGCAAACAAATCTTCTGGTTGATCGCCCGCACAGTTCAGTGGTTTAACCAGCCCTGTGATTTATCAGCTTTCCAAGCGAAGTCTCAAGTCCGAGCATCGAAAGTGCGATAGCGATCGCCGCTAGTTCAAAGTTGTTGAAGGCTCCTTCAAAGTCATTAAAGGCTACCAGACAATATGTGCAATGAGTGTAATGCCGTCTCAATGGAAGCTGACACCAGATTAACGTCAATGATTGCAGTGAAGGTGAATGTCAATCAGTCTTTCGAAGATTTTTAGGAGAAGAGACTATGTGATAGGTTGCAGAAAAGCTTCCGGGATTTTCGTTTGGATTTCTTTAGGGCCTTCTTAAAGAAATTAAAGGATTCTCCACATAAATGCTGTGGCAAAAAGACGTCTAGTATTAGTCGGAAGACTTGTGATGCGGTCCATCCATAGGGTAAAGAGTAACCACCGGATACCCTCCAGCGTATGATGATATCCGAGATGTTGTTGGAGACGAGTGTTAGATCTAAAGTTTACAACCGACATTACAAATGGTAATGGAGGTACATAAGTGCTGAGAATATATTGAAATAGTGGCTTACCTTCAACTTCGTTGATGCCCGTCACAATCCAAAATATGTGCAGCACTATGGTTCTATGCACCTACGATCGCCAACTTCAAGTTGTCCAACGGAGGAGAACCCTGATGATTATGGGCCAGACAAGCCGAGGCTATCCAGTAGCTCACGATCAGAAGTTAAGATAGCTCTTCGCTAGAATACAGGCTCTACGTTTACCTTTCCTTCTCAAGCATAAGGGGGTGAGGTTATTTCGTATTAGACGGGATACCACAGCTATCGCTGAATGCATCAACCTCTATCGCGGTTATATTTCGGACCTCCTGGTCAGAATGCAAAAGAGGACGACCTTATACCTCATCCAAAGAGAGTGGGTTAAATTTCATTGGTCCAGCTGGTAGACTTTGAGAGTAATGGCTTTGAACACATAACTGACAACACCAGGGATTAATGGTTTATAGCGATTATCTCCAATCTAGAAACGCCTTAGGGTTCCTCCAGCTCTGCGAGATTCCAGCCTTGGGTTAGGAACGAAGACTTGCATACTTTAATAATTTCCAGTACTGCATCTAGATCGGAAGATTCCGCTGGAACCCAGGAGCGCGTTCTAGGACGATTTGCAAACTGGTCGGTAGAAACGACCTCTATTACGCTCCTGGCCAAACATTGGCTGCTTTAGCTATTGCTATCTGATCTCTGGTCGGTGAATCTTTATAAGATTTCTTTGCCGGGTTGTCACGCAGAATTTGGCGAAAGTTAATTGCCATCTTAACTTCCACCTTCCTCCATTTTTCTGCAGTTATACTGCCGTCGACATCATTATTTTCAATAACAGCGATAATCAGACTGCTTTTCACAACTTCTCTGAGAGGATTTTAAAAAGCAGAGGCCGCTGCAGTCTTCGGCCTCTTCTGCGCGCGGACTTCAGATGACTCGTGCAGGGATGTTAGGCGCTTGGACGTTGTGTCCGTTCTAGATGAGCCAGACTAAATCAGTCTGTCTGATCTCTTCTCTTCGAAACGGTCCAATATCCTAAGTGCATTTCGCCTCCTGTGATAGTGAATTTTGGAAGATGCGTTAGCGCCATTTAAGGCTGACCTAACCCGGTATAAGACCGAGATGGTCGTAGAGGAGGTGGTATCTCCTTGCTCCAGTCTATTGATATCACAGTGACTGAAGATGATATCTAGGGGCTCTGATACTAGGTATCTTCTCTGAGCACTACCCAACATGCAAATCCCTTTGCCTATCTATACACTGTACCGTCTTCTAAGACGAAGTCTCAGCTATTCATCTGGCCGCTGATAGGATCAGCCTGAATTCAATACCCTCTGCAGTATTAGGTCGTCTACTTCGGCCGTCTCATTGTTTTGATAGTTCCCGTTCTGTAGTTTACCAGTCTTACACCTGGCAAAAGCTGACATTGGTACTACAAATGCATGTAGCGCTAACTGGGCTACCACACGATAGTCTCATTCAATACCGGCTTTTTTTTTAACGAGGACTCAAAAGCATCGAAAGCCTAAGGGTCAGTGTGGGACTAAAAACATGTCCTCATCGTCCGGACTGGAAGCTCCTTCTGGAACCACCGTTAGAACGTCTCTTGTGTTTTACCTGCTATGTACCTTGCCATCGCTCACCGTCAATCCACTGATACCAATTCGGAACTGTGTTGCCGGCACAAGCTCCACCCTTGGTAAGAGTCGAGGCCTACCTAAAACCTCTTACTGCTCTTAGGGTCGCAGCACCCAGTACTTATTGCAACTCTACATTGGGCCGAAATCCTTCCCGCGATTTTTGGTTTGAACCACAGCCACCATGACGCTCCCACAAGGGGGCCTACCTCTAACAAGTCTGGCCCTGACCGAGATCCGGGGGGATCCTAACTCCCATGGTACCGTGATACCGGTGGTTCAGCCGACAACAAGACCTATGACCGGCAACTTGTGACTGATCGAATCGTAGCAACCTTCGGTAGCGTCATCTGAAGATGTTTACGATAAGACCAATACTTTGCTCTGCCCCCGTTCATTATTAGACAATGTCATTAAAGGGCGAAGCCTTTATAATTGGGCGGGGGCCCGGAACCACCGTTAGGTATTTCGTCAGAAGGATGTCCTGAGCAAAGGCTCAAAGTGTTCGTCTAGTCGTCTCTGTCAAGTTTGTGAAGAAGTTACTCCTCGCTGAAATCATCAATGTAACGATTGAGTCTTCAATAGCCTGCCATTTCTGGGGGCTACTTAACGTACTGGGGATCAAGCTGAAGCTGGTTAATGGAGCTCCTGATGTGCTCGAATCGAACATGCTCCCCATTCTCTATTGTTCTCTCACAGTTTGGACAGTTAGGATAAGTTTCAATGCCGAAGCGATGGAGATAGCCTCGAAAGCAGCCATGTCCGCTGAAGGCTTGCGTGAGGTAGTAGTTTACCTCTACATGCCTCCTCTGCAGCCATTCATCGACGTTGGGGATTGGGACATACGTCCATCTACCCTTCTGGTAAAGGCTCCATGCACGAATTGTATTACGCCGGGCATCCTCTTTTGGCAGGTTGTCTCGTCGGAACTTCTGCAGCTCTTCCGCTATCATGTCAATCGGCGGCATGCCGGCTAGAATGCATGCAGCGTCATCAGAGACGGTCCTATATGCGCGCTCAGGTGGTGTGTGGAAATTATTCAGGCCGCGTAAGAGCGCGTAACTATTGCCGATGCCCAGATGGGAGCAGCGTATAAAATCACCGCACTGGTGACCCTTGCTAGCAGTCTTCGCTTACTAGACCGGATGCCCGATGTATTTGCCATTATCCGGGACAGAGCCATCGTGATCCTGTCAGCTTTACATTTTACTTGCTTTAGATGCTCCATAAAGCAAATCCTTGCGTCTAGGAGGACTCCCAGGTATCGGTTTCCATCTGTTTCCGATACCGAAAAGACAACTTCTGAAACGGCTGGGATAATCAGACTCTAGTCTAGCTGGTTCGATGTTCGCTTTCTATTTAACAACAGCCATCTGATTTCGACATAGATCGTGTACTTTTGCACGCCCTACATATTTTAGTCTCCGAAGCCGTCACAGATTAAAATGTTCGTTCTATTCCACCGAGTAATCCTTCGTTGTGAAACACTGTAAGATGCTGATCCTTGTTACATTACACTGGCAGCTGCTGGCTAGCAGTTTGAAGGATACTGATGTCCTCAAAATCTTCTTCACATTTCAAAATACGACTACTGTCCATAGTCGATAGCCAAAAATCCTCAACAATATATCACTCCATATTCGAGGCATTGATTGCCATTTCCGTGAAATAAACCCCCGGCTACAAAGAGGCGGTAAGTAGGCCTTACTTTGATGTTTTCGCTTGCTGAGGATTTTACTCTTTTTTTTTTTAACCAACTTACACGCGTCAGAAATCGGTTATTGCCCACTGAAACACCTGCCTTTTTCTCGCTTTTCAGTGTATACCCTGGAACTCGAACCCTGAACCTCTGTCATCTACAAAAGTTCTTCCTTGAGTGGCTAAATAAAGTTGTACTGGCTTTGGTCTTCTTTGAAAGTGTCTGCATTTCTGCAGTTGGAATGGCATAAACGAATAGCCCACTTCATCTACTCTCCTATTTATGAAGTGGAAAGCGAAGAAGCAATGCCGTTGGGAAAAATTTGACAAAGGAAAGGTGATAATGACAATAACGTCCAGCCAAGAGTGCTTTGATGCAATAGATACCGAGACAATGACCATTCCTTAAAGACGCCTAGACTTATACCACTTTAAGGATCAAATATAAAGGACGGGGCCGATACTTAAGCAAAAGCTGATTGTAAACATCTTTGTTGGTTGACAAGGTCAGACATAACCCTAGGACAAATATTTTTCCAAGACAGAATGGTCGTCCTCACCATTGTGTTTGTTTGCCAGTCGTCGTTGTGTTTAAGAGAATGTGCCTATTGAAAAAGTTACTGACACACTCCATTTAAAAAGGTTTCCTTTCACTAACACCAATCCCAAAGCCAGCTAAAACTTCAGTGCTCCCCAGTCTACTTAAGAGAATTGTATTCATCAGTAAAATGTTTTTTTTTTCTTTTTTGGTTTTTTGTTTGTTTGTTTGTGATTTTTCATCGATTTTGCTATGGATTCAGTGATGGTAGATACTTTCATCTCCACTCATCGCATCCATCAATTTCAATCTCTGTGCTTTGACCCTCATTCATTCGAATAAAACCAAAACACTTCACTCGAAAAATGAGTAAACCCTCCTCTGTCATTGAAAAAATAACCGCCTACCCTCCCACACAAAAAAAAAAAAAAACCGAAAACATTCGAAATCACTGTGACAACATACGAAAGAGAGAAACATCTCCATTTCAAAACAAAGATCAATATCCATACGTCCACACAACGTCTATCCAATTTATACTCGTACATCCCCCGGTACCAGCTTTTTCTTCGGCAATTTTTCAAAATACCACCAAACCAAACCACCCCCGTCTATCGACGACCGAACAATGTCAGACACAAACACAAAAACGTCGCCTTTCGCTCCAAATGGATATAAATGAGGAGCCGCACTTTGTGCAACCCTTACTAAATTTTTATTTTTTTATTTTTCACTCGCATCTCTCACGACATAATCGAGTTGTATCCATGGTACGAGTATATGTACCTACATCATCCGCATACAGAAATTCGAATTTGTGACAATGGCAACCCTTAACACTCGAACCACAACCCCACAAACCTCAGCCATTAGGCCTGGTCCAACGTAATTGCGTAAGGTAAGTCCTATTAGAAGCCTTCCCATTCCGATGGTGATACGAGTACTCGTACATACTCGTCTAACAAAAATGAAAACAATTCCATTTTCCGTTATGTGTGGCAATAATTTCGTTTTCGACTGTTTTCGACATAGGCATGCGCTTGTCAGATTTGTTCCGAGAGATAGCTACCCCAAAAACAGAGAGAGAGAGAGAGAGAAATCCTCAACACAGTATCGTCAGAGAGTAAGTTGAAGTTTTCTGGTAAATGTTGAGGGTTGGCTCGTGGTGTTTTGGGGGCACAACATCAGTTAATCAGAGTGGAATCGAAGCATCAGCATCATCGGCAATGTTGCTAGGGGCCGCGCTTAAGCTATCTTTACACTCTCCCAGCTGATATGGTAAAACTCCGATCCGATACACCTTTCGGCTTGAGTTGAGAAGGAAACCGTTTTTCAGTTTGTGAAAGGTGCTCGCATTCGCAAGGCGCTTTATGTGCTCTCGTCGTGAATAGGCCCCCCCTCTCGGTATAAGTCGTCAGTTAGCAGTCAATACGATGCTAGCCAACGGCGGGAGTGAATTTTTGATGATTCTTTATCCATCCGGCAAGGGTGGTTTTCCAACTGCCACCGTCATCGTCGCCAGTTTCCCATTTCAGGGGTTGTTTGGTCGATTTGTCAATTTCGTCTGCTAATTCTGTTGCAGGAAAAAGTGATTCAAAGTTGTGTCGTTGTGTGTTGGATTTTTTTTTCTAGTTCTCCTTAAATGTGCTGACAAAGGCTAGGGATGGCGTAGACAACAAGAAAAAAAAAGAAAGATCCGAAAGTCATAAAATAAGAATGCGACAGTGTCAAGAAGAATACGCGTAGTAAATTTATAGTAAACGTAAACGTATCCGTGTCCGTGATAGTGTGCATCAGGTGGCAGGACAAAAGTGTAATTCGATAACCCCCCCAACTGTCAGACTGTGAAATGTAATCCTACAGACGAGACGACCGACACCAACGATAGCAACAGCGACAGCAGAAGTGATACGTTAACCGAGTGCGATCCGCAATCAAACAATGGAAATGGATGTGAATTTATCGTCGAAAAAAATCGCCGCCATCGAAAATGTAGTAAATGGCGGTGTTGGCATCAGACTCACCCCAAATTCGCCAGTCGCCAAAACGGGCTGCTGTATGATTCGATTGAATTTTCCACCCAAACAGCATCGTACACCGCAGGAAGTGTACTTTGAAAGCCGTGGCAAGTCGTGCAAGAAATTATTAAAATTTAATGGCAACTCGAACAAGGTTAGTGGTTTGAGTTTTCTGTGTTTTTTTTTAAATGTTTGCCCCGAAAATCTCATTCTCATTCCCAATCCAAAATTCAAATCCCAATCCAAACAATCGTCCCATCAGGCATCCATCCAACCGTGCAGTGTTGCAGTTCAAGTCTACATATTTATCTGCTCTCAATAATAATCATCTGCACTGTGTACTGTGCAGTGTATTAGTACTGTACAGGGAGAATTCCATTCCTCTGCACCCCTAACAAGAAGACATGTTATTATGTCAGGATATGAGTATGTCACTTTTGGTTTGGTTATCCTTCTATCCTTTATTCAGTTCAGTTCAGTTGAGTTTTGTTTTTATTTTTATTTTTTTTTGTTTGCCAGAATATTGAGGTATTCATGTCGTATCCTGGTTGCAGGATACCAGTAAGCTGATACTCATATGCTCCATGTACTCGTGTGTGTACAAAAATCCATAAAATATTTCAAAGGGGAAAAATTGGCAAAAACGGAACACTCTAGATCCTGCGGTTAAGTCTGGAATAACAACAGGGCGACCAAATCCAAACATCATTTGCATTTACCTCGCTGCTGCTCCATGCTCACTCTCTATCGGTGGAGACCTCCCCAAGGATATGACTTGGAATACGAATATTCGTACTAGTACTTGTACCTCGTACATATGGTTCGAGTATATGTTTTGGGGTTAACTGGCGGTTTCCCACCCACCCAACCTTCCTTCGTTCCTTCCTCATGTCCGCCGTCTTTATACTTTTTTTTCTTTTTTCTTTTTTTTTTCTACTGCATCCGTAGAAGCGTTCGTCAAAGGAGGTCGGTTTGGGTTGGTGGGGCACAGCATTCACTATTCCAACAAACGACTATCGTTGGCCATTCAAATGGATGATTGCGGTTATTCCTGGAATTTTTCTTTTCTTCTCCTTTCGTTTTCTTCATATTCTTCTGGCCAGTGTTTGCCTGTCTCTCTGTCTGTCTGTCATTCTACCTAGCCTTCTTTAAATTATATAAGACCAAAAGGTACAACGATGAATTTCTCTATATAAAGGGCAAGAATCCTCTGCCTACCTGTTTATGTCCTCGTGTCCAGGATTACAATTTTTTTTTTTTTTATTAAATTTTCTTCCTTGTGTGTGTTGGTGTGAGAAAAAAAAGCGGAAAAGGACTCTCTCAACGTTCCAAATTAAATTATGCCTTTCTTCCTTTTGTTTATTTTTTTTCGGACATTTCTTTGCTTTTCTTCTTCCTTTTTTCTGTTTTTCTATTTTTTTTTTCATTTTTTTTCGGTTAAGCATCCTTTGTGCATATTATGAATAAGTGGACAGGAAGAAGAAGAAGACGATGAGATGAAACGAAACAATCTGTAGAATAGGTAACTAGAAACCTGAAATTAAATTTCATACTTCTCTCAGTCGGTTGGCTTTTGGGCTCTCCTCTTGTATGTTATTCCATTTGGAATGTTGCAAGTTTGTTTGGCATATTCTGCACCTTCCCCTCATGTATTTTTGGGCGCACAATCTATAAGTCGACGAGTCCATGAGACTAGGACTCTCTAATGAAAGTACGATTGCAATTGGTCGACCACGACAATAGTTTGGCTTTGGCCAGAGCCAAAAAATATAATGATGCCCCTTTTGTATCCTTTTTGATAAATTAACAGATGCTTATCGTCATACCGAAGAGCTGAAGAAGTGTTTGCGGAAATAATAGGCTTTACGCCTAACAACATGATACAGGATACAGAAGATACGCAGAGGAAACATAGTCGTTTCGGTGGCGGCAGACAGTCTGACTGGAGTTTTTTTTTTTTTATAGAAAATTTAGGTTAAGTAGGTGAGGAGAGATGATAATTTTGGGTGGATATGGAGGATGGTAAAGTGAATTTATAGACCAATTGTTAAGTAATACTTATCTAGGCTAAGGATTTTCGCAAACACTTGTCACTATTAATCACTGGGATAATGAAAAGGAATGTACGACGGGGGTGATACTTAAGTCCTTGGGGATGTTTGATTATCATTAAGTGAATTACGAGTATGTATGTATGCTTTGGGTTAAGATTAGAGATAGAGACTTCGTATGTTGCCACGTATGTGAGTGCATATATCTAATTCGGTGCCTTCCGAAACAGACCACCCTTTCGTGGACATTGTTTATTATTTACCTACGATTCCTCTGCCACTTCACGCTTCAGTGGTCATTGCTATATTCTTAGTAGTTTTCTGTCACCTTCACCTCACATACTCGTACATACATGTATTTGTTATTTTAGCTTGTGTGAAATATTTGACATTTGAGTAGCTCTTCTTAGGCTTCACTACCTCGTAAACAAAGGCGAGAATCAGTTCGTGGTCAGACCATTGCAAGATTTATGCCTATACAGTTCAATGGAGCTTGCGTCATTCATAGCTCTTTTCTGCTATGTTGGTCTTTTAGTAGGTGCTCACTCCATTGCCAAAAGTAGCGATCGGTTAAGGGGCAAACAATTCCCATATTTGTGTCTGCTGCTCGAAGGCATCCTCCTTTTAATGCCTTCAACTTTCAGAATTTTCAAATACAGTAGAAAGCGTCCAGTAATAAGTTAACAGTGTAGGTGAAAGAGCCCTACCTTGTGGTCATTCTGAGGTACCTTAATGTCACACGAGTTGATGGGGTGTTACCGTGTATCTCAGTCTTTCCATGATACCTTGTCAATAAATTCTCCGATATTTCTCAGTGTATTCCACTTAGGTGTCTGTCTGTCTGAGACATATCGTCTTATTTAGCCCAAGTTCAGGAGAGCTATCAATTTCGCTTTTAGCTTATGGACCTCTCTTCAAGCGTCCATCACTCTAACCTACACAGCGCAGTCTGTAAGTCCGGAAATCACTTTTTGCAGTCTTCCCTTTGATCCTATCTATACATATAGGGTCTTCCAATAACTACTTGACAACTTTTTTTTTATATAAAACGCAAACCATTTGAGATATTTCAAAAACTTTATCATCGGCTTGAAGTACAATCAAAACATTTATGAGTGGAACTCGACTTCGTTCATATGGCCACCGCGGGCACGTTTGCAGCAGTCGATTCTTTGGACCCAATTTTCAACGACTCGAACACACATTTCGGCCGAAACGGCCGCTATTTCGCGTTCAATGTTGGCTTTGAGCTCGTCGGCGTGTTGGCATAAACCAATGACTTAACGTAGCCCCACAGAAAATAGTCAAGCGGCGTTAAATCGCACGAACGAGGCGGCCAATCGACTGGCCCATTTCTTGAGATAACACGCTCACCATACTTACTCTTCAATAAATCGATTGTAGCGTGTGCTGTGTGGCTTGTGGCACCATCCTGTTGAAACCATATGTCGTCCAAGTCCATATCTTCCAATTCGGGCCAAAAATAATCGGTCATCATGGCGCGATAACGCTGACCATTCACAGTAACGTGACGATCGTTATCGTCGACGAAAAAATATGCCCCAATAACGCCGCCGGCGTGCATGGTGACTGATGAAGCACATGTGGATTTTCACCCGACCAAAAAACGCATATTTTGCTTATTGACGAACCCATTGAGCCAAAACTGAGCTTCGTCACTGAAGATGATTTTGCGATGAAATTCATCATCTTGGCGCATCTTCTCCAGAACCCAATCGGAGAACGTATGTCGCTTCAAATGGTCCATCGGCTTCAATTCTTGAGTCAACTTGATCTTGCATGGGTGTAAACCAAGATCCTTACGCAAAATACGCCATAATGTGGTCTGAGCGATGCCCAATTTTTGAGAACGCCGTGGAATTGACTGATTTGGATCAGCGATATTTTCAACACTTCGACCAACCCGTTGTCTCACTGACACGGCAACATCACACAACGAATATGTAGACTCAAATTTTTGCACTAAACTTGTTATTGCCTGTCTACTAGGGCGAGAATTAAGACCGAAAATTGGAGTTAACGCTCTTAAAGTTGCAGTCACCGACTCCGAATTTCGGTGGAAAATTTTTATAATCTGCAGACGTTGCTCGTTAGTGTACTTTACCATGATGAAAATGTTGAGTTTACTGAATAAATTGACAGTGACAGTTTGATGCTCAGTGAAAGAGTGCGTTCACAAATTAAATTCAAAGTTGTCAAGTCCCTATTGGAAAACCCTTTATAATAAAACTGTAAGGTTTTTCTTTTGTTACCTAAGGGCATGAGAAC
Source organism: Volucella bombylans (assembly GCA_949129095.1). NCBI lineage: Eukaryota > Metazoa > Arthropoda > Insecta > Diptera > Syrphidae > Volucella > Volucella bombylans. The sequence goes on from OX422144.1 coordinate 10,817,774, forward strand.
CGCTCTATAGATGCGGGTGAAAATTTTTTTTTAATGTTTCTTAAGACTCCAAGAAGGACATAGGTAACGCCATTTTTTTTTATAAAAATATGCCTTTGAGGAAAAAGTCAAATCTTTCTCGAAGCTCAAAACGTGATAGGACAATTCGTCAAGCCCGATCACACAAAACAAATGAAGAACGTCACATTAGGTCAGGTACCGAAGATGAACGTGTTGCTACAACTCGCATGTCACAAACAAACACACATCTTCAGTGGATCAATAAAAACAGAAGTGGGCCAAAGGAATTAATTATGCCGAATTTACTGGTATCGGTGGAATGACCCGGGCCTGTGATCATTGTCAAGCTCTTAAATGGACAAAAGTGTCGAATGGACTGTGCTTCTCAGGCGGAAAGGTAAGTTTAGATATTTTTCAAGAACCACCAGAACCCTTGAAATCCCTATTGACTGGGGATCACATAACAGAACATCGCGGTCGATACAATTACCCTAGCACTAACGAAGTCGCTATTGTTTTGGTGGATCAGGAGTGTGATAGGCAGGATGCTAACGTTGAGGAACTGGGGCGGTTGGTAATTCTACCGCTACATGCACGAGCGCACACAAGATGCATTTTGCTATGTAAGGAAGTATGGGCGCCCAGACCTAATCCTAAGTGGGACGAAGTCACCCAAGAGCTTTTCACAGGTCAAGCTTCTTATTATCGACACGATGTCATAGCAAGAGTTTTCCATTTAAAACTCAAGATAGACTTGCTGACAAAGGAAAATGTGTTCGGTGCGTCCTTATGCTTTATGTATAGTGTTGAGTGGCAGAAGCGTGGTTTGCCCCATGCGCACATTCTTCTATGGTTGAAGGAAAAAGTCCGTCCCAACGATATCGATAATAGAATTAGTGCGGAATATCCGGACCCTAACGAAGATACATGATATCGTAAAGAATCAAATGTTGCATGGTCCCTGTGGTACATTGAATACCAACTCTCCCTGCATGCAAAATAACCGCTGTACGAAAAAGTATTCGAAAGCGCAGATCCAACAGACTGTAACAGGAGAGGATGGGTATCCATTCACTTAGAGGGCGTACAACGCATATATTTTGACCCTGGGAACATAACAGAGCTGTTAGACAACTACTACACATATGATACGCAACAAGGTATTTTTAATCGTCGAAAACGAGGAGCTACGGTAGAAGGTGTTCCAGGCGTGTTCAAAGAACTCGTTATAGGAAGGGTCTATACAGTTCCTCCAAACAATTCGGAATGACGAGGACCTACTTCTTTCGCTGCCTTGCGAATGGTTGAATATCCCACCTTTCAAGATGCTGACCGGGCGCGAAATATGCTGGATGACGACCAGCACTGGGACGATACGCTGGCGGAGGCATGCGACAGAGAAAGCCCACGTCTCTTGCGCCATTTGTTTGCCATAATGTTGGTATTCTGCGGACTTTCTGATACTGCTCTATTGTGGCAAAAATATCAACAGAGTTTGTCAGCAATTTTTTTCCGAGACACGAGGCAAATTACTGGCGGTGGCGAACTGGACGACGCGGTGTGGGATAACGTTCTTAATTTCTGTTTAAAAATTATACAAGATACAGTTTTGTCTATTGGTGGTAATCTTCTGTCAAAATATGATTTGCCCGAACCAAACTCAGATGGTGAGCGTGGTAACAGAGAGTATATATCCGAAAGTTCGAGACGGTGTGCCTAGCCTTACAGCAGAGCAGAGGAGAATTTTCGATCGTCTTTGTCAAAGTGCCACTAACAGCTTTGGAGAATTGTTGTTTTTAGATGCACCCAGTGGAACCGCAAAGACTTTTTGAACAAGGCTAATACTAGCGCAGATACGAAGCCAAGGTTATATTGCATTGGCTGTGGCGTCGTCAAGAATAGCAGCTACATTGCTGCCTGGTGGCAAAACTTCTCATGCAATGTTTGAAATACCCATACAATTAGACACAACTGAAAGTCCAGTTTGCAAAATTCCCCGAAATAGTGATAAAGCTTGAGATTTCCGTGACTGTTCTCTAATTGTTGAAGCCGTTAACAGAACCTTGCAGGATATACGACAAAATGATCGACCGATGGGAGGCATTACAGTGCTATTTTGAGAAGACTTTAGACAAACGTTGCCGGTAGTGACAAGACGCACAAGAGCTGACGAAGTAAACGCCTGTCTGAAAAATGCAAGTCTCTGGTCCAGTGTTATTCAAATGCACTTGACCATCAATATGCGGGCACGAACAGGAGGTAATCCAAACGCACAACATTTCTCTACCGAAGAACTTATCTCATCCGTTTACGGTGATATATCGCAACTAACAAACCGTGAGAATTCTTGGCTTTGTGAGCGAGCTATTTCATCGCCTCGGAATGATGAAGCTGCAGCTATTAATAACGAGATATTGACACGTGTTGATGGTCAAAGTGTAGCATATACTTCAATCAACCGGGTTATGGACCAACAAGAAACAACCAACTATCCGGTGGAATTTTTAAATTCGCTTTCTGCGTCCGGGCTTCCATCACATACGAGTACATTAAAATTAAAAGTGGGTGTACCTATTATTCTCCTAAGAAACTTGAGTCCGCCAAAGTTGTGTAATGGCACCCGACTTAGAGTTACAACTTTGCAACGAAATCTGGTAGAAGTGGAAGTGTTGACGGACTGCGGTGCCGGCGAACATGTATTTATCTCTCGAATTCCGATCATCAGGCGTACCGAAGGCCTGAACCTCACCACCGGCCAAAAGCATCATTTCATTTCATTTCAGTAAATGAACAGATAAAACTCATGCGCCCGGGAGCATATGAGCTGCACTGTATATATTGTCTAGTTATGTACCACTGATACCGACCAAATTGCCCTTAGATTCACCATTTTTTTGTGACGTACCCTGGTTATACTCTAGATCCAAAAGCTATATAATATTCTAGGGCTGGAGTGGTGGACCGCTCGAATACAATACCTTTCGTAGCAATGTCTAACCTTCTATAGCTCCTGCGAGTCGTATTTTTGTCCTAGAGAGCATTGTGTCTTGAATATAAAGAAGTTTGGCTTCCATCGATTCTGATCCTATCATCAAACAATAGCCTGTGATGGGCCTTACTATGCACTTCCTATGCATATTTTCTGCCAGGTAGTTACAGCCCTTCGGTCCTTTTCTAATCCATACTGCGCATGCTGCTTTCTAGGTCAAGTAGGCACCACCTTCATACAATTAAAAATACTTTTCCTACCAGCTGATCCAGTCTTTTCGCCTACTTTACGGACACCTAGGACATCATTGCGATTTGAAAACCAGCATGAAAACACTTTTTGAATTTGAAAACAATCATATTCAGTGTTTCATCAAATCCGTTCCGGACTGTTGCCCAGACGACAGAAATTATTTTTTCCGCTTTTCAGTGTATGGTGTGGGATTCAAACCCAGAGCTCCTCCTTAGTATTCGAAGAACTTGATTAATGATCAGAACACCCCAAGTCTGGAAGAGTTTAAAATATACAGATGACTCTCTTAGCCTTAATGTTGCCTTCCTGGAGAGTCATTCCCAAGTTTTAATGGAGATCAAATAAAGCTGTACCTCCCTGGCAACTGTGAGTATGAGTTCACTCGTACAGATACAGGGTAGTTGTTGATTTTATTTCATATACCTTCTGTTGCTGGCTATATTTAGTACCAACAACCAGACTGAGAATCTGTCTAACTACTCGTATAACACATTCCCCGTTGTTGCAATTCTAGTTTTGGACCCTAGACCCTCCAGCAAAAATAAGGTCTAAAGTGCTCGTTCTTAGATATTGCGCCTCGAGTTTGGTTTGCTGGTCAGTGAGTTATAGTTTTAAGTCATCCGCCTTTGAAGGTATACTACACGCATCTTGAAGTGAAAAACTTCATTTTCTCTATTTCTGGTGGCTATATTACTAAGCGGACCTTCCAAAAGACACTTTAAGTTCAGCACAGCTTTCTCAGGACTGTGGTTGTTATGTCATCAATTCTATAGCTCACTTATCTGAGTATTATGTTGACTAAAGAGCTTATGACAATACATTCATGCATACTAATACTGAATACAGCTCAATGAATAATCTTGCCCCTGAACATGCACAGGCATGCCTCTCATATAAGGCAATTTAGGCTTCGCTAGAGTTCATGCAATACAATTGCAATACGAGTAGATGTGGAAGATACAGCTGCTCATTCTCAATTCTGCCGAGTGATAGAATCCCTGAAGATCTACCCAGTTTCGCCCAGTATGTACCCTTATGGCCTACACTTTCGCCCTCTCCAAATAAATCGATTACTGGTTTTGCTATGAAGCAGCCATCGGTTTAGTCGCAAAGTCGCTTTACAGCTTTCCAATCAGTCCGTTCTGCCAAGAAATAATGTCCAAAGGAGATCATCATCAAAAGGCTTCCTTCCAGTAGTGAGTTTCACATAATTCTTTCAAGTATAATGTTTAAGCAGCCACATGACAACGCGTCATGTTGTTTAAAAACTTTTTTGACATCAAAGGTCTCGGTTCAGTCGTTACCGACCTGGACGGAGCACCGAGCGTTCTCAATCGTCATTCCGCACAGCCGGACGAACTTGGCAGGGACAGTAGTTACTCGAAACTTTTAGGCAAGTAACCTAAGCAAAATTTAGGAAAAGATTGAAACCCTTGGTGAAGCCAATTGGCTGATAAAAGTCTTCAGCCAGACAGCTGAGTCTGATGAGAACCACCTCACAAGCATCCGTGGTGGCTGATAACTGCTATTGGTTGTGCTGCCGGAATGACCCATCAAATTCGCTGTCTCTTCCTTTGAAAAAAGACCAGCTTCAGGCAACCCCGAGGAGAATCTTCACTGATATCTACCTACTGGCATACATACCGAACCCATTTATACTTCAAATCCGAAAAGGTGACTGCGAGCTCGTCAAGAGCTTCAAGCAAGTCGTTATAACTTCCCTCATGTTGAAGAGCACTGCGAGAGTGGTTGAGTTTCATGTGTGCCTTTCGAATGCATTCACTGTATACGATGCGACGCAACTATTAGCGATGAAGATCATGCGTGACCGTGCTTCAAAAACTGATTTGCGGAACTGAAGGAATTTTCAAAACATGGGGCTTGTCACCGAAGGAAGTACTTCACCCATCAAAAAAAAACACGCACACACCCACCCACGGCACTGAGTGGCGCGACAAGAACACACGATACAGAAATGATCACGCGCTATTCGTGATAGCGAGTGCAGAGAGGCATTCAGGGCAGCGCAGCCTGACTCGGTCCGAGATATCCTTAAACGAGTGCAGTGGATTGTCGGAATACGCGATTGCAATAGGCAGGGCGCACTCAAGAATCGCAGCATAAATCTGATAGCAGGGGCACCTCAAGAACAGAATTAAATTCATGGAACCGTTAGTCATTGGACAAACGAATTGAAATGTTTTGGGTGCCAACAACCAGGGCACATCAATCGGAACTGCCCGTCAGCAAGTGGGTCATCTGCCGTGAATACACATGGAAGAGCAACTCAGATGTTGCTGAAGGAAGAGCATTTACCGTTGAGGTAAACGGACATGGCGTGACCGCGTTTATTTATTTAGGCAGCGTCTGCGTTACACTAGCACAGGAAGTGGCGGACGACGTAGGCATCATGTACGAGAAGGATGACCGTAGCCTAAGAGGATTCGGGGGAGTAGGATGCAGAATTATTGGGAAGTTGTTTGCGAAGGTGAAGGTGGACAAGCTGAAGAGTTGGTGTGAGGTGTTGATTGTACCACGACAGAGCCAACCAAATGACGTGATAGTTGGTAGAAAACAGTAAAATTGGTGAAGTCTTTTCGGGTGATGGATATCATGGATTGCATGGCCGAAGCAACGGAGACCGTGTTAGTAGAGGAAGAAGATCTAAACGTTAATATAACAGACGAGGACTGGTTAGCAACGATGCAGTGGCAAGATGAGAAGTTACGCGAAACCATAACCACGCTAAACATGACATCACACCCAACAAAGAAGCAGTTACAGAAGGAATATGTAGTTAGAGAAAATCGACTATTCCGAAAGGTGAACGATACCGAAAGGTGGGTCGTACCGAGAGATCGTACGATGGAGAATTCTTAAGTTGTGCCATGATGATAGTGCTCAATAGGATCAGGAAGACGTTCTGGTTTCCGCAGATGAGGAAATTTACGAAGAACTACCTGAAGACGTGCCTGGATTGCGCATACGCGAAAAAGAAGGACGGCAGAGCAGAAGAGGAACTGTATAGCTTGGAGCGGATGCCCTTGCCGTTTGACACCATACACCTAGACCACTTAAGACCATTTATCAGGGGAAAATGGGGCATGCGGTATGTGCTCACTATCATAGACAACTTCACCAGGTATACTATCCTCCGAGCGACAAAGACGACCAACACTGCGGAAGTGATTCAAGCACTAACAGACATCTCTGGAGACTTCGGCATGCCGCGACGGGCCACCGGAAAAAAAGCGATGTTTGGTTGCAAGGTATGATAAAGTATGAATGATTTTTTTTTACAGTGGGCTTGTGCCCTTGATTAGTTTAACATTGGTATGAAGCTAAGTTTAGCTATCGGGCTGTTGCAGTCTTAACTGTTACAACACGAATGTTTCCGTGATTCTACCAAGATGCCAAAGAGTGGGAGGCGTTTGTTCATCAGGCAAGAGCACAAACTGACCGACTTTAAGTTCGTTATTTGGCTTAAGCCATGTTGAACGCTTTTGAAGTCGAACCATCCTCAGTTACAGGACAAAGTGGACGGGAATTTAGGCAAGCTTCTACTTGCGCAAGCATATTCCTCGAAGTTCAGGGTATAATGTCCGATGATATGCTTCAAGTGGTGCTTCATAGATGTCACACCTGCCTCGCAAAGCCCGCCGAAATTCGAAGCTGCAGGAAGGTTGAAATGCCATTTGGTACAATTGTTTTGCAAAACTCTTGCGATATCGTCTGTCCACTGCTTTTGCATGTATAACCTTTCAGCTTCCAAAATATTTGCAGTCACTGTACAGATTTGTACAAATACCACGGTGGTGTAGTCACTAACAAGCTCGAGATGAACTGCTTTCCTGCAAAAACACAAACAAAAATCGCGATGTACGTTTTGGTAGCTTTGCTGCATCGACCTTTCCGAGCTTTGACTTTCACAGGGCCAGCATAGTCCACTCCGTATATTTGAAAAGGACGTCCTTTATTCACTCGTAAAGCTGGCAAATTTCCCATCTTCTGCTGCATCTCTGTTGCATTGAACCTATAGCATCTTAGACAATTGTGGATACACTGTTTGACAGAAGATTTTAACTGCAGAATCCAAAACTCCGAGTAGCCATCATCGTGGTATCGTGGACAATGAGCGATGTAAGAAAACTACTGCAAGGCAGTATTATTGGATGCTTTTGTGAATAGGGTAGCTCAGCGTTTTCCAACCGACCTCTAGCCCCGTTGTTTAGCTTCAAGACTTCTTCAGTAAAGTTCCTGTTCCTGCTCTACAAGAGTAATCATCGTCTCGTCCACTGAGAATGGTCCAGAGTTTGTAAGTCCGGGTTTGTAATTTCGTTGCCTTGAATCTCAAATTATTTAAGTATCGACGCCAATATGCTGCAGCTCGATACAACCAGTTAAGAGATGAAAAACGACTGAATATTGACTGAGATGTTAATTTAATTGGAATGTAGTGAAGTGAACGCAGAGCTGAAAAATATTATTTATGGGGTACCCAGATGCGATCGATTTACTTTTGGTTTTTGAACTCTTCGACCCTTTGGTTTCCAGATCCGTAGGATTGATTTCAAAAGACGTATGCAGATTTGCATCAAATGATTGTAAAAATGCAGGCCCATGCTGATTCTGAGTTAGATCACTCGGGAGAACCCCTCTTGATGCAATGTCTGCGGGGTTGTCTTTAGATGGAATGTAGTCCCAAGAGCTAAAATCTGTGAGTTCCTGAATCTCTGTCACTCTGTTGGCAACGAACGTTGTTCTAATGTATAATGCGCTTTGAAGTGTGATTTGAGAATCACACCACATGAGCTTTTTTGCCGAGTAGAGTTCCATCGCATCCATCGCATCCACAGTGGACACCAACAGCATTGCCAACAACAGGGCTCCACACGATTCCAAACGAGCTAAGTAGTTACTTCAATGAGGTGTCACCCTAGTTTTTGACATGATGAGGTTAATAAATGTTTTATGTCCGGTGGTGACTCAGATTTGTTGCTAGGAGTTCAGAATCCCATGTTTGATTTTGCTTCCAACTGTCTTGCATTATAATTTTTCCAACGATAACGCATGGTGCTATCCACCCCAATGGATCATAAAGGCGAGCAAGATCTGACAAGATAATCCGCTTTGTAATCCTCTTATTTTCCGGAAATGAGATTTTGAATGTGAAGATATCCTTTGCAGGATGCCACTGGATTTCAAGTGCCTTAATCGCATTTTTTTGTCGACTGAGAGTGAAATTTGAACCTCTCTATCCTCCTCCGGAACTGACTTTAGTAGCTTCTCGCAGTTCATTGCCCATTAACGTAATGGAAAGCCTCCTTTCTGCAACATGCCTATGAGCTGCGTCTGCATCTGCAACGCTTCTGTTACTGAGTTCGCCCCATGAATTACGGCATCCACGTAGAAGTTCCGCATGCCTATTTGATCAGCAGCCAGTTGTTGAAGCGTGCAAATTGCTAAGTATGGTGCAGCCGCAGTACCGAATGATACAGAGAATCAATAAGAGTGACCCGAATTTGTCTATACATTTTGTTTGTGTCTCCTGTAAAGGCAATTTGATCTTTAACCTTCCTGAACCTTGCAATGTGATCGAAAATATCATCTTGCAATCTAGGCTTGACAAAAAGATGAACGTTGAGCGACGTCCCGTCGGATGTTTTGCAGGACACGTCAAAAACAATTCGCAGCTTTGGTGTAGAGTTAGATGCCTTTAACACTGCATGGTGAGGAACGAAATAGTGAGAGTGTTGTACCTCTGTCATATGTCCAAGCTCCTTGTATCCATTAAAAATGCTTTTGTATTCGTCGTGCAATGACGGATTTGTTTGGAATTTCCTTTCTAATTATAGGAACCCGACAAGAGCTGCCCTTTGAGATAAACCTAGCATGGGTTACGTTTCTTCTTTGAAAGGAAGTTGAACAACATATTTTCCATCTAAAAATGTGTCTCACATTTTTCTTCCTCTGGTGATAGAAGCTTTCGACTCTGTACTTCCTCATGTTCCCGAAACTTACTTAACAGGCTGTCTACAGTTTGAAATTCTGTTTTCATATGAAGAGACCCTACCTAGTTCCGTCCTTTGAGCCATAGGGGTACCCGATTCTCCTTCTATTATGCCTTCAAGGATAATAGATGTGTAAACATCGCTGGGTACGCTAGAAGTACCCGCGATCTGAATGACAGAGATCCTTGGAAGCAGATCATCGAACTATCATAACAAGATTGCGCCAGCTCCAGAACGGAATCTTTTAATGAACATCAAACCAAGCCCGTATTAAAAAAAAATTATGGACATGATGCCCTTTTGCTAGGGCGTCCTTTTTTACGTCTTGAAAAAATTACATGAACGGATGGTTTAATCACCTTACACAAATCCTTGCAAGTTCTCGTGTATGCTATGGCGATATCGGCCAGCAGTAGAAAAAAGTATGATTCGAAACAGTGAAATCCTTGCCACTGTGAGAGGATGTGGACTTTTTCCTATCCAGCAATGTTACGAAACCGGTCAATTATTGCTGCTTTGGCGCTCTGAAACGGGTTGAGATCTTAGATTCTGTGAACGTCCTTGCTGAATCATCAAACTTAATGCAAATGTTCCCGTGACTAGCTCCCACAATAGCCGCAATCTGTTCGTAGATTTCTGTAAGTTCCAGGCCCCCAACTCCCATCAACTTGCCCTTTTAGGCGTTCAACCAAAAGTAACTCGAATTTTCGGTTCCGTTGATTACTATGCCTCAAATACACCTTATCTTCGTCCAAGCAAACAAATGGCTCATTAAAATGATGCGACTGACAACATTACACCAAAAAGTTCGAACGCTCAACAATTCGATGTGGACAATCACCATGTCCCACACCTTAATGTTTCGTTCATCTAGTCATTTTGTACGCAGAGAGAGGAACCTGAGGTTGATTGCGAACATCGAATGGCGAGAAAATGAGCCACTTTCCCAGAGGGAGAAATTTTCACTTTCGTAGACGACAGACGTTTTTTCTGTTTTTCGGTGCATTGCTTAGGAGTTGAACTCAGACTTTGGCATATACCATAAGCTTACAAACCTTACCACTTACCACTTATCACAAAGGTGTTACAGAGTTACTTTCACCAACATTTTATAGAAAAAGCAGGTTTCTGACCCTCATTCTGCAGATGGTGCCTCAACTAGTAAAGGCTGTCACTTCCGTTCAGTGGTAAACTCTAAAAATTGGGAAAATCAGCTGTGGAAACCATCCAGATTTGAGGACTGGAAACTGGACAATCGATTCATACAACTTAAGAAGATTTAGAACCGAGAAAACAAGGAAGACTACATCTGTTGAGACTCTCTGGCCTATATATGGTTCAGGTGTTCCAGTTTAGCAATTTTCATGAAGATAGGACACATTGATTGACAATTTATGTCAACAGCATCCAATTTAGTTTAGTATCTGAGAGGCAAGTTTTAGGGCCCAATAAAGACAAAATGAAGAACATAATCGGAATCTACTGCTTGGTGGAATTTTCATTGATGAAGGTCTTTGTCCTACTAGTCATTCGACTTAACAATATTCTGTGTGCACATAATATATACAAACTTCCCTTAGCTCGAAATTGGCCCATAAACATGAATAAGCAAGCAGAAAACGTCTTTGAAATTCTCTCTAACGTTGAATAAGGAAACGAGTGTTTTTGTTATAACTTCGGTAACACCTATTTAACACGTCTCCTTAAACTCATTTTCTTTGTTTCCATAAGCTCTCTCACCCTGTTTTTGTTTAACGACTACTAGCTACTCAAGTCTGATATCCTCTCACAAATACGACGTGATAACATCGCCTTCTAGCTAGCTAAACAGCAACAAACCGATGAACCTTGTGACCATAAAATTGTTCACAAAATGCCAAAAGTTCCAATCTTCATCTCAAGGATAACAGATTTCCTACACCGGATCTTTCAACAAAAATAAATAAAAATAAGAAAACCACCCTCAAACACTACTTTTGCACTACCATACATACTCGTATATCCCGTCAACCACCCCCCGTCCCAATACAACAAACACACAATCAGAGAACAGAATGGAACACACAGCTCAAGGCTAAAATCGAAAGTGAATGGAAATTGTAAATTTAAACATTTGCATAGCTCTTCGGTTGGCTCCCTGTGAGAAAAGAGCGAACCCAAAGGATACTGCCAAAGTATAAAATAGAGTAATTGATATGCATGCGAAAATCCGCCCTTACCTCGTGCTTGTCCGCCCAATACGTATACTCTACACTACACAACAACCCTTTCCTTTCTGATGGGATGTAAGTATTTCTATTCGTAGATCGAGTAAATCAATTTCTTTTTTTTTACCCCTTTGCTATGCTAATTTTTGGTCTGTGAGTGAGCCCTTTTCGATGGGGATAGTGTTGCCATTTAATATTTAATGATGTTCTGGAGATTGAGAACCGTTATTCCTTACATCCTGCTGGACAACCTTTGTTCCGTCTGTCTATGAAACAAATTCAATTTTATAATCTGAGCTAATATTCTGACTGAAAGATCTTTCTATAGAATTCATTAATTTAGCACTGTATTTATCTTATACACAAACCAAAGGTCAAAATGACCAATCAGAAGGCGTTATTTGATCGATTTTCGGTTCGAATATGAGATATGATGCACAAATGATCGAAATTAGTTCGTAATGCTCACATTACACAATGAATCTAAAAGTGGAGTATCTTTTGTGTTATTTGTCAAAATAGAGTACAACAGTAGCAGCCTGAATTCACAGGAGTCCAGTAGAGAAGAGAACTTGTGACTTGACACAGACGGGGATGTCTCATTCCTCTTTGATTCCGAATTTTCGGGTGACATTCAAGCGGCAACATTGGATCTGCTGGTCCTTATTTCTTCCTTTTCAATTGCTTTTCCATCCCCCCCACTGTTGGTTTTCTATTTGTTGTTATTCGAAGAGAATCGAATATCTCACATATTCTTATGAGAGTGAGTGTGGTAAATGTACGCTTAAAAGTGTTTACACTGTGCAAACGAATAACTTCCTGATTCCTTGTGAGCATCGCCAAGAGGATAAGAATTTCAGTAAAAAAAAAAAACAAAAAACTCACCAAAAAGAGAAGAATACTAAGAAGAAAAAGAAATTGCATAGAAAATGAAAGGAATATTTGAATTTATTACATTTGAGGGAAGAAGAAAAAGAAGTTAGTAAAGGGCTTTTGCCTGCCAACATAGGAGAAAACATGACTTTCCGAAGGAAATCACTACACGCGCGGCGCCATTAACTTTTCGATGAAAAGATTTTCGACAAGCTGTCCTGGGTTAACCTAACCAACCACACCACCATCCGCAATGATGTTAAGCGCCCTTAGGAAGTTTGAGTATTAGTAACATTTTTCCCGCTTTCTTCTGACAATTTCTAGGACCAATTCGTTTTCTCAATGACGTTTTGATGTTATACTGTGGTGGTGTGCTAGCTATCACATAAGGGATTCAAGATGTTTGTTCGTGAAAATGTCAAGACAAAATGGATAAATCTTGTCATTCGCAGAGAATTGCCGATTGCTCGATACAATTGAATTGGTTAGCGGGTGGTTGAGACGAAGAACGGCAGCCCTCAGTTCGATGGATAAAGGACGAATGTTTGCAATCGAGATGAGTTTAGCGGCAGAAAATAGTTGGATACCGAAAGTAATTATGATAGAGAGGAATACGGCACAAGATCGAAGAAAAGCGCTTATTCGTACAATCTCTTTTCATTATTCTCTCGGAGGAGGGGCAGTATGTAGGTAAGTGGATTTTAGGAAACGAATTGTATAGAATGCTTCGTTATCAATAAGTCCCTGGTATCGGTATTGGTAATTGGAGAGATGAAACCCAGTCGAGGGGTTCTGTTTTTGAGTTTTCAGATACATACCGTACTCGTAGGTAGGTTGAGAAAATTACATCGAGTCAGCATGGATGTTGTGCAGTTGTTAGCAACCTTGTTGTACATACGATGACTGATATCAGATTGACAATGATGAAAAAATGGAAAATCAAAAACAGACCGAGTTTCAGAGTCATGGTCAGAGTCAAAGTCTCATCCGTATGTTATTCAGCTCACTTGCAACTCCAGTTGAAGTAGGTATTGTAGTTGTGATTCGGTTCTGATGAGTTGTAGTTTACGCTTTCCATCTCGTGTCGGTTGATATTTGGTTCTTGAGAAGGTGTCTGCCACCCTGTTGCATCTGTGAACTCGTCTTCGTCGGTAAGACGGAGCTTTACTGCATGCACACCCAGAAGATTATGAACTGTGAGTAATCCAACAAGCGTACATAGATTGTTCAGCCTTGCCTTTCAAGATAATCTTACTTGTTCTGGATTTGCTGAGTTTCACCCTTTCATTAGCTTGGATTTGTATCTTTGCTTCACTTGCATTCTCAGAGTGAAGATTTGATACTTTGATCTGTCAGTTGATTATAAGAAGAAGAATCCTTTTCGAGTTGTGAATTTGTTGCCCAACACTCCATTGTAGCCAGGGACTCAGGGAGAGCCTAAAACCTAAAGTCCTCTACTACGGCGCTTCACAAGATTTAATTAAATTTCGACTGCAACTGCAATGGTGGCAACCTTGCAGCCTGGTAGCCACCGAATATGGCAATATCCTGGTGGTAGTGGCATAGAGTTGTGGCCAAATTTGACTACAAATTTCCGCCACACCAAAGGCCACCCTTTTCAACAACCTCCCATTCCTCGGAATTGAGCTGTCTAAGGTTGCGCTCAATCATGTCTGGTGAGATCGAAGAGTTATTCCCCATCGGCAATACGTAGTTCGGCTTTTAGCCATTGGTGTGTGCTACGTGGTTATGGTGTCCCACTGAATGAATTTAAGGTGCTAAGCTATCCGAAAAGCAGGATATTCCCGGCTGCTTTCAGAATGGCATCATTGACACCGCCTAGGATCCTCAGTTCTAGCATCTGCCATTGGTGGTTAAAGAGTCCTGGATTACCAAAATCGACTATTGCAAACCAAAAGTTATCGTTGACCTTTTTAGCTTTTGGCATCCCTGCCTACCTTGGGTGTCCTTGCTTGTGGGGGTTGATGAGTGCATGGCAAGAATTACTATCAGAATAGTAGGTTTCTGACCCTTCAGCGGTTGTCAACTTTTTTCACACCGAGGCTGTTTCTTTTATTGTTTCGCAAGCCCTACCTGGCATAGTTGCTTCCTATTCCGTTAAGGAGATTCGTCGCGATTTTTAAGACGCCTAAGCAGTATTTTTCCTTTGGCGCTTTGCTTGAGAGGGGGTTGGTTAGAATCGGGTCCTATGTTGTTCATCCTAATCCCGTCGGCAGGATTACAATTACAGGAGTTAGTGTGGGCAACAGTTGTAGAGACATCGTCGCGTTTGCCCCATTCTCGTCGAATTGTTGTCCTCTATGCCTTCCTTAGTGAAGCCTACGAAGGTTCGAGAATACCTTGGGTGGTCTAACTTGCTTTTGCTTCTCTGGTGCTTTTTGATGTCAAAATCTTTTCCATTGTGGTACGAGCATATGTTCGTTAACCCCAGAATCGGATGTTGAATAGAACAAAGTACCAGGATCTTCAGCGAGGGCACATGAATCAGTAGCCTATCGGCTTTCTCTCGCTCCGACTTCTGCATAGGGTTCTTCTGAGATGCGAGCAATAGGGTCGCTCTCTCTTAAGTCCATTCCCTTGAGGAAGTCATGGACGAGGTGCGGGTGTTCACACTCGAGTTCTTTTTTCCTGCCTAGCCTTCTTAACGTCAACCTGTTGTTGATATATTTTCCAGTTGCGGATGTTTGAATAGGAAGCTATTCCCTTTGGTTGTTCGGTTTTGGACTATGGCGCTTTAAATAGTTCTTATTGTCGTGGTTTTTTTTGTTTTTTTTTCATTTGTCGATCATTTTTTGGTCCCGTCTACAGGAAAGTCAAATTCAATTAAAACCACAGGGCCGCAGATACCGGGACAATCCAACGCCGAATGGATCGCACACCTAAAACATCTTGCTAGAGATAGTGTCTTCGTGTGCTCAAAGCAAGGTTCACAACACATACTAAGCCGATGTCATGATCAGAGATATAATCGTATTCTCCACTCCTCATGATTCTGCAAAAATCGCTGCAACACAAAAAAAGGACCCGACACTGGAGGAGCTTTTGAGGGGAGCAGTACCCCATCGACATCCACCGAAGTAAATCAGCTGTGTCAAGGACATTTCCAGATACAAACAAGTAAGTCGCCTGAAACTTTTATTGTTAGAAAATCGTGCCCCGTGTTTATGATCTGTGTCAAATTCGTGGTCACATTAGTAGCGTACGTCTGTTGGCAAAGCACACCGAGATTCCTTTTTCAGCACATCCTTGCCGTCGACTTAAAAATCGAGGAAGAAGGCGTGCAGGAATGGATCGTAGGCAAGATAACCAGTCGGGTTTTGGCTCACGTAGTAGGCAGACAGACTAGGCGCATTCGATCAATCTTGTGAGTGATCCCGGTTTTGAACTTTCTTTGGCAAAATTAAAAACCGAAATCTTTGTGTTGCTTTACAGAAATCAGCACCCTTTAAACTTTCAGTTGAATACAGGTGCCGCCGGTTTAGGTAGTCCAGCCTGTAATCCATTTTCACGCAGCCTTAAAGCGTTTAAGGAAATGATGGTGTCTATTAAAGGATCAATAAATGTTACTGTTCAGTGGAAAACGAAAATGCACAGGTTGTCGGTTATCGTTTCCGATGTAACTCAAGGCCTAAATATAATGGGTTTGGACTGGCTTTGAGCGTTTGGCTTCCAAACACATTTTGTGAAGTAAGGCGCCTCACTGCAATTTACGTCGGAATCTAGAGAACAACTGGCATCATCCACTACCTTTTACTCAAAAGACGACGTCCGCCCAGAGATCGTGTGTTTTTCAGTAGTTAAATATCTTGCGTCATCTTGAAACCAGCCAGTGGCCAGCACCCATCATGATGATGGGTGTGATTTACGCATGCGTGGCGATTTAAAAGTCACCATCAATTCGCAACTCAAAATAGATCGTCATCCCGTATCTAAGAGCTGTTTCCCAAGCTATAAGGAGGGCGGTACCTCACGAAAATTGATTTGTCTGATACATATCTCCAAATCCCTTTGAATGAGCAGACAAGATGTACGTCGTTAACACTGAGTTTAGCCTGTTTGAATAGCGGTTATCATTCGGGACATCCAGTGTTTTCCAAACATACATAGGTCATCTGACTGACTTTGGAGTTCTGCGTTTCTTATCAACGAGGAGCAGTTAAAACTTCTCAGAATTTGTCTTGGACCTTTGGAGCATCATGGCTTGCGGTATCGAAGGGAAAAATGCAAATTCGCCAAGCCGGAGATTGAATGCTTAGGCCATGTCATTGACCAAACTGGCAGACGAGACAAAGATCACGAGACATTCTTTGGCAAAATCAATTATTGCAGCCAGTCCATCGAGAACTTTGCCCAGATAGCAGCTCTACTAAGCAAGCTACGATGAGGCAGTAAATGTGAGAAAATTTTGTATGGGGCAAGGGTCAACAGCGTGCATTCAATCAGTTCAAAGTGATCACTTTGAAGGTGTCCAGATTGGTTCATTTTCAAAACAATCTACCGATTGCTTCATCGTATGGTATTGGCGCTATTATTTCTCCCAATCGCCTTCGCATCGAAGACCTCCAATAAATCGCAGAGAACGTACAGTCAGATCGAGAAGGAAGTTCTGAACATTCAACAACCTCGGTGGGCAATCATTCGAATAGGTTACACTTATACCATACGCTTTCACCCAACGAAGCAGCATGGAAACACAGATTATCTTGCACATTTGCGACTGATCCTGGATCGACCGGTCGGAAGAATCTTGCCTCCAAGTTGAAGGGGCATATTTATCAATCCTAGAAGATTCTCCAATCAAAGCTAGATCTTATTATGAAAAAAGTCATCGAGTACGTGCTTGCCACCTGCTGAAAATATTTTGTGGCCGTATTTTCGAAGAAAGTTGTCCTTAAATGTGTGTGTGCTAATATTCTTCTCATCCCAGCGCAGTTTTAGCAAAAGGTTTCAGCTGTTTTACATCAAGGCCAACTGGTACGAAGGTATTGCTGGTAGCCCAACATTGAAGACATTATTATGGAAACGGTGGCACAGTGAACCGCCTAAATGTCAGTAGCTTGCCTCGAGAATATACTATAATAGCTGCAGCGCATCCACATCGACTTCACTGGGCTTTTGCCGAAGTTTATGTGGTTTCCTTTTGTGATTCGGATGTCCTCTACTGCGTTTCAAGCCACGATCCAGGCACTGTGGCAATATTTGCTCTAGAGGGACTGCCAAAACTCAGTTCCAGCAGTTTGATGTATAACTTCAGCACCTTTCCTTCCGCAGTCGAACGCCGCATCCTAGCAGAGAGTGTAGTTCGAATTTTCTTGACATCCTTTCTCAAAAATTTTGGAGGGCGGCATACAAGGAAATATCAATTTATCGTTCGACACCAGATGAAAGTGGCATATCTCCGGCGGAAAGATTGCATAGTAGGCAGCACCAAATCGGCCCCAAGCAGCAATGGATATCAGAGCAGGTTCTGTTTCTGCAGATGACATCGTAGACGTACATGAGGCAAGTAGTCAACATTGCAGTTCTAATCGTGTTTCACTACCCAGGAATTCACCATTAACCACCCAATCAGAAGAATTTGACGATTCTTGAAATTGAATTGAAGATTGAAATAACCACAGAAGTTTCATCAACAATCAACTCACCAGACGAACCAATTGCCATCCTATCAAGCCCTCGGTTTAAGCGAGTTAGGTTCTTTCCCAATTAAATGTAATACAACCAAATATGAGCCCCATTGGGTCAAGGGAAATTAAGACTTAATGGTGCAAGGATCTCAGCTAACATGAAACACTATTTTCAGCCGGAATATTCTTAAATTAGTGTATGTACGGGTTAAGTCCTTCAACTACTATGCCAAAGACGGAGTTCGATTCCCATATTATACATCGAAAAATGTAAAAAAATATTTTCCGACGCGTTCCTTATAAAACTGTATAGAGAGGCTTTATAGTACGATTTTGGACATTTAGATTTCCACTTGGAAATGGGCCTTAGTTGCATTTTGTCGGGGGAAAGTTTAAAAACTCTATATCAAAGGAGGACACAGTTATAGCGCTTGTGATACCCAAATATTCTGTCCTACCCAGCTGTCTTATTCATAGAGATTAAAGGCCTTGATGACCTCATTCAACTCTATCCCTACGCAATAATTCCCCAGTGATTTTCAGCCGATAACTTTCTACACAATTGATAAATTATTGATTTAACGCCTCCCCCACCATCTTCGATCAATAGATTCTGACTCATTTGCATGAAATGTAAATCCACCCCTTCGAGCCGTCTAAAGACCTCACGTAAGCCATTCAAACTTTATTCCTTATAAATTGCTGGGATCCATTACTGCTTGCTTCAAACGTAAACGATTCACTTAAAAGTACTTAAAAGTACGTTCTGAATTGTATGTGACTGTGCCATCGTGTTATGGCAGTTAGGGGTGTTTTGGGTGATGTTTTGAGCCATCCCAGAATGATATCCTTTGTGCGTGCTCTACTACATTGAAACTCATGACATTGTTCTCTAAACAACAATATTGAGCCCATAAATATGAGAATAAAATTTCATTACTCTCTCTGTATCAATGGATCACTTGGGAGCCGGTTATGGAAGATACTCTTTGTATGTTGACATAGGGCTGGTTTGGGGTGTACAAAGATAACGAAAATGGCAACATCAACAACGGCAACGGCAACGGCAAAGAGGCGCATGAATTAACCTTCTGTTCTCCTTATTTTCAGAAGTTTTATTGCGACCGTATAAGTCATAAAAAGTGCTAAGGGTTATTAGGTCTTCTGCTTCCTTGATTCATTCAATATACGAGAGTAAGTACAACAATATACTCGTACACTGGTATTGGTGTACCACCATCGGGACGGTTCCGACTAAATGGGTCGCTGCTAAAGGTCCAAACAAGGTACTTTATGTAACAGGATCTACACATGAAGTAGGCCTTTGTTGTATAAATTTACGGTCATTTTCTTTCGAAAAGAAAACACAACATTTTCGTTATTTGTGTAAAGGAAATCATTTTGGACCTGTTAAAGCTGACAACAAGGGAAGAAATTAGATTCCTTTGTACAAATAAATTTTTTTTTTTTTTTTTTTGAGCCAGTGGAGAGGGCGGACTCCAAGGATATGGTTGGTAAATTTTAGAGCGACATAAACAATTTTTACGGTCAGTTTGTTGGACTTTATTGAGAAATTATTTGAAACACATGAGGGTTGGTCCTTGATAGGGGTTGGAATTACAATATTTTCAAAACAAATTCAAGTAACAAGGATAAAAATTATGATCCTGTTTTCGGGAAACATTTTTATGAGTGTGTTTACGTTGAATTTACCTTGGGTGAGAGCGGTAGTGGTGATGTATGGCAGTTGGGGCTACTCAAGGACTCACATGAACTTGGTAACTTTTCCACGCGATTGTTCAATTCCATTTTTTCTTTTTTTATTTCACTATAAAATTTATAAACATTTCATGAAGTTAAATTGAAGTGAGGTGTATTCTGCAACGTTGTTTCGTTTGCGGAGAAAATGGAAAATAAAAATCAAATAAATCATGCAAACGTTGGCAATAAATTTGGCATCATTGTCAGAGAAAGAGAAAGACAGTCGGCTTTTGTTTTTGTTTTTTTTTGAAAAATACTTTTAATTAGACCCCGGGGGAATTTGATTTATGGCTTGGACAGGCGGTAATCAGAAATGTCTTTCTAAATTTGTTCAATGAGAAAGTGTAGGGCTTTTCTACTTACTTGCCTTGGGAGTTGAACAGACAGTTGGAGTTCGAATGAAGGCTGTAGTTGACTGAGCAGTAGAAGGAAAAGCATGAAACTGTCTTACGATAATATTGGTGAGATCTCCAATCTCATCCCTTCGAATACGTTCAGGATTTTGCTGGTTTAATTACTGCAGACGCAGATTAACTCTCCCATCCATCTCAATTACTTACTTAGATGACAGTACAGTTTGGTGTGGAACTGGCCCTCAACCATTAAACCTCCTCAAGTGCGGTCTTTCCTCAGCTACCTCCATATTCATACTCCAAGGTGGTTGGAGTTATTTTTCAATTGTGCACGCCCGCCCAAGCCGAGATCTAAGAAATCGAAAACTCTTCGAACATTCGTTCTGCATGTCCTTTATAAAGGACTAGTGCTTATTTCGTGAATGGTAACACCTAGCTCATGTCTGATTCGACAGATAATTAGTTTTATCCTTCCGCTGAACGAATATGGTTGTGTATACGCTTGAACAATGCTGGGAAATATTGCGACATTACTTTGAAAATCATGGTAATGTTGCAGAAGGATTTTGGAAGAAGAGAAGCACCGTCAGCTCCGTATGTTCGTTATCTTGTGAAAAAAGTAAAAGAAACTGGCATCCTCATCGATAAACCAAAGCGTGAAAAGCCAAAAACAATGCGTACACCCGAAAATATTGTTGCTGTGGTAGAAAGTGTGCGTGAAGCGCCATCAACATCAATTCACCGTCGTTCTCAACAATTGAACATTTCGGAGACATCATTGAGACGAATTTTGCATAAAGACCTTGGTATGACGCCATACAAAGTCCAATTGGTTCAGGAGTTGAAGCCAACTGACCATCCAATGCGTTTTCGCTTCGCTAAGTGGGCCTGCGATCGACTTAGAGAAGATGCCGATTTTGCCAAAAAAATCATCTTTTCAGATGAAGCTCATTTTGATCTTGGCGGGTATGTAAACAAGCAAAATTGTCACATTTGGGGCACAGAAAACCCGCACGCATACATTGAAAAGCCGATACACCCAAAACGAGTCACTGTTTGGTGCGGATTTTGGTCTAGAGGGCCATTTTTCTTCGAAAATGAGCAAGGAGTATCCGTTACAGTCAATGGCGATCGTTATCGGGCCATGTTGAACGAATTTTTGTTGACAAAAATTGAAGAGGAGGATATTGGCAACTTTGGTTTCAACATAACGGCGCTACGTGCCACACAGCCGAAGCTACACTCGATGTTTTGCGCCCTATTTTTGACGATCGCATTATCAGCCGCAGAGCTGATGTCGTTTGGCCACCTCGGAGCTGCGATTTGACACCGTTGGACTATTATTTGTGGGGTGTCGTAAAAGATAAGTGTTACGCCCACAATTGACGCTTTAAAGGACAATATTCGTGAAGCCATTGGTGAAATACAGCTGCACACAATCGATAATGTGCTTAAAAATTGGACCGATCGTGCAGGCTACTGCATGGCCAGCCGAGGCAGCCATTTGAATGAAATTATTTTCCATTATTAACCGGAAGGATAAAACTAATTACCTGTCAAATCAGACATGAGCTAAGTGTTACCATTCATGAAATAAGTACTAGTTGAAAAAAAAACGTTAGATGGCGGACGCTTTATTTCTGGTGATTGATATGCTGCCTTAACTGACCGGATTAATGTCGCTGTATAGCTCAGCAAGTTTGGGGTTATACGAGTATTTGCGCCTCCAAAGCCTCGTAAACGCCTTCGACAGCATTTGTACTTCTATACCAACACACAGGACTGCTTGATCTTGGGATATCTCGCTGCGTTCGGCAATGTTAAGAGCGTTGTACAGGCTTTTGGAAAATTGAATCTTTAGTAGGTTTGCTTCCAAATTTCTTACAATGATGATGTTGAGGAAGTGGCATGACCACGCATTACTTTGTCTTAGCTCTTTTCCGACATCAAGGGCCTCCGTGAGATTGATTCTGATCTTTACGACATTCCACATAGTCTAACGAGCTTGAAGAGAAGTCATTTATGAAGAGATCCTGCCTTTAAATCGATGCTTTTTCCAGGATCTGCCGTAGTTTAAATATTTTGTCATTTGGTAGGGACAAGTAGGAACGTAAACAAATGGTTTGAAACGTTCACACAATACGGCAAGCAAGGTCTTGTACGCGGTGTTAATATAACTGCCACCTCTCTAAGCAATCTTTCCTCGGGGCAAACGACGCCGAGGTTCAATTCATCTCACATACTTTCCTCTGTCCAAGGATATGAAGTACCTTAAATAGGTAGTCCGTCCCGTCTGGCAGCCGTTTTATGCTTCAGTTTTTATGTTCATTGCTATCTTTGCGAAAATCTTGCTGATCATCGCCCAAGTTCTACGGTTCCTTCTGCCTAACAGCAGAGCTTGAGTTTTTTCATATCTTCAACGCCAACAGTGACTCTACAAGAAGGTTTCCTTCTTCATCTCTACAGGTCTCTGCTTGAGTTTTGTTGGCTTGATACGTCGTTTTTACCTTTTGGTAAGATTTCCGAAGGGTTTTCCAGATTTCCTTCTTTCGGTGTTTCTCTGGGTAGCAACCATTGTGGAAAGACTCTCAGATAGGATAACCGAGATGGTCTCTTCTGTCCAATTTCGCTCCAAAAATAGCAGAAATGTTGAGGACGCAAGGTCAAAGATTGCGCCAATAATAGGATTGTCAAGCATGTTTTAGGCGAAGTATTCTGGCCTAGGTGGACTGCCAGGAAATCGGCTCATGGGAAAGCTATTTCCCTGTCAGGCGCGCTTTTATAGAATCTTCTCTAGATAGGACTAGCATAGATGTAGAGCGGGGTTGCGTTAAGGTTCAATAAGAATAGATCCACTTCTGTGGCAATTGTCAGACGACTACAGCTTTTGGGTATATGCGGATTATCTGCTTCTCCTTCTGGAAGGTCAGTCTCGTGCTGAACTTGAAAGAATAGAAGCGATATGGGACGAAAGCGTAGGTGTCAGCGTATCTCGACAGAAGTCTGTGACAATGCTGCTCCTTGAAAGCAGCCCCTCGGCCTACTACAATACAATACGAATAAATGGTGATGACCTTAGGTACGTGACTGAGGTCACCTCATCTGGATAAGGGAACGACTATTAAGTGTTATAGGGCGCGTTCTGCGGTCTGACTGGGGACTCACCAGACTAGTCCTTTTGTTACCAGCGCAACATGTGGGACATCAGCTTGGCACAATAAGGTAATATCTCGGATTTTGGCTTGTCAGAAAGTGGCCTTACTTGGCTGCTTACCAGTATGCCGAATGGTCTCGACGTATGCATTTAGAATGCAGATTTGGAGGTGATACGCCAAGGTACCCCCGTTAAAAGACGTTGATTGGATATACTCTATGGAGGTGGAAGATTTGCACTACAGAGAGTGTAAGGTCCGGCTTAGATGGCAATATTGATGGGACATGAACGTAAAAAGCAGGGTTGTTTATAAATTACTCCAGGATGTGTCAACCATGAGCGGGCTATGGTTTTTCTGCTTTGCCGGGCATGGCTCCTTGCGTTTGTGCATAAGAGCTTGGCAAGCTGGCAGATTGCGCATGCGAAGCTCCCCTTGAGGATTGGATGCATGTTCTGTGCGTGTGTCTAAGCTACTCAAATGCTAAGGATTTAGAAGCTATGGGCATCACATATAATGGTAAGGCCGGTGACGTTAGCGGTGTTCTCGCTGACAGGCCTAAATTCGAAAAAATTCGTAGCATAGATAGATAACAACGTTGAGCTGCAGGTTCAGGCCAGTTATGGGCTGTAGTGTTCACTAGAACTAACCGGAAGGTTGCGAAGCTCGCCCGGAAGCTATATTCTGGCACCGGAAGGTCAGGAGCCCCTGGAACTGACATTCCAGCCGGGCATGCGTGCCTTATACGCGACTTCGAATCTGGCACTGGTGGTGGTAGTAGTACTATTCAAAGGGAGTGGATCGATCGTTTTGATCTCTCGTGCGAAGAAGCTTGATCTTGACGGCAGGTACCTACGTTAACCTAGTTACATCTCTCGATAATTCTTTTCCTTCAGAGGAACCTATGTTCTTCCCTCTCTTCTTTATAGATCGAACGGTTGCTCTCATCGTTTATTGCAGTGCCTCCTCATATGCCAGCTATTATGCTTCATGGGTTTTCTGTACTTGGTTCAACAGTTGCATCATTTCTGTCGGCTTTTTGACATCGATGCCACGCACTTAATGCATGTTGTCAGAGCTTCGACGAGCGATTGAGGAATACGCGATCAGTAAATGTTTTTCGTAGTAACAGCGCTTCAAAGCTGCTACTTGTGCGCATCACCGAAGGTAAGGTCTTACTCTGCTGCGATGTCTCTTCAGGTTAGATCTGAAGACTCTGCGGCCCGGAGCATTGGTGTCCATTAGTTCTGATGCGCAGTTTTCTGACTAGGTTGTTGTTACTGTACAGCTCGTATAGTTCGTCGTTGAATCTCCTCCTCCAAACTTGACGCAAACGAAAGGAATATTTCTCCCGAAACGACTTATCTGCCCTCGATATAGTCCATGCTTCTGCGCCATAAAGTAGGACTGAACTGATCATAGTCTTATATATGGAGAGTGTCCTTAAGTTTTTCGGGATAGGGCCTTACTGCTCAATTGCCTTCTCAACCCAAAGAAAAAGCGATTGGGTAGAGTGATTCTTCGTTTTATTTCTACTGAGGTGTTATTGGCACAGTTCTTATCAGAGTACATGTAGACAAAGTCCTTTACTTCCTCGCGATTATAGCTGTCAATTTTGAGGTTCTGTTTAATTCGTGGATGTGGTGTGTCCCTTCTTGTTGACAGTATATATCTGGTTTGGCCCTCATTTGCCCTCATTGGCAGCTTGTGTTTCAATACTAGTTAAAGCACCGGGTGACAACCGGTGAAAGATTGTGTCTCCACTCTTCGCTTGTCAGTCTTTTCAAGTATGACGTTGCAGATCCGGCTGCTTTGTTGGATTTGAGCTTAGAAATTGCTATCCCAACTTCATTTTGGTCAGATGGATGGAAGTTTTCGCTTTCATCATCCAAGCTGAAGGGTCTGCCTCGTCGCCGTTATATACTCTGCAGAAGAAGTTTTTCCATATTCTCAGCACCGCTTGTGACTCTACTACATGGCTTCCTTCTTCATCTCTACAGTCTTCTTGCATTGACATGTTCTTTTTACCTGTTGGTAATACTCCTGTACGTTGTTTCTGGAATCCAAACTCTGTTCTTCCCGTCTCTTCTGCTTGTAAACTTCACGAACAGCTCTCTTCCTTCGTTGCAGCACATATGCTTGTCGGCATTTTTCATTAAACCAGGAATTTCTGAGTAATGGTCGGGTGAAAACCAGCACATTAGCAGCGTTGCCACTGGTCTTCGGTACTTGACGCTGGCGTTCGGTGAAGATTCTCTTCATCACACGATTTCTTTACATCGAAAGTGGTTGGTTCATTCCTTCAAACCGAACACATTGGCACACAATTGTTCATTGCCTTATCGGTCCTTCACTGAGGTATAAATTGCGGAACTCACACTTCCTGTGCTAAAAATTCTAGATTACTGGTACTTGCACTGAAAAACTACTCACAAAACGGTTGACAATCAATGACAATGCAAATCAACCTCTCATTCTCTGCAACATCGTCGAGAAAGTGTCCTTAAAGGCCAAGTAGGACTACAAAGAGTACAAAGGGTAACTATGAGTGCCCTTTCGTCTTTCATTTACAAGGCAAGCCACTGGCTATATGGCCAGGTAAAAAGGACTCTACTTTAGACTTGAACTCACGCGGCAAAAAACTTTAAAAGTTTCGCCAAGTCCTATTTTCACTTTCGTGCACAACTCGAAGGGCTTATCACCCATCTTCCTTGACACACACACACACACAGTGTTCCTCTCTAACAAAAGACCAACAACAAAACAGCTCGTTCCTTGGGAAAAATTTGTATGTGCTCGGTACAAAAGGAAATTATATGCTTTGCGGTCGTTCGCTGTTGACACAAACCCACAGTGATAGTGATGGGGTGATAGTGGAGTGAGTGGGTTGGTTTGTTGTTTCGGGTGATTCTCGGGTGGTTTCTGGAATGTCATTGTGAGATATGTACTCGTATTTCTAAGGAATGAGGGTGTCATAACTACGGTGAAAAGTCACTGCCAAAATAACAAAATGACAGCAGTACGTTAGTCCTACCAATGAGTACTCATATCGGGGCAAAGGATATTTTGTTATTTTTTTTTATAGTTTTTTGCTTTGTGCTAAACTTTTCGTAAAGGGAGAAGTCAGTACCTGAATACAAAGGGCGACATAGAAACTCTACAAAGAATTCAATTGACACGTCGACAGGAGCACTCGTAGGTATCCTTGTGAAACCTCCGATAGTGGATGGGAGTTGGAGAAGAGATGCTGAAGACTGAAAACTCAAAACTCAGAACGGAAAACAGCCAAAGATCCCGAAAGTTCCTCCAAAATTAATGTCTCATTTTCGAAGCGTGGTAGCGGAGTACCAGGATGGTGGGAGCTGAGTTTTGAGACTTGAAAGGTTGAGGATGAAAGTGGGTGGCCGGAATAGGAATACTTAAAGCAGCGAATGTTCAACTGGCAGGAAGGAGCATAAATTACATTAGCTTGCGCGCTCATGAGACGTGTCTTCCACTTATTGCATGTGACTCCGGCTTGTCTATGTAACAGTTTTGAGTTTGTGCGTGGGTGTGTTCTCAAGGGTGGTGGCACTACCTGAGTTTCATAAAATTTGCTGCGAAAGGCCATGGGGTTGGGGTGGGAATAGGTCTTCTCGTCATATACACAAAACGGAAGTTACACATGGAATTTTCTTCTTCTTCCTTCATAACGTTCTTTTCTTTTTTTTGAATGAGTTGTGACTCAACTGATGCTGATGGTGCTACTATTCTTCCTCCGCGGTTCCGCCATCAGAAGAGAGAGATATGTATTTTTAATCTCCGTCAAAGTGACAAATTGGGGTTGTTTGGCTCCACTCTTCTCGTCATAGTTAAGTGTAAGGCTGTGTATGTGTGTGTGTAGGTAGATGTGCTCCATGTTGACGTCTGACGAGTGACGAGGCGGCGGCGGCGGCGGCGGCGGCCGAGTTGGCAAGGTACACATTTCTATGGCTCGATGTTACACTGAGCTCAACTGAGCCAGGTGAAAATGCGATTTTTGCTATTTTTATTATTTTTCGCATATATTCGGGGGCAAGGATGAAGGGTAGCGCGATAAATAGCATAGGCACTTCGCCATTCCATCCTCGCATTCTTCCATTCTTCCACAATACACTTTACTTTTCTGTGCTATTCAGCAATTCAGCTCCGAGGCAAAGCAGTTTAATGTAATGCAATTGCTGGGTAATCTGAATCCTATTGTGATGCAGCGGGTGAGTGATGGGATTAAGGGGTGTTTTACGCTTACCTATTTTTTTTTTCTTTTTTTTTTCTACATATTCAGTGGAACTTAAAGAGATTTTTCGCTTTAAGGGGTTGCTTTTGGTTTTGATGTTGCCTCAACTCAGCTGGGCTGGGGGATTTTCACATTTTGAAGGGAAGAATTCGTGTAAAGTAACAAACCGCTTTGTTTTGTGGTAAGCCAAGCATGTCTTTTGCACAAAATGCGAACGAACGTAATTTTGTTTGAGGTAAGACTCCCACTGAAAGTTGCAGAGGGAAGGAGATTTTCTCTCTTTTCGGTTGGGAGAAGGGAGGATGGCTCCACAATTTGTCTAGCATTTTGATGGTTTTGTTTTGTCAGCAAAAGACAAAGGTACTGTTCGGGATGTTTTAACTCGTAAACGCACAGAAATGGCAAAATTGGCTACAGGGAGAGTTAATGTGCTTTTTGTGGAATTGCAAAAGATTGGGAACGGAAATTATTGTAGTCCTTCGGAAGGGATTTTGTGTTTGGAAACCGTGAAGAGGAATGGAAATTGTAAAAGCCAACCTATAAGAGGAATACAACTGGTCGTCGTTATACTGGTGCCAGAGGTTATTTTGTAAAATTTTTACTGTTAATTTGTGGGTTGATCAGAGAGGGCTTCTTTAAAGCGATAGCTTGGCTGGGAAGCATCACCATTTGACAGTATAATCGTAGCTTAAAGGCTTTCTGAGATGTTGATGACTATCCATGCTCAATTAGCTTGTAGTTCCCTTGCCCTTAGGTAGTGTGACCATGAAAAACTGTGGCATCTGCTATGGAGAATGTTGCATACAACCGGCGCGGCGATTGCATCGCTAATTCGAATGCGGCGGATTCGCCGTAATAAGAAGACTTAGAGAGCAAGTCTTCACGTAACAATGATTCACTTAAAAGCTAGATTCGCAAAGACCAATCAAAAAGGCTGCCTCTAATGTATGAATGGCGAATGCAAACCGGGAAATATAGAAAAACAGCGAACGTACGGAGCGGCCCTGCAGCAAGGAACGAGAGGAGCTCGCGAGCCTCTCAGAAGAAAAACAAACGCGCACGAGAAGCGCTTGATTGATACCTTAGAGAGGTGCTACCAGAACCAAAGTCGTAAAGGCCGAATAGAAATCTACACGGATCCAGAAGGGTACCTCATATTAGAACCACAGTCGATACCGAGAACCCGGAAAGATTATTTCTACTATTAAACGGTAATGGCGTACAACATTCCACCATCAGGCATAACCTGGACCAAGACAAACAACATTTCCTTCCACCCGACCAAGACGAAGTTGGAACCTGTCATTTCCAAACTTAAATCTTGTAAAGCTGCTGGACGCGATGGCTCAGTTGTCAAGCCCTTTGAAGCATCTCCAAGACCTGGGTCGACGAAAGTGCGAATTTTGCAAGTCAACTCCAGTTACCTGTATATGGAGACGACATTGACAAACTAAGACGTACACAGCGAGTTGTCAAAGGAGCGTTTGCCACTATTGAAGCAGAAGCAGCAGAGATGGAAAACAAAGTAGATGCTGTCAACAAAGAGGGATACATCGGTACTAATGGAGTTTATCTTCCTTGGCTCTGCTATCAATACCGACAATGACATCAGCGTGGAAATCTGTCTCTTCCTCTCATCGCTGCTTTTTTTTTTTGGCAATTGAGTAGTAAAGCGCCATCTGGAGCAACCAAAACGACATTATACAAGAGACTGATCATTCCAGTTCTGTTTTGGCGGCGCAGAAGCTTGAAAAATGCTCCGATCCAGGATGTTTTCGACTCAAAGTCAGAGGATGACCTCTTAGGTGGCACAGCCAACTTCGCTTGCGCAACTGGATGCATCCAGCAGGTGACCGCTGAATGGATATATTAGTTGAGGCCCTGATCATTGTAGCCCCATCTAGGTAAATAAGTAGCCTCTCTTGGTGGAAAGAGTGTTAAGAAACGCCTGTTGGCCATTGCGTGAGAGTTGGTGTAATTTTTTCAATAATCCTGCTCTAAATTTGGTTAGTGCGGTAGAGCCTTCTACCAGATACGATTAGTGAACTCTAGTGAATGGCATATTTTGTAAGGATTTCCGTCAACAATCATTCTTCACGCCTAAAGCTGTAATCTATTCGCTGCCATTTTCTGCCTTCTGGACTTGTGGAAGTCTTATTGGCAGCCTAATCAAAGGATACATTCTGGAAATATAGAGTCAGAAGTCCCTGGTAAATTCTAGACTGTATGAAAGAGATTGGCATCCTAGTGTGAACTTCATGGCTGTTGTGCCCTTAATTTTTGTCGCAGCGAGAGGTTAGCGACTTGTTTCAAGCACCCAACTCGATTCCATGACCTTAAGAAAGGGTGAGGTTTAGGTAGCCCTAGACCTCAACCGGAGGTCCTAGTTTCTAAACGTTAGCTTGTGGGCCCTAACTAATAACAATTTTAACTCTATGTATGATGGCACAAAGTCCTCAGATAAGATGTTGTGGAACGTAAAAGATGCCTCTTAAGTATTGACGTGAATGCCTGTCGTGTCGTGTCGTGTCATGGGAGCAAGGAGACGCCTTGCCACCGCTCTCCGTCAATTTCCTTTGATATCAAAGCGGAACCTGTGTTGAGGGCACAAGCTCCACCTTTTTTATGAGTCGAGGCCGACCTAAAACCTCTTGCTGATCTAAAGGTCACCACAGGTGATCTTCCTTTCCGGTCTTCCTTGTCGCCTCTAAACTGGGGGCTCTGATTCGAAGACCATATTTGCTGAAGCATTATTGTCCATAGAGTAAAACTGGCAGGATCAATGTTTGGGAGAACATTTCGCCTAACCAAAGTAGCAGCGGTTTCCTAGGGTAAGTCTTCGCCGAATCTCCACTAGAGTGTCATTTGTGAAGTTGATCTTTACTCTGAGGTAGGTAAACTCCTTAGCCTCCTTCGAAGTTACTGTTGTCAACAGTGACATTCTGTCCTAGGCGGTGGACAGATGCTCCTTTATTTGCCGACAACATTTTCTTGGTTTTGTCCTCATTTCTTTCAAGGCCAATTCGTTTCGCCTGTTCTTCGATTGACGTAAAACCTCTATGACGGCGCACTGATAGCGTTCGACGAAGTCAATGTCGTCTGCGTATCCCATCAGCTAGATAGATTTGTTGAAAATAGTGCTTTCCATGGTAACACCTGGCCTGCGCACTATCTATTCCAGCACTAAATTGAAGAAATCGCATGACAGTGCATCTCCTTGGGCGGGTTTGGTTGAGCTCTGCACATTGCACCGCGAGTTGCCCAGCGTCAGATGACACAGCTGGATCGGTTTTGCCGGGATATCAAATTCGGTCATTGCCGTGTAGAGCTCAAGACGATGAACGTTGTCATATGTAGCGTGAGCCTCGACTTGAAATTTGTTGGAGTAGTGCGAAAATTTAGTCGATTGTTGATCTGGCCAGGAGCCACACTGCTAAGTGGGAATTAGATCTTATATGCCACACTTAGCAAGGATATGCCTCGATAGTTCTTACAAGACATAGGATCGCCTGATAGAACTGATCCACCCACATCTGGTTGATGATGTTGATTTGATGCATGCACCCTACCAAAATATCACCTCCATCTCCTAAAAGCTTCTCAGGTGGACCATCCGATCCGGCGGCCAGCTTCTTGATATCTGAGCCAACCTCTTTAATACTGAGTGAGGGATGGGTCTTTGGCTGCCCATTAAGTAGCTGCTGGAAGTGCTGCTTAAACACATCAACTATCACCTGCGCATCAGTGACAAGATTTCTTTCATGGTTTCGAAGAGCCTGAGTTCTGGACTTGAAGCCGACTGAAAGTCGCTTAGCTTTCCTGAAAAAGGTCCGGATGTTGTCTCTATATATCTATAGTCCTATTTCAGTCCTTTTTCTGTCAGATCTTCTTCTCTTCCCTTCTTCTGGCTCGATACTCTTCCCTCGTTGCCCTTGTTTTGCGTAGCAGCGTTTGCAGGTATTCATTTTCTGTAGCCTTTTACCGGCATACGCACTCTTCATCATACCAGGAGCTCCTTTTTGGTGATGATTCGGCTACCTATTTGATGATGTCGTGATACTGGTTCCATTGATTGTTGGGGTTTTTGAATGTTGAATGCACTGCGGAGAGACCCTCGCTTAGGCATTCACTGTAGGCTCTGACTACTCCAGTCGATCTAAGACTTCCAATATTTGATTTCTTTTTCTGGGCGGTAGGCAGCTTCTTCCCATTGGATGGATAGTCGAGCGGTCAAAGTCGAGTTTCGCATCTATTAGCACGTGGTCGATTTGGTTGGCGGTTCGACCATCCGGAGTGCGCCAAATTGCTGTGTGGATCCGACGAAGTTGTTTTCTTTACTGATTTTGGCCCATAGGCTCCGTCCAGCTACAGCGTGTGCACATGTGTAGGTTGGTGTTATGGAATGATGCCTAGGTGATTGCTTATCGGCTTAAGGTCTGCAGTCTTTTGCGGCAGCTGTAGGAATTTTTCCGGTTTTGTATACTTGAGAACAGATTGAAGTTTTTGAGCAGCACCACGGGTGTACAATGTACGATTTGTGGTCCGTGAACGTTCCAGGTCGAACGGCTCTTCTGCCACTATCTCACCTCCAAGAACCCGACTTATTCTTGGAGATCTTTATCGGCCTGAACTCCAAAAATACCGAAGTAGCCCAGACAAAATTTGGTTATTGCTGTCTTGGAAATTCGTCCGCTGTCATATTTATAGTGCTGCTATTTTTGTCTCTTGTTCAACAATCGCGCTTATATGTTCAGCAAGTCGAGTCCGGATGGACAATAACCAGTTCCCGATGGCTACCACTTGCATGTAAAATAAGCCCAATTGATGTGTGGTAAAAGCTATAACATCAGGCATTGCCAGGTTGATGCCAGTCTGTGTCTACCGTTTTGCTACAGCATCCAACTATCACTGGTTAGTTTGTCACTGTCGATTTTCTGGCAATATGGGAGAGCTTTTTAGCTATGATATGCCCTGTTCTGTGCCATGCGTCTGTTGTTGTTTGAAGGAAAAAGCACAGCTTACCTTAAAGCCGTCTAAACCCTAAGAACCGTCTTTCACATAAAATAAGGCCCTGTACGAGTACTCACATGAAAACATAGGCCACTGCGCAAGTCGTCTTCCCTTGTGTTCAAGACTAGCTTTACCCAGAAATTGATGCGAGCACAAATGCAACCCTAATGGCGGTGAACTATTTAAGGTGAACACCAGGTACAAATTGTGAAATGTAGAGGTCTACAGTGGCAGCAAATCTGTACTAAAAGCACTGCTATACCCTTTAACATCTTTCAAAGTAGTTCGAGAATGCTAGGCTTCTTGACGTTTTTGATGCCTGATAAAGGTGATAAAAACGGAGAAACGGAGTTCGAGAATGCTAGGCTTCTTGACGTTTTTGATGCCTGATAAAGGTGATAAAAACGGAGAAACTACTGTATGACTGTTCGGTTTACGTTTGAGTTAAACTACTTGTACTAGGCACTGTAGCACTTGCACTCGCAAGAACTCTCTTCAAGGTCCAACCACTTAAACCGCTGATGATTTTTAAGAGCCAAAACACCAGTTAAAGTTATTACTTTGCTACGAGTTCGGCCATAGTTGAAACGGGAAACATAAGGGTATGTGAACAAGTCTGGTTAAGTGCGAAAGACAGTCCCTTCACCATTAAGAAGCTAATGGTTAAAACTACACTTAAGCGGCTAGAACCAAACGACAATGCCATTACCCGGATATAAGAAGAAATCTACCAGCAACGTGACCAAAAACATGTAAAGAAAATACACGTACGTTGTTC
This sequence comes from Volucella bombylans, assembly GCA_949129095.1. Lineage (NCBI taxonomy): Eukaryota > Metazoa > Arthropoda > Insecta > Diptera > Syrphidae > Volucella > Volucella bombylans. The sequence continues at coordinate 10,851,063 of OX422144.1, forward strand.
CCGAAATATATAGGCATGTGCTGATACCCTGCCTCGAGCGAACCGTGCATTTATGGACCGAAGCATCGAAGCATCGAGCGCATAACTTGCAAAGTTTCTCTCTTCACATTATCGTCTGAAAATGATTTCCTATCTTCCAAACACACAATCGATGGCAGGCTTTTCCATAAGTTCATTGGAAACCCCCTCCACACAAGTGTCAGTGGCTTGTCAAAGTAACCTAAGCAACCACTGCCCCGTCACCAATGCCTATACTCTAAGCAACCATTTCATCATCATCGTCGTCATGTCGTTGGGTATAGTGTCATCATCATCATCATACTCTCGTAGTCATTGTCGTTTTGTCTTTTTCCACTCCCTCCCTCTCTCTCTCTCTCTCTCACACTATTCCCTTCCAACGACCCTTGGGTGTGTGTGTGTGGGGATACATAGAGACAAGGATTTCATATTCATCCTTTAAACGCGTAACTTTTCTTCTTCATTATTGTCGGAGATATCACAAATGCTCTTCAGGGTACTGCGCTCCAATTTTATCAGCCCTAGGCAACCGAGATTCATATTGTACGTAGTACTCGTACATATTACACTCGTACTACTGGTACTTCTGGATGCTCCTGGGTGCTGCCTGGTGCTGCTGCGGCCGCACTTCATGCACTCAAACTCCCTTTTGTGTGAGATGTGCCCACACAGTATATTGTACACACAATACAATGGAGCTGCTCATGGAGTAGTGCTACACCATTAAGAATGCTTCACATACACGATTCTTCAAATAGACGGAGAGCCGAGTAGAGTAGGTTCTTTTGTAGTGCTTAGGTGTTTCATTATCATCAGCTTCAGAGAGGTATAGAGTTGCTAGAGAATTGAAGGAGGGTTTGGGATTATGCAGCACCGGGAATCAACCCTAAGGCATCCAATATCATATCATCATCGCATGACCTCTTTATCCAACACAAAATCTGTAGACTTCCTCGATATAATCTTCGGTGCTTAGCTAGATCCACATCAGCATCAGAATCAGCAGCAGATTCAGCTTTATCTTCGACTTTGGGTTTGATGATGAAGCGAATACTGCAAATACTCGTACATACCCCCACACTTAGTTACTCATGTGTGGAGACTGAAGGACGGTGTTGTAGATATGTAGGAGAGTATCTTAGATATTGGCAGAGTATTAAAGGGATGAAAATGGGCAAACTGCCAAGGTGCCATGAGGAGAAAATCAGCAAAAAGTCGCCCCAAAAAAAAAAAAAAAAAACCCCAAACGATGTAGTGAAGTGAAGAACCAAGAACCAAGAACCACGAACCATTCCTATTCGGATGTGGATGCGGATGTGATTGTGAATGTGGGCAGCTCTTCTCTGCGCTCAACCGATTGATTAGAAAAAGGCATTAAGGATGTGGCAACAGTCATCTCCGTATCATTATTGCTGTCCCGAGTTGTTTCACTTTGTTTGTTGTATACTTTTTTTTATTTCCACTTTTCCTCTTGTTTGGTTTTTGGTTTTCATTTCGACAGAAGAAAAAGTTTTCCCATCTGCCGCGGTCGTTGGGACACTGTAATGGATATGATGGTTGCCGAAGCCGCCGCCATCGTCGCCGCCGCGCCACTACCACCATCCTATCCACAAGACACAACACAAAGATTGTGTATCGGAAATTTGTAAAGTTTTGCCTCACTCCAACCGAGTTCGAGGAGAAGGCAAATTGATGCAAAAGTACTAGAACCTATTGGGTCATGGACGTGTGTTCATATCTAGAGATTGAAAAGTGTTTCCGTTCCAACAGGACAGACAAAAGTACATCCAAGTTGGCACTGCAGAAGTTGATGTGTTTTTAAATGTACTCGTACATAGTTCACATTTTACCTTTATTAAGTCCTTACACCGAAACTCTTGTAGAGTAGACTTTGAAGACAGAACCTTGATATAGAGGAGGACATATCATACCATTGCATTGAATAATTCAAATTCGAAGAGTCATAGGCCCAAAGAAAACTCACATACATCAGATTTTGTCCTGGCCGATGAGAGTCTCATATCCTAGCACAATCCTTCTCTATTGAAGATTGTAGAGTCAACCAAAACTTCAAACTGTGTTGACTACTAATGTAAGCCGTAAGCTCGTCAGCTTCAAGGTTTAAAATTGTAAGTCCAGCACAAGAACCGCAGCACTTTATCAGTTTCCCGATCTGTCTTCTCTATTGGCTTAGTCGGTTGACGTTGGAATAGCTTTCATTTATGGTTGGTTGTCATCACACATGCTTTAGCTGGACAATACTTTGTCGATGAGTTGATATATGAACTCAAGCCCATGCTCGGTAAAACGCCTTTAGCACGATTTTAAGCCCTCTAAGACCAGTGTCCGCAATTTACAATGCAATGGTTTCAACACCTGCTCCAACTACATTTCAAAAATGTTGTAGTGAATTTAGAGGCAAAATACTCGTTTACTCCACTTAGATTGGTAAGGCTTTGGCATCCCTGATTGAGCCTTCTCCCGACTGGAGCCTTTGAACCAGCCTTTTAATATGGCCCTTTGGAAGATGAAAAAGAGAGTATTGTGGACAGAAACAATGATTTTCGGTGGAGTTACACATTTGCCCATATCAAGGCTTTCCGCGTATACATATTCTGAAAATGCTAAATAGTGATGGTCTTAGTGCTAAGCCCTGTGGTATTCTTAAGTGCGATCGCAGAGATGTGCAACCAATTTCTTGACATGTCTGAGTAAGATTGTAAAACAATTCCATCAAAAGAAGACTGGCGGCCACTGAGAAGAGGCTTTCTGCAATTGGATGTCACTGTGAAACTTTCTTTGCCAGTTTGAAAAGTCTTCATGTGTCACTTGTCAAATGTTGAGTAAAGAATCTGAACTCCTTCCAAAATATCTCCAGAGAACCACATTCCTTTTCAGGTCTTCCACTCGACTGTTACAATCCACTACAACACTTTCCTTCCTGTAGAGATATCCTCGATTTGGATTGGAAGTCCGTAAGGTGCTACGAAGATGTAGAGGATTTTAGCCTGCAAATTGAGTGAGCTGACTAAATATTTGAGTAGAAGAAGAATGGCTTCAGTGGTGACAATTCTGACTTGGCTTTTTCTTTAGCGATTCTGCTGCCTATATGGAACTCGGTGCCACCACCAGTAAAGGCGAACCTTCCCAGAGTCAGGAAAACATCAACTTTCTCCACAGCTGTCCAACAATCAATCCTGTAAAGATCATTGTAGAGCTAGAAACATTCGATTAACAAAACAGCAAAAACTGCTGTCGCTGTCAGGGTATCTTAGGTGCGTTGCCACTATCCATTGAATAACCTGGCTTTTCTCTGTTAATCCAGTGCAAATACAAGCTATCTAAACTCGCTATTCCAAGACTTTTCCACAATCGATTAGGAGCGTATACAGTAAAGGCAGTGTGACAGCCCACAAAGCCTACTTGTTCTAAGTCGAGAGTATGTAGAAAATAAGTGCTCTAATCTCAATAATAGTTAGGCTTGGCACCGTCTTTAGGAATTCTGCAAGAATATGGACAACACCAGCCACTCTATCATTCAAACGCTGATGTCTCGAAAACGATAAGCCATGACCCGAAGATTTTTTTTTTTCAAAAACAATGATCGTGCTATTGCATTGCTTTCATTCATCGCTGTCGCCTATACATAAGGGCGGCTCATTTGTAACCAGTTTGGAGCACACAGCAAAAGTGTGGCGTTGATAGTACGTTGATGCCTCGAAATACTATGTCTGCCACATAACTTGGAGCCGGGACAGTCCCTCAATGGGAACAGTGCGAAAGTGCTCGGATTTCATTGGCTCTATTTTCGATGTGGTGCTTCCAGCGCCATTGTGATGCTAAAATCCAAAACAAATCCGTCCGCCCGTCTCTAAAAAAGTCTTGCAGCAGCAATAGCCGTTCTTTACATCGGGACAACTCTAACCAACCATGTGTCAATGTTCTTGAACCGTCGGTATTTCATAAAGAAGCCACTGTACAATTCTGGCTTGCGTGCGCATATGTTAGCTAGACCCGCAGATCCAAGATGAGCGTTGTTTTGCTGTCTCGGAGCTTCTGCACTACAATGGTTAGAACTTGGCCAGGAAAGCAATCATTTGAATTCACTTCGGCAGTGAATCCTACATGAATGTTCAGATCCTACAGCAGCTTTAATTGCCCTAAATGGAACTTGCGCTGGATTGGCCTCTCGTCGTCCCTATCGTCTTTTGCAAATCGTCACGAGGGAGCTTTTGGTATGCAACGCCAAGCAACACTTTTGCTGCGTTACGAAATAGTGTTTACATTTTCTGCTTAAATACTGTAGATGACCTCAAATCTGTTGCTATTACAGGAGCCACCATAGATTTTGAAATACAGCGAAGTCATTTTTAAGGTGTCCATAAGTCCATATTTCAACTAACATTGCCCCTGCTAGAATCGAGGAAGTACTTTCCCCTGTTCACAAGTTTCATTGTTTGTCGGCATAGAGAATTCTTAAATCAGTCTCCCATGCGTGAAATAAGTGCAGTAACTCAGTGGTAAGCTTAGCCGTATTTCTAGAAGTTCTGTATGGATACCATCAATCCAAGATGTCGGGATTTACAACTGTCAGCTAAGAGAGCGGAGAAGTATCAACAAATGCGGTCCATAACGTTGTCTTGAGCTTTGGGCAACTATACTCGTAAGTGCTCTTTGTTTTCTTCTTTCTACTGCAATTTTGGCTACTGCAATCTGCGAACCATATTCTACAAACAGTAATGTGGTGTGACCTCTTTCTTAGCCTTTCGCTGACAGCAGCATTTCAGTCCTACGCGCAATGCTCTAAGTGTGATTAGACACAGACTTACGGTTGACTTTGCTGCAGGATGGAACATCATTGTGCTGGCACAGAGTTTCCACACCTGAATATTCCAAACGTCATATGTAGTTCGAGTCTACCTCTAAGCCGCCAGAACCTTTGCAGATCGCGTATCCCTCAACACTGCAAAGTGCTGAAGATTAGTGGCAACGATACAATGAAGCCATCAGAGAGGCCTCAAACGATGTAAAGGGCTTCAGCCGAAGAAGTTAGTGAAACTTCTGACTCGGTGAAGAGTGCAGTCAAGCAAATGTAGTGCAAAAATAGTGTGGTCAGGCAAATGTAGCTTTAAAGCGACGTGTCACAGGAGAAGGCAACGAATATCAGCTTCTCTTCATCGATTTCAAGGTGGCACATGACAGGCTTACAGAGTCATGTCTAGATTTGGCATGCTTGCCAAACTCTTTAAAATGTGCAGAATGATGGACGATAAGAACGCTCACTTCTCCATACAGATTAAAAGCAAACTGACCAAGACCTTTGATATGAAAAGAGAAAAACCGCGCTCAGACAACTAATGGCGAGCAGTTAGTCGGTTTTGGCACCCCAGCCACTGTGTTTGAGCACCGGACATGGCATAAGATCAACTAGGTCTCTTCTGATAGGCGGAGAACATCAAACCAGATAGACCACATCTCTATTAGAGGGTAATTTAGAAGCTGTCTTTATGACGCCTTTGAGCTGACATCGGAATGGAGCGCGACTACATCTCCTGTACTGCATCCGTGACCAGCAAGCTCTCCAACACGCTCACTATACCCAGGTATAATACCGATAGACTCCAAGATCCTGCAGTGCGCCAATAATTCAGGGACCATCTCACCTTGGAGCCATAACAATCACAGATCTGAGCAAACGACTGTGAATAAACACTGGAGATCTGTGAAAAATATGGCTATCAACTGAATCCTGGAGACAGATCGAGGAGCGTATTCCGCTCAAAGTTCAGATTACATCAGCCCCAGCAGCAGAGAAATCTGAACTTGAAGCCAACCATAAGCGCAACCACACGAATGCGCTAGCTGCACGAGCCGAAGAGACAGCAAACCGGTACGGCAGTAGGACCGTTTATACTGTTACCAAGGAGTTTACAGGAGGACGCAGCAGCAAACAGCCTCCTGTAAAAAATGTGGATAGTTCCCTACTTATAGCGGATGAAGGAGTAGCTCAGAAGATAGACGGAGCACTTCGCAATGGTACTTAACCATATAGGCGACATATGTTTCTTGTGTTTTACGTAGGTACCTGCCGTGAAGTTTTAAGCCTACGGTGCGTCTTCGCATGAGATATCAAAAAAATGCGTTGATAAGCGCCCTTCGGGTAGTACAAGTACTATCACCAGTACCAGATTTAACTTCCCCTTTGGTGAAGGGTCGAGGCCTATCTAATACTTCAGTCATTCTGTGGGTCATAGCACCCACATCGAGCAGACCAGTTGGTTCCACAGGTAGTAGTACACTACAACATACGCTAAACCATGAGACGTCCAAGCTCCATTCGGTCTACTTTCCCGGCGATTTTGGGTACAAACCTACAGCCACCACGATACTTTCACAAGGGGGCCAACTCCTAAGTCAGGCCGAAACCAGAGTTCTGGGGGCTCTTGACCTCCCGTGGTACCAGATTATAGATGTGGTCGAGTTTCGCAACCTTGCGGTCACTTCCAGTTGGGCTCAGGATCGGCGGACTTTAAACAAATTTCAACATTCTTAATTTCTACCCGCTAACTGCCTACTACGTCTTCTATTAAACGCTTCATTTGCAAAACTACGGGTTCTTTCGAACCGTACGGTATCAGTGATAACTCCACTGACATCCTAGGCCTCACCATTAAAGATGATGCCCATAGCCTGCAAGTCCCTGATGTCAGAGTAATTGGGACACTCACATAGGATATGAAACCAGTCCTCATATGTAGGTGGCTGCACATGAGCAGCTCGCAACCCTGCTAAGCCCTCTCTTATGCAAGAATGCATTAAGAGAGCCATAGCCAGTCAAGAAAAAGCCCAGGCTGAGGGTAAAGTTCCTTTCAGGAAATATTCTCATGGTTAGCACATCTAGATTGCCATCTTATTAGAACAGGCCGTCCACTTCTTCCGGGGAAACCCAATCTCGCCCATTTAGAGGGAGACCTTTTCTGATCTTGAAAGCAATACCACGTTATATCGCTTGCAGATCCAGAGGTGGCACTCCCAACAACACCTGCATTGCCTCTGTGGAGACAGTGTGGCATACCCAAGCAAGACGACTATTTGGCAAGACAAGATCCGATTACGGCCATCCACAATCAAACCATACCGATGCTCCATATATTGCACAAGCAACAAAAACAGAACGCCTGTTACGTCACCAGTCAGATCGCAAAATGCGCCTTACCTGGCCTACAGCACTCAGCATGCGTTGTCTGATTCGAACCAGATGAGGCACGAAGTTCATACGCGAATTTATGCCCAGATATAGGCGACAGCGAACTATCTGAATTAGCAAACTTCCGAAATCGCACTGGGAACAGAGATTTGCAACCACAATAAGGGACCTCAATTACCGCGGATCTTTTCCAAGCTACACCAAAGCTACTGAGACCTATGACAACTAACGCGTGAGCGTTTTCCGAACAAATGGAATCAGGGGATGATGCCATCCTTGAATATGATTTCGTTCTCTTATAACTAATTGAAAAGACATGGATTGAATGAAAATCTTTACTAACTCACTACTAGCGCTTCCGGTGTAATCGTGAGCCATTCGCCACACTGAAAGTTGGCTACCCAGAGTAAATTTCCTTACTCAAGATAAGTAAACCGGCTTTCAGACCTTCATCTAGGTCTGTGTCTAGTTTTTTCACTTACATGGCCAACAATCGGAGTTTCAATGGATCGTATGGCGGACTTTGTCCACTCAACTGTCCAATTTACACCTTCTGTGCCCCTTTTCTTATTCAACGTTGTTAGTTTTGCGATCTATTCCTAGTACCTAGTACCTACAGTGGGCGACGAAGTCACACTCACAACATGATTCGGAGAAGCATGTGCCTTGTCCAGCATTCTTGGGTGTTTCGCAAAAACTTTGCAGTGGTTTCCTGTGAATTCCCGGAAAAGAACATAAGAAACGTTGCAGATCTATTAGAGATTTAGCCTCCGATGTGTCCGCTTGAATTCAGCAGAAATGTGAGAACTAAAGGGTCCGCCATCTAACATTTTTTTTTTTCAACTAGTGCTTATTTCGTGAATGGTAACACTTAGCTCTTGTCTGATTTGACAGATAATTAGTTTTATGCTTCCGGTTAATAATGGAAAATAATTTCATTCAAATGGCTGCCTCGGCTGGCCATGCAGTAGCCTACACGATCGGTCCAATTTTTAAGCACATTATCGATTGTGTGCAGCTGTATTTCACCAATAGCTTCACGAATATTGTCCTTTAAAGCGTCAATTGTCACTGGCTTGTCGGCGTAGCACTTATCTTTTACGGCACCCCACAAATAATAGTCCAACGGTGTCAAATCGCAGCTTCGAGGTGGCCAAACGACATCAGCTCTGCGGCTGATAATGCGATCTTCAAAAACAGGGCGCAAAACATCGAGTGTAGCTTCGGCTGTGTGGCACGTAGCGTCGTCCTGTTGAAACCAAATGTTGCCAATATCCTTAACATGGCCCGATAACGATCGCCATTGACTGTAACGGCTACTCCTTGCTCATTTTCGAAGAAAAATGGCCCAATTATGCCTCTGGACCAAAATCCGCACCAAACAGTGACTCGTTTTGGGTGTATCGGCTTTTCAATGTATGCGTGCGGGTTTTCTGTGCCCCAAATGCGACAATTTTGCTTGTTTACATACCCGCCAAGATCAAAATGAGCTTCATCTGAAAAGATGATTTTTTTTGGCAAAATCGGCATCTTCTCTAAGTCGATCGCAGGCCCACTTAGCGAAGCGAAAACGCATTGGATGGTCAGTTGGCCTCAACTCCTGAACCAATTGGACTTTGTATGGCGTCATACCAAGGTCTTTATGCAAAATTCGTCTCAATGATGTCTCCGAAATGTTCAATTGTTGAGAACGACGGTGAATTGATGTTGATGGCGCTTCACGCACACTTTCTGCCACAGCAGCAATATTCTCGGGTGTACGCACTGTTTTTGGCTTTTCACGCTTTGGTTTATCGATGAGGATGCCAGTTTCTTTCACTTTTTTCACAAGATAACGAACATACGGAGCTGACGGTGCTTCTCTTCTTCCAAAATCCGTACGCAATTTTCGCACACATTCTGCCGTTATTTCGCGATCCATGTTGGCTCTGAGCTCTTCCAACGTCGTCGGCGTGTTGGCATAAAACATTAACTTAACGTAGCCCCACAGAAATTAGTCAAGCGGCGTTAAATCGCACGAACGAGTAGGCTAATCGACTGGCCCATTTCTTGAGATACGATACCATGATTTTCAAAGTAATGTCGCAATATTTCCCAGCGTCAACCCAGGATCTCATTTTCTGTCAATCAATTATGGCCTGGAATCAAAAATAAGTTTCAGTTTTAAAAGGTCTAGACAAGGTCTGTACTGGCGATTGCCTCTCATTTCAGATGCAGATGATCCATCCGTCCTTCAAGCTCTCTTGAAATTTGGAGGCTTCATGAAAATTCAATCAAATACCTGCCAAAGGCCGCAAAATTACCAAATTACTTTAATGGAGTTTCCATACCCCTTTGCCTACTCCAAGAGGTTTCAAAATAAATTCCCTTAATCATCAGCGTATTGAGCCACAGTAGGCTCATTAACAAACAAAAAATCGACCTCATCTACGAGTACACTGCGACTAAACCTTTCCACCGACGGCAACACTTTATTATTTCCTGCTGCCGGCGGGGCATCTACTTTAACAGGAAATCCTTCCGCCTGCGGAAATGTAGCAAAAATCATGTGAAACTTTTATAATTAAACTAAATACGAGTAGCAGAGTCGCGCAGCATATTCCATCTAACCCGGCAACAACTTTACCATTACCAGAGCAGTTCTTGTGCAGCTCAATGTACCCAAAGAAAAACAAGGAGACTTCAAGTGGAAAACTTTTCTCCATTTCTTGTTTCTTTATTTTTTTTTGTTTTTTTTTTTTACTGTTTCCTTGGATCTACCTCGTGTTCTAGATAAGACGCGCCGCTTGAAAGGCCAAAACTTCCACATTGGACACGAACATCATCGACTTCGACTTGACTGTGAATAATTAAAAACCGAGAATAAGTACGAATTGGCTGGTTACTCGTAAGGGCAAGGATGCTTCGCAGGACCCAGCCAGCCCCACTAGCAACGAAAGTTAATTTTAATGATTTTATTGACTCTATTTTGAGAGTCTCGACATTTTAGAAATTCATTTGTGCTTTCGTTACGCTTCAGTAACATATTAGCTGGCATCCGGCAAGGATATTTGAATTTTATTGGATTCTGAATTGAATTCCGACTGGGTGGGGTAGGAAGATGAGAAATTCCATTGGAATCGTGTCGATGATGGCGTCTCCCATTGGTGACTGTTCCTTTTCGTTGCGCTTCTTTATTTTAGGAGATTACCAATCGATTTCCATCTATCCGTGTTGTAGAAGATGGGCCAAAGGATGCCACCGAAAATACCAGAAGAGGGCTTTCAATTTTATTTTATCACTGAATAAGGGTGGTGAGGAAACCTCCATTTCTTAGTCATGGCAGAAAGGATACCAGGATTTGTAATTTGTGTAAATCTTTTCATTTTATCAATTCTTTTCGTTTTCGTTTTCGTTTTCGTTTTCGTTTTCATTTCCATTTTTATTTTCGCCAGACGGTCAGGGAGGTGGAGAGAGAGAGAGAGTGAGAGAGCCAGATTCCAAAATCGTAATTGGAAAAGTTTAAGTGAATTTTTATCTTTGACCGTCGAAGGACAATCGTTGAAAATGAAATGAATGGCCTGTTGTTGGTTTTGTTATTATACGAGTATGCTCTCGTATTGTACCTGACGACAGAGGACGGTCAGACTGTCAGACTGTCGGACTGTCGAACCGTAGACAGTGGAAGAAATTAATGATACGCCGACATCATTAGGAGTTAAGTCCATTTGACTTCTTCCATTGTGTTTACAATAATTAATTGTATCCTGTGGTGGCCTATTAAGACCATTCAACTACAGATAGGAGCAGAGTTATTCACAAAAGGACTGTGCCCATACAACAAAGGATCAACAACATCTGGTCGAGGTCTCTCAATGAAATATTGAAGCGTTTTTGATAAACTAATAAACTCAATCAAAGAGTGTGAATGCCTGGCTATTAGGCCTCCAGGGTCGGTACAATACTCATACAGCACTCATACAGCACTCATACATATACGAGTAGTAAGGGAGCACCATCTAATGGAGTCATTAGGGAAGTGGCGCCTGATGTTTCTGGACAATAAAGCGTATTAGTGGCTCAACTTACTCTCATAAATGGTGGTGGTGTAAGGAAACAAAAGTCTTATGGTTGCTTCCTTTGTGCGAAATGTGAAGAAAATTGCCAATCATAATGAGTGTACGAGTATGAGTACTGTTATTCGTATTCGTATTCGCATTCGCATTCGTATTCGTATTTGTGTGCCAGGAGCTATGCAGATGATGGCAATAAAATAAGCAGAAATCGGAGGAAGTAAAATATTTGCAGTCCAATCTGGCAGAAGAGGGTTTATGATTTTTGCGGTAAGAAACTGGCAGTGCCTTGAGGCGAATATCATTACTCAGCAGTTACTTTTGGAATGGGGGTAGGATCCCTGCTTGGGAAGTGGAAATGAAAGCAGCAAAGACCAACTCATTTGGTCTATCATGATGGGGACTTATAAAGACATTGTGGGTAGCCTATTTGCGGCAATGAAATGGTTATTCTTATACCAAACCTCATTATTACCATCCTTAATCCTAAGACGGAGGATTTAAGAGGATACCGTACCAGTACCAGTAGCAGTAGCAGTAGCAGTACCACACCAGGGTTGTATAGGCACAGTGAATTGAGTTATTGGTGCGATGTAGGATTTGTTTGTTTTTTTTTCCCCCATTTCGTCGGTGAGAAGATTGGAGTTTCTGCTGCATATTGATATAATTCATTAAATCCACATGAATAGGTTTGCCTTTGGACTGGACTGGCTGTCGACTCGCTAGTTAATGGTAATAACTCGCTTATTTTCCTCACAGAGTCTGAGCTTTCCTATCTCATACTGTCCACCATGGGCACACCGATCTCAATTTACTCTACCAAACTTGCACCAGTTAGTGTACAAGGAGAGGATCCAAAGCGGCATTGAAGACCATTATCAAGCTCATTCCGCTGGATCTATACTGCAGTAGTTTGGTGAGTTTTTAAGCTCTTAAAGGATATCTTTAGTCACCCGCAACCTACAGCCACTTCCATACATTTTTGGTGAATATCTGCAGCAAACTTGTCGTATGACTCCAAGATTGCTCTTTGACATTCCTGAGAGCCATGAGTGAAGGAAGACTTCCTACACCGATGGTGTATTTGGATTTGAGTTCGCTGCTCCTTCAGAATAAGATATGGATGCAGTGTCATTTAAGCCAAGGTAACAGATATCCCCGAGAGATCAATTGCTGCCAACATCGACAGGCAGGCAGTCCACGAATCCGAAATTATCAGACCAAGGATTGCATAAACGTGCAGAAATTCCTTGAATGAGATATCAAGTGCAGATTCCTGATCCTATGCTGCTGGATTATTCATAGAGCCATCGAAGATAAGATTATAGGCCCGGCAAATGCATGCTGCTTTTTACCTGACATGTGTGCAAGAGTTATGCCGGCGTAGAGCAACAAGAGATCATACTTTCTCGTAAAGCTTTGTAATATCCTGAGGCACCGTGCCATCAGCATTAATTCTGAACTCCAGGGTGTTTACCATAACGACTGCTGCAGGAACGACTGATGTCACTGTCAATGTCTGCCTTCACGTAGAGAAGAATGAGAACTCTAAATACCAATTTATAAAGCTGAAGGACTTAAGCAGCACAGAACTAAGAAACGCCCTGCCATTCATTCATATTATTATCTGGGTGGCTCTAATCTGGCGGTTCTATGCCCAATAAACACTTCGCTAGTCTAAGTGCTATCCTTACCAACTTACTGCCCTAGAATCACCCTTGATAGCTGAACTTGGGCAACACTGCTACCACGACTTGATTGTGCCAATCATTGTCATTGTGTCATTGCGTCAGCTGATTTTTCCTGCTACCGCCACCACCCAAATTTCTAGGAAGATGGGACATTCCATATGTCCTAAGGCAGTAACAAGTGCAATGTGAGAGGTAATCATCTCTTTGATTTCGTAGCATCCAGCCACGAAAGGAAGACAGCAAATAATTGTCTTGACTACGTCGTATTGTAGAATTCCAAATCGGGTACATGTAGTCACAGTCAAAGGAAAATCTCCCAAAACTCTCCCTACACTCAGAAATAAACCTCTAAGTCTGAGAAGTGTCCTGATAAATGATACCTGAACTACGACTGTTGCTACGTCTAACCGCTAAAAATGTCCCAGCCATTTCAGATGTTAGATCTTTAGGCTAATGTCGTCGTACAGCCCGTAAAGTTTGTGATTAAATGTCCTCCTTCATCTATAGAAGATGCAGAATGTGTCCATCAATGGTGCTCTTAGAACCACTCACTCCACTGAACTTGATACCATCGATCAACCAACGCAGACATAAAGTTGAAAGCCTCTTCACAGTGGTCCTTTCGTAGATAACCTAGAACAATTCCAAGAAGATACTACACCACTACCAAATACTGCATCGATAAGTGCTTCAAAGCTACTACTTCGTTTCGTCAAGACTAGCGGGATGGCAAACTACCTGATAAAGGATCCATCCACATCTATGCGGACTCATCAAAAACAGAAGAAGATATGGGAGCTGGTATCTTCTCTGAGAAATCAAATCTTGAGCTCTACTTCCGCTTCCCAAAGAACCTCAGTGTTTATCATGCGGAGAAAGTGATGTTGGCCAAAGATATCAGCATTTACTCTGTCAGTTAGGCAGCTGCTATGTCCCTGGAATTACTCACTTCTGAGTAAAGAACCGCCTTCCATTGCCGCGCATCTCTTAATGAGATTGTTGAACAGTTAAATATCCACCCCTGTTTGGTGCCAGGGCACTGTGACGTTCCAGGAAACTTGGTAAGTATGGTACAACATTGCAAATTTCACAAAACATGAGATACTTGCACATACGAGTACCTCTGGCCACTTGTAAGAATATAATTCTACAGGATACGATTGATGCGGCGAACTGCAAGTGGGCAAATGGTGCAGCGTGTCATGTCACCAGACAGATCCGGACTAAGTTAGATCACAAATACTCCCGTAGCCTAATCATGCTAAACCGGCTCGCACGTTAGTACCCTCGTAGGTGTCATTGCTGGACACTGTCTAATCGAGAGACATGCCCTATCCCGCACTAAGAAACCTTTGTTGGGCTCTTACTTTCTGGACAACCTCGTTGATCTCGCAGAAACCAACGTTTCCGATTTTCTTCGCTTCATCGGAAGCTCAAATTGGTTCTAAAAACTGTTCTCTGTAACTTTTCAGTTTTTTCCAAATAGCGTAAATGGTTCAAGATCCAGTGGCATCACAACGGGTCTACTCTGGCCTAAGTGTGCCTGTGTTCAATAGACAGCCAAACTAGCCAACCTCCTTCATTCCATGAAAATCTCTCTCGAAGCAGCCAAGTGTTTCTTCATCCGTGACAATGACCAGGACTAGCATGATAAAGATCTTGTAAAAGATCTGGTATGGTCTTACGAGAGAGGGCTCAGTTATTCAATTACTTCCCGAGTCCAATCAAAAAGCGTTTAGCAACGTCTGCGTCTAACAGCCGCGCTGATGTCATCGCGGCTTGTAAATCCGGAAATAGAGGAGACAGGATTTTAAGGCAGCTGTAGGGAAACGCGATCGGCAAAGATTCTAGCGGTCTCTTGCGATTGCAGTCTTTCAGCGTCGAAATTGATTTCCCGGTTTCATACCCTGGCTGCAACAATGTAATGATCCAAGTCGATGGTGACTTATCGGAAAGCTCGGACATCTAGAATAGTTGTAGAGTATTTCACGTCGATCGCAATAAGATCAATCTGGTTGACGGTTGGTTGATTAGGGGATAGACAAGTCCTAAAATGCTACGCCCGTTACAAATTCTAAAAACCAGAATCCATTGTCGCTCAAATACTGCTTCCTTACTCAACTTTCTGTTAAGATCCCCACCATCTTGGTATCATAGCCAGGGCACTGCGCATATGTCCGGTCTTGGAGGTCATAAAACTAGTTTTTGATGCTGTCATCCTTACCCTCTGTCGATCTAAAACCGATATCGGGTTTGGTGGCTGTGTTTTCTCAGATAAGCTAAATCTAAGTCTCCCCTTCCGTCTTTCAAATCACTGTATCGTGTTCGAAGCGGAAATTTTGGAGATTAAAGAAGCTCTGTCCTGAATGAAGGAAAACGTGATATCTGCAAAGGATATCTGCAACTTTTTGCTATCAAATCTCTTTAAATTCTAAAACCGCCCTTGAGATGGCAGAGCACTTCAACCAGTGGATTGTAGGGCCGACGAACTCGCCAAAATTGGAACCACCCTATCTATTCTACCGGAAAAGGGCAGCGTAGGTATACCAACCGCTTCATGCAAACTAACATTAAAGCTGGATGCCAATAAAAGAACAGACCTTAGGTGGACTGTTGAACCAACATGTCAAAGCTGGATCTGAATCGCTCTAAGAGTTTCATCTTTCTAAATAGGAAACATCTCAGTGTAATCATAGGTGTCATCACTGGACACTATCTTAAAGGCAAGCATGCAAGAAGGCTTGGCGCCTTTTACAAACGATTTCTGTATAAGCTGCATTGCCGAGGAATAAGAGGAGACCTCCACCTAATCTGTACATGTCCAGCTCTCTCCCAGAGAAGGTAACTTCACTTAGGAGTTTTTTTCTACAATGAGTTAAACGATCTAAAGAATATAGACTTAAACAGTCTCCCAGGCTTCATCATAAGCTCAAACTAGTTCCATGAGTAATAGGATCACAGATCCACGTTGCATCACAATGGCCACTTTTACCTACCTACCTACCTATCCTCTGTCGGGACATAGCCGCAAATCAGGCTTACAACTATTTGAAAATTTGACCTTGATGCGGTTTATTATGAGGCGTTCGCTAATGTGCCGACTTTTAAGACCTTTTGCCTGTGTCTGATTGGAATAGCAATCCAAATCCAAAAGTGCGCTGTCTTCCTTCTTTATAGCCGTCGGTGCACTTCTGGGATTGCGACAATATCAGCTTTGTAGCATGTGGTCTTCTAGGGACCCTTAAAATATTGGCTGGGATCGTCAACATTATATTCATCCATATTCGAGGCTGAACTGGTCAAAAAAAAGAAGAAGAACCAGGTAGCCACAGCTTTAAATGTTTAAAGCTATGTGTAATCCTGTGAATCTTGTTGGACGTAAAAATCACAGCGAGATTCCTGCAAACTGAGCATTGTAGGCAGAGATACATACATATATTGAAAAGTTATCAGAGAATTGATTGTCTTAGATGCAGTGAATGGCTTCCATGTTTAGATTCGTTTGTAACAGTATTTATTGGTCCTTTTTCCGATACTCTTCTTTCTTTCCTTTATGCCGAGGGATCTGATCTGTTGTTAGCAATCTAATGCGGGAATCTTCCATGGTGGCTTATTGCAATGACACATCACAAATATCAATTTAGACGAAGCCCTGGCTTAACCTGCAGAAAACATGGAAGTTTTCGGTTCAGAATGTCTGAGTGAAATGTTATGTCCATTGCGTCTAAATAAAGACGAAAAGGGCCCTGAAAGTGCACATAAGATACGTTAAAGACTCACTTGAATGTTGGAATTCACTTGTTTATTTCGTGACGAACTCTCCTGAATGATTGACAGAAATTATGGCAATGGGTCGCAGCAATCAGTAATAGTCTAGGACCCCGACTACAAGTACAGAATATGTTTTGTTTTTTGCATCTCTTTAGCAACCCACAACTTGATTTATTGATTGAGACCCGGATCAACCCTGAACAAAGAAAAACATTGTCAATTTTCAGAATGAATAATAGGGGACCGAGATGACTTCCTTGGGGTACGCCGAAAGGGGCTTTTATGGGTTTAGATAATTCAAATAATGAAATTAGATTGAAGGCAAAGTTGAGAAGGATATCTTTATGTGAAATTTTATCGAAAGCTGTGCGGAAATCAGAGGATATTAGGCCAACTTGTTTCCCATCTTCTAAGCGCACACCGTACTTGATACGAGTTAAGCTATATTTGTGCTTGTTGATCTACCCTTTAAGAACCCACGTTGGTTAATCGAAAAGACAATGATCTGGAAGGGCTCTGGAATGATGGGCAGTTTCACGATCGGCTATATATTGTAATTTAGGATTTCTTTTCGGCCTTTTTTATGAAAAGGGGTTATGCTTGCATTTTTCCAGATTTTCTGGACCAGCACAGTCACTAATTTTGGAGTAACATCCGCCAAAGTCAATGATGTTTTTCGACCACTGCTCAAGTAGAAGAAGTAAAGTTCATCGGGATCTTCAGATCGGAACGACTGGCCATACAATCGGCAGCTATGTGGTAACTGTCAGCTGATCCAGTAAAACGAATGTAACAACAACAAATGTAAAAACTGCGCTTTGAGATGGGAATACTGGTGCAAACAAATTCGAGGTAAACAGTGGACCACTTTTTATAAGGTGCATGAGACGAGTTGGTATTGCCAAGGCACTTCGCGACCTGTTTCTCTATACCATCGTTAGAGTGGACATCATAGT
The DNA here is from genome assembly GCA_949129095.1 of Volucella bombylans. Lineage (NCBI taxonomy): Eukaryota > Metazoa > Arthropoda > Insecta > Diptera > Syrphidae > Volucella > Volucella bombylans. The sequence continues at coordinate 10,868,758 of OX422144.1, forward strand.
CCTGGGTGAACAATCCACATTTTTTATAGTCCCGCGAAAGGTTGGTCTCTGTTATGGCAAAAATGTCGAATGGAAGAGCTCAGTAGTTAACATAATATAAGCTGCAGTGGTTTCGTTTTGGTAAATATTTTGGAAGCGTTCTGTAAAGTTTCTGTGGAACAAGCGCCTAAGAATAAATTCCTGAACTCAGTCACGAAGCCAGAATTTGCAATATATAATATATATAGGGTTTTCCAATAAGGACTTGACAACTTTTTTTTTAAATAAAATGCAAACCATTTGAGATATTTCAAAAACTTTATTATCGGCTTGAAGTACAATCAAAACATTTATGAATGGAACTCGACTTCGTTCATAGGGCCACCGAGGGCACGTTTGCAGGTGTCGATTCGTTGGACCCAATTTTCAACGACTCGGCCACACATTTCGGCCGATACGGCCGCTATTTCGCGTTCAATGTTGGCTCTGAGCTCGTCGACGTGTTGGCATAAACCAATGACTTAACGTAGCCCCACAGAAAATAGTCAAGCGGCGTTAAATCGCACGAACTAGGCGGCCAATCGACTGGCCCATTTCTTGAGATAACACGCTCACCATACTTACTCTTCAATAAATCGATTGTAGCGTGTTCTGTGTGGCTTGTGGCATCATCCTGTTGAAACCACATGTCGTCCAACCATCTTCCAATTCGGGCCAAAAATAATCGGTGATCATGGCGCGATAATGCTGACCATTCACAGTAACGTGACGATCGTTATCGTCGACGAAAAAATATGGCCCAATATCGCCGCCGGCATGCAAACCGCACCAAACAGTTATTTTTTTGTGGATGAAGTGGTGATTCATGAAGCATATGTGGATTTTCACCCAACCAATGATGCATATTTTGCTTATTGACGAACCCATGAGCGAAAAATGAGCTTCGTCACTGAAGATGATTTTGCGATGAAATTCATCATCTTGGCGCATCTTCTCCAGAACCCAATCGGAGAACGTACGTCGCTTCAAATGGTCCATCGGCTTCAATTCTTGAGTCGGCTTGATCTTGTATGGGTGTAAACCAAGATCCTTACGCAAAATACGCCATAATGTGGTCTGAGCGATGCCCAATTCTTGAGAACGTCGTGGAATTGACTAATTTGGATCGTTTGCTACGGACGCCTGAACGGCAGCGATATTTTCCACACTTCGACCAACCCGTTGTCTCACTGACACGGCAACATCACACAACGAATATGTAGACTCAAATTTTTCCACTAAACTTGTTATTGCCTGTCAACTAGGGCGAGAATTTCGACCGAAAATTGGAGTTAACGCTCTTAAAGTTGCGGTCACCAACTCCGAATTTCGGTGGAAAATTTTTATAATTTACAGACGTTGCTCGGTCGTGTACTTTACCATGATGAAAATGTTGAGTTTACTGAATAAATTGACAGTGACAGTTTGATGCTCAGTGAAAGAGTGCGTTCACAAATTAAATTCAAAGTTGTCAAGTCCCTATTGGAAAACGCTTTACATCAACTTACTCGTACATGACTCTTAGACTCAAGCAAATGACTACAATTCGACTAAGTGAATGGATTTCCTTCCCACGGAATGGGAAAAATTCCACAATATATGCTACAAGGACGTACATGGACTCACTTTTCTTCTCCATCACTTTCTTGGAATGTTTTTGCAATGGCATTTGGAAGCAGAAAATGAGGGACTTCATCCTGACAAGGCTCATTACAGATTTCTGCGAAGAGCGCTCGAAATTTTCTGCGGGTAAACACCTTAAAGTGGTTACCGGGCTCCAGCAGAATTGCCCGTAAACAAAAATCTCTTCATTGAGTATCCCCTTCCAAGGCCACTAAATGCCACCGACATTGTTGTCAAGCACAGACAGCGCCCCATTTTCAACATTTGTGCTAAAAATAATTTCAAAATTTAATTTATATCCACTTCTGGAATAGCCCATTTGCGCCATTAACTCGATACGTAGGCAGGCCTTCTAAACACCACAGCTACAGGACTCGACGAGCCCCAATTGGCAGGATGGGAATTTAGGTAATGTAAAAAAGAAAAAATCCTATTCAGCGTAAATCCCAGCAGTTATGCCGGGGTAAATTAAAACCGAGGGTTAAATGAAGTGCGGACTATTAATGGAAATTAATTGGCATTCGGGAGCGCCGACGATGGCAACACACAGGTGTGCGTTTGCCTGACCCACTGCCAACTGCTCCTTTCTGCCAAAATGTTGCGTACGCACTTGTGGAATAAATATTTCACATCATCCAATGTTTTGTGTTTTTTTTTTCGTTTTTGGAAAAACAGTTCTCTGTTTACTTTGCGCTTTGCAGCCACCCGCTGCTCGGGGAGTTGGCCGATGGGAATCGTGATTGTAGAGGATAAAGATATAAATTTCATCCTACGACCACATAACTCAACAGGTGTCGAGGGATGCTACTACAGTTCGACTCGAACTCGAAAGTTGTGCAAGTGTGTGTGTGTGTGTGTTAGGTTGTTTTTCTTTGTTGTAGCTACTGGTGAAAGGCCGTTCGCAAAGCTTTACGACCATCTTGGGAAATCCTTAAACCGAACGAATTGTAGTTAAAACTGAAAGTGAGTAAAGCAAAGGAAGCCCGAATCAGAGGCTTTGTTCGACGCCGTCGCAGCCAGATGTACATAGGTAAGAGGCGGAAATCCTTACCCGTGCGCCAACCCTACGCCCGAAAGGAAGTGAAAATCCGAGAAGAAAATATTTAGATTACTTGGCAAACACAAACGCAAAACCTTATTGTTCCGGCGGAAATGAGCCCTCGAGAGCACGAGAAGTATGTATCCAGACACACAAGTAAAAAAACAAAAAACGGAAAGAAGTGGAGACGAAATTTAGGACAGAATATTTTAAGGATAAAAAGTTCAATCCGGAGGAAGGACCCACTTGTGCATTATTAATAAAAATGTTATTCGCAACTATTTGACCGAAAGTTAATCGATGATTGTTACCCTGAGTAACATCATCATTATCATGCCTGTAGTCTTCCTCGTCTTCGTCATCATCATCATCATCATCATCATCATCATCACCATCATCACAGTTGCCGTCCTTGCCCACCCATGCAGTCAATGGTCGAATGAAAGGATCTCATGAAAAATTCAGAGGATGATGAGTTTTTGGTTGTTTTTTTTTTTTTTTTTTGTTGTTCTGTTTGTTCTGGACTCATGTTGAACCTGTTTTGGGTGGAATTTAATGTCTGGTAGGCCACAGGATAATGAAGAAGTAATTTACGTTTAATTATCAGGGAATGCAGGCAGGGCAGATGTGGCTTCGGCGACATTCACACGCACAGTGATTACGTTAATTTGGTGAAATCGGTGAAACTCATTGAAATTGACGAAACTGCCGAAATTGGAATTTTGTATTTTAATTGCTTTTGCAGGCTCTATAAAGGCGGGCCGGTTTCCGGACGCCTATATGTGATTGTTGCGTGCAGGTTGACAAGTGGCTTAATGCGGTTTAATTACGATAGCTGGCAATCACATGTGGCAGGGGACTTACTACTGTTGCCGTTGTTGATGTTGATTGGATGGGACATGGAAATGGCATTAGGTTTCAGTTTACCATCTAATCAAAGGCCAAAGTGGTGGTGTGTGAACCAATTTTGAACATGTAATAGGTTTAGGGAAAATTGGGAACTAATCATATGACTTCAGTTGTGTGTGACCTTCTACCGACTACTGTTGGCTAATTAACACCTTTTATGAAAGGAATCAGAAAGATCTTCGGATTGCCCGTTCCGAGGTGGACATGTATTCAACCCCTTATCCACTTGCACGATCTAAGATTCACCCTTTGTCCTTTTATCCTGAGAGGATAGATTTGGAGGCTTCCTAGGTTGGTAAGTTGGTACTCATACACTTGATATACCTCAGCCATCTTCATTTTTTTAGCTCATTGTTGTATCTTCCCCTCTTTTGATGAAGACCATGCTTCCGCTTTCGACATTTTGGACAGACAACACCCAAATATTGGTCTCTAGAGTCCTTGCTATGGAATATAGCAAATGGAAGCACAACCCCTCCCAAGGGAAGCCATTATGCTTGAAACTGAACACATCACTTCCATCTAGACAACTTTGGTCTAACTTGCGTCGATTTTGTGGGCCTAGTAGTATAAACACCGATAAGTTGAACCTAGATCCTACTGTTCTTAAGAACTTATTTCGGGAGGGGACGTCTGACTTTCATCTAAATGAAGTTTGTCGTCCACTGGCCCATGATTTTAAAGTGGTTACCGAAGGTGAGGTAGTGGATTGTGGTATGGCTATAAAATCTAACTCGACAGGTGTGGGCAATTGAAACTATAAGCCACCTGACTGACATTCTTAACGACTGCATAATGGACATCCACATTTCGTGATGGAAAATTGCCAAAAAATCGAACAGAGTCTCCATCAATGACTTTAGACCCATAAGCATTGTACCGTGTCTATCAAAGCCTTTTGACAAACTTATATCGAAGAAAATTCTAAGGCATCTCTCTTCTAATCAGCTCCTTATGCCTTCCCAATCTGGGTTCAGAAGTAATCATAGCTGCTCTTCGGCTATGATTAACATCTTAGATGATATTAGGCACGACTTTGATAAGGGATATTTAAGACTTCTTTGTTTGCTGGATTTCTCAAAAGGCTTTGATAAGATAAATGACGTTCTATGCTGGAAACTACCCAACTTGTTTGGCTTCTTAGAAGTTATCTATACAACAGGTCTCAAAAAGTTGTCATTGGTGGCAAATTCTTAACTTTGAAAATAATTAGAGGTGGTGTACCACAAGGGTCGATTCTCGGTCCTGTCTTATTCCGATTTATTTCAGAAGATTTATCAAAAATGTATGAAGGGTCGGTGGTTAAAGGATTATTGCTCAACCTAGAGAAGTAATTCTTCCGATTCTTCTGCTTCTTTCCTTACGAGGATATAATGATCTGGATCACAACCTTTCCACTTTATTCCACCCCTACTGCTTCGCCTGTGGGGTTTGCCGGTTTGACCTCAGGAATTACCGCAGCCTTCCCGGTTTTGGATTACTTCGCCACTGAGGCCAATCAAATGCTGGTTTCTTGCGCCTTTTTGCCGGGATTAGAGGGATCTCTCGGTTGAACATGACAATACCAACTAAACCAGTTGTGTTCTATCTTTCTTATGATGGGTTCTTGGCTTCCTCGATTCTTCAAACTTCTTATTCTATCAAGTTTTGCTACTCCTGCTGTCATATCAAGCATCTTCATCCAAGCTGCCCTTAATATGCCCTCATACCTTTTGTACATTGTCCAGCATTGTGAACCATATGTGAGCGCTGGACGTACGACTACAACTGCGGTGTAGAGTCTTCTTGATCTCATCATCACAAGTTGCTTCACTATTGATCATAGGTCACAGGTGTTTGAACTTTTCCCACTTGGGAAGCACTTTTCCATTCAAGTAAATGTCTGAAAGAGGCCGGTGTGGATAAGAGATCGGGCAGCACAGACACTGTATTTTTTGAACTAACGCTGTACCCATTCCGTACGTCAAGTGCTCGTTGCAGAGACGTTTGATCTTAACTTATGGCAGCCCCATTGTCAGCAAAGAATAACTGAAGTACTTTGGAATCCGTCCCCTTTCCTTCAAGCAGATAATCAATCACTGAGGACGTTTTCTTGGTGTGCACCGACTCTTCAGTGACTCCTACGTTTGCTCCATCAAACATGTCCACGATAATGTGCACGTACGTGCCTGGAACTCCTCATTGTCTTAGCGCCACACATAAGCAATCTCTTGGTTGTCAATCAACGGCTTTTTCAAAATCAACCAACACCTACATATGCAAGTCCTTTCCATTATGATCCTTACCGCTTTGGATTGCATCTGTTGTTGATTTACCCGTGGCAAACCCGCACTTGTCATCAGATAGTCGTATTTATCGGCCGTCTAATACCCGCTCAATGATCTTCATCGCAGTTTCGCGATAGATAATTTTGCATCCACTGATTAGGCATTGGATCACCCCTCATAAGTTTGGATATAAGAATCATGAGCCATATGGACCCCATCTTTTTCGGGAACTCATAGGGTATCTCGTCAGGTCCAACCGCATTCCTAACTTCTTCGACAGTAATGCCGGATACTTCGGCATGGTTAGCAGCGGCTGTTTGAAAGTATACCCGGAGGCGACTATTTATACTATCGCCATCTGTGGAGAATTCTGTCGTCTTCCACAAGAAGCTAGTCTTGAGCATTGTTAATGAACTTTAGGGAACGAATTTCCTGAGCATTTCTTCTTCTCTGGGTGGCTATTTTGAAGGTAGTTGTTTCCTTATTCAAGTTGTTTTGTCGAAGCTCCTAGTTCCGATATATACTCCCGATAGAGTCCTACCTTAATTTTTGCTTGAAATTGGGCGTACTTCTTCTTTGCGAGATCTTTGCTTTGCAATATCTATATACCACTTCAAAGCGAGATTTTTCATCTTTACTTCGACAAAGCCTTGAAAGCCGTTTTCTTTTCCCGTATCACTACTTGTTTCTTTGGCGTGTTGGCTTTTCGATGTTCCGAGCAGACATTTGGCTCTCTCCAAGCAGGATCCTTGTAGGGAATGCCACATATCTTGTGCTCTACACTCCTTATCACAAACCTTCTATATAATGACTTTTTCAGCCACCTTTGTTTGCTTATTTGTTTTATTCCCGTCTCTTTAAAAAATTATGTCAAGAGGAGGCGGTGTTGCTGGGCGTTCTCCTCTCCCAGGATCACTTTGCAATTCATAACCCGAGGCTTCATGAAACGGCTATCAAATGGTAGTCAATCTGGTGGGTAAGTGATCAGGTGCCGACTTAGTTTGACGAACATGGTATTTAGCAAGATAAGACCGTACGACTTGCACATGGTTAGGATGTCTTCACCGGGAGAATTCCTGTTGCTGTACCCCAGTCTTCCATGACAGTGTTCATAGTCTTGCCGGTATGTGCGCCAACAAAAAAAAACTCTTCCTTTGGGATGTTTTTGATGAGGTTGTGAAAATCTAGCCAGAATGCACCTTTTCCCCTTTGCATCTGGCTTGGGGAGCATATGCGCTTACAATATTCCATACTTCACCCTACAACACCAATTGAAATGGTCAAGATGTTGCTAAGTAGCTCTGCCGTGAGGATGATAGCAATTCCGTTTTTACCTTGTTCCGTTCCGTAGTAGAACATCTTGTAAACGCGATCGATTCGTTTCCTGTACGTACAAGATGTCCACACAATTGTTCAAGCTTGTAGCTGAGACCATTTATACCGTCAAGGTTCCAACTAGCGACTGTTAGGTTACGCCTAAGCCGTTGCATTATTTTGCTATCCCCCCAGAAACCGAATAGGAGTAGTGCTTTCCTTTTTAGCGTACTTTTCCATTTGTTGATTTTGACACGTGTATGCTCCTGATTTTTGATTGATCTAACTTTTACAACACCGGTTATCTCCAGCCGTATCAACCCACGGTTTCGCATGCATACTTGCGAGACAGTTCTAAGATGGTATATGTACTATGTGTCGCTAGGATCACCTGGATATTTAAAACAAAAAAATTTCCGAAGATTAATCAGTCAATGAGAGAAGACTCCACCACAGTGGCATTTGAGTCCTCCGATTCTGAAAATGTGCCTCAAAGCTCACCTTCATCCTCTGATAGAAAAGGATCACTTTTTGGTTCGTCGTCGGTTTTCATTTCTGACAGGGTGTCGGAGGTGGACACCGTCGGCTTGGTTGTCATCTCCGGAAGATTGAGGTCGTTCTTTTTGTAAACACTTAGTCTGCTCCAGAGAGTTAAAGAATTCCTTATCCTCCAAGGGCCCCTTCATTCCTTCAGTTCGCGACTTCTCAGGCATGAGTCGGAAGGGTATCCTTCTTACCCTCAACTTCGAGCCGCCCGAAAGCTGTAACTTGACCAACTGCCACCGTTCAGGTGAAATTAATCTGTCGTTATTTCGTTTCACTAAAAGACTTCAGAGATGTGAGGTTGGTAGGCCCTGGGGGCTTTTGGCATTTTTTTTAATTTGGACCTTTTAGAGGAGTCTATCAACGTTTTGAGAACAGTGGGTAGTTCGTTGTTAGCCTGGGCCTCCGCCCAATTATCTAGGCTTCGCCCATCAATGACGATGTCTAACAAAAAGTCTGTTTTATCGTAACGGTTGTCAGATGATGCCACCAAATTTTGGTACGATTTAACCAGTTACAACCGACCGGTCATAGGTCTCCTAGGACCACAGGTAGTCCCTACCAGGATTTAAATCACGGTACCATGGGAGTCACGAGGCCATCGGATTTCGGTCCGGGCCTGACTTGTTGGAGGTAGGCCCCCTTGTGGGAGCGTCATGGTGGCTGTGGTTTAAACCCAAAATCGCGGGAAGGGTCTTACCTTGGGTTTTCCCTTAGTTTTTCCCTTGGTTTGACCCAATGTAGAGTTGCAATAAGTACTGGGTGCTGAGACCCTAAGATCAGCAAGAGGTTTTAGATCGGTCTCGACCCATACCAAGGGTGGAACTTGTGCCTCCAAAGTAAGTTCTGCTTTGGTATTACACTATTAATGTAGGTAAGCGATGGCAAGGCTCCCATGGATGTATGGGCATCCCGTGAAATTATGTCTTCTCGACAGGTGGTCACGTAAAAAACCTCGACTGCTTGTTCTCTCCACGAAATGCGACAAGCATTTCAGCGTTTTATGCGAAATACCTTGGATGAGGTTTGTCGACACGGCTGTGATTCGGGTTCCTCTTCTGAGTGAGGAATTTTAGTAACAGGAAGACCGTGGCCTGAAACGAACTCGCTGGAGGAAGTGGTAGGACCGTGACTCATTGAGAGTTTGGGGTTTGCCTTTTAAAGGTGCACCAAAGCTTGCCCCACCGGTAGTCGCTGTATTACCACTCAGTCTTAAAAGAGCATCGGTTTCGAGTTTTGTTTTTGCTGTGGAAGTGAAAGAATACATATGGGATCCCACGAAATGTCCATCTGTACAGAGATCCGTTGTAATAAGATAAGTCTAGCTAATCCGGAGGTCGCCAGGTTTCCGGATACTCCATGCACGACTGAGCCCTTAGCCAGACTGATTCCCGGCACGGGTCGTATGACACTTTGAACCAGCCCAGGAGAGAAAGGAGTGGGAACCACGGTGGTAAGGAGAGGGGGAATGGATGGCGTGAGTATTCTTTAGTTTCAGTACTCCTCTGGAGAATTCCTCGAGAGCCATTGACAATACTCAATCTCTACAACTCGACAAGTTCGATGCTCAGGTAGAGGTCATGCACATCTATGAAGCTTAACAATTTTGGGGCCCATTATGAAAATCGGAATTACTGATGCTTTCAATTGTATGTTCGGCGCTGGTTCATGTCTTTGTCAAGAATTATCAGCCAGTGTTATACTTGAAACAGTCCTCATCCCTTCTCGAGTAGACAATTGATAAATTTTTCTTCTGCATTCAGGCACTTGCTACTACTCCAACTGAAATTCAATTTAAAAAGTAGAACAAAGTCCTTTCAGCAATAATCACTTATTTATCCTGCTCTGCATCCAAAACTGAAACTCCCTCCATTGTCATTAATGAGAGCACTACTCATTATTATCCATCCTGTCCCTGCCATGTACTGCAAAAATTCCATTCCCCAACTCAACTTGATTCATAGTCATAAATTCCATAATGTACTCGTACTCTGCCTCACCTGGCTTAAAAAGGACTTTAAATACTTCGCAATCCAGCTCAATGTGTCCGACGTGCTCGTATGCCTCCTTCCCAAGCAAATTAATCCAAAATGAGTAAAAAAAAAAAAAAAATACAAAATTCAAAGAAAAATCGACAAAAAAAAATATCTACCCAACCCTACCTGAAGCATTTGGGGGTGAAGGAATTTTAAGTTGGAAAATCCATTGGAAAAGTATGGAGGTGCACTATTTTAATTATTTGCTCATCGATTGCCACTGAGTGGGCAAATGTCGTTTTTATTTTAATTTTAATGCCGATCCCTGTCCAATCATCCAATTTCCGCAAAATAAAAACTCCATTAACCCATTCGGCGTATACAGATACAGATACACTTTAATGCAACCCAGAATCCCTCTTAAAATGTCACTGCTGTTACCTAGATGTAGTGATATAGTCGTATGCTCTGCTCCTGCCATCGATTTACCATCAAGCATTCGACCAATAAATCGGATGGAAACTGGAGTTGGTAGTTGAAATAACAAAATAACAACACACCAGCCAGCTACATCCGATGGTATGTAGTAGCAACAGCAGCAGCTAGATTAAAGGTCTTTCAACCGAGAAAATACGCTCTTTCGATATTAAATTTAAATCCCAGCCAAACATTGTGCATTAAGCCATGTTTTACGCTTGTCTGTTCTGCCCGGGGCCAATATGCAGCAAACACAGATACACAGAGACACGAAGAAACAGAGGCACAGCAACACGGTGACATACAACATAATAACTTAATTAAACTGCATGTCATAGTCTGAGCCATGTAATTCCTTCCGCACAATGAAAACCATTGAAACCGTTGAAACAATTTCGCCCTCCATCCACCAAATCCAAATCCATTTGCTCAGATTCTCCCCGTGTCCCTTTGTCAATATCAATTTTCTACCCCCTTAAGCTCAGGGTACACCAATGAAGGCTCTGTCTGGTTGATCTACCCTAACCCAAACTATCAACCCATCTGTGGAATGCAAACACCATCGCATCAGCAGAGGGGTGGTTTCCTTCCTCCGAAAATCGCGAAATTTGTAGGAAAATTGAAAAATTCCACTATCACCAACATCCACCCCCCCCAAAGTAATTTCAATTCCATATGTGTCGTCGTCGTCGTCGTCGTCGTTGTCGACGTCGTCATTTCATTGGAATCCTTTCCCTCGTTTCCTTTATTTTATTTTTTTCATTTTTCTTCTCAATTTCTGCAATCCTCAGGTTCTACTGTATCCAGAAGAAGGTTGGGCACGTACAGCAGCCTCAAGCTATTGGACCATCACACCATGCTGGTGGCAACCGAATCGATGTCGCATCGAAGAATTCATGGGCTCACAACGTCAGGCAACCAAAGCCAAAATGCTATCCATGGACAAGGGATCGCTCTTAATTCTGGGTCATTTCAATCGAAAGAAAAGCACCGAAACCGAATTCAAGTTGTATCTCAGCTCGAATATCTCAATGGAGGACTACAATATGGGCTATTGTCTGACTGGGTTTGTGGAGAGGCGATGCCCACAGACAAATGCCTTTCAGATGACACATTTTGCCGTGATAAAAAGGCAATGGCCGTCCATACCTAATGATTGCAAATCGTCAACATAAGACGTGTCTAGGACGTAATGGATTTTACTCGTAAATGCTAATTATTAATTGTAATTTGACATATGTAGTTGTTTAGTATATGTATAACGGTTAAGGAGTAGTTTTTACCAAAAAAAAAAAATTTTAAAAAAATTTAACGCTGACCCAGCTAAGCTAAAATGAGCGCGCAACCTAAAAAAAAAAAGAAAACACTTGCATGGCTTTTTCGAGGAAGAGCAAGCTTTGTGCGTTACGTAAGTTTTTCTGTTCGTATTTGTGGGTTTTTTTGGCCGTATTGAGTTAACGGTTTTTGTGTAATTTATCCTCTTTATACGAATATAAGCTGGAAATAAGTACGAGTATATAAGAAATTTTAAATGAGAGAAGAGAAACGATATAACGTATATGAATATCAATATTTCGTCCAAAATTGGAGCTGAAGATCCCGGTCAAAATGCATTTCTCAACTCATCGCACCTTATTTTTTTTTCTTTAAATTAACAGTTTATGTTCTTTTCTTCTTATTAAATAATATTTTATTAAATTTTTTCACCTGCTGATCTTGTGAGTGATCTTGCGAACAACTTTTGGGTACATCAGTGTCTAATATCGCCAACACTTCAACTTTAACTTGTTATTTCTTGCCAGCCTGCTTATTCATCGATCTTTTGAAAGATTCTTTGGCCGACATTGTAAGTTATGTAAGCGATCTTGTGATTGACTTGCGTCCTTTGGAAAAATCACTTTCTGCTTCTCATAATGGATTTTAAAGATCTCGCAATATTCAGTCGTTTCTCACCATCCCGCCCATCGATTTTGTAAACGATCTTGTAAGTGATCTTGGAAACAACTTTAGTTTCATCACTATCTTCTTCGCTTGATATTTTAAAAAATTCACTTCGTCCATCTATCGATCATGTGAGCAACACTGCAAATTCTAAAACCGATCTTGTCTATGATCTTGTCAACGATCTTGTGGCTGACTTGCACCTTTGGAAAAATCACTTTCTGCTTCTCATAATGGATTTTAAGGATCTCGCAATATTCAGTCGTTTCTCACCATCCCGCCCATCGATTTTGTAAACGATCTTGTGAGTGATCTTGGGAACAACTTTAGTTTCATCACTATCTTCTTCGCTTGATATTTTTAAAAAATTCACTTCGTCCTGCCCATCTATCGATCATGTGAGCAACACTGCAAATTCTAAAACCAATCTTGTCTATGATCTTGTCAACGATCTTGTGGCTGACTTGCACCTTTGGTAACGATCACTTTCTTCTTCTCCCAATTAATTTCAGGAACTCGCAATATTCAGTCGTTTCTCACCATCCCGCCCATCGATTTTGTAAACGATCTTGTGAGTGATCTTGGGAACAACTTTTGGGTTCATCAGTGTCTAATATCGCCAACACTTCAACTTTAACTTGTTATTTCTTGCCAGCCTGCTTATTCATCGATCTTTTGAAAGATCCTTTGGCCGACATTGTAAGTTATGTAAGCGATCTTGTGATTGACTTGCGCCCTTTGGAAAAATCACTTTCTGCTTCTCATAATGGATTTTAAGGATCTCGCAATATTCAGCCGTTTCTCACCATCCCGCCCATCGATTTTGTAAACGATCTTGTGAGTGATCTTGGGAACAACTTTAGTTTCATCACTATCTTCTTCGCTTGATATTTTAAAAAAATTCACTTCGTCCTGCCCATCTATCGATCATGTGAACAACACTGCAAATTCTAAAAACGATCTTGTCTATGATCTTGTCAACGATCTTGTGGCTGACTTGCACCTTTGGTAACGATCACTTTCTTCTTCTCCAATTAATTTCAGGAGCTCGCAATATTCAGTCGTTTCTCACCATCCCGCCCATCGATTTTGTAAACGATCTTATGAGTGATCTTGCGAACAACTTTTGGGTTCATCAGTGTCTAATATCGCCAACACTTCAACTTTAACTTGTTATTTCTTGCCAGCCTGCTTATTCATCGATCTTTTGAAAGATCCTTTGGCCGACATTGTAAGTTATGTAAGCGATCTTGTGATTGACTTGCGCCCTTTGGAAAAATCACTTTCTGCTTCTCATAATGGATTTTAAGGATCTCGCAATATTCAGTCGATTCTCACCATCCCGCCCATCGATTTTGTTAACGATCTTGTGAGTGATCTTGGGAACAACTTTAGTTTCATCTGCTTCGCTTGATATTTTTAAAAAATTCACTTCGTCCTGCCCATCTATCGGTCATGTGAGCAACACTGCAAATTCTAAAACCGATCTTGTCTATGATCTTGTCAACGATCTTGTGGCTGACTTGCACCTTTGGTAACGATCACTTTCTTCTTCTCCCAATTAATTTCAGGAACTCGCAATAATCAGTCGTTTCTCACCATCCCGCTCATCGATTTTGTAAACGATCTTGTGAGTGATCTTGGGAACAACTTTAGTTTCATCTGCTTCGCTTGATATTTTTAAAAAATTCACTTCGTCCTGCCCATCTATCGGTCATGTGAGCAACACTGCAAATTCTAAAACCGATCTTGTCTATGATCTTGTCAACGATCTTGTGGCTGATTTGCACCTTTGGAAAAATCACTTTCTGCTTCTCATAATGGATTTTAAGGATCTCGCAATATTCAGTCGATTCTCACCATCCCGCCCATCGATTTTGTAAACGATCTTGTGAGTGATCTTGGGAACAACTTTAGTTTCATCACTATCTTCTTCGCTTGATATTTTTAAAAAATTCACTTCGTCCTGCCCATCTATCGATCATGTGAGCAACACTGCAAATTCTAAAACCGATCTTGTCTATGATCTTGTCAACGATCTTGTGGCTGACTTGCACCTTTGGTAACGATCACTTTCTTCTTCTCCCAATTAATTTCAGGAACTCGCAATAATCAGTCGTTTCTCACCATCCCGCTCATCGATTTTGTAAACGATCTTGTGAGTGATCTTGGGAACAACTTTAGTTTCATCTGCTTCGCTTGATATTTTTAAAAAATTCACTTCGTCCTGCCCATCTATCGGTCATGTGAGCAACACTGCAAATTCTAAAACCGATCTTGTCTATGATCTTGTCAACGATCTTGTGGCTGATTTGCACCTTTGGAAAAATCACTTTCTGCTTCTCATAATGGATTTTAAGGATCTCGCAATATTCAGTCGTTTCTCACCATCCCGCCCATCGATTTTGTAAACGATCTTGTGGCTGACTTGCACCTTTGGTAACGATCACTTTCTTCCTCTCCCAATGGATTTCAGGATCTCGCAATATTCAGTCATTTATCGCCATCCTGTCCATCGATTTTGTAAACGATCTTATGAGCGATCTTGTCAACAATCCTGTGCACGATATTGAATTCTACATTTTTAGATTTTTTCCTACCCTAGGTAAGGATCACATTTTTCTCTTCCTGTTCATGTTCTTTCGTTCTGAAACTGTTCTGTCGTACTCTTGGTTGCCCCAGAAAAGTTTCCAATGAATTGAAAAAATCTGCATCATATCGGACCATAGACTAGCTCCGAATATGGCCACACCAGAGTAGCACACCGTAAATCAGTATCATGCCTTAGGCTTAACTTCATGGACCAGGGGTTAGCTAGAAATCATGGACATGATTAGCTATTGTTTCCTATGTTTAGCTGGTTTTTGCGATTCTAGCTGCTTACATTACAGTGTTCCAGGCTTTGCTCTTCGTAAGCATAAACCTTATTGCGATCACTTTTCATCAACATGAGGTTTTCTTTGTACGGTATGAGAGTAGTCCCGAAATCATCGACAGAAAATGTCTTAGGTAAAAGTTTACCCCTCCGTGTTGTCTGCTTTTCAAGTGTTTGATGTTTGCCAGCAGCTTATACGCCCATCATTCCTTTGCCGATGTGTCCCATCGCCTTATTCACTCTATTTGGGAAGTTTCTCTGATGGTTATCCCTTCTGCGTTTTCTGCATTCATCCGACTACTACACTGATTGCATCTTTTCAGACCGTTCGGCATGCGCAGCTTCCTCTGAGTGATGCAGGGTTTAGCTTTCTCAGGTTCGTCTCTATACATGTCAGGCTGCATTTGATCGTATAACCTGCCTGGGTCCCCCAATGTTTGGCGTTTGTCTGGATACTGCGGCAACTGCTCAATTGGCCTTTTCACTTGCGCATTTTTAATAGCATTTCAAATCGAGCCTATGGTCTAATAGCTCTCTAGACAGAGACTTTAAGTGGAGGTTTGACTGGTGTTGGTGTTCTCTAATCTGTACGATCAGGCGCTCAATTTTCTTGAGGCTATTTATGAGATCGGTGTCTGTTTTATGGTCTGTCAGTTCCAGGCGTAGTGGGCGAAGCTATGTCTTTGTGTTTTTGATATTGTCGTTATAGAAATGTGTCACCAGCCCAATCACTTCTCTTGGTCTGCATATTCGCAATTCTCCATCGTACACTATAAACATTTCACAAGACTGGACCTAGCACTGAACCTTGTGGAACTCTTCCTGTTATTTTGTATTTATTTAGTTCTCTGTCTCTGTCGATGAAGAGGATCCAATTGTCAAAAAAAAACAAATCCTATTATTCACAATAGATTGGCTGATTCTTGCATATTTTGAGCGCTCCTATGATCGTGTTCCAGCTAATCAACTTACAAACATTTTTGTCATCAAGGGTCGGACCGTGCAGTATTATTTTTTGCCGCCCTTCCATCTACTGCCAGATATTGCTTCGTCGGAAATATCACATATTGATTGTAGGGAATGGCTTGTGCTTTGTTCTACCTGAGGCAATACTTTTGGTTGGAGAGGCAATTGTCTTCTTCGGTGTGCTGGTCCTGTCATTACCTACTGCAATCAGAGTGCATTAAGCTCTATACGACGTTAAATGCTCTGGCGGCTTGTAACACCTTCTGGAATGAGTACAAGCCTCTGTCTTTTTTCTAGTTACAAGGAATCTTCCCTCTGTTAAGCTTCTTGAATAATAATTCATGGGCACCTATGTTTTCGTTAACAAGGCCAGGAATCCTATTCTGGAAGATCTGTGACAGGTGGTATTATTTCCACATGTTGTACTGTCGTTCGCGAAAGATTCACATCATCATTCCCAGGGAACAGATCGCTGGCTGTTGTATGGATCTTGTACGATTATGGGTATCCCGTTTACGATTTTGTAGGCACTTTCTCACGGTTTATGGTGTAGGTCAATAGGTTTCAATGTTTCCAAGCTTCGTTTCTTTTTTCTGTTGCTTTGTCGATCACGATCATGATAACGATCAAGTGTCAAGATATCTTGCCACTTGCCAATGTCGTCGTATTCAGACTTCTCTCACTATCTTGCCTATCGATTTTGTGTACCAACGTGTGAACAATCTTGTCGGCAATCCTGTGAACGATCTTGCACGCTATATAATAAGACTTTTGCCTGTAGTATGTAATGATCGCTATCTTCTCCTGATAAAGTTTTTTCTTTGAGAATTTCCAAATTTTGTCGTAGGCTGTCGATATTTCAATGATGTCCATGATGATGTAGATTGATGGTGTACTCCAATTTTGTCCGTTTATGATGGAAAGGACCTCCTCGGAGAGCTCTTCTAATCGTCTTCAATATTGGGACTATTCTGAAGACATGATGTAGATTTTCCATGACTGTTAGGTGACGCAAAGTATATTTCTCACTCCAATTGGTCGTAACATATGCAGCCTGTAGCTCAACTGCAAGAGTTCCCCTCTAGTCTTGAATATCATCGAGATTGTACGAGTATCTACGGTGTTGGAGTTTCAGAAAAAATGACCATGTCATCCATCGAAATGGATTCTTTCCAGCAAGAAAGTTGGTAGGTCGTTTAGAAAGAGTGAAGACAGTAGAGGGCTGATGGGATATTCTTGCTTAACTCCTCAAGTTTCATTGAAAGGACTTTGCATCTGCTAGTGTGACTTTTTCTGTCGCCGCCTTGAAATCTACGAAGAAGGCTTATCATTTCTTACCATTGCTGACGTTACATACATACGTCTTAGCCATACTGTTCAATATGAACATACTAACTACTGTGGGATATTTCTTTCTGTACGCAGCTTAAAACTTACTAAGTACTCGTAGGTCATTTGTCTGAACTGAAGAATTGTATTGACAAAAGTTATACTTCTGTAGTTGGCCAGGTCACTGGAGGTAATTTTTTGAAAAACGCTAAGAGTATGCCTCGTCTGAAATGGAGATGCACTTCCTACATATCGAAAATGAAGTTCGTATTTGTAAAAATCGTAGGACTTGCGATCTTCTCTTTCTATCAGCGGCACACGGCACACGGCACACTTTCGAGTGAAAAAACCCGTAAGTTCCTTCGATCTGTGCACAGCGGTCCCCAGTAAATTTTGAGAATCATAAATATTTGTTTATGTTTCGTGCGTTTTCCTTTTTGACTAGAGAGCAATATTCAGAAAGCTCCCGACTGATTTCACCGAATCACCATCGACTATCAGCAAACCACAGAGAATTTAAAATGAATTCCGAAAAGAAGTTCTTCTTGATAGGCAATGTGATGTTGCCTTGAAATCGGTGGGATTCCTCGATCTACATGTCCAGAGTTTACTCCAAGGTCCAGCGAAGAGTAATTACCTAGTCAACTGTCATGTATTCCTTATTAGTGCTGAATCAGACCTCGGCACATCCATAAGAATGTGATGGTCAAGGCAAGATGACATTTTATGAAAGTGTAGGTTAGGTTAGGTAAGAGTGGCTGTTAGAAATACCAACCCACTTAGGCATATTTGAGCTTATAGTTTGAGCTTATAATAAAGCGTAGGAGACTGTTAACGTCTATGTTTTCTAGATCGTTTAGGTCGTTGTAGAAGAAAGCTCCTAAGTGAAATTTTCTTCTCTTGGAGAGAGCTGGACATGTACTCGTACAGAGTAGGTGGACGATACATGGAACTTCTACAGAAATCGTTTGTAAATGCGCCAAGCCTTCTTGCGTGCTTGCCTATGAGGCAGTATCCAGTAATGGCACATATGATGGGGCTAAGAATCAGACTCTTAGAGCGATTCAATCCAGCTTTGACCAGATCGGTTTGGTCGCTGGACATGTTAGTCCAACAGTCCACCTGAGGTCTGTTCTTTTATTGTCATCCAGCTATAATATTAATTTGCCAGTAGCGATTGATATACCCTTTCCAGTAGAATAGGTAGAGTGGTTCCAATTTTAGCGAGTTCATCGGCCCTACAGTTCCTTGGAATGTCTCTGTGGCCCGGCACCCAGCAAAGGTGAAGGTTGAACTGCTCTGCCATCTCCATAAGACATTATCGGCATTCGAGGGCGGTCTTAGAATTTAATGAGACTGAGTCCATGGACTTGATAGCGGCCTTACTATCCGAAAAATTGCGGATACCCTTTGAAGATGTCACGTTTTTCTTCAGCCAGGACAGAGCTTCTTTAATTGCCAATATTTCCGCCTGGAACACGCTACAGTGATTTGGAAGACGGAAAGAGAGGCTTAGACTTAGCTTATCTAAGAAAACACCGCCACCAACTCCGCTACCGGCATCTTCCTCCCAGAAGGATCTAGAGAGGAGTCATTGTCAAACCAAAGTTCAGATATTAAGAATGCTAGCGTGGCCAAATGAATTATTTGCCCACTTTGTAGTCGTTTTAAGGTGAATAGCTGCAGTCTCGGCTACTTGCCTGCTGAAAATATCGAGGGGTGTCAAATGAAACAGAATGTCTAATGCCGCAGTGGTTGTAGACCGTAAGGCTTCGCTTATGCACAGACATGCTTTCTATGGACACTGCTTAGTTCATTGCAGTTGACTGCATTTTCTAAGGCCGTCCAGCAGACGACAACCCCGTAAGTAAGTATCGGTCTTATGACCGAGATGTATAGCCAGTGGGTCTTGCGAGGTTGAAGGCCCCATTTATTCCCAATGGCTTTTTTGCCAGAGAATAAAGCTACTGTAGCTGTCTTGACTCTTTCTTGAATGTAAGGTTTCCAGTTTACTTAGTTTCCTGTCAAAAATGAGATCCAAATATTTTGCTGTATAGGAAAATAATAAACGAGTACCGTTTATTGAGGGAGAGTCTGTACTTGAAATTTTATATTTCCTGGAAAAGAGGACAAGATCACTTTTATGGAGTTTACTCCCAATCCATAGCGATCTGCACAACGGGTTAATCTGCTGAGATTTAGCTGGAGAAGTTCTTTAATGGTATTCAGATGTTTTCCTGAGACGGCTATGGCAACGTCATCCGCATAGGCAATCACTCTGCTACCACCCGCTTCCAGTTATATCAGTAGTTCGTTAACTACTAAGTTCCTGAGAAGGGGAGAGAATACACCGCCTTGCGGGGTACCTCTGCTGACACATCTTTTAACAGAAGTCCTACTCAGTTTGTAGTTGATGATGCTGCTGCTGCGGATGTGTTAACGTTGTTAAAGACACCCTCTATGTCCACGAAAGGGACCATTGTGAACTCCTTATATTGGTAATTGGCTAGTTGGTAAGTGCAGAGCCGTTTCCATCAACTTTCCTTTAAAATGTTGAATGTTGAGCCGTAGACAGAAGTCTTGGATCAACTTTAGCTCGAATATGGATATCAATCAGTCGTTCTAGAGTTTTCAGAAGGAAAAATGATAGACTTATAGGTCTGAGGTCCTTTGGGACAACATGAGAACATTTTCCGGCTTTGGGAATGAATACTACATTGACTTCTCTCCATGACAGTGACAGCTCCTCATAATATTTTCTAGCGTAGGCAGAATAATATCTGAGGACCTCTTGGCAGGTATTATACCGTCCGGACCAGCAAACTTGTATGGTTTGAAGCTATGCAGCGCCCAGAGTAGTTTGTCTCTCATAATCAGACCATGAATTCTGGCCCCAGTTGCAGTAGGCTAGGAGCTACCTGGAAAGTAGGCGTCTAGAAGCAGGTTGAGTGATTCATCACTTGAGGTTGTCCCAGAGCCATCGGTTTTTTTCAAATAGCTAGTCATCATAGGATTTGAAGAGAGAATATTTCTTAGCCGTGATGCCTCAGAGGTTTCTGTGAATTACCTCCAGGATTGTCACTTTGCCTTAATCAGTTCTTTTTTGTATGAGTATGTATGAGTCCCAGTCATTCACTCTTCTTGTGCTTTTTGCTACGTTGAAAAGTTTTCTACAAAAGTTTCTGAGCAGTCCCAGTGCCGATGTCCACCTATGTTGCTTTTTTCTTGCCTCTAGGTTGAATAAGAGGGCAGGAAACGGCCATAGCCCTAATTGAGAGCCAGAGTAAATTACTTGACTTTCATGACAAGCTCATTGGTGTCACGCGGGGGACTTGACAGTTCAGAGGATAGCGTTTCTGTCAGTATTCCTCTGTATATTGGCTAATCAGTATTCCGGTAATTCCGGAAAGTGTAGGAATTCATAGATCATCACCAAGCTCCCTAAACTATGTCAGTTTAGTAGGGTTGCAAATACCCAAATCAATGTTTGATCCTCGAAATATCACCTTGCATCAATCGCAACTGATTAGGAGACCTCACTGAAATCTCTAAAGATGGTCTCAACAGTGATCGTGAACATTACTTTCATGTATGACACTTTCGTACATTAACACGAGGGTTTTTGCAAACTCCCTTGGCTAAGTCTGATACTCACGATAAATCTACATCTTTCCACTACTTTTCACTGTTTTTTATTATTCCAATGGTCCGTTGGTGGTACCATCCAATTTTTCTTCTCTTCTTGGTGAAACTCGGTTTAGTTACTGCTGTAACTTTTCTTATCCCTGTATGTCTTTTAATGTGACTCTCTCAGAGTATTTTTGAAGTACGAGTATAGCGCCTTGGAGAATTAATCAAAATAGTCACTTGATCCCCACGTAAAGGACTTTAGTTTGGCGGTGCTTTACATATCCATTGAACGTCAATTAGCCTTTTAGCTAACCCAAGAAACTGCCTTCGATTTTGTGTTCGAATCTTAAGCATGCAACAATTTTTCATTCATGGAATCTTGAATCTTGAATCATCTTTAATCTTTAGGGTGTTAACACATGACTCCTCATCTCATTATAAAAACAAGTTCATATTACCAGCCCTTAGAAAAGGGATGGCATAAGATTAGCGACTGTTGGACACTATTTTCATTGTCAAAACACATCAAATGGATACTTGTGGTACGACATTGACTACCTGAAGACATCGGTGGAATCAAGGGACGAGTAGAGATCCTCTTTTCAACAAATACAACACGAATCAATATAAAGGAGCCAAATTATTCAATTGAGCTTTTGTACAACGCAGTGTTTGTTAGCAACTTTCTTCAACGTCCTTCTTCTTCAGCAGATATTTGCAACTCCTAATTCAAAACCCAGCATTGTGCAACTAAATTGTTTAGTTTTTTATAATTTAAAAATTTATTTGAATTTTATTTAAACTTTTCTCATAATCACATCAAACTTAATCACACCCTGCCAATGTACCGGACTTCACTCCAATAAAACATGTGTAGTATTATTAAGTGTCAGTACCTGCTGTATTTAATATATTTTTTATTTAAATCATTAAAATAACAACAAATACAATTAACAACTAAAATCAAGCATAACAAAATCAAAACTAACAATTTAAATTCAAAACTAATAACTACAACTAAATACAACTTAACGTAGTAATTGCAAGAGCTTCTTAACAAAACCACAAAAGAAAACAAAAAAATATATATATAGAGTATATCAAAGAGTATAAAACAATTATATACCACAACAAAAATCTGTATACAATACCGCTTATATTTAAATCAAAATAAATACAAATATATACACATACATTCATTTATACATAAATATTGTATATTTATCCGACTAAACAACAACTCAAATCAAACAGAAATCAAATATTTTGCAAAATCAATTTTAGGGCTTAAACTTAACAACAAAAATAAATTAAACATTTTAAATAGAAATCAAAAACAAAAAACCATTTACGTGTATGTACTATAGAAGAAAAAAATTCAATTGAAATTATGAAAAATGTATTTGCTCAATTTTTAGACTCTAAGTGCTAAGTATTAATTTTTTTTTGTTGGTTTTTTATGTAACATTTTGTTCTTTAGAAATTAAAAAAAGAAAATAAAAATAATAATACAGTTGTTAAATAGTAAGTAAAATTAAAAACTAAATAATAATAATAATATGAAGAAGGGTAATTAAGAGGAGAATAAACTGAGTAAATCAAATTGTAACACTAAAACAAAAAAGCTTGTAAAGTCGGAAATTGTAAAATTAACAGAAACGCCAAATATTATTCAAGCAGAAAAAGTATTTATCAATAAATGGTTCCTCTTTTTTGTGGCAGAAAAAGAAAAGAAAATTGCTACGTCCTGTGTGCTTTTATTTTCCCTATAAACGGTGTTTTTTGACAGTTGAATGTTGATTTGTGGTTAGTACGTTAGATTAACACCAAAACAACCCGTGCAAATTGTGCAAACTTATTTTGAAACCCATTGTTCGGCTGGCAAACTTATCAGTTTCAGTTTTTCAGTTTTCAATGCATTTTATTCACTTAATCACTAACTCTTACATACTAACAAAAAATGCTTAAATGCTAGCTTACAATTACTTAACAATCTTATACTAACTTACTGGCCCCACACAGGCGCTCTAAGCTACTCTAAATTCTTATAGCTATGTCTTTCGACTTCATTTACATTTTATTTATACATGTTTATTTTGTGAACTTAGGGCTAAGAAAAAATTGATAAAAAAAAACTTAGCCTATGGATGTAATTTTTTATTTTTTATAAAAACTTAATATATAACTTAAAATAAACCTTAGCCTACCTAACCTAAATGCACAATACACACATAAACACACATAGACATTATACACGATCATATACATATATCAGTATACACCTTTGTATACACTGATATATGTATATGTTTCTTAAATGCTAACCTAAACCCATGTAAGCTGGCCATCGCTATTTACTGAGCAAATAGATTGGTCAGCTTTGCCTCATTAGTGAGGCCGGTCCGTAATTGACGGAAACGACGACGAAACATCTTCCCCATCATTCAACCACCAGAAATGCTGGTGCTGCCGAACGACATCCCTCTTATCGCGATTCCCCACCGCCCTACTGAACCTGAGACGATCCACACTGCCGTGTGCAATGTCTCTGTTGTAGTTGAGTCGCCTGTCCCCAGCTGTCCGAGCGACATGGAAGATTAACGGGACCGCTGATCTATCCTGGATCAACCCTATCTGATCTAGGTAGAGGAATGCTTCCGGTGGAACGAAGCCGTCAGAGCGCACACTCTCGTGGTAAAGGTAATTGGGGTAGTAAGCCCAGATATCAGGTTATTCGTCGAGGACATTGCTCTTGCAATGTGCCTTCGAGTCAGCTTAATTACTAAGTTGTCCACTCGTATTAGGTTCGCCCTATTGTAAAGGACCTCGTTAGGATAAAATTTCTTGTACTCCGACTCTGGTGTTCTGTACAAGCGAAGGCAAGCCCTCTCAAACACCCGAATCTTTTCTATTAAGCTTGCTCGTACATTGAACCACACAGGACACCCAAATACCAGCATGGGCCTGATAAGCGCCATGTAGCAGATTACCTTTACCCTCGCATCGAGTTGGCTGCCATAAAACCGTCTCTTTGTAAGGGCAAAAGAGCCTTTAGCTCTGGCCAGAGCAGCATCTACATTTTTGCCAAAATACAGAAACTGATCTAGCCAGATTCCAAGGTATCTGACTACATTTCGACAGGCAAGAGGTTGTCCGCGTTGTCCAACGATAGAGAACTTTCGCCAATTTTTTCTGGTATCCCTAGAGGCTCCAGACAACGGCGTCCTAAAGAGAATAGTTTCCGACTTCTGAAAGTTGATTTTCAACTTCCAGTCATCGCAAAATCGTCTTATCTTATCGAAGTCACGCTGCAAGAGAGTGTTAATGACCTCGATTTTTGGACCTGTTCTGTACGCTACCAAATCGTCTGCGTACGCAATAGTGTGGGGAAGTGAACCTATCAAGTCGCTTGTATAAATGTTAAATAGAATCGGCGAATTGACCGCGCCTTGATGAAGACCATTTTTAATTTGAAATATTCCAACAGAAGTCACATCGCAATTTTTCACGATGAACTGTCTGTTGGTTAGCATATTATAAAGAATGTACAAGAGAGGTTTGCTGATCCCCAGCCTAGTCAGCCTATAGAAAAGACCCTCTAACCATACGGTGTCGAAGGCCTTCTCCAAGTCAACAAGGCAGGCACCAGTGCATTGTTTTTTGCCTTTATTCCATTGGATATCGGACAGCAGTTTAGACGCGGCATGTGAGATATCATGTCCCGCCTTAAAACCGAATTGATTATCCGGAACTATATGTTTGTCCTCAACCCACTTAGACAGAGCTCTATTGATTACCTTCTCGAAAACCTTACTGATATTCGAAAGGAGACTTATCGACCGGAGATTCGCCGGATTGGATATATCCTTCTCCTTTTTGGGGATAGGTTGAACCACCGCCGTGTTCCAATGCGCTGGATAATGTGCATTATTCATTGCATTATTAAACAGGGTGGTGTAAATGTCCACCGCTTCTAGAGGAAGATGTCGAGGCACGATGTTCGGAATACCATCGGTCCCCACTGATTTCTTAGCCCTGATTGTGTCGAAGATCTCACGGAGTTCTTCCTTCAAAATGAACGGGGGTAGATCACTCTCTCTGGTCATGACATTATTTGCCATATTTTCGTCGCTGAACCGGGTGAAACCAGAGCCCTCGGATCGCCAGTTCCCTATTTCATTTCGAATGCAGAAGTCGTGCAGCAAGACGCGACTGTCCAGGTCATAATTAGGGCCAATGGTATCAGCGGCCTTATATATTACCCGGAAAGTCGCCCCTATGGCCTCAACTTTCTCCTGTGGATCCTCGATCACAAAAAAGTCGTCATCATCAGCCGCCTCATTTGGATCAATACCTGCTATTGTCAGTAACCGTTCGTTGTCTGTTGTCCGGGCTATTTTAAGACACTGGAGGTCGTTTTGATTTTTTCTCCGAAATAGTTTATTTATTTGCGGAAACATATTCGGGTTGCTGGTGTTTACAGCCCGAACCTTGTTGTTCCAATACAAACTTACTGGCCAAACTTATCGTGCATCAGTCGTTCATAGACCTCCGCGGAGTTTAAACGTGTTTCGGCTAGAAAGTGAGAAGTGATTCTCCAACTAGCAAAGTGATAGTGTTTTCGCTTGAGACAGCAAAGGTTGTGAGTTCGACCCCGGGTCGTGCAGACACTTTTTTTTTTTTTTAATTTTTATTTAAAGTAAGTAAATATAATAAAAATTAAAACTTTAAAGTGTTACTAAGTGTTGTAGTAAACAGCACGTGATGGATTGTGGAGAGCGGTCTGCTATCCCAATAGCGGGACCTGCTGAATTATCAGGTTCAAGCGATTCAAGCCAAGCACCAATGGCTAAGAGAAGGAGGCAGCTAAGGCCAACTTCTAATTTAGTTCAACGTTCCACCCTACCAACGTACACCGTAAAGCTGCTTGGCGGAATGAAGGAAGGGAACAACTTCGCTTCATTAGCAGCAACCGAATCGGAAGATGAAGAGGAAGAAATAGAGTCAATAAGTAGCAGCATCAAAATGCTACAAGAAAGAGTTCTGGCCATAAAAGAAAAGCAAATGGTAAGAAGGAAGAGGGAAGAGCAAGAGCATTCCCAACAACAACAGCAGACGCAGCTTGCTCAAAAGCAAAAGCAGACTAAGAAACACCAGCAGCAACAACAACGGCAACAGCTAAAACAGCAGCAGCAGCAGAAGAAGAAGGAGAAGGTGCCTCCTATCAACACCTATAAATTAGAGGTGAATGCAACCAAGGACCTGTGTAAGTTGGTCATTGGTAATAATTTTGTCATCCACTGTAATATAGTGGAGGGCTACGCGAAAGTGAAAGAGCTCATAAAAGAAACGACGACGGAGCACTACTCATTCACACCGAAGTGTGAAAAGCGGCAATCGATGCAGCTGAAGGGGTTGGAACCGTCTTCTGATCTTGAGGAGATCCTGGCACTGTTCAAAGAGAAAGAGTGCGAAGAACTCAAGTTTGTGGGGGTAAAGCCATTTACCACAGCTAGAGCCAAGCGGGATAAACGGAATCTGCCATTCTTCCTGGTGCAGCTCGGTCCCGAAAACCGTCTGGATAGTCTAAGGAGTATCAATGTCCTAGACTACCAGGTGGTTCACTAAAAAAAATTAAAAAGGAGCGAAGGCCTTATACAATGCGTTCGCTGCCAGAGGTTTGGGCACGCCGCGTCGAACGGCCAAATGCAGCCTCGATGCGTGAAGTGCGCTAAGAACCACAGTTCCGAGGAGTGTGCTCTGGGTGTTGACGGAACATCCGATAGGTCGCAGCTCTCGTGCGTGTTATGTGGAAACGTAGGACACACCGCAAACGCTGGCATTAAGATAGCAAAACTGCCTCGGCAGCAGAAGGTGGAGGACAAACGTTCACCTGTTAGGTTTCAAACTCCAGCCGTCACGTCCCAAATTCCCTACGCCCAAATGGCGTCAGGTAGGGGGGCTACGGTACAGCAAGCGACTATTGCTTCTCCGGCGCCAATGCCGAGAACAACGGAAGCTGCACCTAACATGCTGGCCATCCTGCTCGCTTTAAATTGCTACAAGACCAAAGGCCTGATGTGCTTTTCGCTAGCGACACCAAGCTAACCGATAAGCACAAACTGGAGTACAATAATTACATTGTTAGAAGAAGAAATCGGCCCAGATCCAAACGTGGAGGCTGTGTCGAGATCTTCATTAAAGAAGGTATAAAATTTCACAGAGTATACAAGGATGTGTTCAACAAGTGAGGAAAGGCTTTTTATCGGCGGAGGTTCAAACGAGCATATCTGCGAATCCAACTATGAATAAGAAAATTGCCATAGAGGAAATTGTTTCGAAATGAGAAATTTTGCGGGAGTAGTGCTAGAGCGACACTTGATTAGCATATTCCAGCGGTGGAATGCGAAACGACGAGTAAAAGATTCTAAAGCCAGTAGTAAGTCAGCACCGAATTTTGCTGGCAGAAATCCGAGAAAAACCGCCATCTATCGAGAAAATAAACTAAGGTCAGTCAAGGGCGCTAAATTTCCGAGCAGGGTCGTGAAAGACAGTAAATCACGACGAGGTGGTATGTGGAGCAAATTCAAGGAAAAATGTAAGAGCAATGCTTTTCTTTGCATATACAGGGTGGTCCAAATATGGATTTATGGCTATATTAGTAAGAGCGGACATTCCCATTACTTATGGAACATTATGGAACATTATTTGATTCATTTTTCAACATATTGTTGACCATTTCTGGCTCTACCTCACGAATGGCTTGGGAGAAGGGCTTGAATCGATTGTGGATTGTCTGTATAGCATCGATCTTTAAGGGCACCCCACTATGTCTATGATTCGAGCGAGAAACATCTGTCAGTTTCAAAATATCATATGATTCAAAAAGAAACTTGTATTTGGACCACGCTTTGCTTGGTATTGCCCTCATTGACCGGTAAACTCTTCTTCACCGTTTCCGCCACAATATGGTATTTGCAACAGCGTCACTTACATCAGGCTCCTTTCTTCCCAATATGTTAATGTCATCGGCATAAGCGAGTAATTCGACGGACTTTTGAAAGATTGTGCCTCTTGTGTTGGCGCGTACATTTTGCAGCACTCTCTTAACAATGATGTTTAAGAAATCGCATCATAGCGCGTCACCTTGTCTAAAACCGTTTTTGATATCAAAGTTTTCGGTGACTTTTTACCGACCTTGATGGAGTAGCGTGCATTCTCCTTCGTCATAATGTATAGTTCGCATCTATAGACGCTGTAATACGCGGCCTTAAAATCGATGAATAGGCGGGGTGTATGGATTTGGAGCTCATGGGTTTTTTCCAAGATCTGCCACAGTGTGAATGTAAGCGATGTGGTTAGTGGACCTTCCTAGCCTAAAGCCAAACTGATATGGACCAATCAGGTTGTTGATGTACGGCTTCGGGCGTTAAGATTGTATCTGGTAGGGGATGTTAGGAAGACTGATGCCTCTGTAGTTGACGCAGTTCAGTGGGTCTCCTTTCTTGAAGATCAGACAAACAGTGCTGACGTTATATACATCAGATATGCTTTCGTTCGACCGTATTTTACATATAAGTTGGTGTATACTGGCCTTACCAAGTCATCGCATGCCTCTTTATAGCTTTGTTGAACTTAAGCTTAGATATGGCGATCTTCACGTCATCTAGGTCGGGTAGACGGAATAGTTGGTCTACTCGTACACCGTCCAGGTTGAAAGATTCATTCTACCTGACAGTTCGGTATTTGGTTCGTCATCGCCGCTTAACAGTCTACATGGGGACTGGATCTACACGGCTATAATAAGTCGAAATTATATCCTAAGCGTCGATTGTCTGGTGGAATAAGCTCTCACGAAAATACATTATTGCTGCTTTTACCAAATTCCAAAGAACCTTCTGTCTCACCTACATGTGGTCTTTCCCTAGCATACTTGAGTCACCTCTAGATGCATTGATGAATCTCCCTCCTTGATATTTATATCAAGGGCTGCACTCTCAAAGCCGTCTTCCGTTTAAAAGAGGAATGATCTATGGTACAACACGCACTGGAGCTTTGATGGCTTAGAATGACGGCAGTCTTTGACTCTGATCTTATGGGCATTCCATCTGACGCAATGACACCAGAATTCCTGCTGCACAAAAAGTAAGAAATCGACTGGTTTCAGGCAGATTCTGAGCTAGGAAAGGAATGTAGTCGGGTCTTCTTGGATGACCCCAAAACCGATATAGCATCCTACAGAGACACCAGCGCCACATCTGGTATCTCCGGAGATGTAGGCAATCCTAATGGCAACGAACTATAGTATATTGTGAAGAACTGCATCTGTAGCGATAGTCACGCTGCGCTTAGAGCCTTGCTGAACCCTCCTATGACTTCCAAGCTAGTTCGCGAATACGAGACATCACTGAAAGCAGTCGGAAGCCTGAATTCACTAAGTCTTGCTTGGGTCCCAGGTCACAATGGGTTCACGGGAAATTAAATCGCCGATAAACTGGCCCGGCTAGGTTCAGAGGAGAATTTTTCAGCCCTCGAACCGATGCCTGCTTCCCTGGTTAAGGCTCCCATGGACAGTTGGGTTTCATATGAGCACAACTGCAGGTGGCATGACACCCCAGGTTACAGACAGACCAAACAAATGCTTTCCGACGTCTTTAGAAAGTCAGCGACCTTCCTGTTGTCATTCAGCAGGAAAGATTGCAGGTGTCTTAATGATGTCGTGACGGGGCACTACATTTTTGCTAATCAATTAAATGTGATGGGCATACGTGATAGAACATCCTGCTATGTTTGCTGTGAAAATAATGACTTGAATGTGAATGTCCGGTTTACGCTCGCAGTACTCGGCGTTGACGTGATTTGTGTACTGTAGGCACTTAAGCACTGAAGCGCTTACTCATGTTTCTTCGAAAGACTGAAAGATTTCATTAAAGGGAATTTACAACGAGTACAGTGGACTAGTTCTTTGTCTGAGTGCTCTGTTCCGATAGAAAAAAAAATTACAGTCCACAGATATGCTCTCTTTCTCTTTCCAAATCCTCATCATCGACAGCGATTCTTCTACTAAGTTCGCTTGTTTGTCTCCACAGGCTTTTGGTAAATTTTCCGAATCTCAGTCCTGGAGTTGTACCTCTCAATTTCTTCCACCGCGAGCTTCTCATGCTCCTTCTTTTTTATCCCGAGAAGCTGATGTTTTCTTCTCCTCTTTTGCTCGTAGAGCTCGTTTGCTCATTGTCAAAGCAGGGGTTTCGTTGTAGTGCGTTGTAGTGGCGGCATCTCTGGTGACTCTTTGGCAGTGTTGCCACTAATCTTTAATATTTGAAGTTCGGAGCATTGGATCTGTATTTATCTCTTGCGATTGTTTGCCATCCGACGTCGAACTTCCTCATAGTATTAGCTTGCCTTTGCGATGTTCGGAATATCCCCAACCGTACCTTGGCTACAACACGGAAATGGTCCGAGTTGATAGAGGAGGAGTGCCTTCCGTCGATCGCAATGATTAATCAGGAGATCTCTAAGTCCCCTTATGAATATCGAGATGTGGGAACCGCGTGTAGCTAGCACGCCCCGCCGCAAAATCGAGTAGCCTAAATCTGTTATCGGAGGTGGTGTCGTGCAGGTTATTCTTTCCGACAGTGCTACCAAAGTTGCTTTCTCTTCTTAGCTTTGCATTCAAATCGCAGAGGATAATTAGCTACAGCACTGCTCGTAAGTTTTGTTCAAGAGTTCGTAGAAGCTATCTTTGGTGTCGTCATCTTTTTCCTCTGTGGATGCTTGAACTTTAGTCATAATACGAATTGTTACGAGGAAACTCAGACTTAGTCTGCCTCTACCAACAAATCCGCATCCAAATAGGTGTGCTTTTATCCTCTTTTAGTCCGGCCCATCCCATCGCATTTCTTGGACGGCGGTAATATCTGCTTTGCAGCAGACCAGAGCCTCCGCTAGTTGATCGGCTGCACATAGAATATTCAGGGATCTAATATGCCACGTGCAGATACGAAGGCTGTTAATAGTGGATCCGTCCGTATCCGTGCCTTAACAGTGTTTTTTTTTTTTTTTTTTTTTTTGCCATGGGCGGACAATTACCCCGACGACACAACCCTCTACCTGGAGAGCCAGTTCCATTACAGATGCCCCTAACCTGTTCTTTCATGTGAGCGCTGCCGTTAATCCATTAAGGGCTCATCCTGCAACATGGGTTTCCAAAACCCTGCCCTAGCCACGACCTGAGCTCCAAATATATCGGAGTAGCCCGGATCAGGACAATAAGCCAAATACCGTTCTAACTGGCTTAGTTTATTCGTCATCTAAGTAAGTAAGTAGGTAACCAAGCCTTATTGTTCCAATTCGCGGTAAGAGTCCGTTTTATACTGATAGTTAGTCGTAGAGACCATTTGGCGACAACAATGACATCCAAATCGTCTCTGCTTGTCATTAATTTGACGAGCGATTGACGTAGGACAGCATTGGTTTTAGAGCGAAGACCTCTTACATTCTGGTAGTAAAATGTAAGAGGGATGTTGTGGGGTGGAGGTGTGTGGCAGGATGGTTTAAGGGCTGGCAAGGGAGACACTTTATGGACGAAAAAAAATGTCGTGGTCGGCTCGGCTTCGCTGTTGGTGTGAGACTCGTTCAGTGTGAACGTTGTGGCCGAATGCAGTAAGGTCGTCTGCTACTTTCTGAGGGGACATGTTAAATATCTCGTGGTACCTGACATAAAGGTTCCTGAGACTGATAGGGTCGGTAGGGAGGCCTTCCTGCTGGATGGAAACCATGACGCTGGTTTTGGTTTTCCCTTCGTAGCAGACCGAGTCAGATTTGTCATGTAAATAGGCAAGAAAGAGACGAATGTTTTCATATCGACTTTCTGTAGTGCCATTGGATTGCTGTGTTAGTTTAACAGTGGGGGGAAAAGGGGATCAAGAATAGGAGCATTGGAGGAGGGAGATAGAGATAAATGATTGGATATGGAGTTGGACGAGGGATGAGATGTGGGGTTTAAGGTATGGGAGTTAATGAAGTTAGGGTACTTAGCTCCAGTTTTAAGGTCGAAGTTGGGAATTGGGTTGCTAGCTGGGTTTGGTGGCGTAGAAGGTTGAGAAGGAATAATATGGGTGGTTGGGGTTAAGTTGAAAGAGACGCGTTGGCGCGGGGACTTCGGTGGAACGGGGGGAATTGGGGGATTAGAAGATTGGTGTGTAAGGGCTTTGTGTCGGATAAGTGAGGAAGGAGGACTAAAATTGGGGAATAAGTTTGTTTTGAAGCTCCAGTTGGGGTCGAGATTAGAGCTTCGTTTTTTGGAAGCATATTTTTTATTTGGAAGGGAGTTGGAGAGGGGTCTTTTTTTAAGTTTATTATTAACACTACGATTATTTTTAACACTTTCATTACTCTCGAGATGTGCGTTTTCTCGTTCTTCAGAGCATTTTGAAATTCTTATCTTCCCAGGTTTAGTTGTCTTGCCAGGAGGAGTAGGGAACAACCACGAATATTTGGTTGGGATGTTGACTTTGAAGCTGCAGGAACTATTGGAGTCAGCGGGGGAAATCATCTGGCACTCGCTAATGGTGATAGCGTAACTTCGGTGAAAGAAATTCCGCACCCAAGAAACATCAGCGTGTTGAGGGGCCCCTTCAACGAAGAATGCCGTATGGTTTCCCTGTTTCAGCTTTTCAAGTCTGTTTTTCCATTCGGAGGGGGTCCATGAAGTTCCAAATTGATTGAGCAGTTTGCGTGGAGCGGTAACGGGCGGGATTTTAGTTGGTAAAGGCAAGACGGTTTCGGTTTCCCTTGTTAGGGTGGCGGGAGGAGTATTTGAAAATGATGGCAAATGAGACTCCGTGTCTACTAATTCATTGTGAATTGAGACATTGTACGGGGAACTAGCCTGGAACTGAATTTGATCGGGTATTCCATCGATTTTGTGGGAAGCCAATCTCACTTCTTTACCGATTTCGGCAACGGTCAACCGAGTTGCTATGAGTTCCTCGCTGACATCAATCATTTTTAGGGTCAGGTCATCGAGCGTAGAATCTGATGGATGCGGGATGTGATGTGTTGTTTTGAAGGAGGATTGAAAAAGCAAGTCGAGATCAGTACGGAGAAGGTTGATAGAGTCGTTTATGTGTGTGAGTTCGTTGGACTTAAGGAGGTTGGCAAAATTTGCTTTGAAGAAAGCTTTAATTCCGTCGAAGTGACATTTGATCACTTCGCTCTCGTTGTCGTGGTTAGATTTGTTTTTCGATAGGTTTTGGATCGCTGCCAGTTGCTTTTCGATCATTCTTCCTGTGGACTTGTAAGCATCCACATTACTATCAATGCAGTTTATTGAGTCTTCAATCTTTTCTATTCTGTCCAAAATAGTTCTGCTAATATGACCATTCTCGGTTAGTATCGCATTGATAGACTCGTTGTTGCATTTAATTGCCAACATAACGTGAGCCAAGGTGATCTCTTTGCACTCGTCGCAGTAAAAATTGAAAAGACTGCAATACTCCTTGAGGTAGGTTATGGATCTCCGGGTTAGTCCGATGCATATGGCATGGAATGATTTTCCACAGAGACCATTGCATGCTACCCATTCGGCGTTGGGGTCAACAATTGAGCACAAAACACTAGCACAGCACTTTTCCATTATTAGTTTATTGAGGTTAGTTTTTGTTTGGATTTGTTTTGTTTTGGGGTCAAAACTGGCACAGTTGAGTTTGAGGAATCGGCAGACAAAACTAGGTCGACGAACAACGGTAGATATACTGAGTCGGCAGTTTACGGGACATTGAAAAAAAAGTGGAAAATAATAACTGAACTCGGTATACGGGAGAAAAAGAAAAACACGTCCGCACAGGTTGACAATTGAAAAACAATGAAATTAGAATTATTAGTTTCCAGTTGCTCCATTGTAGCCTTTGTCTACTCGAACATTTTGAAGAAAATGAACCTTCTGTTCGTGAATAAAATGTATAAATAATATACATATATGTTTAGTAAAAGTAATTATTTTATTTTTGTATTAAAACTGTAATACAATACATCTTAAAACTGAGCTAAATAGATTGAATTTGTACTCTTATTTTGTATAATGTAACCTATGAAACGTAACGTAGGATTACGTATTGTAAATTTAGTACAAAAGTATGACAGTTTGTGAACGTAAAAATGGAAGTAATTTCCGGTGAATAATAAAGATTTCTCTTTGCTGTTACCCTTAAAACCGAAAGAACGTGTTTCATTTTTTAAAAACCACATTTTTTTAACCCATTACCCCACACATAGTAACCAAAGAGAAAAAAGCCCTACACACCCCAACATTTGGTCCTTTTCGTGCCGGATAAAGACTCCCCAGTAAATTAAACATTAAAACATTTAAAAAAGAAAAAATTTATAAAAAAGAAAAAAGTGCAAAACATACATATATATATATAAATAAGATACGAGTACTTAGAGACTACAAACATTAAACATTTAAAAGAAAAATTAATCAAAAATTGCAAGTGCAAGTGCAAGAACAAAGTGCAAGTGCAAGTGCAAGTGTGCAATATATATATAGATATATATAAAACAATAAAAGAACATACATATTTCCCTCGCGGTCGGTGTCTTGCCCCTTGTCTTTCTTCTTTTAAGACTTACAGACTCTCTCGGTGGTTGTGCAGAAATCGCATTTCCCGCGCTGTGTAAAAAAATTATTTCATCTTTAACCTCAACTGTCACCAGCTGGGCAAAGCTGACCAAAGGTCGTAAGTTGCTGAAATAAAATATTTAATTAAATATCATTTAATAAACTGTATCTAATAAAATTAAATTAATAAATACTTGATACATGCAAACATATTGGTTTATAATTACTTAATTTTCAAATAAAAACCATTTAAAAATGTCGAAATTGTCCACGGGTGCAGATCAGAAAGGTGTTCTGGAGCAGATTCTTCGTGACCACTCCAACTTCAAGAAGACTGGAGCATCACGTCGTACAGCCAGCTATCTGTCAGGTCGTCTTCTTATTCTAGAAGGGAACTTCAAAAATGCGCTTGGTCTTCAAGCAAAGATTCGACGAGGAGAAATCGAAGAAGGTCTGGAAGAAGAAGATTTTGATGAAATTTTTGATTTGCTTCAAGAAACATATTTCACTTACCGATGTGAATTGGTCGATGCTATCGACAATGCCAAGTCAGCATCAAAGGAGAAGAATGTGGAAGGTGAATCCACAGGTGGTTCGTGTAATGAGCTTTCATTACCCCAAATTCAAATACCAAATTTTGAGGGCTCGTACACGAAGTGGCGGGCTTTCCACGATGTCTTTTTGTCGTTAGTCCACACAAATAAAAAGCTGGGTGAAATCCAAAAGCTTCACTATTTGAAGTCGTCTCTTACAGGTGAAGCTGCTCGTTTGTTGCAGCATTTAGGTTTGTATTCTGGCAATTATGACAAAGCATGGGAACTGCTTGTCGCCAGATACGACCACAAGCGAGTGTCGGTAAACGCTCATTTCCAACTTTTTTTTGAGCAGCAGCAGTTGACGAAGGAGACGGTAAGCAACATCAAATCTCTATTGGACACGTCGCAGGAATGTTTTCACGCTCTGGGAAACTTAGGATTGCCTGTTAGTTCTTGGGATGACATTTTAATATATATACTGGTTCAGAAATTACCTGCTTTTACTCAGCGTTTGTGGGAGGAGAAGTTAGGTAGTTCGAAGGAGTTGCCAACACTGACGCAATTCACAGAGTTCCTGGAAACACGTTTTCGAACCTTGGAAGCAGTAGCTGGAACGAGTGGCATCAAGGTCAGCGGTTCTTCTGTACACAAGGCTGTTGCGGTCGAGAAGAAAACGGTGTTGCACGTCGGGAAGAAGCCAGGTATGTGGTAGAGGTCAGCACTCCCTTCGAACTTGTCAGAAGTTCATTGTGTACCTGTGTAGCTGATCCACAATTCGACAAGCCTGCGACTGTTGATATTCTCCTGGGAGCCGACGTTTACTCTGAGTTTATTCTAGGATCCATTATACGGGGTGATGATGAAAGATCGCCAATCGCACAGGAATCAGAGTTAGGTTGGCTTATCCTTGGGAAGGTTATTTCACAAAATAAAAAACCTGTCCATAGCTTCTTACAGGTTCTCGATAACGACACTCAGCTGCGAAGGTACTGGAAACTGGAAGAGTTGCCTTTCAACACTAAGGAAACTGCAAAAGAGAAAACTTTTGAAAAGAATCATATCAACACAACAACAGGATTGGACGATGGACGATATGAGGTATCGTTGCTATTTAAAGACGGATGTAAGCCTGGGTTTGGTGCCTCGAAGTTAGGTGCCTTACGTAGGTCTCATCAACTGGAAGGAAGGTTCCAGAAAAACCCCAGACAGCACAAGGAGCTTTCCAATTGTTTACAGGAATGCAGATGCCAGAGGTTGACAAAAAGAATACCTTACTGGATACACCACACCACTTTTTCATTCATCAGCATGCGGTATTCAATGCGTCAAGTACAACTACTAAGCTTCGCCGCAGTCCTGCGTACTTCAAACGATTTATACGAAACTGCCGGGCACAAGCTGGAAAAAGATACAGAGGTCCGCTAAAGGTAGACGCAATCGGCATAAGACTGTTCGAAATTCCTCAAGGAGACACTGCCGTGGAGAAGTGGAGCGAAAAATATCTGCCCAGGATAAGACAGCGCCCGAAGTGGACAAGACGGAAGCCGGGATCGAAACGCGGACACCTTATTCTCTTCAAGGACGAAAAACTACCGCCGTTGCAGTTGAGATTCCGACGAATTATTGGCGCACATCCCGGAAAAGACGGACTTGCTCGAGCGGGTCGCTTTGAAAATTTTTCTACTTGCAATTAAATATTGCAAGCGAAAAGCGAGAAAATTTAAACAACACAACACAACATTTTAAGCAACACACTGCAGCCGTAAAGCAAGGTGCCAAGCCTGATTTGTACAGGTCGAAGATGGAGTTGGAAAGGTGGCCTGACAGAAATGAACAAGATAGTCGAACCAACTCTCTTCGAATTGAATTGAGCGTCCTTGAAATCGTGTATCTTACTTAAAATGGAAAAAAATGCATCTAATCAAGTTTTATACATTACGAAAGTCAATAATGAGGTTGTACGTAATCCTCCTTCATCGACGACACGATAATTTACAATGAAATGCAAATCCCCTTGACTAAGATGTGTAAAACCCACCCACACGCACAGTCGCATGTACGAGTATGTTACTTGTGGAAACCCACTGTAATTAATTAGACATCGACATGTCTCCTCAGTTACAAGTACACAAATTCTGACAGATTTTCCAACAACAGCCTCATGATGATAGGCAAAAGGCAACATCATTAAAAGTATCTCCTTACGTGTCGCCTCGGCCCATATTGAATTCCCGTTCAAATTTCCTCCAAAAAACTCAGTTAAACCCAATTAATCCTCTGAGATTGGAGCACAAAACAAGTACCGAAATCTTCTTCTTCGTTATGATTTTTTGTCGTTTTTTTTTGTTGGCGGAGAGGCAAGAAGGGGAGAATCCCAAAAGCCCATAAAAGCACTTGGCACACATAAAACAGATAATCTGGCACCTGAGTGTCTTAAAATTAAAACAGATCCCCATTGCTCCTTTGGGTTTGAGGCGTAGTAAAAAGTTTCATTCGCATCTTCGTCGTTTTTATAGACTTGAAGTAAATTAAAGTACCCCAAGTACTCGTATCTATGGATAGAACTCTGCAAAATTGACAGTATTCTTGGCCCCAACAGATATTCAAGACTCCAGAGTACCGTACGTATGTACGAGTACGAGTATGTGCATTAAATTCGATTTGGTGTGGGGTTAGGAGGTTGGTGGGAATTAAAATGGAATCGCTTAGCGGAGGCCTTGATTTTGAAAGTTCCTATGGGGAACAAAAACACACAGAAAGAGAGTAGATTTCCATGAGGAACTCTTCCATCAAAGGAATGACGAGCGACAAGTACCTTTAGATACGAATTAAGCAGTACCGATGACACTAGGTGTGGTGTTACGAGTAAGTACCCCCTTTTTGGATTCCAACTAGAGGTGTAGGTTAAAATGCTTTTAAGAGTAACTTGCAAAGGAAAACAAACTGCTCGTAGAGTCGTAGCTCAAGTGTGTGGTGGCTTTTAAAAGCATTCCCGCTCGGGTCTCCCATGACATCCAATTAGGAGTCTCTTCCATTTGCCTCCTAGACGAATAACCCATCTAACTTTGGCCACAAAATCAGATGCATTAAACTAAACTTTTAAGCATTCTGGTAGATTTTAGTTTTACTCTCGTGGTATTTGTCTAAAAAGACAAATCGGCTAAGTATAATAGCTAGCAGGACCGACATACTATAGTTTCTGTATCCAATGCTCCTGCTGCTACCCCCTTCTATTCATAGTCCAATGCTGTGGGGATCCATTAAAAACTTTGAAGTGAAGAACTTTTCAAATCGAAAATCAATTCTCTGAATGGAATAGTATTAAAAAAAAAAGAAGCAAAGCATACTCGACTCGTCGAAGGGACGAGCTCTGTCTCTGTTCTATTCCTATGTATTATACTCGTAGTTCGTACATTCTATCCTTTTGACCCAAATGAAATATTATAGTCGTTTACTTTATCCCTAGGATAAAGCTCTCTTCAGAGAAAATAAGAAAGGTAAGAATAATCCTTGCCTCGTCCTTGTGCCTCTCGTCTTTTACCTTCGGCGAGGACTTTAGTAAATTTCTTCTCATTAATTTGTTCTTTTCCACTCTTTTTCACTTCAATTTCGCAAGGAAAGCTGAACTAAAATGGTAAAAGACACTTGCCAGCGCTCCACCATCGGTGTATGCCTCGTCTACTTTAACTTCGGCTTCTGCCATTGCCGCTGCCATTGCCGCTGCCATTGCCACTGCCATTGCCACTGTACCGTAATTTGTTAAACCTTTTCGGATTAACTTGTCAATGTGCGCAAATTATCCTTTGTACATGCTTTTGCTCGGTTGGGAACAGTACGAGCATCTGAGAGGAGAAAATATGTCCGTGCATTTGGAATAAGGAAATGAAATCGTTGAGGCATTCAATTCTGCCATATTAACATAAATTACGTTTGACAGTTTATCCGGTAAATTACACCCTAAGGTGGTTTTCCACTTTAAGACACCACGATGTAGGTAACCCAGGCTCAGGCATCTGGCAACATGACCAGTAGGCATTTATTAATACGAATTTCTCGTTTGTTGGCAACAGACGCCCCCCGACAGAGGACGAAGAAATCTTTCGGCCCTGGGCCGCAATAAATTTAAGATTCAAATTGAAATTGAAAAACCCTGAAACACTTAATTAGCATAACTACCCTTTAGTGGTGGACAACGGCACAGATAAAGTGTCCTTTATCTCAAGCATTTATTGTTTGGTCAGATGCGATAAAAGGTCGAAAAATTAATAGATATCGGGGGTATAACTGAAGGTAGGATCCTCTGCGCAGGACAAAAATCTCCCACAAATGTGGGATGTCTATCTATGTATAGCAAGTGTATATTAGTTCTTTTATCCGACTCTATTCTGACTATATTGACTGCAGCCCAATAAGGTCTTTATTACGATACCCATCAGATTGTGGTTGAGGTTACAGCTTACTATAGAGGCTAACTAAGGTCTAGTATTCCTGAAAAATCGTTCGTGCCTTGAGCTGATTTCAATGTGTTTTAAGACCCATGCCGAAGATCAGGCTGGCTGAAGAACCAGTTTCTACAAAGACGCTCAGGCATTAACAGAGTACCCGGATATCTGTTGACCTCCAGATTAGCCAAACTTGTGTGTATAGAGCGGATTTTTCCGCAGATGAACCTCCGTTCGAAGCAAATGCCTTTACATAAGGCGGACAGACGAAAAACGAGAAGATTGTGGTTAACCGTTGCCCCACTACTCCTACGAATCGTTTCGCAGAGCAAAATCGTGATACCCATCGTGATTCCGTCAAAAATGCAGAATGCCACTCGAACTGTCAAGATCCTTGCAGTTATTTTGGAGATCAAAAGAAGCACCGAGGTAAAAGACAAGCTACTCGTTGAGTGATCTAAAAACATTGAAAAGCAATGATCCGTTAGGGATGAGTAGCGAGCTTACTTCAAAGTACAAGAGATCGTTGGTGGAAGTTGCTTCAAGAGCATTAAGATTCAAACCAGCAGCACCACTCTAACGCCTTCCAACGTCACGTCCCAAAAGGTATCGCGGTGATCGATAGAGACGACATTAAAGGCATGATCTCTAGCAAACCAGCAGCACTCTAATGCATTGGAATGCCGCTTTCCAAAGGTGCAGAAAACCAGCAGCACCATTCTAAAAAGCCTTCCAACTTCCTTCCGACATTAATGGCACGATCTCTACTAAGTCAGCAGCACTTAAGGTCCACTCTAAGTCCTTCCAACTTTGAGTTCCAAAGGTGATCGCAGTGATCGATAGAAGCGACATTCTGAGCACGATCTCTTCCTAGTCAGCAGCACTCTAAAGCATTGGAATGCCGCGTTCCAAAGATGATAGCAACATTGATGGCACGATCTCTACTAAGTCTGCAGCACTTAAGGTCCACTCTATGTCCTTCCAACTTTGAGTTCCAATGGTGATCGCAGTGATCGATAGAAGCGATATTCTGAGCATGATCTCTTCCTAGTCAGCAGCACTCTAAAGCATTGGAATGCCGCGTTCCAAAGATGATAGCAACATTGATGGCACGATCTCTAATTCTAAAGCCTTGCAATGTTACGTCCCAAAGGTGGTCAGGATGATCGATAGATGATACACCCATGGCACGATTTCGTAGAAACCAGCAGCAACAATTTAAGACCTTCTAACGTTATGTTCCAAATATGATCATAGAAGCGGCAGTGCAAACCAGCAGCACCACTCTAAAAAGCCTTCCAACATTGCGTTCCAAAGGTGACCGTAGTGATGGACAGAAGCGACATTAATGGCACGATCTCTAATAAGTCAGCAGCACCTTAAGGACCACTCTAAATTCTTCCAACTTTGCGTTCCAAAGGGGATCGCAGTGATCGATAGAATCGATATTGTTGGCGCGATCTCTTCCGCGTTCCAAAGATGATAGCAACATTGATATAACGATCTCTAATTCTAAGGCCTTGCAATGTTACACACCAAAGATGATCACGGTGATCAATAGAGGATATATCGATGGCACGATTTCGTAGAAACCAGCAGCAACAATTTAGGACCTTCTAACGTTATGTTCCAAATGTGATCGCAATGATCGATAGAAGCGACAGTGATTGTGCAATGCAAGCCAGCACCACCAATCTAAAGCCTTGTAATATTAAGTTCCAGTTCCAACAGTACCTTTCTAATGCCTTCCAATGTTACGTTCCAAAGGTAATAGTGGCGATCAATAGAGGCGAAGTGGATGACATGTCGTACTTTAAAGGAGATCACAGTGATCGTTAGAAGCGATATTGATGGCTCGATCCCTTGCAAGCCAGCAGCACTCTAAAGCATCGGAATGCCCCGTTACAAAAGTGATCGCAACATTGGTGGCACGATCTTTAACTCTAAAGCTTTGCAATGTTACGCCCCAAAAGGGATCGCAGTGATCGATAGAAGCGACATCGATAGCCTTGCAATTTTGCGTTCCGAAAGGGGATCGTAGTGATCAATAGAGGACACATCGATGGCACGATTTCGTGTTCTAAAGGTAATCGCTCTGATTAACAGAAATGACATCAATCAATCCCTTTGGTCATGCTGAAACTATCAAGTAACTTCCTGAGCATCATGAGGGACAATCCAGGTGACATCAAGGCCATCTTAAGCTCATCGCTTGTAATGATGCTACAAAATGTTTAAACCACTACGGCACTCTATGTCACTGAGGAAGATGTCCCAAGCTGATAGAAAACTAATCTCTAGAGCCCAGCCGAACCATTTTCCATGGATGAACTCAGAACTAGAAGATCATGAAGCTGGAAAATAAAGAAGTGCCTTTATACTAGTGGAAGCATCCTTACTGTCATCTACAAGGACTCTCGTGCTATTTGGGGGAAGACTCGAAGTTAGGTTCAGGTTCGGGTATATTACGTCAAAAGTCCGGATATGGATACAAGGTTATCTTGAGAGAAGACGAACTTCTAGGTTTGTCTTCCGAATTGAAAAACCTGTACAGCTCCGTGAAGGTTTCTCTGCATAATTGTGGCAATAATGCTGCAGTTAGTGAAGATTAATCTTCAAAACTTTATTAAGGCATTGGTGGCCCTACTTGTTCCTCTTTCTGAAGACAGAGAAGAACCTTGGGCCATCAAAACACTTATTCACTGATTCAAGACTCCTGGACACTGTCTACTATATATGCGGAAAGAGGGTAGTCACAGATACTGTAATGCATTTTTACTCCCTAATTTCAAAGATCTAGACTTCACCGTAGTAAGACCGGAAACTACCAAAGACACATAGTGGCTAAGTTCGGGCATACCATGGATAGCCTGATCGTACAATAGAAGCAGAGAGACACAATAGATCAATCTCATCATCAAGATGCCAGCTGAAAACCCATTTTAGACTACCAATACCATCAATTCAGTTTAAACCGTGTCCCTCCTCCCGAACTAGTTTTCAAAAATTATCGAAAAGTACATTGGCTCAATTACAAACTATCTGTGACCTTTTAACTCCCTCCTCTAACACTAATCAGCCTGATATTTAGGTCAAGGATATCACCTTCTTGTTATCATTCTTCTTGTCATCAACCTTAAGGTAAGTCCACATTGATATAC
Organism: Volucella bombylans; assembly: GCA_949129095.1. Lineage (NCBI taxonomy): Eukaryota > Metazoa > Arthropoda > Insecta > Diptera > Syrphidae > Volucella > Volucella bombylans. The sequence goes on from OX422144.1 coordinate 10,911,425, forward strand.
TTCAGAACTGTTATAGAACCACTTAGGAGCAACTACAAGTTTTTTTTCATTCCAGGAAATGACACGGGAGAAGTGACCGATTGGAGTTCTTACAGGGATGCCCCCAAAGTATTTAAAAAGGAATTGAGGAAAGCCAAGCTTTTGTGACAAAATAGCAAACTCTTCCGAGCCACAAATAAATATCACAATCAGCCCGGTAATTTAAAGTTATTAAACAAAAAGCCGCTGCCTGCTGAACGTCTTTTAGGGTAGAATTCAGCTAGATTCCCTCGGGTACTGTCAACTCTGAATGTGTAATAGACAGCGCACTCAGTGAGTTCTAAGATCTCCGGCGTACTTACTAGATAGTCAATTCAAAATCTGGCCTCTAGGGCGCTTGAAAGTGTGTCATATGCTTGCCCTAGGACATCAGTGGCATCACATTGTCGACCTACATATCTATTTATTCTGAGTCGATTCCCTGCGTCGTTCGATTACACCAGAACCCCACAGATTACAATATATAGAAATGCGTGGCTGCTTTAACAGCCCCCGAATTTTTGGTGTCTTAAGTCAGGGACCTGCTCGCTGCTTGACTGATGTGCACTCGTGTGTTGCAATATCCAATGCGAGTGTTCGAATTAGGTTAAGCCAAGCAGTGGTCTGATAAATATCTGAGACTTCGACTTGGAAGACTGTACAATACGTTGATTCATTGACTCTTTGGTAGGCCTCTGAGCCAAGGCTATCGGCTGTTTTAAAGCTGTCTGTACAGATGGCAAAAGATGACATGTCGTGGCCTCCATTTGTGTCTTCTTGCAATCAGGTGATTACAGTCAACGTTGAAGTCAATTTCAGTTAATTAAAGGTCGGTTGATTGGCAAAGTATCTAAGATTGAACTCATTGCAATCTTCGTACCGAAAAGGTCTATCCCTAGTGAGGTGCTTATCGCGCTGGTGATACTTACGAGTATATAGGGTTTCCGAGGTGTAAACCCAGTGTATATTCGATTTGTATACCATAACTTGGGACTACAACTCTTTTGCGGAAGTAGAGGGAACTTTTTGTTCCGCTCTGCAACTTTTTTCTTCCAAATCAGTTTACTATCCGGAATGAGACATACATAGGTACCTGGCCTTCATCGAGGAACTCAGTGGATGGTATTTTTAGGGATGGCGCAGGGTATCTTGACTTTTTTTTGTCATGGTCGGCGAAAAGTACACAGGTCACAACTACGTGTCCAAGAGGACTATGCTATGCCTAAGATATATTGGAGGGTTTATGAGTGATTACCGGGGTATTTCCCAAACACATAAAGAATGACATCGTTTGCTTAAGCTGCCACACCACATCTCGCGTTCTCTAATTGAGTATACAGATTGGGCGTCTGCAATTTCTCGGCGATCCAGAGAAGCGATTCCGATCCAATCCTTTCCCGCCTTCTTAGCCTTCCTATCCAGGCTGAATAAAGATTACTGGGTTTATTTGCCAACCCACTTTAAGCTCCAAGAGGGTTTTTCTTTCCTGTACTCGTTTGAAGAGATCGAGTAGGTCACTCAGGCTGAGGTTAAGCAGATGATCCATATACCACATCAGTGCAGGTGCTGTCAGTGAGAGTGTGTGGTTTCCATTTTTTGAGGTTGAGACCTGGCCTCTATTATTATTTCTTTGTTTCCACGAATAGCTATGGGGATATAGGTCAAAATGCAGGGAGCCCAGTAACGGCAGGCAATGCCAATTAATTTCTAGACTGGGTAACCAGAACTACAGAACGTGACTGAACTATCTTAAATCCTCGACACGATTTCGATCACACCGAAAAGAATGATTAGCTTTAGTTCAGTCTTTACTTTTTCGAAAACCGTGAAGACTATAGCCCGGGTTATATCCGCATTTTAGCTGACTAGCTGACAGTCTTGATTTTGATTTTCGCACCTTTTCACATTTTGGCGATTTGACGCCTTTGTCACTTTGGAGAGCTGCCTCCAGTTCCCCACGAGTTGGTTGATGTTCTCTTCCATCTGCGTGTACCACTTCCCATACTACTTTGTCCTTCCGGAGTGAATTTCAATGTTCTTCGGACTGAAGAACTGCTGAGCACTCGCTTTACAAAACGTAGTCACGTCACTGTAGACAAAAGCCTTCTAACCAAACCCATCTTCTTCTCCATAGTTCGTCAACGCAGCTAAGAGAGCTTTCACCCACTCTTGAGAATGTTCATGTCCTTGAGCTGCATAACAGGAAAAGAATAATAAGGGTACTGTGTAGCGCTTTCTTCGTCGTTCAAGATAGAATTTTGCTGCTCAATTATCGTCTCATTCCTCGCTTAATCGCTGCGCTCATTTAATCCAAACAGTTCACCGCAGAATCTTTAGTCCCATGATAGCGCGGATACACCATGCTGATATTCTGTTCATTGGTCATGAGTTCCTCTGACCACAAATCATATGTTATTTTGACACTAACAGTTCTTTCCCGCTCGAAGTCTTAACTGTCAGTCAGTATCACACCTCCGCAAAACAAAATGAATCGCCTTACACTTGAACAGCGTTGGGAAATATTGAAAATTTATTTCAAAAGTGAGTGCTGTATTGCCCAAACAGTGTGTTTACTGAAACGAAATTTTGGCCAAAATGAAGTACAGACGGCGCCGTCATTATTCGGTACGTACCGACGAGAATGTGACTACTACTGCCGAGAGGAAAATCCCGGAACATCGACTCGCCATCGATCTCAACAATTCAATATTTCACGCACCAGCCTGATGAGAATTTTACACAAAGATTTCGAATTATTCCCTTACAGAGTCCAATTGATCCAAATAGCCATCCGTTCCGTTATCGCTTCTCAGTTTGAGTCTTACAGCACCTCGAATTGGGCGTCGAATTTGGCCGAAAAATCATTTTTCTTGACGTCTTGCCACGTCTGGGAATCAGAAAACCCGCATGTGATTGTCAAGAAGCCAATGCATCTGCAAAGTGTGACGATTTGGTGCCCATTTTTGAATAGTGGCATCATTGGCCCATTTTATTTCAAAAATGGTGCTGGAAGCGCCATTTCAGTCTACGGTGAGCGCAATAGAGCTATGAGATACTGAATTTTTTTTGGGCTGAAATTGAAAACATAGACTCGGACGATCTTTGATTCCAGCACGATGCCTTGGCATACCATACAGCCAATCAAGCAATCGGTATTTTTTACGGCAATCATCTTATCAACCAACTTGCGATGTCAATTGGCCGTCAATTGTGAGGTCCCCTTAAAAATCGATGATCGAGAAACGATTCAAGCCAGAAACGATCAACAAAGTTTTAGAAAACTGAGTTGACAGGATGCGCTACTGCGAGGCTAGCCGAGGCAGCCACATGAATGAAGTCGTAACTAATAGGAATGTTTGCTCTTTCTAATAAAGCATGTTTGGAGCACCCTGTATATGATATGCGCAATGGTCCATAATAGATCAATATCGCCGCATGGCGAGAATCCTGCGGATTTGTTTCATTTGAGTTTGGATGTGGCTATCCTCACTTTGTTTTGGGCAGATGAATCGAACATTTTCCCGAACGACAGCATGACATCGGTATTGTCGTCATCTTTCGCGTTTAAAAATCTACAGGAGTGGCTCTTGCAAATTTATAAACACTGACAGCGCTTCTACTACTTACAACGTGGTTGATTGCTCTAGGTTTCTCTAGGTTATACCTGCAATAGCACCTCACTAACCTCGCATTCTTCGAACTCTCTCCTTTTTCTTAGGAGAAGTTTGTATACGACTTTTCTCCTCACCTGATACACTCCTATAGCATCACTCAATTCAGCCCTCGTCCTCGCATAAACTGTTGCATAATACGCCTCTTGTTTTGCAAACTATGAACATCTTGCGTTATGGCCGCCCTGTAAAACTAAGCCCTTCAGAGGCGGCATTTCTGGTAACCACCACTGAATTAGTTATGAGCGAGGTTGAGGGAAATTCTGCCAGCAAAGGCTACACTTTTCAGAGTAGTGGTTTAAGTGGCCTTAGAATGTGCGAACACCCAAAAAATTGGATGCGTCTCTTCCGTCTAACGCGATATGATCAATCCGGATAGTCAAGACCCTGAAATGGAATAGATATGTGCTTGCCTAGCCGATATTGTTTACACTTGAACAGTCTATCACCCAGGATCTGTTTGCGGATGTGATGTCATGTAGGTTGTGCTGTAGTCGATGTCGCAGAATCTAATCAATTTTCGTCGGCTTCACCCCATCGAATTTATTGGATGGTTGTACGGTATTCGGGTGCACCAGGTCTGCTAAGAGTCTTCAGATTTCAGGTACATGACCCAGCGTCGATGCCCTTGTCACGTTCCCAACAGTTGTTGTTTGTTACTCTTTTACATAGCCGTATAGTCTTAGTAGGTAGGACAAGTGTTGTTCATGGATCAAAACCGGCATTTATTAGGCACAGAAAGACCTGCTGTTATTACCCAAAGGAAGGGCTTCGTGTTCATATTTCTGAGGCACATATTACCACCGATCATGAGACGGTAGAGATTACAGCCAAAGACGCTCTTTGACACCCTGATGTATGGTACTAGTGCCTCACCCGGTTTATCACCCAGCTGAATAGGAGCAGTTCTAAGAGTTCAACTTGGGTTGATACATGCACATTCACTGTACTATATCCATCCAGTAGATACCGCGAGGATTTCGCTCGCCAATGATTCAAAAGGTACAGGAGACAAATGACTCGTTCTTTTTGTCTGTTGACTCGACTGGATTTTGATTGAATGTATTCCATCAGATTGGGTCCGTTGCCATAAAAAAATGCACTCTATCCTAGTATGCCGTCAGTTCCCAGGCATGCATATCCATTACGGCTGACGTCAGAGCTACGAAACTATCAGTTTACTTTTCACATGAATGGCTCTGAAGGTCTTCTACAATTTTCTCACTTGTGAAACGTTTACCTAAGTCGGCCAACAATCGCCTTCCTGCCGCTGACTACATGCTCCTACTCGTACATATGACTACGTAATGTATTATGACCTACATTCGTGCCATCTTTCAATCATTACACCAGACCCTGTGTTTGCTCTGAAATCGAATGCGCGCCTTCAAATTAACCTCATGACAATTCTGAACGCTGAAAGCTAATCAAACAACCTTAATCCGAGGAGGGGATGGTCTATGTAGAGTATGTCTAGCTGCAATGTACTCGTATCTGCAATGAAAAATGAATCTTTAAATACTGGTGAACGTGTGTAGTAAAAACGAGGAAATTCAAGTGCAGCTCTCACTCATTGATGGATTTCTAGGAATTCGTTTTAGCGCAAAGACGTCTCCTTCGTTACCGTCGTCCCGGGCGCCCTTCTAGACACATTGGCGACTGAAAATACACAAAAATACAACGAAAAAACATAGAAATACCCTCGCATACACATACGGATGTGAGTGCGAGTGGATGAAAGACGAAATAAGAACACAGATACTCGTTAGAGTACTGATAATGATTCTACTAGAATCTAGATTGTATTTTGTTTAATTTTAGCGCACGAATATCTCAGGTCTCGTCGAGTCAACGCCCTCGGAGTGATGTTTTTCTTTTTATTTTCTGTCTCCATTTCGATCGCGAAACACAAAACTTACAATCCACATGTGATCGTTGCATCCACAAGTGATTTTAGTATCTACAATTCATCAAAGAGGGGAAATGTGCTTTACCCCTTTACGATCTTGATCATGGATTGAGGAGCTTTCTTGTGCGGTCAATTGATGTTGAGTATACGCCTGCGGTTGCTACTGCTTTTACGCAAGACTGTCGAGTGTCGGCAAAAGTTGATTCGATCAATTGTCTGCTTGTTGACGGTGACGAGTTTATGAGCATCTCTTAGTTACCCCGCACCTATTTGCACCTAATTACGGATACGAAAAGTGAGTAGAAGTATCTGTATCGCATCGTGGGGGAAACCACACCGCGCTGGGTTTATTAACCCACTAACAGTTTTATGATGCGCAACCACTTGCTGCTTGTTGTCTATGAAAAAATGTTTTCCTTTGCCACAGCAATTTGGGGGAGGAGGAACAAGGTGCGAACTTTTAATAACATATGCTAATGAGAGTGCTGCACTAAAGTTGATTACTTTGTGAATCGCATAAGAGGACACGAGGCAACCGTCAGCAGCGTATTTAATTTTAACGGTTTTCGGGATGCCATACCCGTGGAGAATTTTTTTTTTCTTTTCTTTTTTTTGGAGATTAATCAAAACAAATTTAGAAATTTAAATAGTTATGCCAGAAGTTTGGGCAAAGTGACAGCTAGAGCGTTAAGAATTTTTAAGAGTTTTTTTTCATTAGTTGTAGAGCATGTAAGGAGTAGAGTTACATAAGTTTAAAATACAGAAACACCTAAAGGGATACACATTTTACGAATACCTGCAAGTTCTTCCCAATTTCATGTAGGAATTTTCCTACCTAAGCCGAAATAAATTCGACCAATTTCTTCATTTTCTGTATTTGTTCCTCTTTTTTGTCACCACCTAAATGGTGCAATAATCAGCGGTGGACCATGACCTTAGCTGACATCCTTCTTCAGTCACCCCGATCCTTAGCTATCTGCAGCGAATTGTGCACTCCAAGTCGGTTGAGGTCCCCTTCTACTTGTCCATTCGCTGTACCGCTCATATAATCCATCGTTGAATCTTATCCTCCAGGGTCCATCAACACAAACGGGATCGAATATTTCACGAAGAATTGTTCTCTCGAAACGACTGTATGTGCTCTCCGGCATTCTTCATTAAACAAAACAAGCTTAGCCTAACCCAGTCCCTCTTTTTGATCCCCTTTCGCCACCTAACGTTAAATTGACCCAAAAGAATGTAGACACCACAGAATGCCGTTACGCTCTCTCTAGGCTAAGGGATAAAAAGATATACGAAAATATACGTATCTTTCTCGCATATCTTTACGACAAATCCGAGTCTGGAAAAACCAAAACAAGTGTCATGGTCTCCATCCAACAGGAAGGCCTTCCTACCGATATAACCAGTCTCAGAAAGCTTTACAACAGGTACCACGAAATCTTCGACACACCTCCTCAAAAGGTTGCGGATGACCTCGCTGCTTTCCGCAACTATGTACACTCTAAAAGAGTTTCTCACCTACAAATTCTTTCGTTCCTAACTTACCTTCTTTGCCTGCATGTCATCTACACTCCCCTACTCCTCCACGCAACAAACTACCTCTTACATTTTACTACCAAAACGTAAGAGGCTTGCGCTCTAACACTCGTACTGTCTTGTCTAAATCACACGGTCTCTCTTTCGACGTCTATGCTCTTATAGAAACCAATCTGATCCCCGACATAAAGAGCCAGGAGCTATTTCCATCTTCTTATAATGTTTTCCGAGATGACAATCACTCTCTCCCTATGTTTAACGAGCCTGTCATCCCTAAAGTTGATTCTCCATGTAGAGGTGTCCTACTTGCCATTCACAATAACCTCAACTCTTCTGTTAAACTTGACTTTGTTTCAATTAAAATAACACTTTCCAACAGGTCCCTGCACGTTATGTGTTGCTACATTCTCCCAGCTCAACCTATTGAATCCTACATCCTTGCTATTAAAGCAATTGACCAACTAATTGACCTAAGTGATTCCATCGACAATATCCTTATCTTTGGTGACTTTAATCTGCCCCTGGTAAAGTGGATTCCATCGGATAATCACTTATTTTTTACCGCGTCAAACGCCAGTTCATCCAAGGAGTGTTTTTTCATTGATAGCATAACTGACTCAAGCCTATGTCAAGTAAGTGGCGTCCCTAATTCTATAGGTAGGCAACTAGAACTTATATTCACTAGTGATCCTATTAACTCCACAGTAACGTTGTGTCCCTTTATCCTATCAACTGTCGACAACTTTCACCCCCCTCTTCTTCTCTCATTTTTCCATAACTCTGCATCCCAGCCCACTTCTTCAACTACCATCTCTTCTTACAACTTCCACAAAGCTAATTTTCCCAAAATCAATTCCTATCTGAACAAATGTTTTTTTGATTTCACCAACCTATCCTTATCTGATGCTGTCTCCATTTTCTACAGTGAAATATTTAATTCCATTTCTCTCTACGTCCCCTTTTCACGGCATAAAACATCATCTATTTCACCTCCATGGTACAACAGAAGACTTCGCTCTTTACGAAAAAAAAGAAACAAATTATGGGAAGTTTTCTTCGCACCAATTCTTATTATGACTACTCTAACTATCTTGGAACTTACCTGCAATTCACCCAGCTCTATAACTGCCCCTATCAGCGCTTTCTCGACACAGCGCAGACCAATCTTATCAACGATCCTAAAACTACAAAAGAAAATCAGATGGTTATCCCCCCTCTCTCTCGTTCCATAATATATCATCGACCGATCCACATATTATTGCCAAATATTTTGCAAACTTTTTTAAACAGTCATTTGCAGACAACCACTTCGTATCCAACTCCATCTATTTCAAGTACCTTCCCAATTTCTCAATTGGCCCCTTTCTCTCTCAAGCTTTTGATCCACCCTTATCGAAGAAAAGTCACAAAATCTCAACGATGAATTTGTATCCGGTCCAAGTAGGCTCCCAAAAAGTGTGCTTCCAGTCTTTCGCACCCACTTTCCTCCCTCTTTCATCTGTCCCCAACACAAGGAGAATTCCCCCAAGTTTGGAAGACCTCTTTCATAACCCCGGTTCACAAAAAGGGGATCAAAGAATGAAGTAACCAACTACCGTCCCATTGCTAAGCTTTCTCACATCACCCAGTCAGCACTTATTTCTAAAAGGTAGATCAACTACTTCAAACTTAGTTGAATTCGTATCCTTTGCGCTTCCAGCCCTAGAAAATGGCAACGAAATTGACGTTATTGCTACAGATTTCGCTAAGGCCTTCGATAAAATATCACATCAACTGATCCTTTTTAAATTGTCTTCCCTCGGTTTTGATCCCATATTGTTAAAATGGATATCTTCTTATCTGGAGAACCGTTACTATAGACTTCGCTTTAGGTCAGCCTTTTCAGCCCCGTTTTTAGCCACTTCTGGTGTCCCACAAGGCAGCCACTTAGGTCCCCTCTTTTTTATTTTAACTATAAACGATCTTGAGAAGATTATCAAACACTGCTCCGTATCCATTTACGCCGATGACACTGAGTTCTCCAAAACTATTCCTTCACCTCAAGACTCTATTCTCCTTCAAGAAGACCTCGATAGGTTTTCTACTTGGTGTCTAAAAAATTGCTTTGGGCTTAATGTCTCCAAATGCCAATCTATGACTTTGTCTCGTAAGTCCAATCAATTCCCCTCTCGACCTTATTTTCTGCATGACCAACCTGTACCCCAGGTTCAATGCCTTCGCGACCTTGAAATTTTATACGATAGAGAGTTAAACTTCCGTTCGCATATTGATGAGATAATCCTTAAAGCCAACTCATCGCTCGGTTTTATCAAACGTTGGTCCAAAGAATTTTGCAACCCTTATGTGACAAGGTCACTTTATATTACCCTTGTCCGGCCCCTCCTTGAATATGCCAGCCAAGTATTTTTGTGTCCCCCTTTCAGCGAATTCATATATCCCGAATCGAGAACATTCAACGTCGTTTTCTTCGGTTTGCTCTTCTTGGACTACCCTGGAGTGACCCATTTATCTTACTTCCCTATCGCGACAGCCTCAAACTTCTTAACCTGAATACCCTAGAAAAACGCAGAGACGTAGCTGACATTCACTTCATTCATCGACTACTCTCCGGTTCTGTGGACTGCGCTTCCCTTTACAATTATATTTCCTTCAACACTAACCCTCGTAATTTACGCTGTCCTCGTCTCTTCTATATTCCAACCCACTGCACCTCTTATGACTCTAACGAACCAATCTCCCGCATGCTCCGTAAGGTCAACTCAAACCTCCCCCTTTTTGATTTTAACCTGAGCACTTCTCGTCGTAAATCTGATCTCCTCCACAATTCCCTTACTTCCTAACCCCTAACTCTTATTAGTTCTTAAGTCTTAGTTTTTAAGTTACTTTAAGCTTGTATTAAGCGAAATAAATGGAGGTGTTAGCCCCCACTAAATTAATTGTAATCCGTGTAGCTAGCGCTCATTGCCTCTTGCCGCGAATGGTTGCCACCCTAATTGCAAATTCGGGCACCTGGCTAGTCAACATCGAACACACGCACCACCGACATCTAACCGATGCCATGAAGTTACTCCTCATAGGTGCTGCCTCATGTCAACGAAAACCCCCTTAGATTACTGTGACGTCCCTTCTAATCACCTTAATCAGAAAATTGTCAATTCGCTTTAGTCGAATCCCTTCTTAAAGGGCCTTGTTGGGATAATATTTTATGAACTCAGATTCTGTACAATCTAAACAAGGTTCAAGGACATTGTGTTTCAAACATCTGAATTGCATCCATGTAATACGGCGCTACATTGATTCACACGGGACAAACATGACCAACCCGACAGAGCAAAACCGAAAACAGTTCAAGCGATCGAGGAATGACTGCAACGTCTTTCTTAAGCGGATGAAATTCCAATACGATCAAAAACTTATGCAAAAAATACTACAATGTCCCAAGGTCGTTGTTGGTCGTTCAACTATAAAAATTCTGCCTCATCCTCCATCTCTATGCTCATTTACAATGACATTCCAGTTTGCTCAACACTTTCAGATTGCAGTGCTTTGTCCCCGCTTACACTTAAGTGCATTGAATCTTCAATGCGACGAATCCACTTTCGAACTCGTGTAGCAGAAGGAGTACTTAAAGATCTTAACATATAGTTTCCCATCTTCTGAAGAGGTGTTCTTCCATGCTGGTAAAGCCACTGCGAAAGCTTTTCCATCGATTCTACTCTTTCCGAGCATTTGTCCAGCCCGTCCCTAAAAAAGGCGAATCTTCTTCCCTCTCCTCCTACAGACCCATTGCACTTATGTCGGTTCTTTCCAAGGTCATGGAAACGCTCTACTCATGAAATATCCCGAAACATGACAGGGAGTACGGTTTTCGTAGCAACAGGTCCACTGGTGATTTGATGGTATGTCTCACCGAAAGGTGGAATCAAAGCGTGCATCAATCTGGCGAAAACAGGATAGTTGCATATTTCTAAGGCATTTAACAGAATTTTTAAACAATCTCCTTTGTCGAAAATGCGTGCTTTTGGGAGCGCTTCTTCAATGGATTAGAAATTACCTTTCGGAACGTTCAATTCAAGTTGTCTTGAATGGTTTCAAGCCTGATATTCACAAAATAAATACTGGTGCGCCCCAGGGCTCTGTTCTGTCTCCGACACTCTTTTTAATTTTCATCGATGATCTCTTGTCTGCTACTTCTAATCAAATATATTCCTTTCCTGATGACAGTACTCTCTGCTTTTCATATTCGTTCCCGGATTCACGTCCCTGCTCTTCGGCTGTAGAACGAGAACGGCAGCGTATGCTAAGCTCATTCAATTGGGGAACTATCAACAGAGTAGAATTTAATGCTTCCAAAACACAATGCTGTCTGCTGTCATAGAAGCGAAATTGAAACACCCAGCTATTGTCCATGAATGGCACTTGCATCGTCGAAACCGATAAACTTACCATTCCCGGTATGTTTGTCAGTGAGTTGGAATTACCACATATTTGAAGTCGTGGAAAATGCTGCGAAATGTCTAGGTTTATTGCTGGAGGAAATATTTCATCCCCTCTGATCTGGCCTCAATATATATAGGCATTCATCCGCCCTAAGGTGGTAAAACATCTCTGCACCTGCTAGGAAGGATTCAAAACCGTGCGATAAAACTCATAGATGATACTAATATCACTCAGACAATGGACACTTTCGAACACCGACGTAATACCTCGGGTCTCACCCTTTTTTATCGCTATTTCCACCACGAGTGCTCCATAGAAATCGCCAGTATCATTCCGCCCCTTCAAACCATCAACCGTAATACGCGACTCGCTATCAATGCTCACCATTACACCACCAAATCTACTTTCGGGCTTAATCTGACACTGCCGATCCCTCTATTTCCTTCTGATTATAACTTGCAAACATTTAAAACCAATGGACATCCGTATTTCTCATTTTTTTTCTTCCTAATTTTCCTTGGACTGCGCTATGTGCAAATATTTTCAGGATACTTAAATCCCTTGAGCGCGCGCTAATTATAAAAATATAAGCGAAGATTGTGAAACACTTTTCTTGTTATTGCTAAGGCTTTCATGGCTCCGACTAAGCAACCATTTATATATGTATTTGCCAAAAAATAAATACTGATTGAGCCAAATACCAAGGCGTCTAACTACTCTTCTCACTGCCAGTGATTCCTGGTATCGCAAGAGGTTTATGGAGGTCAATGGCGTCGTGAACAATATTGTTGCTGATTTTTGAAAATTTACAATCATGCAATACGACTTAATATGATGGAAGGGTATTGATGACCTATATTTTTGGACCAGATTTGTACTCCACTAAATCGTCTGCGGACGCTATGGCGTGATTTAGGGAATCCACTTAAACAATATAGGAGAAATAACCACTCCTTGTTGTAAGCCGTTTTTAGCGTCAAACATTTTTCTTGAAATTACGTTGCCACATTTGACAGCGAACTTATTTCCCATAAGCATACTGTAAATCATATACTCACCAAATGGTTTCGAATGCCTTCTCGAAGTCAACCCGCACCCTGGTTCTTGCATTTATTCCATTGTAACGTATGGGGGAGATCAGTTTCGACGCGGCATGAATAGCTCGCCCTAAAACCAGCTGACCAAACTTCAACAGACCCCTATTGACTACTACCTTGCTAATGGTCGTAAGTAAGCTAATTGACCAAAGATTTGCAGAGTTAGTCCTAACTTTACCCCTTTTCGGGATAGGGTGCACCACTGCTTTTATGCAATGCATAGTACGTGCTATTCAGCGCATTGTTAAATAGTGTAGGAAATATATCCACTGCTTCCAAGGGCAGGTGTCTCAATACGATGTTTGGGATTCCACCTATTCTCGATTGAGTCAGGAGTTCATCTTCTCGCACGAAAAAATGAGTTCATCAGCGACGATAACGTTTGCCGTGTTTACTTCATTGAATACCGTAAAACCTTTATTCTCAGATCGCCAATTTTGAAGTTCATTGCGCAGATAGAGGTGGTTCACATAGGCTCGAAAAAACTCCCAGCAAATCCACCTTTTGCTGTGTTGCCGGTATTATTGTTGTCGTCTGTGTTGCCGGAATACAGACTTTTTGTATTTTTTTTTTATTCATTGTTTAAGTTTTTGATCGGTGATTTCAATGTCCTAATTTTCAAGTTCTTCCTGTCACTGACTGTACAGCAATTTAGGCCTTGAAAGCAGCCTACTTTTGTGTATAGTGCGTCAATGTTACAAAGGTTTGTTCTTTCCTCGATCCTTATTAGTAAGTTAACGTTTAACGTAAGGATCTTTAGATTAACCTCACTTAACGTAGCAGGTTCGTATAGATGACATCAATTCGAGCTGCTTGTTTAAAGAAGAACTATTCTTTGTTTCTGAAAATGATCGACTTTTCCATGCAGGAACAGAAGGATCGCTTTAACGTCTAGGTCCGCTTGCGATGCTTTTTCAGCGACCTTTGGCGTATTTTTAGCTGTACCTGTGGCCTTATCAGATCCAGATACAATTTGGGCAAATGACACATTAGATGCAACAAAATTAGAAAACGCACGACTCTCTTGACGATTCTATTCTTCGATGAACTGTTTAAGAGTCTGGAACCTACGACGTCCCCTGAAATTGTCAGGATGTCCCGAATTCATGCAGAGTACACAAAAGCGTTGACTCTTATCCGCTACCCTATCATTACCTAAAGGGCATTCTCCAATTATTGTGGTCTTTATCGCACTTTACGCATCTAAACTTCATGTTAAACCTTACAATACGCGATCAGCCCTTCTTAATTTCTCCCAACTTATAGCGTGATAGTACTGGAATTTAATATTTCGCCGGCTATCAATTTTACTGTAGCTCATTAGCCCAATCCCTACCACCCCTTGCCGCGGCCGTGGTAAACATGGTGCTAAGCCGTCACGAATTTCAGGTCGTCATCCTCAAACATCTTCAACCCCGCTACGGTGTTTATTGTTGGGTCAATAGTGCTGCCACTGGTGTCTTTTGTTACAGTGTCTTTTGATTGCAGCTATTCTATGTTATATCTTCCCTTCTTTTTTGTTGTGACGCTTAGGAAATCCGCATCCCTGCCGTAGTCTAAACAAGTTAATGGCCCGAGTCGATGTTAGCTGCTCGGAACGTTTGGTCATCCAAAACACTGACGGAGCACCTTGCGTCGATAGCAATATCATCAATTTGGTTGACGGTTTGTTGATCAGGAGACAACCAGGTTACCGGAGTCGATAGGATGGTGGCTGCACTTCGCCACTGCATTACCAAAGAAGGCCTTTTACTTAGATTCCCATTAAAATGGTCAAGGACAATTTTCACATCATAATTAGGGCTTTGCTCGTATCGCTGTTGAGTTTTGGTAAGGTCGTCCTTCTGCCTTGTCGGGGCGTGGGCGTTTTTACCCTTTATGTGAATCGTCGTTAGGCGTTCGCTAATATACCTGAAGCTCAAGACATTTTCTCTACGTATTTCTCCTACGGCCAAATCGCATCCGAAGAAATGCTGAGACTGCTGTCCTTGTGGTGGCGGTTTTCTGTAACATTCTCCACTCCATTTCATCGAAATTCTTGGATGGCGGTTATGTTTGCTTTGTAACAGTCGAGGGTCTCCGCTAGTTGTTCGATTGCATGCGGTCTGTTAAGGGTTCAACCATTCCACATGCAGATCCGAAGATCGTTGTCCTCTAGTCGTTTGCCAATGTCGTCAACAGTGAATCCGTTTCTATCCGAGGCTATTAGCTGATTCGTCACAGTTTTTTATCTCTTCCGTATAGGGTTGTGAGCCCTGTGACGGCATAGGCCAGTATTATGCTACTGGTCGCGCATGCCCTTGCGATTTTAGAATGAATGAGTAAGAACTTACCTGACTGGACCTGCTGGCGTAATTCAAGTTATAGGTCAGTTAACAGTTTCCTGATGAATCGCCACGCAGATTTATCCACCCAAAATTCGAGTACAAGGCAAATGTTTGTTAACAATTTATTTCTCGAAAAGATTTTATCCAATCTATAAGCTAGTGCCGCACATTCAGACAAAAGGTTCAATATTGAACTCAACCGCAGAACAGGGAGTTGTCAGCTCAAATGCTTGCAGAACAGTCGGATGAAGAACTCCAATCTTACCAATCGGAATATTCTTGTACATGATGTTTGCACAGCGTCCCAGGAAATAGCTGGGATCTTCAGTAGCCTTCAAGCAATACCCATCGACTGTTTTCCACGGAACCTCTAGCAACTGCATAACTCGGTCCAACAAACCATGCACAACCTCGAATCCTGCCGATTTGCTGCAATTCACCGCGCAAATTCGTCGTTCATTCCTTGCACCAACTTCTGTATCATCGTCAGCTAAAACAACATCGCTTATTTCGAATAATTTTAAGGGAAGCGGCATCTTTCGATTCGCAACTAGTGTCTTCAGCAGACCCGGTAGCAAGGATGTTCTCACAACTTGGAATTCCAACGTTTTCGGATTGAAAATATGAACGGCTGGCAAGTTGTCAATCACTTTGTTCAATTTATTTGCAATATCATCGCGGGATCATAGAGTAAATGTCAGAGCTTCGGTAAAGCCAGCCTGGGCAATCTGTTCCCGCAATTGTTCCGTCAATTTGTTCAACGGAAACTGCTTGGCAATATGCATGAACGAAGGCAGTGATTTTTTAATATTATTGTAGCCATACGCAATGGCCACATCTTCATAAACATCACACGCATGAATGACATCATGTCGGGTTGGGGGAATCGTAACCAGAAGTTCGTCTTCACCCTGTAAAGTTGTTTCCAGGTACATTCTCGTCAGCATATCAACCATTTTCGAGGGCTCCTCTTCAATGCCGACAGCCGCATTTGCCTTCGCCGCCGATATTTTCTCAGTGCGGTATGCAATTTCTGGATAAGTGGTAACAGTTCCATCCAGAGACATCACATTGCACGGTTCGATGGTGAACTTTTCAGCACAATGAGCAGAGAACATACAGACGATGGTGTTGAGGACGACTTTTGCCTTCGTCAGATCTGTTGCGGTACACTCAATGAAGACGTTCTTCGTGTTGAGTGATATCTTCGAATGATCACCGTTGATTACTGGAGGCAATGAAAGTACAACACCTTTGGCATCATAGATAACCGGATACACTGGAGAGTCTTTGATTATGGGAAGATACTGCTTCAATTGGACGTGGTTTGCGTAGAATTCCATCAATTCGTTTCCATTCATTGATTTGGTTTGGTTGAGTGGAATAAAATTAATATCTTCAGGGTCCCGTGCTTCGTATGTGAATGGTCCTTGGATCGTATCGAGATCATGAGTACCAATGGCTACCAGAGTTCGTTTCCTGCAGATGTTGTGATGGAGTTTATCCTGCAAATCAATGAATGAATTGTACGTCTCTGGATTGAAGGTGATATTCCTCAACCCAGCGGCGACAGCAAATGGACGAATTTGAGCAGTTTCCGGCAAGAATTTAAGTGTTTGCCTTGCTTCCACGCCACCAACTGGTTCGACCAACTTATACTGCGGAGGCTTTATCTTTCCCTGGAAAACAAGTAAACCAGTTACCAAGCCTTCCATACATAGCAAATCATATCGATTCGCTTGAATATCAACTCGGTAAATGACCTCTTCGGATGCGTCTTGTACTGCAGCAACATCACCTTGTTCTTTGGTTAACATTTGCTTTTCAGTGGTGACTTCGTCCAATTCCAGACCGAATGCGAAGCACAGTTGCTGGAACTCATCATCCGTGTATTTCTTTCCAAGAGCATCGAAAAGTAAATCACGTTTTAACGTTTTACACCAATTGTCGGCATTGTAAGTGGCAGAAATTTAACGGGATTTGCTTGAGATCGGATTTGGTCAGTATGAATGCTAGTACAACACCCACATCTGGTCAAGTGTTCCTAAGACCCCTCCGCACTTGCTCAATAAGATTCAAAATAGTGAGATTGAATCACAAAGTCTTAGACGAGGGCAATATCAGCCAGTCAATCGATACCCTCTAACTGTGACATTGTGAGTCTTGATTAACTTTGTTCTATTGCTATTCAAACTTTTAACCTTGACACCCTTTTCGTACACCCTTAAGCCTACTCTCGTAAGTACCCCGATATAAAGTGATTCTTACCTGTTTCCTAAGATGTAAAACTCGCTTATGGAATGCTTTAATGAGCTGATTAATTATTACCCATTATAGCCTCCTGACATTCAAAACCAACGTACATACACCGGCATCCCTTTTCCTTTTCTCCCTAAATTTTCTACGCCTGCGCTGTCTCCAAACATTTTAAGAGTGCTCATAATCCTTATTGCAAGACAGACAATCACCTCTAGTTGTGGGAAATACGGTTTAAATGCATCGGCAATTGTCTGCTGTTTGACGACAAGATTCGTATTCAAGTAACGAAGAGCCTGCGCTCCAGACTTTCTTACTCAAAATCTAGATCGCTAGACTCTCGAATTTCTTTAGGTGAGCTGCTATTTATTTTCTATATGTTCCTGTCTCTAGGCTCTTGGTATTCTTCCTTTAAAGTTTCAGAAAAATTGTAAATCAATGGCCTCATCGGCTCACTTTATACGACATCCCAGCCAAGAACAATCTACAACCAAACTCTATGCACAGTTGGCACAAACTAAGCCTACGTTTAACTGAAAAGCAAAAGATACATTAACCACTACTCTGAAATCCCCAAGTATAGGTCAACAAAGACCAATAACAAGAAGTTACGTCTGCTCTCATAGCTCATCTTCGTATTGGCAAAATTGCAACACATTCTTTCATAAACGAGCTTCCAGTGTTCCTCATTAATTTTCTTTAATCAATGGAACCCCTACTGCTTTCCCTCTTAACTTTATCACTCCATAATGACTCATCTTCACTTCATTTGCTTAGCGTTCCCCAGCTAATAGAGTGAGAGTAGCAGATACGAGTAGAGTTAAGCTAAGTACTCGTAAAATTCGCGATGCTTGGATGGACTTAGTAGTGATGATGTTTCAATCTAAGAAAACATCATTAACCCAACAAACAATGACGTAATTGTCTTCACGCGCGTTCATATGACCACGGTCTCCATCAACTTGCTGCACACTCCACAGAAGTGCGTTTACTTACCTTTTTTTTGTGTTTTTGTTCCAATTATGTCCACAAAACCAATCGGAGCTGGAGCTGGAGCCAGAGTCAGATGCAGAGAGACAATTAAAGCCTCTATTATGCAAGACTCGGTCGATGTGAAATCGCATTGTTACCTCCAGTCCAGGTAGCTGGTTTTACTGGTACCATCCAGACACATCAACCACCGCCGTCGTTGTTGACCTTGCTGAAAGGAATGTAAGTCGGTGTCATCCGTTGGACATACGTAAATACGAGTACTTGTTCCACATAACTTTTAATATGATCACGAGAAGAAGTAGGTCAACTTTGGTCGAGGTTGACTGCAAATGTGGAACACATTATCCCATTAATCCATAATCTCCCACAGCAAGTAGTTCCTTAAGGGACGTTAGACATTCTGCATCATTTTATCTTGCCTGCTGTGGCAGTAGACATTGCATAATCACTGTCGCGATAAGATAAAGAGGAGAAAATGAAGAAGAAAATGAAAATGCTTACAGGATATAACGCACCATATAACCCAAAGACAAAGGAGCACTCTCCCAGCCAGTGCCAGAGCCAAGTAGTTCGTAGTGGAAGTCCCGTCGAAGCAGAATGAAGATGGCAACTTCTGATCTCATCTGAACTATCTCATTTACTAGATGTCCGTTGCTGCTCAGCTCACCCTCCTTCCGATAAAGTAGACTCAACGGCGACGACAAGAACAAAAAAACCAAAGTAGACTTGATTATCAACCACCCTACCCCCTCAAAGTTCATTCTTTAGCTTTCGTCCTCATTCCCGTTCGTATGTATTTATTCCACCCCTCGCAGCCTGAGTGATTTCTCAACACTTCTGAAGCAATATTTTCCCATGTCCCTTTGGGGATGGAATAGCAAGGGTTGGACTTTGGATGGAAAAGAATTCCTCCTGAAGTTTCGCCTTATTCTTAAACGAAAGATAGGCAATGACGTTTCCTTCCGTCGCTGTTCTTTCCATCCATCAAGGGATGGAGTAATGTGGAGAATTCGCCAACATACATCGAGCCTTGATAGAATGAAGAGGAAACCCCTACGTTAAGGGAGGGATTAACGAAGTTTTGATGGGTAGATTTTGGAGCAAAAGCCAGAGTCTTTTGGAATGTTTTCCATCACACTAACGCTTAAGTTGAAGTTTCCCCCTGACAGGTGGGCTGATCGGGGCCAGGAGTTGAAACTCTTTCAGCTGTTTGTATGGATGTACTCGTATGTATGTGCTCGTATTCATACATATTACGAGTGCGAGCAAATGTGTGACAAAGGGAATGTTGTGTGTTGCGAAAGCGCGTGTCAACATCATCAAGTTGTGTTAATTGTTTCTAAAGGAAATTGCGTTGTAAATTGTTATAATGGATTGTGAGTAGGTACCTTGACGATGGCAGATGCCAACAGAATGGAGGTGTTGTTTTGATGGTGAGGGGGAGGGGGAGAGCAAAGGGAAATGGACCAACAATCATTAGTTTTGATTCCTTGTCACACCACCCAAACAACGATATGGGTAATTAAGCTGTTCATCAGGGTTTTGTTTCCACTTTGCCGTGCCATGGCATGGAAATGAGTATGAATGGAAATGTAATTACACGTAGACGTGTGTGCATCACGTTACGATGTTTGCTTTACGATCTTTGAAGAGGCGCTTCTAGAGCTAACAAGATGTTGCTTTTAGTTGAAGGCGCTCTGTGCCATGGTAGGTATTTGTTGAGTTCAATTTGGTGCGTTGCATTTACATAGCCCTCTGACAGAATTCCATCGAATTGGGTTGTGATTTTTGCACTGAATTTGAACGAGTTTCAGTAGTCAAGTCTCGAACGTACCAGTGACTCTCGTGCGTGACTCTCCACAATAACCACATATTGGCAGATTTCATTAGCAAGTCATCGCTCATCTAGTAGATTTTTATGTGTAGGATTAGTCGTGCAAAAATCCCACAGACGTACAGAGAGGTGTCACTGACAATGGCAGAGCAAGACATTGGTTTCAAATGTTTAGAGTGAAGGTCATTCCATTTCACCTTGATGGGGTCTGTGGCCTCCTCTTACAATGACAAGTTGTTTCGCTTTAACTCACATTAGATGACAAATTACCTGTTAATGGATTCTTGTAACGTAAGGGTTCGTTAATAGCAGTCCAGATTGCAATATTTCATCGATCACGGAAAGCTGTTTCGACATTCTTATGGCAGAAGACTTCTTCTTGAATTGTTCAACCAAAAATTAGCTCTTATCACGACAAGAGGACCTATCGCATCTTCTGAGAAAACGTTGGATTGTATCAATTTTATGTTTCGTTGCTTGTCAAATGACAGAGGTGAGGGCCTCTGTCGTATTTCCTTCAGTTTCACACTTCAAATCGGTTGAGGTCTCTTTCTCTACTGCGTTGTCCCTTCTCCCCCATAGATCGTCAACACAAACGGGACCGAATGTCTTACGAAGAATTTTTCTCTCGAAACGACCGAGGTTATCTTCACCCGCTTTCGATAGAACCATGTGTCAGCGCTATAAAGTAGGACGGAGATGGTCAGAGTCCTCTTAGTAGTTCGAGATATGGTCTTCCTGCTTAATTGCTTTCTTACGCCAAAGTAACAGTAATTGACAAGACTGATCCTTAGTTTTACTTCTGCTAAGGTGTTGTTGGAAGAACTGATACTCGTAGCAGACCCAAGGTAGACAAAGTTTCTTACTACCTAAAAGTTGTAGCTGTCGACAGTGACATCCAATTCGTCAATGTTGTGTGTCCCTTCTGGTTGACAGTATATTCTTGGTTTAACTCATTTACCGCAAAATCCAGCCCGTTGACAACCCGCTGAGTGCATTATCATCGACGGTGTACAGTGAGTTCCGGACAATTCTTTCCAGTATGATGTTGAAAAAGTCACAAGCGTTTTTCATCCTCACTCTGCACAGACGGACGAGTTTGACAGGGATGTTCGTCTAGCTCGTTTCAGTAAATGCTGTCAATTCCGTCCTTAAAATCGATGAAAAGATGACGAGTATCGATTTTAATTTTTTGAGTCTTTTCCAGGATCTGCCGGAGTGTGAAAGAGACCACACTAATTGGTCTCTTGATTGCTCCTGATTGTCATCAACTGGAGAAGGTCACTGAATAACTACCTCGGCACCCGCTGGATAGTGAAGTAATGCAGGCACCGAGCTCTCACCGACCAAAATGGCTGTTATATTCCGGGGTAACGGTCCACTCACGTAAACAAAAAAAACAACGTTATGAATGAACACAATCCAGCCTTGATACCATGCTTCTGGCGTGAGAACGCTTTACACCCCAGGAGCACCTCGATAACTGGAAAATATCTTCAAGCAGTATAGGGCTGATGTTACTGCAATCCATGAAGTACGCTGGATAGAATCACATATTGGGAAGGTCATCGATTTTAAGCCCATCAGTGATCGCCTGGATGTGGTTCACGTCAATGCAAGATTCTATAACATCAGCTTCATATGTGCTAACGCCCCTACCAATGAGGCTGAAGAACCTATCAAGGAGGAATTTTTTGATCTCCTGGACGGAGCCTGTCCGAAGTACGATGTTAAAATTGTAATCAGGTACCTCAATACCAAAATCGATAAAGAGAACATCTTTGGCGATGCGGTCAGAAAATACAGCCTTCATGATGCAAACTTTGCATGAGGTGCGCTCACAAAAGAAGCATTCTGGCTAATTCCAGATGGTCGAACCGCCAACCAAACGACGACCACCTGCTTATTGACGGACGTCACTCGGCAAATATCCTGGATGTTAAGGCATTCAGTGGAGCAAACGTCGACTCTGACCATTACCTGGTAGCAGCCTGATTCAGAGCTGGACTGGCCTGCCATATGAACTATTCAAAGCCCGAGGCAAGAATGATGCACCAGATCATTTGCAAAGCATGGGAAGACGAAAGTAGTTCTATCTGTTCCATCTACAAAAAGGGCAATCCTCTGTCCAACTATGACAACTATCGGGGCGTATCCTTTCTTCACAACCAATGTACTATGTGAATAGAGGAAAAAGCGAATTATGTACTGTCGACTAAAAACTGTTCCGTCGCACATCACCTAGGACAAAATGTCACTATCGACAGCTACAATTTTGAGGTAGTCAAGGAGTTCACCTACCTCGAGGCAAATGTTAACTCCACAAATGACATCTGTCTGTCGCAACAACTTGAATCAAAACGGCTATCGCTTGGAGTCAAAATCATCCACTACAAAGCGTTAATCTAGCCAGTCCAGCTTTACGGAGCCGAAAGTTGGACGATAAGTAAGACAGTGAAGCAAGTTTTAGGTTATTTTGAAAGAAAAATCCACCGTCGAGTATTTGGTCCTGTCTATGAGGAAGGCGTATGGAGAAGAAGACACAACCAAGAACTCTATGAGTTGTACAAAGATGTGGTCAGTCCGACAACTTCATTGGCTCGGCCACATCAACCGGATGGACAATAATGCTCCAGCTAAAAGGGCCTTGGAATCCAAGCCACCAGGTTCAGTTTAAAATTCGCGGTCATAAGGTAGCTTGGTCTTTCCAACTGCAAGCAGGATGGCCGAGACGCAAGGCTACAGTTGTTCAGGCTTTAACCCTCTAAGGGTTGCCACCCTGGTAAGTAAGTAAGTAAGTAAGCTTGATTGCGAAATGTTGGTTTATGCCGCAATGTTCTACATTCTCAGTACTGATTGTGACGGATTTTGTTGACGGTTTACCTGTTAGTAAAACTGCCGTACGTTATTTCTAGAATACAAGCTCCCAATATATTCGATCACACGCTTTTCGTGCTGTTTTTTCTTCTTTTTCTCGTAGAGCTCACGAGCGGCTCACGTCCTTCGTTGCAGAGCCGCTTTATACGCTTCTTGTTTAACTACATGTACTTGCCGGCATTCTTTATCAGAGATTGGTAGTCGGGTGAAACCCAGCACGTCAGTTGCTTCGTCTCTCAACGATCTCCAGTAAGTTGAAAATCCGAGGACTGATGGACCAAGCGGGGCTACCTCTTTCAGTGATCAGGAAATGAAGTAGAACTTGAAGAGCAAGGCCACCAGGCAGCTATGCTATAAATGAAAACTGACCTAAAGACCGTAGTGCAGTACCAATCAATGACATTGCATTTTTAGTATAGCCCGCTTGGGCCTACATCTTTCTTGAAAAGTAGGATGCAACTAGAGCCTTATTGTTTCCTTACTACAGCCCATTGAGGACTTGGCATCATTAGAGAGGAGTGAGTACACCTCCTTAGGGTGTCTCTCACGATGGATTGCTAAATTTCAACCGAGGAATCTTCCTCAGGCTCAAGCCTTGTACCATGCAGGTGCTTAAGTATGCACGAGATTCTTGGTTGTTTGGACTTGATCTGCCATGGACTCGAGGACTGTCTAATACTGGTGATCCTTTCGTGAAAACTATACCAGGACCTGGCTTGGGCCTTCCCTACTGCTTTCTTATAGATCTTTAAGGATAGCTTATTGGTTTTCCAGACTCGTTCTATCCTAGATAATTGGCGCAGTTAAAGTTCTTCTTATTCTTGCAGGGTAGATTTTGGAGATTCGTTGTCCATCTATTACACGTATAGCGTCTGTGGCTTATAGTGTCATCCGAGGTTATCCGGTGACGATCTAACCTTTTTTGGATCGAAGGAATGGAACTGGATCGCTGGGTTTTGACATGCCAAGATCTTTTGAATCAGAAGACTCGGGTTAAATTTAGAGTTAGGTCCATGAAAGATCTTTGTCAGCCTACCAAACTTCAACAAGACGGCTATTGGCAGTTCCAATGTAGTATATTGAATTCTGGTCGTGGTGAGCCCCAGTCCTTACGAACGTTTCGTGCAAACCATAATCCCCAAAGATTGGAGGTGGTAAACGACTTGTTGTGGTGCGATGATAGAGGCGACGAAACGTGATTCTCCTGTCTTTTACCTTCCTCATCTTTTTAGATGCAATGGACATCTCGTCGACTCATCTGTGCGGCCGTCAAGTCCCTGCAGACATTTGTTCTTTGCCTTGATGGCTCTAATCTGAGGTGATTGTGTTGAACCTCGTTGGGTTTTCTGGTCAGAAATGATGGTGGTAAGACCATTTTTTGTTTTGCACAATTTAGCCACTTTCGATTTTCCGATGGCCGGGAGAAAGACATCCCTCTGTGTCGAGCGGCAATCTTTGCGAATGCAACACTTAATCGCTCCACTCTTGGGCAAAGAGGCTGGCGATGGAGGTTGTCCAGCCGGATACAGCATTAATGGAGCGTTTGTCTTTTCTCTACCCATCTGAAAGTTAATCTCTGATAACGTTGCTTAGGTTGAGGTTGAGCAAATGCTCTTCAATCTTGGGGGTGTTGCCAGTGTCAGTTCAACAACACAAGGGTTTTTTGGTTGCGGCTCAGGAGGTCCCACTAGTAGATACGGAAAACGTGGTCGATTATGAAGCATCAGAATCACCGTACACGACTGAGCTATTTTTCAAAAACTGGACCCCAGCCCGGCTGACCTCAGCACCATCTGAATGACAATTTGATCCAGCCCAGATAATGAGAATGGATAAACATGGTAGGCAAGGAGTAGGGGCAGAAGGTAGAATGGTTAACTCTTAGCTTTCGGCAACCAAAGTTGGCTGATCCTAATTAAGCCTCTGCTGGCACTACAGTCGAGGCTGAACCTGGGCTTCGATCTTTATCTAGCTGCTTCCAGTTTCGCACGATAAGTTGGTTAGGGTCCCTTTCCACTTGCGTTCCCTACCTGAGTCGCAATCTTCCTCTACTGGGGTGTCTCCCGGGGCGGATATGAGGATTTTTTTGATTTTTGATTGGCTACCTACATAAGCCTCTACAACACGAAAAAATAGGAAATCGTCATAAAGGTTCTACCGCTCTAGTCCGGGCTGACTGATTTCAGGTGTCATCGCACTTTTTAATAGAAGACATTGTCGTTAGCGCTAAATTTAGGACTTTCCCATTTTGCCCATCTCATCTGAAGGCAAAATTGATTCAAATTCTTAAGCGGACAGCGAACAAATGTCTTTTCAGTTGGCAGAAGTAGATCTGTGTTTTTTTTCAAAATCAGTGGAGCTGAATCGGTTTCCGAGTGCGAGATAGTTCAAACTACATATCCTCGCCTCTTTGTTTATATCAAAATGCCTCACTATCCTTTGCCTGTCCGAAAGATAATCAATTTGAATCACTCAAAGCCCAAATCAAATACGAAAATCCCTGTCAAGCTCAACATGTCAAGAGTATCCACTACTCTCCATCACTCGATCTCTACAATAATCCACTTCGTTTCGATTCAATATTTTCTTCTTCTTCTGTTTCAAAACCACTTTTGTACAAATCCATTCAAAATTAGCCTCCAACTTGGGAGTACTCGTAAGGTATCAGTCTTCAAAAATTTTAAAACTCCTCATGTACGAGTATTTCAGACGGTTTTTCCATCGGCAAACAGTGTATCTATCCACCGACGCGGACAACTAAAGAAGGATGATAATAATTAAAGAGAAATACCAGCCAAAGCAGACAGAATTGGGAAAAAGAGAAAGATGTATGCGTGCCTACTTAGGAAATTCGAAATCACAAGGTGCGCTGAAAACAAGCTCGCATTACATGGGTCCGGTTACCTAATATTTACCAGGTGAATCCCGCGCGCTTCTTGCCAGCTTCACCATGTATCTTTACCCCGTGTGGTCATCTGTGTGGAGTTTCCCACTTTTTTTCTTCTTTTTTTTCTGTTGCATGTAGCTGTGAAGTATTTTATCAACAATCAGCCGGAGAAATACGAGTATTATGTGACAAGACCTTGAAATGGTAAAAAGACAATTTTCTCGGTGAATGAGTGCCTCCCCCTGATTCGGTTTTGGCACACTGCTTACCCATAACCAGTGTCAACAATATGGAGATGCCGATGGTCTCTCGGAGATGCTGATGGTAATGATGATGTGATACGCAAGATACTACTCGTTATGTTGCTACTACGGACGATGATGATTATAATGATGATGGTGGTGATGTTAATGACGATGGTGATGCTCGGTCTTGGAGTAGTCATAGTACTTTGGCCTACTGTAGCTCTTTAGCCGACTAATGACTGCTTGATGTGGTAAATGACTTTTGACAAATTCCGACAAACGGAACTCGGAAGAATGATGATCATTTTTCTGAATTTGCCACCGTCCAAAGGGGAGTCTATTCGTATTCCGAATGTTAGTGGTTAGGAAACCTGGATTCTATCCCTACATACATACATACCCGTATACACGTACTCGTTCGTACTCGTAGGCTGGTGGAATTAAACAGCCATTTCGAGTGATTGATGAGCTTGGAAGGGGGTGAGAGAACTGTTTGTTTCGGGTTAACCTTTATCAAGTGAATGATTGAAGTAAGTTAGATTGGCAGAGTGATAGGTCTACCTATCCGGAGGGTAAACTGAGTCCTTTAACGAAATTTAATCGTGTCCTCAGAATAAATGAGATATATGACTTGTGACGATGACTAGTACCTGACCTAATTCGGAATGAAGCATCAACTAAAGAAGACAGACAACAATTTCAACGTGGAATGTGGAATTTTTATTTTCGAGAAAAAAAAGGCGATGTCACAACGAACAAATTTGGTCATACGACAAAGAGTCGCTGGAGTCAGTCGTATTTAAAAATGGTCAACAGCTGGTAAATCGAGTGTTTGGTTTGATGGGAAACCTTTTGAGGCAGCAAATACGAAAAAAAAATTTGTCGCACAACTTTCACTGGAAGGAATCTAATTTATTTAGTAAACTTACTTAAGTCGGAGATACTTTTTTTCCTCTCTCTCTCTCTCTGTTTGAGCCCATAGATTGCATAAGAAGTTCGTCCAACAGTAGTGCGACGAAATGACGTTGAAGACATGCACAATGATAAGTATCTCCGAGGTGATTTGAGTTTTAAAAATGAATAAAAATCTCCCGTAATGGCTTTTGAACTTCAGAGATATGTAGTTGATAAGGAGACACAGATTATTTTACGGCCAACAAACCAACCGACTCTTTGTTCTACCACATCTACGATCTGTTTTTCATCTCCTAAAACACATCGCCCACTAATTAAGATCTCACGACCTAGGCGTGTGACACACTTTGGAAATGGAAAACTTTCTTGTAAGATACTCGTACGTCTACCAGGTGTTACGTAGGAAGCACGAGTACTCTCGTCTTTTAACCAATTAATCCACGCTTCTCATCAAAGTCATCATAATAGATAAATTAAAAAAACAATTCGGTTTGAACTTTGCAATATTTAATATGTCAATTAAATTTATTTTAATTAGACAGTGTAATTACAAAAAATGTTTTTTTTATTAATAGGCAATGGGGAGGTTTGGTAATTTAGTGTTAACGTAACTTTGGACCCCGGTTCACTAGCTGAATTACTTTTCGCCACTGTTTGACGTTTAAAGAGCGATTAAGTGTATTTTTTTCTGCCATTTTGGCTGGGTTTTACGATGTTTTTTTTTTGGTTTTTGATGGAAGGAGGATTAATCAAAGTTTAAACGTGACCCGACTATCAGTATACGGAAGCCTTTGTGTCGTATTTTATATTGTTGAGTGATCTACCTGACTGGGTTTTTTTTCAAGGCCATATTCTGAATTCACAGCCAGAATTTATTGTAGTCACAACTTAGTAGGTAAATTTACAGAATTCAAAACCCATTTTGACAGCGAATACGTGTGCCAGATACTTATATGTTTACTTTCGAGCTTCCAATCTGTGAAGACCCTCTCACTGAGACACTTAGGTTTCCATCTGAATCAGATAGGTCTACAAAGAGAAGAATTAGCGATCTTCGGCGTCTTTATACCAGGAGCTGAGACATGGTTTCGGTTCCCTTCGACCAAATTTCTTGACTCTGTACCGCATGTGCTTCAGGCATTTGATCTCCTCAGCCATTTTTGATGAAACGAATTCTGTCCTTCTTTCGAACATTTAGGACTCTATCTCACTAACTAAGAGCTGAATATTGACTTCCAAGGCCTGAATAATTTGCCGTTTACCAGCATACATCAAAAACTTTACATAGCTTCACAAGAATAAATCGAGTCGCAGTGGTCAATTCACTAATCCTTTTCGCGATATACCATAATTTTGTCGTTGAATCGATTCCTCAACAAATGTAGTATCTCTCGGATCAATGTCATCCATATTTTCGGAGAATCACAGACTAATCATTGTTCGGCAATATTGTCCACTAACTGGAAAAATAAAGACCGATCAACGAGAGGTTCACATCAAGCATATCTTCTAACGAATTCATATTGAGAAATTTGAGGTGGTTCTGATAGGGAGGTAAGATTAAAGGATCGTTCCAGGGCAGACCACGGAGAGCAAATCGGATCCCGCGATTCGAGAAACATGAATTCGGTGAAATGCAGACCAAGCTTGACGAACAAATGTAATACAGAGAAATCTGGTCGGGTTGGAAAATTCATTGGACCACCATTTAATAAAGCCAAGTGATGAGTTGGCTTTAGGGATCATCATATCGTCATGCAAATGGAAATTAAGCTCACAGTCGAATAATATGCCAAGGTCTTGAACAGACTGAACCAGTGGAATTGGCTGACCATGGAGAAATTAAAGTCGGAGAGGAGACGGGTTACATTTACTTGAGGAGGTTATAAAGGGTTTTCCAATAGGGACTTGACAACTTTGAATTTAATTTGTGAACGCACTCTTTCACTAATTATCAAACTGTCACTGTCAATTTATTCGATAAACTCAACATTTTCATCATGGTAAAGTACACGAATGAGCAACGTCTGCAAATTATAAAAAAATTCCACCGAAAATCGGAGTCGGTGACTGCAACTTTAAGAGCGTTAACTCCAATTTTCGGTCGTAATTCTCGCCCTAGTAGACAGGCAATAACAAGTTTAATGCAAAAATTTGAGTATGCTGCAGCAGAGGGTACAGACCATAAAGGAACAGCAAATGGTCAGAAGGAAGGGGGAAGAGCATGAGCTATCCCAACAACAACAGCAGTCGCAGCTTGCTCAAAAGCAGTCGCAACAAAAAGAACAGTCAGCACAAATGCTGCAACAACAAAAAGCAAAACAAAAGAAACAACAACAACAAGACAGCTAAAACAGCAGCAGCAGCAACAACAACAAGAACAACAACAACAACCGCAGCAGCAGCAGACGAAGAAGAAGGAGAAGGTGCCTCCTATCAACACCTATAAATTAGAGGTAAATGCAACCAAGGACCTGTGTAAGTTGGTCATTGGAAGTAATTTTAATATTAAGCGATTGAGGAACGATCGCCATGCCATCCCGCGCTGTGTACAATCACCTTAAGGGTACTCAAACCCCTTGAGCGCGCGCTCATTATAAAAAAAAATCAATGTCCTAGACTACCAGGTGGTTCACTGGGAAAAATTAAAAAGGAGCGAAGGCGTTATACAATGCGTTCGCTGCCAGAGGTTCGGGCACGCCGCGTCGAACTGCCAAATGCAGCCTCGATGCGTGAAGTGCGCAAAGAACCACAGTTCCGAGGAGTGTGCTCTGGGTAGGGACGGAGCATCCGATAGGACGCAGCTCTCGTGCGTGTTATGTGGGAACGTGGTACACACCGCAAACTATCGGGGTTGTCATAAGTTCACCGACATTAAAAAAGCAAAATTGGCTCGGCAGCAGAAGGTGGAGGTCAAACGTTCACCTGTTAGGTTTCAAACACCAGTCGTCACGTCCCAAATTTCCTACGCCCAAATGGCGTCAGGTAGGGGGGCTACGGTACAGCAAGCGACTGTTGCTTCTCCGGCGCCAATGCCGAGAACAACGGAAGCTGCACCTAACATGCTAGCCATCTTGCTCGCAATCCAAGGGCAGATGGCTCAGCTGCAAAAGCAGGCGCAAGAACAGGCCAAGCGGGTGGACCAGACCTACGCGCTGCTGCCGGTCCTAACGCAGCATATGTCGTAATGGTGGAGCAAACCTTGAAGGTCCGTGCGGTGAATGTTAATTCACTGATTAGGATCGAATGAAGAGCCGCAATGTTTAAATTGCTACAAGACCAAAGGCCTGATGTGCTTTTCGCTAGCGACACAAAGCTAACCGATAAGGACAAACTGGAGTACAATAATTATATTGTTAGAAGAAGAAATCGGCCCAGATCCAGAGGCGGTGTTGAGATCTTCATTAAAGAAGGTATAAAATTTCACAGAGTGTACAAGGGCGTGTTGCGCAGGTTCCGTGTGTTGGAGGCAGTCGTCATTTACATCCCGCTCCGCAGTGGAAAGCGGCTGTACTTGGCCTCTGTTTATGCACCTGAGGCTTCACAATCCACCCTATTCATTACAGAGCTCGACAAGCTTTTTCGACTTCTGAGGCTGGAATCGGGGGAGAATTATTTTATAATCGGCGGGGATTTCACGCTAGACACAGAGATTGGGGAAATAATTTGCCAAATACTAAAGGGAACCTACTACTCGGTCTTAAAGCAACGGATAACCCGTCGTTTCCCAGAGGCGGGTCTTATTTGGATTTATTGTTGTACGACGAACGTATACGACTGACAGGTACGAATTTACAAACGCTAAACTGTCTGCGCACATTCGTGTATGACAGCGACCATTGCGGTTTTAGCACCGAAATTACAGTTCCCAACGATATTGCGGAATTGGAGGAGTATGTCCAAAGATATTCTTACAACTACAGTAAGACTCGATGGACGCGCTTCTCCGCAACCTTGAACAGAGCGCTCTCCTGGAACACGCTCCACAGACCGTCCAATAGGAATTTGTCAAACGAGGAGATCGACAATCACCTAAAACAGATGGACGAGACAATTAAATAAACTATGGACACTACAATACCGCGGTATCGACTTACGACTAACGAAGATCTGTTCCGCAATCCTACTATTGACGCACTACACTGACAGAAAAGTAGATTTCTGTCAAGACTCAAAAACTTGCAGCAACCCGAATATGTTTCCGCAAAATAAATAAACTATTTCGGAGAAGAAATCAAAACGACCTTCAGTGTCTTAAAATAGCCCGGACAACAGACAACGAACGGTTACTGAAAACAGCAGGTATTGATCCAAATGAAGCTGCTAACGATGACGACTTCTTTGTGATCGAGGATCCACAGGAGAAGGTTGAGGCCATAGGGGCGACTTTCCGGGTAGTATATAAGGCCGCTGATACCATTGGCCCTAATTATGGCCTGGACAATCGCGTTTTGGTGCACAACTTCTACATTTGAAGTGAAGTAGAGACCTGGTGATCCGAGGGCACTGGTTTCACCCGGTTTAGCGATGCAAATTTGGCCAATAATGTCATTACAAGAAAGGGTGACCTACCCTCGCTTAGAAGTCAGTGGATACCTATGGTATTCCGACATCTTCCTCTAGAAGCGGTGGACATTTACACCACCCTGTTTAATAATGCAATGAATAATGCACATTATCCAGCGCATTGGAAAACGGCGGTGGTTCAACCTATCCCCAAAAGGGATAAAGACACTTCCAATCCGGCGAATCTCCGCTCGATCAGTCTTCTTCTAAACATCAGTAAGGTTTTCGAGAAGGTAATCAATAGAGTCCTGACTAAATGGTGGACTGGTGCCTGCCTGATTGACTTAGAGAAGGCCTTCGACACCGTATGGTTAGAGGGTCTTTTCTATAAGCTGACTAGGCTAGGGATCAGTAAACTACTCCTGTGTATTCTTTATAATATACTAACCAACAGACAGTTCATCGTGAAGAATGGTGATGTGACTTCTGTTGGAATATTTCAAATTAAAAATGGTCTTCAGCAAGGCGCGGTCAATTCGCCGATCCTATTCAACATTTATACATGCGACTTGATAGGTTCACTTCCCCATACTATTGCGTACACAGACGATTTGGTAGCGTACAGAACGGGTCCAAAAATCGAGGTCATTAACACTCTCTTGCAGCGTGACTTCGATACGATAAGACGATTTTGCGATGACTGGAAGTTGAAAATCAACTTTCAGAAGTCGGAAACCATTCTCTTTAGGACGCCGTTGTCTGGAGCCTCTAGGGATACCAGAAAAAATTGGCGAAAGTTCTCGATCATTGGACAGTACGGACAATCTCTTGCCTGTCGAAATGTAGATCAGTTTCTGTATTTTGGCAAAAATGTAGATGCTGCTCTGGCCAGAGCTAAAGGCGCTTTTGCCCTTACAAAGAGACTGTTTTATGGCAGCCAACTCGATGCGAGGGTAAAGGTAATCTGCTACATGGCCCTTATCAGGCCCATGCTGGTATTTGGGTGTCCTGTGTGGTTCAATGTACGAGCAAGCTTAATGGAAAAGATTCGGGTGTTTGAGAGGGCTTGCCTTCGCTTGTACAGAACATCAGAGTCGGAGTACAAAAAATTGTATCCTAATGAAGTCCTTTACAACAGGGCGAACCTAATACGAGTGGACAACTTCGTAATTAAGCTTACTCGAAGGCACATTGCAAGAGCAATGATCTCGACGAATAGCCTGGTATCTGGGGCTTACTACCCCAATTACCTTTACCACGAGAGTGTTCGCTCTGACAGCTTCGTTCCACCGGTAGCATTCCTCTACCTTGATCAGATAGGGTTGATCCAGGATAGATCAGCGGTCCCGTTAATCTTCCATGTCGCTCGGACAGCTGGGGACAGGCGACTCAACTACAACAGAGACATCGCACACGGCAGTGTGGATCGTCTCAGGTTCAGTGGGTCGGCGGGAAATCGCGATAAGAGGGATGTCGTTCGGCAGCACCAGCATTTCTGGTGGTTGAATGATGGGGAAGATGTTTCGTCTTCGTTTCCGTCAATTACGGACCGGCCTCACTAATGAGGCAGAGCTGACCAATTTATTTGCGCTGTGAATAACGGTGGCCAGCTTACATAGGTTTAGGTTAGCATTTAAGAAACATATACATATATCAGTGTATACAAAGGTGTATACTGATATATGTATATGATTGTGTATAATGTCTATGTGTGTTTATGTGTGTATTGTACATTTAGGTTAGGTAGGCTAAGGTTTATTTTAAGTTAGATATTAAGTTTTTATAAAAAATTAAAAAATGTCCATATGCTAAGTTTTTGTAAACAAATTTTTTCTTAGCCTTAAGTATAGAAAATAAGTATTTATAAATAAAATGTAAATGCAGTCGAAAGACATAGATATAAGTATTCAGAGTAGCTTAGAGTGCCTGTGTGGGGCCAGTAAGTTAGTATAAGATTGTTAAGTAATTGTAAGCTAGCATTTAAGCATTTTTTGTTAGAATGTAAGAGTTAGTATTAAGAAAATAAAATGCATTTAAAACTAAACTAAACTAAACTTACTACAGTATTGCAGAACTGATGTGTTTGCAAAACCTGACCGAAATTTGTTTAGTTATTCGTCCACAAGTGATTCATTGTCAAAACCGGGGATATTCTCCTAACAGAAGAGGACACACGACTTCAGCAAATCTCACATAATGTAACAGTGGACAGCTATAATTAGTTAGGAATGTGTCTACCTCTGCTTTGGTAACCCTGAAAATGAAACCTCAAAAAGGAAATAAAGAGTTAAGTTTTCCAATCGCTGTTTCTTCAGACTTTACCCATTGACGATCCTCATCATTGTACATAAATATTGCACAAAGAAGCCCCACTAACATGGTTTAGGCAGTTGGCGAACAACCGTGCTAACTGGGGAAGCTTAATGATTGAGTCCCAAGTCCACTACGTAGCGCTCTTTGTAGAGTTGACATGTGCTCCATAGTAAATTTACTGCTTGACGTCTTCGAAGATATAACTGACTAAGAGGACTTCTTAGGCGAAGAGCGAGTAATTTTATTTTAGCCTCATCAGATTTGCTACTGTCATCTGTTCAAACCGGCGCAGGTTTGGAAGAGTTCCACCGAGATAATCTCAAAATGTAGAGGATACCGGTTTACATCAATATTTACACGGAAGAATATGAAAAGTCCTCCATGAATCCCGAATCAGGTTATCGCGATATAGAGCTCTATTGGCATTATGCTGGCGTATGCTGATTTGAAGTCAATAACTAGATGGAGGATTCCAAATCAAAATCGTGGTAACGTGAATATCAAGCATGTGTCGGCTGCATTGCCTATTTTGTAACCTCTGTTCCTTTCTATTGGCTTTAAGTACCGGTATTCTCTGTTCAACTTGACCTGTTTATCCTTTTTCTGTCAGGGTGGAAAGCAGAGTGATTTGCGATTCTAGAATCGTTTACTATTTTCCTCATCTTGTTACTGTCTCCTCGCATTTTTAGACTTTGACTGACAAAACATCGGCAACTGTACGAGACTGATTTATCGAAATTAATCCTGAAACCCCCTTAGTCTAACGAATCACAGCGAAACCTTTCAGGCAACGTCTTATAACGATTACAAAAATCAACCAAAAAACCACCCATTCACAGTGGTTTTCCGCCTTAAACAAAACCTTCCGTTTCCAGATACAATTGCAGTAGTTTGCCTGATGAATTACAATCCGCTTGGTCCAATAAAATTCGATGGAAATCCAATTCCATTGTATTCGAATGGTTCACTCTTTCTCGCCACTACCTAAGGTCCCAAGGTAGGTACCGGTAACGAAAAAATGCGGAAGACCCACAACACGATATAGACAACTGTCGTGACATAGTTTAGCCACTTTTGATGCGAGCTCAATCAGAGTAATTACCATAGAGACCATCAGAGACCGCAAAAACTTATTAACACCAGGTCCACTCAACCTGAATTAGTTAAGTGAGAGTCTGTCTCTTTTTCTCTCTCTAATTCCTCTATCCGGTCATGCCTACGGAAATTTTAGGCAAATTCTCTCTCCCAAAAACTTTTACTCTCATTTCGTCCATCCAATGCGTTCAAACATTACACCGATGCAGTAATCCGTCAGATATTGTACATACGAGTCCGAACCGAATACATGCCGGGTGTCAACCGACAACCGACAATTATCAACCCACTCTGTGAAGTAGGTAAACATACGAGATAGACAGAAATTATCCAATACCTCTCTCAATTATGTGAGACACCTTCCATAATTTTAAAGATACGAAACGAATACGATCGGTCAGATCGGCGCACGATGCGACGGAGCAGTTTATCATTTCGGTGACGATGGGACGGTACTCGTATCATCGTATCGGCACGGTTCGGTACCAGTTGACCGCAAAGAAGACCGGAGAAATAGCAAAGCATAATCGCGCAGACACAATAACAAAACATATGGAGGTGGTAAACGAATTTACATCTGCTGACTCAGATGATTGTTGACGGTCAATCTGAGCGGTCGAGTAAAGTGTCAGGTGTGCGAAACCTAAGAAAAAATATCTCGTATTCGTATATCTCGTACTTTGTAGATACTGCTGCTGCACGGTTTTTCGTTAAACGATTGCGATTACGATTGTGCTTGAGTGTTGTTTTGAATTTGTGTGAGTAGGTGTGTTGTGTAATTGGAAATTTTTGCAAAATTACCCCGACAAGATGAATCAAATTTTGTTGCTTGTCTGCCTAATAAATCTATTCAAATTCCTAAGTGCCAAAGATCTTGTGTGTCAAATCGTCGAGTCAAACCACTATATTTGTGAAACTCACGAAGTGCGAACTTCCGATGGATACATGCTCACTATGCACCGGATTCCGCCGAAAAATTCAACCTCCCACGTGAAACCGTTCATCTTGATGCATGGCCTCATTGGATCAGCAGCAGATTTCATACTCTCCGGCAGAGAACGCAGCCTTGGATGCATATTGCACGAGCGAGGCTACGATGTTTGGCTGCCCAATGCCCGTGGAACCACATACTCTAAACGCCACACGGCTTTGGATTCATCAATGCCGAGTTTTTGGAATTTCACATGGCATGAGATTGGTTACTATGATCTACCATCGATCATAGACTACATCACCGATAAAACTGGCCATGAGAAGATGCACTATGTTGCCCATTCGCAAGGATCGACAATTTTTCTGGTAATGCTGTCGGAACGTCCCGAATACAACGACCGGATTATATCGGCATCCTTATTAGCTCCTGTGGCCTTTCTGTCGAATCTAATGAGCCCACCCCTACGACTGATGGCAGCTGAGAATGAAAAAATCGAGGTACAACCCTTCTCACTTTGGTAGTGGACAATAATATTGTTGAAAGGATTTTTTTTTTGTTTTTTTTTTTTTTTTTGCCAAAACCAATACACATCAACTCACCCCTTGTGGAGTGTGAATACTAATGCCAAGTCCTTTCTTCTTTCATTTTGTCTATTCCTGTGAGGTAGGCACTACTAAATCACCTGGGATTACATGAGCTCTTCCCGTCGACCGCTCTAAATCAACTGGGCGGACATTTACTGTGTGGCAAAGGTGTTCCCACACAGAGCTTGTGCATTTTGGTAACGTACTTGTCGGTTGGATTCAGCGAATTCGAAATGGACAGGGTGAGTTCAACTAACGCTTTCCTAGATATTCCTATTACTATTCCTTTTCACATTGTACTCGTATTCGTAGTCCTTCGTCCTGATACTCGTAGTCGTACTCGTAGTCATAGATCCTTTCTCCAAACTACGAGTACGAGTATAGTGTCGGCATTTGGCGTAAAACTTTATTTAAATTTGAATTTTTCGGGCTGCTTCCAGGAGTGTGAAAAGAAAAAAAAAAATTTTCGAAAATTGTGTGGGTGTACGACAAAGGGTGGTATGTGCAGGACTCAAACGGAAAATAATAAAAACTTATATCCCAGGGGATAACATAAATTTACTGAATATGGGGGATTATTTGAAAATAGTATCCAGAGAGGTTGTGTGTATGGATTTCTTTTTTTTTTCGCAATTGAAGAAGACATTGTACGAGTAAATGATATAACGAGATACAGAGGGAGGATGTGCACATGGTGCCCTCAAACAAATACAGCAACCAAATATAGCCTCCAATATAGAGGGTATAGGGGTGATCTACGGAAGCTATAGGGCACATACCTCATCACATTGGATTTAAGTGTTACGATTATGGTGTGCGCGGGATTTTCTTTTTTCGGGACTTTAGCACCTAACCGGTTACTGGCTGAGGGGTTATTTTTCGCGCGACACAGATAACGTGGTAAATTATTTTTTTTTTCAAAATCCGTGATGAGTGGGGTTGAAGGTTTTTTTTTTTTCTTTGTTTTTATGGCGCGACAATTTTTTCCATATCGGCGCGGTTAGGTTGTGATGAATGGAGTTGGGATGCTGTAAATCTTGCGAAAGCAAAAGTGATGGTTTCTGTTGTTTCTTTTCTTTTTTTGCAAATAGACTTGGTGAGTGATTTATTGGCGTTGGAATACATATGAAAATGAGGTATACACATGCTTTTGTGTGCGTCTAATTGTGCGAAAGGCTTTTGTGAGAAGTTTCAGGCGGAAACGTGAACTCAGAGCCTAGAAATGTCTTATGTTCCTTGAAGTTTAGACTACAATCCGGGGTGCCAATGTAGATTCTACTTTGCTTGATATTCTCCACCACTCAGTGATTTTTTTTTTCTTTTATATGGACACAGCTGTTGGCACTATTCAGCAACTGTGAAAATGATTGGTCAGTGACGCATGTTATGTCTGTTTTAAATGAGATTTCCACCAGTCCCGGATGGTCCCAATAACTAGTTTGCTTCACTCGTCAACAAAAATCAATTTAATTCAGATTTGCAAGCAAATAAAAAGTTATCATCAGCCGTGAAGCATATTTTCCAAGGAAATATGTCGATTAACGTGTTGCAGAATTCATAAAACTCTATGTCCTTGCGTCTTTGTATTGCACTGTTCTCATCCATCGTAGAATCTTAATGCGTTTGTCCCAGTTTGAACAGTTTGAAGCCCAATCAAGATGACCATATGGATCTGGCTAATAGAGCCAAAGGCTTGCAAGTTGCAGACAGAATAGACCTGTCAAGGTGATTTGGAATATCTTGAGTTGCCCATTGGAGATCACTTTATACTGTGGTTCGTTTATCATATCAATATACTTGCCTTCCTGTTGTATGTCCTCCACTGCTGCAGGTGCTTCAATTGAGATCCTTCCATCGCCTTCATTTTAGGAATTTTGATAC
This sequence comes from Volucella bombylans, assembly GCA_949129095.1. Taxonomy (NCBI): domain Eukaryota; kingdom Metazoa; phylum Arthropoda; class Insecta; order Diptera; family Syrphidae; genus Volucella; species Volucella bombylans. Next base: position 10,949,746 of record OX422144.1, read on the forward strand.
GAACTGTGTTATTACAGGCTGTAGGACGGGCTTTGCTCAAGATGTGACCTAATGTTCTTCAATCTCTCTTGTTGACGGTGTCTGTATCCAACTGCCACCAGTTAGACACTCCAAATTGTTAAATGTTCCTTCCACTTTTACGCTTAGCATCGTCGGGTATTCAGAGTGGATGGAGTAACTATACGCGGGCTAAGAAGTAATCACTTTTCTGCGTACGTCCACGTCTGTAAATACAGGCCAGCTGTTTTGGTACTTAGCGAAGCACAGGTAGATCCCCGCCCACACCTCTCAGATAACTCTGATCTGAAGCTATCTGGCTACGAACTAGTGCCACTATTTTTCTCTCACCGCCACAATGCAATCCCTGTTCCAATACGGAATTCGATTTCATGTGGTTAAAATTCCATCTCTCTAAGCAAATTATCCACTACCGCTTTATTTATAGAAGTCCCAGCATGACTGGACAGCAACGAGTCCAATGCGCTGACTGACTCCGTTCGAAGAATTGTATCCCTAGGTCCTCATACTGAAATCGTTATTACGTGCGATTTCAACATTCACAACTCTTGTTGGCTTCTGGACATTCTTGACAGACAACACCCGAAGGACGGTATGTTGAGACCTTCAACATGAGCCCACTGTTGATGTGCTCTCCCCTCTAGGCTCGTCGGATCATTGTGTCATATTAGCTATGTAATTTCTCGTATACTGACCACACAGTTAGAGCGAAAATTCCTAAAAGAATACGAGAAAGCCAATTGGAGCGGACTTAACAGCTTTTTTAGGAATTTTAACTGGTCGTCATGTTTCCTCGATAATGATGTGGATGCCGCTGCTGATATGATCACTGGCACTATTCTCTTTGGAATGAGATCCTTTATCTCTCATGGGATGAAGTATATCAAGCCAAAAGAAATATCATTGTATGATTCGAACTGCCAGGGTTAGAGAGCAGTGCGTGCCTCAAAAACCTATTGAAAAGCTACGGGTCTGTCCCAAAATATCGTTCTGGAATCCAGGGCCAACATATGAAAATCTGATTGGAGAGTATTTTCTACCATTTATTCTCCTGGAAAATTTTCAGAATTCTGATGAGTTACGAGTACTACACTGAGCCAATCTTCGAGCCTCTAATTCAAGTCTGTTTATCCTCTTTTCCATGCCAAAGACCTTATGCTCTCTATTAGCTTTAAGATAGATATTTTTAACAGCACCATTGTTGAGGAATCAGAATAATTTTAACCAAGCGAAGGATAACTGCCCCGCCTCCTGTGCACTCCTTTTCAAACCACAATTCCTCAAATTGGTTTTCACAAGTCCTCCTGCGGCTGTTGGTTTGGTTCAAACCCATGTTTATTCCTTCAATTGTACTGAAGTCAACTGTCTGTTGAGGTTGTAGTTCATTCTATACAAAATTCCTCTAGGATTGCTCCATATTAGCTTAGGGACGGTAATCATTTCTCTGGCATCCAAATCAAAATCAGGGGACACTATATTTAAATGTGCCAACAATTGGGAGGTGATCAGAGTATGGAACTTACTTTACTTCCAGATACTTTATGTAGGCGTAGGATGTCCCTTGACTTTTTGCTCCATTTAGCAGTCGCAGTCCAAATGAATTACAGCAACTCCTTACCTCTTGCATCACAAATTTTATCTTTCGATTGCCGGTGTATTGAGATTTGAGTCCCCTATCACAACCACAACATGTTCTCTGGCATACAATTTAAGCACGACGGCAGTATACAGAATTTACAATACTTTTGTCAATTTGCACGCTTAAGTATAGCATATTCTCGCTGATTTTGGACTCGCAGTCAATATCCTTAAGATCTCCTCTCAAACGAAAAAAACAACCTCCACTCGCTCTTCCTATCTCATGTAATCTCGATGCCGGAGTCCACTTGTATTCGAAGTTACGAAATTCGTTTTCAAAACTCCTATCTTCTACAAACGTTAATTCGAGTAGAACTCTGCTTGTATGTATAGTGCACCAAACAGACGGTGTGACTTCAAATGGTGACAAAAACCACATTCACAACCACTGTAGCGGCACAACAAGAACCAACCCAATGGAGGAATCTGATCCATGTTCATCTGCTTACTTTTCGATCTATTAGTATACTCAGACTAAGCTATTAGTATTCTGAAGACACCACGCCTATATGACATTGATTTTAATCTAAATGCTGGCATGCCTCAGGGTTCCACTTAATCCCCTACACTCTTTTGAATTTTGAATGTTGACATTAATTTATTCTGACTTATAAACATTCTGTCAGAAATCATTCAGCTCTTTGGACAAGACCAATATGCTTGCTGCGCACTTTGCGGCCAGCTCAACCCTCCCAGATTGTGCTTTGTCCCCGCCTACACATGAGTGCGTCGAATCCTCAATGGGACAAATCCACTTTCGCACTCGTGTAGTAGTAAGAGTACATAAATCCCCTGGTCCAGATGGTATATCTTCCCTTCTTCTACAGAGGTGTTCTTTCTCGCTGGCAAAACCACTGCGTAAACTTTTTCATCAATCCTACTCTTTAAGACTCTTTCCGAGTAAATGGAAAAGGCGAATCGTCATCCTCTTCTCCTACAGACCCATTGCACTTACGTCCGTTCTTTTCAAGGTCATGGAAACGTTGATAAACAGTCAATGAAATATCTCGAAATCACCGGTCCACTAGTGATTTTATGGCATGTCTCACCGACAAGTGGAATCAAATGGCAAGATAGTTGCACTTGATATTTCTAAGGCATTTGACAGAGTTTGGCATCAGGCTCTTTTATCGAAAATGCGTGCATTTGGGATCGACGACTCTCTTCTTCAATGGATTAGCAATTACCTTTCGGAACATTCATTTCAAGTTGTCTTGGACGGTTTCAAGTCTGATATTCACAAAATAAATGCTGGTGTGCCCCAGGGCTCCATTCTATCTCAGACACTCTTTTTAATCTTCATTAATGATCTCTTGTCTGCTACTTCTAATCAAATATATTCCTTTGCTGATGACAGTACTCTCTGCTTTTCATATTCGTTCCCGGACTCACGTCTCTGCTCTTCGGGTGTAGAACAAGAACGGCAGCGATATCAACAGCATAACCAATTGGGGAACTATCAACAGAGTGGAATTTAATGCTTCCAAAACACAATGCTGTCTGCTGTCGTTCAAGCGAAATTGAAACACACAGCCATTATCTATGACTGGCATTTGCATCGTCGGAACCGAAAAACTTTCCATTCTCGCTATGTGTGTCAATGACAACTTACGTTGGAATGGCCACATAGATGTAGGGTTTTCCAATAAGGACTTGACAACTTTTTTTTTAAATAGAACGCAAACCATTTGAAATATTTCAAAAGCTTTATTATCAGCTTGGTCGATTCGTTGGAGTCAATTTTTAACGACTCGGCCGAAACGGCCGCTATTTCGCGTCGGCGTATTGGCATGAACCAATGACTTAACGTAGCCCCACAGAAAATAGTCAAGCGGCGTTAAATCGCACGAACGAGGCGGCCAATCGACTGGCCCATTTCTTGAGATAACACGCTCACCATACTTTCTCTTCAATAAATCGATTGTAGCGTGTGCTGTGTGGCTTTTGGCATCATCCTGTTGAAACCACATATCGTCCAAGTCCATATCTTCCAATTCGGGCCTAAAATAATCGGTGATCATGGCGCTATAAGGCTGACCATTCACAGTAACATGACGATCGTTATCGTCGACGAAAAAATATGGCCCGCAAACCGCACCAAACAGTTATTTGTTGTGGATGAAGTGGTGATGGATTTTCACCCGACCAAAAAACGCATATTTTGCTTATTGACGAACCCATTGAGCCAAAAATGAGCTTTGTCACTGAAGATGATTTTGCGATGAAATTCATCATCTCTCCAGAACTCAATCGGGGAACGTACGTCGCTTCAAATGGTCCATAGGCTTCATTTCTTGAGTCAGCTTGATCTTGTGTGGGTGTAAACCAAGATCCTTACGCAAAATACGCCATAATATGGTCTGAGCGATGCCCAGTTCTTGAGAACGCCGTGGAATTGACTGATTTGGATCGTTTGCTACGGACGCCTAAACAGCAGCGATATTTTCGACACTTCGACCAACCCGTTGTCTCACTGACACGGCAACATCACACAACGAATATGTAGACTCAAATTTTTGCACTAAACTTGTTATTGCCTGTCTACTAGGGCGAGAATTACGACTGAAAATTGGAGTTAACGCTCTTAAAGTTGCAGTCACCGACTCCGAATTTCGGTAGAAAATTTTTATAATTTGGAGACGTTGCTCGTCCGTGTACTTTACCATGATGAAAATGTTGAGCTTACTGAATAAATTGACAGTGACAGTTTGATGATTCGTGAAAGAGTGCGTTCACAAATTAAATTCAAAGTTGTCAAGTCCCTATTGGAAAGCCCTTTATTTGATGTCGCCAAAAATGGTGCGAAATATCTAGGTTTCCTCAAGCGATGTAAGAAATATTTTACCCCCTCTGATCTGGCCTCAATATATAAGGCATTCGGCATTCATCCGCCCAAAACTGGAGTACAATGCCCACATCTGGTCAGGTGTTCCTAAAACATATCTGCTGGGTAGGATTCAAAACCGTTCGATAAAACTTATAGATGGTACTAATCTCAGCCAATCAATTGACACCCTATGGAATGCCCTACCGATCTCTGTATTTCCTGGTCGTTATAACGGTACCTCCTCACTAAATTTTCTTTGTCCGCGCTGTGTACAATCACGTTAAGGGTACCCAAACCCCTTGAACGCGCGCTCATTACAAAAAAAAGTGCAACAAAGCTGTTCTCTGCCGTTTAAAACTTAAAAAAACCAAAAAAACTGTAAACTTGTTCCAACAGCAAAGTTACTCCCCGAACTTGTGTTAAAATGAAGCGACATTGGGATGACAAGGTATTGTTTAAAGCGAAGCGGAGACTTCCTTTAACCGTGCCTTAAACTCTTGGACATGGAAGAATTGTCAACTGTCGGACAATATTCTAGATCCATATTCTTTTGATTTTTGTCGCAGAAATGTCAGTCATAGCGTATTCAATTTTACTGTAAAAGTTCTTTAAATCTTTCTTTGAAATCCACTTCGAACTTCGCCAGTGTGTCGTTTACTTCCTTACCATTGCAACGTCCGAATATTCAAAACCAATCGCACCGGTATCTCGCCAGTATGAGCTCCGCCAAATAGATCTTAATGTTTAAAATATTTCAAAGAAGTCAAACGAAGAACGAAACACATTCAACCTACAGCATCCCATGTGTGTACTCGTATCTAATCTAATATCATCATCTGAGACTCTGAATGCGAAGGTGAATTATTATTAAAACACGAAATACGAGTAGAGCAGAGTATCTTTTGTTATTCGAAGTAGGTCAAATGATTTTGCACATCTTTTAGTTCTTTTGTGGCTTTGTGTTTTGGTCTAATCATTTCTATTGACACAACCAATCGAAAAGACGAAGAAGACCTTGATAAACATTTTTTTTGATTCTGCTCTATGAGTACATTGACATGGGATTACAAACCAAACCCATTCCACTTTCATTGTTTCATTCCACCTGCAAAAAAAACAACAAAATGTATCTTTTCTGTTTTTAGGTTTCGGAGAGACTTAACAATTAAGAAACCGATGGCAACGATGATACTTAAAAATACATACAAAGTCAGTAATGACTTGAAAATTTCAATACCGTAAACCCTGTCTATGCTAATTGATAGGCACTTCCAGGAAGTTCCATATCCATTAGACCCTCGTGAAATTAAAAGGAATACCTTAAATACGAGTATGTACGAGTACTCGTATCTGTGCAGGTACTCGTAACAGCAGGCAGGCTGCCTGCCTGTAAATGCGAATACCTTTGCTATGAATTGAAAATGACTTTACCTTGAAGTAGGCAAACTTGTTGAGATTAAAAAACAATTGTCAGCGAGGGAATTACCTCTTCGCAGTCGACGAGCAGTTAATGGCTTTCCATTTACCTGGTCGTTAGAGGGAGAAATTTCGATAGTACTCGTAAATCTAGGAGTAGGTATACATAACACTCAAGGACGCAAAGGATGTGGTTTAGTTTAGACTTATCATGGATTAGATCGTATGACTCAGAGTTTTTGGAAACGACCTATAATTGACAAGGATGAAGGAAGTTACCTGATTTATGATTGGTGTTATTTAGAAAATCGTAGTTCATGCTTGCAGAAGAAATTAGCTATGGTAAGACAGTAATCTACCCGAACTTGAACTCAGAAAATGTTTGATTCCTAGAATTGTATCCCATAATTAAAGACCTTTGCTTTACCTTACCCCCATAGAAAATCATAACCATTTATCCAACTCAGGCATGCCGGCTTAAAGTCCGGAATAGACCTGTCCTTCGACCAATAATTCCCTACATTTAGAGCGAACTTCCACTAATCCTCTCCAGTTGCGCACGCAAGTTGGCTGAGGTGCCTTTCCACTTGGCCCATCATTGGTGCCGCCTCAGACAAGGTTTTCCTCTACCGCGTTATCCCTTCGAATTGTAGTAAGCAGAAGGGCCGAGCGGTGGTATTCATTCATTCTAGCCAACGGAACCATTGAATGCCAGCCCTTCTGACCAGTTCAATTTCGCTGTTAATCCCATAGAGTTCATTGTTGTATGTCCTTCTCCAAATTCCTTTCTCGCTGGCGGGACCGAACTTTTGTCTCGAATCAACCAAGCACTTTAGATAAAGTCCATATACGTCCACATCATAAAGTAGATATGGGACGATAAGGGTCTTATATAGTGCTTTCTCTGTTATTCGTGAGAGGGACAGTTTCTCAGTCGCTGTTTTTAGTTCAAAGTAACAGCGATCGGAAAGGTTGATCGTTTCGGTTAATCTCTAGGTTTTTTTTTTTTTTTTTTTTTCCCCGGCGAGGGCAGGTGAAAATCTTCCACAGACACTATGAGGATCAGAAGCGCGTGCTCATAGTAGTGTGAGATTCTTACTCACTAAAAACACTTCCCTTCGTTGTTAAATTTTAATACCGCAACTAAGTAGAACTTATCAAGCAGTTTTTATTTCATAAGTTAATCACGATTGGTAGGACACTTTCCAATGGAAGACCCTACATATTCCGCTTTCTTAATGCGGTTTCAATTTATCGCGCAAGGTCCAACGGTTTAGTTCGTTGAAGACGGCGTAGTATGTTTCGTTCGTCCAAGATTTCTAGGACTGTATTGTTGATATGGCCGCTTAACCGGACTTTATGTTTTCGTGCGCAGTTCCTGACTTCATCTTCCACGAAAGGAACTCCGAGGTCTCGATGCAGGTCATTATTTCTTATAAACCATGGGGCACGCACAAATTGTCGTAGCACTTTATTTTCAAAAGTTTGTATTATATTTATATTTGATTTCTTAGTACAACCCCAGAGTTGTATACCATAGGTCCACACCGGCTTTAGCACTTGCTTATAAAGAAGCAGCTTGTTGTCTAAGCTTAGCTTGGAATATTTACCAAGTAGCCAGTACATTTCTTTGTATTTGGCCTCTAGTTCTTTTCGTTTCTTTTTAACATGCGTTTTCCATTTAAGCTTCGCGTCAAGTGTCATTCCCAAATACTTAGCTTCGTTTGCAAAGGGGATACACACCGAGTTTATAGAAATGGGCAAGTGATTTATCTTTCTGTAGGTGAAGTCAACATGTACAGATTTTGTCTCATTAAGGGTAATTCGCCAGATCTTTGTCCACTCGTAGACTTTATTTAAAGCAGTCTGAAGTTTCGCCGTTGAGTCTTCTATTGATTTTCCAACCGCTAAGATAGCGGTGTCGTCAGCAAAAGTAGCGAGAACAGTATCCTCGACGTGTGGTATATCTCTTGTATATAAAAGGTACAAAAGTGGGCCCAGTACGCTTCCCTGCGGTACTCCGGCTAGGATATCTTTAAATTTCGAAACATCATTTCCGTATCGAACGCGAAAAATTCTATTTTCAAAATAGCTTGTCAATATATTATAAAGCTTTAATGGCAAAATTCGTCGCAGTTTGAACTTCAAACCTTCATGCCATACTTTGTCAAAAGCTTGTGAGACGTCAAGAAATACGCTCGAACAAATCTTTTTTTCTTCCAGGGATTTTTCAATTACATCAGTAATTCTATGCACCTGATCAATTGTTGAATGCTTAGTCCGAAATCCAAATTGATGGTTGGGAGAAGACGTTTTAGCATAATCCTCTCAAAGATTTTCGACAGGATCGGTAGAAGAGAAATGGGTCTGTATGATTTTTTATCGTTTGGAGGTTTTCCTGGTTTTAGTAGCATAATGACTTCAGCAACTTTCCACTGACTTGGCACGTATTCAAGCGTCAGAGCCGCGTTAATAATGTGTAAGAGCTTTATAAGTGCTTTTTGAGGTAGCATTTTCAGAACTTCTCCGGTAATAAGGTCATACCCCGGAGCCTTCTTTGGTTTTAATTTCCTTATTACAGTTTTAATTTCAGCAAGAGTTGCATTTGTCATTACAAAATTACTATATGCTATTTCTAAAGAACTGGTGCCGGGTACCAGTGTTGGGCCGTCGGAGGGCTTGAAAATTTCTTCAAGATAGTCGGCAAAAACCTCCGCTTTTTCCTTATCCCCCTTAGCCCATTCGTAATTGCCGACCTTGATTGGTGGCGCGGGGATTTTGGGCCTTTTTAAGCATTTTAAAGCTTTCCAAAGCGAGTAATTTGTTTTATTTTCCTGCCGTCAGGTTTTGAACATATGTATTTACTTCGGAATTTCTGTAACTTTTAAGAGTCTCCTTGAGCAGATTACAGAGCCTGTTTAAGCGTGTTTTATCCTGCGGCGCTCGAGTTGTTTGCCATCTTTTTTCTCTTATCATATCTTTTACCTCAGGCGGGTAGTTTAAGTTACGTTTAGCCGTGTTTTTTCGTTGACAAGGTGTATTGTTCCACGCAGCACATTGGACTATTTCAACGAAAGAATCCACTTCGATTTCGAGTTCAAGTGCTGCTTTAAGTGAAACGTCTAGTTCTAGGTTATTATTAATCTCATTTCTGAATCCTTCCCAATTAGTATTTCGTCCAGTTAGTCTTAATCTCTAGGTCTATGTCGTTGTTTGAATTCACGGCGAAGGTCAGTCTTTGGTGTTGGAAGTCCTTTCTTTTCAACAGCATGTATCTTACCACTTCAGTCATACGAGTACCTCACTGATTGCTTTCCATAATGCCAATGTCATTAGAGTACGGCAGCAGTTGTACTGATATCGCTACTTAGAGGTCTTCTTGGTAATGTGGAGGCAGTTGTGCCCGGTGGTGCTCACATTGAATGCTTCAGTTTTCATATCAGTGACTATGATGTTCTCATCATATTTTAGTAAAATGTTGTTCCTCCCGCCGCCTTTGCTCATGAAATTGGTGAACGGCTTGCTCGTTCTTATTTGCAGCTCTGCCTTCTTGTCAAATTGCCGAATTCATTGTGGTGATTGTGTGGAACCCAGCACATCAAATACAACGTCCCTAATGGTTTTCTGCCATTGATGATGTAAGCACGAGACTTATCGAAAGGTTTTCGGCGACTCGATCAAAAAAAAAAATCCTAGCAGTGCCTTATATTCATATTTCAACTTCTTCATTGTTCTGTCGTCCGGAAAACATTCGCTTTAGCTGCAGCCAGACGGGAGTCTGAACTGATGTTGGATCCTCGAAACATTCAGACATTCTGAATACTAGAGCTGTGTCTTGCGTCGATCTCAATGCCATTAATTTTGCTAAGGGTTTTTTGATCAGGACCAGACCCTTTGATGATGAAGTCGAAGTAACGTGTACCAGCTACATATGATGACATTTCGCCACTCCACGCGGTGAACTTGATTGATCTGAGTCAATGAAGGACATAGCTGGTGCGTCTTGTCGGAAAGCTTGTTAAAGCAATTTTTAGCAAAATAATCTATTTCCTGGGTATGAGAGCATATGGACATGATGAGGATTATAATCAAGCGTTTACTCAGATGCATGAATCTCAAGCATTCTTGCACAAGTCCGTGTTACTTCTGCTCTCTATTGTGGCCATTGTTTGTAATATCAGTTTTCCACTCGTCTTTTGTCCGAACCATTCCATCTCAATTCTTAGATAAGGCCTTCGCTAAATGATCGTAAGCATGTGGACTATTATGAGTCCGAACCTTAACCTGTTTAACCGAAAGTCATTGTCCGTTTCACGTGTGGTGGAGCGCTAACATGAATTCCATCCATATGGCAATCAGACATTTAAATCCAACGTACATCGGTATCTCTCTTTCTTTCCTCCCTAATTTTCCTTCACCCGCACTGTGTGCAAACATTTTATGGGTACTAATAACTCCTTGAACGTGCGCTAATTTAAGAAACAAATGGCTGTTTGTTGGTTCACAACATATTTTGTCTTTGGTGGCCGTGAAGTGAAAATTTTCACTCGCATATAATTTGCAAAATCTTTTTCGGAATGCTACCACTTAGACACGAAACTGGTCCATTGTACTCCATGTGTTCCGAATGCCAACAACACGCGGGTTTTGTACTGAATTCCCATGAACGCTGCTTGATTTCGATGATTTAATGGGAACCGATGATTTCAACTTGGCGAGGCCAATTTTCATGCGTTAAATAAAGTTATAATGCTAAATCTACCTCTGCCATGGCCATTTTATGCGAATGGATTGAAATTTACCCAGGTCAGCTTGTGAAGGTGAAATTTATGCTTGCATAATGCAGAATATAGGTGGTGGTTATCTTCAACGACTCCCATTGTCCTTCAACACGGGCGAGAGGTCGGGATTACATTAAGAAAGGCGTTTAACTAAACTTTAGGTATCCATTTCTACCGAGAGTTTGGTTACTTGTAATCCTAAGCAGTTGCACAAGTTGTGATTGACCAATTCTACCTCCTTCTTTTTATACAGCAGTTTCTGTAGAAATTATTGAACATTGAGTTTATAGAGAGCAATCCTGATTGATAATAGTGTCTTCCTTCGTCGAATCTAGGAAGATTCGAGATTTTTTCTAGTCTGAAAGAGATCTATCTTTTCACTTGCCAACACTTTAAATTATTTCTCTTTCCTGGATTTCCCATTTTTGTATCCAGAAACAGTGTGAGTCTACTAAGAATCGTTAGTGCTGGCTGTGCATTTTTATCACAATTGCGCCCTCAGTATCTTTGGCTACTAAAGTCTGTTTGTTGGTATTGCTTCCCAGGCTGTCAAAACTGCATTCTTGGGTTTAAATGGCTTGCGATTATTATTCAATAAAATTAGGAAAGTCGAATGACTACCAATGATGAGTTTCTTATTCCACTGTATAAAGGCAACGGCGACACGAAAAATTGTAACAACTACCAATCGATGATACTGATATCGCATACTATCAAAATATATAAACGAGCTCTAGACAGTCGACAACGAAACATTATTAAACTCCATGGATGTCAATGCAGCTTTGTAGGAGGGATAACCTCATACGACGCGATCCAAAGTTTATAGGGGTTAGTGCTGAAGAGACATCGCGCAATCTTCAAGAGATCATTTTCATTGATTTGAAAAAGTGCTGGATAGAGTTTTGAGAGATTTTAAATGGATCGATCGAGGTGAACTTGGGACTCGATATACAAGCCACATTTCAAGTTGGTTGAGGTCCCTCTTCGACTTGCGGTCACCATCTTAGATGAAATCGTCCTCTGCTGCGACGTTCTTCGAGGTCCGATTCAAAAACTTTTTGGGTGCGAAGTGTGGCGTCTATTCCCTTAACATAACTCAGCGATCTGAAGCGTTGGATCCGCAGATGCCTAATTGGATGTTGCTATACAGTTCCACCTACGTCAATAGAAATGAGTATATTTCGCAGCAACTTTCACTCTACGCCACAGAGTAGGACCGGGTTACCTATAAAGCGCGTTTGGTCTTAGGAGATTATTACTGCTACTCGATTGACTGCTGATCCCAAAGAAGACGAATTGGCAAGAAGAACTCTGCGTTCTGCGCTAAAGTCGTTGCTGTTTGTAACTGCGGAGCTAAGGTAAACGAAGTCCTTATCTACCTCGCATTTATAACTACAAACGGTGAGTTCTGGCCAAGCCATCGGTTTTGTGTATCCTTTTCTGATGAAAGCATGTACTCTGTTTTGCCTGCCTTATTACTAACGAAAGCCTGGTGTCCAATCACATCAACGTTGCGTAATTATGCGCACTTAAAACAGATCGTGGCTTTTTTTTGGCCAGTTTTCTAGAGCAATGTTAAAAGTTCACATAGCAGGGCGTCGTCTTGTCCTAAACCTTTCTTGGCATTGAAGGTCCGACCTTGATGGTGCAGCGAGAATACTTCAAAACCATTCAGCACAACTTGGCGAGTTTGGTAAGGATGTCAAAACTGGACATGGCTTTGTATAGTGCTTCCCTATTCAAACTGTCATATAGGGTTTTGAGGTCGACAAATGTACCGTCTATGTGAGCACCAACTTAAAAGATCTACGGCAGTGTGATGGTGGTTTTTCCTTACCAGAAACCTAGGTTGTGATGAATGGTTTCAGATGACAGAAAAGTTGTTACAGGCGATGTGTAGGAGACATATTGCGCAGTCAGAAGAGTCTCCTCCTTGTGGATCGGACAAACAATGCTGAGATTTTATGCAACGGGCATGCTTTTCTCTGACTAAGGACTTGACGTAGCCCCAGAGAGAATAATAGAATAGTATCAAATCACATGATCGCGGCAGCCAATTGATGAACGCTCGCTGTGAGATGACCAAGTCGCCAAATTTCTCCTTCACAACTTCGCGCTTTGCGTCGCTTGTATGGCATGTAGCGCCGTCTTGTTGGAGCCACAGCTCGGATATATCGATGTTATCAAGCTCTGACTACAGAAAGTCGGTTATCATCGCTCTCTACCTGAGACCATTGACGGTAATAGAGTCTCCTTTCCCATTTCGAAAGAAATAAGGTCCGATGAAGTCGTCATGCCATAAACCGCATCAAACACTCAATCTTTGTAAATGCATTGATGCTTGTGGATTGTGTTCGCTCCAATAACGGCAGTTTTTCTTGTTGTTACAGCCGCTGAGCCAAAAATGGGTCTCGTCCGAGAAGATGATTTTTTGGCCGAAATCCGGATCTCCGGCCAATATTTCCATTACCCAATTAGCGAATTCATGGTGCTGTCTATAGTCGTACGGCTTCAATTATTGCGTCAGCACAATCTTATGCGGATGTAGGCCCAAATTTAACCGCAAAATAAGCAGGGTTGACTCTGGCGATAATCGGTGTCTTCTTCGACCACTACGGCGGCTATGTTTTCTTCATTTCGCACCAATGTCTGTCTGGTTGGTTGTTTGAGATCCACAAGAGTGTACTCACGCTCAAACTTTTCCACGGTGCTACGGATTGCCTGCACACTGAAGGCATGATTATGACCGTCCTCACTACGACAGCTAGATGTCATTGGTAAATTTGACAGCTGCTGTAACATAACAATTGGAAAAACTATCGTTACAATCTGGTCACCCTATAGCTCATAAGGCAGTCCATCTGATCGTTCTAGCTTCGATATTGCTACCTTAACTAAGACTACGTCAGGGGAGGGGAATTCTCTGTCGTCTTCGTCCATTGTTAATGGTTCTCTCTGTCTTTCAGCTACTGAAGTAGTCTTTCCATATTCCCAGCACTAACGACGGCTCTGCTAATAATTGTCCATGTTTATGTGGGCCCCCGCCCAATTATCAAGGCTTCGCCCATCAATGGCGTTGTCTAATGATAAACGGGGGCAGAGCAAAGTACTGGTCTTATCGGAAACATCTTCAGATAACGCTACCGAAGGTTGCTACGATTTGATCAGTCACAAGTTGCCGGTCATATATTTTGTTGGCGGCTGGAACACGGTAGTCCTTACCAGGACTTAAATCATAGTACCATGGTAGTCAGAAGCCCCCCGAATCTCGGTCCGGGCCTGACTTGAAGAGGTAGGCCCCCTTGTGGGAGCGTCATGGTGGATGTGGTTTAAACCCAAAGGGAAGGGTATTCCTTTGGTTGACCCAATGTAGAGTTGCAATAAGTACTGGGTGCTGCGACCTTAAGAGCAATAAGAGGTTTCAGGGCGGCCTCGACTCATTCCATGGGTGGAACTTGTGCCGGCAACACAGTTCCGATTTGGTATCTCAGGAAGGCGGCAGAGCGAGGCATGGATGTATGGGCATCCCGTAAACATAAGTGTCCATGACAGGTGGTTTACGTTAAAAATCAGACACTATGTCCATGTTTATGTCTGCAGGCTTCTCCGTTTTGTTCCCTGATTAAACTTTCGAATGTCATTCCTGCAGTAAGATCTCTCAATTTCCTCGATTGCGCCCCCCTATTATTCTTTCTTTTGTGATCTTCTGTTTTTTTTCTGCTCGTGGAACTTCTGCATTGACCCGACTACATTCATCAGAACTTTCTTTGTGCCTTGAATCCAATCACATCAGCAGCTGCTCCTCTGCTGGCTCCCTGACAACATTTTCATTGATGTTCTACAGTTGGCTATCATAAGCTACGATGTGACAGCCCTTCTAGCAATTCTTAATCATTGGATAAAGACGCTGGACGATAACAGTATTACGTGATATAAAGTAAAAAAAAATTAGGAAACTCTTGACCTCACCAACGAACGAGTAGAATTGTTCTTAGGTCAACCGCTCTTAGGTTTAGCCGCTCTACAAGCGGGAGTGCAGATACGTGGCGGAAATATGTTGCTTTAGATGTAAATACATACTTTAACAGTTAATTAAAGAAGACCATGGATTATATGGTCATCAACTAATAGACCTTCTGGGAAAAACGCTAACCACGCCAAGTCAATATGAATAATTAAAGCATCTGCGAGCTCTTCTGTTCCTCAGTACCGTGGTTGCGCAATCAATTCTCGGGCTTTAAACGATTCCAAAAACGCAGCATTTTAGCCATAACCTACATAAATATTTCTACGGTTCTTCGTTTACTAAATTAATTATTTATTTATTCGTAAAATAACTGAGCAACTGGCTTCTGACATAGCCGACAGCAAGATCTGTGGAAATACAAAATCGCACGTTTATGCATACGAGTATCTGTTATTATTGGCAGATACAAATATATTCGAGTATGTTATAACTCGTGAGTGTATGTATTTATTCCACCCTTCCAAATTTAGGTGGATAACATTAATTCCAGATGATAAGATACGAATTAATCAAAACTAAAACAGTTTTTCAAGGTCGTCTTGTAATGATGACTGCGACAACAATTTCGGACTGACCGAGTTAATTTAATTTCCACGCTGGCCGACGGCTATCGGCGATCAAATATTTATCTGTATTTTCACACAATTACTTAGATACACAGATACGAGTATGCCATGTGGAAATAATTTGTTCAAGGCATCTCATTCACCTTACAGAACTGTATGTTGGTATCAAGTTCCATTCGCAAGGTCATTAGCAATCCTATGCTGAATGAAAGACAAATCTCTTGAATGACGAAGGTGGATGTGGTTAGCGCGCCGCGAATCAGCATGTATGCGCAATCGACTAATGATGTTAAAATTAAATCACAGTTTTCTCTCGGTTGTCACTGAAGTGGGTTTTACTTTATTTTTGCAAAAATTGCTCGAAATTAGGGCTGTAATTTGTTGAGACTTTAAGCCTTAGACTGGCACGTGCTGTGATTTAAACGGGTTCAGTGTCAGATGAAGAGATCTTGATGGCATTCGGGCGGAATACATTTTTTATTAAAAAAACGTTTACACACTTTTATTTGGCGGAATGTAGGTAAAGGTGTGACTTTGACCGAATGAATTTTTAGTCGAGATTGTCATTGAGAATTTGCTATACAGATGAATTAAGGTTTTACTTCCTGATCAACAACAGAAGAAGGCTGTTCAATATGATAATTCATCAAAGCCTCAACAATTTCCGGCTTTTAACTTCCTTAAATCCAAATAGAGTCCAAGGGGCGTATGCAGATGGATATCCATTGGCAAAATTCAAGAAATGATTTTTAGATTTATGAGAGGAAATCTCGACATGAAGCTCAGGTTAAAACTTGATCATTGATCAACACCAGCTGAATGTCAAATGTTTTTCCTCTTCCTCTGCCCGTCCTTCGAACCACATCGGAAACAGACAGCCCGTCCAACAAGATGAGATGCAATAGAGCAAGAAAATCATTGTTGCGGCTTTGAATTAGGAGGCATTGTATGTCTATGGTAACTGTCAAACCTTCGCTGTATACCTATATGGGGAGTGTAATGGGGCGTCGATCGAGTGGGTAACAACTGACTGCCTAAGACATCAAGGACTTGCTTAACCTCTTCGTGGTGGCCTCTCGAAAATGCTTGTGTAAACCCTTCTACGAGGACTCAACATTAAATAAAGGAAGAACGAAAGAATTCCTCAGATGAGCATTTTCAGTAGATGCCTCTCTTTCAAGACTATTCTGACATATGCAAAGAAAGCCCTGATCTAAAATGGTCTTCAGAACTAGCTGTCAGAGTTTCTGAAGTAAAGATGAACAGTTATAGTAC
This sequence comes from Volucella bombylans, assembly GCA_949129095.1. NCBI lineage: Eukaryota > Metazoa > Arthropoda > Insecta > Diptera > Syrphidae > Volucella > Volucella bombylans. The sequence continues at coordinate 10,966,297 of OX422144.1, forward strand.
AGAGATACTATGCCCAATACTTATGCCCAATAGTGTCACAAAGACCCTGGCTATCCAGGTTAGAGGTTACTTCTCAAGTCAACTAGCCAGCTAAGAAAAATGTTGTTTTTTTACAAAACAACCGAAAGTCTCCGATATCACTGTTGATGATAAATTCTTTTCGAAGAGACGAGCAATTTTCGATACTGTTACATTCCATGTGTAACCACACAAGTTATTGAGACCCTAATCCAATATGAAGCCGATCTAACCAGCATTTAAGAAGTACGACTTACTTACTTATGTCCTATATCCCCTTGTGGGTCCTAGGGCCTCTACAACGCCTACGCGCCATCGTGTACGATTTCTGGCAATGTGCCTCAGCTCTCCCCAACTCTTCCCCAGTTGCCGTGATTCCTTCTCGACTGTTCTATGCCATGTACTTCTAGGACCAATGGGAATTCCATTGCATCGCATGGTTAGCTATGGACCTGTCATCTTTTCGGAAAGTGTGGCCAATCCACTGCCACTTTCGTCGTTGTATGGTTATGCCGATAGGTTCATGGCCGGTTCTCTCATAAAGCTGTTCGTTCGAGATACGGTTTGGCCAGAAAATCTTTAAGATATTACGCAGGCACCTATTAACCAACGTTTGCAGCTTTCTTGTGATAGTACTGGTCACTCTCCAAGTAGCACATCCATATAGCAGCACGGACTAAGCTAATTAAGAAGTACGAGAGGAAGGGGCGATTGTAAGAATAAATGCAAAATATCTGTATACTACGGTTGCTGCTTCTGTTACGACAAGCACCAGCTATTTGAATCTGGATTTGTCCTTAGAGGTAGATTAATGCAAGAAGTCTTGCATTGCGTTGGTAATCCCCATCAATTAGAAGAATCATATTTCGATCGCCTCCAATATTCTGGAGGTCCAAGTGTTCGGAAGGGCAACATTGATTCGGACCATAACGTTGATGTGGTCAAGGTACGAATACAAATATTGCTTACACCGCTAATAAGAGGAAATATAGTGAGAACTATTAAGTTTAACTCGGTATCGGAGTGGTGAGCCGCAGCATCTTGTCCCGAAAGCTGGTCGCTGGTGTACTAGACTTCATCCGTCCACTACTACAAAATGCGATGCTGCAAAAGAGGACTAGAGCGGTTCATGAGCTGTACAATCTAAGAATGAAGGACCAACAGGACGAAATACTTCAGCAATAAACAAGGGAACATATTAGGCGATTCGTAATCAGTGCCAAGAATGTGAAATAATATTTCTCCAGACTGTGAAATGGCATATGAAATGGGCAACAACTCCGTCCATCCGTCGTCCTCGAATGATATTCATATCCAAACTTAAGTCCCTCAAGGCTGCTAGTACTGGCAGACATGTGCTCGTATATGCCGAGCAGTTTAAGGCGGCGATAGGTGACCTTGTGAAGATCATGGATCAAATTATTTCTAAAATATGGTCGAACGAGAGTGTGCTAGACTGACCGAAATCTCAGCACTGTATGCCCGATCTTGAGAAAGACAGAAGTCGCCTGAAACAACTGCTTGCCTATGCGAACGACATGGACATTATCGACAGTGGCTATACAACATGGATGACTTGAACAAAACGTCGTAATAGACAGGCATAACTGCGAGGTAATCAAGGACTCTGCCTACTTAGACTCTGCAGTTAATTTAGGCAACGACACCACCTTTGAGATCATTCTAAGAGTAAGCCTTGACAACAACTGTTTTCTTTTTTGGTTCAGAAGGAATGATAATTGAATTTCTAGTCCAACCAAAAGAGGACGATAAAACATTGATCGTACCAGCCCTTCACTGCGTCGCAATGTTATAAAAGGATGAGGCGGTGGTTGATCATGTCGGGAGAAAATCATTTCAATTGGCCCTGTCTGCTTCGACGGAGAGCAGAACAGAGGATTTAATCTAGAACTGTACGGGCTGTAAAGTGGCATGGACTTAGCTAAAAAAGTTAGAATTAGTTGGCTTAGATAGTGAGGGCTTGTAGATCGGATGGATCCCCTCGATTCAGCACAAAAAGCCTTCGAATTCATAATCGAGGAAACACGTAACCCAACAGCAGGACATAATTTTCTGCTTATGTCAATATCGTCAACATATGCAAGTGATTGAACGGACTTTCGAAGGATTATGGTTGTAAGTGGCGTGCAAATTTCGCACAATTTTTTCAAGAAATCATGTCATGATATCTCTACCTGATTTAACCACCTCGGGGAGCAGAATATCAGCTTGTTTGGGTTAACCTTGGATATTTCTATCCAATAGTCCTGAAAAGGTGGACAGAATTATTGGTTATCACAGCTGGATTGAATGTTTTATTCTGCCCAAAACCTGAAATTGAATTTTGACCATCGTCACCACTATGTACTCCACAGAAATGGTTCATTCATACCTTCACCACTGCCTTTGATTTTGCAACTTTGATTCCTGGTTTGTCTTTCGAGGTTCTGCTTAAGGCTCTGTGGCCTTAATACGAGTATGTATTTCTATCATTAAATTTTCGAAGCTCATTCTTGCAGAAGCTTGCTTCTCTTTGCTCGAACTCTTGTTTCGCATGTTCCCTGAGAAACATCTGTTCTTCTGCTCGTTGAGCTTGCTTGAACAGCATGTGGACTTCAACAGAATTGGAAAAGCGATACAAAGAACCGTAGTTGGATAATGAGTGCAGGAAGTCGAAGCAACTATCATTCAGCTGGCTCAAATTATTCCGACTGTTTAATGAAGATGGAATGGAGATTTCATATATATATATAAAGCGCTTTTTGTAACAAGAAGGAGAATTTATTATGAATCAGCACCGTTGAAGACACATCATAGACACGGAACTAAGACCAACCATCCTTCAAGTTCACTTCAACAAGCTTTTTAACCCTTCTTGTAGCACGCCTAGGATTCAGTATGTCATGCCTGGCTTCTAGAACGACATTTTGCAGGTTGTTATTGAGGCTTTAAGGATGGTAAGGTGGCAGGAACAGTCGAATTCTACAAATATTGCCCCGACGAACTGAACACCAATCTTACATACTTGTTCAACAACATTTTGGAAAGTGGGAGAATACCGCAGCGCTTTGTGGAAGCCCTAGTCTTTAACATTTTAGAGCGGACCCAGGAAACTTTTTTAAAGACGTCGTACAAAATCTTTACAGCAAAGTTACTGCAAAGTTTGGGTTTCCGGCCAACTTTTAGCCCAACTATCAAGACTTCGGCCATCAATGGCGTTGTCTAAATAAAAGGCAGAGCAAAGTACTGGTCTGATCGTAACGGTTTTTAGATGACGCTACCCAAGGTTGATACGATTTGGCCAGATACAAGCCGCCGATCATAGGTCTTGTTGGCGGCAGGACCACCGGTAGTCTCTACCAGGACTTAAATCACAGTACCATGGGAGTCAGGAGCCCCCCGGATCTCGGCTCAGGCCTGACTTGTTAAAGGTAGGCCCCCTTGTGGGAACGTCATGGTGGCTGTGGTTTAAAACCAAAGTTGCGAGAAGGGCTTTCCTGTTGGTTTGACCCAATGTAGAATTGCAATAAGTACTGTGACCCAAATATCAGCAAGAGGTTTTAGATCTGCCTCGACCCATACCAATGCTGGAATTTGTGTCTCCAACACAGTTCCGAATTGGTAATCAGGCAGGCGGCAGGCGATGGCAAGGCGTATCCTTGCGCCCATGCATGTACGGCTGAAGTCTACACGACAGGTGTTTACGTTAAATCCTTTCCTCAATGTTAATCACGTGTTTGTTTTAAAGAGTATTGCGGAGTCCTTTCTCTAGAGGAATAGGAAACCGTATGAATTCTTCGTTGACTTCAAGGCAGCGTTTGACTCAGTGGACCGAAATGCGTTGTTGTATTAGCTTTTTGGCCTGTCTGTCCGTGTGTCCCTTAAGTTCGAACGAGTGTCCGAATGGAATGCTGTGTGGAATGCTGAGGTGTTATCAGAGTGGTTTCGATCGCGGTCAGGATTGATACAAGGTTGTGCTTTGAGCCCTACAGCTTACTATTATCAGACCCTCCTTCATGCAAGTCTCAAATGATGATATTCAAAAGAGTCGGAGGCAAAAACTGCGTTAGTGAAAAGTGTCACTTTAATGGGAAAACTATTGTGATATCCGTTTGAATGTGGACAGCGTCATCTATATTTGAAATACAGAAGATTTTCATATTTGAATAGTAGAAAACTGAACGAATGGAGAATGGAATCGAATTTGCTATCAAAATTGATGGTACAGAACATTCTCGAAAGATGTCAGGGGAGCATAAATATCAGCATCCCCCAAGATATGCAAGTTATTTCTAAAGTGGAATTTGGAGAGTGGATTAAGAGAGTGATGAAGTGGTTTAAGCTAAATATTTATAAAAAAAAGGTAAAAGTGGTTGAGAAAAGCCATTGGATTGTAAATTGTAACTGTGCTAAATAAAGTGATTGTATTGAGAGGAATAAGTGCTATCATTTGTATCCACACAAACGTTTTACACTATTCAAGAAAGAACAAAGAATATAAGTACCTCGGAGTTTATTTTATGAGGAATCTCAATATGGAGAGGCGTCTTAAAGAAAAATTGTCGAAATCAAAAGCAGCCTTCAATGATGCTTAGAGAAACTGTTTCACCAGCAGTCCATAGCTGCAAATATAAAGTTTTTGGCGCTATTTCGGAATCCATTCTCTTCTACGGTGCTCGAATGTAGGGAGGAAAACCATTTGAGACAGTGGAAAAACCATTTAGGTTTTATATAAAGAGAGCATTTCATCTTCCACTGACTATACCAAACTATATGCTCATGTTGGTTTACCACCACTCCTTCCTAAAGCCCTAAAACTACAGATGGAGTACATGGACAAAGTACTAAACATGCCGGACTATCGGCTGCCAAAGAAAACAGCTCTACAAACAATACGGAGTAGGACGAGATGGTACAAAAAGTGTCTTGGACTGAGTGTCGTGGATATGGCGAGGTGGAAGCTCAAAATTAAGCAATTGATCGCGCGTGTGGATGAGTAAATCAAAGAAAGGTTCCGTGAGGAAGAATCAGTGTTACTCCACAGAGCAGTCTACCGCCGGTTATGCCAAAATTTTGAGCACACTAACTATTTTCGTGATGAACACAGCATAAAGGAAATAGCAACGGTACTGGAGGTATGTGGAGAGGGAATTTTTCTAAAAAATATTATTATCCGGCTCAGTTTTAAATACACAACGTGAACTTCGTTGTAAGGTCGGTCATCATCATGGCTTCAGTGTGCAGATAACTCGTCGCACCGTGGAAAAGTTTGAACACGAGTATACTCTTTTGGATTTTTGGATCTAAAACCATTAACCAGACAGAGATTGGTGCAAAATGAAGAAAAAAATAGTCGCCGTAGCGGTCAGTATCAAAGAAGACTCAGAAATGTCAATTCGGCTCCGATCCGCTGAACTGGTATCGCCAGAGAGTCAACGCGGCTTATTTTGCAGTCGGATTTGGGCCTATATCCTTATAAGATTGTGCTGAAGCAAGAATTAAAGACCACGCCGTAAGATCACTAAATGGGTGCTGGACATGTTGGCCGGAGATCCGGATTTTGGCCAAAAAAATCATCTTCTCTGAAGAGGCCCATTTTTGGCCCAGTGACGATGTCAACAAGACAAACAAGTGTTCGGCCAAGCATCAATGCATCCACAAAGATTGACTGTTTGGTGCGGTTTATGGCATGGCAGCACCATCGGGCCTTATTTCTTTCGAAGTGATAAAGAAGGCACCGTTACCGTCAATAGTCTCAGGTATAGAGCGATAATGTCCGACTTGTGGTTCCAAAAAGACGGCGCTACATGCCATACAAGTGACGCAACGCTCGAAGATGTCTTCTCACCGCGAGCGTTCATCTATTGGCCGCCGATTATTTTCACTGGGGTCACGTCAAGTCCTTAGTCTACGCCAACCACTTTGGACTAGCTCGAGGCTAACATTCGACACGCTATAGCTGTCCGAGTCATTAAAAATTGGGCCGACCACTTGAAGCGCTGCCAGATAGGTCGAGGTGGCCATTTGAATGATGTGCTACTCTACACATAGTGGCATGAACGTAGCTTCAAAATAAAGCCAGAATCAATTTTGTATCTCACACCGTTTTTGTTTTATTTAAAAAAAAAAATCCTTTCGTTCTTATCTGGTCACCCTATATAAAAATAAAAATCAAATCTACTCGGACTCTTCGGTCATTTAACGTACAAGGAATGCCTTGGATCAGTCTAGTTGATTGATCAGACGTCTTGGGAATATCGGAGTGCGGGAAATACGTGCTAGCCATGACAATATTCCTCAGCTCCACAAATTAACTTTGCCTGAATTTTAAATCTATTATCGGAGATCGGGTCTTGCAGACTATATTTCTTCCTAACTTCCTTCGTTGTACTTCTTTGGGACAGTCACATCTACTGCATCTTATTGCTCGAACGTTTTGGACAGGTCATGGAGGCTGTTTTCGTTGTAGTCGTCCCTGTTGTCTGTTGGATCCGGATTGTCACTGAGACCTCTTATAATTGCCACGCTCCACGAAGTCTATTAAGGGACCTCACATTCCACGTATGAGAATCCGAAGTTCTTTGTCCTTATTTTGCTTGCATAAGCTATCAACAGAGAAATCCATCCGCTTTCGAGACTTTTTGTTGCTTCAAAAGGATGTATTTAATTGAGCAGTTCTTCTGACTGTACAACCTCCACACTAAAGGGCCAGATCCTTAATGATAACCCCTAGACAAAAGATCGGGTATTCCCACGCCAGAAACACATGAGATATGACAACTACGCTTGGATCAATTAGGGTTCATCCGTGACCATATTTTTCCAAAGATCTCGACTCAATATTAAAAATTTATATTGACCTGAGCTTCGATAATATCAATGTAAATCGAAAAAGGTCCGCTTGACTCCAATTTTCGCACCACCAAGGAAACTCTTCTGCTGAACGTCTGTCTTGCGGGACATGTCTGAGAGGGGCATCTTTTCCAGCATGAGTCAGTTAGCATGAGATACCTTGTCCATTTTGACATATGTGCGCTGAATATGGGTTGAAGTTCACTTAGACGTGATTAAGTTCGTACAATAAACCAACGCCGCATGTTGCACCATTCTTTCACTATCAAATAGGTAAAGAGCGGTTGTTCCCACCGCACTTGATTTCTTATAATTCTCCCAATTCCGAGAAAGCTACCACAAATTTCACCTAATTACCCTCTTTCCATTACCCCCTGGTATTCGAAAAAAAAAAAAATCCAAACAATTTATAATTAATTCTCTTTTACAAATACCATGCAGACTGTTCTCCTTGAACTCTCACCAAATCCGAGCTTCCAGAGTCAAAGGGAATCCCATTTCTCAGTCGAAACTCTACTACATTCCGCTCGTTACGTACAGTCATCTGTCCTAACTCCATTAGCAAACAATATCTTCTGATTATAATCACACAAAAGTGTATTTTAATCCGAAAGTACATTTCGCAGCATTAAAATTTAATATGCCCTCAACAGGATCCGCCAGGAATCCTACCACCACCAACAGCAGTAGCGGCAGCAGCAGGAGTAGAAACAACAACAGCACTACCCCTCTACCACCCAAGAAAAATCTCCAAGGAGGAGGTTGGAATGTCCTTCCTTGGAACCTACTCCGCGCCACTTCACTCAAATCAAATGTAGCAGAAGTTGTATGGGTATTAAGCCGCAAATGGGGTAAAGCAACAAAGGAACAGCATAAAAAAAAAAAATAAAAAAAAATTAAAAATAAAAATATCAAAGTCCAAAAGACTCAAATAAACAAAAGAATGTTGAAGCAGCCCAGGGATCGGGTAGGGTCTGTTCCAGAACCGTCTCTCTTGCTCTGTCCGCTTAGGGCTTCATAAAATTTTCTTGTTCGGAAAATCTTCAGCTAGGGACATAGACATTACCGGGATGTACTCGTACACATAAATGGACGACAGAAGGAGTGAGAAACTGAGAGAAATTCCTCAGTGAAATTCTGTCCGTTGTTTTCATAACCGGGGACGACAGGACTGCAAGAGAATAACAAGGAACCGAGAAATAATGTTGTGCTAGTAGAAGACCGTAACAAGATATGGGAAACATTTTATCCTACAGAGTGCAATGCTGTCTTTGAGGATTTTTTTTTTTTTTTTTTTGTCTTTCCTTTCCCAAAGTCCTTCAGATGGTCTGTTTCGAGTAGCGCTCCTAGTTCTGGAGTGGTGTGAGGTCCATTTGGTTTTTTTCTTTTAATAAATAAAATTCGTCTTCCTTAAGTAATAGGAATTTTTTTTTTTTTTTGTTTATCTATCTTACGAATACGAATACGAGTAGAGTGACAACTTTAAATGAACATAAATATAATTTAATTTTGACTTGGCCTTTTTGTCTAGGGACTATTTCCGAAAATTTTCGAAACAACACCAGCAGGAATTTCACGGAAGCAATTTCAACACTTTGGACAGCTTATCAATTCGGGTGAGTGTTTCAAATTAACTCGTGAAAACTTATGGTTTTCGAGGTATTTTTCGTTTTATTACAGGGAAATTCCAACAATTCGACTACAAGTCAAAGCAGGAGAACTACAGGAGGTACAAGAGGAAGACACCACCGGAATACAATTTGAGAAATATTCGGGTGCCATTGAATCTATTTTATGGTAACAAGGACTTTCTCAACGCCAAGCAGGTGAGAGAATTTGTGTAGATGCAGGGTTTACCATTCTTGTATCCGTTTGCTAAAATATATTGTCGTTTTCAAAACAACGGACCATCAAAGGTTGAAAACAGTAGCTTGACGGGGACACGTCTTCATTTTACCGTGATCATTAGATTTTGAGACTGGAGTTTCGATTAGCATTTCCCTGAATCTACTCGTATATCGGCAAGGTAGCCGAGAATGCATTCAGATCCTTGTTCGGTTCAATAACGCTCTTTCGGTTTTCCACAACACATTTCACGTCTATCAAGCTCATCTCAAGGCATCGATTTCTCAAATGTTTTCCATCACCACTGAGTAAGCGGATTCCATTAAATTACGGACTTTGTAGTGGGATGTGACTTATTCTGTGATTCCCACTTTCTTCGCCGTATAGCGGTGTCTATCAACGCCTGACTAGTGCTCATGTGTTCATTTGAGATATAAAATACAATATTTTGGCCAGATAATTCTGAGAATGATATTAACGAAGCTCTGCAGCAAGGTCAGCGTAGTGGATAACATCGCTGGTTATTACCAGAAAAAGAAATGGTGATAATATGCAGCCCTGTTGTGTACCATTTTGGATTTCCGAGTGGGTAAAATGCGACATTTTTCACGCTCTTGTCACGAGTGCTTCTCCTGTAAAAGGTTATCTTAATAATAGCACTTTTCTCGTCAGTCAAATCCTTCTCGAAATCGATAAGAAGCACGTAAAACTGAAGCTAAATCTATCGGTTATGTGGCTAACGACCTAACAACCGTTGCAGTCTCTGCTTGAGATACGGGAGCCTTTCACTGTCTTGGATTCCGATTCCGAGCACGCTATTTCCAGTTGACTGAACCAAGAGCTCTCGAATCCGCGATAGCTTGATCATTAAAACGGAGGTGCGGTCTTCCTCGTCGTGTCGAATCGGAGACCCTGTTTTATTGTTCATTCGCTCGATGTTGTTTATTTTATTTTGACTTTCTGAACTCCATTCACATCTTGATACAGCTCATAGAGTTCGGGGTTGTATCTACTCCTCCATTCACCTTACACACCCACGGGATCAAATATTTTTCTCGTTGTTCAGTTGTTCAGTAGAATAGGCAGGGTCAATGTTTTGAAGATTACGCATTTCCTCTTCTGAGTTAGAAGTATCCTAGGGTAAATCTGAACTGCATCTACGTAAGGGATGTCAACCTCCTTAACCACTTCAAAGTTACTATTATCAACAGTGTCATAGGCGGTGGACAGACCCTTTTTTGTTTTTTGACAATAACTCGTTGGTCAATGTCCCCTACTTACCCCACCAACTTCACAGGTTTGTTAAAGATGGTCTGCTCCGTGTTAACAATTGCCCTGCGCACTATTTATTCTAACATGGTTGTGCATCTTCTTGGAATAGTTCAGGGAAACTGTTTCCAAATTGTTCAGCGTCACTAGGCACAGCCTCGTCGTCCATCGTCTTGTAGAACTAAAGAGGATGAATGCTACCATATGCAACTTTAAAGTCGATGAAAAAATGGTGAGTCTCGACTTGAAATTCCTTAGTCCTTTACAGGATTTGCTTAGAGTGAAAATTTGGTCAATAGTCGATCTGCGGGGCTGGAAGCCACACTGGTTCGTGGCAGTTATTGTATTGCAGAAAGGCTCGGAACCGTCATTAAGCAGGGATATGCTTCAGTAGTGGTCCCAAGATATAGGATCGCCTTTCTTGAAAGTCAGCATGTTGAGCTAATAGTATAGTCATCGGGGATGCTTTCATCCACCCATACCTGGTTAATGGTGTATTACATGCGCATTACTTAAACATCTCCTTGCTTCAAAAGTTCCGCTTCGGAGTCGGCAGTCATGTTTTATAGCCAAAGTTGAATCCAGTTTTTCCTTTGAACATGTCTGGCAGCCTAAAGACTTTTACTCTTTTTCACTCTTCCGGGAAACGCTCGTTTTTCTGCCGGCGTTAAGGTAGGGCTAGCTAGGTAAAAAGGTTGTCTACAAGTGGAGCAGTCGCCGTATCTTCTTAATTCTCAATTTCTCTCCTTGCCATCACTTTTATCAGAAGATGATCCTGGACACAGGAGTGAACTATCAGAAACCCTTTTAATAGACGAGTCTGACTTATATTAAGTTGCGAAAGTTCTTTCATTTCTTTTTCAGAGGTACATCATATGAAGCATTCATACTGCCATAGGTGCCCAATACAGTTGCCATGGAATCGCGAATTCGATACAGATCCATTTCTGGCTTATTCATTCGCTATTTTGTTGTCATTGTAGTCGCTGTTGTACCACCCACTCTGTTCAATTAGATCAATTTTACGAGTAGCTTGATGCATCAGCTTGAAGTACAATCAAAACATTTATGAATGGAACTCGACTTCGTTCATATGGCCACCGCTGGCACGTTTGCAACGGTCGATTCGTTGGAGTCAATTTTCAACGACTCGGCAACACATTTCGGCCAGAACGGCCGCTATTTCGCGTTCAATGTTGGCTCTGAGCTCTTCCAACGTCGTCGGCGTGTTGGCATAAACCAATGACTTAACGTAGCACCACAGAAAATAGTCAAGCGGCGTTAAATCGCACGAACGAGGCGGCCAATCGACCGGCCCATTTCTTGAGATAACACGCTCACCATACTTACTCTGCAATAAATCGATTGTAGCGTGTGCTGTGTGGCTTGTGGCATCATCCTGTTGAAACCACATGTCGTCCAACCATCTTCCAATTCGGGCCAAAAATAATCGGTGATCATGGCGCGATAACGCTGACCATTCACAGTAACGTGACGATCGTTATCGTCGACGAAAAAATATGGCCCGCAAACCGCACCAAACAGTTATTTTTTGTGGATGAAGTGGTAATTCATGAAGCACATGTGGATTTTCACCCACGACGAACCCATTGAGCCAAAAATGAGCTTCGTCACTGAAGATGATTTTGCGATGAAATTCATCATCTTCTCCAGAACCCAATCGGAGAACGTACGTCGCTTCAAATGGTCCATCGGCTTCAATTCTTGAGTCAGCTTGATCTTGTGTGGGTGTAGACCAAGATCCTTACGCAAAATACGCCATAATGTGGTCTGAGCGATGCCCAATTCTTGAAAACGCCGTGGAATTGACTGATTTGGATCGTTTGCTACTGACGCCTGAACAGCAGCGATATTTTCGACACTTCGACCAACCCGTTGTCTCACTGATACAGCAACATCACACAACGAATATGTAGACTCAAATTTTTGCATTAAACTTGTTATTACCTGTCTACTAGGGCGAGAATTAAACCGAAAATTGGAGTTAACGCTCTTAAAGTTGCAGTCACCGACTCCGAATTTCGGTAGAAATTTTTTATAATTTGCAGACGTTGCTCGTTCGTGTACTTTACCATGATGAAAATGTTGAGTTTATTGAATAAATTGACAGTGACAGTTTGATGATTAGTGAAAGAGTGCGGCCACAAATTAAATTCAAAGTTGTCAAGTCCCTATTTGAAAACCCTTTAGTTTGGATATTATTCCAGATATCTTGGGTAGAGTGTGTCTGTGATAGCAGAGGTCTGATGCCTTTAGATCCGTCTATTTGTGATGCATAGCTCTACTGTGTTAGCTATTCCATCCAATACTATGTCATCCATTTTTGGACCCATCTCCTAGATATATGTCCTCAAAGTTCTGGCTGATGTTAAATTTCAGCAAACTATACTACCCAAAGCCCTTATTTTGAGGAGTGTCAGTTCCATCTGTCCCCAATGGTTGCAAACCATTTAAGGGTCAAGTCGGTTTTTCATTAAGTGCGAGACCTTGATATTTAACTTAATATAGCCAGATTTTCATCAAAGTCTGTACGGTCCCTCAATGTTATCTGCTTTTTTGGCTAAGTCAAGGCACTGATAGCACTCTTGGATTGACATTGAGACAGACTTTCTTGTGCCAAATTGAACCGACATCTATAACTATCACAATCAAGTATTGTCAGCAGTAAGTTCAATAGACTGTGACAATAGTGAAGAAAGAACTCACTCCTGTGGCCATCCATTTCCAATTGTGACGTATGACTCGTCATTCGCTGATGTAGTTTTTAACACTCACATATCTTCTGGCATAAGTTTGATCCAGTTAGATGAAGCGGACTCATTCTTGTTGGAGCGGTCTTCCAGCGGGCCGGTCCCATAACTATCTCCATCAGACTGACCAATGGACTCGGTTTTCATGGTAAGTTCGGGATACTCTTGACGTGTCTATTGTACGTTTTAGGTGTACCATGTCCAAGTTCTAATGCACCATCGACATCAAGGAAGCTGCAGGCCTCTATCCCGTTGGCTCATATCGATTCCTCTGTCTTTGATGTCAAGCTCTGTAAGTTGCAGTGACCGTTGTTCCATACCTGCCAATGATTATTTCTTCACGGTTTTGAGCAAAAAGGTTGAAAGATTGAAGAGCCGAAATAATTAGAGATCTTTTTATGGCCTGAATCCGACTTCAGACGTATATGCGGGGGGGGGGGGGGGGTCCGTAGATCTTGCTAACCTAGCAATTGTTAAAACGTCAACTGACTTTCCTTGTATGCTAGATAAGAATGTCGATTAGCTGTCGGCAAGAAAGCGCAAAATCTTCAATCACAACAACTAGTCCATAGTTGAGGCCCATTATATTGTTTCCAGATGCCCTCTGATGTTCCATAGAATAGAGTCCCATACCAAGAGTTTAAATCTTCGAAGAACATCGCAATAAGTATGATATGACTAAGATTATATATAAATCTTGGCTTGATACCGTTCCGAACTGATTCCCAGATGACTTGTCTATCCATGTATGTATTCTACCATAACTCCCATAACTGCCACTGTGAACTGGTGAATTATTGATTCATGTGCCGTCTCCTAGAACTTGTTAGTGTTTTCTAACATGCCTTTGGGATGTAGTGTTGTGTAGCCTAACCTAGAATGCACGACATTAGTTCACTCCTCAATGGCAAGCCATAAATCGTTTCTCGCCATTTAAATCTGATTCAACGGTCATCCCATTTTTGGGGACACAAAGGCGACATATCCCCGTCGACGCGTCGATAGTCTAAATCTTAATTTTAATCACATCTCAGGCGTTGCACGAATAGTTCTTCCTCATTTAAATCACTTTAATTGAAATGTATGCTCAGCTCCAGGCAACATGACTCGTGTGTCACTGTAACAGTCGCCTGGCCTGTCAACAAAACAAACTCCCGGCATGTGGACAAAGCCGAAGGAAAATACAAAAAAAAAAAATTAATAACGATCGTACGTAGCAAATTGAAAATAATACCCATAACGTACGTGACACCAATCGGCAACAATTTCCCAGCGGCAACCTTGATTTCTATGGAGCGTCTGGTCCGGTCAGTGCCGGCATTTCAGCTCTAGATAATGTCCGTGCACTTCTAACGTTGTTTTGTTAACCAAATTGGTATTTGAGGTTTATTTTTTTCCTCGCCCACACGTGCATGGACGAGTATCTATGTTCATTAGATTTCATCTAATTACGAGTACATCTGGTAGTTGGGAGAGAACGCAATTTACGATGCAGATGTTGGAAATGTGACACTTTTGCGAAGCGCTGTTTCGTACCTCACGTTTTCTACGGATGGGATGTTTTGTACTCGTATGTTCAAACTTTCGGTATAGGGTTTATTGTTTGTGCGATTGTGGCAAGTGAATCATTTGCTAAGTGATGGAGACACTTAATATTCTTGCAGCGAAATGGTTCATTGATTTGAATGTACAAATTTGGAGTCGGTGTTCGTCAGTTAAGGCAGGCGTCTGGAACACTGATGTTGACTTTAAATTAAACACTTTGTTATGATGTGCTTCGGAACAAACAAAAAGGTGATTTTCATGTGATGAATGCTTTTGACTTTGGACTTCCATAAAGGTAATATAGGATACCGATTGAGGAAATAGGTTAACGCTCTAGCTCAACTAGACGCATAAAAAGCTTTGTCTTTTGGGCATGAGGTATTTGGATGGTAAATGTCACATCACAGCTCACAGCTAGTGGTGGAACTGGACCTCTATTGCCGGCAATTTCTTCCCAGACTCTCAGTAAATATCTTAACCCGGAGAATGCTACAACCAGGGTCCGTAAATCTCGTACCTCTGAGTATCCCTCTTATGGCTGCATACTTTTGAAAGTGTTTTTAATGGCCATAGGAAGATTTACTTAGAATTCTTATAGAACCTCTGACCCGTCAAGTTGCCACCAAATCATCCCTACAGATCTGGATTCCTCCTTGAAAGTCCATCTCCATCTCCCGCCTATGGCAGCCCACTCATTTAGTTTTTGGCCGGTTATGCCACTTGATTTGTCGTTCGATACACGGTTTGGTCTAAAGATCCTGAAGACGGTTTCCAGCTTCGTTGTGACGTTTTCACGTACTATACCCAAAAAGGAGGCCTATTTCCACGTTTCATCTGAACAGACTTGCTATCCAGCAATATTGAGTTGAACAGCTCTCGTGCTATGAATGAAATTGGGGTGCTTAGGTCCTTATTTTATATGCCTCTGACTCCAAGTTGTGGGCCATCTGGTACCCTATCGTACTCCACTGAGAACTTCAGATTCCTCTGACACTTAAAAATTGTGAAAGGCATGACACTTATCGCCAGCATAAGTAGGCTTTATAAAAATGCCTAGTTTCTCTGGTAAACATCTCCCGTGCAAGGCTCGCCATATACAATAGCATCGCGAATCAAGCTTTTAAAGGCCTTTTCGAAATCGATGAACAGAAAATGCATTCTGTATTCTCGATGGAGGAGGATCCAGCTCGGAACCCTATCCGTTCGATGTCGAGCTTTGCATCAAGATGTTCTTTTACTCGATCCACAATTATTCTACGTATTACTCGTATATACCTCTCCAGTTACCACATGATGGAAGGTTGACCTCCTTGGGCAGCTCAACAATTATTTCTTTCTTCCAATCTTCGGGGATGGCCCCGGTTTCTCATGCTTTCCTAAGTAGTAGTTGTAAAATTCCCGCCAAAGGTTTGGACGAGTTCCGCCAGAATGCCATTCATGCTAACTGCCTTGTTTATCTTCAGGGTCCTGATCGCTGACGTTATTTCGGTGTTACAGTGCGAAGGAGAGGCGCGAATATATAACCTATGTCTTTGCAGGAGGCTCATCGGAGTTTTGGTTTAAATTACTGATGCCTAAGTAGTTAAGCACTGCTACAAAATATTCCCTCGACTTGGCAAGTTGCTCCTCATTCAAAGTCAGGAGGTTTCAATCTAGTCCTTTTACTAGATATAGATCGGATCTTTGACCCACGGCGAATTCTTTAGTAATACAATAGACCATCCTGCTATCGCACCAATGCGCTTACTTTTCTTGGCTTGCCTATTACGTTGATGTAGATGATTATCCTACCAAACTTTATTGTACTCGTCGCGCCATTAGCGGGCAATGTTCTGGGTGATGCAATTTGTCCGGTTGGTGGCATTGGCTTGTCCTGCCAACCATAGTCGGCTTACTGGAAGCCGGTTTGAGCTGTTGAATAGAGACGAAGACTTCTTTGTTTGGCATGGCCACTTTAAAAACAAGCTCATCTTTCACAATCCACTCTCAATACCGGAACCACCACAACTACAAGGGCACTTGGTGTTCATTCTCTCTCGCGTACCGCAGCTATAGACAGCCCGGTAAACGCAGAGCTGACGAAATTGAAATCGGTAAGTCATAAACTTCATTTCACCAGCGGTGACGTGTGAAACATCTTCCGGGCGAGCTCCACCTTTCATCCTCAGGCGAACCCGTACAGAACCTCAGCCACCCAAGGTCCCAAAGCCCCATACAGAATCATCGCCCTTCGCTTCTTTTGGCCATCGATGAACGTAGACATTGACAAATGGACACGTTGCTGACATCATCCCTACGACCGCCGCCAACGCATTCCTTTTTAACTACGTAGCACATTTCGGTTGTCCTCTACGCCTTACGCCTTCGAGTTTGCCCTCTTCCAACACTTTGTCCAAATCCTCGGCTGCGAGCGGATCCACGCCCTGGCTTATCATCCGCAGTCTAACGGAGTGGTAGAGCAATTCACTAAAAATAGCGTTAACCTTATGTACGAGGGTAATCCCAGAAGTAACCGACCTAACAAAGATAACACACCCAACGATGTTCAATAGCTCAATACCCTATTTATAGCCATCAACCGCCGACTTCACCTCTTTACTGCTGGCAAATCTTTTACCACCGAGCCATTTCTTCAACTTCGAGAATAGAAAATAATCCGAATTGGCTAAATCTGGCGAATAGGATGTATGAGGAAGCAATTCGAACTTTAACTCATTGATTTTGGCCAGCGCGATGACGGATTTGTGAACTGGTGCATTGTCTTGTCTTTTTTTCTTCGCCGCTGCAATAAGTTCGCCGTTGATTGTTTTTCCTTTCTGAAGATAATCAATGAAAATTATCCCACGCGCATCTCAAAAAACTGATGTCATGACCTTGCCTGCAGATGGTCGCTTTCTTTGAAGCCGTTCCTCCCCTTTGAGACCATTGTTTTGACTGTTCCTTCGTCTCGGGTGTTAAGTGATGGACCCATGTTTCATCCATGGTTATGAATCGATGCACTCGATTGAAACATCCTCAAGACGGTGTTGCGGCACGCATCTTGCGCACAGCTTTCTCATGTCCAATTTTTTAAGTCAACATGCGATGTACAGCGCTTTTTGAAATAGCTACAATATCTAATAGTTCACACGCATTCAATCGACGGTCATCCAATACCATTTTGTGGATTTTTTTCAACATTTTTGGTTGACCATTGCGATGTTCGTCTTGGCAACTCGTACGGCCTCGCTTAAACTCTGCCACCCAATATTTTATTGTTGTAAATGAAGGAGCAGACTTCCCCAGAGTAGAATCCAGTTTCGTTTTGATGTTGGTTGGATTGAGGCCTTTCAAATGAAAGTATTGTATCACATACCCGCAACGATGACCAATTTTTTCCATTGCTACTGAACAATTACTAAGCAACGTAGAGTCGTCAAACTTCAAATTTAAGCTTTATAAGATAGGTACATTCTACAATAGTCATTCTTTTTAAACGACGACCGAAATCTATACGTCAAGCCGGGTACTTCTGGGACTACCCTTGTATTCTAGATAATTCTCTTACCGCACTAAACGGAGTTCTCCCTGGACTCCACTCAATAGTTAACGAGCCTGCTACTGCCCACGCACAACTAGTGTTTCGCACCGAAGTACCTCTTCCGGGAGATTTCTTCGAAATACCCACCACTGCGATCCAGTCAAAGTACTAAAGAAACAGTAAACAAGAATGAGTTCAAGGGAAAAGTCGTCGAGCGAATAACAGCTTGGTACGCTTTCTACGGTGGCGGTGTATGGTTGCGTTCGCCTGTAGTAGGGAAGTGTTCGTCGAACTCGTAATCTACACGTTCAACGCTGGATCTGCCTCCGCCGTCGCTGTTGATTCTATCTTATTAGTTTGCCAAAATACCTGTACTACCTTGATCAAAAAGTTGCCGAAATTTATTCAGAAAATTAAAAAGTTTATTCATCTAAATCTATATTGTCCCCTTCAAAGTAATCCCCATCGACTGCAACACACTTATGCCAGCGCTTGATCCAATCCTCGAAACATTTTTTATATTCGGTTTTCTGTATGTCCATCAGTGATTCCTGCGATTTTTCCATTACTTCCTCTCGGCTGCTGAAAAGCGTTCCCCGCAGTGATTTTTTAAATCGATTGAACAGAAAGAAGTCACAGGGAGCCAAATCAGGTAAATTCGGTTTCTGTTGGATGGTATTTGTTGAATTTTTCGTCATAAAATTACGAATAATGATGGCACTGTGCGACGGTGCTTATCATGGACAATTCTGGTCTCTTTCGGCGAATTGCTTCACGCAAATGTCTCATAACGCCCAAATAATACTCTTTGTTTACTGTCTGGCCTTCTGGCAAAAATTCATGATGCGCTACACCGTTGTAATCCATGAAAAAAGTGAGCATTGCCTTCTTTTTTGATTGAAAACGACGTGGTTCTTTTGGTCTCGGTCACTTTTTTGCATGAAATTGAGGTCTTTTGGCACCAACTTTGCTGCTACACGACGGAAACCCAAATTATTAAAAAAAACTGTCTTAGACGGAACCATAGGCAATATTCAAGTCCTCCGCTATCTCTCTGATGATTAATTTGCGGTAATTGACCAACCTTTCTTTTACTTCATCAAGGTTTTCGATGGCCATGGTCTGCCACTGCGTTCATCATCTACGATTGACTCACGACTACTTTTGAACCGCTCGTGCCACTTGTAAACGACTGTTTGCTTTAGAGAATCGTTGCCGAACATTTCCAACGTTCGCGCAGCATTAAATCCGTTTTTTACGCAAAATTTAATACAAGTTCGTTGTTGCAAATTTAAATCCATTTCTAAAATTGTAAGAAATCGCCAACACACCCAGAGGTAGATGTACTCTTGGCTACGTAACTTTTGCAAATGTCAAGCTATGACGCTAAGATTTAGAAGGAATGTCAACAACTTGACAAAAAAAAAAAGAACTCAAACCGGAACAAAGGGAGCGCCACACGGTGGTTATCCCGGGAACTTTTTGATCAAGATAGTATGGTGCTGTACTTGAAACATGAGTTTGCACAAGGTCCCAGTATGCAGTTTCATTTGAATAGTCAGCGACTCCTTTGAACTTAACTAAAATTAAACACTGCACGCCCTATGAGTGATTTGTTCCGGCCCCAAACTCGGGTTTAGATTTAAGACTTCAAACT
Organism: Volucella bombylans; assembly: GCA_949129095.1. Classification (NCBI taxonomy): domain Eukaryota; kingdom Metazoa; phylum Arthropoda; class Insecta; order Diptera; family Syrphidae; genus Volucella; species Volucella bombylans. The sequence goes on from OX422144.1 coordinate 10,985,774, forward strand.
CTAGAGAATAATTTTCTATCATTTTATTTTACTTTCAGGATGTCATCCGACTAACTCTTCACTTGAAGAACTCGCCCTACACACTGACTGAACTGCGTGGATTCAATCACATTGATCTGCTCTACTCCACAGAAGCTCCACGTTATATCTATCGAAAAATCATTAGCGACACCAAACGTTACTACAGCTGATAATGTCCACAAATTCATGTGAACATCTTCAGAATCTAATAAAAAAAAAGAAACAAATTAAATAAATAAAAAGATACCTCCGATCGACTGATATTTTTATAAACGCTACCTGAATGCAACTCTAGAGAGTGTTTTATCTAACTTAGATGGCTGTAAATATGGAATTTCAAAACAAAGAAGAAAATCAAATAAAAGAAACAAATCACAAATCAAAAACGAAATTGTAAAATCTAAGTCAACCAGAGTGTACATTTTGTTCTTCGATGTACGGATATCCCTCTTCTCTATATGTATTCTGCTTTTTTTGTTTTCTGTTCTTTCCCTTTTAATAAATATAATTTTTATTGTTCGCTTTGATCATGTTCATCATTTTACAATTAGAGTCTAGCGAGTAAGTTTTTTTTTTTTCTTATTTTTTTGTTGTTGTTGTTTTTTTTTTAATCATAGTTTTGTAGAATAGATTTATATACGTATAGACATACAATTAATAAAGAATAATAATTCATGTATACAATTATTTAAAAAGCATCATTGTTCCGTAATAAATGTTTTTTTGTTTTGTTTTCTTTTTTTTTCCTTTTCGGAAACATACAATACAAATATTAAAAGAAATTACAATTTAATTTAAGAAGAAGATAAACCAAAAGAAAGAATTTTGAAAAATGAAATCAATGTTACTTTGTATGATATTAGAAGAAAGGAACTTAATTCAAAGTGTTAGTGTTCATGAATGTTGTGTGAGTTGTTGGGAGGAGAGTTGAATTGGTGTGAATTGGGTTTTAACTGTTTAACGACGACGTTGGGATGTTTTGATCAGTTTACGTTGGGGTGGGAGAGGTTTTTTTCTTTTTTATTTTTCTTTTATTTTTGTTGCAACTATAAAAGCTTCACACGACATCCAAATCCATATCCTAGAGATAAAATTAAATTAACTAAGCTCAAAGCCGGCGTTCGATTGGATTGCGTAGAGTAGTTTTTCACGCATTTGTTCCTCAGTTTTGAACGGTGGCAACTTTAGCAGATTAGTACAGGTGCTGGCCGTTGGAAGACGTTCCATATCACCGGCGCTTTGTATTAAAAACGGCGGATCAAGATCCTACAAAAAAACAAAAATTCTCAATCTCAAATTGTGTGACGGATAAACCTGACTTTTACTTACTTTAAATCCCAGCAATGGTGGACTCGAACAGCTTGTAACGAATTTAAGTAGCTGTCTCTTTTGTTGATCTGAAAAGCCTTCCACCACCGACCAGAAGCAGATAATACTCGGATGATCTGAGCTGTAGCCACCGCCGTAGTAGCAGTGTTTTTTCAAATCCTCTAAATCGATTGGAATTTCCACGCCCGATATTAGAATCTGTAGTTCTTTATTGCTGAACATGTACAACCATTCCACGGGTAAAACATTCGACAGGCCTTTTCTAAACGCAACACAATGTTGGCGGATTTGTTTGTTCAACTTGTAGTCGGCAATTAATTGAATGTACTCGATGCGATTTGAAGATGTTACCGGAATACTCTGACCATTCGGTTTGAGTTCCTGAACTTGTGTTTGTCCCAGTGAACTTGTGACAACTGTAAAGTCTAAATTAAGTTCGGATACATCTCCTTCGTACTCTTTGAGGCAGAGCAGATTTTTGTACATCTCTGGATCGAGAGAGGCGAGCTGATGAACATCAACGTCAGAGTATTTGCCAGCCAACTTGGTGAGAAAGAATTCAGCTAATGGGAGTTCCACAAGAAGATTTTCATATATTGCTTTGCCAAGTATACGCCCAATGAAGTAGTAATGCTTCTCAAAGTCGGGCACTAAATCGCCGACATTCGGGTTGGGGTAGAGCTTGTTGTCGGTGGTGACCCTTTAAAAGGAAAAGAGAACACACAAAACAGGTCAAGGAAAATTAATTTGGGTGCAAAAACTTACATGAAAAATCCTCTGTTCGGATCGAAAGCCGTTTTGATCAGTTCCGACAAGAACTCGCGGAAAACTCCTCCGCCATCGATGCCAGCTTCGTCTAGACCAAGTGCACTTACGAATTGTACACGAAACTTAAGCCTTAGGTCCGGTTCTGCAGAAAAACAAACAAATTAAACTCCATTCCAAACGAGTTAACAGTCGTAATAGGATACTTGCCATTTTCAGGTCTCAGCTTATCAAAGGCATCCTCATACAAATGCGATCTGCGTACGGTTAACATTATTGCTGGTCCTTGAAGAAATGCTTGCAAATTACCCTGAACTCTCATTTTATCTGCTGCCACTAAACCCTGCAATATTCCAACTCTCTTGCTAAATGGCACAACAAATGGGATTTCCCTCAAAATCGTAATCGATCGAATTTGTTTCGTCGACATTGGTGGACCATTTTCAAAGTCTTCTCGGGTAAAATCACGAATCGGTTGAAATGGGCGTATACCCCTGGTGCGACTACCTCTGGTCAGTGGCAAATCACTTGGACGATCAAGAGGTAAATTCAATTTACATACTGTCCAGTGGGCTTCTGGACAAAAACCAAGACGTAGATCTCGTGTGTGTATTTGATTAAGCACCGAGACAGTGACTTTCAGAAGATTTGCCCAGATTTGCTTTTGTTGTTTGATTTTCTTGTCTTCCGACTCACTGCGGCCCAGAATCCAACGGTAGTGTTCGTTCAGGTTTGATCTAGTCTCAGGAAAGGCCAATTCGACTAGACCAAGAGAAATTTCCTTTAAAGTCTTACTCAATTGAACGATTTCTTCAATGGAAAAGGGCATTAGCTTGCTGACGGTGTGAGGTTTCTCAATCATTGATTCTTCACAGAACTCTGTGTCATGTAAGGTCGGAACTAAACGGCCGAACAGAGAACAGAAGGTGGCGAGCAAGGGAATTGTTTGTTCCACTCCGTTTTGTTTTGCTTTAGAAAAAACAAAAAAGTCAGAAAGCTAGAAAGAAACTAAAGAAAGTGAAAACATTTTCAACTTACGAACGACGCCCTTTGATATGAGACTGAGGGGCGATGAGAAGCCCAATTGGCTTGACTGAGAAGCCAATGTGAACCATACAGCGCGGATAAATGCTGGCATAAACGCCAGTGTGTACAGTAGTCTGTAAATAATGTGTTAGACACAAGATCATCGACTAACAAATATAAAACAAATGAATCTCACTTGTAGTCAAAGATCGCATTTTTGTTGTAGATCATCAGATTGTGGCAGGTTTTACAGAGTGCGTACAGTACCTCTGCATCTGTTATGTACTGTTCCACATTATTGACAATGACGTTCACCCTCTTGGAATCATTCAGCAATTCGATCGTTTCTAAAAGACAGTCTCGTTCTATCACAGTTAAACCAACGTGCGGTTCCTTGTCTTGATCCGTTTTCATGCGTACAACTCCCACTTTAGAATCGCCACCGTCATCATCATCGTCGTCGTCGTCGTCGTCTTCATCGTCCTCATCGTATGCATTGTGGATTGACATATGTGTGGGTTTGATAGACGATTTCGGCAAAGTCAAAACCTTGGACGAAACCTCTGAGATCACCTTGATATAGCCACTAAGAACATTTTTCTCCTTAAGGACATCTGTAATAGATTTCGATTTCAATTTAGAAAACATCATTTAGTCCCAAATAGACGTCGTCAACCTACCGAACTGACTTCGATCCAATATCAAGATCGAGTTCAGTAGAAAACTACTGAATATTGGATTTCTTTCTGGCTTCACATCTTCTCCATCTACTTGCATTTTATCGGCACCATCTGATACTGTGTCAATCGATACAAGTCCCTCCAACGATCGTAGAATATCTCGAAACGGAAACTCTGGTTGTTCAGCCAAACATGGCAATATATAATTCCTTATCGGCTCTGAATAAGGTGTACTGAGAATATGTTCGTTGAACGACTGACATATGACCTTCCCATAGCGAAAGCCACGATTCACCAGCACCAATGGTCGCATAATCATCTGAAACAGAGCATCCGACACTTGGTTCGGTGCATGCAATATCTCTCCGTCCAATGGTGGACATTTCTCTTCCAAAATTCTTCGAATTCGCTTAAAATAGTTTCTCTCCACTAAATAACGGAATATCAACTCCAAATACATTCGAACTCTCTCATGATCTTCAATATAACGTTCCACAGTACTCTCCGAAGTGAAAGTCTCAATCATTCGCATCAGTATGGCCTGTGATAAATTCGGCACCGTCAACTGTTCAATGCAAATAATCATCAGCTTACGCAGACGATGCAACCAAATAAAACCTGTCACCGAATTCTCCAGAAGTTTAGCGGGATTACGTAGCAAATGCTGTGAAAGTTCAATCTAAAACGAAATCACTCAGTTTTACTCCCAACTAAGGCAAATTTATAAGAAATAAAATAAACCCACCAATCTCTCACAATCTTTTGACACTTTGTTGGAATAAAAGAAAAGTATACGCCTCAGCAGGTAGGCCAAATTTTCGTCCTCTGTCAATTTATCGCGATTTGCCTTGAAAAACTCATCGAAGTTATCACGTTCTAACTTCTTTTGCCGTTGTCGCATTATAAAACTTCTCGTGTACGATTGTAGGACAATTGCTCCATTGTTTTGCTTGCGCAATTCATTGCGTTTTTGTCGTTCGATTTGCGCCTTCTTTATTAGTGTTTCACGATCGCAACTTTGTGATGCACCACCTAAATTTTGCATAGGCCTGCGACGATAGTCACCATCGAAACTATACATGATGGCGTTTTGTTTTTTTTTTTATTGAATTTCGATTTTCTCACTGAGCGGATTGTTGTTGTAGTTTTGGAAATTAGTTAATTGGAATTTTTTGTAGCGCGTTTGGGCGAAATTCGCAAAAACATTGTTTTACTTTCGGTGAAATTCAATGACAATGACAATGAGAACGAACACGAAGGTAGAGGATGACTTAAAAGTTTTTTTTTTTTTTTTCCTCTATTGAAAATGTCAAAGTGAAGTTGGTGACAGATGTTAGATCGATGACATGGAGGAAGAAATTTTCTGAAGTTGTCAGTGTAGTAAGAGTGGCTCTCAAACGGTAAGTCTATATTTTTTTTTACGAATATTTGAGTCATTTTCTTCTTTTATTAATCGTTGAAATATGTAATGCGTTTAAATACATATTACTCCCACGTGTCTGCGTTGGTACAGGGCAGTTTTTGGGGTTGTCTACCTTTGCAGACTTTTTTACTGGAATTATTCAGTCTTTCCAGATGAATACACGCTTCAGTGAAAAGTACCCACAATGACAGCACCCCACCCTAGATCAGTGCCGAGTACTTGCAGCCTGATGCGAGTGTAAGTCGGACATATACGGAGGTAGATGACATCATTTTCGCTGTAAGCGTCGCAGTTATGCCCACCATACTTAATTGCTTAGCAAAAGCGTAGGTCACCGTCACGATGACATTAAGCATCCTGCAGCCTTTCCTACTGAGAGACAACAGCAAAATCGCAGACCTCTTAGAGACGTCGGGAAGCAATCGTTTGGTCTGTCTGCAGCCTGGAGAGTAATGCCATCTGCAATCAAATCCAACTGCCAATGGAAGCCCTGCCTGGGACTCAAACAGGACTCAGTCAATTCAGCCAACCCACTGCGTTCAATGAAGTCTTGCATTCGCTAAGCAGCTTGGAGGTCGTGAGAAGAATCAATAAGGTTTTAGCGCAGTTTGGCTGTCACTACAGATGCCAATGCTTCGCCCGCTCCAACGTTTCTTCTCCATATAGTTCGTCGCAATCAGGATTGCGTATATCTAGGCTTGGAAGACAGACGCAAGTTTTCCCAACGTGGAATGAAATCTTACATTGTCGTCCCCCAAAAAACACCAACGCCGCAACCCAAATCGACTTTAAAGCTGAAGCTTTCTTGGCTCAGATTACGGCCGGAACCATTCCTAACCACAGCGAAAATCGATTTTGTATTTTTTTCCGAAACAGCAGTTCGGACGCCATTGCATCAGACGGCATGTACATAAGACCATAGTCACAAGACAGTTTGCGTACACTCCAGTGTGTGTTGTACCAAAGACCACTCCTCTTTAAACGGAAGATGACTTGGAGAGTTTTGCCCATGATATAAATATATAAATATCAAGGGTGGAAGACTTGTTAATGCGTCTAGAGTGTAGGTGGCCGTGGCTCAAGTGGTATTGTATTGGCTTCCAAATCGGACGGAGTTCAATAGCAGCCGCGCCCGAAAGCCGCCGTTTCAATCGAGCTTTTTTGACATGGTCCGCATTGTTGTACAGCTCTTAGAGTCCACTGTTGAAACGTCTTCCCCATTCTCCATTGATGCAAATGGGATATATAATCACCAGAAAAACTTTTCTCTCGAAGCGCCCAAGAACATTTTCATCTGTTTTTGTCAATGCTCAAGTTTTTGCGCCATAGCTCAGGACTGGAATGATCAGTGTTTTGTATAAAGTCTTTTTGCTTACTCAAGAGAGGGCTTTACTACTCAGTTGGCTTCTAGGTCCGAAGAAGCAGCGAATAGCAAGAGTGATTATTCAGTAGATTTTCGCGCAGGTGTCGTTGTCGGCGTTGATAACGGAGCCTTACTACCTCAAAATTAATCAGCTTCAATGATGTTACTTATGTTCTAGGTTCGATGTTGGTGTAATCGGACTCTTCAAAAAATTAAGGCTAATTCGATCGGAAAAGACTTTGGCGGACACTTAAGATTGTAACCAAGGACGTATTTATTGCATTGGCCGTAGGTTTTGTGGAGAGGCTAGAACGAGATAAGGTCATCCTTCTAATCTGTCGAATCGTCGTTAGGCAAGACTTGCTCCACAAGTCTTCCTTTGACTATGAATCCGCATCCGAATAAAAGCTGCAGCTGGTGTCCTTGTCCCGCCATAGTAGATAGGAGTACATATCATATTTTTTTCATCCTCTTTTTGTCCGGTCATCCCATCGCACATCGGTTATGTCTGCTTTGTAGCAGTCGAAGATCTCCGCTAGTTGTTCGGTTGCATGCGGTCTGTTAAGGATTCGAACATTCCTACTGCAGATCCGAAGACCGTTGTCATTTAATCATTTGCTAGGGTCGTCAACAATGAATCAGTTATTATTCAGGCTGGTTCATTACATTTTTTTTTTATCTCTTTCGCACAGGGGTGTGAGTCCTATGATGGCGTAGGCCAGTATTATGCTACTGGTCGGGCATGCACTTGCCATTTTAGCCTGCATGAGTAAAGACTTACTCATTACGTTGCGAGGGAACGCCTCAGGTAAGTACATTAGCGAAGCACTACGCTACGAACTTGATTGTTGCTCTACTCGACGTTCAGTAGTTTCGGATCAATTGCAGCGCAGATCAAGGCGATCAAATTGCTCACGACTTAAAATCAGGTTGGCCACAACCAGTAAATTGCGTGGTCTACCTACCAGGTAGGGGGCTTACACAAGTTCAAGTGCACTAGTAGCGGGGAATATTTCATAATCGGGAATTTCTATACCTTTGAATTTTATTTCATTTGTGGCCAAACTCCCACGTAATAATATCATAAACATACATATATACGAATAAAAATAGAAAAACAGTTTTAAAAGTGCCGTTACAATTGTCCAACACTATCTACATATAGCAAACAAGAGAACCATTTATTCCATCACCTTTCGATATGTGGTTGCCATTTCGCCATTGAAGGGAAATTGCTTGTCATTCGTTTTCAGGCGAAAAAAAAAAGAAAAGAAATTCATCTTCGACAATAAGTAAAATTTTTCTCCCGTCAATCAATTGTGAATTGAGTAATCGACTGAGTTTTCTTTGTTTTCCAAATTCAATCGAACGCAATTCGATAAAATTTTCAAAAGAATTTCCATCGAAAGCGAATAGAAGAATCAGCAGCAAAATGTTCGGTCGTCAAAGCGGTTTAAGTGGGTCATCCACTGGTACAGGTTCATCGTTGGTGGAATTCCGGGCTGGACGCATGACTATGATTGGTAAAATGGTTCACCCCGATGTCAGGAAAGGTTTGGTCTACCTAAACCAGAGTGAGGATGGTTTGATGCATTTTTGCTGGAAGGATCGTGTCACCGGAAAGGTTAGGCGAAGGTTAACTTGGAAGGTCTCCTCGAAAGTAAATGCAAATACGCAGTAACATGGGTCTTTATTCGACTACAAATCCAATAGCGTATTCCACTTGCTTGAAAGGACCATTGTTGCTGCAGTGTTACCAACAAGTTCGATTGTTTACTTCCAGGTGGAGGACGATTTGATTGTGTTTCCCGATGACTTCGAGTTCAAGCGCGTTGAACAGTGCAAAACCGGACGGGTTTATGTTTTGAAGTTCAAAACATCTTCACGAAGGATGTTCTTTTGGATGCAGGAACCAAAGACTGACAAGGATGATGAACATTGTCGCAGGGTGAATGAGTTGATGAATAATCCACCATCGGCTAATCGTAGCGGCAGTGATAGCGGAGACTTGCAATACATGCTAAACAATATGTCGCAACAGCAGTTGATGCAATTGTTTGGCGGTGTAGGACAGATGGGTGGATTAACTTCACTATTAGGCTCGATGAAGTAAGTTCGCCACACCACAATCTATGTCGTGGAATTAATTTGATTTACTTTTTCTTAGTCGCGCATCGGAAAACAGTTCCTCATCGCGTTCATCAACCACACCAACATCAAACCGACTAAGCGGTGGTAATTATCAAACACCAGAGAATTCTGCATCAGCGATTCCTCGCACTCCGTCTGCTCCAAAGGGCGCCAAGGGTTCCAAGGGTGGCACGAAAAAATCAACAGAATCATCAGGTAACCTTCCTGAAATCAGTCTTCCAGAGTTCCAATCTTATCTCTCAGGGCTTTCACCGGATAATGCTGGCTCAACAACTGCAACCACTGGCCGGACTATCAACATTGACCTCTCAACAGCTATTGCCTCATCGGATGCGGTTAATCAAATCATCGCCGATCCAGATCGTGCTAATACTCTCTCAGTTCACTTACCCGAAACAGATGACTCCGATGAAAGCAAACGACAACAAATCAAGGATACTTTGTCTTCACCACAGTTCCAGCAAGCATTGTCATTATTTTCAGATGCTCTACAATCGGCCCAACTAGGACCAGTTGCGTCCCAATTTGAGTTATCCCCAGAAGCTGTTGCCGCTGCATATTCAGGCGACTTGGAGCAATTTATCAAGGCGTTGGAGAAATCCAAGCCGAAACCGGAGGTGAAGGAGGAACCTGCCGCCGAAAAGAAAGAGTAACACTTTATGTGCTATTTCCGTTAAGAGTTTGTTTCTTTTCTTTCAATTTTTCGTTTTTTTCCTGTGTTTTGGCAAATTTGTAACTTCGTGTAGCGTAATTGGGCTTCTATGCGTTTCTCTTCTGAACTACTAAAACCTCACGCACTTTACAGCGTTTTAAACAAATGAAATTACTAAAAAAAAATTAAAGAAGTGGTTACCAATGATGCATTCAACTTAAATAAATAAATTAATCGCATACTTAATCGAAGAGGTTATAGAGTCGTTGTTTGTCGTTGATTTGCTGTGGTATAAATGGGCTCCAACTATTCCTCGATGCATTTGTAAAGGTGGTTAGGCTGCGCACGGGTTATAACTCCGTCAAGAGCCGGTTTTTGTCAGAGTTTAGTCGTCGAAGAGTCTACATTGGACGAAGAAATTTAGCTTCTACAACGTCCAACATCTAGGGTAAAGGTTCTATCGCTGTTTGATGATGGCGTTCAAAAACGTACGTACTATATTGTCTATCTATCTTGTCAGCATCTATTGTCTAGTAGGCAATTGCTCTACGTGAAAACAATCGCGTAGTCATACCTTGAATGAGCAGAAATACAATGACTACAGAGTAAAATGGAATGCTTTCAGTTCCAGCTGAAGGCTACTAAAAGGCACTAAAGCAACCGTGAATGTATGCTTTAAGATTTTCTGTAATCTGTGCTCGAAGGCTTGAATATTAGGTTGTTACAAACAGTTGCCGTGGTCCAGGTGGTGTACTAGATAAGCAGCATGTAGTCATAGAGATGAAAGTTGGTTTTGGAAAAACAGGCTAAAGATGGCGTTCGAAGACTAGTAGACGCGTAACTTGAATCCTCATCTGAAGAAGGAAGAAGATTATGCAAAATAAACTACAATGTATGTATGTTACCACCAGGCTACATCGCACGCCTTTCTACAACTCCTGAACTTCGTCGTGTCGTACCTTTTTATGCAACAGTATATGAGACGTATTCGGAGCCCAGGGCTAAAGGAAGTGTCGGTACCCTGGAGTAGAGACACCGGAGCAAGAAACCTGAATGGGACAGCGGGTGCTATCATTTGTGTTACACTTTGAGCACTGGCTTAAATCATCTATTGCTTTTGTCGAAGAAAAAATCAGTTCAAAGACAACCAACATCTTCGGATACGGACGAATACAATACTGACGAACCAAGTATAACGCGGCGGAGGCCCCAGACTGCTATGAAGCAGATACTACGATATCCGCTACGGCTACTACTACAATACAAAGAAGACAACACTTAATTGGATTTGCTATTCGAGGGAGACTCTGGCAAAAAGTCTTAAATTGTTAGTATGTAAGCGAACGCTTGATTTACGTTCATGCCCTCTACTGAGGATAAGAGTAACAGCTTCACAGACGAATTCTATGACCTCCCAGACCGAACATGTGCTCAGTGCCACACCAAAATTGTGCAAGCAGATCTTATCACATGATCTGTTGTGTACGCGCGTCATCGGAAAACAGCCTGCATAATACCAAGTCCGACAATTGGATTCATGTTACAGCTCTCCTCTGATCCATCAACCGTCAGCCAGATTGATTATATTGCGAAATACTCCTCCCGCATTTTGGATGTCCGAACTATACGAAGAGACAACACCGATTCGGATCATTATATTGGGTATGAATGCAGATTCCACAGGCACAACGAAGTCAAGTAAGACCACTAAGTTTCGACATTAAATAGCTGCAATCGCAAGAGACCTATGGAATCTTTGACGATCACATTTCGTCCCAGCTTTATTGTGATTGATTTTAGAGCGCCGTCGCAAAGAAACCTCTACGAATATAGGCAGGTTCAAGGAGTTAGAAAAGAAGCAGAATAAAGTTCTACGAGCAGAATAAAATTAAAGAACAAGGACTTCTCGGAAAGAAAACGAGTAAGAGAAGTACGCGATCGAGGAAATGGTGATATGCTACTGCAGGAATGACGTTCGGAAGTTTTATCAGGGACTCCAAAACCAGAATAGAAACCAGCAAAGACGAACATGGACAACTGAAAGTAGAGCCGTAGTCGGTGCTGAGAATATGGAATGATAATTTCTGCTGATTGTATAATGGCGATGATGGTAAAAAAAAACTACTGTCAGGTGGATGGAGTCATTCTGAAACCATTCATGAACAATTAATGTCGATCAATCATTCACACTTTGGGCGATCTTGAAAAAGACCCGGCAATTTCAGTTCGACGTTCACCATCTACATATGTTTTTATCGTCTTCTAAGCCGGATATGGAAGCATATCTAGGGACATTGCATATCTTTGACATCCATACCAAACTCGTCAAGATGTCCAGAATGACTGTGAAGAATTCTCGCGAAAGTCAGCTTTCGAAAAGGCGACGATACGTCTTATGTAGGAATTCGTCTACACTGGCTCCGAAGTTCCAAACAACATCGACACCAACGCAGAAATTAAAAGCAGATTTACCTTGCCAGTCGCTCTTTCTTAAGGCTCAGGAGGCAATTGAGTAACAGTCCTCTCTCGTAAGACCAAACTGCCTTTATACGAGTGCAAGACACTTATCATCTCGGTCGTGCTCTGTGGCGAAGAGGCTTGGGCATTGCCGCAACCGGATGAAGAATCACGCGTTTGAAGAGAACGATACTGCATGTGTTGACGGGGTATGGAGAAGGAGATTCAACAACTCGGTCTGGTCGGGTTGAACAAATGGACGTCAGAGCTCCGGCCCAAAGAATCTTTGAGTCTATACCGAGGGACGGCGCAGCACAGGACAACCGTATCTATGATGGCTCACGCAAGTGTGAAGGAACCTCAACCACCTTAGAGTGCAGCAGTAGATTCGGCTGGGCAGATATCGTGCTAGCTGGAGATGCTTGATATCTGAAACCCAGTTTAGACTATAGTCCCACCTAAGTAAATAACATAAGTATGTGGGTTATTACAAGTATATACGATTCTCTAGCTTCTAATCAATGTTTTGATATAAACATGGCCTTAGTATAACTTTACAGTTGATATAAGAAAGATTTGGGATAGGATACGACTGATAGCCTTAGCAGTCAATGTGCAATTGAACGGGAATTGCGCGGAAATATTTCAAAATCACACTCGGCAGATTCATTGCCAAAATAAGTAAGAAAAATATTTTAACGGATTCTGTAGCAATTACTAATGACTTAACATGTCTGTTCTTGGACAGCCAATTCTTCAGCTAAATGACTAACGTAATAGATAACGGTACGCCGTTCGCTATTCAGCTAACAAAAAGGTTACTCATAATTTATACACCGGAAAAAACTAAACCTGCGCTCCTTTGAAAAAAGAGGTGCCTATATACGTTGGTCTTAAATGTTTGCAAGTTACAATGGCTAGGAAATTGAGAGCTCGGCAGGGCTCGGGTTAGGAAAAAATCACGATATTTTAAAATACGTTTGAAAGTGGGCTTAATGATAAACTGAACGAGACGGGTGTTACGGCTAAGATTCTGAAGTGACGGAAAGCAATAGAACAACTTGAATGCGAAAGAAAACAGGAAAGAGCCTAGTACACTTTTGGTTATAAATCATCTTCGACTAGAATTCACTAATACTTAGTGTTAGTGTACATTACTTAGTCCCTGTACCACCTTGTGTTACCTATGGTTTCTATCACACCTATCCGCCATGGGGTATGGTTTCCGAAGTCCGGAGATGTGTCTTATCTTTATCCAGCTGCGTCCTAAACTTCTTCGACTTGTCTGCCCCATGAGGGCTCCTGGAGTACGAGTACTTTTCGGTTTCTATAATGTCTGAGATATCCATAGACGTGTTTTGCTAGTGGTTTGCTCGGGATATTTTGACACTAACATATAACAATAGAGAAGTTCACTTCTTTTGTGATCAGACGGCCACCATGCTCCCTTATGAATACTAAAGCGAGGAAACCGTGTGCTACCAATGGTGATATTTACTAAAATCAATTAGCCCATTACGCGTTGGTTTCGTGCAGCTATGCTTTTCGATTGTGCTAGCTACTAAATGTGTGTTCTTTCCTATTTGGCATTACAATCCCTTAAAACTTGTCCCAGTATGCCGCTTACAATGAATCCGCATCCAAATAGACCCTACTTCTGTTATCTGTACCAATCTGTAGGAGTCTGACTCCACCGTTGATTCTGTCGCGCGAATCGTCTGTCGTCCTCTTCCTGATAAGTTATTTCTCCTATAAGTTTGGCTAGTCAAGTTTGATTGGATATGCAAAAACCATTTCTGCAGTCTTTTATACGAACAGGATCACCCATATTCTACTTCTAAGCCACAGGAACCATTCAACTTGGGGTTCCAACGCCTAAGATTTTCAGCGAGCTCACCAGAAAGAAATATTTAACTTTAAGAATAACAAAGCTACCGGACCGAACGTTCTACGTACTAAGAAATTCAAATTAGCAGGAGATGACTTGGTTGAGAGCATATACCAACTCATTTCTATGATTTTATCGGAGGAAAGTAGATATGTTTGACAAATGAAACGTCAGCATCGTGTTTGATCCACAAAAAATGAATACCCTTCATACTGCGCCACCTAAGAGACATTAGTATTCATAACATCACGTACAAGATTTTGTCTGCCGTATTATGTGAAAACATTTGTCTGCGATCAGATTGAACCCTACCAGTACGGTTAAAGGTCGCAGCCAAATATAGTGAAAGTCCAAGAAGTTGGGATCGATACGCACAACCTCTCAACTGATTTCGTAGCTGCATATGGCAGCATGGGCATAGAGACGAGTTACGTCCAAACTCGTCAAATTGACGAATGGAGGCCGGATATCAATCAAATTCTGAACAACTTAACATCATTCTTGAGAAATTTTGTGAAACCTGGAAGCCAACATCAGAGGCACATTTTCGTGAAAGTCTCAGCAACTATTTACATACGCTGATAGCATTGATATTACTGACAGAACGCAACGAGCTGTCATGGGAGTTTTCAAGTATTGAAATTTAAGCAGCAAAAATTTGTTTGGTCATCATCATCTCAGTCCTACTCTTTGGTTCAGTCATCATTCAAACGCAATATTTTTGCGCGTGATTTATGGAATACAATAACTGCCAAATGTCAGCCTCAGCTCTACCTACAAATAGTCATTCTTTCGATGATTTTTTTTATCACGTTTTCGCATAATTGCGGGTATATTTCGCGTATAATAGCACGAATCGTTGGTGGAGCATTAGCGTAGACTTTATCTTTAACATAGCTCCCAAGGAAAGTCCAATGCTGTTAAATCGTACGGTCTCTCTGGCCAATTGAAGTCTCTATTTCGAGAAATCACACATCCAGGAAATGTATCACACGATAGAGCCGATCTTTCACCAGCTGTGTAGCATGTGGCACCTTCCTGCTCAAAATAGGCGTTGTCCACATCCACAGGATCATTTTGAGGCAAAGACAAATTGATTGAGACAATCCATTTACTGAAAACGCCACACGAGCACCATTTTCGATAAAATATGACCGAATGACACCGCCAGCCCAAAAACTGCACCAAACTGTCACTTCTTGTGGATGGAGGGGTTGTTTCACTATTTCTCTTGGGTTTTCGGAGCCCCAGATGTCATAGTTTTGCTTGTTTACGTATCCAAAAATGGAAAAGTTAATTTATTTCCAGCACCCAATCAGAGAAAGTACGGCGTTGTGAGTGGTCTGCTTGTGTCAACTGAACCTTATGACCGTGTAGCCCAAGATCTTTATGCAAAATGTGGTGCAAAGTGGTTTCGAAATGAACATACCTTGTTTGTATATATCATAGTTCGACAACTCACACGAATTGGAGTCTTCACATCACTGACCTGTCCGAGACGTTCAAATTTATCGATAAAATTCACTGCGAGAAGGTGCTTGATGATGACCCAAAGCAGTACGAATTTTACGAAACATTTCCGCCGTATTTTCACCATTTTTGTAGTGTGTTTCCAATATTTGAATACAATGGTGCATTGATTCATATTTAATTTAATAAACTCCTAGTTTTTATTCACAAGTCATCGCAATGTTAGTTGAATATTGACAGTTCAATAATGGCGTGTAATTTCAAGTGACACCTCTTGTTGAATAACTCACTATGTAAATTAGGAGTGAATAACGAGAAATGACACTGCCTTACATTCGCGCCTTTACCCTATGAAAAGCTGTTTGCTACAAAACTACCCCTCCCAATAATTTCACCATGCTCTCCAGCTCTAGCTTTTGCGGTGTTTTATTCGATGTTCTGTTCCCTTTCTCTTAAAATAATAAAACTCAACAGGTGTGGGGCTCTAAGAGTTTTTCTCACACCGAAAGCTCTATCAACCAGAAGCTCATTTGTTTACAAACATTTCTTTCGCCTACACGCAACTACTCGTAGGTAGTGCATCCGCAAAATCGCAAATTTTACAACGAACTCGATTTAGTTTTCGCTGCCAATTTACACCCAAAAGCTTGTCAGTATGAAATAGCCGTCGAATTTTCTCTTTTGTTACAACAATTCGAGTCGCAAATCATTCGTGAAAGGTAGGCACCAGTTTGCATTCATTGCATACGATCTTTTTACTGTTCACCATAGTGGACAGCCGTCCAAGATCATGGATTGCATTTGCAACCGAACTGATCATGGTCATGGCTTAATTTGATTCCCATTCAGAGATCAGTTGTGGACGACCGTCTGCGTTTGCTTGTGTAACATTTCGTACTTGGACGTGATTTTACTTATTTGCTCGATGCACTTGTATTCGCAGATCTTACGTGCATAGTATGCACTTCGGGTGAATGAACGGCGGTTTTTGTTTATAAAACAAAAGTGGCACGAATGCGGAACAAATAAGAAAAATCGGTGAAACCCATGCAACGTTGTTTGTGTTTACAAAGCAGAAAGTAAACATATTGTGCTAAATCACAGTGCTTTATTGTTTCACGAAAAAATATAAATACAATTACGTACATACACACGTGTATAGATGCAGTTTACATTTACGAGTGTAAGTAGTGCGTGATTTTTCAATAAATTCACAGGTAACTGGCAACTCACTCGGATAGGAAATATTTGGGAGGAAAACCAAAACCAATCTTCTCTTACCAAACTTGCCTTCTTTGACAACAAAATTGTTCTTCGGTGACTGATTTCTCATCTCCTAAGTCTCTAGGTATAAACAATAGCCATGCCAGAGTATTTACCTCTGTGACTAACTACACTTTATCTACGTCTTTGCCCTTGTATTCCTATGTTCAAACAGTTCAAGTAGGGCTGTATCATCATTGATGATATTCTCCTCCACTACATTGAAAATCAATCAATTCCTTTGAACACCGCCTTAGTGTATCCCCACTTCAACATCCTTTTTGAGGTCATTATACTTGCCGGGTCATATTCTTATATAGGTCTTCGGTTGCTTAACACCGTCCAAATTAGTTTTTCATTCCTAGATCAATGATTTGCTGATGTTTCATAACATCTCCACCCTTAAATAGCGTCGTAGGACGACTTGTATCCTCTTATACAGGGCCGTATTGACTGCCATAAACTTCAATTATAGTATATTGACCCTTGAACTGTCTACAAATTGATCCCGCATGTGTAGGTTGAGTTCATAAACACCAGCATTTCTAACTTAGTGCAATCGTATATCTTTCTTTGTGTCCCTTTGAACACATTCACTGCGCAGGTTAAAAGCGACATGTCAGTGCAAAGAAAAAGTAATATTCAACCAAATCTTAGATTTTCTTTTCTCAAAAAAAATTGTTCTCATGTTTTTCCTCTTCATAAAACTCACAAAACTATTCCGCACTAAAATCTTCAAACTTTTTCTGCAGCCACAATTGAAATGCCTAACTAATCTGCACAAGTATGAATATATTGTAGAATGTTTGTGTGGGTACAAATGATAGAACTTATTCTTTTCAAAACAAATCCCTTTATTCAGTACAGTTACAATTCACTATTTAATTCTTTCTCTCAGTACAATTCAATTTCTCAACCACTTATACTTTTCTTATCTTTTACTTAAACCACTTAATCACTTCTTCTAATTAACACTTCAAATTCAACTTTGGAACTGATTTGCATACCTTTGGGATGCTGGTATTTATACTCGAATGACATACTTCGAGAACAATCCTCGCCACCCAGCGTCCCATACAATTTCCAATTTGCTAGAAAATTCGATTCTACTCTCCAGTCAATGACTTTGCTAATCCAGTATCGAAACCTTCGAGTCTTCGAGTTTCGACATTTTCTGCTAGATGTCGCTGCTCACATTTGAGTGGTTATCACAATATGTTGACGTTTATGAACGCAACGGTAACACAGTTTGACTAAGTTAGTTGTGCAGAAAATCTGCACTATTGTGTGTAACAGTTCTTTATTAATGTGACGTCTTTGAAATCACCAATACTTTCATTGGATGCAGCATTCTCTTCATTGATCTGTATTTATTACAGTTTCTCGTGTTGCCTATATACTGCAGAACAAAGAAGCCTTCCCTATACTGGTAAGGTACGCGAGCAACTGGCGTCAAAACCGTGAGATACTTTGATTAACACATTTCTGCACGAGTCTTTTCTTTTTGTACTGCCTTGCTTATTATGGTTTCCATAGTATTTGCATATTTCTTTTTAGGCCAAGACTGAAGCATACATATACAAAACGTTGAGCAGTAATCTTAGAAAATAATAGACCGTTGCTTTTCAAGTTTGTCGCTTGTTTGTCCAAAGCCTTTACGTCCAACGTGCGTGTTAAAATCATGGGCCAATTTTTCCAAGTCAATATGCACCTTATCGATTTCAATCAGTCCACACTCTCAAGGCTTCTTCTTTTCATTTCATCATTTCACTACGAAATTTCTTTATTTACTCGGACCTGAGCATAGCATTTAGGAGCCATAGTATTATAACGAATTGGTTTGCTCTTTCCTTATTTTAACTGTGACACTAGATTCTTTGTATTGACGCCGCGCGGGTTTCGGTTGCTTCTTCTCGGATTTCTTTACGGAACATAATGTCAGCAAAAGTCGGTGCAGATTCCATTGGGTTCACCTATGTTATTCCAGCATATATGACCATTTATTTCCATCTTGTCGTAAAGATGCGTAAAGTGTTACTGTTGCTTTATGAAAAACATGATTAAACCGTGTAACTTGCATAAAGTAAGTACTCCTATGACATGTTTCGCCGAATTCCTAGTTTTGAAACCTTTTCCTCTATAGCAGTCTTCGTATTCTTCAAAACCCCTCGTTGGTAGCGAACAGAAATCAGTCTTCTTCTTACTATAACAGCACTGTACAGTGTCCCGGAAACCACTTTAATAATCATGACATGGCTGAAAAGATCGTTAGAGAGCAGTGAATCTTGAATTAGTCTTGAAGACAGAATTTGGGTGCAGGAATTGCTCAGAACTGAACATTGAAACACAGAAGGTCGCAGCAACAGGGAACATGCTCTGTGTTAGTTGTTAGGTCCTGGTCACCGAAGGATTTTATCTTGGTATTATTTACTTACTTATATGGCATTACGGTGCCAGTTAGTGCGGTCTTTGGCCAACAGGTCCTAGTTAACCACTCCAAGTCATTGAAGGTCATTCAAATCGAGTTCTTCCTCTATTGTGTTATTGCTCAGAGCAGGAATCGAAGACTCTTCAAGCCGTAATATATTGCTGAAAATGGAGAAAAAACAACGAAATTCAGTGCGATGAAATGTCACTACTGTGACATTGTTACAGTAGTACTACTGCACATCTGTTTCAGACATTAGGTCTAAGAAACAGCGATTGGGAACTGCAGAGTCGAGGTAGACAAATGCTCTAACTACCTCAAAGTTTTATCTGCCTATTGTGCTGTTCAGCCCGACCGATAGATGTTGTGCCTCCCTTCTTGTTGGCTGCAGTTTGCTGTGCCTCCGGTGTTAAAGTGGTCACACGACCGGGCTTATCAGCTTTTATAAATCCTTTTTTGACATGAAATGAAAAGTAATGAGTTTGGCAGGGATGCCGAAACAGGATATGGCTCTGTCTAACTTATCTTTCAAAATGATTTCATAAGCGCCCTTAAAATTGATTAAGAGGTGATGTGTGTCGATTTGCACTTCTTGAGTTTTATCTAATATTTGTCGTAGTGTGAATATTTAAGCTGTTATGGACTTCCCCGGCCTAAAATCACACTGAGAGGCGTCAATCAGAACGTTGGTAAACGGTTTCAGGGGTTCACACAATGCGACGGAAAAGATCTTGTAAACAATGCCTAGAGGACTGATGATTCTTTAGTTGACGAAAGTTATTTGTTTTTTTTTGTTAAACTATGTTGAGGTTCCTTCATCAGGTATACTTTCTTCCGACAGAACCGTGGAAATGGGTATATGCTCTGAAAGATAAAAGGCATATCTTGCTCTTCCCGCTCGGCATGTAATCTGGACCGAACGGCAGGCTCGTTGAATGTTGCTATCCTTACTTCGTTTTGACTTTTAACAGTCTACAGAAGTCAGTGTTCTCAACATCAGCTATAATTCTACTTTTACATTTGCAGCATCGTCTCTACAGATTTGCTGTTGGGGTTTTGATGGTTTGACACGTTTATTTTACGCTTATACTTCTGTACGTTGTTCCTCGAATAGCACATCTTTCCTTTTTCATTGCTCATAGAACTCACGAGTCGCTCTCGTCATCCTATACCTGCCGTTTCATTGGAAAGTTGCGAGTAGTCGGATGAAGACCAGCCCCTCTACTGTGGCACTTCTGACGCCTTCTTAGCATCGTACTGACATTGACGAGAAGTTGCAATCGGCAAAGATCCTGGTGGCTCTTAGGGGTTGTTGGTAATAGAATCCGAAAGCATTGTAATTCAAAATCTTTACTTACATATTTACTTAACGTACTCCTGACCTGTAAAGGCCTCTGAGGCACAATTACTTTCTAGCAGCTTTCAGCTTGTTTAAATAACCCCAATGTGAAATTGGTGAACCTGTGCCTCAACTAACAAGCCTCTCCAGACTGCATTTGCTAACGCAAAGTGGGTTGAGGTCTCTACTGCGTTGTCTCGGTTAAGTCGTTACCGACCTTGATGGAACAGCGAGCGTTCTCAACTATCATTTTGCACACATTTGCTAATGATGCCAAAACTAGACATGGCTCTATATAGATCGTCTCTATAAATGCTGTCATATTCGGCCTTAAAATCGATGAAAAGATGGGGGTATCGATTTGGACTTCTTGAGTTTTTTCCAGGAGGATCGGCCGGAATGTGAAGATTTGGTCGATTGTGGACTTTCCTGGTCTGAAACCTGGGGAAGGGTCTCAGCTGTTCACATAATGTCGCAGATAAGATCTTGTGTCCGATGTTGAGCAGACTTATACCTCTATAGTTGGCGCAATTGAGTGGGTCTCCTTTTTTTGTGGATCGGAGTTGTTGAGAGATTTCGGTATACGCTTTCGGCGAAGATTCTGGCGGTCTCTTACAATTGCAGCTTTTCTATGTTATATCTTCTCACAGTAGTTCTTCTTTGTTGTGGAACTTGGGAAATCCGCATTTGCACCTTGGCTGCAACAATGTGGTGATCCAAGTCAGTGTTGGCTGCCTGGAACGTTCAAACATCCAGAATACTGGAGGCATGTCTTACGTGGGTAGGATCCCAGTATGATCAATTTAATTTAGCGTTTCATAGTCCGGAGACGGCGATGTCCTCTTGTGTATATTGAGATGAGGAAACCGTGTTCCTGTTATAGTGATATTTCGTCCCGCCGCAGAGTCAATAAGCCTAAGTACGTTGCCAGACGTAGTGTCGTGTAGCCTATGCTTACCAACTGTTTTACCAAAAGTAGAAATTTTGTTTGGTGGCGCCATCCTTGCCTTCCGTAGGGGCAGGGGCGCATGTTAGGCTTATTTTAGCGAATTTGATATAGCTTTGATGCGGATTGTCGTAAGACGCTCGCTCACGTGTCGGTAGCTCAAGACCCCAATATCAGCTTCTCTTTTTTGTTCATCATGCAAGACTCAGCGCCGTAGTTTCGCACCGGCAGGAATAAGGTTATGAAGAGTGGAGTATCTGCGTCTTGTAACTTAACGACAAGGGTAATAATTCACATTTATGTATGCTCCCTATAAAGTTGGAACAACCATGGAAGAGCACATTGCATCAACCCTGTTACCTATAATTTATAGTGTTTGGGTATCGCTAGTTGAGGAAACTGCATGCTGACTCCCACAATGTTGCTTTTTACCCTTGGTCATGCTAAGTTGTTGTAAGAGGCCATCTTTCTGATAGCGAATTTCGTTCCTCACAGTGAATGTGTGAAGTTTGTGGCACAATTTCTGTTTTGACTTTCCATTTTATCAAAGCATACTTTTTTTTACTACGAGTATAAGCAGTTGACGACTATTTGATAAGATCCACCCTGTTCTTTCCTCTCATCAAAAAGCGTTTTGTCAAAATCAACACTCGCAAAAGCTTCCAATAACCTTGTAGCACAAAATATTACACCGGCTTTTGATTTTTTGCGCTAGAATGAACAGTAATCCAATAAGGCATCTAAATCCACCACTCTCACGCATACATTCAACCTAACTCTCTCTTGAGAGGGGAATATTTGCATCCCACTGCATATGTGTTAGTGCGAACCTTCTCCTCTTTGTGCTTTTCTCCAATCTCTGCGCTTTTTCGGAGTTTCTTCACACATAAACCCTACACCACTCCAACCGTAGAGCATACGCATCCGAAAAACACAAACACACTACCAAAGCAGCAAAAAAAAAAACACGAAACACCGCGAACAGAAAAACACAGCAAAGAATAAAAAAAGCCCATCCATACATACAACACAATCTATATTGAGAAGTTTGTATAAACGTACGCTCGTACATAGAGCGAACAGAAAAAAAAACGGAAAAAAACAGAAAAAATACGAAAAACAGCACACAGCAGGCAAGGCAATGTTTTCGCTTTTGCTCTCACACAAAACACACAGCAGCAGCAGCAGCAAAAGCAGAAAATCCGAAATGTGGAATGGAAGACCTTCTCTTCTGCGTAGTTACCGAAAAACCGAAAAATTCATTATCCCATGAAGGAAAATCCAAAAGATTTGACAATTTGATGAGAAAAAATTCAACAATTGATCCAGCATTTATGCTGACACCAGTGTGAACAGAGTGAAATTTCAAAAATAACATTTCCAAAACCCAACAAAATAATAATAATAAGAGAAAAATATTGTAAAGTGTATATAAAGTGCGCGCCGCGCTTCCTCTCCACCTCGGTGTTTTGATGTTCACCCCCATCGGGATCGAAAGTTAAATCTTTTCCAAGTGAAACACACATACATATATGTACATAGATGTCAATTGCGCGAGTAATTATCGAAATCGCTATCGTCGTTAAATTCACTATCAAAAATCGCTTATTAAAAAAAAAAAAAATATATATACAAAATAAATAAAAGAAACGTATTATGGTTTGATGAATGTCAACGACGTCATCAGAGCGTTCTCTTCAGTGATTCTGTTTCTAAATTCATCCCTCAGCGGTACCAAGATTGGAGTCGCTTCCAAGTCTCCGCAGATCAAGTGAAATTATGGTAAATCGCGCTCAAGTTAGGCATAATTAGATGAGTGTCTCCGTGGCTTTTTTCGAGGACAAACTTGCAAAAACATAAACGGAAACCCAACACAAAAAAAAAAACAAACAAACAAACAACTCACTTAAGACATTGTGGCCGTCGTGAATTGAGAAAAGGGCCAGCGGAACAGCAGCCGAAGCAGGAGTACACGGGCGAGAGACTCGCCTTTTCTAAAACAGGTAAGTCAAGTTGGCTACGTGTTTATTGGCTTTTTGGCCCTTTCTTGCTTTTTTTTTGCCCTTTTTGCCATTTTTTTTCCGGATTTCGTTGCATTTTGAACCAAAGATACCTGAATGTTGAGTGGCGGCCTCCATTTTATCAATTTTGGGATAAAGTGTCATTGAATTTGATTTTCAATTTAAAAGTGAATACGTTGCGCCGCCCCGGACATTTATGCGTTTTATTTTCGACTTGATGGCCATGGCCGGCCGGGAGGATGATTTCGCCCATAACATGCACAACACAGCCACCCCTCAAGATCAGAACTCTCCCTTTTCACCGGTGTTTTCTTGAAACAGCTGAAGCTGAAGCATGTCATGCTGAATGAGAGAGGAGGTCCATCGGTGAGAAGCAGGCATGAATTTAACTTTACATATTTGCCTCAGCTTCAGCTTCATCCTCGTCCTTAGTGCATGGTTGAAATTCTCACTCCCTCGGGTTGTGTCGGTCGACGGTTCCGTTGTTCGGTTCGGTTCGATTCGGTGCTGCTGTTCACCCCTTTTTAACTTATTAGTAAACTTGACTATTGGATTGATAGAGAGAATCGAGGTGAATGCCAAGCTTGAATGCCGCCGCATGCACAAGAGCGATAAAGACAGAGAAAAAAGCACAAATTTTGGTTTCCTCCCTGTGCCGGTTTGTCTGTTCGGCTGTAGGTCTGTCTGTCGTACTTGTGTGTGTCAATCTCCCCTGGTGGTAGCTTTCGCTTTTCAATTGTGTGATTATGAAACGGGAAATGTGAGAGCGCGCGAGAAAGGAGATGACTGCCACTGGATTGCGATTGACTGCCTATATACCAATGCATTACACATAACAACAACACGATGGATGACAACATAGATAACGGTGTACGTGCTCGTTGAATATTTTGACGTCGGGCCGGTCGGTAAAAGGACAACAAAAATTGTGTTGGTGTGCGATGTATTCGTCTCGTGCTTGTACACTTGTGCGAGAATGAACGGCACGACAGTTTATTTCTACATCGCACTTTTTATTTCCATGGTCGATTTGGCTGATGTGCTTGTGTGCGGAGGTTGTGAAGGACTTTAGAAATATTCTAAGGGTAGTACAAGGTGTTAATGGAGGTAATGGGTGGCAATTACATTTTTATTTATTTTATTTAAAAAAAAATATGAAAGTTTGATTTTTCAATGTTCAAAACTTGAAACTACTAACAATTTTAGAGGCTGTTGATGAGTTCGGATCCGTGGGACTGGCATTTTCAGCCTAAACCGTCCTGAGTTTACCTACATATTGGGTTCTTCATCAGATGCGTAAAATTTTTCTAGTAGGGATTATCTGGACTCACGCATTTTTTGACATATGTCATATTTATCTGATGTTCCAGACTGCCTACCATTTTCATAGAAAGGTATGCGGCCTACCAATTAGGCATGGTAAAGTATGCGCTTCAAAAACGTTTACAAATCACAAATCACTGCCACAAAAATGCATGGTCATGGCATCGACGATGAAAGTTGAGGTTATACGATATTCGTGCAGGAACAGTTCGAAAAGTTGAAATTTTTTTCGGTCAAAAGTTTTTTTTTCTTACTTCGTACAGCACTCCATCCAATTTCGCCTATAGACTCGGATCATAAGGCCTATAATGTTCAATTGACGCAAACATTGTAAGCCTGCTGACCTTCAGTAGTGTCGTACCTTTACCAATTGGATATTAGAAATGCGTGATCAAAGAAATCAGAGTCATGTCTAGTTTAGTTTCTGCCAAACTCCTCAGATTGTGCAGAAAGACGGTGGAGAATTCTCGTTGTTCCGTAAAGTTAGCCTGTGACTCGAGGTACAATTTTGCAAAAGTCTGTAAAACTACGAATAAAGGCAAAAGCGAGTATATCATGTCAATAAGATGGGACGCACAGCATTGACGATTCGGACAGACTGTTAAAATAGCCAGCTCTAAGTTAAATGCAGTTAGGGATTTTATTTTCCTTGGCTTCGATATTCACTCTGAAAAGAAAGCTCCTCGGCCCGAAGTACTCATAGATGGCCGTGGCTCAAGTGGTAGTGTATTGGCTTCCCAATCGGACGGTTCAGGGTTCTGGCAACTCAAATCTCGTGAGATAACTGGTTGCCTAAATACAACATCAAATCAATTTACACTAATAATTTAGTGTCCACCCATGGAGTCTTTCTTTCTGTTTCAGTCCCATTTTCCGAAAAACTTAACACATGCTTTGGCATCATAAGTGTAGTCGTACCCACTTGAGTGTTGTTTTTTAAAAAAAAAAAAAGTTAAAGGTGACCTCATTTGCCTTAGAGTGCGTAATTCGAAAACTTTTTAAAAAAGACGGATAAGTGTGCGTTGTGAAAAATTGGAAGCGCGGTCTAAAGAGCAAGTTCTGATCAAACCCTTTTAGCAGTGGTTGTAAATAGAAATATGTGATGTCGGCAGAAGCTGAAACAGATCAATCTCTGGTAAGCTCTTTACTTCTGTTTTGAACAGGACAAAGTAGAAGAAGATTTCTGGCATTTTTTTTATTTTTTTTATTGATGGCACTCACTTAAAATCGGCACTGCAGCAATGGCAACAATCT
The DNA here is from genome assembly GCA_949129095.1 of Volucella bombylans. Taxonomy (NCBI): domain Eukaryota; kingdom Metazoa; phylum Arthropoda; class Insecta; order Diptera; family Syrphidae; genus Volucella; species Volucella bombylans. The sequence goes on from OX422144.1 coordinate 11,011,573, forward strand.
AAATGATGCTGACTACAAATTGTGTTGAGATCTTCTATTAAAGCTATTTGGTAAGAAAATGCTGTCCCGGTTCATATGTGGGGATAAATGGGATCTACCGCCATCGGTCTCTACTGTTATAGAACATTTTGACCGCTCTAAATCGCAGACAATCCCTGACGCAATCGATGTCATGAATATGGTGCACTATAAATGGGGTGGCAGTGAATTCTTTTAAAACTGTTTTTTTTTCTTTTTTTTTTTTGCTGTAGTACATTTTTTACGATGAAACAAAAAGCGGGAATTCACTTTTGTGTTAAACTTAAGTAGGTCCAACTAGCTCGATCTTTAGCTAGCTGTCTCCAGTTTCGCACGTTAAGTTCGTTGAGGTCCCTTCCACTTGCGTGCGCTACCTATGTCGCGGTCTTTCTCTATTGCGCTGTCCTCGGGGCCGGATTCGAAAAATTGTTGGACCGGAGCATTGCAATTGGTGTCAATCCGCTCTACGTGACGCAGCAACCCCATTCGTTGGACCTTCACTCTTCTGGTCGAATTCGTCGTTGTATCTCCTCTATTCAGCATATATGCAGACGGGACCGGAAATTACCCGAAGAGTAATGCAGCTAAGAATACCGTCATCCATTTTTGATAAAGTCCGTACCTCTGTGACATAGAGCAAGACTGGGATTATTACGTATAGGCTCACTTTTGTTGGGCGAGAGAGGGCTTTTTTAGTCAGTGTATGGGGATGAGTGTTTGCTTCGAAGCAAGGTATTTAAATGGTATTATCGATTTAAGAGTGAAGGGGTGTTACTTCCATTATGAAGGAGAATGTTGAATGCGTGGTGATAGCTCCGTCTTCTAATCCACAACCACGGTTAAAATGTTATCCCATAAACTGAGTACTAGTAACTGACAGTGCGCAATGCACGGCGTCTAGTTCTAGCTTTACGATAATATTTTGGCACATTCGTCGTTTTTGGTAACACGGCCATTGGCTAAAAATCTGTTTCTATGGTCAACAACTCACCATCCTCGTCCTCTGGCCCTAGGTGAATTTTTTCTATTCCCTAAGCTAAAGACATCCATGAAAGGAGAGCGTTTTGTTGAAGTGAAGGTTATTCAATTACAAGGGCGCTGCATAGCAATCCGGAAGAAGATTTCAATTCAACAATTAAATAAAACAACAACGGTGTGAGATATAAAATTGATTGTGGCTTTATTTTAAAGCTACGTTCATGCCATTATGTGTGGAATAGCACATCATTCAAATGGCCGCCTCGGCTTCGCTGGCAGTGTTCAAGCGGTCGGTCCAATTTTTGATGACTCGGTCCAATATGTGCGTCGTTATTCCGGCAATAGCCTGTCGAATGTTGGTCTCAAGCTCCTTCAAAGTGGTTGGCTTATTAACGCTTGCCGTGAGATGACCCAGTGGCCAAATTTCTCTTTTAAGACGGCATGTGGCGCCGTCTTGTTGGAACCACAGTTCGGATATATCGATGTTGTCGAGTTCTGACCACAGAAAGCCGGTTAACATCGCTCTATACCTGAGACCATTGACGGTAACGGTGTCTCCTTTTTCATTTCAAAAGAAATAAGGTGCATCAAACAGTCAATCTTTGTGGATGCATTGCTGCTTGGCCGAACACTATTGACATAGCCGCTGAGCCAAATATGGGCCTCGTTCGAAAAGATGAATTTTCGGCCGGATCTCCGACCAACATTTGCAGCGGCTAATTAGCGAACTCACGGCGTTATCTATAGTCATCTGGCTTCAATACGGATGTAGGCCCAAATCCAACAGCAAAATAAACCGGATTGATTCTCTGGCGATGCAGAATTCAGTTGATGGGCGCCGAATCGACATTTCTCGGTCTTCTTCGATACTGGCCGCTATGTCGGCTATGTTTTCTTCATTTCGCACCAATCTCTGTTTTGTTGGTGGCGTAAGATCCAAACGCTAAAACTTTTCCACGGTGCCACGAATTGCCAACACACTGATGCCATGGACGACCGACCTCACTACGAAATTCACGTTGCGTACTTACAAATGAGCCGGAATTTCGATAATATTTTTTAATAATTTCCGCACGTTCGGTAAGCGTAAAACGATGCATTATGAAATGGCAAACCTTTGACAGTTTCTGAAACATACCAATTGGAAAACCTATCATTGCTTTCGGGTCACCCTGTATTTTACTATTCAAAAATTTTCTATCACTGATTAGTGAAATCACAGAGAGAACTCTGGTTCAGTTGAGAGGCTGTGCCGCATTCTGTGGACTAAAAGTAGATTTGATTTTAACTGAGGACCGACCTTACGAGGGCTAACCAACCAACCATTACCTATAACCTTCAGTGCTGAGGATCTAGAAATAATCGTAGATTCAAAATTCGACTGGTATAGAAAACCGAACAAGAAAAACAAATATTGTCCAAAGGTGAAGATTTCATCCCGAAGTAGTCCTTTGGTGTACACCGCCTCGGACCGCTAAATCCTCACCCATGGATCATTAACACAATTACATTATAATTCATAGAACAGCCGCAATAGAAACAAAACTTCGACCGAAGCTCTAACCGTGCTCCAACATCTTCAAACGAAATCGTTTCGTTTCCACTGAACTGAGTGCCTAAAAATCGAATCTTCTTTCAGATATGTCTTATGCCTCTCAAGCGGAAGCACTAGAAAAAAAGAAGACATGTCTACTTCCGACCTTAGCACAAATAGCGAATCTCTATTTCGGTAGATTTGAGTAATAAAATATTTAATATTTTATTTCGTGCAATTCCGGGCTTTAACTGATAGATACTCACTAATGACTATTTGAATTATTGATTTGGGGAATTTCCAGTTGGAAATACGAAGTTTTTGGTTACAAATATGGCTCTAACTCAAATTATGACTTATGACGCTTATGTCCTTTTGCTTAGGACGGCAGTATACATATTCAAATACCACCTCTTTCAAGCTTGTTGAGCAATTAAAGAAGGAAACTACCCATCTGGATTGCCGATCATTGTAACAGAAAAAAAAAGAAATTTCAAAGGTGACGAGCTAACATAGCGAAGCTCCGTCATTGAACTGTTGCAGAGCACGTTGATTCTTATGTCAATGGGAATTGTCAAGTGCAAAATCTTTCAGCACTTCATTAATTCTCGTAAGAGTTGACTATAACAGAAATATTTAATAGAACCCGCATAGAATCTTAACCATTAGCAAGGTTCATTGGCCGTCTTTGGAATTTTGAACGTCCGATTCCTGTATTATTGCACAATAATGTCTTGCTAATCCAAATCAATTTTTGCAAGGCGGTATTCGGACTAACATATACAGTCCGTATGAGTAAAAACACAATTTTTGAGAACTTTCGATGTCAACATCAAAGGAACGCATCTTCTTTGATTTACCAATAAAAAAGGAAGACCTCATAAGGGTCTTTTCCAACAGGAGCTTCCACTATAGGCCGCTTTTCATCAGCCGTGAAAAAGTTCTCCTCGAATTCAGTTGCGACTTCTAAATCTGCAAAATTTTTGGATGTCGGATGCCACACCGTTTTCCGAAGCTCACAATTCGCCCTCAGTCTTTGAAAATGGTTTACTGTAAAAGCCATATGCGCATTTGTGTTGTATGAATTTTTTTTCTCGAATTCTGATTACAGAGTACAAAAAAATTGGGGTGGATTCGGATTGTAGGGCACACAATGAAAACAAAATTGCGATTCGGATTAGCACGATATTCGGACTAAAGGTGGTTCGGATTAGCGAGACATTGCTGTACATTAATTTAGTTTTTTTCTTTGTAAGATTTCCCCGAATCCACCAGCGCCATACACGACTTTTGTTGCGAACGAGACCTATAAAAGGATCTCAAGAAAGAATGATTCTCAAACTTGTTGATCTGCTTTTTTATTTTTTAGAAATCCTTCTTTTGTGTTGTTCTTCTATTCTCACACCGAATTTATTTTCAAAGTACGTACAGGGCAAAGCACGGCCTTTTCATCTTAATTTACAGTCCTCCCTTTTCATCGTTTTCACGATACATACGAGTTTCAATTTTCTACTCGTAGCCGTCGTACTAAAACTCGCATTTTTTAATTTAAACTTAAGTTGTTCAGGCTACAGAGCGAACAGTCGATCTATAGTTGAATATTTGTTCTTGTTAGCAGAAAAAAGCACTTTACTAACTTATAACGGTTTAGAGCATATTTCTCTCAACCTTTCAATGCTACTCGTACATGCTTCGGCGCCGGTTGTTGCGTTTACTAAGTTTACGGACCTTAAAACCATTCAACAAGCCGAGAGTCTGTCAAATTTCATTTTTCCTTTGTCCTCTTTTTCTTCGGTTTCTATTGCTCGGAGCAGATTTTCCGATAAACGTTTTTGTTAACGGCAATACCCGCTGATGCGTTTAGCTTTAAATTATTCAACTACCGAATTTTTAAAACACGTACTTCTAATAAGATCACACTTTGATATACCTGCCGATGCGTATGCCAAAGCCAAACGGTAAGGTAGTAGTAAGTTTAATCAGCACTTTTCTACCGCAAAGTACTCCTGAAATTGCGCACTATTTTAGCCACGCTACACTAACTACATGTTTGACATTTTTAACGCAGCTTCCCTGATAGTTTCAAACAGAGCGTAAGGATGCAAATTCTCCGCAATTCGGCAAAATAACTCCTTAATAGATGTCAAGGGTTGAGTTTGAGGGTTCGGAAAAGCGCCAATGTATCGCTGTTTCAAACGGCCGTATCAAATCACTTAGTGCTGCCTTAAGGCCTGTCTCATCGTCAATTATGATAGCGCTGTCTTTCTTCGGCGAATAAATGTGTTCTTTCAGTAGAAAAACTTGCGCAACATTGAAAAGCAATAAAGTTTGAACACTTTAAACATGCTTATAAAAGTCAGCGTTTGAGATCTTAACACCGCTCAGAACGCTCTCGGAACCAATTCAACAAAGACGATGTGGGATCCCTGTATTTCTCTATAGCCGTTTTAATCTGCTTCCCATAAAGTCTAATTGCCTATTCGATTATAAAACGCTGTCGTTTGTCTCTCGATTTCGAATGCTCTCTAATTCGAAAATTTTCATTTATAGTGTTCTTGCAGAGGTAAGAGATATTTTTGTTCCGGAACAACTACAATATATCACCTGCTTCAGTGTAGTTTTCCGTTAGTCTTATGAGCTTAAGCCAAATTTTTACTTCACTGATTGATTAAACTGATCCATAACAGCTGTCTGAACCAAATATGTGGTCATATTTGTGCATATATAGTCGTTCGCATAGACAAATCTTTTGAAATAATTTAACATTTCATTTATATCTAGAGTGTAAAGTAGAGAGAAAATTGAGAATCCTGTGGAAGCTGTCTCTATAGGATCTTCTGTGGTCGTCTCCGATCCATATTTACAGGGGACGTGCTTCGAAATACTCCTTCGAATTTATTCAGAGCGTAAAGTAGAGGGACAAAATCAGAACCCTGTGGAATGTCCTACAATTCTGTTGTTTCTACACCAGTCGTCTCCTATACATATTTACAGGGGACGTGCTTCGAAATACTCCTTCGAATTTATTCAGAGCGTAAAGTAGAAGGACAAAATCAGAACCCTGTGGAATGTCCTACAATTCTGTTGTTTCTACACCAGTCGTCTCCTATACATATTTACAGGGGACTTACTTCGAAATACTCCTTCGAATTTATTCAGAGCGTAAAGTAGAGGGACAAAATCAGAACCCTGTGGGATGTCCTACAATTATGTTGTTTCTACGCCAGTTGTCTCCTATCGATATTTCCAGGGGACGTGCTTCGAAATACTCCTTCGAATTTATTCAGAGCGTAAAGTAGAGGGACAAAATCAGAACCCTGTGGAATGTCCTACAATTCTGTTGTTTCTACACCAGTCGTCTCCTATACATATTTACAGGGGACTTACTTCGAAATACTCCTTCGAATTTATTCAGAGCGTAAAGTAGAGGGACAAACTCAGAACCCTGTGGAAGGTCCTACAATTCTGTTGTTTCTACGCCAGTTGTCTCCTATCCATTTTCACAGGGAACGTGCTTCGAAATACTCCTTCGAATTTGCCCAGAGCGTAAAGTAGGGGGACAAACTCAGTACCCTGTAGAATCTTTTACAATTCTGTTGTTTCCTCTTCATATTTAAAGAAGAAATTCCGTCGAATTTATGTAAGTGTTTTTTCGGCACGAAATCAATAGACTGTCTAGCGCAAGTAAACCTTCAACTTTAGATGTTGGTTCAATTTCGTGAAGGTTCTCCTCTGTCACTCATATGTGACTCCTTAGCGCGAAAACTTTTACCATCAAATGGTGATTCTTATCTTGAAATACAAGTATCTGTGATGGAAACACGTAGTTTCTTTAATTAAACCAGCCCTTTGCGCGCGCTTTTAATATTTGATAATTTGACATTCTGCAAAAGGGGTGACTACATCCATAGACACGAACATATGCTTGCACATACCTACTACAAGTTCATATTCCTTTTATTTTTTTATTTTTTGTTATAATTGAATAATTAGAAAGGTTGAATCGCAAAATTATCGATTTTCCACTCCCAAAAAAGGGGTAGAACCCATTCACAATAAATACCCTGTGCACAGTAGCACGCACACTCTAACGACGAATAGTAACATCAATAACCATATGCTAAGCAACTAAGTAACGGAATGCATCTAGTTACGTACATACTCGTACATCATACAAAGCTCTCATTTCTGAATTGAATTTCGTCGGTATCGGTTAAGGTACCTTTCCCGCACTCGTACTCGAACTCATACCTCAACTTATACTCGCTATACCGCTATACACAGCCCACAACAAAAAAGAAAAAAAAAAAACGTAGTTGAAACGAAGCATAATAAACAAAACAATCTAATACACACTGTCTCTCCCAGCGTTTTTCTATTTTGATTACGAAGATCATTGCGAAAACAAAATCAAAAATAATTCAATTGAAAGAGAAATCCCTTCATCTTACCCCTCGTATCGGTTGGATGCTCGTAACCGGCAATCCAACAACCCAATAGTCGAACAAGACAACCCACACCCCTCGCAAAATCTTCCATACAACAGCAGAATCTTCCAAGAAACTCAACTCAACCCGAAACTCATACGACGGAGCATAGAAAAGCATAAGTAGCATACACAAAAAAAAAAACGAAAATAATGAAAACGTCAAGCTAAGGAAGGAATAAAAACAACAAACGAAACGAAGAAGAAGAAGCAAAAAAGCAAAAAAACAGAAAAACACCAACAAGCTTGACATTGAACTTGAGACGCCATTTTTGTGTGTCACTATAATAATTCACTCGACGGATACATAAAATCGGCCAAAACAAATCCAGGAAAAGTTTCCTAGTGCACGAGGACGTAGAGATGTGGTTTTCGTTTCGGAAGCAGGCACGAGGGTGAGGCAATGCCAGCAAAACAGAAAAATTAACCAAAAGAGACAACGATAGGGAGTGAGCAAAAGAGTGAACGATAGACCGTTAGATAGTTGAGCGAGAGAGCCAGCATACAAGAGGACTATCATATGACTATGAGCATAGTAGCTCCAGTTTGTACTCATAGATACAATATCTATCAGAATACTTTAGTGTTTGGTGTCGTTCCGGGGTTTTCTTTTTCATAAATTTCATTATATTGTAGATACGAATACGAAAACGAAAACGAAAACGAATATGGAGACGGATACTTATACCGATGCGAAGAATACTCGTATGAGGCGAGTGTAGTAAGTTCAAGTTTGCCTCTCCTCTCCAGTATCGCACACTTTGGTTTATAATATAGTTGGATATAATTGGATCTAGGCAGTCGGATTCCCCTTTTGTTATGGTGGAATGTCTTTAAACACTTGCCACTTCGGCCCCCAGCTCTGCCTGAAGTTCTCTCGCGTTTTGGCGCTTTACTCTGGTGCTGGGTGCTTCACAGTACGTCGACATTGTACTTTTCATAGTCGTAGTCGTACGTAGGAGAGTTTTGCCTGGTAGTCGCTCGACAGATTGTGTTTGGCTTTGAAAAGTTTGCAGTCTACAGACTTCAGCACGTTGACCGTGAATACTGATAAGTCAGGTCCTTGCCAGCCTGCCATACAATTATTGTGGTCTATGGAGGTGGTTTATTTATTAATTGCTACATATGTAGCTGTATGCACTGCACTGTTGGATGTGATGCTCCTTGTTGTAGCCTGTGCTGTGTTCTCGTCTAACTGAACTTGACATGATGAACCTATAAGCTCGAGTTATGAAGACGAAGAAAATGGCATCAATAGTAACATCATGTCGGGAATGACTAGGCCTCAGAAGGAGAACATTGATTGATTCAATGGTGGTTCAGCTTGACAGATACCTTATACTCGTACTTCCACGTATTTGAAGTTCAGTTCATTAAGGATCTTTAGGACTATTCATATTCAAGAGTAAAAGAGTTGGTGACGGCTGAATCTTTATTTGGTCAGGAGCACCTTTTACATATATCCCTGTAGAGGACAGAGGACAGTAGAGGTGTACTTGAAATGGGCTTTCAGTCTTTTAACTCAGTACTGAGAATATTGTCTTTATGAAATGAAGGAAGCAGGCTGATCTGATTTATTTATATGCTAGTGCTGAAAGGCATCACCATCCGTTTCTTCAACGAAGCTTTGTACATGGATGTTAGAGTATACCTAATAACTAACTTGAGATATGGCAGCACTGTGTTATATTGTAGAGAGCTACCCTAGTAAGAGGGCAACACTGTTTTGTTGTATTTGGGGGTTCCCCTAGTAAGAAGGCAACATTGTTTTGTGTTTTAGGGAATTCCCCTAGTAAGAAGAAAAACACTGTTAGACATATCTGTATGCTCAATGAGTCAGTTGATTCGGAGCCGTCGTGGAATGCGCCACAGATTTGTGACAGTGATTTTAAATTTTCTATCATCAGAAGTGGGATAGAACTTCTTAACCTACGAAATAAAAAGAAGATAATTCTATTCGATTGGATACGATATTGTGTTTGAGTGGAAATAATTTTTTTTTATATTTGTTTGTGTGTGCGCGCGACCAACTATTGCAACAATTGAACAAAATATAAAAATAAAACATAAGAGAAATAATCGCATAGTGTATGACTGTATGAGTATCTTTGTGTATTTGTGTATGTGCCTTTGAACTCGAATCCTGGTCCTGGATTCTTCTTACTCTTCCAAACCAAAACATGGCGAGCGATGGAAAGAAAAGTCTTGCTGATGAAGTAGGCTCTGATGGAGCGATTGGCGGACAACATTTAAATGAGGCGGTGACCGGAGAGCAGTTAGATGATACTCGCTCCGCACAAAATAACGCAGGTGACAATTTTGTAATTACTCTAGATGCTATAAATGAAATTTTACGTACTACACAACAACGTGAAGTTAATGGTTCAGTTGGTTTCCCTTGTTTTGACCCTGACCACTCACGAGTTGATGTTCGCCGATGGTGTGCTGATGTGGATCTAAGGGTACAACGAGATCAATTGAAAAATTTTGACATTATTCCAAGAGTACAGGCTTCATTGTTGGGAAGAGCAAAATCTTGGTATGAAAAGTATGGGTACCAGCACTATGGGTGGACCGACTTACGCGCTTCATTGGTTCATACGTTTTCGAGCGGTGCCGATATCGTAGATCAGCTGCGAACAGTTGTAAATGTCGAAAGTAACGAGTTTGCCACATACAGCGAATTTGTCATAGAAAAGGTTTCCCAAATAAATCGGTTACCATTTGATATACCAGAAGATAAAATTGTCAGAATCGTTGTTGGTTGCATTTCCCAGATAAGTTTAAGAAATTCTCTAACATTCGTCATGCCATCTTCTGTTCAAAGTTTAACTGATCATTTATCCTCTATTAGAGAGAGCCCACATCGTCGACATAATGTCAAAGATTTACGGGGCATTAAACCTTCAATTGTACGTAAAAACAATGATACCGATTTTGTACATAAACGTCCTCGAATGGATGAAGAACGACGTTGTTTTGATTGCGGAAAAGTAGGGCATATTAGAGCCAAATGTCCTCAGAAGATATCTCGGGAGAACAAAATCGAATCTCAACCCGTGAAAATAAAATCACTTAATAATACAGATAAAAACCAAAAGTGTTCATTCTGTGGAAAAATTGGTCATGAAGAAAGTGCTTGTTGGGCTAAGCAGCGAGCTGATCGCAAAACAGTTAATGTTTGTCGCAAAGCAGTTAACATCGAAATGACGACTCCAATCATAATTAAGCGTCAAATATATCACTGTTTGCTTGACACAGGTTCTGATTGCTCATTAATCAGGTCAGATATTGCCAATAAAATATCTTCAAAGAAAACAACATCATTCCTTTACATACAAGGCATAGGTAAAGATCCTATTATGTTATCAGAACAAATGGATCTGTTAGTTGAATTTGAGGAAGCCAACGTTGAAATTACTTTTCATATTATTGATGAGAAATACCTAAAGAATGAAATGATTATTGGTAGGGATGTATTGAAGGACCCATCTTTGATGATTATGGTAAGCAGACATGGATCAACATTGCGGCAAACGGAATCTGCTGTCTGCTTGACTACTCAGGTCGATACCGTACCCGAAATATCGCTCTTAAACCAACAAAATTTACAAACCATTCTAGACAAATATTCAAAAAACATTATTACTGGATTTCCAACAGCAAAAGTTAAGACTGGATCTCTTTCCATTCGCTTACTGAAAGATGCTGCGGTTCACTATCAAGCATACCAAATGTCTAAAAGCGAACGGGATATAACTTCTCAAATAATTAAGGATCTAAAGGCTTGCAATATTATAAGGGATAGTCAGTCTCCATTCGCCAGCCCGGTGTTGCTCGTAAAAAAGAAAAATGGAGAAAATAGGCTTTGTGTTGATTTTAGGGCTCTAAATAAACTTACTATTAGAGATCGATACCCCTTGCCTAGAATCCAAGACCAGCTAGATAGATTAAAAGGTAATAGATACTTTACTTCTTTAGATATGGCCTCAGGTTTTCATCAAATTCCTATCGCTGACGAATCGATAGAGAAAACTGCCTTTATTACACCGGATGGGCATTTTGAATATTTGCGTATGCCTTTCGGGCTTACTAATGCTCCAGCAGTTTTTCAAAGAGCAATCAATACAGCATTGGGAGATCTTAAGAATACGGTTGCAATGGTCTACCTTTACGACGTTCTCATTCCATCAAGAACTGTCGAAGAAGGGCTTAAAAATCTGGATGTTGTGTTAGAGGCACTTGCATCTAGTGGATTCTCCCTCAACATAGAAAAATGTAAGTTTTTGCGGACCAAAATCGAATATTTGGGACGAGAAATTACTTTTGAAGGTATAAGACCAAGCAACAGAAAGATTGATGCTTTAGTAAAGGCACCAACGCCGACTAATGTTAAACAAATACGTCAGTTCATGGGATTAGCTAACTATTTTAGAAAATATGTTCCCGAGTTCGCAGCAAAAACGAGCTGCATAACTGCGCTCACTAAAGTCAATGCTAAATTTGACTGGAATGACGAATGTGAAACAGCTAGGCAATATATTCTACGACAGCTTACATCTCGACCCTTATTAATTATATTTGACCACCAACTCCCAACTGAGCTACACACTGACGCTAGCTCCATTGGATACGGCGCAGTACTTTTTCAGCGTATTGAAGGCCAACTGCATGTAGTAGCATACTATAGTCAGGCTACAAAGACGTATGAAGCCAAATACCATAGCTATGAGCTAGAGACTCTTGCCGTAGTAAACGCGATCAAACATTTTCGTACTTACCTTTTGGGTATCCACTTTGTCTTGGTCACAGATTGCAATGCTCTGAAGGCGACGAAGCAGAAAAAAGATTTGCTACCTCGTATCGCTAGATGGTGGGTATACCTGCAAGACTTTGATTTCGATATCACGTATAGAAAAGGGAAAACTATGGTACATGCTGATTATCTTAGTCGTAACATACCTCAAAATAATTGCTATAACTTGAATAGTCTATCTGATACTTGGCTTCACATTGAACAAAGGCAGGACGCTATTACCAGGGAAATAAAAGACAAACTCAAAGTAGGTGATACAGAAACCAACTCAAAATATATGATTCAAAAAGGGTTATTGTATCGAAAGTTGCAGAGTTGTAATAAACTGTTTGTACCTCAAAGCTGTCGGCTATCATTAATACGAAGATTTCACGAGGACAACTGCCACATAGGGTGGGAAAAGACACTTGATAAGATGAGAGAGCATTTCTGGATGCCATCTATGACACAAAATATAAGAAAGTTTGTCAACTCATGTTTAATTTGCTTAGTTGCAAAAAGACCAAGCAGAAAAAAGCAAATGGAATTGCATCCAATTGAAAAAAAGCCAATACCATTTCATACGGTTCACATGGACTATATGGGACCATTCCATGAACGAAATAAGGACGATCATCGACATATCTTCATTATAGTGGATGCATTCACTAAGTTCGTGTTACTTTTACCATGCAAGACTTTACAGACTACGGAAACCGTAAAACACTTTCATAATTATGTGATGTTGTTTGGTGCTCCATCTAAAATCGTAAGTGACAGAGGTTCAAACTTTACAAGCGAAGAGTTTCAAAAGCTTTGTGTTTCTCTTGGCACGGAGCAACACCTTATCGCACCAGGAGCTTGTAGAGTAAATGGACAGGTTGAAAGGTTTGTCGATACAGTTGCTAATTTATTACGCACCAATTTGGATACTAACCTGGAATGGACCACTTATGTAAGCCGCGTGCAGTTAGCACTTAACACAACTGCGAATAAGACAACGGGACTATCGCCATTGAAGGTACTAATGGGAATCAGCGGACGTACTCCTGAAATTGGGGCTCTTTTGTCTCAACTGAATATAGAGCCGGAATATGAAGATTTAGCAGCGATTCGAGAACTAGCTGAAGAAAGACTCCAAGAAAATAGTAGGCGCATGAAAGTAAGATTTGATAAAGGCAAATCCAAACCCAGCAAATTGGAGATTGGCGACAAAGTTGTTTACCGTAGTAATCAAATCCGCAAATCGAAATTGGACGTTCACTATAAGGGACCATACGAAGTAGTTGGTGTTCTTCCAAATGACCGGTACAAACTAAAGAAGGACAGTTCCAGAATAGTTGTGGTAGCCGCTGGAGAAGTAATACGGCCGATTAGTATTAAAGGAGATGGACCCGAAGTAAAAGGTATATTTTTATAGTCTCTTGATTGTTATCATTATACTGTTATCAGATACTATAATGTTCTTTTATATCATTAATTAATTGAACAAGCTTAATATTGCCTCTGAGTCATGATATTTGAAGAAAATCTAGTAATTAAATTATGGACAAGCAGAAGAATGCCTCTGAGCCATATGAAAATCAAACTGTAATAAATTTGTTGGTATGTGTTAAAGAGTTCATAGATCCGAGCCTCTGAGTTGGTTTTCTGAAACTTTTGTTTTACACGTGGTTAATGTAGACAAGCTAAGCTTCAGACGGCCTCTGAGCTATGTTCTCCATGTTGTGGTTTATGAAGACTAAACAAGCAAGGTCCCTTTGAACAGTTTAACTTTTTTGTGTCCGATATGTTTGATATTTGGCTATGGACAAGCATAAAATATTGCCTCTGAGCTATACCATGTAGATCTAGAAATATCATAAGTGACGTATTTTGCCTCGCTATTGTTATATAATACAAGATGTGTTGATGTTTTTGTTTTGACAAATGTTTATTAACATTACAGAAGTTGCTGTAAGGTCGGATTGTGATGAATTGGCGAGTGAAGATTTTACATGTTTAAAATGACCATATTGCGGATAATTGCGAATGAAGGTTTTTTTTTATAAAAAAAAAAAAAAATAATAATAATAAATTTTTGAATTCAGAATGAGTATTAATTTAAACAGGATGTTTTATTTCATCGAGAACGATGAATATTGTAGGATGGCCGTGTTAGAGTATACCTAATAACTAACTTGAGATATGGCAGCACTGTGTTATATTGTAGAGAGCTACCCTAGTAAGAGGGCAACACTGTTTTGTTGTATTTGGGGGTTCCCCTAGTAAGAAGGCAACATTGTTTTGTGTTTTAGGGAATTCCCTAGTAAGAAGAAAAACACTGTTAGACATATCTGTATGCTCAATGAGTCAGTTGATTCGGAGCCGTCGTGGAATGCGCCACAGATTTGTGACAGTGATTTTAAATTTTCTATCATATATTGGATTAGACGTGGTAGACAAAATTAAAAAGAGTGTTGGAGACAGAACGGAGCCCTGGGGCACACCAGCATTGTTTTTGTGAATATCAGATAGGTCTCCTTTATAGCACTTCAGGTCTCCGTTTGATTGTACGCGGTCAGTTAAGGGATCTAAAATTTCACATGCAGTCCCGGAAATCACTTGGTCGTTAAATGAGTCGTCAATAATAACAGCATTCGTAACCAAAATCTTCGGGTATTTCGTAACTATATATTTTACACAGCCGAGGAGTTGTCCCGACCTAGAGACTAAAATACCCTTTGTGGCACCCTTTTGGCATATGGGGCCGGCGAATTGATTGTCAGTAGGTTATGAGTGCCACCGTTGACCGAATTTGAGTTGGTTGCAGGACAATCGGTAGTCCATACCAGGACTTAAATGACGTTGTCGTGGCAGCTGAGAGACCCCCGGACTTAAACGGCCGTACCTGTTTATCTAAGTTAATCTTACGGATGCTGTCTGTTTAGTTAGTCTTAGTATTATTTTTCATCTCGAGGAACAGGACTGTCAAACGACGTCTATTGACCTATTTGACGACACTTTGTACTTCGATCGAGAAATATACATACTCGTACTTCTAAGTATCCAAGTGGCAACACTGCTTTTCATGTATCTTATCGCACGTATGTTATTTTTCGCTTTAAAAAATTCGAGTTTCATTTTCGTTATCATGCAAACAAATTTCGCCACAAGTGCAGTTTTGTTGTTGTTGATTTATTGTGTGCTTATCAAGCTCAAATTAGGTCTGTTTGAAGAATGTGCCCTTATCTGACTAATAATGACTTCGTCATCGTTAGTTTGAAATAGAGTTACGAGTATATTGCCTTTCAAGGCCACTGTGTCTCATTACCAAGCTATCATATTACTTAAGCTGAGATTAAGACACGTACAGATTCTACAGCTTTGCGTCAGTGGCCGAATAATTGTTTCTCAGATAACCTATCCTACATGCTTAGAATAGCTGACTATTGTTAGAGTAAGAAGCTAAAAGGTAAACGATTGTATTTACATAGCTGCTAAAAATATCTTCCATGAAAAGAGCTATTATAGTTTTAGCACACGCACATCTATTTTATGTAGACGTTCTGATGTCTGTTATCTTAGTTGTTGTCGCATTACTTAAAGATCACTCCAGGGACTATGAACGGATTGTTAATGCTGTACGAGTACACTTAGAACGTAGAGAGCGATCTAAGATACGAGTACATATTGCGTTTATCACTGGATCAGAAAAGCATCGGGATGCGTGCCAAGGCAGTATTGTGACAAAGGAATTGCGCCCCAGATTTATCTTCTTCGTTCATGCTGTTGCAGAAATTGTGAGGTATACTTACTGGGTGCGCATGGCCTCAATGGCAATGTGTCACGTGATAATGTTTGCGAGCTTGGAGATATATCTTCTCTCGAGTATGGGCAATATTATCTTGATGTCTCAGAATTTCTTCGCTGATTCCACTTACGTCAGTCCTCGGAGAGCGGTTGGGGAAAAATATTGGTGACTTGACCTGGTTTCATTTCAACAGTAACGTAGTCCATGTGTCCCGGAATCTAACTTAATGTGATCTTGTTCTGCTTAGCCAGATCGTTGAGATATGCGCGACAGTCTCTAACCACTCTCGTATTTATGAACATCGCAGTTAGGGATCTGATCGCTGCTTGACTGTCTGTATAGTAAAATATTCGACACAGGTATGGATTTCAGCCTGAGCCAAGCAGCAGCCTAATGATTAGCTGAGGCTTCCTCTTGAACAGCGGCATAACATGTGTGTAGATTGAAGGATTCGTACATGATGATGTGCTTAGAGAACACCCTTGTCTTAAAGCTTTCAGCTGTCTTAGAGTCGTCTGTGATGATGGAGATAGACTTGGCATTATCTCTATTCGTTCCTTTCTGAAATCAGGTAATTGAAGTCAACTTTAGTTAAATAAAGTTCAGTTGATTGAGAAAGACCGCGATGCAGCGTGATTAGTCTGGCATGTCCTACATTCAGGTTTTTCTGAGCGTATTTCCCCCTGAGGGCAGGCTTAATTGCATGGAGGTATAGGTAGCGCATGGAGCAAAGTTTGTGGAGTCGCCGTTTGGTTTTCATGGTGATGGTATAGACACATGCATGACCTTTTGTTGTACACTCCACGTTGTACGAGTAAAGACAACTAGAGTTCTTTTATTTCGATTTTATTTGCCCGCGCTGTGTGCAAACATTTTAAGGATACGCAAGAGCACGTGCTGATTATGAAAAAAGGCACTTTCTCAGCCTGTCCAGGACGAGGCAAAAAGGCTTGGTATTCCTCGAGAAACTCCGAGAAGTGCCATTTATCTTGGATGGAATGATACGGAAAATCGGTGTTCATTGAATTTCGCTTCTTTCAAATATAATACAAGAAAGTATACATTGATTAGGAATGAAACCTTTACTTCAAGTTTCGCTGAGTTTTATGCTCTCAAACAGCATATCACACTGGTTAAATTTGTCGGCTAACACCTCAGAAATCTGAGTTAAATTCTCAGACAATTCACCTAAAATTGAAAAATTAAGTGGTAAACCACCGGGAGTGAAAATGCCGTTAATAGTCGGACAAAAACTATCTGTGCACCCCCGAAACTAAGACCGGAACGATCAAAGAATACTAAAGAAATGAGAGCTCGGGTTAAAAATCAACTATTAAGCCTAGCAAACTTATGCAATCTTTAACATGGTAGCATAAGGCTGTTAATAAGCAAAATTGCTGCATTTGATGATGTTCCAAGAGCAACCATGATGTGACCCTTCGATGTGGTTTTTGTGCCGAAGGACTAATATATTGCCTCGCTAACACATTTCAAGAAGATGTTTCAGGTCCTCTGAGGCCACCTAAAGCGATCTTCTTCCAATCTCTAAAAGTTCGCTTTTATCTTCTCCTTCAAAACAAGCAAACGGGACCAAAAATCGCTCAAAGAACCTTGCGCTCATAACAACTAGAATATCTTTATTCGCCTTCGATAACGATCATATATCAATAGTAGGATATTTAGGGTCTATATAGAGATAGATAGATATAGAGTATTCTTAAGGATTCTTGACAGTAAAAACTCAATTGCCTTCTTAGGCCAAAGAAGCATCGGTCGGCATGTGTTAGTCTTCGTTTTATTTTTCTGATGATGTATCATTATTAGAAGGTAGATAAAATTTCTAACTACCTCCCTACACTTTTTTGCCTTAGCTTTGCTGTGAAAGCTGGTTTTGCCGCTTCTCTTTTAATACTAAAGGCCGGCCCAGATGCTACGTTTTGCACAACCTTTTGTCTGCGCAGTTCAACACGTTGCAGATAAAACGTTGCGTGTAGATAGGAAAAGTGTGCAGTTTTGAATCCGACGCGAAGACGGTACAGTTGCAGCGATAAGTGAGCTAGAGAGCATAGATATCCGTGACCTGTGCGGACATGTCGGCAAAAATTTACCAGAGTAGTACCTCCTCCATGACGATATCACACAAAACTGAGCGAAATATACAGATATCTCTGCGCCATGTAGACGCTCTAAAAATTGCAACGTTTCCATTCCGTCTTAAGACTGCGCAGACAAAAAGTTTTGCAAAACGTAGCGTCTGGACCGGCCTTAACATCTGTGACAGCTTGCTGTGTTTTGCCAATGATATCAATATTACACTCGCACTTTTTTTTAAACAAGATGTTGATGTGACAGCGCATCACTTTGTGTGATTCCAAACCTGGATATGCCTCCATACAGCCCGTCGTATGCGTTCTTTAAATCGATAAAGAAGTGATGGCTGTTTATCTAAATTTGTTGTGATTCCTCCATAATCTCTCGTAGGGTGGCCAACTTCAATGCTCTTCCATTCCATGTATAGTACAGATCCGAACGTCTTTATTCTTTTCTCGTTTTGCAATGTGCTCAACAGTAATCTGCCTATATGTGAGGCTATTGGCTGCCTCGCAACAGTGTTGGTCTTCATGTGAACGGGTGGTTAACGCCACGCACAACCACTACCCTAGAGGGCGAGACGTTTCTAGTTGCTCCTTAGAGAAAAGGGCCGAATATTTCAAAGATATGAGAGCGAGCTGGCACTTACGTCAATTTACACTTCATTCGCCACCATCTCTATTTGAGCCTTGATAAGATCTGAAAAATCCTAAAGCCACGAATATACTTCTGGTGGACTCACCCTACATATATGTATATCAGGTTGTTGACATATGCTTGCAATCGTTTACAGAGTACGGTGTGTAAGTAAGTAGGGTCTCAAGCGATGTCATAAAGACTAACTTCTCTATATATCGCGAAAGTTATACTGGTCTTTAGTGTGGATATCACCATCCAAACATCTTCTCCAGTCAGTTACACGGAATTGTTTGCGATCAGTGTTAATTTGAAATAAGTTACTACTCCGCAATATAGCCGAATGTTGGGCATCTCGTCAACGTAAAAAGCCTGCGAACAATTTCTTCGAACCCGATAATTTTTTTTCCGTTAAATGTGTGTGCTAGGTCTGTTCAAAAAGCATCCGACTTTTATTCATAATATCAACATTTACTGATATGTATGTCATAGATAATCTAACCTGCAATAGATGGCAAACTTTACTAATACTTTTGCAAACCCTTAACTTTTACACGCTGCAAGTGAATAACCAATAGTTTGTACATCTCTATAACCTGCCAGAATTTACTAAAATGAAAGCAAATTACTAGTAAGGTTGCTAGAATGAAAGCGATTTGCACGAGTGTGTGTAATGTGGATGAGGTTTTTTTGAGTAAAATGAGCGGGTTTTGTGTAACAAAGGAGGGAAAATGCCGTTGATGATAATTCACAGACAGGGTCACACGGATAGAGGCGATCAGTAGAAAACCGGTTTTGGTTTTCCAATATCTGGAAAGTTTGCCATCTAGGTTAGTTTATCTGTGAATTATATAACACTAATCCCCTTCAAAGTACTCCTCTTGAGCACACTTCTCCCCCTCTTCTGATATGTGGTCCGTCAGAATCTGTATGATGTCTGCCCTAGTCTGAAATCTGGTCCCTTTCAAAGGTATTTTCAAAGGTCAGGAGACTATGGAGGTTGGCGATTTGGCTGTATTTGGCTAAGAAAAGTCTGAATCATGTGTGAAGAATGAGCGGGTGCGGCCGTTTGAATCTCTGCATCACGAAGGTGACGCACGACCTCTCGATAGTACTCCTTGGTGATAGTAGTGCCGTGTAGGGCGTACTCATGATGAGCCACGCCACTCGAGTCAAAAATACGGTCAGTGTGATTTTCACATTGCTGCGGATCCGCCTTGTTTTTTTGGACCTCAGGGATGTTGGAACTTAGTACGACCCAGAGTCGTACTTATAAACCCAAGACTTGTTTTCACTTGTATCTAAAAATGCAACAGGAAAATATTGTCATTAGACACCCTATTTTGAAAGAGCACACCTGGCAACACCCTAAATTAAACTCTTCATGACTTTCCTCAAGTAATCTTGAATTTCGTGCCCGATCAGAAGTAATCGCTAATCGAGTTAAGTTTGTTATTTCCGTCGCTATCGAATTGTTATCAAGCTTTCAGCTGGCAAAAGATAACCTGAACTGCTCCAAATGCAAACAACAAAACGATAAATAGTTAAACTAAAAACACGCGCAATACCTACTTACCTACGAATAGATGTGAATTGTTCTTTTTCTTCCAAGTCAACTTCCTGTGATCACAAGCCTGCATTATTATCCCCTTTTCTATATGCTTTACTCCCACATTGTCTGAAACCCTTCCTCCCACGCAAAAGCTTTTTCAACGTAACAGAATGGGAAGAGTAAGCAAGGAAAAACATAGAAGAACCGTTAACCCTGCGAGCAAGACATGTTTCTCACCACACTTCCTCGCGCTAGTAATTGTTTGAGTGTCATTACCGCTATTGCGCATGCATCTAAATTGTACGTTGTAAGAGTATATGTGGCGTAATGCGTTGCTCAGAGATGTAAACATCCCTTTGAATGGGTTGGTATGTGCAATGCACGGAAAAGTTGTTGCACCGGGGCGCCATATTTGTTTTCATTTGCAGGTTGGCGCCCATTTTCTATTAAGTTTTCGCTTTTTTAAGTTTTTTTTTTTCTTCTCTGCTTTATGCAGAAGATATGTAGAAGTGCTTTGCAAGTAGGGATCTAGAAAGGTCAGGTAGAGTAAGTACAAAATATGTTGATAGGTGAGCGAAATTGGAAATTTGAGAAGAGCGCGCAACGCGCAACATGATTGTAGAAAGGGAAATTGATAGCGAAGGGGAACCACCAAGAAAGGGAAAGACACGCCAAGGTACTCGTATGAGCTTAGGAAGAAGAATGAACTTCTTAAGTAGGTGAAAAACTATCGCCGTTTTGTCTAGTTTGTGTATGCGTTTCTTTTGAATGGAAAAAATAATAATATATGGCGACTTTCTCGCTTTCCGCTTTTCCATCTTCTTCTTCTTGTTGTGCTTCGTTTCTCGGATGCATTTCTTTGGCGGAAGGCGGTTTTTGAACCGGGTGGAATATTGTTTTCTTTGAATTCTGTTTTATTAAAGATAAGAAAACACAAAGAAAAAGCCGAATAGAGGTTAGGAGAGAAGATTTACTGTTGAATTGTTGAGTGTACCATAAGTGTGTTGGTTTAGAGAATGCGTGCAGTTATGGGTTGAATTGCATAGTGTTGCGACGGCATAATAGCCTAGAAACGTGCGAGGGCATTAGGTTGTTCTTTTCTCCATTTTTTATTTCTATTATTTTTGTGAAAGAGCAAAATCCAAATAAGTTGTTAAATCGTTAAAAATGTAAGACGATGTTATTTCAGGAAAAAATGACAAGTGTAAGATACGTCTTTAAAGAGTTCAAGTTGGTCTGGCAGTTTAGAGATGGTTTTGGTAGTTTTAAGGGAAGCTTAATGTCCGATAAAGAACTCTAACATACATATGCTACATATATTTTTAGGAGTATGGCTAAATTTTGTTGACAGTGTTATTGGACGGACTCCAAAAAGAAATATAAATCAGAAATATCTTTTCGATTATGTATTTTTAATAGCAGTCATCCCAGTATCACCTTCAAAAGAAAGATAGTTTTGAAAACTGATTCCAATCTACGGAGATAAAGTGCGCGAATGTTTGCTCACAACAAAGCTATCCGTGCGACCCTCTAACAACACTTAAAAACAAAGGCACTCGTGAAACAATTTCGAAGCCAGGTTTGACTATGATTATAATAATCGTGGTTCAAAAGAGTTTCCCCTTCGATTCGTAACTTTGGGCGAAACAAACTACACATCAGAGACGAAGAAATGTTTTTTTGTTCAATCCTGTCAAACCGGCACCGAAGAAGGCAGAATTGATTCTATCAGCTGAAAAGTCCATGGTTACAGTTTTCTGGGATGCAACAACCGCATATTTTAAAGGACTTAATGATTACTATCTAAAAACCACCCAAAAATTAGAAAAACGTTGGACTGAAATGCTTGTTTTATATCCAAGGCTATCAATATTCTAAATCCCCATTTATTTAGCTTAATGCTAGCTTAAAAACTAATAAAAGTTAAGGTTTAGCGATATCTAGGGCTTAAAGCTAGGGATGGTGAAAGAAATCGAATTTGAGGGAGAGAGTGCTGCGATTAAAATCGAAAACGGAAAGGTTGGAGTCTGTCGTACGCCAGCATACGGGAGAATGATTCGTTAGAGCCATTATATGGTGGATTAGTAGATAAAAGAGACGGGGGCAAGTAGATTTCGAGGGTTAGTGTAAAAAAAAATTTAGGCAATCAACGGAGCCTGAGAGCAGTCGGTCAATGAAAACAATGTCAACTGCGTCCCTTCGTTCCTCAAGGTTATACAGGTTAATGAGTTTGAGACGGTCTCGATAGAGAGGTAAGATTAGAGGATCGTTCCAAGGTAGACCTCGAAGAGCAAATCTAAGAAAACAACGCTGGATGCTCTCAATACGGGATACATGAACTCGTTGAAAGGGACAGCACGCTCTCCTAGCGTAATCGAGAAGGGGCCGAACGTGAGTGATGTACGAGGGTTGTCTGGAAAGTTTTCGACCGCAACGTAAAGATAGCGATAGCACTCGTCAATAAAAGCTAATGAATGCTAGTTGTGCACCTTTTGACAGTTACTTGCCGAAGTTTCAGTCATTTTGGACGTGCAGTTTTTAGTTGTCAGTCGTTTGAGTGAGTCGATGTGAGTGTGAAAAATGGAAAAAATTGAGTATCGAGCTGTTATTAATTTCTTGTTTTTGAAGGACAATACGCCTACGCAAATCAAAAATGAGTTGGACTCTGCACCATCATTTACCACAGTGAAATTTTGGGCAGCTGAATTTAAACGTGGCCGTAAGAGCTTGGGAGATGATAAACGTTCGAGACGTCCAAAAACTGCAACCACTGACGATAACATTGCTAAAGTTCACCTATTGGTGTTAGACGACCGCCGAATTAAAGTGAGAGAGATAGTAGAGGTTCCGAAAATGTCCAAAGAACGTGTTTGTTACATATTAAATCAAGATCTAGGCATGAGGAAGCTGTCCGCGCGTTGGGTGCCGCGTTTGCTTACGTTAGACCAAAAACGTGTTCGAATGAACATTTCCAACGCTCTGTTGGCGTAGTTTAGGCGCAATAAATCTGAGTTTTGGCGCAGATTAATTACTGTAGATGGAACTTGGATACACCATTATACGCCCGATACAAAAATTCAGTCAAAACAATTCACTGCAAAGGGCGAGCCGGCTCCAAAAAAAATCAAAAACTGTTTTTTCGGCTGGGAAAGTGATGGCAACTTTTTTTTGGGATTTATCTTAATCGATTAGCTTCAAAAAGGAAAACCCATTATAGGAGCATACTACGCATCATTACTTGCTAAGCTGAAGGTAGAAATTGCGGAAAAACGGCCACATTTGCAGAAAAAGAAAATCCTGTTTCACCAAGACAACGCGCCGTCGCACACCTCAGCGGTTGCCATGGCGAAAATCCATGAATTACGGTTTCAACTGCTTGACCATCTGCCTTATTCACCAGATCTAGCCCCAAGCGACTTCTTTTTGTTCCCTCATCTAAAAACTGCGCTCGGAGGACAGAGAGGAGGCAATCACCTTCATGAACAATTATTTTGCAGAGAAAAACGCCAAGTACTATTTGGACGGGTTAGTTAGAAGTTTACCTGTTAGTCACTTGTCAGCAGAATATGGATCATTTCATTCCGGAGAATAAAAAAGAGTTGTGCTTGATACTTTGAGATTTTTTAAAACTGCAACCTCGCCAGTTTTATTTAAAAATTTACTCAGAATCTAGTGAGTGTTTGAACAAAATCCCGGGCTAAGGACCGTAATCACATATTGGCAAAGTTAATGGGCTGATGTTATTTACTTAGGTAGCTTGGAGTGAACTTGAGCCTCAAACAACGAGCTTCTCCCATTTGCCAGCTGGATCCAGGATGTTTAGGTCCTCTTTCAATTGCGTGTGCCACCTTCTGCCCCCATTCCATAGGGTTAGACTCGAAGACTCTTTGAGCCGGAACTGTGGCGTCCATTGCCTCAACATGGCCCAGCCATTTCAAACGTTTGATCTGTAGATCCAACGACGCTGCTGTGCAACCTGTACCATTCGTGGTTTAACCCCCTCTTGAAACGGCCAAGTGCTTTTTCATTCGCTTTCGACAAGATAGTTAGTCTAGGAGATCATATAATTCCTCTTTGGTGATGTCATACTTATCCTCTGTAGGCACATGAATCCAAGTCGAGCTTATGTTTAATATATTACTGAATTTACCTCGATGCGGATTGTTATGAGGCGTTTGCTTACATGTCGAAAGCTTAAGACTTTTTATCTGAGTCTCCCCCGAGTAGCAAATCCACATCTAAACAAATTTTGTCTTACTTCTTTGTAGTAGTCGCCGAAGTAGATGTCGTAGTTTTACACCCGCTTTTTCCGGCCCATCACACTTCTTGGATTGCAGTAATATCTGCTTTATAGCAGTCTAGAGACTCCGTAGGTTGTTCGGTATAATTCTTTATACATCTTTGGGGTCTTAAAAAGAAGAAAAGCCAAATAAGTTTTTTCTTCGAATATTCGAAGCCTACTCACATAATTGGCCCTTTGCCAAATGACGAGAGCAGTCCAATTGTAGAGCAAGCGCTAAACTGTATTCTCTACTCATATCCACAACAACAAACGACACTTTTGTAAGGGTTAGATTGCGGTTTGGCGTTGATATCCTTAAGATAACATTATGGTAACGTCGGCCCATAGGGTTTCCACGGTAGTCAAGCGTTTTATGAAGACACAGCGGTCGTCACTTAAGTGTCACCCCCACGAGGTGAGGGTAGGACACTTAGGTGTTCGCACTGGACACCTCTCCTTCATCAGGATGTCGGCGGTAAAATCTCATATACGGATCAACGGCGGCGAGCCGTTGGAATAAAAGTTCCTGGTGTACAGCGCAAGAACCCATAATAGGCCAACGGCGGCTCTCAGAACCTTAGCACCGGACCGTTTGGTCGGACTCTTTGACCAGGAGTTTTATTGTAGTTTTATCGGATTACAAGACATCTTTCTTATTTGATTTAATAAATGTGAGGCATTTGACAAAGCTTTTAATTCATTAGATGAAGCAAATGGAGTTTCTTTTGCATGCCTGTATAAATTTTCATTCAAGCACTGCTGTTCTTTTTCTTGGTCTCCCGGGTTATTTTGTTTGAGGAGTTTACTAGAATAAAAAAAATCAGTAATCAACAATTGAGGAAAAGATAGACTTTTCGCTCGGCCAGTAATAACAAGACTTTCGTCCTGGATTATTCCGTATCGAGCATATCAACATACTGCGGATTAAGAGAATGACAGGACCCACTGCTCATCAATAGACAAAAGCCGAGGTATTGAATCCAATGAACAATGACAACTTTCCTAAAACACCTAAGCTGGATCTTGGATTTAATATTTTTTGATTTGGAAGCCGAATCAAACAAAACAGGAGTACTTGAAATAAACACAGCAAAACCAGGAGCTCCTCGCCTCTACGTCAACTACCCCTAACAATGGCTGGTGTAAGTTGATATACGAGTACATACGTATGTGATATCTACCTAGTGCCGTTTCTGCTGACGATACAACCTAGAGTCAGCAAGGTGGATATAGGCAGTAAAATCGGTAAAGCAAAAGCTGCGTTGGAAATACTAGATATACGAGTATGTACGTCTCATATGCAACAACTTGATATATGTACCTATGTACTTCCGGGCAGTGACCTAGCTACCAACATTCTTCTGAGCTTGATACACTCAGCATACCACTTAAAAGTAAATGTAATAAAAGGGAACCTTGTAGCTCTCCAATATGAATTTATAAAATTTCAATTTACTTTGAGAATCATCATATGATCAATATGAAATACAAACATGTGGGACACAGGATCCCGGTCAGCTGCTACGCTCTCCAAAGTAACCTAAAATCCACTAATTATACACATTCACACACGTAGAAATATATTTTTCCTTTTGAAAGATAACTAAGCAACCGCAAACCTACATACATACGAGTATGTACACATGCTGCTGTCAAACATCATTATGTTTCCCTGATGTTGCTTTCATCTGGCCAACTACAGGGAAGAGTTATACGTGTTACTCGTACCAAACAATTAGGTATGTTCTTTTTTTTTTCTTAAAATATTTACTTGTTCTCATTCTCTTCTTTTGCATATTACAAGTGTTTCCATTCTTTGCCTTCGGAGGCTTAATTTCACAAATCGTACTGGTTGTGATGATCTCTTATACCCGGATCCTCGTCGTCTTCGTCGTTCACCCTGAGGCGAGGGCAGAGCTACTCGTACGTTCATAAGCCAACAAAACGAACAAAAAAAAAAATCAAATTTTTTGGGACTACATACTGGATACTGAACATGTGTATAACGGGAATAATGAGAAATTTATCGTTAACCGATTCAAATTGAATTGCCACAATGATTGACTCACAACACAACAACGCTGCTGCAGAACTTAAATATTTTCCCAGTACACATATTTACTCGTAAATGTAAAACTGCACGATCACTGCGACCCACTTAAAGGTCGTTAAAACTTACAGGGTATCTACATAGGAAGAAAAGTATACACTATGCACTCGTGCATATGTATCTGCATCTGAATACGATGCCATTATTCTCAAAAAAAAAAAGGAAAGAAAACAGCCAACGAAGGCGAAAATGAGAGAAAAAGAAATGTATCCTGGATAAACTCGAATTTTGTGTTGCTAATTTAAGAAAAAAAATCATTCAGGGGAAACGAAAGGGATTATGTAAAATACTAGTATCTGTTGCCTCAATCTCGTGGAGAATTATATAATCTCCCTGATGGGAATTGCTAAACAACCATATGTAGATTCTTTCTACTAGTACTGTCAGCATCAGAATAGGAATACTCCAGTTCCAGAGTGTTTTCATTTTATTTTGTGTCGAAAGTCAATTTAGCAACAACTTAGCAGAATTAACAAAACCAGATTTGCATTGCTAAACGACAAATCTAACTAAATTAGCACTTCCAGTGATGATCAGGGTCGATACTGACACAGTGGTATGGGCCATGTCCTTCTAACAACCCAGTAAATGTTGCAGTTGTCGTGTGAAAATATCATTACCTTCATATGATACGAAGGTGGGTCAATAAGTCCGTGACTTTTTAAATTACTTGTAACCTGAAAAGCAATACTTTTCCTGCCATTTGCCATTAGACCACTGTTTAAACTTCGAAGAATTTTATAAGAAGATAAGTTTGTCATGTTCCATAACTGTAGACGAACTATGAATCCATCACAACACGACCACATGGCAGTCGAAACAGTGGATTACTCCGGGCGAATCGCCGCCGAAAAAGACCAAGTCGGGTCTGAAGCCCAAAACGTTTTTTGCCTTCAAGAGCGAAAAGCAATCCACCGGGAATATTATGCCAACTTGTTAGTCTGGTTCAACGCCAGACGGAACTGAAAATGACTCGAGATTTTCTCTCATTTTTTCCCACATTGGTTGTAAGGAGGTTCCTCCGTAGCTGACGCAGTTAAGAGGATCTAAATTCGTGTGTTTCGTGCAAGCTATGCTGATATTCCATGCACCGGGCAGACTTGTACTTTCATCCCAGCATATTTTATAGATGAGTTGATATAACATATGTTATGCTCGTTACCAAATCAACCCCCCCTTCTCTAATTTATTCGGCTGTTCTGCAACCGTATTGATCCTTAATTAGAACAATTGTTGTCACATATCATCCAGGTTAAATGCTTCATTCTGCTTAACATCGAAATGTTGGTTGTCTTCGCCGTTAAATAGCCTGCAAAAGTAATCCTTTCTCTACTATATCGTTCCCATCTTTACCTCTGCATTATTCTGTTCGGTATTTCTGTCCTTAGTAACTTCTTCTAACATTCGCAGCACTGCCTTTTATGCTTGTTGCTTCGCTACATACATGAGCTTTTCAGCCATCTTTGTCAAACCATATGGTTTTTTTGGGTTTTGCGGGTACAATATAGCAGATCTAACGGCTTGCGTGATATAGTGGTAGCATAGAAGTTTTCGAAGGGTTAAAGGAGACTCCATCAAAAAAGACTAGCAGTCTCTAGCCAAATGCTCATATTCGCACCTTGTCTACAATAAGATATTGTTCTGAAGCGATGTTGGCACCTCGAAACTTTTAGACATCCAGAATACTAGAACTGTGTCTTGAGTAGATCGTAATGTGATCAATCTGGTTGACGATTTTTGGATTAAGTGACTGCCAGATCCCTTTGTGTATGTTGAGGTGTAAGAAACCTGTGCTAGATATCATGACAATTTGTTCAGCCATGAGATCGATTAGCTTTAAAGCAATTCATGTAAGCTATGTTCTCCAGTTGTACCGCTATCCTAATTTGGCGTTGAAATCCCAAGGACAATCTTAACATCGTGCTTCCGACATTCCTCATACGCTTGATCGAGCAGCATACAGAAGCGCTCTTTGGAAAAGTTGAGAGCACGAATCGGACTTATGATGTAGAATTAAGCCATGTCCGCGTTGGAATCAAGCGTTGCCTTGAATGGCAATTTATTCAAAAAAACATTTCTAAATGTTTCTCCAATTCTTACCATACTCTTGTAGAGCTCCAGACTATGAACCTTCCAAGATTTGTCTAACTGTGAAGTTTGCAATACATGGGCTAAAAAGTCCCGGGCCTAACAAAGAAAACACGGTTTTTTTTTCATTAAAAATTGACTTTATTCAGCAATACAATCTCCATCAAGAGCAACACAATTTTTGATTTATCTTTTGCCTCAAAATAGGCCTCAGTTTCACTAATAACCTCTTCATTCGAGCGAAATTTCTTAGCGGCGGGCATTTTTTTGAGATCTGCGAATAGCCAGTAGTCGCTGGGAGCCAAATCTGCGGTGGATACCGAGCCAATTCGAACTTCAATTCATGTAGTTTTGCAATTGTTACGTTTAAACATGACCAAACACTGCTCAGAGTCATCAACGCGTGTTTGTTTATGGTCAACAGTGAGCAAACTCGGCACCCACTTGGAACAGAGCTTTCTCATGGAAAAATGCTCATGCAATATAAAGCCAACACGTTCTTTTGATATCTTTGCGATGTCAGCTAACTCATGCAACTGCACTTTCCGATCATTCAAAACGATTTTGTGGATTTTTTTTAATTTTTTCTGGTGTTACTGCCTCATTTGGACTTCCACTGCGTTCTGCATCATCAATGTCTCTACGACCACGTTTTATTGTTGTTTCTGATGGAGCGGAGTCTCCATAACACTTTTCAAGCCATTGGCTTGATCGGTGTTTTTCTCCCATCAAAAAGCAATGTAAAATTAAAACACGAAATTGTTGTTGATCAATTATTTTGAAAATAACAAAAGTAGCGTCAGTCTTAGCACAATAACTCACACACTAATGAACAGATTGTCATGAAATTTTAACAGCTATCTTTTGAAGGTTAGTACGAACTCAACATGAGGTGAATTGTGTGTTAGACCCGGGACCTTTCATCCGATTTGTGAGTTGACGACTCAATTCCTGTCGTTTTTGTTTAGAAAACAAACGTCTAAAGCTCTTAAACACCCTTCATAAGCCATGAGAAAAGTACGCAGCGTATTAATTTAACACATACGTCATTTTGTTCATCTAATTGGCTACAAACACACACAAGTTGAGTCCGCCAAAAACTAGCGCCTTCATTTTATCGTTCAGCGATCATGTCGAGTTTTGTGCCTGAAAAAGAAATTTTCCGGCACGCATTGCTTTTCTTATTTAATCAAAACAAAAAGCTGTTGAAAGTCATGGTTTGCTGGTAGAAATACATGAAAACACATGAGACATGGTAGACCACAAAAATGCGAAGACGATTAATTTCAGGAGTTATTGGATGATGACCCAACTCAAATTCAATGGCAATCAGCAGACGTTTATGAGCAATGGGGAAGATCAATAAACTCGGTAAATTGGTCCCACACGATCGCAAGGTTACTTGTCTGCCACCAAAGGAAATCGTTTTTGCATCGAATTGTGACGGGTGACGAAAAATGGATTTATTTTTCTGCACTCGCCGTCCTCCCCAGACTTGGCGCCATCTGACTATCACCTCTTCGCATCAATGGGGCACGCGCTCCCAGAGCAGCACTTCAGCGGCTTCGAGGAAGATAAAAAATGGCTCGACGAATGGTTTGCCACATAAGACAAGCAGTTTTTTGAATAAAAAACTAAAGGGAAATTAACCCTAGAAAATTACGTATTTTTTACCAAAAAAAAACGAAAGAAAAACCTATGCATACACCTGGTAAGTATAAAAATCTCACTTCTTGAAGTAGTCGCGAATTGCTTTATGAAACAATTTCTTGTTGGGATTTCTAAAAAGATTTTCGTCAATATTGTGCTCAAATATGTGCTCATCATAGTTGTCCAAATAACTTTTTAGAACGAAGTAAGCCTGAATAGCTTCTGTCCAAGTTGGCACTGGTAAGGATGTTGAAGCCGGCTCGAATTTCATCTCATCCTCCTCCTCATTTTCCTCTTTATTACTTCGCTTACTAACAGCCTTTCATTAATCTCCCCGAAACAGTTTTCATTTTCTAGGTATCTAAAGCAATCACCGTATACACATTCTCCTCTGAGTCAGTGAGATCATCGCAATTTATAACATCATCTTTGAAAGCATCTGCTTTTTTAAAGCAATTTTTTATTGTTTGAGGTGTTACAAGCCACCAGGACCTTTTGACCATGTGCAATGGTTTCAGCACAGTTATCTCTTTTAAAAAATTGGCAAAATAATTACCAATAGCAAGAACTTGTTTCCCAACCATGATTTTTTCTGTATTGTGCCTTAAATGACTGGATAATCCCTAGTAATAGAAATAAAATTAAAACTTACCTGTTGGTTGAAAAGAAAAAAATATATGCAACAAATTATATTAACAATATTATCTCAATATTGTTAGGAGCTGAACAGAGTTTATGGGCACAAAATATTTTGTTTATATCTTTTGCCATTTTATTATCCAACTCGCTGATAATTTCAGTCCAAAGTTTGCTTTTGTTTTGCACGGAAACATCGTGGCTGTTTATATTTTCCCATTGAAAACACATTAGTACTCGTATGTGCCATCGGGTAGTGCTTTGTATAACAATTCAGTTTCATCTCTGTTGTATACATTTTCAAGATTATATTTGTTCAACAAATCTGGGATGCTGCTTCAACAATATTTTCACTATCCTTCGAGCGGTGAAACCAGCCTTCATTGGGTTGAAAATCGGTGAGTTTTGAATTCTTTTCCGACATTTATTCAAACCATTTATTAAATAGTTTATCATTGCTCTAATTTAAAAACTCGTGTTTTGGTTTTTATTCCTTTTTTAGCAGCTAAACTTTTTAGATTTCTTCTGTTTTTTTTACTATTTTGCACAAAATACTCAGAACATTCATAGTCTTTTGCAACATTTTTTTCTTTATTTTCCTGTTTTTAACTTTTTGTAGAATGTTAATTTTGGTTTTAAGCGACAATGTGTTTCTTTTATTCATTTATTCATCTTAAAACAGGATGAAAACACAAACCCAACACGAAGTGATGCTTGTAGATTTTTGCTATTGTCATTGTCATTCTGCATGAAGTTGTCATTGTCAGTTTCGTAAAAGGTATGTTCGCATCGTCTACTGTGAGTCGCAGTTGTTGAGTCGTTCAATTCAAGCTTTTAAAAATATGTATTACCTTCTTATAGGAGTCTGATTTTCTTTGCAAAAATCGAATTAGGTGATTGAAAGAACGTTTCTTAAAGCCGAGTTCTTTTTATATAGAGTAACTATTTAAAAGACATGGTGTTTACACATGCGTTCATTATAAGTGATTTATTTCTTATATGCGAATTTCTTAATATATATCCGTAGAATAGTAACTAGGTTATTATATCTTGTTAATGAGAGTAATGAATAAAGTTGAAATTGAATTGAAACTATGTTGATAACGAATTTCTTAATATATATCCGTAGAATAGTAACTAGGTTATTATATCTTGTTAATGAGAGTAATGAATAAAGTTGAAATTGAATTGAAACTATGTTGATAACGAATGTTCGAAAGGACACCGATCGAAGTCTAACTGTCAGTCGTTAAAATTAATTTTACCACTTATTTGTAATCACATAACATAAATCAATGTATCGCTAGCCTTATTTGTCCCCAATTGTGTAGATTTTGTAATTGTAAAGTTATTCCGATTTCTGGAAAATACAGAAGAGTTTACACTTCTATAAGTTTGCGATGGTGACCTTCCTCCATATAGAAGGAGCCTTCAATAACGTGGAGTGCAATGCCATGAAAAGCGCTCTAGTAGACGCTAATATTGAACAGTGCATTATAAATTGAGTCTGCAACACGCTTGCAAGTAGGAAAATAAACTGTTCTATTGGGCAAAGCTCGGTTAGAATATCTGTAACCAGGAGGAGCCATATCGCCACTCCTGTGTGTGCTGGTTATCAATGACATCATTAAAAAGCTTAGTACAATGGGTATAAGTGCCACGGTATACACAAATGACGTGGTCATAATAGTGCAGTAAAAATACGTAAAAACTTTAAGCGAGATTATGGAGGTTGTCGTGAAGACGATCAGCACTTGGGCAAAAAGCTGTGGTCTTAATGCCAACCCTTCCAAAACGGAACTGGTTGTTTTTACCAGAAAGTGCAAGATACCGCAATTCAGACTCCCAAAACTCTACGGAGTGGAATAGTTCCTCTCGGGCAGTGGAAGTATCTGGGAGTAATTCTGGACAAACAACTGAATTGGAATCTTAACGCAACATAAACAATCAAAAAGGCATATAATGCTCTTTTTATCTGCAAAAGAATGGTAGGAAAAATTTGGAGCTTTAAATCTTCTATATACGGTGGTGGTAAGACTCATACTTATAACACATATGGCGCACCACATAGTATGGTGGAAAGCAACAAACAAGAAAACGGTTTACGGAAAATTAGCGGCGGTTTAAAGAACGGCCTTACAGGTGCGCTCCGTACCACGCCTATGACATCATTGGACACCTTTCTGCACCTAACACCGCTTGATTTACAGATCAAAAAACTTGCTGGCAACAGTGCGATACGACTCACTAATTTATGTTACTTCACGCGCAGTAGTTTCGGACAGAGCACGGTCCCAGTGGAGCTACTACTGCCAGACAATCCATTTCTAACGCATGAAATTCTTTCCTTGGTCGACTTCGACATTCCGTATGATATACTATATCGGGAGAGGACTGAAAAAAAATGCAATAATCAGGTCAAATGAAATTGCAATTTTCACAAATGGTTCGAATAGAGAGGAAGAAACAGGTTCTGGAATCTTCTCAGAAGACCCAGACCTAATTGGAATCGACCAATATCAATTCTGATGCACAGCGCTCACATTATGCAGTCAGAACTGGGTGAGACTGTGCTGGGTGCCAGGACACTGTGGTATAAAAGGAAATTAACAAGCGGATGCGCTTGCAAGAAGAGGAGAACTACTCGATAATAGTGAGGTTGCTAACATCTAACCACCCCTTTGCATAGTAAGGGGCACTATCCCATCATATTGATGGGTATGTTGGCCATTTCTTCCTTAGTATCTCTTTTCAGGTCGTCCAGAGTCCGTGGACGGTTGGTATGGACACGTGATTTTAAACACTCCACAAAAAATACTGACTGGGGTCAAATTGGCCCCTCAGTGAGATGAGGCGCCCTGGGAAGTGCACTCGTAACACAGCCATCGATGTCCTATGGACAGTTGTTTCGCCCTGCTACTCGTAAAACCATATGCCCCCTAACTCCATTTTATCAAGTCGTGGAAAAAAAAATCTCCTGGAGCATGTGCATATAACGTTCTGAATTGACTACGTTGTGACCCACAAGAGAATTAATTTCCGGTTCGGAACAGGACCCAATGGCGCAAAGGATTTCCTCTTTTTAACGAGACAACGTACAGCCGCCTGGACTCCCATCAGCTTTAGAGAGCTCATTTCAAATTAGGAAGTTATCTTGCCGCACCTTGTCGTAATAGATATCTAAATTCCTCACGTTTATTTTTTGCTCACGCTGTACGTCTATGAAATTCGCTGCCACAACGAATCCGTGCTGTCTGTGATATCTCACATTTCGAAAACGCTATGATGCATTGCGTATGTATTTCTCTTCTTTTTCCTATATCTTACTACATTTCTTCGATCACAATCTCTCTAAACTTTTACTATGCTTAAAATTAATTGTATTTTAAACTTTACGTATGCATACGAGTACATATATCGAATAATTATGTCAAATCTAAGCACCACCAATGAACAAATGAAATGAAAACATTGAAAATGAAACCATCTCTTCATTTTAACATTTATGTGTGCGATTTATTTCGAAGTTCGCCCATTTTAATTTGCTTCAAAAGCATTCTTAACTTAAAAGTCTACAGGTTTAATGGTTATAAATCTAGATAGAACAAATGCAACAATGATTGTTGCGCAAACAAAACAAAAAGCAAAGAAATAGAACGACTCTTCGGTGAAAACATCCGTAAAGGCTGGAATATCATGATAGATCTGCTCAATAACCGCAAGAGTTCCCCGTGGCTTTGTCATTTTTACTGTTGCACCGCAATTCCTATTTTTTCTTTGTGACTTTTCTAGTACTGCCTGCTTGTTGTTTCGTAGATTTTGTTTGTAATGGCGATGATATGATATCCTCCACGGGGGCAAGTGTCGAAATGTGTTTGTTCAGCAGCTGAAGCAGTTCTAGAGTAGTGAGGTTGTCACTTAGGAATCGAACTTCTTTCAGTTTCGATTGCTCTGAAAGAGATTTAAAAGATTAAAGGCACTTTAGTCGAACACAGAATATGAATACTAACCCCTTGCAGAATCAATTAGAGAAAATCTAATCTCTGATGGCTGTAAATCGCAAAGAACTTCTGCCTTCACTACACAATTGGGGTTGGTCTTTGTGATTTTCGGCGACGTCAGATGCACAAGGAAATCTCTGGAAAAAACAATTATTAAAGTCACTATTATTCAATGTTTCATTGCAGATTTTCAATTATCAATTAGTTGTGATTGAGAGGAAAGAAAAACAGCCGTCAAACTGACGCCCACACCGACGAAAATGTCAACGGAGCGTGAGCTGGCTCCGGGGGGGCCAGCTCAGCTCCATTCTCTACCTTCGTATCCAGATATTGGCGCAACTATTCAGATCAATAGTGCAGTTAGTATTATCAGCAAGGTGTATGGTGAGTAAACAAAAATCACTTGTTCCAACTTATTCAAGAACTTTCTTTAGTTCCTCTCATTTTTTTCTCGTATCACATATTATGTTCAATTGCGATGTCATTTTGTGCAAGCGCTTGCGCAATATGCTCCCTCATCCTACCCTAAAAATAGATCATCCTCCCCACAAAATTATTATTTTGTCCCGCTTGCATGTGTAGAAAGAATGAATGAACTGGGAAATGATTGAATGCTGAGGAGGAGGCTCTTACCTAGTGGATTTGACATTCTCGTTGAATGGGTTGAATAACACTGTAACACGCTTGACTGCCTTGAGGTTAACACTTTTAAGTTGTTTGCCAATAGCAGAGACAACCCCTGCGGAGCGACGTAGTGCTCCGCTGTAGTAAATCGACATTTTTATTTGTATGCAATTTGTTAAAGTGTTTTAAGTTTTTTTTATTTTTTCCTTCCTAAACTCTGGCAAATTTGACATACGTAAAGAAAAGGAAAAAATTGACGTTTCCTTATGACTGTCGATTTCGTGCGAGTGAAGTTAGCTGCACCAGAAAGAAATGAGAAAGAAGAGATGGGAAACGCGAAAAAGTTGTGCCATGAGAGAAAAAAATTTGAAGTATAAGAAATTTATGGTTTCATTAACAGCGGTTCATAGTCAGTTGGTGTTGATTTAAGTAATTCTTGTTTATTTCTTTTATATTTTATTTTCTGTTTTACTTCGTTTATTGTCAAAGAAAATTTCAAAGCTATGCGCCTTTTCCTTCATATCATTATTTTTGTGCTAGCATGCTTGTTAAATTGGGTTTGGTATTTATAGCTGGTCCCAATCTATTCGGCTGCTATAGAACTTATTATACAGGGTGTTCCGGATAATGTATCGAAGATTTCAAGGGGAGCTTACCTGACAAATTTTGAGAAAAAAAAATATGGGGGTCAGAAATGCATTCCCTCCGAGATGCAGAGATTTTAAGCAAAGCCGTACGCTGCCCTGTTTTGATTCTTATTTAAGATAACACCTTTTAAATTTGTGCATGTATGGTAACAAGAAGCGTACCATTGAACTCGCAATTATGAGTACTTTAATTAATTTAACCATGTCTAAAGTTATTGAAGACCTTTTCAATTTTCTCGGATAAATATATATTTAACCCCCACTTCTTGCAACTTTGAAACTTTTACTTAGTATTTACAAACAAGAAAAAAGTCAGATAATTTCATTTCAAGTCAGTGGTTTTCAAGATACGACACAACTTGTTCAAGCTATGAATCTCAGAAATAGGGTACTCTTACAACAGCCCTATGAAATTAACTGGTAATCAACTGTTTTCGAATTGTTTCTCCGTAAATTAAGTTTATTATTGCGCAATGTAAATCCGGTAATTTTTACAAAAAAGGTTGGTATCATGCCCATGTTTGCAAGTAAAAAAAACACATTACAGGTCCTTTTTCTGAAAAAAAAATTTAGCAGATCTCTTATGAAATAACATACAAATAATGCAAAATGTTTGTAGTTTTTAACCTACATATTGACGCTTAGTTCATAATATCCTCGATGATGGACTCTTCAGCCAAAAAATACGCAGACATGGTTTATATCTGCAACGGTAACGGTCAATGACTGAGATTGGAATATCTGAGACATTACCCTGATAGGACTGCCCCAAATGGCAAATTGTCGAGAGACACATCTATGCTTTAGCAGAAGGCATTCGCAGCTACGAAGACATTTACATTATGCCAGAAACCGCCCAAATACCAGCCTTATGCAACGAAGCACACATTTTATTCATCATATACCAGTACAGGAACTGCAATCCGGGGACTAAGAAAAGCGTTTAGAATTATGTAATTACATTCTGGAAGGACACTTTCCGGAAGACAAGTTTATTATGTGGATGAGCTTCAAATCAGCAGGGATGGAATCATAAATTTCTAACATTTACATACCTGGGCAGAAAACAACCCACCACTCCATGAAACACGGAGCTTTTCAACATAAGTTCCACGTTAATAAGTGATCAGGTATATTGGGTAACAAGTTCATCGAACGGCTTCCTCCAAGGCTTAACTCGAAAACCTGGAATTTTTGCGAAAAAAATTACCAGAACTGACAACACTGCAACAAAGAACAGCGATAAAGTGTCAGTATGATGGCGCCGCCGCACACTATGACCATTCAGTAGAGAGTGGTAGACCGAGCACGAACTTTTGCAATCGCCCCAATACGTCCGACTTATTTCCTATGCCATTTCCTCACTCAACTTATCATTCTTTACAACATCCTTCTTCTAATTTTGTACGTATTCATTTCTGGTTTTACTTATTCAATACTCGGATATTGATGTGCGGCATAGTTAGGTAGGTAGAGATGGCGGTTTAACATGAACCTAAGTAGCACATGAATGTGACTGTTTGTTACCATGACTCGTGTGTTCTGGTTGATGCTATGTGTTATTGGGGATGTGAGACTATCGGTGGAGTTAAGAAAACGGATCAAATCTCATATCTCTTTACTCGAGATGTCATTAAAGTCGTCGAAGAATAGGTAGCTTAGTGTACGCAGTCTGGCTACTGCTACTGTCGGACATTTGCATAGCAAATGTGAAAGAGTTTCCTTGTCATTTTAGTTGCCGCAACGGCTGCAAATGTACGGCATACTGCTCTTTTTATAATACACATCCACACGAAGGCTATAGAAATATGTAAGTGACCATTATTTACATCGAAGAAATTATAAATCCACTTAAAAGTTCTCATCAATTGTTGCGTTTGAATTCGGAAAATCCTAATTAAGTCGGTGAAACTTTTGTAGTTCGGCTCAGTTCAACATCCGAAACATTTTATTTGTTGTTTTAATTGACTGACGAACTTTGTAGTCTTGGAAAAGCAGTGACGTATTGAGGTAAAAAGCTTGTTCCCGCAAACAGCCAATGTTCTTTGCTCGTTGGAATGGCCGTTTAGATCCAAAATAGCCTCTTCGGCAACGAATCCCATGTTTTGCTGTTATTTTACACTGCCCGAAAGCCGAAGGTGCCTTCGTTGTTTTCGACTCTACATACATGTTTAGTTATGCAGGATGACACCCAAATACTTAAGATTCCTCGTAAAAATTTCCACAACGAAAGCGAGCGAACCATCTCTTACCAGTAGTTTTCGATAGAGTACCTTCACTATAAACAGCATAAATCTGTCCACATGCGTGCGCTGCATTCTTCCTCTCAATTTTTAGTTATTTTTTGCTTTCAAATAAATTTCCATATAACGTACCAAGCCCAATATAATTGATCATCAATGATCAAATCCAATCGACCGTTTTAAAGTTCAAAGTCAAGTAAACGGAAAAATACTCTATACTTTTTCCTAACCTAATACTTTAAAAAAGAAATCAGTTTCCTGCTTTTTAAATCGGTTCACAGCATGTCTTTCCACATTTTACCTTCCTTAACTTGGCATCACTTCGATGATTCCGACGCCATTTTAAATTAATTTTCCAGCACTAAATTACTTTTCTGGATGTTGTCTACCCTAATCGACGCACACATCCCCATAAGCATTTATCCGTACACGCCGAACTACAATAACAAAACGCACACACCCATCCAAAGAACTCCTCATCAGAGCAAGACAACACCAACTCAATCATTCAAATCCATAACGCTCTCTCGTTCCAACGTCGCCAGTTAAAAGCTGAAAAAGTGCTGAACAGAAAAAATTCTTTTTTTTTTCTCATAATGTACGGAATTCAGAGTTAGCGAAGAGAGAAAAACACGAAACAATTTTCGAATAAAAAACTAGTAAAACTCGGTAATCTATACTCATTTGTGATTCAATTAGTTTAACCAAATAATTCTGTGCCTAAATTAAGTGTTCTTTAGTGGAATTTTTTTACCCAAAGCTACAAAAAGTGATCCCAACAAATTGAAAAAAAAGGCTGACATAAAAATATAGGGAAAAACGCGACTTGTGACACACAAAAAAAATGTATCCAGTCGGACAACGTAAGTGATTGATAATTTTTTCTTTTATTTTTTGGATTCGCTTTTTATCCATGCCGTTCTTGGTAATTTTTTTTCAATTTAACTGTGCTGTGCTGAGGTTGTAATTAAAAATGCTGCATTTAAAAGGAGAACGAACAATATCGAAGGGGGTTTATTAATTAATTCGTTTGGAAGCTCGCAGTGATACGCGGAAAATCTTAGTCGGAACGCAATGAACCTTGAGACTCCGCTGAGCAGTAGCAGACCCACTCGATAGGAATAATTGTTGTTTCATTCACACTAGTGTCGCGGTAGAATGCTCCAATTCACATCGACATGGTTGTCGTTGTCGTCGATCGTCGCTGGTTTTTTAATAGGAAGAGTGTTGGAGTACAGAATTTATTTTT
Source organism: Volucella bombylans (assembly GCA_949129095.1). NCBI lineage: Eukaryota > Metazoa > Arthropoda > Insecta > Diptera > Syrphidae > Volucella > Volucella bombylans. The sequence continues at coordinate 11,050,986 of OX422144.1, forward strand.
CTCTGCTTTGTTTTTTTGTGTTTTTTTGGTGGCGCTTCTGCCGGAGGTGGAGTGCACCTTAACTCGATACAGTACTCGTATCTAGCACCTAAACGCATCTAGTGCAGAAGACGTGTAGGTAGCCCGACAGGTTTCAGCACAAATTTCCGAGGGTGCATTGGTTGGTAGGGTTAGCTATGGCGTTGTAGCTGTTGCCCATTGTGTACACCACTAGGTGCACTTTTGGCTTAGTTCTAATCTTATGGGCGGTAAAGTGGTCGTTTTGCAGAGTGCGCTGTGGTGTTTGGAGAATGGTGGCAGCGACACGTTTGGAATGTGTTTTCGCGTCTCTGTTGTCTAACCACATTTTTCGTTGTTGTTCGATGTTGTTGGGGCGGAGGCAGCCTCATAGATGATGGAGACAGCGGCGGAATACAAAATCTAGGTCAATGACCGTAACTATATTTTAAAAGTCGCATTTAACGCGTTATTGCGCAAAAACAAAAAACAAGAAACAAAAAAGCACACCACAAAGCACGTTTGTCTGTTCAGTTGATTGCCATGGGGCGAGTTGATTTTACGATTTGGATTTTATTCGGGGATGTGAGAGATACTTGTATATTGTCTGCTGCTAATCAACAAGAGAATTTATCTTTGTCTAGGTTCGGTTACACATTTGGGTTATATTTGGGCCAACATATGGAAGGCAACGCGAGGAAAACCTCATGCTCCCAATACCAACTGGGTGTGCTAAGCAAATTTTTTATTTTCGTATTTGTTTATGAGTGACCTAATTAATTTTGTTCACCGAACGGAGAAATCGCCTTATCGGCAGATTTCAATGGAAAGAAATGTGGAATGTAGTATTTTTTGTTTGTCAACACTTTGGGCGGATTATGAAATTGAGTCTGCGACATGTCACAGGAGTTCAAAGTTGTATTTCGGTATAGGTTGTCCCAGTTTTTCATAGCTATTCAGTTCGGTTTCGCTTTCATTTTATCGACCAGGTTCGAGATTTCGAAAACACCGTCAGTAGAAAGTAAGTTGATGAAGTTTTAGATTTCCCACTTTATACACATCTTTGTACTTTGCTTAGAGATTTTGTATTGTTCATGGTTGAACATGCTACTCGATGTAGAAAACTAAGCAATATGTAGAGCTCTACGATGGAATTTTAGTACGTCAATCCTAGCTGCTTGGACAAATTATCAAAGGAAATGTCGAACGATCAAGGATTTCGATATCGACTGTGTATGGCAACAGCTGGGCGAACTTGGAGAAAGTGCTGTTTTCTGAATTGTTGTCAATGCTAATTCTACTCTTTTACATCCAATCTATCTATAGGCGTTGCTACTGTACAGCTTGTTGGGTTGGCTAAATAAGCCGACTTTAAAACTGCTCTACAGGCCGCTCTAATTTGGATTACTCTGTAAGTGAGTGATGCAGCTGTTTTTCACTCGAGTTCTTCTTCGAACCTCAGGTGGAACTTGAGTAATTGGACGGACTTTTGAAAGATTGTGCTTCTTGTGTTGGCGCTTCAAGAATCAAGATCTTCAAGAATGATGTTAAATAAATCGCATGACAGTACGTCGCCTTGTCTAAATAATTTTTTGGTATCAAATGTCTCAATGAATTTTTTACCGACCTTGATAGAGCAGCATGCATTTTCCATCGTCATCCTGCACAAACGGACGAGTTTGTCGGGGATGCGAAAGCTAGACATTGCTCTGTATAAATCGTCTCTATAGATGCTGCCATACGCGGACTTAAAATCGATGAATAGGTGGTGTGTATCGATTTGGAGGTCATTGGATTTTTCCAAGATCCGCTGTAGTGTGAATATTGGGTTGATGGTGGACTGTTTTGGCCTAAAGTAGGAAGGTAGGATCTTGGAGACTGATGCCTCCGTAGTTGGCGCAGTTCAGGGTGTCTCCTTTCTTGAGAATCGTACAAACTATGCTGAGGTTTCATTCATCGGGCATACTTTCGTCCGACCATATTTTACAGATGAATTGGTGTATGCTCCTTATCAAGTCGTCGCCTGCCGCTTTGAAGAGCTCAGAATTCAGGCCGTTCGCTCCAGGAGCTTAGTTGGACTTAAGCTTAGATATGGCTATCTTCACTACATCCGGGTCGGGTGTACGGAATTGTTGGTCTACATCCTCCAGGTTGAAGAGTTCATTCTGCTTCAGAGCGGTGTTTGTTTCGTCGTCCCCGTCGTACAGTCTACAGAAATGCTCTTTCCCTCATTCCCTGCATCGACTGCGACTCTACTACTATGTTCCTTTGATTGTTTTTGGAAAAACTTCCTAATCTCATTGCTGGAGTAGTATCTCCCAATTTCCTGCTTTTTCCTCCTGGCAAGACGGTGTTCGTCTCTCCTCTTCTGCTCGTAGAGCTCGAGTACAGCTCTAGTCCTTCTTTGCAGCGTGGCTTTGTATGCCTCTTGCTTAGATCCATGTGCTTGCCAGCACTCTTTGTTCAACCGGTGGTTTCGTTGTCGTTACCGAGTGAGGACGAATCTCTGATGGTTTTTTGGCAATGTTGCCACTGGTCTTCGGTACATTATGCTGGCGGCATAGAACCTTCTAAGAAATTAAGAGTGACTCGAACTTCCTCACAGTATTACCCCGCCTTTACTATGCTCAGTATATCCGTAACGTAAGGGGGTGGCCGTGGTGTAGTGGTAGAGCAAACGCTTCTCACTCGGAGGGTCCAGGTTCGAATCCTGCCCATGGCAAAATCAGTTTTTCATAGTATAATCGGAACTCAGACAAAAAAATTCTGCGTGTGAAGGCATAACACTGACACGTAGATTTGGCTGTTATAAGAGTTTCAAGCAATGAAAAAAATACTGGGAATTATATCTGGAATCACTCTGAGTGAAGAAAAACTCTCCGTCCTATTCGGACTCCCACCCCTGGAGAGCAAACATAGAAACCAAACACACCTGAGTTTCAAACCACTACAAAAACAATTTTCCTTTCTCCTCCTTTTCTATCTTTCCGCCCGTGCCCTGGCAACAGTAAAAGGGTATCAACCCCTTAGGCGCGCGTAAATCGTCCGAGTCCGTGTTGGCCCCTCGAAACGTTAGGACATCCATAAAATTTGAGGAGAACCTTGCGTCGATCGTAGTGTGATGAATATCGAGATGTGGCAAACGCGTGCTAGCTACGACAATATTTCGGTCAGCCGCAAAGTCGATTGGCCTGAATCCGTTATCGGAGTTGGTGTCGTGCATTGAAATCGCCAACTAGTATTGCGTCCCTTCAAACTTTCAACCGTAACACCGGTCTCGCTATGAATGCTCATCAGTCTACCCTCAAGCCCACTTTTGGACGTACTCTAAAATATCGTGATTCGTCCCTAAGCCGTACAACTCGTTTATGGAATGCTCTGCCGGTATATCTCTTTTTTTTTTCTCCATAATTTCCTTCCTCCGCGCTGTGAACAAACATTTTAAAAGTACTCAAATCCCTGGAGTCGCTAATTATAAAAAAAAGGCTATGCCTTCCGACAGCACTGTCAAAAAGCGCTCTCTTCCTAGCTTTGCATTAAAGTCGCCGAAGACGATTTTAGTCATAGCTACATAGAGTACTTCTCGCAGATCTTGTCCAAGAGCTCATAGAAGCTACCTTTAGTGTCGTCATCTTTCTATTCTGTGGGGGCGTGCGCGTATATAAGGCTAATGGCAAATTTAGCATTTATACGAATTGCTACGAGGCGTTCATTCACATGCTGGAAACTCAAGACATCTTGCCTAAGTTTGCCTCTAACAACAAATCCGCAACCCAAATAGGTGCTGCTTTTGCCGTCGACAACAATCGCCGTAGCAGTCGTGTTACAAAATACTGCAGAGTGTTGGCGCCATTTAAGCCATTCTACGTCAACTCTATAAGCTACATCTCATCATCGCAATTTCCTTGGTGATCAATGGCAGAGCCTAAGTATTACAAATTCGAGCCGTTGGCATCTCTGAATTTCTTTCAACGTGGCTCAAGGTCAAATATTCTTGACTTTTTGACGCGATGAAATCCTCAAAGGCTTGCAGACCTCTTCTCGGTTTGGACTCCAGACTGCGAAAAAGGTGATAGTCCATTGGAGACTCATCAGGAGAGATCCATGGGGAAGAATTCCCAATTCCAACTGTAATTGTTTCTGTTTTGATACGCGTGAGGTATGGATGAAGTTTGGCATTGTCATGCAATAGGATAAAACAATGCCTGTTGACCGATACAAGTACTGCGTCAATTTCCTCAAAATACCTGACGGCGTTTATTGTTTCTGTTGGTTGAAGCAATAAAAAGCGGTTTGGTCCTTTCGATGTTAATAAGAGTGTGATCATAACACTTTCTCTCCCGGTCTTAGAGCTGCATTTCAATTATTTGTTTGCATCTAACCACATTTCATCGCAGGTGATTATACTTTGCGGTCTTAAGCTAAGCAATACTCAGCTTTTAGCCGCCGTAGATTTTAAGGCTGGTTCAGATCATGGAATGCCCACTTGTCGAGTTTCTTTCCGAAACTTTATGAGAGAGAGGTATCGACTTTAGTCATTTTGCTCTTTGTTGCTTTGCTGTTAAGTGCTGCTTGAAGTACATGAAGTCGTTGCTTCTAATAGAGCTATCGCCGGCGTATAGACGAGTAGAGCATTCGTTTAGAGACTCATCAATGTGATGCTTCAATAGAAGATCTTGCATTAAAAAAAAATTAACTTGGTACATTATTGGTACTTGGTACTCTAACTTTAACTTCGATTTCTCCGGTTATTTCTACCGAGGATTTATCTTTGATTTGCAGGATTAAACTTTCCCACCATTCATATACATATATAGTGTTTTTTTAAGAAGTTTCGGGACTTATTTAGAGGGCTGTTAGGGAATTTTTTTTAATTAAATTTTCAACATAGTTCCACTTTTTTTCAGAGAAGACAATGTTCCTCCTGTTTGTCATGCTCGTAGAATTCCTAAGCATCTTTCGTTATCCTTTCTAGTACCACCATATATGCCTCTGTTTCTATGCAGCGAAATAATGTTTCGTTGTGGTGGTCAAGTGAAAAGCAGCGCATCAGATGCCGCGTCACCGATTTCTTGCTTTAGACAGCGATTAGAAATCAGAAGCTAATTGCTGATAATGCCATCGGTTTTCTGGACTTAAAACTGACATCATAGGGTTTCTCGAGATATTTTGGGAGACTTGATTACGAAAGGACAATGAGTCTGCTGGGCGCTTAAACATCTCCATTCAATATGCTACAACAATTACCGATGCGAGTGATTTTAGCTACTCAGGATGTGCGGTGTCCTAAATACTAGAGCTGGGTTGCGTATATCGCAATATGGTTAATCTGGTTGATACATAAAATATATAGAGCGTTGTGTAAACATTAATATCAGCGCCGAGATTGCGTCCTGAACAAAAACCACAGATGTAGTTTAAGAGGGCTCCTTCTACCATCAAAAAGGGAGAGAAAGAAAGAGCTGAAAGAAATTCTGTGAGGTTGAATTTAAGCCTTGCCATGGTTAACTGTCAAGACGCCTTAATTCTTTGCTTTGCCTTTATTAAATGTTTCTATATTTTGTTGAATATTTTGTTCTGAGACTTTATCCAATATTTCACTTAAGCCCTTTCTTTCCGATTTGAGTGGGTCATGTTAGTCTTTCAGGCCTTTTCTGTCTAATAGTCATGATAATACTGAATCGTCTGTTGATTGCATTGAATTTCTATCTCTTTGTTATGCATTTTCTGTCTAAACGTAAAACAAAAGCAAAGGTATCATCTGGAGTGCTAACTCTGCTGTTGATTACTTATTTAGCATTCATCGAACACCGTCCCTTTTAAATGGTATGTTTCTAGGTTTGCTGTATCGTTTACTTAGAGACTTAGAGACAAATGTTGCTGTAGCTTGTGTCTGGACGTGATCGGCGTGTTAATTATGTAGTCAAACTGGAACAACTGATTCAAGTAGACTTTGTGGTGCCTGGCCATCTGTGTGTGCTTTAAAAGGGCTTATGATGCAGTCGATTATGTTAAATTTTAAAAGTTGTTTATGCCTAGGAAGTCCGATCAGATGACATGTGAAACCTATGCTGTTTTGAGTATTCTACCCAATCTGTTCTCTCTGTTCCTCTCTCGAATAATTAAAAGAACACTTCATGGTGGCATCAGCTCAACTAAGTGACTAAGAGACAAAGGCCTTTGTCAGGCCTACGAAATAGAAATTGTTCAAGTTTTCCTCAAGAAGGTTTATTCATGAATTGTACTGAAATTCGTCTGAAATGAAGTAATAGTTTGACTTGAAAAACCATGTATCATGCCAATGTCGTGTTTGATCAAATAAACATGTGATCTTATAAGCAAGATGGCTTAAACTATTTCCTTCACTTCTCAACACTCCATGGAGTGTAGTTCATGTGGACCCGGATAAACCTACAAGAATGAAAAACAGAGAAAGTTTGGTGGTGACGGAATCGGTAGTTTGATCAATTTGTGCCGTCCAGCGATGTGGTGGTGCTTCAAGCGCTTATAGTTCCGTCAGATCTGAAAAGAAACACTATTCTAAATAAATCATCCGCTGCCTGCTTATTCTTGTACGGTGATAGAGTCACAATATCTGCAAATATGCTGTAAGCACGTAAGATTGTGACCTATTGTAATTCTTGTGGTTAAAATTATATTGCTTCGTTTTAGGGACACAAGATTCTTTGGACGGTTTCTGTTAATCTCAGGCCATAATGTTTTAGTGTGCGCGCAGTTGTAGACGTTGTGTCATCTGCTTGCTGCCGCTCTGTGATAATATTTGATAGTGGAAAAGCGATTGCTGATATTTCCGAAACGAAACGACGGATTATGCAGCTCCAGTTCTGGTAAGCTCATCTGCTTTTTCATTGTCATCGTTGAGGCCAGGCTTCCAAATAATCCGAACGTTTTTCTTTGACATTCCAATGTCTTAATACCTGCTTAGATGGATATATCCACATGTGATAGTTTTAATACGCTATCTTGTCTGGTGGCCTCATATACCATATAACACATGGGCTGACAAGTCCCGGGCCCAACGAAGAAAACACGTTTTATTTCATTAAAAATTGACTTTATTCAGCATTCAGGGCCGCTCTAACATTCCAATACAATTCTTGTAGAACGATTTATCTTTTGCCTCAATATAGGCCTCAGTTTCACTAATAATCTCTTCATTCGAGCGAAATTTCTTATGGGCGAGAATTTTTTTGAGATCTGCGAATAGCCAGTAGACGCTGGGAGTCAAATCTGGAGAATACGCTCAGAATCATCAACACGTTGTTGTTTTTGGTCAACAGTGAGCAAACTCGTCACCCACTTTGAACAGAGCTTTCTCAGGAACATATGCTCATGCAATATAAAGCCAACACGTTCTTTTGATATCTGTACGATGTCAGCTAACTCATGCAACTGCATTTTTCGATCATTCAAAACGATTTTGTGGATTTTTTTTTTAATGTTTTCTGGTGTTACCGCCTCATTTCGATGTCCACTGCGTTCTGCATCATCAATGTCTCTACGACGACCACGTTTGAAGTCAGCATCCTAACGTTTTAATTGTTGTTTCTGATGGAGCGGAGTCCCCATAACACTTTTGAAGCCATCGGTATTTTTTCCCATCAAGAAGCAATGTAAAATTAAAACACGAAATTGTTGTTGATCCATTATTTTGAAAATAACAAAAGTAGCGTCACTCTTAGCACAATAGCTCACACACTAATGAACAGATTGTCATGAAATTTTAACAGCTATCTTTTGAAGGTTAGTACGAACTCAACATGAGGTGAATTCAAAAAAACCATCGTCATCTGTGTGTTAGGCCCGGAACTTTTCAGTCCATGTCTTATGCCAAAAGCATTGCTTAGAAAATGTTGCAGTAGCTTGTCAGGGACACTGTACTATTAGGTCTCTCCGAGTGATGTATACTCCTACACCATTAACCAATTGCGAGCATCAGAGCACCGTTGTTTGCCTCCTCTTCTCGTTTCAATATTTTGATCTTATAATCGCGTCAGAGACTATTATTGGGATAGTATAGGCGGTTGTTCTATATGAGGCGCAGTAACCATTTCTGGTATATCTACCGCAATTTTTTGGGTTTACAAGTACAATTCAATTAGAATGATGTGCAGCATTACCTCAAGACTATCTGTGGGGCTTGATCGGAGAGCACCTGTTGTAAGTGAGTATGCTACTCGTCGCATATTGATTAATAATTTGACTCTTCAAAACTAATGTTCCAGTTAAATTTATTGTAAAGGTTTAGACGGGAGTATCTGCCGTTTTTCTTAAAGCTTCAGCGCCTACCCTTCTACCAGTGGTATTGTGAATATAATAATTCTGTAAATATTGTAGTGCCAACTCAATTTTAGCTGAACACAACAGTTAGTTCAATTTTAATAAGTCACTTCAGCCGGCTAGCAGAGTTTCGCTTGGTGTGGCGATGAATTTTACAGGAGAACTATACATCATCAGTCTTAGCTTTATCTTTAAATGATAAAACAGCTTCTTGGGGTATATCGTTGTTGAGGTTTGAGTTGTTTACACGACTTTATTTGCAACACCGCCAAAACCCATCTCTCGAAATGTCTAGTGCTACTAGTTTGTATAAGTGTTTTTTACATTATTGAAAACGCCTTTGCCTAGAAAGAGTGCCAGTGTATACTCTTTTATGTGACTGAGGTGAAAGGTTCTCGTCTTAGTCCATAGATGGCACAGCAACAAATGAATTTGGTCACACAAATAATTTTTTTATACAGCTGTTCAAAGTAAGCGTGTTATGTGTTTTTGACAAAATGAAACCGTTCTTTATTGTGCATGGTTTATCGCCAATAGCAATTCAACCAAAGTTGGTGAAATTGTCCGCACCTTCGCTATCAATTGTAAAAAGTAAGAAAAATGACAGCTGAGTTTGAACGTAGGTGTACATCGATTGGAGATGACCCGCGTGAAGAACGGAAAAACACTTCAACTACCGAAGAAAATATCGAGAAGATACACAATATGGTTCTAAATGATCGGCAATTAAGGGTGTATAAGATAGCCGAGGCTGGCTACGGTACATTTTATACTAAAAACTCAGTATGAGAAAGCTTTGTGTAAGATGGGAGTGCCGCAATTTTTCAATGCTGATTACATACAATTTGTGCCGCTTTAAAAAGTATGAATTGTTGGAAAATCCTCCATATTCGCCAGATTTGACTCCCTTTGACTTTCATATATCCCCAATTCTTTAGAAATTTATTGCTTGCACACGTTTTAGGTCAAATGAAGAGGTGATAGGTGGAATCTAGTTATTGGAGAAACGTTATACAAACTTTATTGAACTAAAGTGAGACTAAATTGAGAAATAAGTCAGTTTTTCGAATAAAAAAGAACTAATTGTTCACTACTGCCTAGGCCTTTCCCTCGCAGTTTTAGAGATTTCTATATAGAATCTACCACACGGTGTAGTGCGGTCACTACCGATATACGTATCTTTTACGTAGACATGCTGGCTGCACCCGGATATGAAACAAAATTAGAATTATAAGCAATTATCACCAGGCGATTAAGCGAAATCGTTTTCGAACGCATTACTCATCTTGTGAGCTATTTATGTCATAAGAATCGTGAACACTACTTTTTCCTGTGCAACACAGCTGGTTTTAACCAGCGCACGAAATGGCATATCGTCAACCAGCAACGAATTTTCAATGTTACTCGTACTAGATAAGATTCGTAACGGTGTTTGCATTACAAGTTCTTCACTGAACGACTAATCCCTCAATCATGAATTCCCATACCTATTTTCAACCTTTACACCTTGCTGTATCTCCACCCAGCTACCACCTAACTGCTATAAGTTTTTATCTAAACAAAAAAAAAAAACATTTTTTTTTAGCAGAGAAAAAGAAATTATTGAGTTATGTAGGAGGCAAACAGAAACACGTGTTCACACTTGCTTGCCCATAGCCATCACACACATATAATAAACTCGTCCATTTTTTTTTTTTTTAGATATTACTATTGTTGATAAAATATCACATAGATGAGACAATAAACGAGGGAAAGTGTTATAAAAACGGCTCTACAAACATAGTGATTGGGGGTAAATTTTTTTTTTTGATTGACTCAAGTTTTACTATTTCGTGTCCACTGATTGTGTTTGCATAAGTTCTATTTGATTGTTTGGATCTAAGCAAAGTAATAATTAAGACTCGTTAATGGTATGTATAGATATCTATGCGAAATAGAATGAGTTCCGTGCCTGCTTCCATTTGCAAATAAACCGTGATATACGAACGAATAAGTGGAGCAAATAGTTTCAATAATCAATGGGTGACTTTGGTGAGGGGCTTTCCTTATCTAAAATAATCGTAAACTCAGGTGTGTAAGGTTGCAAAGCAAACAATAAATTAAACCTATTTATAGTCAAATTCATCAACATATTCAATTTCATATGGGTTAATGAATTGGCAAATGTGTAAGGTCCGTATGTTAAAGCACTGCTTACGAGGGGCGTTTCAATACGTGGTGCCTTCATTTCACTTTTCAACATAATGTGATTTTTCACTCAATACGTTCAGATTGCGATTTCATAAAGCCGCCCGAGTGATACAATTTGACCAACACTCTGCAAAATAGTCAATAGGCACTCATTGCATGCTAAGTTCTTCAAGCTTAAACCAAACGAATGTGACGAATGAAAGAGCAGGTCGTTAAGTTTCACTGTTGCAATGGCGGAATGGTAGGCTTCCAAATGAAAGACATTGTTTTTTAAGGAAACTAAAATCAAGTAAGATAAGTGGTTGCCAAGAATACAACAGCAAATCCAATTACACTCATAAATAAGTCTCTCCAAACATCTTTCTCTTTCTGTCCCATTTTGCTAAAAAATTAACACGTGCTCAGGTATTCTAAAACATTAGTCGTACCTTCTTGAGTGTTAAGTTCTTTTAACAAAAAAAAAAGAAACGAATGTGGGCAATAACTCTGCTTATCATAGAAATGACTGCAACAGCTTTCTAAAACAACTCACCTAAAAACTAAGGCAAGAAATATTAATGTCCCAAAGGCAATAGATATTGTTTTTATTTTTGTCGAGGGCATAAGGAATTCCGTCTCACCGTTATCCATGCATTTACAAAAACATTCCAGCTGCCAGCTCCTTGGAAAAAGCCAATCTGGCTGTTGGGCACTTCACAGCTAATTCAAAGCTTACACTTTATTCAATATTCAATGGAATCAATCCACTGGTCCCGGTTTTATATATCCCATTCTTCTTCCACGCTGGCGAAACCACTGCCTATGTTTTATCATCAGCCCTACAAATTTACATTTCTCCAGCCCCATCCTTCAATGAGATGTAATTTTTTTCTCCCTCTTATAGAGCCATTCCCTTTTCAAGGTTGTGTAAGCTGCTGATAACCGTAAGCCCATGAAATATCTCGAAACAGGAAAAATTGTTGATGACCGGCGATATGGTTTTCATAGAAATAGGTCCACTGACGGGAAAGTGGAACCAAAATCAATACCAATATGTGAAAAGAATGATAGTTGTACGAGGGCTCTATGATAAGGACCTTTGTTAGGCAAGAAAATGCATTAAAAAAATTTTTTTTTATTTATTTCTCAATATAGTCTCTTTTCAGCTCGACACATTTAGAGCAGCGACATTCTAACTTTTTCAAGCCATGCAAAAAATATGATTTGTCGAACTCCGCAAAATAGGCCTCTGTTTCGGCGATGATTTCCTCGTTTGACGAGAATCGCTTTCCGCCAAGCCATTTTTTCATGTTTAGAAACAAAAAGGAATCACATGGGGCCAAATCTGGTGAATAGGGTGGGTGAGGCAGTAATTTGTAGAGTAATTCGACCAGTTTTGCTGTGGCGATTTCATGTCATGCGATTTCGTTTTTGCTCCACTGTTAGCAAACGTGTCACCCATCTCGCCGATAGCTTTCTCATGCAGGATATTTTGTATACGTTGAATTGAGATGTGTACAATGTCAGCAATCTCTCTGACCTTCACCCGACGATCTGCTAACACGATATCATAGATTTTAATAACCATATCCTCCGTAGTCACCTCAATCGGACGGCCTGGGCGCTCTTCATCAAAAACAGATGTTCGGCCACGCAATTCGTTAAACCAATATCTGATGGTAGTTATCGAAGGTGCATGGTCCTTATAAACGGCATGCAACTTCACTTTGATTTCCTCACACGTCTTCCCATCCAAAAAAAGAAATCGAATCACTGATCGATATTGCTCTTTCTCCATGATTGCAAATAAACACCAACTTGACGACTTTCAACAGCTGTCGAAACAAAACTACTTTGAAATGTTGACAGTCATCATTGCATCAGTGGTGCCATCAGTCGGTAAACGCGGGTACTTATCATACAGCCCTTTCAAAACCATTTTGCAGAGTTTGGCGAAATTTCTTTTATGTAGATTTTGGACCGGTGAATGTCTGCTTTAAAGGATTAGAACTGCCTTTCGGAACGTTTGCCTTTCAAGTTTTTTTTTTTTTTTAACGGTCTGATTGATATTTACAAAATAAATTCTGGTGTACTTCAGGACTTCTTTCTGTCTTTTTTTTTTTGGAAATTTTCATTAATGACCTGTCGTCGTAGTCCTTTGCTTAATAACAATAGTTTTATATATTCGTTTCCAAAACACCCTGCTCTCCAGCTCTAAAATGGGGCTGTTGTAGCGTATATTAAGTTCCTATATTAAAAGCATAAGTCTGCTGTCGTTAAGGCAAAATTTAAACATCCAATCATTATCCAGGAGTGGCACTTGCATCGAAACTGATAAATGATAATGAACCGTAGGATTGTACGGATTGTCAATTGACACCTTCGAACAACGACGTAATGTCTCCTGCCTCAAATATTTGTATCCTTATTTTCGCCATCACTGCTCCATCAAAATTACCAGTAGTATTCGCTTCATTTTGTAAATTGTACGTATGTCGAGCTCTTTATTTCGTGGTTAATATATCTTGCCAACATTCGAAACCAACGTACGTCGGGATCTTCTCTTACTTCGGCCGCAGTGTGTTCAAACATGCTAAGGCTGTTCATGGTCCACTGAGCGCGTGTTTGAGCATTCATATCAGCGAAATAATCGTTTGGGTGAACCTCATGCAAATGGAAACATAAGTGTAGATCTGCGAAAGAATATTTCTCACCAGAGGAGCTAAGACGAACGTTACAACGATGCAAAGGCCATACAGATCCTTTTTTCTTAGTTTTTCTTGTTCATGCGAGCATATGTTATGTACGGTGTAATAGTTTAATTTACATGACCACACATCGATTACTAGTTTAACACTAGCCAACAGTTTTTTCTTTTCTTAGTAGGATACGCGCATTTAGTGCTTAGTATTTTTATTGTAGTTTAGAAACAAAAACCTTTGTTTTATACTATAGTTTAATTACATATGTATGTAACTAAGAATATTTTTAGCATACTCCGCGACAGAAGCATATCCTCTCGAGCCGAATAGGCAACGAATAATACTATTGATGGCAGCACTATGTTTGCGTTTAACCAGAAAATCTTAGTGTTACATTCACTTAATCGAGCTGAGCTTTGACGAAAATTAATTTCGTATGAACTGGTGTGAAACCTTGAGATTGGGAGAGTTTTTTTTACCTAAGGCAGCGATCTGCGCTATTCTCCTGGCCATCCTAGAATAAAATTGTGCTAAACCAGATGCTCAAGATTTTAAGCTTTTTTTAACCAATTCAGTGGGCACATTTCGAAGTAGATTGGTATAAGATTGATTGGAATTATACCATTTCTATTAATGATATAAACATTTGGTTTTTGTAGTGTTAAGCTCGTCATTGAATTTTAAAGTGGCATGCCTCAATAAGATCATACTCAAAGCTTAAATATTGTTGAACGTCGTGTGTAGATATGTGGAAATTGCAATGTTAAATGATATAAAGGAGACCTTTAATGAAAATTTAAAAAAGCAAGGGACTAACGGTTGATCCTTGTGGAACACCTGCCGTAATAGTGGCACTGTATTGTTGGCAAGGACTGCTTGTTTCGCATATGATTGGCGACTGATGAGAAGGAGTTATAATAACTCATAAGCAAAGAAACAAGTAGTAGGCCGTGATCAACAGTATCTAAAACCTTTGACACATCTAAAAGGGCAACGAATATTGATAGTAGTTTCTTATCTATTGCAACAGATACCTTAAGAAGAGCTGATGTACAGCGGTAACCATGAATAAAACCTGACATTTGTTGTTGAATAACTTTTTCAAGAACTTTTGACAAATATGAAAATAAAGCCGAAGGTCTATATTCCGTTGATAACCTACCTTCTGTATTCTATTTTGGATAAATACGAAAAAGTAGATCTTTTGATGTTGGTATGGCAATATTACTTTTATAAACTGCTCGCTATCCTAACAACATCACTCAAATGAGGCAGCGTTTAGTGTTTGAATTGGTTGCGGACGTGGGCCTCGCTTAGTTTGGATTCAAGCAAATTCTTTGTTAAATTAATCTTGGCTGACCTGATCTGATTGACCATGTCTCGGAATTCCGTCCAGAAAGTTTTAGTAGTAGTTAGGTTATATACATATTTATTACAGAAGAACTGGATGCTGTCGTAGGAATTCTAATCCCTTTCAATTTTTTGTATTTCTGGTGAGAGACACTCAATATTGCGCTTGACAACTTTGGCTTTAAGGGCAACAGGGTTGTGGGCATATTCAACTTGAGCATCGGCAAATATTGGTTGCTAATCAACAAAAAAAATATCTTGTTAAAGATGTTTAACATCACGAAAAGCCGGAAGCTCTTTACTTTAACTACATAAATGTTAAATGTCGCAAAGATCAGATTATATGTAAAATGTGGAAAAAAAACAGGAGTGGGGACCTGGTTAAAAAATACATTCTAATAGGCACTTACGTACAATGAAAGTGTCTAAAGAATTTTTTTGCAGATTCTGTGATTGCGCACAAATGAAATAGTTTTTTGTAAAACCAAATGCAAAAATCTCGATAGTTTTGGAAGCCAATTTCTTTGTGTAATAGTTCAACTCCTCTGCTTACTTGGAGCAATACACACTGTCAGTAGTAAAGGGTGAACCAACAGATGGTGTGGGTGTTTTTGTTAAGTAAAACATATTTCTGACGAGTACTCATCGAGGATATTTATCTATGCAACAGAACATTGTTCATGTGATCACCTAGGCTCTGATTACAGCAGCCACAAGCATACGAATGTAAAAATTTTCGATGACTCTTGGCAAAATTAGAGGTTCCAGCGGCATCGATCTCAGTTCGATTGTTTTGTTTGAGGTTTTGATTTGTTCTTAGGTTGTTGGCATTGACCATACTCTTGAAGTAATCCCATGAACGGAAGTCTAGCAGGGTTCACATCATTTGTTCGGAGGCAATCAAAGAAATAATGAAATAATTTCGTTCGTATAAAATATACGTAAGTTATCCGTATGCTGAGATGTGTGTGCTGTAGATCGGTCTTGTTGAAATTAGAGCTCCTCACCCACATTCAGAAAGACTCGGTCAACATTTCTTTATTTTAACTGTATTCATCTTGCCGCCAGCTCGCAAACCAACACCACACAGTAACTCTTTTGGATGGATTGATTTTTGTGAAGCACATGAGGGTGTTCCGCCCATTTTTTTTTTTTTTTTGTTAACGTACATGTCCATTCATAAATACGAAATCACACTTTTGATGGAAAATTGTCGCTCTAATCATTCTGTCATTTGGATCTTATACGAATCGAAGTGCTTGATCCATTTCGAACACTTGGTCTACAGCGGTGATGTTTGCTGGCCGTGCATGTTGATATTTTGCTTGACCCGCGACTGAACCAACTTTTTCGAAAAGTTTTAACATCGCGCGAGTTCCGGACTCACAAAATCGATTAGGTTCACCAAAAAAGTCCCACATCTTACGAACTTTCACAGAGCGCCCATAATAACTTTGAATAACAAAATTGCGTGGTTGTAAGTTAACCAACTCCATGACTAAAACTGCCTTAGTTTAGATGAATTCAGTATGTAAATGTTATTTAATGGCAACCATCATCCAGACCATCTATTGGCTCACTCTTTATATATTTAGTAAACACCTTTCGTACTTCAACAAGACAAACAGGAGCTCATATTATGTACTTAACTTTATTAGAAACCTTCTAAAATGCATTAGTAGTTAGCCAGAGGGAAATCAATCTTATCTTCTATGCTTCAAACTTATCAAATAAAAATTATATCGTGGGTATATGTTACTTAACTTTTTTATATTTTTATTTTGTAAATAAAAAACAAATGCACCTTAAAAATTTGCTCTAACAAGACAACTTGGGTGCAATCGAAAAACAAAAAAAAAAAAATAAATAAAAAAAATTGTGTTATTAACTTTTATTGTTTTATATAATTTTCTTTGACAACAATAACCAATTGGCTATGGACTTGTTGTTGTAAATATGATTTTTGTTTATTTTTTTTTTTTAATTTTTATAGAATCACAATGGACCTCTTCGCCCCCGCGGCCACAGAGCCCATCCACTCAGCCGCAGACTAGCTTCGATACACTGACATGTAAAATATAAAACAAAAAATTTTCAAATTCAAAATTCATATAAAACATCTTTAATTTTTTTTTTAATTTGTTTTTAACTTATTATCATGACGTTGAAGTACTAAATTTTCTTTATAATTAATACATACAATTGTGGTTATTTATTGATTGGCTTGGCTTGAATTTGAATGAAATTTGGTGGCTTTTACTTTATTTTATAAATTTATACAATATATAATATATTTTTCGTTTGTGGCGGTTGGTTTTTGTAGTTTTCTTTGTAAGAGAGAACAACTCTGGAAGCATTTTTTTTTTGTTTGTTTTTTTGGATTGAATGAATGAGTAATGGTGTTTGGAATTTGTATTTTTAGACGTACTCGTACATATTTTGTATTTGTAGCTTAGTTTTGAGAATCTTCTAGAATTAAGATAATGTGAGTTGAGTAGTCAAATGTATTTTTAAATTGTTGAATGACTTCTAGAATTCCAGTGTAATAGAGGAGTTGCTAAACCCCACATCAAGAGGTGTTATAAACTCTCAAAAATAAAATTTACGGATCTGCATTTCCACTAAGTCAGCCTATGAGTTTACTGTGCCCAATATTAGAGACCCCTTTTGGTTCACATCAAGCGATCAGTCAGTGTGGCCGACATCTAATTACGTCAAGAAACAATTGAGTTTGAGGTATCAAAAAACTTGAAATGTGATCCATGACATTATGTCTTGAACACAATTTCAGGCATTTGGCTTATGCTATTTTGACAGAGCAAATCCTGTCGCACCACGATTTCGAGAGAAGTTCGCTGTGAAAAGCAACTAACCCGAGCTTGTACGATGGATTGTACCTTGGATTTGTTTTTAACTCATCACCCTGATAAATCCACCGTCGATGTGCCCTTCTTCAGAAAATATTTCCTAGGGGACCGGGAAGGACAACTGTTTTTTCTCTACGAAGAATGGTCCATGTCATTTTTTAAACACAACTTCAGGCGTATGGCTTTCTTGGCTGCTTTTGATGAAGCTCTTCCTGTCGGTCCAATTTCGGGCCATTCTTTCGAACATTTCCAACTCTCTCACACCAATCCCTGGACATTGGTGTCCAAGGCCTGAATATTGGGTTAGACCACATGAAATGTCCGATTTTATGGTAAAAATTTAAAAGTCAATATTATTTTTCCGTAAATTTTTATTCAATCAAAATAGGATCCGTTGGCATCTATGACATTCTTCCAACGTGATACAAGATCAAATAATCAATTTTTCGTAGAAGTGCTGACTTTTTGACGCAATGAAATCTTCAAAGGCTTTTTATGACCTCTGCTCGGTTCCGGAAAACCTTCTGCCGGCAAAATCAATCCAGATTGCGGAAATGATGCTACGGTGGATGCGGAAGAATTTCAAATCCCAACTGTAGCAGTGCACCGTTACTTGAGAGGTAGGGGGTCTCTAGCATTGTCATGCAAAAGGATCGATCGTGACCAACGCAGGTTTGTTTTTCAGCCAATTTGGCATGCAATATGTCGATTTCCTCACAATATTTGATAGCGTTTATCGTTTCTCCTGGTTGAAGAAATGAAAAATGGATTGGTCTTTCGATGTCCACCAAATTGCCAGCATAACCTTCTTTGGGTGATGACCTAGTTTTTGGGTGCGTTTTGGTTTTTCATTTGCATCCAACCACTGCACACGGACTAGGTTTATGAGGGCTTGGGTGTCGTATAAACCCGATTGGGGTTCTGCTGGTAATAACTGATGCACTGAAACACAGAACGCCAAGTGTTTCATTAAAATTCGCTGTAGAGACCGTTCGATGCCCAACTACGTTGTCCGGTTAATGTTTGATGGTTCATCAAGATATCAGCACCCGATACCGACAAAAGGACAGCTCCTGAACCCCACATGTATGTTATTGTTTCGCGTTAAGCCAGTCTTCTGGAAGTGTTTGCTCAGTTGGTCCCACATGATCAGGGAATCGACGACGAATTTCACATTAAGTCAAAACCACTGACAGATTAATTGTGGAAAATATTTTCACAATTCTTCCGCGTTCTTCAAGTGAATGGCGGTCCATGGTTTGTTTGTTTATGTGTGTTCTGCTTCTGTTTACCTCACAAATGTCAATACCGCGACGATTATACACGAGTATGTCGCAGCCACTGTCAAATACAATTTATCTATTTATGCCAGTTTATCTCTCTTTCACGTACGCCGATTTCGGTTCGATTATCTCTTTTATTCATGAATTTCTTGCTAGTATCGCTTTCTAGTTTAACGTTTGAAGGGACAATTAAGACCGGAATTGAATTGTGGGAAAGAGTTTAACTATGACAAAAATTAGGAATATACAAACTGCGTTCCGAAGTAAACAGCACTTTTTAAAAATAAAAAAAAATAATGTCCTACAGGATGTCGGTAAAAGCCTTTTGAATGGCATTCACAAAACGCATTTTTCCGAAAAGGAAAAGTTGTACGGTGCCAACTCAGATGAATACGGAGATTGGTTGACAGTCAACAAGTGTCGATCGACGATATTCTGGCCGAATCGACGCATACGATGCATCAAACGCTTTAAAACACCAAGATAGAATTGTGCGTTAACTGCAACTAACAACCCGAGCTTTGGCCCGGTGGAGCGAACTCGTTGTGGACAATAACCGTAGGATCGTAAAAGGAAATCAACGTTGTCTTCATTTTTGATTTCTCCAAACGAGATTTTTTGGGTTTTGGCTCGCCTGGCGTCTTCCATTCGGCATGTTAGCACTGGGTTTCTGGATCATATTGAAAACACCATGTTTCATCAGCATCCACAATGCTGTAAAAGAGGTTTTTTTTTCGTTCTTTTTGGCCTCCTTTACGATGTCCTTCGAATGTTGAATTCTGGGCATTTTTGCTGGATTCTCATTTTTGTACCGATGACAGAAACAAACTGTCACTTCAGACGCAATAACTCCGCTGTTATTCGTCCAAATGTCATGACAGTGCATCAGTGATGGATCCACCGACGCATGCAATTGCCAATAGAAATACCTATTTTTAAAAAGTCCTGTTTACTTTGGAACGGACTTTGTATAATGGGGAAAAGGCCCTTCATAGTCTAAAGCGCCTTCAGTCCCTTTGTACCGATCCCTTCGTATAAAATTGTATTAAAATCATATATGGGTTCGACGATTCTCTTCTTCAAAACTAGAAACTACCTTTCGGAACATTCAATTCAAGTTGTTTTGGATGGTTTCAAGTCTGATATTCTCAAAATAAATGCTGGTGTACCCCAGGGCTCCGTTCTATCTCCGACTTTCTTTTTAATTTTTATCAATGATCTCTTGTCTGCCACTTCTAATCCAATATATTCCTTTGCTGACGACAGTAGGTACTCTCTGTTTCTCATATTCATTCCCGGGCTCACGTCCTTGCTTATTCGGCTGTAGAACGGGAACGTCAGCGTATTTTAAGTACAATAAATTCTGATATTAGCAGCATAACCAATTGGGGACCATTCAAAAGGGTGGAATTTAATGCTTCCAAAACATAGTGCTGTCTGCTGTCATTAAAGCGAAATTGAAATACCCCGCCATTATCCATGAGTGGCACTTGCATCGTCTAAACTGAAAAACTTTCCAATCTCGGTACGTGTGTCAGTGACAACTTACGTTGGAATGACCACATATTCGATTTTGTCAAAATATTTCGCCCCTTCTGATCTGACGTCTGCTAGATAAGATTCAAAACTGGTGATACTAACATCAGTCAGTCAATTGACACCCTCGAATACCGAGGTAATGTCTCCCGTCTCACTTTGTTTTATCGCTATTTTCATCACCAGTGCTCCATTGAAATCGCCAGTAGAATTCCGCCCCTCCAAACCTTCAACCATAACATCTCGCTCTGAATGCCCATCAGTACACCCTCAAACCCACTCGTACCGTACAGCTCGCTTATGGAATGCCCTACCGAGCTCTCTATTTCCTAGTGGTTATACTCGTAACTTGCAAACATTTAAGACCAATGTACATCGGTACCTCTCTTTTCTTCCCCCCGAAGTTTCCTTCGCCCGTGCTGAGCGCGCACTATTTATAAAACAAAATATGCTATCGAAAAGCAAAGGAGCACTAAGCCAAAGGATTAGTCCATCGTAATAAGCAAGCAAACCTTAAACTCAACATGTCACAAATTTTGTCAAAGCTGGATCTGAAACGTTAAGAGTTTGATATCTCTTGACATAAGGTATGTCAGCGATAAAATGGATATCAATGTAATATCTCAAATAAGTGAGCTTCTTACAAAACCGATTGCAATGATTTGTGTAATAAATAATTTGCTTCTTCAGAACCTTCAATTAGTTCGAATAGATAGAACATATTTCCTTCACAAGCGACTCTAAGTTAGGTCTAAGTTGGGTGTCTTGATTCACCTTAAGAATCAGTCATTTCATAACTTTACGAACTCGCATCATCTTGACGAAGCAGTTCGGAATCCAAGAAAGGACATAGAAAACAGCGCAATTTTGTGAGAAACATAGACAGGCTCTGTCTGTTTAAGCACCATACACGTTTCCTGTTAGATTTTGATGTGCTATTTTCCTGTTTTTTGTATAGTTTTGAGTTGCGGAAGTATTGATTGTCGCTAATTTTTGTGTTTTTGAAATCTCTGTAAGTTAGTTTCTAGAATTCCTGTCTTGTGACAACTTCTTGTCTACCTCCTAGTCCTCTGAGTTTGGAAAAGTGCTGTTATCTATAGTATGAGTTTTAAGCGAATGAAAAATAAGAGAAACAAAATTTGTATTGCATGCTTTCCCAAGATCTTTATTTAAACAAAATCAAAAAAATACATTTCATTGAACATGCATTTAATTGGCAAAAAATTTCAAAATTTTATCCGGAATCGCGGCGCTATCTTTAGAACAAAAAAAAAAACAAAAAAAAAACAATAGATAGTCCCAAAGCTAACTTTGTGCGTCTTGTCTAAAAGGTTTAAAATCGTCGCCAGTTATAAACAATATTTTTGACTTTAATAAGCTTTTTAAAAAAAAAAGGAAAATTTTGGAATTTTGAATCTTGTCACTTCATTGATTTGAGTTATTTTCTTTGGTAATTTTTGTGAGTTTTCTTAATATCTTTAAACAACATTTTTTTGATCTATGCAAACATATATTCAATTGTTGGTATTTATTTTATTTTGTATAGCACCACCAGCACCAGGTTCATCAGTGAATCCAACATCTGTGACCAGCCCCAGTGCCCAAAATGTACCAGGAGCTGCAGCTGGAGCAGTGGCATCAGCCCTGGGTGCCAGTGTTACCGCCACAACGCCAACACAGCCAGAACTGCCAGTATTTACAAGTCCACGTCGTCCGAATTTGGGCCGTGAAGGACGGCCCATTGTGTTGCGGGCGAATCATTTTCAGGTGACAATGCCTCGTGGATACGTCCACCACTATGATATCAATATACAACCGGATAAGTGTCCACGTAAAGTTAACCGAGAGATTATAGAGACTATGGTTCATGCGTATAGTAAGATATTTGGTGTGTTAAAGCCGGTATTCGATGGTCGAAATAATTTATACACACGTGATCCATTGCCCATTGGTAATGATCGGTTGGAATTAGAAGTTACTTTACCGGGTGAAGGAAAAGATCGAATATTTCGGGTGACAATCAAGTGGATGGCGCAGGTTTCGTTATTTAACTTGGAGGAGGCTTTAGAGGGTAGAACACGTCAGATTCCATATGATGCTATCTTGGCATTAGATGTTGTTATGCGTCATTTACCGAGCATGACATATACACCAGTGGGAAGGAGTTTCTTTAGTTCACCAGATGGATACTATCATCCTTTAGGTGGTGGTCGTGAAGTATGGTTTGGTTTCCATCAAAGTGTACGTCCATCACAATGGAAGATGATGCTCAATATTGATGGTAAGTTCCATCTCCTTATTTTTGTGGAATATTAATAACATTTCTCATAATACGTAGTATCTGCAACGGCGTTTTATAAGGCTCAACCAGTGATTGATTTCATGTGTGAAGTTCTCGATATCAGAGATATAAATGATCAGCGGAAACCACTTACAGACTCGCAGAGAGTTAAATTCACTAAAGAAATAAAAGGGCTCAAGATAGAGATTACTCATTGTGGCCAAATGAGACGCAAATATCGTGTATGCAACGTCACCCGGCGACCAGCTCAAATGCAATCGTATGTTCCACATAAATGCATGCATAGTTTCATTAGATTTTAAAATGAATTCACTTTTCCTTTAGTTTCCCTCTACAACTAGAAAATGGCCAAACAGTCGAATGTACTGTAGCTAAATACTTCCTTGACAAATACAGAATGAAGCTGCGGTACCCACATTTGCCTTGTTTGCAAGTTGGGCAAGAACACAAACACACATACCTTCCTCTAGAGGTGTGCAATATAGTTGCTGGACAGCGATGCATTAAGAAACTCACTGACATGCAAACATCAACCATGATCAAAGCCACAGCTCGATCAGCGCCAGATCGTGAAAGAGAAATCAATAATTTAGTTAAACGTGCTGACTTCAATAACGACTCTTATGTACAAGAGTTTGGTTTAACTATATCGAATTCTATGATGGAAGTGCGTGGTCGTGTGCTTCCACCACCAAAACTGCAATACGGCGGTCGAGTATCAAGTATGAGCGGACAAGTAAGTTACACATAGACTCTCTTACCAAAAACAACAACAATACAAAATTTCTTTCGTCGTTTTGTAGCAACTTTTCCCACCACAGAACAAAGTTAGCTTAGCATCACCAAATCAGGGTGTCTGGGATATGCGAGGAAAACAATTCTTCACTGGAGTGGAGATTCGAGTTTGGGCTATTGCATGCTTTGCTCCACAGAGGACGGTGCGAGAGGATGCTTTGCGTAATTTTACGCAGCAGCTACAAAAGATTTCGAACGATGCTGGAATGCCAATAATTGGGCAGCCATGCTTTTGTAAATACGCCACAGGACCAGATCAAGTTGAACCGATGTTCAAGTATTTGAAAAATTCCTTTAATGCTCTGCAATTAGTTGTAGTTGTGTTACCAGGAAAGACGCCTGTTTACGGTATGTTTTTGTTTTGTTTTGTTTTTTTGTTCACTTTATTATAATGGTGGATTCTAAATATTTTGTTTAAATAGCTGAAGTAAAACGAGTCGGTGACACCGTCCTTGGAATGGCAACTCAATGCGTTCAAGCTAAGAATGTGAATAAAACTTCACCACAGACACTTTCCAATTTATGTCTTAAGATCAATGTTAAACTTGGTGGCATTAATTCCATTCTAGTCCCATCAATAAGACCGAAAGTTTTCAATGAGCCTGTTATATTTTTGGGCGCCGATGTAACACACCCACCAGCTGGTGACAATAAAAAACCATCAATTGCTGCTGTTGTCGGCTCAATGGATGCACATCCATCACGATATGCGGCTACAGTTCGAGTGCAACAGCATCGTCTGGAAATTATTCAAGAACTCAGTAGTATGGTTCGTGAATTATTAATAATGTTTTATAAATCCACCGGCGGCTATAAACCACATCGCATCATTTTATATCGTGATGGAGTGTCCGAAGGGCAATTCCCACATGTGCTACAACACGAATTGACAGCGATTCGTGAAGCCTGTATAAAATTGGAAGCTGAATATCGGCCTGGAATTACGTATATTGTCGTTCAAAAAAGACATCACACGAGGCTGTTTTGTGCTGAGAAGAAGGAACAAAGTGGTAAATCAGGAAATATCCCGGCTGGTACGACGGTGGATGTTGGCATTACACACCCCACAGAGTTTGATTTCTATTTATGTAGTCATCAAGGTATTCAGGTAAGTCTAGAATGCTATTAATTGTTTATATTTCATAGTGTGTGTTTCCATACTACGGTTAAGTTTTATTTTGTAAATTTCTGGGTGTTAGGACAGGGTCACTTCAGAGATGGCTAGACAAGAACCGGTACAATGCATGCTCCAACACAATTCAAAACAGATAGTGTAGCCAGCTTCCATTTAAGGCAAAGTTTTCCTTTACTCTTTACTCCGGGTATGTCATGTCTATCTTAGGCAACTGATGCGCATTTTTTGCACCAGGTTTTGCATCAACAACCAGATGTATAACAGAATAGCTGAGTTTTTGCTCCATAAAAACTAGCCCACAATGACTATGTGTAGGCGTCATGGCTATCGCAATTTTCTTTGTGGCCCAAGTATTAACGATTTTCGAACTTTGGCACGATGACTACTTCTAAATAGATATAAGGCGTTGTGTTTGCGAGTTCGATAGACGGCAACCCATATATTCGGTCTTAGAATGGCTGAATCTTAACTCGTTATTTTGAGCACCTTTATCCACCACGTCGTTGTTTATGACGCTATTATCGGCGAAAAGAAGAGAAGCCCACTTTAAATCCTAATTCTACGGTTACGATATTCCAGCTGTGCATTTAATTTTCTATCATTCTTAGAGAAGTCTTAGGATATGTTTGAAGATCTTATCGTCGTCCGCATAACATCTTTGGAAATTAAATCGATCGCTGTTTCCAAATCCAAATGAAGAGGATATGGAGGCTTATCTACGGTTCTCGATGTCCCTTCATCTTTATCCGTAAACTGTGAATCACGTCATATAGGGATCTGTCACACACAAAGCAAATTGAAATTCGTATATTGCATCACCGATTAATATTTGTTGTAATTTCTCGTGTCGTCCCTGCCTTTATACAGTGGAACAGAAAAATCTCTCTGTTCTGGTTTCGTATCCTCGTATCGTCCCTCATAATTTTATTGAACAAAATCGCGAGCCTGATTTCACGACCCCGGCTCATTCTTTTACTGCTTCCGTCATTCGTATGAGTTTAGTTTATCTTCCGCCGCTGAGTTTCGCGTTTCAAATTGTTTCATCCATGGTTGTCTTCGTATCCTCGGGTGTTTATAAAGGGTGTTTTTTTTAGTGGTATACAAATTCAATATGAAATAAAACACTTGAAGCTTATGTTAATGTCTATGATATTAGCTTTATTTGATAGATAATTTTATGCCAAATATGATATGAAGCATATACGCACCACGGCTAGCTCGAATGAAGCGCAATCGTGAAGTCCAATTCTCGACAACCTTATCGAGCAACTGGGGTGGTATATCAGCAATAACACGGCAAATGTTGATTTCCAAATCGTCTAACGTCTCTGGTTTATCGGCATAGACTAGTGACTTCACATACCCCAAAGAAAGAAATCTAAAGGTGTGAGATCACAGGATCGTGGAGGCCAGTTCACAGGTCCATTAAGTGAAATTTTGCGCTCAGCAATTGTTTCCCGCAATAAATTGATAGTGTGACGTGCCGTGTGGAATGTTGCGCCATCGAAGCATACCAAACAGTGAATTTTAATGGTTGTAAGGGCGTCTCGACAAAGGCTTTTGGGTTTTCTTCACTCCAAATTAGCATTTGCTTGTTTACATATCCATTTAACCAAAAATGGGCCTCATAGGAGAACAAAATTTTTCGTTGAAAATGAGAATCAAGCTGAACCATGTTTTCGGCCCACTCACCGAACCTACGGCGCGTATAATGGTCACGCGGTTTCAACCCTTGCACAAGCTGGATCTTATAAAGCCAAGATCTTTCCATGAAATCTTCCACAAAGTGGATGGGCATAACTCCAATTGCTGTGCACGATGGCGAATCGACTCATTCGGATTCTCCGTAACACTGCGCTCCACAAGGGCAATAACTTCTTCTGTTCGCACTGTTTGTCATCTTTGGGGATGCGTATTATCCACTATAGTGTACGTGGTGCGAAAACGATTCATCGTGCTCCGAATAACTTGCTCAGATGGATGATTATGTCGACCGTAAAATTGAAGTAGCGCACGACAAATTTGGCGAACGCAACCATGGTTTTCAAAATAAGTTTGCACAATTTGCACGGGCTGTTCTATTAATCGTAAAATGGCAAAACGTACTAACCACAAATCAACTTTCAATTGTCAAATTGACAATCTGTAGAAACAGTGTTGCCAGTTTAAAAACCAAAACTCCTAAAAAAAATATCCTTTATATTGGGTAATTTTGGGTTTTTTTTCTGGGACGTATTGTTTATCGTTTCAGAAAATCTCTGTGTATATCGTTATGAAAGTTTTGTTGTTTATTCCAATAGTAGTGAGGGTTATCCTTTACATTGTTACGAGAATTTTTTTTTTGATCGAACGTGTTTTAAGTGCTCAGTATTTTTTTTTTAAATGGAGGATAAGAAAGTGCATATTCAGCATATTTTGCTTCATCCACCATCCACCACAAACGACAATCAAATCGTGAACTCAGTGAAAGAAAAATTATAGATAGCATAATGGTCTGTAAGTCTTTGTTGAGATGGAACTCGTTTGAGGATTTCCTGAAAAGAGTGGTTACGGGAGACGAAAAATGGGTGGTTTACAACAACATTCGGCCCAAGAGGTAAGGGTGTGCTCCTGGTGAAAGACCGCAATCGGTCGGTAAACAAGATTTGCATCCCAAAAAGGTCATGTTGAGCATTTGGTGGGACTGGCGAGGTGTCCTTTACTTCGAGTTACTTCCGTGCTATCAGACAATAAATGCCATTAATATTGCTCTCAGCTCGATACTTTAAAGCAGGCAGTGGAAGAAAAAGTTGGCGAACAGGAAGGGCGTTGGTTTCCATCATGACAACGCCAGACCACTCACAGTTTTAGTGGAAAAAAAAATGATGCAGCACCACCGTATTCTTCAGACCTTGCGCCTTCTGACTATCATCTGTTCCGCTCTCTGCAAAAAATTTGGACGGAAGGCAATTCAATTCCGAAGATGTAATCAAAACGTACCTGGAAAACTTTGTTACCCATAAGTCTGTGACTTTTACAAAAGAAAGGAAGAAAGTACTAGAACATGATGGACAATATCCGATGGATTGAATATAAGCTTATATACCAAAAATATGTGTTTAACTTTAACCCTAAAAACAAAACCGCAGAACTTATTGAACAACAATTGATATCGAAGCTGGCAATGTCAAGTTACAATGCTGACCTTTTAGGCTGTCGAAGACTCGGTATTTCTGAATACGGAATGTCGCAAAAAGGCTCTGGGCCATTGAATGGATCAGCTAAACATTTTCTTGACAGTTCGTCAATTCTTACTCCCACTGTAATAGTAACGAGTAGGTGATGATTGGTCTGGTCATCATTGTATAGTGGCTTTTATTGATATCTTCCCCAGGTCTTGCCATATTATTACATGTTATTTACGTGTAAGTTCCAATTTAGTTTATTTTTTTGTCTATTACTCCTAGATGTATAACTTCATTGGAAAACTCTACAATTGTATCGTTCAAAGACATGGTCAAGACTCATCTTTCTTCTACTACTAAAGGGGACTAGTGTAGCCTTCCGGCATAGCCAATCGCTACATAGCCTAAATTTTCCAGTTTGGCTACTAACTCGTCAATGGCAAGTGACGCCAAAGAAGTTCACACCTTGTTGACAGTCTTTGACTGCAGAGATATTAATTGCTTTCTCACCGGAAGTAGTAGTTATCCTACAGCTTTCAAGCATCGCTCTCACTCATCTGCAGGCAGGGTGACCAATACCTCTGAGTTCCATGACTTTTAACATGGAATCGGATCCGCTATTGTCAAAAGCCCCTTCAATATCTAGGAAAACATATAAAACGGTCTCTTTAAAAAAAACTTCGTTAGGCGTTGTTCAGATCAAAATGTAATCGAACAGAACTTTAGAAAATTGGTTTAGTTTCTTTAGTTGTTGTTTAATAGCATATCTCCGACTTATTTATCCATGCTTTTTTTCTATTTCTGTTCCCTTCTTGATTACGACCTTAATGAGGTGATACCTCTTTCGAGCCAATAAAGAATCTTTGTAAGATATCAATCTGACATATGGTATCTTCTTTTTCCTAGTTCAACATGTCTATAATAACGACAACCAGCCGGGGATACTCCAGACCCCAATAGACGTATTTTATCTATGTGATATTAAATTTAAAAGGGTGTCTTCAGTGGATCGTTCTTTCCTGCAGACGTATTGATTGATTTGGGGGCAGTGATTACTTTTATCTAAGTAATCTCTGTCCTCCGAGCGCAGTTTTTAGAGGCAACGAAAAGAAGTCGCTAGACTTCTAGATCTGGTGAATAAGGCGGATGGTCAAGCAGTTCAAACCGTAATTCATGGATTTCATGGATTGGACAGCTTACAAAAATACAAGGAACAAATATAAATCGGAACTAGTGAAATCAAAACGAAAATTTTTAACAAATAAAATCGAAAACTCTACAGACCAAAAATCTATGTGGAGAAATCTAAAAAAATATATTCTTAAAAATCAAAAATCAGGTGATATCATAGACATTCAGTTCGGTAACCAAATTTATACTCGTAGTGATAAAAAATTAATTGCCAATAAATTGAATAAGTTCTTTATTGCAAGTGTCAATGAAATAACAAACTCTATTCAAAAGGTGCCCTTTACTAGTTATGTAAGCGAATCTTATGTTTCTTTCCAATTTCAATACGTTACTATTGAAGATATCCGCCTAACTCTTAAAGAGATGAATAACAAAAAATACATATATTTCATGTGCACTCGAAAATACCTTGATAACTTCGAAATTATAGGATCATCGTTACAAAAAGTAATCAATCATTCTTTTGAAACTAGCATTTTTCCCGACTCGTGGAGAAAGTCAGTCATTACACCAATTGCGAAAGTAACTAACACAAGATTGTGCGAAGAATTTAGACCGGTCAACGCGATGCCCCTCTTTGAAATAGTTTTTGAAAAAATAGTATTTAAACAACTCAATAGCTATTTCTAAGAAAACAATTTAATAACTGACATTCAATCGGGATTTAGAAAAAATCATTCATGTGAAAGTGCAATTAATTTAGTGGTAACGGGTTGGAAAGAAGAGTTAGCTAAGAAAAAGGTGGTAAACTGTGTATTTTTGGACCTCAAACGGGCATTTGAAACGATCGACAGAAATATTTTATTGGAGAAACTTAAATGCTATGGTGTAGAAAACAAAGAGTTAAAGTGGTTTTCTTCATACCTTTCAAATAGAACCCAAATAGTAAAAATAAATGAAATTGAATCGGACTCTATTATAGTGAACTAAGGTGTACCGCAAGGAACTATTTTAGGTACCTTATTATTCATTATATATATAAACGACTTGCAAATTGTTTTACAAAATGCAAATCTAGCTCTTTTCGCCGATGATGCATGCTGTAATATATGTGACTAGTAAAAGTATCGATGAGAGTCATAGGTTGCTGCAGAATGACTAGTTAATACATGGCTTAAACAAAACAGATTAAAACTTAACATTGACAAAACGAAGCAGATGGTGATCAACAGCAGGCAAGATTATAATTTAAGAATATTAATTGATGGTGAGATTATTGAGAACAAATTGACGAGATTAAGTACTTAGGCATTATAATTGACAATAAACTTAATTTCTCTAAACATATAGACTATATTTGTAAAAAGATAGCTAAAAAAATGCTTTTCTAAAAAGGATAAGGACTGAAATATCTACTTTACGAGGGGCGTTCAATATATTCTCGGTATCGATATGAAGGAAAATGCGAATTCAATTTAAATTGTTTTTATTTTTCAATATAATCTCCCCTAACATCAATGCATTTGTTACATCTTGAGATAAGCTTTTTTAAACCCTCAAAAAAATAAATTTCCTCTTTCTCTGCAAAATACCCATTTATTGCCGACTTGAGTTCTTCGTCATCCGAAAATCTTTTTCCACGAAAACATTTTTTCAAATCCGGAAACAGGAAATAATCACTAGGGGCAAGGTCTGTACTATAGGGTGGGTGTTGGATTTCTTCGAAACCACAATCTCGCGCAGCAGCCTTGGAAACTCGCGCCGTGTGAACAGGAGCGTTGTCATGAAGAAGCAACACATCCGCTGCGAGTTTACCCCGTCTTTTCTTTTTAATTTCCTCCCGCAAATTATGCAAAGTGGAAGCGTAGGATGTGGCGTTGATGGTTTCACCTTTTTTTTGTACTCAATGAGCAAGATTCCCTTTGAGTCCCAAAAAACTGTGGCCATGAGCTTCCCGGCAGACGGAGTGACTTTGAACTTCTTCGGGGGGTCTGTTCCTTTTTTATGCCACTGCATGGACTCTTGTTTGCTTTCAGGGTCATAGTGGTGGACCCATATTTCGTCCCCAGTAACAATTCGATCCATAACGCCGTCCGCGTTCTCACTACACATCTCCAAAAGCTCTCTACAGCATGCGATTCTCACTTTTTTCTGAGGCGCTGTGAGCATTCGTGGCACCCACCTTGCACTGACCTTTGAAAGATTAAGATGGTCATGAAGAATGGTGTGAATGGTACCAATTGAAAGCTTGGTGATCTCTGCCATCATTTTCACCTTTATTCGGGCATCCTCAAGAACAAGTTTTTCGACTTTGATGCTTTCTCCCGTACAAGCAGTAGCCGGGGCGCCGGAGCGGGGGTCGTCTTCAATGCTCTCTCTGCCTCTCTTGAACTCACTTGACCACTTTTGCACAGTTGATAATGAAGGTGCGGAACCCTGGTAAACAGCCGCCATCTCTTCATGAATAGTTTTTTGACTTTTTCCTTGCTTAGTGAGAAATTTTACATGAATGCACTAAAATAATAGTATTACTTGATAAATAAGTTATTTTATATATACAACCACAGCTTCACCCCGATACCGAGAATATGTTGAACGCCCCTCGTATGTGCAATAAATATTTTTAATGTAATTGTAAAACCCCATTTTGAGTATTGTTCATCAATTTTGTTTTTGTGTAATGATAGTTTAATTCAGAGACTGCAATTATTACAAAATAAGGCTATGCGAAGTATTTTAAAGTGCAATAGATATGTGTCAATAAATTTTATGTTAGGTGCTTTAAATTGGCTTTCTGTTAAACAAAGACTAGTAATGAATGTTGTCATTTTTGTATATAAAATTAAAAATAACTTAATGCCTAACTATTTGTTCAAATATGTACAATATATTAGAGATGCCCAGCCATATTATCTTCGAAATAATAATAATTTTAGACTGCCTAACCTAATAACTAGAAACACTCGAAATTCTTTAATTTATAAAGGATTCAAGTTATTTAATGAAATGGACGATGTTGCTAAAAATAGAAAAGAAGCTATCAAATTTGCTAGACAAAAAATCACTCCTTATTAACCAATGTTATTATTATTATATTTTTTATATTTTTTTTAAATTAAATGTTATAATTAGCTATAAAAAGCTATTAAATAAAGGTATTTATCTATCTATCTATCTATTTTCGCTATGGCAACCGCTGAGGTGTGAGAACACGTTTTTGGTCTAACGTAAGCAAACGCGCGGACATGCTCATGCCTAAATCTTAATTTAATATGTAACAAACATGTTCTTTGGTTTGGAGTTTTTTCTTTTTTTGGAGCCGACTCGCCCTTTGCAGTCCACTGTTTTGACTGAATTTTTGTTTCGGACGTATAATGGTGTATCCAAGTTTCATCTACAGTAATTAATCGGCGCCAAAACTCAGATTTATTGCGCCTAAACTGCGCCAACAGAGCATTGGAAATGTGCATTCGAACACGTTTTTGGTTTAACGTAAGCAAACGCGCGGACAGCTGTCTCATGCCTAAATCTTAATTTAATATGTAACAAACACGTTCTTTGGACATTTTTGGAACCTCTACTGTCTCTCTCACTTTAATTCGGCGGTCGTTTAAACCATTTGGTGAATGTTATCGTGAGTGGTTGCAGTTTTTGGACGTCCCGAACGTTCATCATTTCCCAAGCTCTTACCGCCACGTTTAAATTCAAAATTTCACTATGTAAATGATGGTGCAGAGTCCCCATACACAGAGTCCAACTAATTTTTGATTTGCGTAGGCGTATTGCCTTTCAAAAACAAGAATTTAATAACAGCTCGATACTCAATTTTTTCCATTTTCACAAAAAACACTCACATCGACTCACTCAAACGACTGTCAACTAAAAACTGCGCGTCCAAAATGACTAAAGCTTCGGTGAGTAACTGTCAAAAGATGCACAACTAGCACTCATTAGCTTTTATTGACGAGTGCCGCTATCTTTACGTTGCGATCGGAAACTTTTCAGATAACCCTCGTATTAGTCTTTCAATTGTTGCAAGAAAAACACGATGTCAAACTTATAGGTCTGTAATATTTAGGTATCTTATTAGGTGAGATATTTAGCTCGAATTCTGTTAGCAAATTAACAGAAGAAAACTCTGATCGGTCTTCCATCCATTTTTTCACTCAAGTTCGCTTCTTTGTTCCTTGATTTTTTTTTCTCATTCTAAAGTTGTATCGATCACTATGTTTGAAATTCTTTTGAAAAGTGGTGCTGACTATGTGAACACTTACTTGTCTGTTAGATAAGTTAGAGAGTGTAAGAACAACCAATTCTAACGCGTAATACATGTTAATATTTATTTATTTTCTAGGGAACAAGTCGACCCTCACACTATCACGTCCTTTGGGATGACAATCACTTTGATTCAGATGAGCTACAGTGTCTGACATATCAATTATGTCACACATACGTACGATGCACACGTTCCGTATCAATTCCAGCGCCAGCGTACTATGCACATTTGGTCGCGTTTAGGGCAAGGTGAGTCACATTCTCAAAACCAAAATGATTTGTAGTATTAACAACTATTTTTGTATTTCCTTTGTAGATATCATTTAGTTGAAAAAGAGCACGACTCAGGAGAAGGATCACATCAAAGCGGCTGCTCTGAAGATCGCACACCTGGCGCAATGGCTAGAGCGATCACCGTACATGCTGACACCAAAAAAGTTATGTACTTTGCTTAAGTACATACAAGAAAAAAAAAACCACACAAACATACCCTCTAAAACACTAAGTAAACAAAGAGCAATGAGAGCTAGGATTGTAAAGTGGCAAAATGCTCATAAACGAGTATACAAACAAAGTGCAAACAAGCCTAACGATTCCTTTAAGGAAAAAACAAAGCAAGCATTTTATTTTAACAAACAAAAACATTTTAAGAAACAAAAACATTTTAAGAAACACATTATTTGTGTGTACTACCAGCCTATAATTAGTTTTTAAGTAAGTCTATAGGTTTTTACCAAGAGAAATCAACGATGTAGTCTGGCAAAATCAGAACGAACGTATGTTGATGAAGCGCAATATAGAGTGAATAATTAGAAGCAAATTCCCCATTTAAAACATATTGTAGTAGTAGTGATTGATTAATGAACCGAACCGATAGCTTTAAGTCGCTTGAAAAATTATTTACGCGGCACCAACACATTTTTTATTTTTGTTTTATTCTCTGTGTGTGTTTTTTTTTTTATATATATATTTTATTTCTTTTTATTTTGTACTTTTAAATAATATTTGAAAGCAAAGAAAAAACAGGATCCAAGAAGATGAGTTTGAGTGGGGTAAAGAGTAAAGTTTTTGTACCTGGCAACTGTTTTTTTTTTTTTTTTTTTTTCCCCTCCTTTTACAACTATTCTTATGATTCAGCTAAAAGAAAAGAAACACAAAAATTATCTCTAAAATCTCTTAGTAAAAATATTTAATTTTTTTTTTATTATATATATACATACATATATGCATACCTACATCCATATATATATATAAAGTGCCACATTCTCTTCGCAATCGAGCTATAAAACAATGGGTCGAAATGTGTTTACAAAACAAAAACAAAAGCAAACGAAACTTAAAACGTGTAAGCCTTAATATAAAATTATTAATCTTAAATAAAAGTTAAGCAAAAAAATTCATAACATTACTTTGAAAAGGAAAATTTTAATACAAAATCGTTCATGTAAAAAGAAAAAAAAAAACAAAAAACAAAACACAAACAAAAAAATGTATCCAAACTCAATAATGGGAAGAAATATCATATTTACATGTTATAACGACGTCTTTATTTCAATGCAAGGGATTTACAATTACCAATCAAACAGATTTAAAAACATATTATTTATATATTGTAATAAATTATATATATATCTTTACTTTTTATTTCAATGAATATGATCTTTATCTTATAGTTTATTTTGTAGCTCATTAAGGTTAAGTTGTTTTATTATAATTACTTTAGGTTGTACAATTGAATAATTTCTTTTAGTGTGTTACTGTATTTGGCAATAATTTTCCAAAAAAAAAAATTCAAAATTTTATTAAAAAAAAAAACACAATTACTTAAGTTGTATAAAATAAGGAAAAAAAAATCGAAATAGTACTCCAAATTGGCGAAGATTTAGTCCTGCACTGAAGATATACGAATATCTTTTCTGTCGAGTCTCGTCTGGTGATTCAATTAGGTGGAAGCCTTTAAAAAAAATCGATGCCATTTGTATACAATCAATACAACATTGCACACTTCCAGTTTCTGAGGTAGATAAGTTGTTTTTTCCTTATCTTTACTATTCATTCTTCCTTGGTGCATTGAAGGTTTGTTTTTGATTTTCAGTTTGGTTGGCACTGCAGTCCGAGCAACAACCAATAAAACTCTCTAATTAGCGCGTTCTTTGATGAACTACCTTCAGTAACGAACTGCAAATTGGTTGAGATCCCCATTTACATGTGCGAGCGAGCCACTTAAGGTGATATATTCCTCTTCTGCCTCGTCTTTCCAGGTTAAAATCGTCGGAATATTTAGTATTTATTAGTTTTACATGTCCGAAGCCAAAGTCTTGGCTTTCAATGCCCAAGTTTAGTTGGTCGTTTTGTCTAACCGCAAACTTTGGGTCGGAATTTATGAGAGAAGTGTTTTTTTTCTACATCGTCACCTGGACTCTACCACTCTTCCATCAAATAACTTTCAATCTTTTCAAGTTTTTTTCGGGTTTTGTGGGACCATTTGAAAAAAAAAACTTCCGTTCGTTGTTTCTGGAGTAGCACCTCTTTATTTCCTCTATCACTCGCATTACTTTATGTTAGCAAAATTGGCTAAAGACCACCTCATCGTCACCCACAGTTCTCTTTAATCATTTCACGCTCTTTAACGTACGTTTACCGTAAGATAATGTGCTACAGCTTTTTGAGGAGGTTGAAGTTTGCTTGCTAACTAACTTATTTGGTCGAATAATTCTGATTTAGAAATATGTAATAGCTTTTCAATCTTTTCGATACCAATCATACAGCTTTTATTTTGTTACAATAAACTTTCTGGGGTTCGTACGTGATCCTCTGATTCTTGAACTGGAGATTCGATTTTCGGAAAATTTATGGAATCACTTTAACATGGTATTACTCAATTTCTTCTTTCATACAGAATCTGCTTTTCTCTTTTTTTATTTCTAAATCCAAGATGTAGTCAGGGTCGATCATGGCAGAGGGCTGTAATATTTTACCCATTGATAGAGGCAGTCGGCTTAGACCATCTCTTCTAGAGACGGAATTAGTAGATTTGAGGTTAGTGGGCCAGTTTGGATTCGCTTGATTAAATTCTGCTTCCGATTTAGAATTGGTATCGGTGATGATCCGGAAATGTCTTTAAATGCATGCCAATCCGCGAATGAAGGATTCAAAATAGCCAAATTCCATTTACGATATTCACTTAGAAGTAATCACTTGAGAAGCTTCTATCGCCTTGTACGATTTCTGCTTTCGGATGGTGGATTTATTGTGTACGAGGTTGTCTTGTGCAGGTATCTATCATCAAGTAATTGAGATCTCGGGAGATTGTAGATCTCTTTATGTGAGAGACGAATGTGATATCCTTCAATTTCTTTAACAGTGGTAGAGAGAGAGAGGCGGATGCATGTGTGACCCGGTCAGTAAACTCTCTCAACTGAGCCGCCTAGGCCAATTGCTCGTCTTGAACCTTGTTAAAGAATGTGGCTTGTTCGTCCATTAATCTAGAGAATCCAATCATGAGTTAATTGACTTTATTGGTATATTCCCTCTTGACCCCTAATTCGTAAGCTGTTACTATCAACTCCAAGATTTGGAGATTCTGTGATGTTGCTTCCCGGATTAACATAAGAAGGTCAATATCATTGTCCTTCAAGGCAATTCTTAATCGGGGAGATACTCTGGTCCAAAAGTTGATGAGGGAAGGAGATTCTAAATCAGACGTAAAGCTAAGCATTTTAGTGATGGCTTTCGAAAGATTGCCATTCGAAAAAAGTCAGGATTAGTAACAATATCACAATAAGGATCGATATTAGAGGTGTCACGTTTATTCGGAGTACGTGTCTTGGATGTTGATCGGGAATAGTCCCGGTCGTCACTCTTTGGAGGAAAATATTCTTCACCTGAGTCTAGATATTGTTGTCCTTGAATGGCAGCAAGTCTGCTTGGGCGAGTGCTCTGAGATTTGTTGTTCCAGTTCTGGTGGGATTCCTAGTACCGCAATTTTATCCATGATCGGAGAAAGTACAGGAGTTTAAACAATTTTATATATTTCCTGTTCATCACTCAATCCCATATATTGGAGTTGGCATGATAAGTATCCAATAGTAACCAATTTGTTTTCAAAGTTAAGAGTTTTGTACCCTGTTGTGTCGCCGAACCAAAGTGACAATGGTTTGCTAAGGTCGGTCTTCTTTGGGTCACTGGCCGCAATTTTAACAGATAAATTCCTAAATACAAGAGGTGTAGGATTTGTTTCTTGAATAAAACGAAGAAAAGTTGCGATACATCTGAAACCTTTATTGCTTTATAAAGTAGACACATGGGGATCACTTATGGAACACAATATCTTAAAAATTACCGACTCGGCTCTTCTTAATCAAATTCTTAATCACTGTTTCTGCATAATTGGGGCTCTATCTCGGCGATGGCAGCTTCAATGTTCGCTTTCAGAGTAGGAATTTTTTGCGAATGGTTGGGGTAGATCTTGCTTTTAAGAAGAAACGATCTTAGCGGTCAACGAAATTACGCGGCCAGGAAACTTCGTTCTTAATAACAAGTCGACTGTTTCGCGACTTGTATGGCACGTAGCACCATTTTGTTGAAAACATAGTGCGTCCGTATCCTGGCTACAAAAAATTGTTTACCGTAATGGCTTTTCCAGCCTCGTTTTCGAAAAAGTACAGCCCTATAACACCACCGGTTTATAAACCGCATCAAACTCGTTCTGGGTGCGTTGGCATCTCCTGAATCACCTGTGTACTTTCGTTGGCCCAGATGCGGCAATTTTTTTTTTCCAGAAATCGTCAGCACGCATGTTTTCCAAGATCCAATCCGAGAATATACGGCGTTGACTCGGCCGACTTCAGGTTTTGGTTTAATTGGACCTTCTTGTACACATGGAGAGCCAAATCCTTCGTCAAAATTCGGTGCAGTGTGGCTGTGGACAGGTCAAGTTTCTGAGAAATCGTTTTTGACATTTTCCTTTGCTGTGGCGATATTCCATTCAACGTCCGCGTGTCTTGGAATTTTTTAATTATGTTGCGCACACACGTCTCGAAAGACACATGTACCAAAATACATGTAAGTGTCAAGCCATGAATGCTCTGGCGTTGAATAAAGCAATGAAAAGAAAATTAAGTCCACTTATAGCGCAGTAATAGGTTAAGGGGACTCGAATCTTATAAATAAAGTAGTAAAGTAAAGTTTCCACACATACAAGGAAAACAAACATTCAAGATTCAACATTATCATCAAAAGTAATGATTCAAAATTTTTACAAACAAATAGGCAATAATTATTTAAACAAAAACCAAAGTGAAGCTGAGTTCAAAAAAAGCAGAAATATGTTTCGAACAATTTTAACAGCCGCAATTAGTGCTTTTAGTCATTGATAAAGACGTTTTTGTTTGTGGCATGGAGCGTGCGAGTTTTCTGCCTTCGTCGTTGCTTAATTCCAGTCTGAATTAGTGCACTACTCCCTCCGCGAAAAATGTATTTTGAGTAAAGCCCATAAGCTCTCTATTGAAGAAAGATCAAGGCTTTGTAGTGACGACTGCATTATATTTGTACCTTCCTGTGTTGAGTACTCAGTTACACTATTAGCTGTATCTGTTGGAGCATTGCCCTGTTAAAGTAGGAAATCTGCACTTATGCTTTTAGCATTTTGTAGGTAGCCACTCCAAATGAGGAAATCTACCTGCATAGATTTTAGAGTAGGATTGGCACACTTCAAAGGTAAATAAACTCTGGGAATAGTTCATCCAAATTATGGTCCGTCTCAAGGATTTTATAACAGAAATCTTCATTCTATTTTGTTGATAAACCCTTATCACTTTCTTATGTTAATCTTTGCTTTCGTACGGCAAATGGCGTATAACCCGACCACGTTTTCCATCATCATGTAGACGGCTAAGAATCGTGTCTACCGATGGTGCTTTGATAGCCTCGTAGCTTATGTTGGCTTGTATATTTTGTTTGCAGAAAGTAATAGAGAGAGATATTGATTCATGTGCGTCCTTACCCTTTTTTTCTGAGAATGTAAACTACTTACAGTCGTGGCGAACTAATTAAGAACGATTTTTCTAGATATTCAAATTAATATATATTTTCCTAAAATTTCAAGTTTTTTGTTTATCTTTTATGTTGAAAGAAAAGTCATTATGAAAGTACTGAAAACATATAAAATTTATGGTATGCAATTTCATTTTAACAAAAAAAAAATTTATTCATAAATTATTTCTGATTTTTGCTGGCGAGCTAATTAGGAACGGATTGGCAAATTAAATTTTATTTAAGATTTTAAGCTTTTATGTTTAGTATTTTGTGGGAAAACCTTTACTAGCAATTACTGCTCTACACCGTCTTGGCATTGACTTAATAAGATTCTGACATTTGCTTATTGGTATGTTTTTCCAAGCTGTTAGAGACGTTGCATAAAGCTCATTTAAATTTGTAATTTTTCTTTGGCCCACTTCTTTTTTAAGGTCATTCCAAAGGTTTTCCAAGGGATTCAAGTCAGGACTACATGAAGGCCAATCCAAAACATCCACTGAATTACGAGCAAGCCACGATTTCGTTCTCCGAGCCGTATGTTTAGGATCATTGTCCTGCATAAACTTCCATGTCACTGGAAGTTCTTCCTCAACATACGGTAGCATCACGTTTTCCAAAATAGTGGTGTAATCCTCTGAGGTCATAGTGTCTTCAATTCTGTGCAAGGGCCCAGTTCCTTTAAAGGACATACACCCCCAAAGCATTACACTACCACCACCATGTTTAATTGTTGTTTTTGTGTAACTTGGGTTCTAGGCTTGATTTTTAGGTCGGCGTACATATTGTTTTCCATCCGATCCTACTCTATTGAGTTTGGTCTCATCACTCCATAAAATTTTTTTCCATTCGGAAACTGTCCAATCCTTGTGTTGCTTGGCAAAGGCTACCCTAGCCTTTCTATTTTTTGCCGAAGTTAGTGGCTTTTTCCTTGCTATTCTGCCGAATAGTTGGCTTTCAGTCAAACGTTCTCTGATGGAACGTGCTGAAAGAGCATTTGGATCCGATCCAAAAACTACTTGGCGGATTTCTTTGGAGCTTAAAAAAGGGTTCTTTTTTGCCACCCTTACAATACGCCGATCACAAGCTTCAGTGGTTTTTCGAGGCCTTGTTTTTCTTGCCATGTTTTCAGTGGTTTTAAACTTAGTAAAATGTTGAATGGCGTTGAAAACCATTGTTTTGGAGCATTTTAACTTTTTCGCTATTGCTCCATACGACATTATCCCTGGCTTATGAAGCTTAATAATAGCCTCCCTCATACCTGGTGTACAGCTCTTTTTTCTCCCCATAATTGGCTACAATAAATATTTAAAATTAAGTAATTAATTTGTTTCAACAAAAAAATATTACCTCCTTCAAACAATATTCACTTTTATTTAAAAAACGGTAACGTACGGTAAAGCGTTCTTAATTACGTCGCCAAACTAAATATTACCTTCCACGCTCAAAACATGAATGATTGTGTAATATGACAACTGACAACACATTTGGTGATGCAGTTTTAAATAACAAGCAAAACAAAACAAAAAAAACCGTAAGCTTTATGTTTCTTACCATCTGTGCCATCTGTGTAACTGTTTTTAAAAACATGTTTGTTAATTTTGCAACTGTTCTTAATTAGTTCGCCACGACTGTATACTCGTATTCTGGCATTTTTGAAACGTTTAATATATGTACAGAAAAAAAACAACAAACTGCACAGCTTCGAATGATATTGCCACAGCTCTTCTTTGTGGCATTTCATAGACTAATCACCAACTTTTTTGTCATTGTGTAAAGTAAAACTGTTTCGAAATGTATAACAACCAAAAAAACAAGAATTTCATAATTTTATTTAGTTCAATAAAGCACGACCGTCCTGTCATAGCAATTCATTATTTGCCAAAGTGTAGATTTTTAAAATTGACGTAAACCTATCACTGTTGTGAAGTAGGTACGGTATTTCCATACTCTTGTTCGTGCTTAGAATAACTTTGTAATGTAGGTTTTTAGACCAAAGATATCAATGTCATCCATCAATGCAAAATAAACTCTACAGGAATTTCTGTGAAAATCGGATAGTTTTTCATTACATTACTTACACCCATTCGAAATCTGTTACACTGTGATCACTATCATCATTTTCAGAAGACATCGCCATAATAGGTCTACTCCTTCACTACCAATAACCCATCAGTTTAATTAAAATTATTTCCCTTTTCTGTGGGAAATCCACTACGTGTATATGTTCTGTAATTATGATGCACAAAAAAATAAGAAAAAGAAAACAATGTGGAAAATGCCAACCATACAATACAAATTCAATCGAAATCCAAAATACAGCTTCCACTGACTTGTACAAGTACTAAAATCCTCTCAATTTTTTTTTTCTAAAAAAAAAAAAAAAACAACAACAAAAATGTTTCGTTTCAAATTCAGATTTATTAACACAAACTCGATAAAATGATATAACAATGGAAACCAAAAAATGCCCTCAAATAAAATCAAACAATTTTTAACAGACTATTTAAGCAATCAAACATTTATAACAAACGCTTTTAAACTAAAAAAAAAACTAAAAATCGTCATAATTTTAAGAGATAAATATACAAACAAAACAATTGGAAACATAGTGTGTGAAATAATTTTTAACTTCATGTCACATGTTATTAGAATAAAAATAAAAAACAAACAAACAAACAAAACCTTCTAATATGCTACCAGAAATTTTTTTGCATATCGCAAACAATACGAATAGTTTAATAATCGAAATAAATATTGATAATTTCCACAAAACAAATAAAATACAAGAAAAAAACGATTAACATGATACTTTGCATCTCACCAGGGACAATTAGATTAAGTGACATATAAAATAAATAAACACCGAAAAGATCTATAAATAATGTGACTGCCAAGTAAAGGAAGCGAATTAAACACAAAATACAAAAAAAAAACCATCAAAGAAAATAAGTGAAATCGCTTAATAAAAAGACACCACTTATAAAATATCGAGGACAAAAATAGGCTAATCAATTAATTTTAAGAAAAATAAAGAAAAAAACAATTGTTAAACACATCCTCTACAAGAAATTAAATCGTTCAATGATAACCGAATCTTAACAATTAAAGGCAGAGTAATATTATTAGAGTAGTATAATTTTTTTTTAGATTTCAAAAACATAAACATAAACAATAAAGAAGAATATAATTATATTATTGTATGATGACTTTGTCAAATGATCAAATATAAAAAGAGAGCAAATAATAGATCCTAAGCATATTTTTATTTTTTCTTCTTTTGTGTCTGTACTCGTGTAACTATTCAATTTATATATAAAACGAAAAAAAAATTGTATAAAAAATGCGTGTGTATATTCGAACGATAATTATAATAATTCGTAAGTAAGTACTCGTACATAACTGCAACCAGACTCAACGAACCCGATAAGCTTAGCGCACCTTATACAAAATGTACTTTCTCCGTGACAAAAGAAAGAAATTGTGGACTTTTATAAAAAGCAATATATCCAGATATATTTACATAAATACATGTTTACTTTGAAATTTAGCACACCTAAGCAGACAACAAATCCACATATAGATATACAAAAAAAAAAACAACAAACAAACAAACATTTAACAAATTAAACAAGCGAAAAAAAGTGAAAAAAAAGTGATTTCCAAAGGGTTTCTTATAAATTTGTCTTTAAAAATATTAACAAAACAAAAAAATGTGCAACAAAACCACAATGTTGTTATAAGCTACCTTAACTTTCATTTGTGAGTTATTTTTTCATTTTTATCTGTAAAAAAAAAAAGAAAACCAAAACAAAACAAACACAAATAACAAAACCGTCAAATAAAAACAGCATTTCATGTAAAATAACTTAAGATACTTTGCAAGGATTACAATTTATAAATTATTATTAAACTAAGTGTCGCCAAATTTAAAAAAAAAAAAGGGAAACATTTTGAAAAACTGCAACTGCAATAAAGTTAAACATCCTGAAATGAATAGCGTGGTGTTAGCTCTTGTGATGTTGGTTGCGGACGGCATACATTTTTTTCAACAGCGTGTAACAAAGACTAGATTAACAAACCTTTCTGATTCTGATTTACTAGCCGTTCAAATATATTTTTTTAAAAGAGTACCGGTAATTGTTAAATAAAATTTATTCATCAATGTAAATTTTCGCTTTTCATATTGGAGTTGGCCTCATTCGATGCCACACATATAGAGGAGAGTATGCCAGCCAATTTTTCCAATCCTCGAAACACTTTCAGCTCCTTGCACGAATTTTGTTTTATATCTTCAATCAAGTCCAAACGGGTATCCGGAAATGTAATTTTAGTTTTGGGAACGGGGACAGATCTAGTGAATACGGTCGTTGATCTATCGTGTCAAACAGTAGTAAAGAAAAAAAACTCTTCAATTCACAGTTGAAGTTTTGAATCTGTGAACACTGCAGTCACTTCAACACTTCTAAAATTTCCTATAACGTATGCGGAATGAAATATTTATTCATGTTTAATAAAATTGGGAAAAATAGGGGTTTAACAATAATACTTAAACAATTTTTATAAAAAATATTCATAACCATAGCGATTGGCCTTCCTTATATTGAGTGGAACTTTCCGCATAGCCTCCTCATAGGATTCCATTTGTTTTAATTTTGTTGAGTTCTCTTTTTATTTTAAGTTTCAGATTTTCGACATTCTTAGGCTTATATTCATTTCCATAAACTTGTCTTTTTAAATTTGCCCAACAAGTTTCGATTTGCCGTAGCTGTGGAACGTTTGGAGGGTTCATCTCTATGGGCACAAGTTCAATATTTAAATGTGCCAAAGCAGCCTGCGTGGTTTTAGCGTAGTGAGCTGAGGCCAAATTACATAGAAATTCGCATTTACAGCTAAGCCAGATTTAACAAATACAGGCTCACTTATCGCCAACCACAGTAAAACTTTTTTGGAAATTTTGTTTTTCTTATTTGAGTTACATTATCAGGTGGTTTAGTGTTAAGAAGCTTGAAATAATATTTTGGAGTCCACTCATGGCCCTCTAAAGTAAAATAGCTCTCCATCATCCATTACGCAGATGTACGGTGAATGGGCAGCACACAAGTTTTGGGATAGAGCACGTAGTCGATGTTTAATAACATTTAACTGTTTTTTAGACACTTCTAGCACAGTTTTTTTGCTTTTTTCATAGCCCCCATGTCTGACATATACTCCTTAACAGTTTTGTCACTAACATTGTATTTTTT
Source organism: Volucella bombylans (assembly GCA_949129095.1). Taxonomy (NCBI): domain Eukaryota; kingdom Metazoa; phylum Arthropoda; class Insecta; order Diptera; family Syrphidae; genus Volucella; species Volucella bombylans. The sequence goes on from OX422144.1 coordinate 11,095,272, forward strand.
TCGCCAACGACCGATATGATTTTGCCGTATGACCCGCAATTTCAGCCTTTCTTTCCGGAGCCGCGTTTTCTTTCGAAGGATTTCCCATTCTCAAAAGCTTTAATTGTATTATAAATAAAAGTTTTTTTAAATTGCATTTCGGAAAAATGAATAAATATTTCATGTTTGATCTTTGATGGATTGTTTTCACAAAATTCAAAAATTAATTTACGGCGGTCATACTCCTTTAATGACATTTTCGCAACTAATCACTGCTACAAACCAAAATGATCTTTAGCTGAATAATTGTTGGAATAGTACCGTTATTGGTCTCATATTTTTTTCTCCATCGGAACCTGTTTTGCATCGGTTATGCTTGCTGGAAATTAGTTCACATTTCATTCCGCATATGTTATCTCCACCAATAATGCTGGTGGTGTGTCCCAGGTTGCAGTTCTGTCTCCGACATTCTTTTTAATTTTCATAAATGGTCTCGTGTCTGCCAATTCTAATCCAGTATATTCATTTGCTGACAACAATACTCTCTGATTTTCGTATTCGTGTTTCCGAAATCAAAACCGGATGATTGTGATGGTCAATTCATAGATGTAGACTAAGCCAGGATTTGAGAACCTTCGGTGTTTTTTTGGGTCATCATCCGGTTGGTAGACCCATTGCAATAACATTTCACACTGTGCATAGGGCAACATCACAGATTGCAGAATATTTTTGTTCACGTGCTGGCGTGGAATCCGCGCTAAGGTGATTTGTGATAAGTGATATTTTAATTTTAATAATCATTTTCTTGTGATAGCTGAAGAGGTCTCACTTTCATAGAATTGTGATTATTTTCTCGCCATTGTCTTAGATTGGTCTCTGGAATGAAATTATTTTTAAGTTCCAGCAGCGATGTTGAGGAAAAAGAGAGTTAAAAGAATGGGTGTCTTCTAACGATCCAACTAAGAAAATGAGTGTGAATATTTTCTCTTTATAAGACAACAAGCATTTCGGATATTCTTATCATGTTTTTTACATTCTTAAAACAATTTCGACTTTCAAAATAAGCATTTTTGTATGTTTTGGGTGTGCTTAACTTGCCAACTGGAATAAGGTCCTTGCACATTCCACTCATTCTTCAGCTGACCTCAACTTGAAACCTCTTGTGGGTGGTGGCTACCAACGGCGAGTAGGCACTGGATGGGCGGTGCCAATGGGACAAAACACCGTAGATGAAATTACGGCTAAAGTCATAAAGGCAATCCAGTTAAAATTATGTCCCCAGCATATAAATTTCCTACCATCCCAAACTACCAAACAATTTTTCTGCGAAGAATACAGAATACAAGGTGGCATTGTTTTATTGGTCAAAATATTATTTACTTATATTTTTCCAGCCGAATCAAAGGACGAAGAGCAATGACAGCATTTTGATGTTTTAAAAAGCCATGTGCTGCCAGTTTTTCGAAATTTTTTGGTGATAACTATTTTTTTTTTTTGAACACAAATCACACTATCACTTATCACCATAGCAGATTCCAATCCATAATAGCATTTATACGATATAAAAGACCCAATCCAGCAACAGAGAAACACTCTAAACAAATTGCATTCCCTCCGCCATGTTTGACCACTTCAATACAGTAACGCGATTGAAGTTAGTTATCAAGCGGTTGCCTTACATAACACATGCAGTCATTCCCAATAATGTACGAGTATTATAATACTTTTCTGCACGTTTGAAAATATTTGATTTCTTTGCAGTGGCCAGTGGTCTTCTCTAGCGGATTGCTAACGATCCCTAGATTTTAAATGTTGATATTAATGGAGTAACTGGTATCACTTTCATTCTGTCAAGGAGCAAGATAATACGCAACTACGCAGAAGGAGATAAACACTGAGAGACATATGGCAACCCACCTACTTGGATCTCTTTTTGATCTTCTTGAGGAGTGTGTCGCAATACCCTCCTCTGCTCCATGATAGTCCATGTTAAATAAGAAATTTGCCTGAAGTCAGGGCTTACAGAAGACGCAATACTATTCCTCCCCAGGCGGGGCTGATTAAAGTAGAGGAGTTGAAGGCTTCGGAAGTGTTGATTATTTCCTGAGTTTCCGGACAGATCAGAGTTGATCATAGGAATAATCCACATAAGACCAAATTTCCATTGGGAATTAAGTTTATTAGATTTTTGTTTCTTTGTGATTTTTGAAAAAAAGGCGATGATTTTCGATCTCTCTAAATCCATCAGCTCATTTTTTATCTTGATTTTCTTTTGATCGGCTTCGGACTTTCTTTTTAGTTTGATTAAGGGGATCACAATGTTGATTATTACGAAAAAAAACAATCCAACTGATGACAGACCTTGTATGTAACGACCAGTTACTCCAGGCATTACATATGGGTGTGATTATCAATTCATTGAAGGTAATTTTGAGCTGAAAGGAAGACAATGTTTCGGGTACTATGTCGTTCAATATGTGGGATTCATATCGTTGAAAATCAATATTCCAATCCAGAACTTCATTAATGTTAAACAACTCTGAATTGGAAAAAGAAAGAATTCGATGTAGTGTCCTGTAGATACATGCTTATATCCTGTGTGTATCTTTTGTCTATCAGATCAAAGTAGCCATCAGGGAGAGTAGGAACAATAAGAGGCGAAACGAGTTTTTGGGGCAGAGGAAATCAACTCCCCTGTAGATGATCTAAGCCAATGGGGTGGGGTACTCTGCTAACCCCATTCCGATCAAATAGCAATCAGTTGTTTCTTTAATATCTATACTATCCTTCTTACCTTTGATATCCACATTGTCTATGTCCTTATTGAACCAAAACCTCGGCCCTTTGTCTGTGATCGATACATATGTGCGGTGATCCATCTCATATGTATGATACCAGCCTGGAGCTAATAGCTTTAAATTTACTGCAGAAAGGTCAATTTTTATCAGTTTACAAAGAAGCATGTACTGATGTACACATTGGGTTGAATTGAATACATCACATAAATGACCCACGATAGGATATGTTAACTCGCCTGAGGAATCGAACTGGATATGTATTGCTGTGATTGTGAATCTGTTGTTTTGCAGATGTTTCTCCTTCACCCATAAATATTTAGAATTCTCTGGCCTTGGGTAAACTTTTGATTGCCCTATTATCAGTCCAGTCACCGCGGAGGAGCACTCAACTGTTTTACAAAAGGAGGAGAACTCTACAATATCCTTGTTGTCTTTGACGACTTATAATGTCTTACTTACTTTGCTGTTAAAGAAATTTGAGTCACATCGAGTCTTGATACTCCATTTGTCAATTCTATAGGCCGTCCTGAAAAATTCAGAAAAAACGGCTGCGTAGACAAAAACAAAAGCCAGGGTCTGTATCCGTTGGATGTCTGAGGGGCGTTGGCATTTCGGGCAAGATGGAACTGCATGAATGGTGAAACGCTTCATGTCATATATGTGGGATTTTATTTCAAAAAACAACAGTAGGTTAATTCACTTTGTTACTTTTATTTATGGAAAAAACAGATGCACCGACCGCTTCGCTCTGCGACTAACAATATTCTGTGTACTTTATTTCTGCTGCTTTACATATTGCATCTTACTTTACTTTTCTTTGTCTTCGTTTTCGTATGTTGTTTGTTCGTCTCGTATGATGTTTTACAGTTAGAGTCTGGTTTGCATTTTGGGTTTTGTGCGTACGTTTTTCGGTCGCCTGTGTATTGTCTGTTTGTTTAATTCCGTTGGTTCTGTTTCTTTATGTACGTCCCGTCGAATATGTTCGTATTATGTACTATGTCATTTCTACCAATGTAGTGTATGTCGTCTTTGTTCGGCTACTTATCCCACATATATATGACATTCATCTGCCTGTTCTGCCATTCTGACAGGGCATGACAGATCTCCTTGGAAACCAAATCCCCTTGCTTGTTGGAAAGGGGGAGTCATAGAGCACAAATATTATCAAAATGGCACACAGAAACATATTGCTTATCATTAAGTGATTTTTTTTTATTAATTTCTTATAAAAAAATTAAATTAATTAAAAAATTTATATTTCTAAGTGTCCCAGATGTCCATTGATCCTATAGAAAATAACCAGTTATGTTATAACGTCTAATTGACGAAAAGAAGAATAGTCTTTCCAGACATAACGCTGTTGGAAAACAAGTCATTCTCCATCAATTCATCAATTGGGTTTCACAACAACATCGAACCAGAGAAAGTGCGATACTTCAATTGGATAAAGACGATTATTAAGTACTTGAGCCTTTATTGGACTTTAACGAAGCTGAACCAGATCCAGTACGATACTTCAGTTAGAAAATGAAAATATTAAGTACTTAGACGCTCTTATACTTTGCTTTTGATGTTGTTACTGTGCTCCCTGAACTTCCAAGCTAGCCAACTGCGTCCAATTTCGCACTTCGAATTCATTAAAATTCCCTTCCAACTACTATCTCTGCTATCTGTCTATCTCTGCTGCGTCGTGCCGTTGAATACAACTATTTTTAGGCAAGTATTGGTTGGTTCTCGAATGACATATAGTCCATCAGGACCAGCGTTTTTGATGGATTGCTGGACAATCCGTGAGTGATTTTCTATATTTAATACGGAAAACATAAAGCTGCTCATCGTCTAAGCTTCTTGTGATTATAATCTTTCAAGAATGAATATCCTTATCATCCAATTGTGATCCAATTCCTTGGATCATTATTTTAATTCCTCATTGTTTTAATTCTTAATGCAATTCGTTGTGGACAGCCTACGAACTGCGGCAACTACGTAGTTGTTGCTCATCCTTCACGATTGATTACTAAGTCTGCTGAAATGGTTTTGATAAAAAGACCTAGACATTTTTAAGTTTGTTTTGCAGAACTAACGTTCTTGAATAGTTTGGCTCCTGAATTTGCGAACGGTTGCGGTTATTTATATATACAGTTTGTCAAGAAAGTGTTTTCACAAGTAATAAAAACAACAATGTATCCTATTTTCTTATAAATATAGGCACTTCCAGTAGTTTTATTCAGTTTTTGCTTTTGGTATTATGATATACACATTCTTAAATATTAAATAACAAAAAAAAAGTATTTCTTTTCGTACAAAAACAACAACAAAAAAACAAAACAATCAAAAACAACAGTAAATACACTGTCAAGAAAGTGTTTGCACATTTTCATCTTATAGAACAAAATAACCTCAAGAACTGGTAAACTATACAAAAATTACACTTCAGTACTTGTGTGACCACCTTTAGCATCAATTACTGCCTTTAGTCTTCTTGGCATTGATCCAATTAAATTTCTTACGTCATAATTAGTTTCTATATTAGCCCATTCTTCCTTAATATACTGTATTAATTGGTTTCTGTTTTTCGGACTCCTTTTTGCCACTTTATTTTTCAGGTGTACCCATATATTCTCGATTGGGTTAAGGTCGGGGCTCTGAGCTGGTGTATCTAGCACTTTACTACAATTATAGAGCAGCCACGTCTTAACCGTTAGCTCTTTATGCTTTGGGTCATTATCTTGATAGAATTTGAATTTAGGTTTTCTGTTCTCATTGTTGCAATTAAAACCAAAGCTTATGGCGCTACTGAGCAAATGATTTCGCAAAATGCCTAGATACTGTTTCGCGTCCATGGTGTTTTCAATGAAGACAATGTCTCCGACGCCTCTGATGGATATGCACCCCCATACCATCACAGATAATTTGCCGAATTTCACAGTAGGAATTATGTTTTTATTACATAGAGCTTTCAAGGGCTGACGCCATACTCTTTTCGGTCCTTCGTTATAGTAAAGCATTATTTTCGTTTCGTCGCAAAATATAACATCATCCCAGTATTCATTTGGTTCGGTGCTATACGTCGATGCGAACAAAAAGCGCTTTTCTATATTTTGCAATGAAAGCAGTGGCTTTTTCCGTGCAACTCTTGATGTGTATTTGTGCTTTTTTAGTACTTGCCGTATAGTTTCATGCGATACTTGTACACCACATTCTTGGCTGATCTCCCTTGACAAGGCCCTTATTGATATTCGAGGGTTATCGTTCACCTTTTTTAGCAGAAAACGCTCATTTCTGTCCGTTAGCTTCCTTGGCCTACCAGTTGTTATTGGAGGAACCAAACGATTCTCACGTTCTGCCCGATTAATGATGTTGTATATAGTTCTTCCGGATATACCAAACATCTCCGTAATTTCTCGCACACTTTTGCCCTTGTAGTGGTTATAGTAAATTAATTGTTTTACGTCCAGCGAAATTCTTTGGCCAGGCATATTTAAACAAAACTAAAACGATCAGTCAAGCACTCGAAACAGAAAAGGAATCACTAAAATTGTTGGATTCGATATCCTATGACTGTCACAGGACAAAAAATAAAAAACCGCTTTAACGGTACTTTCATGATACTGTGCATATGCTGCGAAAATGGAATTGAAATGAAATGTGCAAACACTTTCTTGACAGTGGTTTTTTGTTGTTTTTTGCTGTTTTGTTTTTTTTGTGGTTGTTTTTGTGCTATAAGAAGTACTTTGTTATGGTATTTTATGCTTAAGTATGTGTTAATTGCAATTCCAAAAGAAAAAATTGAAAAAATATTCCGGAAGTATCTGTAATTACAACGCTAAAAGATACATTGTCATACATTGTACTTGTGAAAACACTTTCTTGAAACTGTATGCAATTGTTTGTGTGACCTTTGGAAGGTTTGGGAAAAGAAGCAATATATATGCATGTTCATCTTCTATTGCCGAAATGCGATAAATTACCAAGATCATTTCTTAAGGTGGCGGTACAGTCCGGGCCTGGGCCTCAACCAACAAGCGTCTTCAGCCAATTCGATCGTTAGCTAGCTGCCTCCAATTTCGCACGCTAAGTTGGCTAAAGTTGATTTCCACTTGGTGCGCAACCAATAGCATTTAAAGACAGTTTCTAATTCCTTTAGTCGTAACTGCTCCCAAAAAAAGCGTTGGCGTTTAAGAAGAGTTTACTGTCGCTATTTCCTCAAGGTTAGAGAGACTATAAGCTTTGTCGGTGGTGATACCCCTTGACCGTGTGTGTGGTCGTAATGTAAAAAGGTTGTTAATTTTTCGTCTAAGATATCTCGGTGTTGGAAGATTTGTTACGTATCTTTCAAAAGCGAACAAAAAAATCGTCTTAATTTTCTAGATAAAAATATTTTTTTTTTTACCCATAAAAGGACTTTGCTATGAAGATTTTACTAGGTTGGCTGCCGATATTTAGTCAACGTCCACCTGATTATGCACATAAGCATACACCAAATAAATAATTCGGTGGCTGGTTATTATACAATACATACGAGTACATCCTTTGGCTTATTCCTTTGTCATTTCCAATGAATACAATATGTACACGGCCAAAGTTTATGTCGTTTGCATAACCAACATAACATGAAACAATCCAAAACCGATTATACATAGTGCCGTTATCTTATGAAAACCATTTTACAGGTTTTCAGTGAAATAAAAATTCACTACACTATTTCTTTCTGGATGAAAAATATGAGACAAAATAGTAGAACTGACTAACAAATTATTTAGAAGAGGAAAAAAAGTTCAAATCAACTGCAAAGAACATATTTTCAATTTATTATACATGTAAAATAAGTAGAATTAGATCAAAAATCGTTTTAATTAATTATAAGCGTTATTTTCGACAACTGCAAAGAACATATGTATTTTCAATTTATTATACATGTAAAATAAGTAGGACTATAATAGATCAAAAGTCATTTCAATTAATTATAAGCGATATTTTCGAGAATTTTTTCAAGTAATAATTATGAATTATTATAATACAACTTGCTATATATTTAAGAGCCTATTTGGTGTATAGTTAAAAAAAATTATTATTATTAGAAATATGATACATAAAATAAAAATATCATCAAATGTGTGAGTTAATCTCAGCCGAAAAAATAAATCCTTAATGCTTCATGAGTGCTCTTCAAATTGGTTATGATTGATTGTATTCTTTTTTTCTATTCATTGGCAGTGTTGGGTTTCTTATAAATAAAGTTATTCTAATTTGTTGTTTATTTGAATTACTTTCGGGACTCCACATGTACAAATGTTGCAACTAAGCTAAATTTCTCAGGCACTTGAGTTGCTTCATTTTCTAATATCTGTATTGACATTGAAAGAAATTTCAGTTTCTCAACTTTCAAAATTATGCAATGGTCTCAAGATGACATTTTAATGTTTCTAACAACATTTTCAAGCTACTTGCCTGCAGAAAAACATTCTTCTGCCTAAAATCGTATAAAGAGCACTCATCTAGCAGTTATGGCGTCCACTTACAAATAACCAATAATTACTTGCGCTATTTCTCAATACTTCTCGCATTGTACTAGAATGCATACACACCTGCGCCGTATGTATGTTTTCTTAGGCCTTTTTCGAAAACGTCATCTGCATCAAATTGCTTTTGCAAAATGTTCTTAAACGCAAGCTGCGAAAGTCATTTGTTCGAAAACAACATCATAAATCACACTACATTTGCAGCATGTTCGATAATGCAGTGTTTGCAGGGCAGATGTTCATAAACGTCATTTGCCCTGCAAAAAAGCAACCACATATCTGCGCTGTGCATTAAAAAAATGTTGCTCTGTTCGAAAACATCAAATGCTCTTGCCAGAAAAAAATCATGTAGATGACACAGATCAACGATACCAAATGACGTTTGCAGTTTGATGTTCGCAACCCTTAAGTATTGCAAATGACCATCAATTTGACGATCAAATGACGTTTTCGGAAACGGCCTTATTTTGTTTTATATCATAATTAAACAAATAGTGATTCCAATGTCTTCTTCCATTTCTTTAGTTTTTTATGTAATTTTTAATTTTAAACTAACTTTGCAAACATTTGTTTTGTTTTTTATGTTTTTTTTTTATTTCATTTATTTCAAACTTATTGTATATGTAGGCTGTAAATTATAGACAAAAAAAAACTAAAAAAAAAAAAATTTTAAGATTTGAATAATAACACAATGCAACAAAACAAAAAATTCGGATATTTTTCTCGAAAGCGGGGATTAAGACATATAAAAGCCGGGAATTTATATTATAATATTGATGAGTATTTATATATATTTATATTTAACTTAAATGGCAAGTGATTTCATTATTTTAAACCAGAAAAGGGGCATAAAACCACAATTAAGGATACAAAAAATAAAATAAAAATAAAAATAATACAAAACATTACGATAATTATAATTATAGTTAATAGATACAATTTAACATTAAGAGAAAAACAAAAACAATGTTAAATAACGTAAATTTTGACAAATTCGCTTATATATGCAATTGAATCCTAACAGATCATATTCTCAAAAAACGGCTGCAAAACAACATTTAACAAATACAAACATTAATGTCTCATTATATAGTATGTAATTTACGTCTAAGCAACCATCAGTCGAATAAAATATTAAGAAATTTACATCAAATATACGCATCCACAAAAAAATAAACTCAGAAATAGAAATTAAGATTTACAATTGAAAATACATACCTTGAAAAAAATGGCAAACTAGATTAAATATTTTAAAATAGAAATAATAATTGTAACAAGAATGCACAAAGTCAAAATAAACGTGGAACATTTTTTGGAACATGGAATTAATGTTGGTTTATTTTTCTACTTGGAAATGGCATCGTATAAGAATTTAAAAAAAAATACCAATTGGGAAAACTTTACAGCAGAAATACAAGCTGGCGCAAAATTAATCACCCCATCGGAAGATGGTATTATTTTTGGAAATGGCGTCGTACGTCAATCATATTTGACATTTGTGAACTAGATAGCTACAGTCTACAAACAGACAAGCAATGGAGTGCTATACTCCGCAAGAGCGTGGAATAATTGTGTCGAGGTTTTTGATCAATAATCGGTCAGTTGTGTTAGTGCAGCGTCAATTTCGACGTCGATTTCCTAATCGTGTCGCGGTAACTCTTTCCGCGCTTAGCTACTCGGCTCGAACAGAGTGGGACCACGGACTGGTCGTTCGGCCGAGAACTTCGCGGCTGTGGCTGCTGATGTCGCTGAGAACGAAGAAACATCAACCAGACGACGGACCACGCAATTGAGCATCACCAGACAGACCCTATAGCGAATTTTAGTGAAAGACTTACACATGTTCCCGTGCAAACAGTGCATCAGTTAATGCCTCCTGACCGTCAGTCGTGTGTGTATTACTGTAAATCCATTCTCAATCTCAACAACGAAGAGGTCGATTTTGTGTCGAAAATCATCATGAGCGACGAGGCGCATTTTCACCTAAGCGGTTACCTCAATAAGCAAAATCTTCGTTTCTAGGGCACTGAAAATCCGCGTGTGATGCACGAAGAGCCATTACATCCACTGAAAGCTACTGTGTGGTGCGGCGTTAACACAGAAGGAATGATTGGGCCGTATTTTTTTGAGAACGCCATCGGAAATACGGTCACTGTTACTGGCGAACGCTACAGGGCCATGTTAAACGACTTCTTACTGTCGGAATTGGATGAGCGGGGCTTGGTGAACATGTGGTTTTAACAAGGCGGTGCAACCGCACACACATCACGACCCACAATGGATATTGTGAAGGAAGCGTTTCCTAGTCGCGTGATCTCCCGTTCGATCGCCCGATTTAACCATCCCAGACTTCTTTCTTTGGGGCTACTTGAAGTCGCGGGTTTATGCCAACAAGCCTCAGACAATCGCAGCCCTTAAGGAGAATATTCGACAGAAAGTCATGGAAAATGCAATAAAACGGGCACAAATATGTATCAACACTGGCGACAGCCACTTGACGGATATCATCTTTTTCACTTAACAGAAACAATTGTAAAGGTCCAAATAAAGATTTCCATCACTCAAAATCATTTTTTTTTTATTTAGTAAAAAAGTAATTCAAAAACAAAATTGGATAATTGGATCCACAACGCACTCAAAATGAGCATCGGAGTGAAACAACTTCGGACGATCTTCATCTGTGGTTCTAACAAAACATGCCCCACGAATTTTTATTAAATCCAAGAATTCCCCTCATTTGTAAAGCAAGGAGCTATTATACAATGCTTTAAAAGAGACGAGGAAACTTTTTAACACAACCAATACATCCAATCTCTGCTCTGACTAGGACAAATACTCGTGAAAAGCCACTCAGCGAAAGAGCTCTGTCTGTCTGACTAAAATACAATCATGGAGAACGTTTTGCTCCAATATTGAAATCACTACTGAATGTGCCAGACTAAAGGAAGCCCTGCGTCAAGTTGTTACCACGATTGAAAAAAGTCTCTACGATAATGAATTCACATCATTGGCATTAAAGGGTCTTTAATAGTGTTAACGAGCCTGATATTTTGTATGCTCCGCAACAAAAACTTCAATGCAACGTTAGGAAGCAGCGCCTATTGAGGGTCACAACGTCAAGGAGGAGAGGTATCACATTTTCTGTTGCTTGCTGTCAACGAAATACAAACCAAAGCCAATGAAAGGTAGAAAAATCTTCCAAACTTTGTAACTTCAAGATGATTATGGCCAGAACTCAACAAATTCATAACTAGTAAGATTATCTTGAAAGGCAGAACTGAACTACTCGAATCTACGGCCGTTTGATCGTCAAATTGATCGTCATTTGCAATACTTAAGGGTTGCGAACATCAAACTGCAAACGTCATTTGGTATCGTTGATCTGTGTCATCTACATGATTTTTTTTCTTGCAAGAGCATTTGACGTCTTCGAACAGAGAAAAATGGAACCCTTAACAAAATTTATTGAGAAAATTGTGTAATATTTAGTTAAAACAACTAAATTAGCCGATTTTATGTATTCACTGTTCACGAGACTGAGATTCCCCTGAATATTCGGATTCACTAATTTTTTTTTCCATTTTTTTTTTAACGCACAGCGCAGATTTGTGGCTGCTTTTTTGCAGCGCAAATGACGTTTATGAACATCTGCCCTGCAAACACTGCATTATCGAACATGCTGCAAATGTAGTGTGACTTGTGATGTTGTTTTCGAACAAATGACTTTCGCAGCTTGCGTATAAGAACATTTTGCAAAAGCAATTTGATGCAGATGACGTTTTCGAAAATGGCCTACGCTTGTTGAATTACTCACAGGCCACCATCTTTTCGGGACGCTTGCAATAAAACTACGCCATACCGACGACAACCTCTGCAGAGGCTGTAGGGACTAGAACTCACATGAGGATATTCTTGCTATGTAAATCCCACCCACAGTAATTTGAAACAAGAGACTTTAGAAAGTCACTATTTTCATGACCGCTCAAAGATATGTATCTGCTGTTTCATTTACACTCTTTTCAGATTCATGGATTCAACGGGATGGCTGATACCTACTCAAGGATATTCTTAGCAAACCGGTTTTACGGTTGAAGGTTTAAAGGGGCAGAATGCTGCTGGCAATTTGATTGAATCACTGGCACTGGTGTGGTATACATAGGAAAAGAGACAATACGGCGTTGTTAGAGAGTTTCCCAATTAGTTATCTTGTAAATATTGGAATTGAATTAGCTTAATCAACGCTACTAATCCCGCTTCATAGAAAAGGCAAATACAATATGAAAAGCAGAGATCACTGCCACCCGCAAAGGATTGTGTTGCATTAAAAATACGAAAAAAAATGTTGCACACAAAACGGAGCCCTGGCTCACACCACCACTTATTTTGTGAATATCAGAGTTAATTGAAATTTCGAAAAGTAATTTCTAATCCATTGACTAACATCCTGAGTGTCAAACTTCGTCAAATGCCTCTTAAATATCAAGCTCAACTATGGTGCTTTCCATAGATATCAGTATTGCTACGAGAACCGAACTGTCTCAAGATACTCACTCGTACATATATAATGAGTTGACGATTAATTATAGTTTTCATGACCTTGGGAAGGAGAGACGTTATGTACCTGCGATGGGTCTGTAGGAGGAGAGACATTCTGAATAAATTTTGTTTTTCATCTGCCCGAAGTATCCTAAAGTGGTCTTGTCATCGTGGAAGAACACCTTTTCAGAAAAAAAGAAGATAATAATACCACTTGGAACAACTTGTGTTAAAATCTTTAAGTACTCCTACGAAAGTAAAGATTGTTGGTTTAAGATCTATAAAACAATTCGAGCGTTTGTTGCTCTATCTTATCAATAACGCGCTGAATATTCTTTTCGCGAGGCCTTAATAGTGTGCGGTTTATCAGGAAGACTTCATATAGCCCTACAACAATGACATTTATACGAGTATATTTCGCAAAATGCCATGCTTACATTTGAGTATATTTTGTGCTGCAAGGTGAGAGCAAGCGTATTGGAAAAGATCTGAGTGCTCGAGAGGGCTTGTCTTCGTAGCATAGCAGAGTTCGCGTACATTCTTTCCTAATCAGGTCCTAAACATTAGGACGAACCTAAAAAATCGTGGACAATTTGGTTATTAATTTGAAGATCACAAGATGTGCGCTTTAACGGCTTCGTTCCTAATAAATCCTTCGTCATTTCTATCCATTTCGGTGCAACCTCATTTAGAGGCACAGTCGGGCTAAATATCTGTCAATCACTATAAACAGCAAAAAGTGAATCTCGAAGGTTCTACCGAGATTTGAACTCGGATCGCTGGATTCAAAGTCCAGAGTGCTAACCATTACACCATAGAACCCGTTAATTAATCCTTGCCAAAAACACCACAACAATTCTTGTTGAAAATGTTTATGTAAAAAGGAATAAAAATAGATTTTAAGTATCTTCTTAAAATAGTTATTAGTTTATTTGACACTATCAACCTCTGCCTTTGCTATTTGAGCACTTTGTCGGAAGAAAATATCTTATTAGATATAGTCTTATTAGTATGCCCCTCCCACCGCGGTTCTATGGTGTAATGGTTAGCACTCTGGACTCTGAATCCAGCGATCCGAGTTCAAATCTCGGTAGAACCTTTGGAATTCAGTTTTTGCCATTCCTTTCATTTTTCTTCATGCTTCGACACATACATATCGTCGCCTGAGAATTGTTTTGTTCCATACACCACTTTTGTCGTTTTTGGGTTAGGAACGGATTATATGGTCATTTTGTATGCTCTTTTTAAATCTGTGATCTGATTTCCAATCCCGAGATAACGAATATCGATTTTGTCCCATATCCACAAAAATCAACAATTTGTAGAATTGTTTTGTGCTATAAAACATTTTGTGGTGTTTGGGACAAATTTCCCATATACGGGGGGCGTTCAATATATTCGAATATATGCGAATTCAATTTAAATTGTTTTTATTTTTCAATATAATCTCCCCTAACATCAATGCATTTGTTACATCTTGAGATAAGCTTTTTTAAACCCTCAAAAAAATTAATTTCCTCTTTCTCTGCAAAATACCCATTTATTGCCGACTTGAGTTCTTCATCATCCGAAAATCTTTTTCCACGAAGACATTTTTTCAAATCCGGAAACAGGAAATAGTCACTAGGGGCAAGGTCTGGACTATAGGGTGGGTGTTGGATTTCTTGGAAACCACAATCTCACGCAGCAGCCTTGGAAACTCGCGCCGTGTGAACAGGAGCGTTGTCATGAAGAAGCAACACACCCGCTGCGGGTGGAAGCGTAGGATGTGGCGTTGATGGTTTCACCTTTTTTTTTGTACTCAATGAGCAAGATTCCCTTTGAGTCCCAAAAAACTGTGGCCATGAGCTTCCCGGCAGACGGAGTGACTTTGAACTTCTTCGGGGGGTCTGTTCCTTTTTTATGCCACTGCATGGACTCTTGTTTGCTTTCAGGGTCATAGTGGTGGACCCAGTAACAATTCGATCCATAACACCGTCCGCGTTCTCACTACACATCTCCAAAAGCTCTCTACAGCATGCGATTCTCACTTTTTTCTGAGGCGCTGTGAGCATTCGTGGCACCCACCTTGCACTGACCTTTGAAAGATTAAGATGGTCATGAAGAATGGTGTGAACGGTACCAATTGAAAGCTTGGTGATCTCTGCCATCATTTTCACCTTTATTCGGGCATCCTCAAGAACAAGTTTTTCGACTTCTTTGATGCTTTCTTCCGTACAATCAGTAGCCGGGGCGCCGGAGCGGGGGTCGTCTTCAATGCTCTCTCTGCCTCTCTTGAACTCACTTGACCACTTTTGCACAGTTGATAATGAAGGTGCGAAACCCTGGTAAACAGCCACCATCTCTTCATGAATAGTTTTTTGACTTTTTCCTTGCTTAGTGAGAAATTTAATTACAGCGCGATGCTCAATTTTCACCATCATCGTCTCAGTTGCCATCATGATTCTGTTTAACTAGAGATAAAACGCGAATCAATAATCACATTTATATGAAATTTTACATGAATGCACTAAAATCAATTTATATATACAACCACAGCTTCACCCCGATACCGAGAATATGTTGAACGCCCCTCGTAACTTTGCGCAATTTTTTTGCGAGAATTGTTTTGTTCTACGTGCATATCACAGCGACAAGAGATAGAGAAAATATTAACAAAGTTGAGAATTGGTTTGTCCCACGTGCACTTGGGTTAAGGAAAAGCTATGTATGTTTGACACTGATCGCAAACAAAATTTCAGTTTGTTCCAACTCCATTATGGTTGTGTAGATATTCGATATTATGAAGATATGAATTCAGTTACTAGCTGAATACAATAGTCTTATTTTATAGTATCTTTTGAATTATTTTTATAGTATTTGTTAATAAAAAAGATGAAATCGATTTTTCTTTTTAAATTTTTGCATCGAACTCCATGCTTTCTTGCCTTTCAGATATTATGGATGAAAATTGCCTGGTGCCATATCCATTTTTTTTTGTGTTCCGCGTGTATGGGAAAAAGATCACTTTCAAAATATAGGAGGTGGGACACAAGTCAAAAATTTAGACTTTTACGTTAATTAACGTAGCTTGTTAACGGTTTGGAAAAAAACACTTTGAAAATTGGTAGGTGAACTCTTCAAGCTCAAGTTAAAAAAATCAAAAAAAAAATCCTATCCCACAGTTTCGGAGTACCAAGTACGCAAACCTTTAAACGCACTCGAAAAAGTGCCAATGGTGTATGGAACAAACCATAAACAAACTCACGCGACGATATGGTATTTATTTAAATGAACTTAAATCAATACAAGGCGCTGACAAATTAGCTTAGCTAAACCAATTAATATTATTCTATCGTAAGCGCCCTCTATGGGCGCTCTAAGCTAAATTTAATACTCACTCTATGACTTTATATAATAATACGAGTATGTTTATTCATTTATAATTTCATATAAATTATAAACTTACCTTATTCCCACTTAGAGTATGTTAAAAATAACTCATAGATCAGCATTGCCCCCCAATCGGACTACCCCCAAATTGAATTAGATCCTTCTATTAATATCTTTACTTAGCTATCAAAATTCTTGTTGCTGCTGAGTTCCTATATATAGGGTTCTCCAATAAGGACTTGATAACCTTTTTTTTTTAAATAAAACGCAAACCATTTGAGATATTTCAGAAACTTCATTATCGGCTTGAAGTACAATTAAAACATTTATGAATTTAACCCGACTTCGTTCATATGGCCACCGCGGGCACGTTTGCAGCGGTCGATTCGTTGGACCCAATTTTCAACGACTCGGCCACACATTACGGCCGAAACGGCCGCTGTTTGCGTTCAATGTTGGCTCTGAGCTCTTCCAACGTCGTCGGCGTGTTGGCATAAACCAATGACTTAACAAAAAATAGTCAAGCGGCGATAAATCGCACGAACGAGGCGGCCAATCGACTGGCCCATTTCTTGATATAACACGCTCACCATACTTACTCTTCAATAAATCGAATGTAGCGTGTGCTGTGTGGCATCATCCTGTTGAAATCACATGTCGCCCAAGTCCATATCTTCCAATTCGGGCCAAAAATAATCGGTGATCATGGCGCGATAACGCTGACCATTCACAGTAACGTGACGATCGTTATCGTCGATGAAAAAATATGTCCCAATAACGCCGCCGGCATGCAAACCGCACCAAACAGTTATTTTTTGTGGATGAAGTGGTGATTCATGAAGCACATGTGGATTTTCAGCCGACCAATAACGCATATTTTGCTTATTGACGAACCCATTCAGCCAAAAATGAGCTTCGTCACTGAGGATGATTTTGCGATGAAATTCATCATCTTGGCGCATCTTCTCCAGAACCCAATCGGGCAAACGTACGTCGCTTCAAATGGTCCGTCGGCTTCAATTCTTGAGTCAGCTTGATCTTGTATGGGTGTAAACCAAGATCCTTACGAAAAATACGCCATAATGTGGTCTGAGCGATGCCCAATTCTTGAGAACGCCGTGGAATTGACTGATTTGGATCGTTTGCTACGGACGCCTGAACGGCAGCGATATTTTCAACACTTCGCCCAACCCGTTGTCTCACTGACACGGCAACATCACACAACGAATATGTAGACTCAAATTTTTTGCACTAAACTTGTTATTGCCTGTCTACTAGGGCGAGAATTACGACCGAAATTTGGAGTTAACGCTCTTAAAGTTGCAGTCACCGACTCCGAATTTCGGTTGAAAATTTTTATAAATTGCAGACGTTGCTCGTCCGTGTACTTTACCATGATGAAAATGTTGAGTTTACTGAATAAATTGACAGTAACAGTTTGATGATTAGTGAAAGAGTCACAAATTAAATTCAAAGTTGTCTAGTCCCTATTGGGAAATCCTTTAAGTAATTGGGAGATCAGGTTTTACGTTGACATGATTGGTCTTTCGATGTGCTTTCGAGCCAGCTTACGTATATAACCAAATTGTTCAATCTTTTTAAGATCGCTCTATTCTCCAAGACCTCATTAGGAAAGAATTGTATGACTCAGGTATTATACGAAGGCAAGCCGTCCCAAATGCCCGAATCTTTTCCAATAAGCTTGCTTTTACGTTTAAGCTCGCGGTTAAATTCCAAATTACGGATGGGCCATAATCACCCCTAGCCGAGGTATTATAGTAGTCGTTTAACTAATTGCTTTACGTTTTTTAAACGATTTGAGTTGTTTATCTCTTGTGGAATGTATTCTTTGTGTGACGAATAACTATTTGCATTGGTATTCTGGAAGTCGTTTTAGAGTCACAAAACGACAAAAGGGGTCGTTTAACATTTTACGAACGACTAGCAGTGAAAATTGTCTCACAATGTAAGTTTTGTTTGTGTTTTAACTTAAGTAGTGTACATAAACGTTGTTTAAATAATTATTCAATCTTTTAGGATAATAAAAATATCAAATCCCAAACAAATGAAAAGGTTGGTGGAATTATCATCTTCAGTGACGAAGCTTATTTTTGGCTCAAGAAATTGGCCATTCGATTGGCCGCGTCGTTCGTGCGATTGAACGCCGCTTGACTATTTTCTGTGGGGCTACGTTAAGTCATTGGTTTATGCCAACACGCCGACGACGTTGGAAGAGCTCAGAGCCAACATTGAACGCGAAATAGCGGCCGTTGTGGCCGAGTGGTTGAAAATTGGGTCCAACGAATCGAGCGCTACAAACGTGCCCGCGGTGGCCATATGAACGAAGGCGAGTTCTATTCATAAATGTTTTGATTTTACTTCAAGCCGATAGTAAAGTTTCTGAAATATCTCAAATGGTTTGCGTTTTATTTAAAAAAAAAAGTTGTTAAGTCCTTATTGGAAAACCTTATAGAAAGAGTCGTGCAAAACTCACTGGCCCACAAAAGAGACACGATTTTTTAAGTCCGCGCAGTTACAATACATACTTGCGTTCGCGGCTATGAATTTCTATAGTTTTGTTTTCTTTTTGTGTTTCTTTTTTATTCTTATGTGTAAACAAAATCGGAAAATGGCCGACAGGTGACATCGAGGTTCTATGGTGTAATGGTTAGCACTCTGGACTTTGAATCCAGCGATCCGAGTTCAAATCTCGGTAGAACCTGAACCAAATTTTTTTTAATGTTTTCCAAAGGCTACGTTTTGAACTCTCTACAACAAATTCATCAATCCGCTGAAGCAAAAGTGTAGAAAATACCAGAATTAGGTGCAATGTCGTCTCTTAACCCAATCTAATTGGTGATCAAAGTCTTGTTGATGTCAGGCAACCTAAAATATATACTTTATAATGGCTTTTGTTAGTTATGAGTCCGTTGAACCAAATTCAATTTTTAAAAGATATTTTCTGTGGAAATTGGGTGCTTCTATGCCGTGCGGCAGCGGCAACCGCAGTTCGGTCTCCTACTCGTCGTACAAGATGACTAAATGGCGACAAATGATATGCGAGAGGCGGATTAATATCTAATGAGACTACCCGGTCGGGTTCCACGACTTCTAGTTGCACATAAGAAAAGTCGGATATAAGTAAGTATATCCACATACTGACGAAACGAATATAGTACGGTATTGTGGAAGTCAACATATTTATATGACTACAATACACCGAGCACTTTTTCTGTACAGCGGTGGAGCAATCACAGGGCGAATGGAAACATTCGTGACATACTCCGACGGGGGCGAGAAATGCGATGCAAATGACGGGTAAATGTTTGGAATTAGAAATCGTATATACATAATATGCGCTCAAGAAAACCAAGTAGTCAAATGTCGAGAACAAAACACCCTACTTTACAATCAAAGAGCACAAATACGTGAAAGGAAAGAAATAAGTTCCCAGCATCTTAGAGATGAGCTCCTAGATAAGATCGGAAGCGTATTGAAAATTAGCGACCGACTAATGGCAATAAAACTTATAATTGATTACGAAATTTGGAATAACATATTGGAGGCAGTGGCAGTGAGCTCACGGAAAAAGAAATATTTCGAAACGACTCCGATGAGCTTTAAAATAGCATATCAAAAAGACGGACACGTCAGCGAATCAAAATACGAATATAAAAACAAGCATGAAGGAAGAATCTCAGCGGAAGAAATATACTAAACTTACTTACGAGTTCTAATTAAGAGGGACACTCAATTACCTACTGCAGCTGTGGAGGCAAAACCCACATAGATTACCTTACATCCTGGAATGGCGCGATACGACCAAAAAATTCTTAAGTGATCTTGGCGAATCACTGGCACCAAATTTTGGTGACAGAATTGCGCGTTAAGAAAACAGAGCAAACCCATTGCCAGCCGAGAAAATAAACTGTCCGAATTAAAATAAGGAAAGATGCCAGTTTGGAACACTGAATTCGTGAGAATGCTTTCAAAATGCCATTAACTTTATATGAGGATTTAGGGCCACAAGGTACATATGGAACATACACCGCACTGAATGGGCAGCGCAAAAACTTAGCTCGGCTCATGCTTCACATATGTAAATATAGATGGTGGTAGTGTAATGGGGGCGAAAATGACGGTAAGGGAGAAATCATAAGCCTAGACTAATATAGCGAAACCAATAGTGCGCCTTGCATTTCGGTAGCTACATAGATCACGTGCGATAGCAACAGAGAATTAGAAGACGTACCCTCGCAGCACATAATCGGGGAACAAAATTTGGAAACGTACAATATCGAAGCACGGGCAAACGGGCTCAGCACAACGAAGGAGAAATTCTCATGGTATTTAGGGCCGAAATATATTGAAGAAAATCAGAAGCACCTACAAACGGGGAACAAAGAAATTTTATGTAAAGGGAAAGAGTACTTAACGCGTCATTTAATTCGTTTAATGAAAAATTCTAACTGATGCTCGCGAAGAAAAGAGCAGATTTTACGAAAGCAGAAATCAACAGAAGTAAAAAGAATCAACCGAGGCGTGTACTCGGACTAGTTCTTGTATCTTCCAATCTTTTTCCACTGTATTAAGCCAAAACAACACGAGAAATTGCAACAACTGCCAATTGATGGCTCACACGTCGAGTTCTAGACAGCCAGTAAAGTAATTTAATGACATTCCATAGCAGTGAATGCAGCTTTATAGCATACAGATCGATGAACGATGTGAGCGAAGGCTTTCGGATAAATATAGAAAAACATCAAGCAGCTTCAAAAGATTTGTTTGATAGAGCTCAAACAGATCTTAGATACGTATATGGAAGCCGCTAAGGTCTAGACATGTATGCGGAACATACAAGAATGGTACGCGATACCTACGATGACGTTAAAACGAAAGTTAAATACAAGAATAACCCGAAAATTCGAAGTTCAAATTGGAAGTACACCGAAGCAGCATACAAAGTTCGTTGCTTTTTAATTTTGAAGTAGCATATTGACGAGTCCGGAACAACTATGCTTCTTTTCGCCATTCAGGCAACTCTTGATAATTTGATAATTGCGCTTTGCGATAACGTGTTAGGAACAGCGTTGCCACTAAAATCTAGAGCAAATGTAGTACGTTAGCCAACAAAATGTAGCATTTTCAAACAAAATGTAGTACATAGGTACCATTGGTTTTTTTTTATTGAAATTTCAATTAACATAACAAACCAAATAAATAGATAAATAACATAACAAAAATATAGTTTGAATTCACAAAAAAAGAAAAATAATACATAATAAAGTAATAATGATTATAAAATTATAGTATGCTCTCCTGAGCGAACGTTTTTTTTTCAGAGAAAGTATTTAATTTATATTTACTTAACTCTATAATCTCCATTAACAAATTGAAAGGACAAACAAAATTTTACCAATTCGTCTGTTGTATCTTTTATTAACTCTTTAGCTAATAATACATTTTAGATTGTTTCTGAGTTCAATCTGTTTCTCATTTCATTTTTATTAAATAAAGCTGGGAAAACTTTCGCTCAGCAGAAGCACTACTATGTAGAAGACAGCATAAATCCAGCATGTAGGCTGATAGTTCTTCAAACATTGAGCTCCCTAAACTATTTTTTTGTTTATTTGGATTTGGATATTATATTGTCATAAGCTTTGTTCAGTGAGGCTGTTCCGGACTGTTCCGAACAGAAAAGTACAAGCTTTCCTGTTCAGTGACAACAATTTCTGTCCGAATCTGTTCTGTGTTCAGTGAGGCTGAATAAATAAAGTCAGTTTTCTTCCTCCTTAAAAAAATCATAAACTATCTTACTATTACCCACATGTCCATCTTTAAAATAAGTATGTGTAAAATAATGGAAAAGAGGACTCCATTGTTCCAACAGTCTATTAATGACAGTGAAAGCCAACGTGTATTTACAAATCAGAGAATTTGATGTTCTTTGCAGTTAAAGTTTTCCTGAAACTCTTTAAATTGATTTTGTCGCTTAGGACTATCAGAAAAGTGGGCATATGTAGCTTTAATAGAACTTAGTATACTTAATGGCAAGAGTTTGCATGTAGCCGATGAACATACTCGTAAATGTAGGTTAATCTTGATGAGGCTTTGTTTCTTTGTTTTAATTGTTTTATTCTTAGTCTTGTATAGGGTTTTCCAATAAGGACTTGACAACTTTTTTTTTAAATAAAACGCAAACCATTTGAGATATTTCAAAAACTTTATTATCGGCTTGAAGTACAATAAAAACATTTATGAATGGAACTCGGAGGCGGCCAATCGACTGGCCCATGTCTTGAGATAACACGCTCACCATACTTACTCTTCAATAAATCGATTGTAGCGTGTGCTGTGTGGCTTGTGGCATCATCCTGTTGAAACCACATGTCGTCCAAGTCCATATCTTCCAATTTGGGCCAAAAATAATCGGTGATCATGGCGCGATAACGCTGACCATTCACAGTAACGTGACGATCGTTATCGTCGACGAAAAAATATGGCCCAATAATGCCGCCGGCATGCAAATCGCACCAAACAGATATTTTTTGTGGATGAAGTGGTGATTTACGAAGCACATGTGGATTTTCACCCGACCAATAACGCATATTTTGCTTATTGACGAACCCATTGAGCCAAAAATGAGCTCAATGAGCACTGAAGATGATTTTGAGATGAAATTCATCAATCGGAGAACGTACGTCGCTTCAAATGGCCCATCAGCTTAAATTCTTAAGTCAGCTTGATCTTGTATGGGTGTAAACCAAGATCCTTACGCAAAATACGCCATAATGCGGTCTGAGCGATGCCCAATTCTTGAGAACGCCGTGGAATTGACTGATTTGGATCTTTGCTACGGACACCTGAACAGCAGCGATATTTTCGACACTTTGACCAACCCGTTGTATCACTGATACGGCAACATCACACAACGAATATGTAGACTCAAATTTTTGCACTAAACTTGTTATTGCCTGTCTACTAAGGCGAGAATTACGACCGACAATTGGAATTATCGCTCTTAAAGTTGCAGTCACCGACTCCGAATTTCGGTAGAAAATTTTTATAATTTTACTTTACCATGATGAAAATGTTGAGTTTACTGAATAAATTGACAGTGACAGTTTGATGATTAGTGAAAGACTGCGCTCACAAATTAAATTCAAAGTTGTCATGTCCCTATTGGAAAACCCTTTATTAGGTCTGTATGGAAGGTGAATATTTGTAAAACAAGCTTATATATTTTTAGCGTAAAAAAATGATTTTTGGAAAGAAAAAAGTAAAAATTAGGAACATTTCAGCAAATACAGAAAACAGCTTAATAATTCTACTTGAGGAAGGACATTCTTCACGACAAACAGCCAAAAGAATACAGGTAAGTCAACGCACGCCACTTTTGGTTAAAAAAAGAAGAAATGTGCAGTCCAGTAATGTCAATCCATGACGATCAAGGCTTTTGACTGACGCTGATTCGCGCTTAATGGAGCGTTTGATGAGGCGAAGAGAGTGCAAGACACCAAAGGCGGTGGCGAAAGCCTTAAACAAAAAAGTCAGCGAGTGGACAGATAGAAGTGCCTTATGCAAGATTGGCTTAGAGGCATCTGTTAAACAAAAGAAGCCAAGCACTTTTCGACAAAAATGTTAGAGCTCGCCTTAAGTGAAGAAAAGCTCTCCGTCCTATTCGGACTCCCACCCCTGGAGAGCAAACATAGAAACCAAGCACACCTGAGTTTCAAACCACTACAAAAACAATTTTCCTTTCTCCTCCTTCTATCTTTCCGCCCGCGCCCTGGCAACAGTAAAAGGGTATCTAACACCTAAGGCGCGCGTAGATTATAAAACAAAAAAAAAAACAAAAAAAAGTGGTCAGCACAGAGTCCGGATTTAAATCCGATTGAAAATGTCTGGACGATTCTAAAAAAACGGCTTGCGGCCTACGATAGCCACCCAAAGACGAACGCCAATCTATGGGAGCGAATACAAGAACAGTGTGCAAATATTCCGCACGGAAATATTGAAGCACTGGTGGTAAGTATGCCAAAAAGAATAAGAAATGTAATTAAAAACAAAGGACTATGGACCAAGTGTTAAATAGTACC
Organism: Volucella bombylans; assembly: GCA_949129095.1. Taxonomy (NCBI): domain Eukaryota; kingdom Metazoa; phylum Arthropoda; class Insecta; order Diptera; family Syrphidae; genus Volucella; species Volucella bombylans. The sequence goes on from OX422144.1 coordinate 11,119,578, forward strand.
AGAAAAAGGTAAATAAAAATAATTTAAGAGAAGTGCAAAATTGAGTAAATGATGGTTTCTTTCACATTTTCGTTTTTTACAGTTATCTCTGAAGGATATTTTTTTTTTTTTTTATTAGCTTAAAAGTAAATCAACATTCTAGGATTAAGAATAAATATAGTTTATAAAGCTAAAGTGAAACAAAACATACAAATTTTGCATTTTATTTCATTCACTTGCAACACATATTCATTTTTGCTCGCCACGATATTTACAGCACACTCATCAAAAAGAAAAGTAAAATGGTTAAGAAATGTAGTGCTTTAGGGTAACGATGTAGTATGTAGTACGGCGTTCAAAAATCAAGAAAATATGTAGCACGATACTACATATGTAGTACAAGTGGTAACGCTGGTTAGGAACCAGTCGTACTAAGATCCAATATCTATGAAAAGACGCCATCTTGCCTCAGGCTTTGTCCTAAACAATCCGGGAAACTGCAACGACGATGTTGCACACAGTTATCATGGTGCGATTTAAATGCCACGAAAACTCAAACTTTGACATACGCATCGGGTACGAGAAGTACAAAAGAAAAATTACAGTGAAGGAAATGAAAATGCTACGAATGTCACCGCATGCGCGACAGTATACACGGAAGTCTCTATTTAAAGAAATCGGCAGTAGTGCAGGCTGCGCAGATTAGATTAGATGGTTTTACCATGTTCAACGAAGGTCGTAAGAAAATCCGGTCGAAAAACCAAAGGAGGCTCATGTTCTAGCCAAGATTTCGTATTTTGCCCCTGAGAGAAAAACCAGCAAACATGAAAAATAGAGTGGCTTGTATTATAGGATGGTACTAAGATCGATGAATTAAGTCCAACCCCAAAAGCATAACAGTAGCAAACTATGATTTGACGATATTCGAACTACGGCTTTTATAATCGATTAGAGATTTTGTTTCATTGTAAACCAGAATTAGTCCAATTATAATTTTATTAAGTCAACATAATTTTTTTTTCAATTGATAAACCGTTTGTTCTGTTACAAATAGAGATTGCTCTATTTAGAAATATCTAAAGCAAAGATTTTGCTTTCCAAGATGAGTCGTTTTCCGATAAAAAAAAATCTCGTCATTGTACAAAAAACACAAAAAAATTAAAATATATTATAATTGCTCTGATTTATCTACATAGCTCATCAGTAGCTCCAAATTCGATTGCAACAACTTTATCTGCCCCAAAGTCTCCGAATCGATTTTATTCACAAGCTCCGGATCCAAGTTCTGCAGCTTCTTCGGTCTCAGTGATAATACTCCATCACGAATGGGAATATTAACATTGGCATAATTCTCTGGCATACTAAAAAATCATTTATAAATCAAAAGGCCTTAGTTGAGTTTAGTTTTAGTTTTAACTTACACATGAGAAACGACTGGGGTGCCAGTCATAGAAATGACCATCTCGCCTGGTTTTGGCCATCTTAAAAGTGCAGTTGGACTGCCAGGTAAATCCTTCATCATAACCGGAGTACGATCAGCACTTAAAGCCTTTTGTCTAACCTTCATCGGTGTCCGTAACTTATTCCTTGAGACCCGATCGCTGCTCAAAGACGAAGTATTCGCAGGTTTCGGTTTGAGTGCACTTCCAGTATAACCACATGCCGATCGACTTCTACGTGGTCTTCGTGCCTTGGCCGAACTTAATGGACCCGGAGTTCGACCAAAAGTTCGCATTTGAGAGAGATTAGCCGTATTTGATCCAACTGCGCTGTTGGTGCTATCCTCTGTAAGGTAGCCTTTTTATTTTTCATTTTCACAAAGAAAATTTTAGTTGAACGGCCATTGTAGTCAGGAATGAGAGAAAATTTAACCAAACCATCACCAGATAGTTAGAAGAATGTTATGAAAATACAAGCAGTGCGTTAGAATAAGTTAATAAGTGAGTGATGATTGCGAATGTAAAACAATAAAAACAAACAACAAGAAATAGTCAGTCACCTTCATCGTTGGTTGATTTCTTAATGGATTTGAGCAACGAAGACTGGTTTTGTATGATTTGGGAATCAGTTGATGGATGAATGATTTCAGAGAATTTCGAAACAGCCTATAGGATAATAAACAAAATTAACCAATTCATACTTGCACCTTTGGCAGATGACGAAGCCTTGCTTACCAAATTCATTAATTCGCCAATTTTCATCAGAAGAACCTTCTGCGGAATACGAACTTTCATTAGATTTATTTCGCTTTCTATTTCTAAGATATTTTGTTTGATCTTTATCTCGACAGCATTGATCGTTTGATCAACAGCAGCATCAAATTCACGGATTTTTTCCTCACGAATGGCGGCATCTCGATTGCGCTTCGTATTCTTTGAAACTTTTGTGCGAGGCATTATGGAAATAATGTCCGAATAGTTTAATTTTTGAAATAAATAAATTACAATCCCTTCGAAATACTCTTAAATATATAGAACTAGTAGAAAATGAAAATAAAACAACGAGCACAGTGGGCAGTTTAGTAGTTACACTTTTTTGAATCGGATAGAAATCAAAGATGTTCTTTTTTTTATTCGTAATTGTGGCTACGCTGTTTTTATTGTATTGGCATTTCTGGAGGGATTTTAAGCATAGGGTGTGCTTGGAAAATTTAATTTTTCTTGTGGTGATATAACATTGGTGCTGATGGAAAATTATACCAAAGAGAATTCGTTGCAATTATTAAGATTAAATATAGAAAGAGAATTTATGAACTCCACACCAAAATGGATTTGTTTTTCCAGCATTCGCAATCTTATGCAAGCCATAGAAATCGTTTCTTTTTGATTTAGGACTTTTGATCTGTCCGTACTTCTTCTTTTGCGACATGTTGTCACAGTAGTATCTTTGTAGAAAGGACCATAGGGACGATTCATTAATACCACCAGGAAGACTGACAACCAAGTGGAGGTGTATTAATTTTAGAAGATACAGTCTGACAGGGTAAGAACATTCTTAATCCATAAATCAGCGAAGGATAAGTGCTATTTGTATGATGAGAATGAATCCTAATTCGGGATTTTGACTTTGATATTCCCGAAAGTGTTGAGGTGTACCCTCCGTCCAGTTTAATGATTTTATTTTGTTGACCGTTTTGACAATGACTTACATTTTGAAACTTTGTTTTTGAGAAACCTAAAATCAAACATGTGTAAGAGACTAGAATGAAGCGCATTTCATCCTAGTGTATTAATTTCGACCATATTCCTGGTGCGTTTTTTAAGGTTATGTAAGGCGGTCGAATTCCGACGTTGTAAGACGACGTTATACAATACACTATGACCCATCTAAGACAAGAAAATCGATCTAACTTATGTTCCATATTTACGGTGCTTTTCAATTTCGACGCTTGCGTGTCGTTGAAATTTATTTTCAAAACGCATTTGTGGACTCAGTTATTTAGGCATTTGCATGCCACTATATGACGAGCGATCGGAAAAAGCGAGAACTTCTCTTATTATGCTAAATTCAATGTCAAAAGCTAACACAGAACTTATTGAATACTACGATTCCAGGGACATTAAACTTATAATATACTGCGATGCTAAAGCTCACACTACTTTTTGGGGCAGTAATAAATGCAATATGAGTGACTAAAATCTCCTGGAATTCATCTGATCTAGTTGTCTCGCTGCAAAAATTTGTTCCGAAAGTAAGATAACAAATAATAACGTAGTCCACTATTGCTGCACCAGAAATTTGCTTTCAGTCAACTCCTGTTTTTCTCTTCACGAGAAGGAGGCAGGTGACTAAACTAAACATTTAGTGCCGAAAGTTTACAATGTGTTGTCGGCATTCAGGCAATGCTTTTATCAGATTTTTATGACCTTGCACGTTGATTTTCTGGGTCTTATAGAAATACCTTCAAATGCAATGACTTCTGTTGCCTCGAAAGTATTTATTCTACTTGAGTAGGAATGTTTTATGACAGAATCTGAACCTAGAAAGGAATGTAGTTGAGTCCTAACGGATGGTTACGAAACCGGGGGTGGTATCTTTTTGATAATGTTAGATTTCACTCCTCGTTGAGACTATATTATGAAGAATAGGTGGAACAGATGAAGTATCTGTGTCTGCAGCAAAAATCCAGCTGTGGGTTCTTGCTTAGCCCTCTCACCACTTCCAAGCTAGTTCGAGAATGCAAAGACTGAATTCACTGCGTCTTATTTAAGTTACAATGGGATCGCTGGAAACAAAACCACCAATGAACTTGCTAGGCAAGAACCCAAATCTGCTTAGTTCTTGGTTAGCACTACCTTCCATAGTTGGATTTTTTGTCAAAATAACCGCAGATGGCATGATCACCGATTTTCTGTTGTCCCTCATGTGGAGAGTATACAGATCGTTTATTATCCTCGAATCGGGGTGCCTTTAAAGTACCTAAGCATGCTAAGCATAGAAGACAAAACTTTCTCTGATTCTTGCTGTCAGACTGATTTCCACTGTAAGTGTGAATGATCTACCACCACACGCGCCTCTATTTGTTCATATAAAGGCGTTTTCTAAATCTTTTTGAAAAGTTTGAGGCTTACACTTTCTATGCACTGTGTCCATTATATAGCAACGCTTTAATGTTAGAATGAAATAATCTTTGCCAATTTTTTTATCCTTAAAATATCGTTTTTAAATACTTTGAAGGGAGGTTTTAAGGTTTATATTGTAAAGTTATATGCACTCCAAAAAAATGTACTGTAAAAGACCACGTCTTATTTGTACTTTCCTTAATTTATTAATAATAAATTGAATTGAAATTGAATTGAATTGAGGTTCAACCTCCCTCCCAACAAAAAAAAATGTTAGGACCTTTAATCAACTTGTAGTGCTAAGTCCGCTTTTACATGTCGCAAGTTTCGAAAGATTCAAATGAGTGCAAAAGAGAGGGATAATGAAACAAAAAATACCCAATTAACCAAATTAATTCCCACTGCATGTGGGTAGCAATTTCATTGCAAGTTCTTGACATTTCTTTTTCTCCTTCTTCTTTCTTTTTCGCATTTGCTTCATTATTTCTTTCGCTGTGTTACGAGCACAACATTTCAGTATGGCGGATGAACCGAAATGGACCAAAGAATTAACAAGGGGGCTCATTTTCAATTATGAAAGACTGAGCGCCAAAGATGAAATGAAAGAGAACTGTCAAATATCATGCAAACCTAAAGAAGGGGAATGTCTTCATGTAGAGTTGCGAGCATCACTGAATGACAGTTCAAAAGAAAATAACCAGAACATGCGAATTACACACTTGCGACGTGTGAAAGCGGACTAAGACCGTTTTTTCGTACAAATATTCGCACTACTTTCATATCACAGAACACTTCGCTTACTTGACTAACCCATAAAAAATAAATAGCGGTGTTAACAAGCTGCTTTGACGCACTTCTCGCGACCTCATATATAATGCACGCATCTCTGTATCCCACTTGATTTTGTTCTCTTGTTTGTATTACTTGAATTTCTATATATTTTGAAACTTTTCAGACTTTTCAGAGCAATCAAATCGAAGTGCCAAAATGGTTGATTTCCTATGCACGTACGTTGTAAATAACTTCTAAACTCTAGCAAAATATTTATATACATTTACATTCGATTGAAAATATTTGGTTGTGCAAGACTTTTGCCCAATGAATTGCCCACCTTACGTATTTCGCCTTTTCACATATAGGTGTCACTCTTGACTACACACACGTGTGAACGCATACTATGTGGGTATGGCGGTCTTTCATTTGCCTAACCTCATTCTTTTCGTCGTCTGTCTGCTGATACGTCCGCGTGTGCTTTAGTAAAATTATCTGAAAAAAAATGGAAGATATTGGTAAATAATTAATAATTCAGTTAATAATAAATTCCACTAGTCTCTTCCTATCACAATCCCTATGTGCAGTTTAAAACTGATTGAATTCCACTAAATCTAAAACCACGTTTTTTCCACACCTTTTGGTGGAATTTTTCTCCTAATTTAATAGAAATCAAAAAGGAAAAGAAAAAGAAGAAAATCAAGGATGAACCAATTGATATTGATGAATTGGGTAGCATTCAAAAGTCGGGTGAATTTCAAATCAAATCTTCGGAAAAGATCGCCAAACTAGAAACATCCCAATGGCCGTTGCTGCTGAAGAATTTCGACAAACTTAATGTCCGGACAAATCATTACACTCCACTTCCATATGGAGCAAGTCCACTGAATCGTGACATCAAGGAGTATGTCAAGTCGGGATTTATAAATTTGGATAAACCATCGAATCCAAGTTCACACGAGGTTGTCGCGTGGATTAAAAAGATTTTGAAGGTCGATAAAACTGGCCATTCTGGGACCCTGGATCCGAAGGTTACAGGTGAGTTTGTGGTGAATTTAAAAGTATAGTGCAACACCCCATTATATAAGCCGGCAGCCTTTGAGAATAACCAACGAAAGGTTGTGACTATGAGTGGGACCAGCGAACTCTGATGTGTGTATGTTGGATGGATTTTTTGTGTTCATCTTACAAAGAAAATTTCTGATACAATTTTGTAAATATCCACCCCAAGAAATAAGCCGGCAACTTGGTTTAATTTTACCTTGCCAAGGATGTGACTATGATTGGGAACAGCATTTTCTGATGTGTGTATGTGAAGCGTATGCCATTTGGCTGTTTTGCAAAGAAAATTTCAGAAACAGACTAATTGTATGGAGTATGTTGTTTTTTTATTGTTTTTTTTTTTTTATCTTGAAATCGCCATATAGTCTAGAAATTGGTGTAGCGTGGGCGTAGGAAGCTACCAAATTAGTTTCTATATTTATCAACTCTTCCAAAGCTTTTTATTTTGATATATTTTTCTGGTGATTGCCTAAGAACCTTGACTAGTGTCTGATGACGCTTTTCTTGGCAACCCCATCCTTCTGGTTTGGTTTCTAAATGATTGTGTTGTTTTTCTTGATTTCAGGCTGTCTAATTGTTTGCATAGATCGAGCAACACGATTGGTAAAATCTCAACAGAGCGCCGGTAAGGAGTACGTGGCAATTTTCAAGCTTCACGCTCCAGTGGAATCGGTTGCTAAAGTCCGACAAGGATTGGAGAAACTACGCGGAGCGCTTTTCCAACGGCCGCCGCTTATTTCGGCCGTAAAGCGTCAATTACGTGTGCGTACCGTATATGATAGCAAACTTTTAGACTACGATGAGACACGCAATATGGGTGAGTACAATGTCTGCTTCATGTCTACATATGTCCACACGCATTTGCGTCAGACGACTATTTGACTTTATTGAATAGCTCGTCTGGATCACAATAGAAATGCTATAGCATCACTTCAGAAACTGAGTCGTCGTTTTTTTTTCTTTTGTTTCTTTTTCGTCTCCTTAAATTCACAATCCATGTGGGGTGATTTAAATTCACATAAAAAGGTGTTTTTTGGGTTAGTTGCGAGGCTGGTTCGTACATTCGTACAATGTGTGTGCATTTGGGTCTAGTACTTGGCGTTGGCGGCCAAATGGTTGAACTACGTCGTGTTAGATCTGGAATACAGTCCGAACGTGATGGTATGGTTACAATGCATGATGTGCTCGATGCTCAGTATTTGTATGAGAATCACAAAGATGAGACCATGCTAAGAAGGGTTGTTAAACCACTGGAGGGCCTATTGGTGAACCATAAGCGAATTATCATGAAGGATAGCTCGGTTAGTAGAATGATTTAGCCGGAATTAACGAACTGAGAGAATTAAATTGCAATAACTACTTTCAGGTGAATGCTGTATGCTATGGCGCAAAGATAATGTTGCCTGGTGTTCTTCGCTATGAAGACGGCATTGAGGTTGACCAGGAAATTGTCATTGTAACCACCAAGGGTGAAGCTGTTTGCTTAGCAATTGCGCTTATGACAACAGCTACTATGGCATCGTGCGATCACGGTGTGGTGGCTAAAATCAAGCGAGTAATTATGGAACGCGATACGTATCCCAGAAAGTGGGGCTTGGGACCAAAGGCATCTGCCAAAAAGGCCCTAATCGCCACTGGCAAACTTGACAAATACGGACGTCCAAACGAGAACACTCCCAAAGAATGGCTCACTGGATTTGTGGACTACAGTGCAAAGAAAGCAGAAAACGAAGTTGAAACTAATAATGGCGTTGATGATTCCAGCAAAAAGGTGGGTTTGTGTTTTTTTTTTTGTCAACATTTCTTGGTCTTGTTTTCATGATGAGCAACTTACTTTCGCCCCTATCTGATTGCCATGATTGATTGCGATTTTTGATTGGTCTTACTGATAAAAATACAAACCTACTCTCTAAACACCCTGATTGTGTCACAGCAGTAACACCCATCTCTTCTCCTTTTGTAGCGCAAATTGTCCACTGGCAGTCAAATCGACACATCTGCCATTGATCCTTCCGAATCGATAAACAAATCAGAGAAAAAGAAGAAAAAGAAGCATAAATCTGATAAAGAAGCCCCAGAAGGTGCCGAAGCTGATACAAGTGAAATCCAACCAGCAGAAGAGGATGTGCCTGGGGAAACTAAGGAAAAGAAAAAGAAGAAGAAGAAAGATAAAGATAGAGAAAGGGAAGCAGATGAATAGTTGAATGGGTTTTGTGTTTTATATAAAAAAAAAAGCTCAGGGCCCAGAAACTGCGTAGCAATGCATTTTAAATTTTTTTTACAAATTAGAAACTATTTAAACTGTTAGTGTTGACTGGTGTCGAATAGTTTTACTACATAAACGATTTTCCTCACAAAGCAGTTAGTTCGTAGTATACTTTGTTATAAGAAAATAGGGAACGTAAGTCTCTGGAATATCTTATGAAGAGAAACGTTTAAGTTTTTCCTTATAATTTCGCGTTTCATATCTATGTTTCCCATCCCAAAACCTTGACAGAGATATAGGGGAAGTAGATGATTAAGTTTAGCTTTTAAAGAAATGATTTGCCTATTAAATCCTACTTAAGAATGTAAAGAGTTATGTTGCAGTTTTCGTAAAACTGTTAATTGTAAGAGGAAGACTATTGAAAGCATGAGTTTTATTTTCATAAATTTGTAAATAAAAAAACAAAAACTTGTACCAATCGTAAGAAATTAGATTTTTATTTTCTAAATTGTGTTGGAGAGGGTTTGGTCTTGTTCGCCTTACATATTGTTCTTAGACAGTAGACAATCGAAGAAAGCGAGCTGAAACGAATTTGATTGCTAGTAAGAAGTTGCTACCCCTATATGACAGGTGAGAGTTTTTCATTGAGTCCTATCGTTAGGTTGGCTTTAGTTTCTTCTTTTTCTTTCAGGTTTTTAAATTCGCTGGATTTTGGCAACTATATTGAAAGGTGAGTAAATGAGAATTTAGTGTGAAAACTTCGACATTAGTCTTTATGTGATGAGAAGTAACTTTCGCCCCTATCTGATTTAATAATGATAGAATGCGAATTGATTGGTCTTACTGAGAAGTTCTAATGATTCTTTATATTTTCTTTATTATTACGGTTACGTGAGTATAATATTTATTTTTCTTTTTTCTCAGGTTTAATATTGATTGGAGGTTTTGGGCACCTAACTCGGCTTGCCAATAAAAATATTATCGTCAAGAGCAGTCGCTTTAAAAGGTAAGTGCTGGGTTTAAATATTTAAAACTCAATTGATCTATGTGGTATCATGTTTTATGAAAATGTTTATTCCTTTTTTATTTACTCACCTGGGCCCCAACCAATAGATGTCCCTAGTAAGCGTGAGCTCCTGCCATATGCTTCCAGTTACGTTGTCCAAATTGGTTTAGGTTTCTTTCCTTTTCTCGCTACTTATGGTTATCTCTACTGCGTTGTATCTATATACATAGATAAATACAGGTGCATTGCGCTCTGCAGCTCGTACTCGTATCTCGCATCGTATTCATTGGCGTTCGCTAAAGTTCATGCTTCGGCTTTTGTTCCATAGATCGGGACTGATACTCATATTAATAAGATGTAATAGAGTTTCCTTAGTGTTTCTTGACAAGGTTACTGCCAATCTTTCTGCAAAATTTGGCGACTTTAATAGGGATTCCATAACTGTACAAGACTCTGTATAGCTCGTTTCTATAGATGCTGGTATATGCGGCTTTGAAATCGATAAAGAGCTGATGAATATCGATCTGGACGTTTTCTCTAGGATCAAAATGAGTACATATTTGGTTAATTGTGGACTTTTACCTTTTTAAAACCATAGTGGTAGAAGCCGATCAGATCGTTGACAAATAATTTCAGAAGGAGATTGATGTCTTTGCAGTTGGCGCAGTTTAAATGGTCTCTTGTCTTCTAGATCTTAGCACACTCTTTTGTTAGTGTATGCCTCCTGGTGCTTTAAACAGCTCGACAGCTAAGTAAACTGGCCCGGCAGCCTTGTTATGTGTGAGCTTTTTCGTATACTGAACTTTCCTTTCTGCTGTTTATCGTGTCCTTGTTGGCAATTAGAAGCATTTCGTGTGTCCAGCTTATGGAATAGGCAACAGCAGCACAGCGCCTTCTTATTTCAGTTCGTTCCTATTGATCGTTGTGGGAGGTGGTATAATGAATCTCAGATCACTGCGGCCACAGATGGGCCTATTGTGATGTCCTCCATTTAGAGCTCGTCTATGATGCAATTTGTGAGAAAGGCGGCTGCTATGTCCGCCGCTTCAAGGTAGAATTTAGAATTTTAGGTGACATTGAATGTGTTTTAGTTAAACCATTGCAGTCACATAGTATGTGTTCTGCTGTTTATACGTCCTCTTGCACAATCTGCATGTCATCGGGTGTTTTTTTTCACACGGCAGTGGCCTGTGAGAAAACCTGTAATCAGTCGAATCTGGCTTCTACTTAATTGTAGTAGTTGTTTTGTTTTTTTGTGGCAACTGCTCGGCATAAAGTTTTTGGCTTGTCTTTCCTTCGGTTTCCCTCCAGAAATGAAATAAGGCAGACCTTTAAAAATACTTCCATCACGTCTTGCCTTGAGTAACATCGACTCAATAATAATTTTTGCTCTTCCCATATCTAGGATTTTTGATTAATCAAAACTCAGAACACATTCTGCGACGTCAGCATCAAAACGTGCGCAACTGAAGTACGAGCATAAAAAGAGAAGAGAATGTGTATTACCGGAGGGCAGGGTCGCCTTAAAGCGACTATATAGTGGGCAAATAAATTATTTTGCCGTGCTAACATTTTTAACACACTAAGAACCCTTCCAGAGAACATCGACTATACCCCAACCTTGGTTTGACAAAAATTTTCATGTAAGCATCCCCATCCTTCTGAGAGGAAGATGCTTTCATGGATGACAAGTCAATCTCCATTTCTATACGGATGGTTCCAAGACTAATTGGTGGGTTTGTTTGTTTTCTCAGATAAGCTTCATCTAAGCCTCTCCTTCCGCCTTTCAAATTTTCGGATAGTCAGGCCGCTACCAAGTCTCTGGATTCAGTCTCATAAAATTCTAAAACCGTCCTTGACTGCCGATCATCTTTTAGGGATTTGGCAGAGCAGTTAAATTTTCATTTATGTTGGATGTCGGGGCACAGAGTTATTCCAGGGTATTGCAGGGCCGACGAACTCGCCAAAATTGGAACACTCTATCTATCCTACCCGAAAAAGGTAGCATCAGCTTACCAATCGCTACATGCAAACTAATACTAAAGCTGGATGCTAATAAAAGAATAAACCTTAGATGGACTGTTGTATCAACATGTCTGCCGACCAAACAAAGTTGGATTTGAATCGCTGTAAGAGTTTGATCTTTCAAAATAGAAAACATGTCAGCGCTTTCATAGGTGTCATCACTGGACACTGCCTTATAGGTAAGAAGGTTTGGCGTTTTTACAAATGACTTCTGTAGAATCTGCATGGATGAGGAGACAATCCTCTACCTCATGTCCAGATCTCTATCAAAGAAGGAAACTCCACTTAGCAGCTTTCTTCTAAAATGACTTAGGCGATCTAAATTATATAGACAATCACAACCTGCTACGCCTCTTCTATAGGGAATTTGGTTGGTTCCAAGAGTAGGAGGATCGATGATCAATGTGGCATCACAATGGGCCATGTCGAAATGTGTTGCCTCCCATTAGACTACATAGGGGTCTTCTGCATTTGCCTTCTTCTCAAAAAGGACAGAATTTCGATGAACAATTTTTCTTTCGATAGAGTTCCAATTTTTAATCATCGAAAGAAACATTTTCCTCGACTTTAAGAATTCGAATGTTAGATTTACCCATGATGACGACTTACTTTCGCCCCTATCTGATTAAAGACATGATAGAATGCGAATTGATTGGTCTTACTGAATAGTCATTCTACTAAATGCAATAGAATATCTTTTCTCAGACCTCCGACTAATGGTTTTCTTTCTCACTTTTGCTTTTACAGATACTCTTCGGTTGAAACTTATTCAAAACCTGTGAACTGAAACTATGAGACGGTAAGAAGAATTCATTAAATTTAAGTCTTTAAAGGTTAGAAATTTTTTATGATGAAGAACTACTTTCGCCCCTATCTGATCACACGATGATTGAATGCGAATTGATTGGTCTTACTGAACATTTCTCTAAAAAAAAAATTTTTTGGGTGAAAACGTCGGAGAGCTCCATTGAAATGACTTTTTCTTCTTCAATTTCAGAAACATAGATGCAAGATCTATTTGAACTTAAAATGTGTCAAGCAAATAACTGGCTAAACCTTACAATTGTTGTCAGGTAAGACTTATTTATTAAATATAGAAAGTAATGCCTTAAGCAATTTTTAACTGAGTAAAACTATACATAAGTGTTTTTGAGAATTCATTTCGTTACACAATTAAGTCCATCATTATGGAAGCGACTAGGTTAGCTTCATCGGCTTCATCGTGTGTAATGTTTCTGTTGTTTCTCCTTGCATCAAGGTTTTAATTAAATTAAATTCAAATTATGATTTCTGAATAAGTATAACCGGTAAGTTGCCTAGATAGCAAAATTTGTTTGAATGAATTCTTAAAGACGCTTTTAGACCTCTTTTTATATGATGAGAACTTGGAATTTGATTAGTGTAATATGATACACAACCGCAACAACTACCCAATAGGTCCTACTGACTTTTTTTTTTTTTTTGTAAATGAAAAACTACCTAATCATTGACCTGTTTAACTTATCATGTATTTTTGTTTTGTTTGCAGAATCAAAATGACCATCAACTCAACACGAAGTATTGATGAATACCATTAAAGGTGAGCATCTTATCATGTATTTTTGTTGTATTAAATTGTGATTGAAATGATGAAAAAGAGGATATTGACAATGTAGCATGATACATACCGCAACAACTATCCAATAGGTCCTACTGATTTATTTTTGATTTAGAAAGCGTCTTATAGAATTTTGCATTTTGATAGTATATTAATCGGGTTTTCTTTTGCTTGCAGATTTGGCATGATCGACGTTGGAAATGAAGTGGTCGTAAACATCAAAGGTAAGAGTTTCTTTTATAACTTACATATAAATATGCTTAAGATTTCTTCAGACTTCAGGTGTCAATAACACTGTATAGATTTTCAGGTTCACAATTAATCTATGCGCACCAGAGCTGCAACGGGTACTTTGTATTTGTGTATACCCGATCTAAAGACTCAGATTTTGTTTGAAGCAATCACTTTCGTTGAGCAGCAAGCAATAACCGTTTTCTCATGAACTTTCGAGTCATGCATTTGAGTGTTCGAGTATTTTGTGCAGTATTAGCAAATAAGATCGTTTGTTCGGGTTGTTGAACACAATCGAGATACGGCAGACACTCGAATATACCCTTACCCATGTCCATACACAATACAATATTAGATTTCATATGTTGTGTGTTTTGTTGTAATTATGAATTTTGTTCCGTATCAGTAAAGAATGAAAGTTAACGCAACACACTCGAGACAAAAGAGATACTCGAAAACACTCGCATATACCATACACTCATGATGAATTCGTGCATATGGAGACATCCATCCATTCGGCAACATTCATTCGTGACGAGACATACACGAGATTAAAAATAAGTAATAGTACACTACTGCACAAACTCGAAAAAATAATGTTGTGTCTCATACATGTTTGCCCAAGAATTTTTGTTTCGGGTGCGCAGCTTGAACAACCATACATCTACCACGTGTTTCGAATGACTTGTATTGAATTTTTAGCGACAATGATCGAATCGACACGATCATACTCAATGCAGCTCTCTGATGTCATAATCGAGAGTCTGATGTTTCGAAAATGCTTAAAATTCAGTCTGTCCAATGTGTTTGACTTGACTTGGTGCACAAATGCAATATACTATCCGAACCTCAATCAAGTTCATGCATAATATCAAGATCAGCATATCGGCTTGATGCCTCACCCAACTGTCTGTCTAAGAAATTTTGCAATGATGCCCGGCTAGGGCTCTGTTATGGATCCTTCTATAATGTATGCTGTTGTAGAGATTATGATTATCCAGATACCTTTGCTGTTCGGTTAACAGGATTACCAACGGATTTTAACAATTACTATGTTTCGTTAAAGCGAAGCGACTTTAGTTTTTAGCACAATTTGCTATGCATTACTCGTATGTCGATTTCCTACAATATGAGTCTGCTGTGATTATCTCTGCGCGTTTGATAAACGAATAATGGATAGCTTCGTTATTCGTCCACTATACTATCACGAGTACCTTCTTTGGGTATAGTTTTGCTCCCTGGGAGGGTTACTTACGTTTAAACAATTTTCTAACCTCTTTGTGTCTGTTGGGCAACGATATTGCAGCTTCCTAACGTCATAGCATTTTGGTGGTCAGAGATGAGGTTACCAATCTTTCCAGTTTGTTTACCTTTTCGAAGGCTAAATGGTGAGACTTTGACTGAACAGTGAACAGTTGACACTTTGAAACTTCTACCAAGGCAAAGCTGTTTATTATTAGCTAACCTCCTATGGTCTGCACTTCGGCTCTCCTTGGTCAACCAGTACGTTACAAGTACTCCAACCAAAAGGTCTGTTGTGTAATGGTTTCTACTCTTCCAACTGATTTGATTCGTTTACTCATTATAACAGTGTACCGCCTCGATTTTCAGTCTGAAAATTGTCTGCGGAAGTCTTCTGTCGTTTCCCGGGGCTACAATAGGTCGCGAAGAATTTTTTTTTCTCAAATAACAGCCGCAATCAACGGGTTGGGTCAGTACTTTGCAGAATATGCACTTTGATTTCCGAGTTAGGAGCTTTGAATCTATTTCCGATATCAAATAGCCGAACTCCCAGTTTGGTTAACACCTTAATTATTTGTGAGCAGTGACGTTTTGTGTGCAAAATCAACCCGGTTTCGTTAGTTGGACGAATTTTTTGAAGATATCACTTTCTGTGAAATTAAGGAAATCACATTATTTTGTATATCTCTTTGACGACTTCCGGCACATGTTTGAAAATATCCCAAAAAGCTTTCTAAATTGTCACTTGTATTAGGTTTTTTCAAGCTGGTGGGCTATACGCCTAAGTTTAAAGATTTGGTCTGACGTGGGTTTGTTGTGCCGATTATGTACTAATTAGTGTGTTACCGAACAATTTGACATTCACATAGTGTTTTGGGTAAGATTTTGTACTCGTATCATAACAGGGATGTGCTTTGACAGTTCTTACATGTTGGAATTCTTTTTATGTTGGAAGAGTTAATAGACCTGATATTTAAGTTGTGTTGCTAATTTACAGAGGATCTCTTGTAAGATTTCTTAATGAAGTACACATGTAGATGAGAAACTCACCACCGTTGCCTGGCCTTTTAGATTATAACTTGCAAAATTTACACAATTAGGCAAATTAAACTATTTTCTCCGTAACTTTCTACATTTGTTGATTATTGAGTTGTCTGCAGTTGTCTTCTGCTTCTTAAAGTAAAATCTCAGCTCATCTGTATATTTCATATATGTGCAAATCATAATCTGAATGGGCCGCGTCATTATATCATTATATCACCGCTTCGTTCAAAAGTCTGCCATTTTATCTAGCGTAGCTTTGGAACATTTACCCTTAAACCATACCTTTCAAAAGTTACAAGTTCACTTGAAAATTTATAATTTGTTTGTACATTAACTGAAGTCCTTTCATGATGAAAACGAGGATGTTGACAATGTAGCATGATACATACCGCAACAACTATCCAATAGGTCCTACTGACTTGATATATATCATAATTTATCAAAAAAATAAAAAATAGTATATAAATTCTAATGATCTTTTATTCCGCATTAATTTCAGGTGAGAGAAAACAAGGAAAAAGATGTTCGGCTTACAAAGACGTTTACTCGCGTACAATAGTCATCATATGTTGATGCTATCTGTCAATGGAATGGATCACTTCTGAAGTGTACTGTCATCAGCCGAACAAATTGAATGATTCACTTAAACAGAAAAGGCCAGAATTGATCAATAGAAAAGGTGTAGTGTTCCACCAAGGTAATGCGAGACCTCATACAGCTTGGATGGGATATACTGCCGCAGCCACTATATTCTCCAGATCTGGCAACTTCTGATTATTATTTGTTCCGGTCTCTACAAAAAAAAAATTAGACAGTAAAACCTTTACTTCAATCGAGCAGTTCAAAAATCACCAGGAACAGTTTTTCGCCAAGCAAAGAACAACAATTTTATGAGCGTGGAATCATGCTATTTCCAGAAAGATAGCATTCAATAAAATGTTTATTTACTATAAGAAAATCGTCTTTCATTTTTATAAAATTACTTACCGAACAACCCATAGATAATTTTTACTAATAAACCTAGAATTGCACTAACGAACTATAGTCCATGGCATTGTCTTTATTTTGGCCACCTCGGCTACCAATTAGGCTGTTGCTTGGATTAATTCGTGTTCATAATTGGTAAAGTAAACAACATTATTGTTATTGGAAAGCAATTACGAGTATGTACTGCATAAAATATTTTTGAAAACCTCAAAACTAAAGGAGATTTCAAATGCATCGAATTAACGAAGAAATGGAAGAATCTGTGGTATGAACAGAGAAACATGCAATTTTTTTTTGGAAACGGTACAAACTTTTCCATATGTATGCATGTTTAATCGTTGCGCGACGCGAGATCTATGTCTTTCACAGGATCGCATGCGACATTACTACCAGAGAGGTTTTGATAAAGATCATCAAAGGACGATGCAAAAATAACAAGGAAGAATGACAGCGACGGAAATGAAATAATTTCGAATGTTAGCGAGTATACCAAAATGTTATCTTATAAGAGGTACGCGGATTCGCGGAAGTCTACACATATAGAAACCGATAGTAGAGAAAATTCAGACCTAGAAGATCCGCTGGTTTTGTCATATTTAACGAACTTCGTCAGAAAATCCGGAGGGTCATGTTCCAACCGAAGTTCGAAGAACAGGCATAAACAAAAATAATTGGGTCACCCAAATGCAAGAACGTCAGCCAACTATTGACCTTACTTACGAGATAACTTAAAATAGAATTCCCTATAGAAAGGTTCCAAGGTCCGCAAATTTATCAAACCACATAAGTGTCGCGGTAGCAACGCGGATACCTAGGAGAAATGTGTATCATAAGGAGCATACGCGTTATATATTTCAACTGCTAATGAAAGTAGGTTTTATTTAACACCCCTGCATGTACACGAACGCTTATAGTTTTACTTTAAGTGACGTTTTAGTAAGAAGTATACCTGAACCTCAACCACCAGCACTTTTCGTTTAGGGCAATGTTGCGCTAACTACTTTCATCTGCGCATGCTATACTCTATACAATGAAAGTCTGCAATACAAACACGGGTGCCTATCGCTTAGCTCCCGGCTCTAAATTGGCACTGATTTACATTACATGCCACTGGTTTACATTAAAATTATTTTTGTAATTGTCCAACGCCCGTCGCCACACAATCGGAGGCAGAACGATCAATGGCATGCACCATTGTTGAGTGCTGGATATTCTTAAACGATCAGAGGTACCTCTGCGTTATTTGATCCAAAGGATATGCTTTCTTCGTTTGGTTTTGCAGAAGTGCTTTTAAAAAGCCCAACTTAGTCATAGTAAAGAATAACACTACTCATCGTTCAAGAAAGAAAAAACAAGCTGCCTTCAATTTCAACCAGAAAGCGTGGATTAGTAAAAATAAGATACATTTCAAAGAAAACAGGGTTAAGGCTGAATCATTTCCATGTGATAGATCAACTGGCAGAACATAAAGTACACGATTTTCTCCTGTGAGCTGAATCATACAAGTATAGTTGGGAAATGGGATCAAGTAGCAAGCCAAAACAGTACTTTTAAATTGATAGTCATTTACCCATTGTTAAAGGAAGAAGCACTTGAGAAAGTGGACAGTGAACAATGGTTTAATTGTGTCCAACACGTTGGCCAAGTTTTCGTATGTTTCTGCCGAGGAACGACAGAAGCAGTGAATTTTCTTCGTATTAATTTGTTTTAATTATGTTTTACTTTACTCTGTTTAATACGATAAATGATATAAATAAAAAACTGTTTCATATACAATCTATTTTTGTTGCATAAAAACAAAAAAAAAAAACATAAAAATAAGTAGATAGAAGCTCTACTGTAGTAGTAAATACTCGTATGTACCCCATGGTAACCCTATGAATGCTTTCAAGAGGGAAGAGCTTATGAATTTCATAATAACCAGAATGGGAGGCAAACTTCTCATCTTCCCTGTACTGCAGATTTTATTTTAAAGATAATAACAGATGGTTGAGGTTCCTCTTCACTTGAGCCGCGTTGTATTTTTGTATGGATTCGAAGACATTGCTCGCTCAACATCGGAACCGATGAATTCAAGCTGTTGAATTTGTTGTTTATCTTCTCCAAATTAGGTTTCTGCAGACGAAGCGGAAATAGCTGGAAAAACTTTTTCTCGAATAACCAACCCTGGGCCATTTTTATCCGTTTACAAAAAAAATCAAGAAAAGAAAAAAATGTTTTCGAAAAATCCGGATTTCGTTAGTCAAAATGTCGTAAGGCACCAGGAGCTCAGAATTCAGAGCAAACACACAGTTCACAGCCCGAATTTATCAACGACAGCAACCTTCTGCAATTTAAAATATGTCATTGCCTACTTTTTGGCTACTATACACACCATGCTCTTTCTAACCTGTAGAGGAGATCGCTGCATACCTCATGGTAGAATTATTGAATACACCAACCAACCAATGGAATGTGTGTCAAATTATTTTTTTTACTTCAATTTTATTTTCTGCTTTTCTTTGTTCCCCTACAATTCGCCAATAACCGAGCTCACTGAATACTGTGGCTGCAAGAAGATAAATCGTACAATGTACTTCGACGTTAACGGTCATGCATATTATCGACTGACCTGATTGTCAAAAATGTTGGCTCCCAACTAGCGCTATTCACATTACATTGAGGAGATTACCGGCTAGAAAGTACTATCGGAGTTCTGCAAGTCAAACCATAGGTACATCGAGTTCAGAATCAAATACGAGGTCTCAACCTGCTTGAAGAGCAGGAATTCGTGGAAAACCAACTGGGCACGTTTAACGACCCTCTAGACTCTGTTCAGAAAGTTAACGGTGGCCACACCACTAGAAAACAATCGTACAGGTGAATACGAAACTGATTGGTAATGCTGACATGCTTAATGCATGGGTAAACAAGGGTTGCCCGATAGGTGGCATTTTGTATGTTGGTCGATTTACTGCCTAACGCTCTCAATACATAGTTCTAATGTCTACGCTCAGGCATTTGTAGATAATGTAGCTGTATTGTCTGCTTTAAAGCGCAGGCAGTCCTAGATGTGGCCGACTATTGATTTTCAGCCAATTCTCTTCAAACTGATGTTGTTCTCTTTACGAGAACGAGGAAGCCGGCTGGTCTAACTCATAACAATTATCAAGGCTTCTTCCATTCATGAATTTGTCTAATAAAAAGCGATGGTAGAGCAAATACTGGTCTTATCATAATGGTTTTCAGATGACGCCGCAGAAGGTTGCTATGATTTGACCAAGCTGACGGTCATAGGTCCTAGAGCTTGTGCCCTCAACACAGTTTCCGCTTTGGTATTAAGGGAATGACGGAGAGCGATGGCAAGGCGTATCTTTGCTATCATGAATGTATGGGCATTCAGTGAAATTAAGTCTTTACAAGACAGGAGTTGACTTTAAACACAAGAGACGTTCTGGTCTGTCTCATCCAGTGTTTAAAGGCATCATTATCCAATTCCCCAAAGAAGCTAAGTATTTGGGTGTCATCCTTCGGCTATGATAAGGCCAATTGTATCCCATGCATCAGTTGTCTGGTGGAGCAAGCTTTTTACGAGAGTACGTCGCTGCTCCTTTTATCAGACTCCAAAGAAGGGTCTGTCTCCATATTATGAGCTGCACTCTCAAAGTCATCTTCCGTTTAAAGTTAAATGGCCTTTGGGACCACATGCACTTGATCTTTGGCGACCTTCCGCGCCAACTGTCTTTTGAATCTGGTCTTAGGAACATGCCGTCTAATGCAATGACATTATAACTACTGTTGCTAAAAAAATAGGAAATCGACTTGATTTGTGCACAGGAGTGATTTCGGCTAGAATCTGAACCAAGAAACGAATGTAATCGGGTCTTCACGGAGGGTTCCAAAGTCGATTTAGGATGTCTGTCTGGAGGGCAAAAATATTAAATTTCACTCCTTGTTAGGAGTGTCTCCCAAGCGGAGATGTACGAAATATCCTGATGGTAACGAACTATATTAAAAAGAATCGATAGAGGAGGCGAAGCATTTGTATTTGCAGCGACAGTTGATATTCACTGAGTCTTGATTGGGTCCCAGGTCAAAAAGGTATCACGGAAAACGAAATCGCCGATTGGATTGTCGGGCAAGGCTCAGAGGAGAGTTATTTAAGACCCAAACCTGCGTTAGGGCTTCCGATGAAAGTTAGGTTTCATATGAGCATAACTCCAGATGGCATGACTGTCCAGTCATTCAAATGAATGCTTTCCGATGTCTCTTAAAGGTCAGGAACTTTCTGTCCCTCAGTAGGAAAGGCTGCTTACTCTCGTCTTAACGGGGCTGTCTGCTGGTACTGTGGGCACTTTATCTCTGAAGCGCTTACTCATCTTTCCACGAAAGACTGCTAAATTTCAGTAAAAGGAACATATAAGGAGAATAATGTACTAGTTCTTTGTTTAGGCGCTGTTTTCCGACAGAAAAAAAAAATCTTCGTGCTCTTAAGGAAAAACGAAAAGGCGCTCTTTAAACAAAAATGTTAGTATCGGGAATATGTGTTTATTTTTGAACAAATTCTCCTACCTCCGAAGGTTGCAAAAAGTAATTTTTGCATGTGAATTACTAAACGCTTAAGGCCTGAGATCCTGTTCGGAATAAACCGACACTTTTTTTCAGAATTAGACTTTTTATTTGCTTACCGCTTTTATATAGCTCAAACGACTTATCAGAAAAATCTTTTGGTTGCTGGTTTTGAAGTTTTGAAGTTCGGGTTCAAATAAAAATATCACAATTCCGATTTGGACGCTTAAGATGAATAAGTTAACCCCTGGGCACCACGTTTCGGCTGTTGGGTATGTGAAAATAGTTAAATAATAAAAGTACTTTGCGGAATTTTATGTTTAAATAAAAATTGTTTTATTTTTGCATTTTTATTCAACTGTTCTTGCATATATACTTCAATTCTATTAGTTTTTACATTTTTTTTGTTAAATTTTTTCTCATTTTCTTTATTATTTTCATAAATTCAAATCACAGATTTAATTTAAAAATTGTTTTTTCTTATTTTTTTCTTTTTGTTTTAGTTATATATATAAATTTAGCTTTTTTAAGTTACTAGACTTGTTTGTTTTTATATGCATATTTATAAATGTGTACGTTTGTTTGTGTTTTGTGTATATATAAACAGATTTTGTTTTGTTTTTTTTTTTTCGAACGAGAGACGACGACGATATATACACGACTCAAAAAATATATATTATAATTTGTGTGTATAATTAGCGTTATACAAATATATTTTTGATGAATTTAGGACTCATTGGAGTCGGTGCAACCGTTTTGTTCGTACGGATTTCTATGTGGGGGATGGGAGATTGTTGGCTCTTCTAGGCCATCTTGAGTCTCGGAATCATTTACATGGGGTGATGAGGAGCTCTCGCAATTTGCATAGACATGTCGCACTACGGAGTGCGTTTGAGAATCATCTGTATCAGCGTCACGGATACTATTGAATGCGCCATTGGCATTGGGTGAAGAAATCTCATCGTTGGGTGGGTAGACATGCCGATGGAAACTAGCACCACCACCACAACTTTCTTCGTTTTCCATGTCACGAACGCTGCCGAACAAGGGAGTGTGGGAGGATGAGTTGCGCATGCTAGCGGGGGGAGACCATACGGTTTGATAGAGAGGTGATGCAAAAACATACAGTTGATTGAGTACTTCAATATCGTAACTGGGAAGATAACTGTCTGTTTCCAAGGGATTGTAGTATTGTGAGGTGGGCTGATGCATTGGTGTTTGACGACAGCTGTAGGAGCCAGAGTTACCACCGCAAGGAGTGTTATAGGCGCTTGGTATAGGATGTGGTTGCCTAGGCATAGTGGCATAAATGCCACGATAAGCTTCATATGGAGTTTGAGGATTGTAAGCGTCACTCCAGCGTACGTGATTTGGAGTAAAGTCTCCTTTGGCATAGAGCTGTAAATGAAATATGAAATAGAAAACAGGAATTAGTATGAAACGTCGTAAGAATGCTTTATTATTTTTTGAACTTACTTGAATTGGTCGACAGAAACCTTTGCTCATGTGTCGGGGGACTCCTAGCGTGTAACTATGACTAAATCCCACCTCGTTGCTGAGTAAATATTCGTGGAATTTATTCGGGAAGAACTCAATATTTCTGTAGTTGTTGTAAATGGTTTCCTAATACAAAGAAATTTTTTTTAATGAATAAAAGGATACATGCATGTATAAATGTATGTAATACTTACTGTTAAATTCTTCTTCTTCTTGTAGCTGGCCCAATTTTGTGCTTCCAGTATCAACTTTCCACCTGGCCGCAGTTGATTAAACATTCTTTTGAAAGCCATCTTAAGGCCATTATCACCGAAATTCAAATGAATCCATTTGGTCACCGAAAGGCATACAATTAAATCATACTGTTGTGTGTCATTGTTTAAGAGTGCCTCATCTTTTAGCACGTAATTGGTTTGGCGGAAGAACACGTTCTTTGGAAATTCACCACAATTCGAGTTAGATGATGGTTCCATCTCTGGCTGAAGTTGTCTATTGACTTCTGGAATGCCACCATAGGTTAAAGGAAACGATGCAGGAAATAAGTTCTGCGGTTCAACATTTTGATGTGGATGCTGATGCATGAAGTACCCATGATGAAAATGATGATGATGATGGTGGTGGTGATGATGATTTCTCAATTGATGATGATGATTATTATTATTATTATTGTTATTTGTATTCCGTCGTTTCTTCTTATCGTTATTTAGATGCTGCTTTGTGCCCTTTTGGCCTTTTTGCGGTTCTTCTTGTGGCCCCTGAGTTAATGGTGCTGATGGTTCCACTTTAGCTTTTGGTATTCGCACATACATCGATAGGTTCTTTCTTGCTCTCGCAATTAGATTCTTATCGATATCGATTCCTAAAATTGATTTGGGTGCTAAATTGCGTGCAACAGTAATAGTCATGTGACCCACATTACAACCAATATCAAGGATGTCTTTCCCCCGAAAGAATTCCGCATTACGTTGGAAGACTTGCAGGCGAACATCCATGAATTCATTAAGATGACGGTACCCAGAATAACGATCATAGTTGCCGTATTGGTATTTTGCACCATCAGGCCGGAATTTTGGCATTTTGTCATTGTTATTACTGGTGTTGTTGATGTTGGAGGTGGATGGGTTGATGGTGGTGGTGGTGGTGGAGCTGGAGATGGAAGTGGCGATGATGGTAGTGGTGGTAGTTGTAGTGCTGGTAGTAATGGATGTAGCAGCATCAACTTCTTGTTGAGGAACTGAAATTTTCCCAATGATTGAGATGTTATCAATCGTTTTGGCAGATGCTGTGCTCATGGGACTACCAATGGAGGCAGTGTCACCGTGCTTCGACAATAATGAATCAATGTCAGGTGTATCTGGTCTGATGCTTTCACCTAAAATCAAACAAACCAAAGACAAATGAGTGACTAGTCTACGAATGAAATGCTAAATGGTACTTACTATCAGTGATTGTTTTGGAATCATCGACAGGACTTAGGAGCTCTGTCTCACTGAAGGATGTAGATCGATGTCTGGAGGTTTTACGAGCTCCAGTTGGCACTAGCCGTGGTGGTCGCTTCCATGCTCCAGGTTGTGGAACAACGGGACTAACAATTTTATCCATGGAATCCAACCGACGGAACTGAAATGTAAACTATTATTAATTTCAGATGTGAGTTCCAACATACATACAGTAGCAATAATAATTGACTTGGGGCTTGGTGATTGGGAATGACATAGTTTTGTTTTATGTCTCAAAGAAGAAAAAAAAAAAAAAGGACAAATGGCTTTTAAGTGTAAGAGGCAAAGCAGCAGAGTACAATTACAATTTGTTTTAAGGATCCAACGGTGGATTGGACTAAAAAAATTGTGCGGAATAAGCTCTAAAACGAGTACATATCAGTAGAATGTCGAATCAAAGGAAGTGGCGAAAGAAAACTCGTTGAGATTTTTCGCAAGTAAGACTAGGCGTTCTGTTAGCTCGAAACACATGGCTCTCAATACATTTATTGTACTCTTATACTGATGCCAACTGTTACATATTTAATTCAAAGTCGCTATTACTCTCAAAATGCAAATGACGGTGGGTACTTCATTTCATTACTAAAAAACGTACGGAAAGCATTTTTATTCTGGCGCGTTTGGTTGTTTTGGAAAAGTCACAACCAGCTACCGTTCGTGAAGTGCAACATTTGGGTAAAAAGTTTGTGTTTCACACAATAACACGTTTCAATGGTACCGGCAGCATTGCAAAACATTATGTTGGTGGTGGTCGGAAAAGAAGAGCAACTGTACCAGTAAAGACGAAATAGAATGCGGAAGACGGAGTGCGTGCCGGAGCGCAAGGAACATGGCAAAGGAGTTTCATGCATCGAACCTGAGGATTCGATACAAATGTTGAACCATCTCAACAATAAGCAGGAAGCGCCCTGTCGTGAGTAGTGTATTCACAAACTTAGTCTTGTCGGATGTGAAATTGTTTAGAACGGCGACCAGATCGCAAAAGTCACTTTCCGTAATGGTGCGGGCCGCTGTATCAGTCAAAAGTTGCACTCCATTGGTATCCTTGGCCCCTGGGGTCAAGATTCACTTAACTGAATATCGCGACAGAGTGCTGTAAGGAGCATTGGGCACGTAAAAGATGCATGTCATCATCATTCACGTTAATTCAAGACTCTGCACTGCCTCACGAAATCAAGGTGAACCAAGAATGGCTGAAGAACAAGGTTCCGTAGTCCATTTCGTCCGAACAATTGCTCGCGGATTAACCAAACGTAAATTCGGTGAACTTCTGTGATTGGCGTGTGTTGGTGGCCAGGGTCAGCACTAAAAAAATATAAAACGTGAACGTGCTAAAAGAAGCTCTCCGTCGGGAATGACTCACGATTCTAAAAGCTTACTTGCGGTCATCGTTAATGGACCGACCTAATGCCACCATAATCATTATATATCTAAAAAATTTCAAGTCATCAACATGAAGGTAATAAAGGATACATTGGGCCATTAATCACTATCTAGTGATGATAAGCTTCAGCTTAGTGTAGACTATTGAATCAACTCTTTGTGGTTTGCTTAAGTAAGTCAAATCCAGCGATTTAAGGAAGCATCAATTGCTCTTATACATAAAAAAGTTTCTCCTGTGTATCCAGCAAACTATCTGGGTTTACCATTCTTAAATACGTCATATAAAATCTTCACAGCAATGATGCAAAGCCGATCTATTGTAATCAACGGATAGCAGCCAATAAGTTGTTAAAAGAATTCCAATCGGGTTTTAGGCCAGGATACAAGCTCTTTACTCTGGCGCAATAAAAAACTCAACGCTTTTTTGCAGACTTCAAATCAGCCACTATGTAGACCGAAAAGCATTGAGAATTGGGCAGCTGTATGGAACGGCGACGGTTAACGGATTGGTTTCATTCGTGTTCAGGAGTAAGACAGGGTTATCCTCTACGCCCAAGTCTTTTTGCACTTTTCATCGAAGATTACTCCAGGAAGAGTAGATATGCATGTGGATGACCCTATCATTTCCGTTCATTAGTTAAAGACTGATGATTACATACAAAGTGTGTGACCTAAATATCACTTTGCTTTCTTTGGTTTATTCGTATGTTCAACGTGCACCGAATGGTAATCTGACACCCGAATAAACATCCTCTACCAGCAGCAGTTCAATAGGAATTTGTTGACCCCAAATTATTCTTTGCTGTTCCAAATGAATAGAACCGAACCTTAGTCGGAATTTCAATCTCAAATAAAAGTGGTTTTGGCTCTGCCGCAAATTTGGCGTTATAACATATGCAGGAGTCCTGATCAAAGCCCTTCTATTCGCAGATGACTGAGTCTCCAGAAGCGATTCAGTTTATGATTACTCGACTTAGTGATTACTGCAGGTTATGGAATTTAATCGTTAATTTGGATAAGTCTAAGGTTCAAGAAAGGGAGAGGCAGATAGGGTACTAATGAGAAAAGGAAATTCAATGTGCAGATAATTGAAGCGGTGAAGAAATATAAGTACTCTGGAGTGTTCAATACGAGGAATCTTAGTATGGATACTCATCTTGTGAAAAAACTAGTTAAAGCACCGGGCTAAATAGAATTTTTTTTGAAAGGATATCGGAATCCATTCTGTTCTACGCAGCACAAGTGTGGGGATGTAAAAGATATGAATCCGTGGAGAAACTACTAAAATATTATCTGAAAATAATACTTCATCCCCCTCCCAACACGACAAACAGGCTAAGCGCCACCTTTCACTCCAAGTGGATTATGTCATTAAGATGATGGATTACCGACTCTCAAAAATAGTTGATGTACAAGCAATACAAAGAAACAGGGCAGCTCCGAGTGGCTGGAATTAGCTAGCGACTGTGGTATTGAAATTAATCGCGAGGATGTAAGGTGTTCCAAGAAACAGCTTTTTCAGCCCATCGAAGGAGTCGAGGCACAGGCTAGGGCAAGGTATTTAGAGGAAGCTGTGGCTTTCACATAGAATGATTTACAGCGGTTTGAACCACAATTTGTTGTAGAAGAAATACTTTCGGGAAGAATACATCTTTTATGAAATATCAATGTTCTTGAGGCTGCGGTGTGAACTCCTTCAACTTAATTATGTACGTCACAGAGATGATTTTTTCTGCTATGCAGTTTGTTCCATTTCATAGGAAAATATCGAGTTCTGCGAGAAACAAGAAGACATATCTTGGGGAGCGATGCCCCACTCCTCTCGATGTCAACGTTCCTATTTTACTTCGGTATTGGAACATTACACTACAATATCGCGAGAGAATTTTGACGGGAAACAGTTGATAAATGCTAATCTATCTTATATTTCTTTTTACTGCATACTTAATCAGATTTGGTAAAGGAGATCTTTATATTATGTCAATCAGGCAGACAGATTTTTCGGGCAACAACAACGAATTACACGTAGCCAATGATTCGTAGGTCACAGAATAGGTATATTGTGTGATATTTAAATGAAAACCAATGATCTAGTGTTCAAGGAGACAACGGCATGAGGCGCAATTCTTAAAAACGTGAAGAACAAATCGAAAAATACGCAGATTTAATTTTAGTATTGTGCCACGAACTTTGCATTAGCTTTTCTATGCGGGTAGATGTATAAAACAGAAAAAACGACAGAAATGCGCGGTACAGATTCTGGGATATGCAATCGTTATATACTGACATCGTCACTTATAGTTTTCATAGAGACACAGAAAAATAACTGAAGTAAACATTACACAATTGCAACGCAAGAGAGCAGGCAAAACAAATAGAAATGTACACCATAAGCTGGCCATAGCAAAAAACCAGACAATAAAATTACTCCGGTCAGATGGAAGGATATAAAAAAAATTATACAATTTGAGGAGAAACCCAAATGTCGTTTCTCATTCACTACTTACAGTCAACATATCGGACTAAAATGTTTTCTAAATTGAATAAACATCAAAAATAAAATCTCAACCAAAGTGAACGAACATCAAAAGTTTCCCATTCACGCCCTAATTAATTAGTTTGCAAACTTTCTTAAAACCCTGAAAGGTCATAATATTAAATTAAAAATTAGCGAAAGGAATAGAACAACCCTCATGGCTTGCGGGATGAAAATTCGATTTTAGCTAGGATTTTGCATAAAATCAAATTAAAACCTCTTTTCTGCTTACCACCCTTTTCCAGCTAGCCAAGCCATTTAATATTATTCCCCATATCAAAATAATGATTAAATTAATTTTCTCTCGTTGCATGTTATTCCACTTACCTTATTCTTGCCAGAGCAAGCTCCCTCGCTGGCCTTTCGTTTGCGACTTCCACAACCGCTGCTGGTGCTTCCACTCCCGCCGCTGGTGCACATTGACGAGTTATTACTGTGATGCTGATGATGGTGGTTGAAAAAATGCTGCTGTTGCAGCTCTGCCACACCACTCAAATCCAACCGTAAGTCTTTTTTTACAGTATCGCGGTCACTAGTTGCAACCGCGGTGATGTTGCTGTGACTTTTATTTGTTGGATGCTGCTGCTGTTGTGGCTGCTGTTGTTGCTGTTTCTGTAGTTCGTCGTTGCTTGTGCCAGCAGCAGGTGGTAGCAATGTTGGCAACACTTTATAATCGCTCACGGCGGCACCGAGTTTTTCAATACCACCCGCCGACGACGAATGTTGAGCAACAACACAAACACCATCGCAGTCGAAAGCTTTCTCACCAATAATACCAATACTCTCACAAGAGCCATGAATTTCAGTGCTCTCTCCCGTTGTATCAGTAAATTCAGCAGAGGAATTATGTTGAACACTAGCTGCTAGGCAGCTATCGGAAGCAATTGAATTGCTTTTGGAATCAGTCGACAATGTGTTGTTGCTGACAATGCATCGCTCTGACTCATAATCATCCAGCGTTGAATTAACCGACACGAAACGACGACGTTTTGTTTTCTTTTTTCGATGGCGGTTCTTTGATTTTGATGATTTCGATTTCCGTTTCATTGGCGAGGTTAACTGCTTCTCGTATTCCATCGTGTCGACTGGGTCGAGCAAATGGAGGGGATCATGAATGTTTGGTGGTATGATTACCTCGACCTTAGGTGGTGTTGTTATCGGTGACTGACGTGGGGTTGTTGCCGGTGTATTATTATTTGATGAGTTTGCCTCATTTTGTAGACTATTTAAATTAAGTGGGTCAGAAATATTGCCGCCAAGAAGGAATTTCGTCGGTGGTATGATGACTTCCTTGCGGGGTCTTTTGTCGGGAAGGAAAAATTTCGATCGAGGACAAAACACCGGATGATGGGTTAATGGTGGTGCACCATTTCCACCATTGCCTCCTACACCATTGCAAGCAGTACAACCTCCTCCGCCACCGTTGCAGGGCCGATGGGATATCATCTTTTTGTACACCTGCTGTTTTGGATTCTTTATCTGCTGACTATTATTGTTGCCGGCCTCTATGCCGCAGGCTGCACACACACCTACTGCTAGTCTATGATGACCTATCTGGTTCTTGATGTTTTGTATGTTTTCTAAATCAGCTTTACTTGCTGCAGTCTGCTGTTGTTGCTGATGATGCTGCAGTTGCTGTTGTTGCAATTGTTGAGCGTGATGAAGATACTTTAGGTGATGATGGCACTTCTGACGCTTGTTCCACATTTTTTTCTTTTGTTGCACACATTGTTGGGGTGCTCGGAATTGATGGAATTTACTAACACCTCCGGCACGTGTTGTTGAAGCTGCTCCTACTGCTGCTGTTGCTGTTGTTGTTGTTGTTGGTTGTTTTGTTTTGTTCCCATTACCTGCAATGGCTTGTGCAGCAAGGGTAATATTAAGCCCATCATCAGTGGTCGATGAGACTTCATATTGATCATTGGTCTCAACAACCAATGTGCTTACAACGGGTCCTGATGTAGTTGAGTCAGCAACCTCCATTACTAATGGTACTTCACAATCGCCGGCACCAATCACAGATTGTCCGGTGTCGGCCATTTATAGCCAACACCACGTACGCTTTTAACTAAAAAGACAGTGACACTAAATTCTTGGATTTGTAATGGATTACGTGTGAGTGAGAATTTGTTCCTCTTTGTTTTGTCCTTCCGAAGAGATTATCCTTTTCTTATTTATCTTCCTATCTGTACCGTTTGGTATCTGAAAGTATAAATAAAATTTACATGTCAGTCTTGGATTTCTATGGATCAGATTACGTATTATAATAAATTATTTTGGCCTATTCCTATCTACAGAAGTGGTAGTGAAGGGTACGCAGATAGAATACTCAGCACATGCTTCTTTTAACATCACCTGTATACACTGTTTGCCAACAAAATACCTAATGAAACGAGACGTTTGGAAACGTATAGAGACATATAAAGAAGATAATAAAAGCCAAGCGAGTAAAGACAACAAAAAATAAGAGAGAAAGAAAGAGAGCAAAGTAAACTCAGTAATTTGGGATTGTGTTCCATTCTACGCATAGAAGTACGAGTAAATCGCTTGTAAGATAAAATACTGCCAAAGAAGATTGTCCTCAATGTGAGACTTACGACTAAAGTTGGATGGTTTACGGTTTACGATTTAATATGTAAAAAGAGAGCAAAAGTGCGTCAGAGTCAAACGTGGAGCAGGGAAAAATATTAGGGGAGGGGGTGGCAGTGATGGTGGTGGTGGTTTTATGAAGCAAGGTGTAGTTGAAGGAGATGAATAAACATCAGTTCCTACATTGAGTTGATTATAATAACGCTTTTCAACATTTTGCTGTTTGTTCGTTGTTGTACGTTTTATTATGGCTGTGACGTTGCGACGCCTTTATGCGTGTGAGCGCTGTTGAAATATTTATTTATATGAGGATTCTCAGTTGTCGCTCTTTAAATGAGTATTTCTGTTCGTGTCATGTGCGTTTACTGTTTATAGGAGTAAAATAAATTCCCATTTGTCCTTTTCTGTTTATTGTATTAAGGTGGAGTAGATGTGTTCGTATGTACGAATGTGTAGATACGAGTACATATATACCGTATTGTTATTGTTGTTATTGAAATGACAAAATAAGTGAGGCAACAAAATTAATCTTGACACATATTTATGAACAGCTTGTAGCAGGGCAATTGTTGGAAATACTTTAAGGATATACTCGTATATATCCGCTTATACGCACGCACACCTGAGAGGAGGCATAGCTATCTATTTTCACTCTAATGAATACGAACTGTTGGGATCTCATATTTCATGTGTTACCTTGACTCATATTGAGGAAATATGGAAGAATTCTTTAAATGAAAGTCACATGAAAAATTTTAAGTTGTTCTGGGAGTAGCTATGACAAAAGAGAGAACATAGTTTACAAAGAATTCTAACATAATTGATCTATTGTATTTTGCAAGCGAGAAGACGTATTTTTTAAGGAGTAAGCATTTTGGTTAATCTGAAAAGCGAATGACATAAGAGTGGGCGTTGAATCAACGTGATTCAGGCGGATGCGCCTTTTTTTATGAAGGAGGGATGTATGTATATTATACACACGAGAGATAGAAATTCAATTCATGTCATAAATATTATGAGTTGGCGTCACCTTCCTACTAAAACTAAAATAAACAATGCGAAACTTGAGCAGGGAGCCGAGGATGAACGAACGATTACAGCAAACGAATAAGGGCAATATAAAACTGTTTATATGTACAACAGTTCTAACCTGAGTCAACCAAGTGAAGGAGACGAGTTAGCGGAGCATTTCGACCAAGTGGAGGTAAAACAAATTTGCTACGGTTTCTGTAATAAAAGCGTCTACCTTGTTGCGGATTTGCGGCGACATGTCTTACATGTTAGGCATTTTTATAATTCAATAACATCGGCCTAATTTATGATCAAGCCATCAGAGACAAACACGATATCAATAAAGTATAATAGTTGCCATATACTGGTACTATTTTCGAAAACCTAATCGTACACGCAGGTCTCCAAATTCGACACAATGAACACACTATCTTATAGTATTTGGGAGACCATGCAATGTATTTTCATGAAACCATTCTGATGCTGCAAAGGAGTCTATTAAATTGTCCTACAAAAAGGAGAAAGAAATGAAATGAAACACTTTAGGAAACGTAGGACTGGAGAAAAGTAAAGGAGCAAGGACAGAAATTCTATAAAAAATAAAGGGAGCATTTATGTTACAAACGAACACCGACCAATTCTTGAAGACAACAACCTTTGGCACCGAAATTACGCCACAGTTGCAATAACAATAATTTTTCAAGGCAACCTACGCAATTTGTGTGGAGGGTCGCATTGGTCACTTCATCTATAGAATATGGACTGTTACAGAGAGTAAAAGCAGCGTTTCTATTTCCGTGTGGATTTTTTGTAAGCGACAGAATAATCTTTAAGAGTTTTACACTGTAACAATCCACAAGGTATCCGTCTCCGTCCCTTATTATTAATTCTTGCTAAAGCTTATCGTATTATTGAACATTGGTTTTGAGTGTTTCCAGGTTATATTGACATAAGAGAGGTGTAGGAATTGTGAAAGAATCACAATGTTTCAGAGTACGGCCTAAAGTTAGCTTGAGTGTGAACTGATGAGCATTCATAGCGAGACAGGTGTTACGGTTGAAGGTTTAAGGGGAGGAATGTTTCTAGCAAATTCATTGGAGCATTGGTGGTGAAATTAGCGATAGAACAGGGTAAGGCAGGAGACATTAGGTCGATGTTCAAGAGTGCTAAGTGAATGAGTAACATTAGAACCACCTAGTACGTCTTGGTTTTGTCAAACACTGATATAAGGAATACCTTAATCCATAAATACAACATTTCTCAGCTTCTTCTTGAAGATAAGTCAAAGATAGACTGAGGCTTCAGAACTTACAGCCCCTCTTTAGACGCCGAAGAGTTGCGGATGTAGTTTTTGTCAATCAGATTTAAGCCAGCTTATACGTAATCTTAGGTCTTAAATGAAAACCAAGGAACACCGACATAAGTCGAGAAAATAAAGTAGAATAACTTAAACAAGGAATGAAACACCTGGAATGTATCCAAAATGCCATAAGCAAATAGAAAAAACTAAGCGTGCAAGTCATGTGGAAATAGTGAAACCAATAAAGTGCGTCAGGCAATAAGCACTAGTAGACGTGCAACGTCGAAATAACAGGCAAACGAGTTAACATTTTTAAGAATGCGGCACAACGAGGAAAAAAAACTCGCAAGAGATTCAATCGCCGAAATATGTATATTGAAGACGCGCAGCATGTCTACTAAAAAAGTATACTTTAACGTGTTACTTAACTAGGAATTCATGGGCACAACGAGTACAAATTGTCCAACCGTCGTGCATGAAGATTTTACGAAGGTATGAGTCAACGAAGCAGTAAAAAGATTGCAGTCGGACTAGATCAAATAGCCTCCAAAGTATATGCGGCAATCCAAAATCTTGGACTAATTGCTAGCGATTTTGTTCAATAAAATGATGAGAAGAGATCGGATGCTTAACCAGAGGAGGTGAAGCATTCTTGTTCCACTCTATAAAGGCAAACGCGACAAGAGAAATATGTAGTAACGATCGGTGAAACTTATGTCCCATACATACTATGAATATATGCGAGGGAGGTCTAGACAGGCGACAGACTAACTATACTAACCTTCATGCCAGTGACTGCGTTTACTGGGAGCAGGTCGACATATTACGCGATTCAAAGTTTACGGATAACGATGACAAAACATCGCAATGACTTGGAAGATCTGCATATCGTCTTCCTCGATTTGAAAAAGGGTGCAAAAGAGATACTGGAGATCGTATGTGGACGACGCTAGGGTCTCAATATGTACCCGAGATGAGTACATTTGAAGTTAAAGTTGGAGTACACCAAGACAAAGTATGCTCATCAGTATACCCTCAAGCCTACTTTCGGACGTACTCTAAAATATCATTATTCATTCCTGAGCTGTACAATTCGTTCAACTAGCTTTAACATACGCATCGCAACGTTGGACAATGTACAAGAAGTATAAACGACGGAAATGAAAAGTAACAAAACGTGAACTTATAATAAAAATGAGGCCATGTTCAACCAACGTCATCGGGAAGAGGCTCAAGTTTCAGCCGAAAAATACAAGGTCTTCCAATAGGGACTTCTGAACTTTGACATTTGATAGCGGCCATATTGTTGAAACTACATCTGTCAAATTGGCTGTCATTTATTTAGTGTGTTTTGCCAAATCACCATGGACGGACATAGCGTTCAAGAACACGTGCAAATGATAAAATTGTTTTATCAAAATGGGTGTTCTGTTCGGGAAATGTTCCGCGCGCTTCGCCCATTTTACGTTCGCCATAATCGATCTATTGAGAGGACTATTCGCAGTGTGGCGGATAAATTTTAGTCCACTGGTTCACCTGTACGTCGACGAAACGCAAGATCTGTCGAAAACAACGCCGCTGTCCGTGAGAGTGTGGAGGCGAATCCGAGCCAGTCGCTTACAAGAACTCAGCCTTTCGCAGACCACAACTTGGGAATTTTGCGACGTGACTTGGGCCTGCACCCGTACAAAATTCAATTCAAACCCAGGAGCTGAAGGTAAACGACCATAGACAACGACATGTGTTCGCTGAATGGACTCTGGAGCAGATGAAAACTGACCTTAATAAGGCTCATTTCTGGATGAATGGGTACGTTAACAAACAAAATTGTCGAATTTGGGACGATACCAATCCACATGAAATCCAATAGCGTCCAATGCATCCCGAAAAAGTCACTGTTTGGTGTGGATTTCGGGCTGGCGGCGTCATCGGTATATTTCTTTAAGAACGACGTCAACGGCGAGCGCTATAGGTCAATGATTACCAACTTCTTTTTGCCTGATTTGGATGATATGGACACCAACGACACGTGCCACACAACTCACGCTACATTGGAAATTCTGCACGAGCGATTCGATTCGACATGGTCATCTCACGTAGAGGTGATGTGAACTGGCCACCGAGATCGTGCGATTAGACTTTTTCTTGTGTGGTTTTCTGAAATTACAGGTCTATGCGAGTAAGCCACAAACCACAGCTCTCAAAGCCAACATAACCCATGATATCGGTCAAATTCAGCCTGATTTATGCGCCAGAGTCATGAAAAACATTTCGGATGCGCGCCACCCAGAGAAGCCGCGGCGGACATTTGGATGATGTTATATTCCATACATAGGCCTTTCAAACGAATAAAAAATCTCGATGATATCTAACACACACTTTGTTTTATTTAAATTTAAAGATAGGAAGCGCTTAATGCATGACCTTTTATAAATATATAAATAAAAGAAAAGTGTCAACAAACACTTTGGCAGCACCAGCGAGGGGATACAAAACAGAATGGCCTATAAAATAATGCCAAGGTCCGCAAATTTAGCTAACCCCACAAGCAGCACTGTAGCAATGCAATGTCTCTCAAGAATGTAATTTACTCAATTTATGACTTTCGCCGCAATGACTCCACTCCTTTGGAGTGCCTTTGTCATTTTCCTACTTAAGAATTTAAGTGTACTTGTAATGAACCTTAATAAATCTGTCCGGGGTTGTCCAGGTTATAAAGGCTTACTTTTTGCCAAATTCGTAGAGCAAAAAAAAGGAAGAAGTAAGTAAAAAACAATGAACCAAAGCTAATAAAAGAACGAAGAATACCTTCTTTAGAAATGAATAAAAAGGCGCCCACTCAATTCCGTGGGTGCAACCAATTTCAATTGAACACAAGATAAATATCCGAATGAACTTCGTCATTCGGCAAGCAACGAGTCAATTTCAGGACATGCTTGTTGGATCATCAGTTAAGTTTCAGTGTTAAGTTTTCAAAAATACTTTTCAAAATTGCTTAAGTATACATTCTCCACAGAGCATTCTAGTTTCCATGAGTTATAGTGCATATCCCAACATATGATATCTCTGTTAGTATGTACATAATTGCCTAGTCTTCAACATAGTTTTCATCCATCTCAGATATCTGCTTTAACTATCATAATTAATTGATATCTCCTCCTTCTGCCGACTTTAAATCTCCACAAAAACGACAACGAACGACGACTCGGCGTCTAGAGAAATAAACTTTTCATCTATGTATCTCGTCCTCGTCCTCGCCCAGAGCCTCACTTTCGCCCACATCCACTGGCTTCTCCCTCTTCATCTGGTTTATTTCATGTCATGTACCCACCTTTTTCGCTGTATCAGAGAACTATCGATTTCCTACGTTGTAGCAAACAAGTCACCCAAGAACAATTAACAACAAACAACAAACGACAAATCAATGTGGTCATTCGTCTCTCCAATTTATCGGATTATTGACATACAAGAGCAGATACCTGATCCGATACATTCACAACGTATGTTACATAGTTTGGAGTTGCCACAGATCCTACTTTCGTATCGAAAATGCTTCAATTTTAGATTTGACGGAATGCTACGAGTACTATGTGAGTACATTTTTGAAACTTTCTTTTTTTTTTATCAATGATGCAACATATTTTTAGACTCTGCATCGTCGCTTGAAATGATTTTCAAATTCATTACGAAATTTCCGATACGATGATATGAGCACAAAGTACGCCGAGTGTCCTGGACGTTCAATTGGTGTGGGCAACATTTGGAAAACTTAATGGGATGAGCGATGGGAGACATGAATGCTCCTCACTCTGGACCAGAAACGTACTCGGATGGCCACTTTAAAGAAGTGTTTGCACGTGTTCAAGAGCAATCTGAATGAGTTTCTAGTCTACTTGGATCCATAACTCCACACCAAATATGGGAGAACAGTCGAAAACAATGGATTTCTACTGACGCATATTGCTGACAGTTGTATTGGAATATACACAACAATTTCTGGTGCATACTAGGTAGTTATTTGATAGATTTAGCGAGGAATGAATGAAAAAAAAAAACATTGTCATTTGGCAAAGATGAACGACAATGCCCTGGCCTGGCTCACAATTCTCACACCGCAACAGTGAAAATGCAAATTTTACTCTACGAATTGCTTTCGAATCATCACATTGGGAACGTCCTTGTCTGTTCCCAAAAACGAAGAAATGACTTGAAGTTAACAGACTCACATCAAATGAGCGGGTCATTGCCGCAAGAGAGATATATTTTGCAGAGTTCGGCAGAGTTCAGGCGGCTTGAAAAGGATGAAGTATCGAGTTAAAAGGAGTTTAATTAATTTTAACAAAAAGGCAATTGTATTTCACGGATACGAGTATATCGAACGCCCCTCGTATGTAATTGTTTTCCAATTTTTTTTCTAGGCAGAGCTGTTTCAACAAGTGTTCAGGGTGCCCATATTGATAACCCTTTCTTAAAAGAGCACCTGCAACTAATTAAGTTTATTAGATCTTTATTAGCTACATCGACGACTTCGCCAGGACTGTGACGACAGCTATAAATTTGAGGTACTCGTAATAACGGACTTTGTTTACCTTGGCTTTTATATCAATTCTGTCAACAACACCTCTAGTAAGAAGATATCCTCGGTTCGAGGAAGATTTAATGACGAACTATACGAGCTGTACGGCGGCTTCGATCTAGTCAGAAAACTGCGCATCAGTAGCCTGAGATGGCTAGGGCATGTTGGTCATCATGTGAAACAATCTCATTATTGGGCGGCGACTAATGCCCGCCTAGATGGACATTGGAATCCTTTCTGCGGAGTTATTTTTTGTGTCCAAAGTTTACATACCACTTTGATCAAAAATAACCACCGTGTGGCGCTCCCATTGTTTCGATTTGAGTTCTGTTTTTTTTTTGTTAAGTTGGTAAATCTGTTGTTGACATTCCCTCTAAATCTTAGCGTCATAGCTTGACATTTGCAAAAGTTACGTAGCCAAGAGTACATCTATCTCTGTGTGTGTTGGCGATTTTTTACAATCTTAGAAATGGATTTAAATTTGCAACAACGAACTTGTATTAAATTTTGCGTAAAAAACGGATTTAATGGTGCGCGAACGTTGGAAATGTTGGAAAAGTCTTTCGGCAACGATTCTCTAAAGAAAACGGTCGTTTACCAGTGGCACGAGCGGTTCAAAAGCGGTCGTAAGTCAATCGAAGATGATGAACGCAGTGGCAGACCATCGACATCGAAAACCGACGAAAACATTGATGGAGTAAAAGAAATGTTGGTCAATAACCGCAAATTAACCATCAGAGAGATAGCGGAGGACTTGGACATTGCCTATGGATCCATCCAAGACATTAACGATTTGGGTTTCCGTCGTGTAACAGCAAAGTTGGTGCCAAAAGACGACCTCAATTCCATACAAAAAAGAGACCGTGTTGACGTCGCAAAAGAGATGATTTGTGAGGCTGAATTCGATCCCACATTCATCAAAAGGATCATTACTGGAGACGAGACGTGGGTTTATGAGTACGGCACGCAATCCAGACATCAGGCAAGTGAATGGCGTTCACCAAATGAGCTGAGACCAAAAAAACCCAAGTCGTTTTCAGTCAGTGCACGGTGTAGTGCATCATGAATTTTTGCCAGAAGGCCAGACAGTAAACAGAGAGTATTATTTGGGCGTTATTCGCCGAAAGAGACAAGCAGAAAACTCGTGGATTTTGCACCATGATAACGCACCGTCGAACAGTGCCATCATTATTCGTAATTTTTTGACGAAAAATGCAACGAATACCATCCAACAGCCAACGAATTCACCTGATTTGGTTCCCTGTGACTTCTTTCTGTTCAATCGAGTTAAAAAACCACTACGGGGAACGCGTTTCAGCAGCCGAGAGGAAGTAATAGAAAAATCGAAGGAAGCACTGATGGACATACAGAAAACCGAATATATAAAATGTTTCGAGGATTGGTTCAAGCGCTGGCATAAGTGTGTTGCAGTCGATGGGGATTACTTTGAAGGGAACAATATAGATTTTGATGAATAAACTTGTATTTTTAATTTTCTGAATAAATTCCGGGAACTTTTCGATCAAGGTTGTATGTCAACAAGACCACGACCACCTTGAAGAAGGAAATTAGACCCTCTATCCCTAAAGTGTGACAAAAATAAAAACGCAACTGTTTTAGCAAAACCGAGGAGGACATTTATCAGATGTGTTGTTCCACACCAACAAGGTCTGTCCCAAAAACTATCGGATCTGTGCCCATAACTCATATATTTCGTCATCCGGCTGGTAGCATCCTTCGAAGTTATTCCCATTCGATTAAACAAAATGCTCTCATCGGTGGTTCCAGATGAAGCAGTTCAGCTAGCCAGTTTTTGGAATGGCCTTGAGTCGCATTCATTTCAATCGTCTCTATGTCGTCGAACCGGTGGTCTTTCAACGAATTTTTCAAACTTGGGAACAGGTAAAAACCCCTGGAGGCTACGTCGGAACTGTACGGAGGCTGGCGAAGTTGTGTTTTCCAAAAATTGTCAAGTTTTGCCGAATGCGTTCACGCATTATCTTGGTAAGAAGCCAGTGGCCGGTCTCCCAAAAAAAGGAAGTTTTCTTCTCAGTTCGTCACGCAATTTTTTCAGAAATTTAGGTTAAATTTTTTTAGTTGTCTGACCTCTCTGAAAGCATTCATGCTCAACAACACCTTCATAATCAAACAAAACAATTAATATAGACTTGACTTTGCGCCTTCTTTGAAGTGCTTTCTTCAGCATATAAGCTTCCACAGTGAAGCTCGTTGTTTTTTTTTTCGGGATCATACCCAAAAAAACACGATTCTTTGGCGGCAATAATCTTTTTGAACACATTTTTATCATTAGTGACCATTTCCAAGTTGTTCTGAGCGACTTCGAAGAGAGGACTTTGCTGCTCTACCGTGAGAAATTTTGGAATAGATTTCGCACACGCGTGAGACATTTTTAAATTCTCGGTTAGGATTCGCAAAATACAAGTTTTCAGAATGCGTGCAGTTATACAATGATTTTTCTGCAATTACAAGCCGATATTTTCCGTTGTTGTTGTGCTCGAAGGCCGGCGGATCATTGAACAGAAATGCGGCCATCTTTAAGGGGTTATTCGCAGTTAGAATTTCAAAAAGTAGATTTTTTTTGGTATTTTTGTAATGTACATATATCGGACTATATTCCCTGATAATTTCAAATCAAATACTTTTCGAGATATACGCATATTTGTAAGGACGTCACGGTCTGTTAAAAAAGTAGGCGGAGCACAAATCGGAGTAACAGCTGCTCTTTTTTTCTTTATGTTCTCTGACTTGAGAGCGCATGGAAGTACGCGAGAGGGAAGGCTCATAGACAACATCAACTTGCGGTACTAGAAGGTGCTGATGCTACGGAGGGTCCATCTTATGGCCCTGGAATAGATGAATCCATGTAAGTAAAAAAAAAATAGCTATGTGTTATAAACTTTAAACGCGTTTTTCTCATTTTTCTCAAAATTATGTTTTCGAAGTCGGTGATCAAGATTTCTAAAAAATGGCTTAACCGGATATATTCCTCAGGTATTGATCGAAGGAATACGATTTCGGATGATTGTTTCTATTTTTTTTAACAATTTTACGTGGCAATTTCAGTCGAAAATTCGATTTTTTTTTTACGAAGCCGCTATTTTTGTAAAAATTAAAATTTCGATTATTCCTTCGATCAAAACCTAGTTTTATCTATCCTCTAAAACAATCTTTCGGGTTTTTTGATTTTAGATGAACTAAACCAGAGATATCGTGATCGCCGCCAAACACCTTTTTTTTAGAGCACCTTCAGGAGATCGTGTGCAGGAGCACACCAGATCGATATTTTTACAAATTATTAGTGCCATTATAGACTTAGATGTTGCCACTAAATGTACCTGTACTTTTTGTTTTTTTTTAAAACAAAATACCTTTTCAGAAAAAGTTGATAAAAAAACTAGAAATCAACAACAAGCCAGCTTCCACTAAGAATTTAGTCTGCCCATTAAATGTTGGATGCCACCCATGGAGCGAAATAACCACTGAGCTGCGCTTCTCCGCAACCTTGAACAGAGCGCTCTCCTCGAACACGCGCCACCCACCGTCCAATAGGAATTTGTCAAACGAGGAGATCGACAATTACCTAAAACAGATGGGCGAGGCAATTAAACAAACTATGGACACTACAATACCGCGGTATCGACGTACAACTAACGAAGACCTGTTCCGCAATCCTACTATTGACGCACTGCACCGACAGAAAAGTAGACTTCTGTCAAGACTCAAAAACTTGTACAGACAGTTAACTGACAGACAAGATCCGGAAATTAGGACGCTGAAGTCGTCGATTAAAAATGTGCAAAAGTTAATAAAAGAAAATTACAGAATTGCTGTAAGCTCATATTGGAACAACAAGGTTCGGGCTGTAAACACCAGCAACCCGAACATGTTTCCGCAAATCAATAAACTATTTCGGAGAAAAAAACAAAACGTGTCTTAAAATAGCCCGGACAACAGAAAACGAACGGTTACTGACAATAGCAGGTATTGATCCAAATGAAGCCGCTGACGATGACGACTTCTTTGTGATCGAGGATCTGCAGGAGAAGGTTGAGACCATAGGGGCGACTTTCCAGGAAGTATACAAGGCCATTGATAACATTGGCCCTAATTGCGACCTGGACAGTCGCGTCTTGGTGCACGACTTCTGCATTCGAAATGAAATAGGGAACTGGCGATCCGACTGCTCTGGTTTCACCCGGTTTAGCGACGAAAATATGGCAAATAACGTCATTGCCAAAGAGGGTGGCCTATCCCCGTTCATTTCGAAGGATGAACTCCATGAGATCTTCGACCCAATCAGGGCTAAGAAGTCAGTGGGGACCGATGGTATTCCAAACATCGTGCTTCGACATCTTCCTCTAGAAGCGGTGGACATTTACACCACCCTGTTTAATAATGCAATGAATAATGCACATTATCCAGCGCATTGGAAAACGGCGGTGGTTCAACCTATCCCCAAAAAGGGAAAGGATATATCCAATCCGGCGAATCTCCGGTCGATAAGTCTCCTTCCGAATATCAGTAAGGTTTTTGAAAAAGTAATCAATAGAGCTCTGTCTAGGTGGGTTGAGGACAAACATATAGTTCCGGATAACCAATTCGGTTTTAAGGCGGGACATGATATCTCACATGACGCGTCTAAACTGGTGTCCGATATCCAATGGAACAAAGGCAAGAAACAGTGCACTGGTGCCTGCCTTGTTGACTTGGAGAAGGCCTTCGACACCGTATGGTTAGAGGGTCTTTTCTATAGGCTGACTAGGCTGGGGATCAGCAAACCTCTCTTGTACATTCTTTATAATATGCTAACCAACAGACAGTTCATCGTGAAAAATGGCGATGTGACTTCTGTTGGAATATTTCAAATTAAAAATGGTCTTCAGCAAGGCGCGGTCAATTCGCCGATCCTATTTAACATTTATACAAGCGACTTGATAGGTTCACTTCCCCATACTACGATTTGGTAGCGTACAGAACAGGTCCAAAAATCGAGGTCATTAATACTCTCTTGCAGCGTGACTTCGATAAGATAAGACGATTTTGCGATGACTGGAAGTTGAAAATCAACTTTCAGAAGTCGGAAACCATTCTCTTTAGGACGCCGTTGTCTGGAGCCTCTAGGGATACCAGAAAAAATTGGCGAAAGTTCTCAATCATTGGACAGCACGGACAGCCTCTTGCCTGTCGAAATGTAGTCAGATACCTTGGAATCTGGCTAGATCAGTTTCTGTATTTTGGCAAAAATGTAGATGCTGCTCTGGCCAGAGCTAAAGGCGCTTTTGCCCTTACAAAGAGACTGTTTTATAGCAGCCAACTCGATGCGAGGGTAACGGTAATCTGCTACATGGCCCTTATTAGGCCCATGCTGGTATTTGGTTGTCCCGTGTGGTTCAATGTACGAGCAAGCTTAATGGAAAAGATTCGGGTGTTTGAGAGGGCTTGCCTTAGGGCTTGTCTTCGCTTGTACAGAACACCAGAGTCGGAGTACAAGAAATTTTATCCTAATGAGGTCCTTTACAATAGGGCGAACCTAATACGAGTGGACAACTTCGTAATTAAGCTGACTCGAAGGCACATTGCAAGAGCAATGACCTCGATGAATAACCTGATATCTGGGGCTTACTACCCCAATTACCTTTACCACGAGAGTGTGCGATCTGACGGCTTCGTTCCACCGGAAGCATTCCTCTAACTAGATCAGATAGGGTTGATTCAGGATAGATCAGCGGTGCCGTTAATCTTCCATGTCGCTCGGACAGCTGGGAACAGGCGACTCAACTACAACAGAGACGTCGCACACGGCAGTGTGGATCGCCTCAGGTTCAGTAGGGCGGTGGGGAATCGCGATAAGAGGGATGTCGTTCGGCAGCACCAGCATTTCTGGTGGTTGAATGATGGAGAAGATGCTTCGTCGTCGTTTCCGTCAACTACGGACCAGCCTTACTAATGAGGCAGAGCTGACCAATCTGTTTTCTCTTGTAAATAGCGATGGCCAGCTTGCGTAGGTTTAGGTTAGCATTTAAGAAATATATGCATGTATTGGTGTATACAAAGGTATATACTAATATATGTAAATTATTGTGTATAATGTCTATGTGTGTGTATGTGTTTATTGTGTATGTAGGTTAGGTAGACTAAGGCTTATTTTAAGTTAGATATTAAGTTTTTATAAAAAATAAAAAATTATGTCCATACGCTAAGTTTTTGTTAACAATATTTTTTCTTAGCTTTAAGTATAGTAAATAAATATCCATAAAGAAAATGTTAATAAAGTCGAAAGACATAGTATAAGAATTTAGAGTAGCTTAGAGTGCCTGTGTGGGGCCAGTAAGTTAGTATAAGGTTGTTAAGTAATTTTAAGCTAGCATTTAAGCATTTTTTGT
The DNA here is from genome assembly GCA_949129095.1 of Volucella bombylans. Taxonomy (NCBI): domain Eukaryota; kingdom Metazoa; phylum Arthropoda; class Insecta; order Diptera; family Syrphidae; genus Volucella; species Volucella bombylans. The sequence continues at coordinate 11,163,633 of OX422144.1, forward strand.
TAGTATGTAAGAGTTATTGATTAGAAAATAAAATGCGTTTAAAACTAAACTAAACTATAACCACTGAGCCCAAACATCTTTCTTTCTCTCTCTATCCTATTTTCAAAAAAAAAAAACTTAACACTTGCTCGGGCGCTTTAAGTGTATTCATACCCACTTGAGTGTTAAGTTCTTAAAAAAAAAAATTAGTCCTTGCAACTGCGAACCACTCTTTCCAAGAGCAGAAAAAAAAAATCAAATGTCTTGGGGATGTGTGAAGAATCTATGATGCTGAGAATATATACCGTAATTGCTTCTCAATATTTAGCCCCCTTTACTAAAACTAAGGTAAAATCATCGAAAACTTGACCCTCATGTCAATTTCGGTTCCTCATACTTTAGTTATAAGAGAACGAACAAACAATTTGGTATTTTTATAAAAACAAAATGCCATTATTTTAGATACTGCTTCGGCAACGCTTAACGCATATGTTAATGACTCTTGATTGAGTTCTATGCCACAAAAACACAATGATACACAAAAGCTCCCTCTAGTTAAGTATGTGAGTTCTCTCAGTCTTTTTCCTCTCTGTCAACTTAAAGAGTGCGTGCTTAGTGTTGGCTTGTGGGTGGAAGAAGGTGACTCTAGGCACTGCTATCACACATCGAGAAAGCAGGAGAAAATTAATCTGCCTCCCATGTCAGTTGCATGTGATTTTTAATTTATTGCGCGGAATGGATAGTGGAAGCCACTAGATACTATATTAGATGTGGATACTCTAACTACTCAGAGATCTACTCGTACTCGTACACAAGCAGGTCACACATTTTAAACGGATTTAAGACAAACAGAAGCAATTATTTTAAGTATTCCATAATCGCATGCAAAACATGTCCGCTGATGCTTGTCATGGCAAAGACGACGCACGCAGCGATTTATAGTTGCTTCCCTTCCTAATAGCTTGTGATTGTGATTGTGATGTGTGGTCTGGTCTGGTTTGGTTTGGGTTTCGTCCTCGTATATATATTCATGTGTACACCACGTCAAAAATAAGCAAGCACAGGGCTGTCTATGAATATGGAAAATGAAAACGATTCTCAGCATGAGGGCAACATTTTAAGTGCCTTCTGTGCGCGCTGCTGATGAGGACAAGTCCATGGATGTGAATGCAAATGTGTCGTTTCTGCGTCCTATATGTCAAATTTAAATGTATCTTCCTTCTTTGCTTGTTTTCTTCTTCCCTTTTTGTACTTTGCTCCTATACCTATTTATATATACTTAGGTATGTACATTTTTAAAGTCAAGAATTTCAGTTCTTTAGAGGCTATACGGCAGAGATTGAGAGGAAATTAGAAAACACAAAACCCATACTCTGTCCAACATTGACGACACTTACGATTTGAGTCCCCCCAAGGCTGCTGTTGCTTTTTCTTTTTTCAAAAATGATTTCATCTCTTGAAGTTCTGATATTTTTATTTTTCTCTCTCCGTTTTGCTGATGGCTTTCATCTTTTCGAGGACATTATAGGGAATGAGAGGAGTTTTCCTTATTTTTCTACACACACATCGACTATGGGCACAGCACGGAGTATGTGTCTAGACTTTAGAAAAACTTTTGCCGCGCAAACCGGAAGAGTTAAATTTATATAAATATTTTGTCTCTAATTCTGTACCAGAATGAGGCAGCTAAAAAAAAAATAAATAAAAAAAAAAAATTAAAGAAATGAAATGAAATATGAAAGTTTGAAGCATAAAAATGATTTCCTTTTCTTTTCTTTTTTGTGGAGGGAAAACGATGAAGTCATCTCTTGCTTTGTGAAGGCAACAGAGTGTGGAAAAACGCCAAGAAGTTGTTGAATCCATTGGCATTGTGGAACACAAAACTTAATTTTTCTCTCTTTTCTGAGTTGGAGTATGGTATGTTTGTATATATGGTAGTAAGAGTATGTACGAATGTGCTGCTTTAAAAGAAAAAGTTTTTATCAAATTTTCTCAAAGCCTGACCTCGCAATTGATGGGAGCAGTTTTATTATTATTTTTTTCCTACTTTTTTACTTTGAGTTATGAGCATCAAATGAGATTTACGGATAGAGTCGTTCGTTCATGCCATATCTCCTTTAGTTTTTTCTTTTAGACTTACTTTGTTAACAGGTTAAGAAAAATGCAGACCTTGTGAACGTCTTGCCCAAGGACGTTCTTTAATAAGACAAACCACCAGTAGAGAACGGTTCGGAATCAGCTTTTATCGAACAAAATCGTAGTGGCGGCATATAGTAACTATTCAGCATATTTTTGAAAGATCCCTCCGGGGCATTAAGCCTTTTTAGTTTCTTTCAATGTGAGTGGAGATGCGGCTGGTGGAACACCAAGTGCTTCATAACAATGAAGCGGTTACTTGTTTACATAAGAAGCGCAATTGATTAGTTAGAAGTCTCAATGATGCTTTGGTAGTAATTTAAAACTCCGTCAGATGCAGACCAAATGATGCATATAGAGGGTGTTTTGTTTTAACTTGATGATGATTTATTGAATTCATTCAAATGATTTATTTCATGCCATTTAGTGTTTGAAAATAGCCTCGTACAAAGTGCATTCTAGAGGTCCAATTTTTGAGCAATTGGTGGCGAATATCGCGTATTACTCGAACAATGTTTTGTTCCAAAGCGTCAATCGTTGCTAGTTTATTGCCATAAAATAACAACTTGACGAAGCCTCACAGAAAGCAATCCAATGGTGTCAAATCGCATGATCTTGGTGGCCAATTGACGTACCAATTTCTTGAAATGACTTTATTGCCAAATCATGTTTTCAATAAAACGATGTTTTCGTTGGCAGTACGGCGTGGAGCATCACCAAAGTTCTTCCACATTGATTACACGCAAATTTGAGGATTGGAATCGATGATCACCGCATTGTACCGCTATCTATTGACGGCCATTTTTGAAAAGTAAGCCCCGATTATGTTTCCAGTGTACGATCCGCATCATACGGTACATTTTTCTGTCTTCCCTCCGTTTAGCCAGAAAAGAGCCTCATCTGAACTGAATCAAATTCTTATGATAGAAATCCGAGTCAACTTGCAGTTGATTGAAAATAAAGAAATAAAGCCCAATCACTGAACACCCGACGCAATAAATGGTCACGCGGCTTTAGCTATTGCAAAAATTACATCTTATAAGCCTTGAGACCAAGATCTTTGCGTACAATTTTCCAGATAATGGATGAACAACGACCAAGTTGCTGCGAGCGACGACGAATCGATGTCCTCTCTCTTCAACATAAGCTTCCACAGACGCGATATTTCCTTCTGAACGCATTCTTTTCGTTCTTGTTGGTATGTGACTATCCAATAGCATGAATTATGTGAGAAATTTTTCAGTAAAGAAATCCTATAGTCTCTATCCATTTCGCTTAGAAAGCTTACATTTTGGAAATAAATTTCAACAATCTGAAATCGTTGTTATGGCGTGAATCTTTCCATGTGGAAATGGCAAACTGTACTGAAAATAAATGAAGTTTAGCAACACAAATGTCTGACACAAAGAAAAAACATCCATTAGTACTCGTATTAGCTATACGAGTAATTCGGGTGATTGACATACCGCAAACGTAAGCTACAATAGATGGTACGATTCCTTGGTGGAAATGGTAGCTAGACAAATCTCGCCAGGGGAGTAGGAAAGGAAGCTATTCAATCAGAGAAAACATTTAAGATATCAATCTGATCGGGGTGTCTCTTAAAGTACCGGCTATACAAGTTTTTTTTATTTTATACAGAGAGAAATGGACCTACGGTTGTTGCCAACTCCGACAGGCGAGAGAATGAAAGAAATTTTCAACTGCTCGACCAAGTTACGAGGGGCGTTCAACATATTCTCGGTATCGGGGTGAAGCTGTGGTTGTATATATAAATTGACTTATTTATCAAGTAATACTATTATTTTAGTGCATTCATGTAAAATTTCATATAAATGTGATTATTAATTCGCGTTTTATCTCTAGTTAAACAGAATCATGATGGCAACTGAGACGATGATGGTGAAAATTGAGCATCGCGCTGTAATTAAATTTCTCACTAAGCAAGGAAAAAGACAAAAAACTATTCATGAAGAGATGGTGGCTGTTTACTAGGGTTCCGCACCTTCATTATCAACTGTGCAAAAGTGGTCAAGTGAGTTCAAGAGAGGCAGAGAGAGCATTGAAGACGACCCCCGCTCCGGCGCCCCGGCTACTGCTTGTACGGGAGAAAGCATCAAAGAAGTCGAAAAACTTGTTCTTGAGGATGCCCGAATAAAGGTGAAAATGATGGCAGAGATCACCAAGCTTTCAATTGGTACCATTCACACCATTCTTCATGACCATCTTAACCTTTCAAAGGTCAGTGCAAGGTGGGTGCCACGAATGCTCACAGCGCCTCAGAAAAAAGTGAGAATCGCATGCTGTAGAGATTTTGGAGATGTGTAGTGAGAACGCGGACGGTGTTATGGATCGAATTGTTACTGACCCTGAAAGGAAACAAGAGTCCATGCAGTGGCATAAAAAAGGAACAGACCCCCCGAAGAAGTTCAAAGTCACTCCGTCTGCCGGGAAGCTCATGGCCACAGTTTTTTGGGACTCAAAGGGAATCTTGCTCATTGAGTACAAAAAAAAAGGTGAAACCATCAACGCCACATCCTACGCTTCCACTTTGCATAATTTGCGGGAGGAAATTAAAAAGAAAAGACGGGGTAAACTCGCAGCGGGTGTGTTGCTTCTTCATGACAACGCTCCTGTTCACACGGCGCGAGTTTCCAAGGCTGCTGCGCGAGATTGTGGTTTCGAAGAAATCCCACAAAAACCCTATAGTCCAGACCTTGCCCCTAGTGATTATTTCCTGTTTCCGGATTTGAAAAAATGTCTTCGTGGAAAAAGATTTTCGGATGATGAAGAACTCAAGTCGGCAATAAATGGGTATTTTGCAGAGAAAGAGGAAATTTATTTGTTTGAGGGTTTAAAAAAGCTTATCTCAAGATCTAACAAATGCATTGATGTTAAGGGAGATTATATTGAAAAATAAAAATAATTTAAATTGAATTCGCATTTTCCTTCATATCGATACCGAGAATATATTGAACGCCCCTCGTAAGTGCTATGTCAGAACTTTGTCTTCCTCGGTTACTGAGAAATCGAAATACAAAGCTTTCTTGTGAAAATTTGGAGAAAAACAGTGATTCACGCTAGCACTGCATCTCCACAAAACTTAAGCAGTACCTTAACTCTATAAACCTGAGCAAAGCAATTCGTTAAGGGATTGAACTTAAAGACGTGGTTTGCGATCGGATTATATTGTCACATCGTGCAACAACAACACGCGGAAAGACTGCATCAAACACGTTGACAGCTATCGTTTAGTGTCTTATAAGCTAAGTACGAAGAAAATTCAAGAAAGGCCGATGTCCTAACTAGAGAACTGCAATACACATGTACGTCGTGCTCAAAAGGAAATAAAAAAATATAGACATTTTAAAATTGTTGATGTTATCATTATCCTAAAAAGAGGGGCGCAACTATCAAAAGGGAAGCAAAACGCGGTCTTCATATTTTCATGATAAAACTGAAAATCTTGAAAAATAGTTATGAAATAAAAACGACTGCCAATATGGTTATCAGTATCAGCCTCTGCGTAAGAACACTCATTGTAGAAGTCCAAGGATTCAATTACACCCAAACTTACTACCAAAATGCGCGAGAAATCACCTTTCCGGAAATTGTGGATTGTAAGCAACGTGTATTAATTGCAAACGAGAACCCCCAGTGAATTACCGATCCTACAAAGTAGCCAAGGAGCTATAACAAAGGCGAGATAAATTCTTGAAGCCATAAAATGGACAGCCAAAACGCCTAAGTAAGGAAAAGCCTAACCCTGGTAAAGTAGCTACCGGGTTCTAGTCACAAAAACACAAAGGGTAATGCGATGGAAGATCAACCATCAGGCACGCTAATACTATATGCTCAAACTACTCAAAGACACTAAAAATTGGAAGGACTGAATGCGACACAGTTTCTCATGTTTTCTCTGCTGTACTTGAGAAATCCTAAGAGCAAAGTTACACACATAAATAAACTAATTTTCGAAAAGATAGCTAAGATCGAAAATAGTTTCCGTCATTCGCATACTAAGTCGAGAATGTGAATATGAAACGAAGGCTCAAAATACTAACTTGGAATGGTAACGGACTTTTACAAAAACTTTTCGAGTTAGAAATATCCATACGAGAAAAGAATATTCACGTTTGCTTGATCTCTCAAACCCATGTAAAGAAGTGAGGTTGTCCAAAAATAAGAAGCTTTAGGGATTATCTGCAATATGCGGTGATAACTGCTGGATTGCTGGAAGCCGTGGCTCAAGTGATAGTGAACTGTACGAATCCCGACCGCACCCGAAAGACATTAATTTTTTCAGTTAACAACAACAGGCCAACTTCCACTAACACTTTAGTCTCCCCATTAAATGTTGGATGTCACCCATGGAGCGAAATAATAACCACTGAGCCCAAACATTTTCCTTTCTCTCATTAACACATGCCATTTTCCAAAAAACTTAACACATGCTGAGGCATTATAAGTGTATTCATACCAACTGGAGTGTTAAGTTCTTAAAAAAAAAAACAGTAGCGTAGGGTTTCTTGCCCTATTTCTCAGTGGTGGTCCCCGGTATCAGTATGAGTAAATCTTTACTCAAGCAGGTTAAAATCGCAAGACAGAAGAAATAAAAAAATATTGCGAACCAGGTAATAACTTCGGATAATAACGCATCCACTGTTGATAACCTTGGTAAACGATTAAAGGACAATGATCTTCGGAATGTTCGGGGCCATAACTGACCACGTGCAGCAAATTGACTGCTATCAGACAGATATCACCGCCATCCAGGAAGTGCGATGGGATGGGCCGAATATAAGAGGGATGGAAGCGCTTATTCGGATGCAGATTTGTCATACGTGTCAGACTTAGCCAAACAATCTTTAGCTTCCGACAGGTGAGCGAGCGTCTTATGAAAATCCGCAACTAAATTTGCTAACATAAGCCTAAAATTCGCTCATGCGGGAAAAAAGGCCCACGCCACCAACGAGTGCCTCTACGAGCTCCTCGTCAAGACATATGAGCAACGTCCTAAGTATGATGTTAAGATCGTACTAGACGATTTGAACGCCAGGGCATGAAAGTGGAACATCTTTGGTAGCAAAGTTGGGAAAGATACCACGTCTGGCAACGGACTTAAAAATATTGACTTTGCGGCGAGGCGAAATATTATTATAGCAGGCATACGGTTTCCTAATCACAATAAAAGGATATAGCGCGGTCTTCGGATCATGATGCGCTAAGTCGAATTGATCATTTTGAGATCGACAGAAGGCATGCCTGCGGTATTCTGGACGTCCGAATTTCCGTGCAGCCAGGGTCCCAGTCCATTTATCAAGGCTATGTCCAACAATGACGTAGTCTAATAAAAAACGGGGGTAGAGCACTACTGGTCTTATCGTAAAGGCTTTTAGACTGACGGCACCGGAAGTTACTACGATAGGCAGTTGCAAGCTGCCGGTGATTGGTCCTTTTGAGTGGCAGGAAAGCCGTTAGTCCACATCACGACTTAAAACACTGATTTGTTAGAGGTAGGTCCCCAAGTGGTGGCTGTGGAAAGGTCTTTCAGTTGGTTTTGACCCGATTTAGGGTTGCAATAAGTACTGCGTGCTATGACCCTAAGATCGGCTTCGACTCATAATAACAAGGGGGTGGTTTGGTATTACATTAATGAATGCAAGAGCTGGCCAGGTGTATTCTGGCATCCAGTGAACTTAAGTCATTCGATGACAGCCGTTCACGTAAGACACCAGAGACGTTCTTCCGGCAACAAAGAAGAGACCGCCAGAATCATTGCGAATACGTATCCCGAAATCTGTCAACAGCTCCTATGCAGCCAGCATTAAGTACCGAAGACCAGTGCCAAACAAGACGGCGCAACTGATGAGCTGGGTTTCACCCGACCAAGACCAAGCAATCCCTGGTTTGATGAAGAATGCCGGCAAGCGCATGCCGCTACACAAGAAGAGAGATGGGAACAACATCGACTTCACCAAAAGAACAAAATAAAGCGCATGAGGTGCACGCGATCGAAGATATTAAGAGTTTGTTCTCCAGAGCGGAAGTTTTACCAACATGTAAAAAGAACAATCTGTAGAGATGAGAATGGAAACCTTGTAGTGGAGCCACTGTGGGTGCTGAGAATATGGAAGCATTCTCAGACATGCAAGCTGAATAGACAATTCAACTTAGACGGTGATAGATAGCCAAAACGAAGTGAGGACTGCAATATCCAGCAAAGTTGCTGGACCTGGCAGCTCTCCAGTCGATTAATTCAAAGCTGCTGAAAGTGACTTTATGGAGAGTAAACACCAAGTCATTTCTAACATCTGGTGCCTGATGAAAGGAAATCCATGCAACTGCGCCAACTATAGAGGTATAAGTCTCATCAGATTTGCGTGTGAACGTCTGAAACCCTTCGTGAACAACCTGATTGGCCCTTATCAGCGTTGTTTCAAGCCAGAAAATCTACTAAATTTTCACACTATCACCATCTTTTCATTGATTTTAAGACCGCATATGACATCATTTATAGAGACGAGCTATATAGAGCAATGACTAGTTTCGGCATCCACGCCAAACTATGTAATCTGTCTGAGCAGAATGGCGATCGAGAATGCTCGCTGCTTCATCTACGAGGGGCGTTCAATATATTCTCGGTATCGATATGAAGGGAAAATGCGAATTCAATTTAAATTGTTTTTTTCAATATAATCTCCCCTAACATCAATGCATTTGTTACATCTTGAGATAAGCTTTTTTAAACCCTCAAAAAAATAAATTTCCTCTTTCTCTGCAAAATACCCATTTATTGCCGACTTGAGTTCTTCATCATCCGAAAATCTTTTTCCACGAAGACATTTTTTCAAATCCGGAAACAGGAAATAATCACTAGGGGCAAGGTCTGGACTATAGGGTGGGTGTTGGATTTCTTCGAAACCACAATCTCGCGCAGCAGCCTTGAAAACTCGCGCCGTGTGAACAGGAGCGTTGTCATGAAGAAGCAACACACTCGCTGCGAGCTTACCCCGTCTTTTCTTTTTAATTTCCTCCCGCAAATTATGCAAAGTGGAAGCGTAGGATGTGGCGTTGACGGTTTCACCTTTTTTTTTGTACTCAATGAGCAAGATTCCCTTTGAGTCCCAAAAAACCGTGTCCATGAGCTTCCCGGCAGACGGAGTGACTTTGAACTTCTTCGGGGAGTCTGTTCCTTTTTTATGCCACTGCATGGACTCTTGTTTGCTTTCAGGGTCATAGTGGTGGACCCATTTTTCGTCCCCAGTAACAATTCGATCCATAACACCGTCCGCGTTCTCACTACACATCTCCAAAAGCTCTCTACAGCATGCGATTCTCACTTTTTTCTGAGGCGCTGTGAGCATTCGTGGCACCCACCTTGCACTGACCTTTGAAAGGTTAAGATGGTCATGAAGAATGGTGTGGATGGTACCAATTGAAAGCTTGGTGATCTCTGCCATCATTTTCACCTTTATTCGGGCATCTTCAAGAACAAGTTTTTCGACTTCTTTGATGCTTTCTCCCGTACAAGCAGTAGCCGGAGCGGGGGTCGTCTTCAATGCTCTCTCTGCCTCTCTTGAACTCACTTGACCACTTTTGCACACAGCCACCATCTCTTCATGAATAGTTTTTTGACTTTTTCCTTGCTTAGTGAGAAATTTAATTACAGCGCGATGCTCAATTTTCACCATCATCATCTCAGTTGCCATTATGATTCTGTTTAACTAGAGATAAAACGCGAATTAATAATCACATTTATATGAAATCTTACATGAATGCACTAAAATAATAGTATTACTTGATAAATAAGTCAATTTATATATACAACCACAGCTTCAGCCCGATACCGAGAATATGTTGAACACCCCTCGTAGGTTGGTAACGACTTTTAATTCAGACCTTTGATATCAAAAAAGGTTTTAGACAAGGTGACGGGCTGTCATGTGACTTCATACTTAAAAGAACTATGCGGAACTCATAAGCGAACACTGAGTACACAGCGTACGCCGATGATATTAACATAATTGACAGAACTTAGCAAACTGCTGGTGCTGCTATTGAAATGAAGGCAAAGCCAAGAATATGCTGTCAGCAAAAAGAGAGACAAAAACAAAAAATCGACGAATAGCACATAACATCACAGTCTACCTTGACTCGCAACCAATTTTACCAACAACATCTCAGTAGAAATAAAACGAAGGATCCCTCGCTGTTTCTTTGGGCTAAGAAGGCAATTGAGCAGTAACGCCATATCCCCAACAACTAAGAAGCCTCTATATAAGACCTTGATCATCCCAGTCCGACTAAAGCATGGACTCTATCGAAAAAGGATGAAGATACCCTTGCGTTGACGGTATAGTATAGTATACGAACTATACGGCATCTAGTCAGAAAACTGTTTATCAGACATGTAGAATCACCGAATCTAACACGAAGTGCGCAATTGATTGCAGGTAGCTAAAGATCCGGTTAACTGGAGAGGCGGCTCAGGTTCACCCCGAACTGTAGCGCCATCTAAGAAAGTAAGTAAGTGAAAATCCAACACTACTATTTATGAACTGTTTATAGGAAATGTTTACCTTTTGAGTACCTAGGTAGTCGGAAAGGTAACTATGGCTTTTGTCCTCTTGTTCATGGAATTATTCAGTGGTTTACGCAAATCAGAATTTTTTTCCCGTTCCCAGATAACTCTCAACAAGAACAATAAATCCAAAGTCAATGTTTTTCTTCTGTGAGTGTTGCCAGTAACGTTAATGGAGTCTAAAAGTCATGGACAATAAACATAAATCCACTCGCGAGAAAAAAAGAAAGAAGATAAATGTTTAATCTTCAAAATGCAGTGGCAGAAACAGAATAAAAAAAAAAAAAAAACGAGGACTCCCCAGCGCATACCCGATAACAAAGCCACGTTTTGTTTTGTTTGTTTTTCTGCCTTGACCCACCTCGATGAAAAGCACACTTGCCAAATGAAAAAGAAAACAAAAAAAAAAAGTTGAATGCACTAAAAAAGATACAACCTAAACTTGTGTAGATACAAATTTCCCTGACACAACACTGCACGCACACTTTCAAAAAGCACATACTCGTACTTGTACCTCACTTCAAAATAAAAGCGCCACCTGCTCTACCCAAATTTGATTACGACAAAAACGCTGTTCTATTTTGAATTTTGTCTTTTTACTCCGCCCCGTTCCGTGTGCCGACCGTCAGCCGACTGATATTTACACTTCAATTTTCTGAAAACGGTAAGCGTGTATTTATTTTGTTTTCGAATTATTGTTTTGTTTTTTGTTGTTAACGTTTAAGTTGTTCGGTTGCGACCACATTTCGACAGTCGTTTGGAGAGGAGCGATGTATGTACATCGTTGTTCGATGTTATGCCTATCACATACTCGTACATACAAATTAATTTGCGAAACCAAACTTCAATTCAATTTAAATTAGGGATATTTTAATTTTTTTATCCAATTACGAGTATAACATATTTATATTCATTCAGAGCATCGCGCCGTAATGGTTTCGGCTGCAAATTTTCTAATCACACCATACGCGCCAATAATTAATATGAGATGCCACAAGGCACTCTATACAGACACACACTCTATACAACACAGTGCGGTGCATTTAACAGTCGAGTCGCCAATTAGCTTTGATTAATTGGGCAAATGGGTAGATAAAATGAAATAAATTGCAAAGATATTTTTTCAGATTGTTCGAGTGTGAGTTGGATTTTTCCTTCTTTTTTTTTGTGGATAGCGATAACAAAAGAGAAACTAAATAAATTATTTAACTATCCAAGAGTTAAGAACAAGAGAAGAGAAACGAAAGCACAAAGGCATAGAAAAATTATCAACATAACGATGACGACGACGAATGTAGCCGACGCTACTTCAGAATGGAACAATTTCTTCCCCCTTTTCGGTATTCGGTGGATTCCGCTGATGGTACCCTTTAATCGCCAGTCGTCGTCCCCCCCCCTTGTTGGAGCAACTTTGAATGGTTGCCACTTGGAACGATGTGTGGTGTGAGTTTATGAAGCACCCCATAGCACTACAATCAGAATTTGAATCAGTTCCAGCACCGGAAAAACGATGTTAACTTGGTTTACTCTTTATTGAAAAATAGTGTTTTTTTGTGGTACGAGTACGAGTATTTAGGTGTTTTTGCATTTCAGAACGTAAAGAACTGATTGGGGGGCGAGAGGTTCTTTCTTTTAATCGATATGGGGTAGTCGTTGCCGATTGTTTCATTTAATTGAATGGTTTCGATAAACTGTGATAGTTAGCCTGCCATGTACGAATATGTTATCGATCTGGACTATTGGTAGATGATTGTTTCTCATATTTTCATTAATTCTTATGTTGGTTTTCGAAACAGGTTGAGTGTGATTTTTTTTTCCTAGCCAGAGGGCTTTGTCAGATCCCTTAGAAATCAAAGACACTTATATCCTGAAGAAGTACATCCACATACTCGTGTATATGTTGAATCTATTGAGACAGATCTCCATGAGATTGTGATGCTTTTATAAATCAACGTCCATAATGAAGTTATTCATGAATTTCTCTCATCAAGTTATAAATAGAAGGTCACATTAGCAAGTGCAATATCATATGTCCTTACTTCAATCGAAGATACTAGAGAAAAGGGATATACTCGTTACATATAGGTACTTATAGGTTCTTAGGCACATGGTTATGAATGAAAATATATCATAGAAAGATGTAGTAACTAACATACGAGTAAGTGACATGAAAGTTCCTCTCGTTGATTGAAAAAAAATTTCAATGGACTGAATATAAAATAAGCAAATGTGCTAACAAGGCAGGGTCTTTTCCTCAAAGTCTACTTTTCAGATAAAGGAGGTGTTAGATTACAACAATGAAATCATTACTAAGAAGGGGAGCTTATGTTATGCGAAATAATTATAAGACATTGGCCAACATACTCGTAAATGAGTATAAAGGAACATGAGAAATGAAACCGAATTTTACTTCGGAAATTTTTCAATAAAATGATGGAAAACGGTTAAATACATATAAAATGAAAAAAAAGTTAAAGTTTTCCTATTCTACCGGTAAATAAAGGCAGATGCGTCACGAGAAATTGTAACGCATAGCTATCGATGAAACTAATGTCACATTTGACGGAAAATTACACGGGGGAAAGCGAAGAACAGTGTTGTTGGATGCTAGTTGACCTACGTACGTTCCGGTTATAATTGAGAACCTCGTCGATTTAGATAAACTCTCGCACAATATCAAGAGATCTTATATGGATATCATTAAAATCGGGGTATATTGTAGGGGAATACGTAAGAATGGTATGCTGTGTGCTGAATGATAACATTTTACAAGACTTATAAAATAAAAATTTAAAGCAGCTGGTTTTGTCATATACAACACGAAGACGGTCAGAAAATTTCGTCCAAAAATCAATTGAGTCATTGAGACGATTTTCAACTTTAACTCTTCGAGATCTATTTTTCAGATAATACTGATAAACTGTTTTGAATCGGTCACTAGGTGACTTATTCCAGCGACTTTCCAACTTCTTGATCCCGTCCGAAAAGTAATTCTCCGGAAGGACTGCAAAATACTCCTCCGTGGCGTCGATGATTTCCTCGCGTGAGCTGAATTTTTTATTGATGAGTCATCTTCTGACGTTTGGGAAGAAATAATAGTCCGAGGGAGCCAAATCGGGCGAATACGGTGGATGCGACAGCAATTGGAGCAGTAAGTCATTGATTTTAGCCGTGGTTGCGATGCTCTTGTGCGCCGGCGCATTGTCTTGCAAAAACAAAATTTTTTTCGCTTCATGTGAGGCCGTTTTGCAGCGATTTTGGCCTCTAATCGCTCCAATAAAGCACATTAATACTCGCTGTTGATGGTTTTTCCTTTTTCAAGGTAGTCCACGAAGAGTATGCCATGACAATTCCAGAAAACCGATGCCATAACCTTTCCGACCCATCGAGCCTCCCTCGGCCGCTTCGGAGCACTCGTGCCATCTTCAGTCCATTGCCGGGCACTCATTCTGTTCTCTGGTGTGTAATAGTGGATCCAAAAAGTTCACCCGATTCCGCATCAGCAAGTCCAAACACTCTTTCGAAGTGCTCTCGCGTTCGTGTTTTTGGTCAGGAGAGAGCATGCCCGGCAACCAGCGGCAGGATAACTTTTTCATATGCAGAATATTGCCCAAAATATGGCGTGTGTACTCCGTACTAATCTTTGTGGTATCTGCTAGGTCGCGCACCTTCACTTTCCGGTCGGCCAACACTATTTCATGTATTTTTTTGACATTGTCCTCTGTAACCGCATCGGAGGGCCTGCTGCTGCGGACTTGATCGGTAGTGGAGTTGCGGCCACCACGAAACTCTCGAAACTGACGGAGCATTAGCCCCATAATATTTATCCCACTTTTCTTTCACCGTTTTGCCTCTCAAAAAATAATGTTTTATGAGAGAACGAAAATCGTTTTTGTCCATACTCAACATGATGCTGACGTGTTTGTCAACAACAATCAGCAGTCAAAACAAAATTAAAGACAGTATCGCACTGAAATTTGGCATGAACGGACTTCAAGGCACCATAACTTTTTTTTTGCAGTAGCAGCACATTCTGGCGGTCAAGGAGGTTACTTTTCACCCCACCTAATATGTCGACAATGGGACCAATACAAGAAGAGATTAGGCCTTGGTCCACTGCGCCTTTTAAAGTCCGAGTTCAGCGTATTTTGCTGAATTTCCTCCAACAAGTGAAGGACTAGAAACAAAAAAGCGCGTAACTCTTGCAAGACTTTTAAAACGACTTACTTGTAAGATGTTAGAGTAAACCGAAGAGGTCGAAACAACCACGAAAAAGCAGCTCAAGTAAGGGCGGCTAATAAACGACATCAGAGTTTCGAAGAGGCAATCCATAAGTTAAAAGTAGAAGAAGAGATTCTCCGAGATATACGGCAAGGACTTTTGCAAATGAGTCGAGAGTGTAAAATAGATGACAAGCGCGTGAAAGATAATGCGGTGGTATCCACTGGACACTAGTACGTCGCATGATTTTCGTATCTCTGGTATCGACTGTGGCCCTGCGGCTACAATTCAGGGTGAACGTGTTCGTTTCAAATCGAACCGTGAAAGCATATGAGTAATTTTATTGACCCTCAACCCGTGTACTGGCCACAAAACCATCCGCTTTGTTACCACTTCTTAGTTTAGGCCGATCATTTTTTCTGCCGAGGCGTATTTTTATCTCGGCGACTATGTTAACAAACAAAATTTCCGCATCTGGAGATCAAAAACCCGCACGGTAGCCCTGCGGCTACAATTCAGGGTGGACGTGTTCGTTTCAAATCGAACCGTGAAAGCATATGAGTAATTTTATTAACCCTCAACCCGTGTACTGGGCACTGAGTGCCCAGAGGAAATTTAAAATCGAATTTTAAAGTATTTATTGGTCTACGAGTATGACATGCAAAAGAGGGATGATTTCCTAAAGAATTCGATGCCCGAGTACATAAAAAACAACAGTTGAGCTGATGTTGTATTTAGTTTTCGTACCTCGGAGCTATAAAAAAAAGGCACTCAATGCCCAGGATTTCTCAGTATAGTGGTTTTCGAGATTTGCTCTCATAGAAATTTAAATTTTTGAAAAAAAAAAAGGATATTTACAACAACAAATATATGAAAATAATCGCTGAAATAGAAAAAAAATGATAAAGGACCTGCACACCCATTCAATTTTATTACCTAACTGTCACTTCGCATGAATGATGTTGAACAGGAGTTTTTAGATAACAATCTACATGCACTTGATCTGCAAAATGCTCCTGAAGCAGATATTGATGATGGAGAGTTTTCAGAAGTTGACCCTGATTATGTTCCAGATGTGCCTCTTCCTGATTTGCGCGTTGAATCAGTAGGCGATGGCTTGCGACAAGAAGAAGAAATACATATGCAAATTGAATCTGGTGAGCGGCGTCAAGAGGATTTTCAGGGGGATGAACCTGTTGGACCAAACAGAAGAATGCGCTACACAGCTAGAAACGTCCGTTATTCTGATATTTGGTGGTCTATGCCAGATGAATTTCAGAAATCCAGGCCAATAAATGATCAAAACGAACGAAAGAGACAAGAAGCAAGATGCAAACAAATATTTTTAAAAAAAGCGGATGCGTTTAGTTGTTTGATAAGCCTAGAAATTATTGGTACTATGGTTCTTGACACAAACAGGAAAGTGAAGAGGGCCTATGAAGACAATCGTTTGTCAGCAACACCAAAGATACTTCCACGATGGTATGATACGGATGCAGATGAGATGTATACTAGGGTGTCCCAGGCTATAAGGGTTAAATTTTTTTTTTTAGATAGAGATACGCATACCTTTTTTTTCTTTTCTATTTGACCCAGATAAGTGAAATATCAAATATTATTGCGATCGGATGACGATAACCCGTGCCGACTTAACGCCAAAATCTAAACATAAAAATTAGTATGGAGCAATGGAGGGAAAAGCAAAACTCATTTATTTTTGAAATAAGGCATCCGGTATTGGACTTTATTATTATATTAATTGTTGAAAGTAGGTTAATTATTTATTAATTTTCTTTTTAATGTTTGTTTTTTACAGTCAGGATACTTTTGTCGATGTTCTTGTACGCAACGAAATAAAAATTGCTTTTGCTCCTCTTGAACAGTTAGCAGGCCGTGAAAATCTTGCATCAACTTGACTGCTCTTTCAGCAGAGTCATTAACTGCTTTCAGTTTTAATAGCTTGCTTTTAGCATGTTGGTACGAAGCATTTTTAAGCCACAAAGAGGGGCACTCGTGGAGAAAAGCACCATCAATTTTCAATCGACTAAATAAGGACTTGCTTTTGACTGAAACAAAGTCATCGATGTTTTTTTCTGAAAACAAAAAAAGGAGGATTATTGATATAATTTTTTAGTTATGTAAATAAAAAAGTTAAAAAAACAAACTTAATTTTCAAACTTACCATAAAGTCTGCCACAAAGTTCTTCTTTCGATGGAATGTAGCATTTACCATAGGCAGATGGATATTCTTTGGCTAAGTTAGCAACCATTTTGACTTTCGTTTCTTGGCTTACATCATCATCAAATAGAGACAAGATAGACACTTCGTCTGTCAAATACCACAAATGCAAGCAAAACATCTGTAATGCTGCTTTCGAGATGCTTTCATCTATTGTTTCATAAGATTTTATAGCTTTCAGAAAACACAAATCCTGGTAAGGTGCTTTTACTGCTAAAATGCATTGCAACCAAGGCCTAACGTATATTGTCACGATGAACAGGCAGACGTCTAACAGAGCTTCTTTATCTTTGTTAGAAATTCTTAATTGATCACCAAGTAACGATATTTTTAATGAGTAAATCGCTCTCGCCATCCATCGAGCTTGGTGCATGGCACCTGGAGACCGGATCTTAAATTTTTTTTCTGCATCGCCGCCAAGAAATATTATTGAAAGTTCGATTAACTCTCTGTAATCATCCCTAGTAATTTCTTTAGTTAATTCAATTTGGTAAAAATCGATAAGTCTGTTAATCTCAGAAACATTCAAACATCATAGCTTTTCTGTACAGCTCTGTATTTTCTCGGGATCGACATTCTTCCAGTTCTCTCGAAATTTCTTGAACATTGGAATGTCTGGGCTTGTGGTAACTTGGCAGATTTTTGCTTCAAACACGCTTTTTAGTACTAATTCGGCAAGCAAAAATAATCATTTCCCTGCCTAGTTTCTGTTCGAGAAGTACACAAGTACCATTGATTCGACCAGTATTTGAAGCAGTCGTATCACAACACAAAATCTGCACTTTATCCTCAAGATTCCAATCAATTATAGCATTCCAAAGTACCTGGGCCTGTTCCTTTCCTGTAGAGTTATCCAACTTTGGTACAGCGATAAGTTGTTCTTTATCGTCAAACGTTATAACTATCGGCAGACGTTCTTCCTTAGATTTGCGTGAATCTAAAGCCGGCAAAAGTTTACCATCCCAGTGGAGTGTTACAATATCCGGAACCTGGTTTTGAAAATTAACCTTTATGGCTTCCGCTCGCTCTTTTCGCTTTTCCGTACGAACCCTTTGAATAGTGGACTTGCTTATAGGAAATTCGTCTGTGTTATGTCCAAGAGCTTCAATAGTTGCTTCAATAATAAACACAGCATCTCTCACACTCAATTGACACCGATCTAATGCTGCCACTAATTTTGGAGTGATAAAATTCTTCCTCATAACAGTTTTATTTATACTGGATTCTGTTTTGGTTAGGTTTGGCAAAATTTCCTGTAAATCCATCAATTCTGAATCAGACGACAAACTTTCTTGTAGCGGGTCATAAGATGATGTTGAAGGAGCTAAGGATGAAAAATATTTAGCACGTCGTTTTTGCTCCTCGACGTTTCTAAGGTGCGCTCTTTCTTCTTTGTGTGTTTGTTTTTGGTCAACTCCGGCTAAATGACCAGGTCGGCCTGGTTCTCTTTGGCGCTGCAAAAAAATCCTATCTTCATCTATCTTTATTAATTGAAGTGCATCCGCATGTGCAATGTCAAACAAATTGTTTAAGTTTGTAACAAACTCATGTCGACGCTGCTCAAACACGTTTTTTGTTTTTTTTTGCATTTTTTTGCAAATTTCTCCAAACTTGATACAATGTAATTAATTTTTTAACACAATTAGGTAGAGATCTTGTCGGGATACGGGCCTTTTCCCAATAAATAATGCACTCACGAATAGTAAGATTTGCGCTCTCATTGACACTTAAATTCACTTCACGAATATTATAGAACAAAACTGCCAGTACTTGCCCATTAGAGGGAAGTTTTGAACCAGTAATTTGATGTTTAACGTTCCCTATTAAAAATATCTCCTTTCTACAACTGCGTAACTCCACCGACATGTTAACAGAACGAGAACAATGTGTTTACTAATAAAATAAACATGCAATAACAAGTTATCGATATGTTATTACTCGCGTGCCATGCCTTGCAAGTACTGACATGTTTAGATGCAAGTCGGCACGGGTTCCTCTGGTTCAAAGTACATGAAACTTTATTTACTATTGTTTTGACAGTATTCGAATAAAATAAGAGGGTATGCGTTACAAAAATTTAAACTTGATTTTTTTGGGACACCCTAATGTATACATATATTGCAGTATTACTGTATGCAGGTGCCGAAAAATCGTCAAAAGAAGAACCTTAGCTTATTTGATCAACACAATAAGCCTTTTTATAGAGCTACCATGCCTTTAGAACGATTTGAACAAATATCCCGTTTCGTTGGGTTCGACGATTCAAGAACTAGAGCATTTCGCATGCAAACTGATAAGCTGGCAGCTTTTAGATATACTTGGAACGTATTTCAATCAAATCTCACTGCACTCTATCATCCATCAAGAGAGCTTACTGTGGACGAACAACTAATAGCTACCAGAGGCAGATTTTCGTTTCGGCAATATGTGCCTAATAAACCTGGCAGATATGGTTTGAAAATATTTTGAGTTGTAGATGCCACAAAACCAATTATCCTCTGCGTGGAAAAATTTATGTAGGACAGCAACCTGGTGACGATCGTTCGGATGACATAGCACACGGCCTTGTGATGCATCTTTTAGAAGGTTTTTGTACGACAATTTTAACGTTACCACTGACAATTCTTTTACATCTGTGCCATTGGCTTTAGATCTAGCAAGTAGAAAGACTACACTAATGGCCACAATAAGAGGCAACAAACCATTATTATAGACTATAATAAAAATAAGGGAAGCGTAGACAATTTTGACCAAATGGTTACACTCTACAGCTGTAAACGAAAAACTAACCGTTGGGCAGTCACATTATTTTACAACATCATAGATATTACAGCCCTAGCTGACTACTGATCATATGATATAAGCTAACCGGAATGGTATACAACTAAGAAAAGATCGGGAAAAAGAAAAGCCCTTATCCAGGAACTATCATTAGAATTAGCCGCTAAACATTTAGAGAAAATAATTTTAAAACCAAGTTTGCGAAATTCTGTGATGAAAGGGCGATGGCAATGATAAAAACATAAAAAAGCAAACATTTGAATCCTGCAAAACACAAAAGAAGGATAACAAAACAACTGCAGTTTGCGATTTGTGTTATGTTCCCACCTGCACGAAGCACTACATAAGAATTTGCGAACGATATTATATAAGAGATGAACCACCGGCTGAAGCTATCGACGTTCCTAATCAGGATGATGTTGATGAAACCAAAGCGCAGCAGAAATCAATCACCGACTTGATTGATCCATACCTATTTGACAGGGCACTGAGTGCCCAGGTACACGATAACTTCAAATTTTACAGTACACGGGTCGAGGGTTAAGATCAGCCGGTGATACTCGTATATCCGTACCACAAAGAGGTTCGCCCAGACGAGGTTTTATTTATCGTGCCATAACAGCCATCTAATCCGCCAAAAATAATACCCCTAACGCATGCCAGATCAACAATCGAGAGAATGGTGACTATGCCGGATCAATTTCAGATTTGCAAAGTGTACTTACCGACGACTACATACGGTTTCGATTGGAATAAACAACATTAAGCGGTGGAATCGGCGAGTCGCCATCACTGTGGCTGAGTATTTCGTCTGATTATGAGAATATTGCCGCCACCCGTGGCCTATCATCGAGTTTGGCAGCAAAGAGCAAAAAGTATGGTAACCGGAACTACCATTAGCATGAAGGGCACCGTACATCATTTAAACGAAATGCGAAGCTCACCAATGGAAATTGGCGTATTTAATGAAAACGGAAGAAACTTTATTGCCACAAAGGACACAATGGATTTCAGCAATTCTCAAGATAATACCGACCGAGGAAGTATGAGTAACCAAGCATATGACTGTTCGGCTAGTTCTGCAGAGATTTTACCAAGAGCATCCGGTTCAAGCACTCATACCCTTGTATGTCCTGACAGTCCACATAGTTCAATACCCACTGAGGATCTAACATCAGCTCCATTAACTTCAATTTTAAAAGTCAAGGCTTTTGTCGATAGTCTGCCAAATCCTTATGATAATGAAGCTGTTAAATTGAAGAAGGGTGATGTTATTGATGTACTGTTAATGAATGCATCAGGGATAGGGAAAGGTCGATGTCATTTTTGTGTTGGACACTAAGTTCATGGGCCCCGAATAGAGGGGAGTCGACTGGCGAACAGTAATGAATGTGGAGGATTTATTGTTTCGCATTGGCATGAAGGAGTAAACAGCTTGAGCCAGCTGATTTGAATTATCAGTAAATTGTTATAAACGATCACATTGCGAAGTTCTCTTGACTGCTGTGCAATAGTTGCATGACATTGAATGCTCCGATTGCTCCAGTTCAGAAAACGATGAAGCTCGTCTCAACTCCTACGTGACTGCTACGAAGGCTCATCCATACCTCTCAAACGCCCACTCAAACGATTACGTCCACCAACGAGTCAAACAGCTTAGACAAGGTTGTCACCAAATGTTCAAGGGAAATCCGCAAACGTGGTGAAAGTGCTCGTCGTCAGAAAGAAGCCAACGCAAGTGGCCCCCTCAAAGGACTCTCTCGTGTTGGTAAAAAAGGTCTCCTAGGCGGAAATCTTTTCGGGGTTAAGTTGTGAGTGGCAGCTCTCTATCTTCCAATCCATTGAAAAACAATTCTTAACATTTCCGGCAAATCTTTGCGCAATATATAGTACCAACAGCAGCCACATACAATATACTACCACAAATGTCAGTGTCTTCCATGGCAATGGTGATACCCTTACAAATAACTTAAATTTAAAACGTAACTTGGTCATGCTTTGAATTCATTTGCGTAAAAATACGATCTCATGACGATGAAGAGGCCGATCATATTTACATATCTCCATCCACGTAATGCGGATCAGCTTTAAGTCGGCTTACATTTTTAATGCGCTATGAATTTATGTTAAACTCTTTGCTTTGTCGCCCAATTTTTATTTTCTTAAATGAAAACAAAACAAACACTTAATGGGGCTTGCTATAGCGACATGATAATCCAGTCTTTTTGTGAATAAATCAAAAGATATGGATGTGGATGACATGTGATTTTAACAAGACGGTGCCACATGCCATATAGCCCAAGAAACAATTCAATTAATGCATATGTCATTTCCCCGTCGTTTCATTTCGTTTCGTTTTGTTGATCAGAATTGGCCGAACAGATCATGCATATCTTGAAGGAGCAAATTGAGGGCTTTATCAATGAAAATATTACCCGATTCAAGGAATGCTACTCGTAACAACATGAGACCCAATAGATGTAACAGCAACAGAGCTCAGTGTTCCCCTATGTACAAGGGATTGAACATCTTTAACATTCTTCCAAGCGAAATTAAATCTGAATCAAGATCTATAAGTTAGTTCAGTTTGTGAAGATAGCAATAATAGTTTTTTTCAATTCTCATGTTTCAGCAGCTGTCAAAGTTACCAATGACTTCCAGCTGTCAAAATATCGGAAGTTCTTAAAAAATATTATTGAAATTCCGACTCAGTGAATTCCGTCGTCAGGTCGATCATCATCATGGCTTCAGTGTGCAGGAAATTCGTCGCACCGTGGAAAAGTTTGAGAGTGAGTACACTCTTTGGATCTTAAGCCACCAGCCAGGCAGAGATTGGTGCGAAATGAAGAAAAAATAGCGGCCAGTATCGAAGACGACCCAGTAATGTCGATTCGGCGCCGATTAGGGCATCGCCAGAGAGTCAGCCCGGCTTATTTTGCGATTGGATTTGGGACTACATCCATATAAGATTGTACTGACACAAGAATTGAAGCCGAACGACAATAGACAATGACGTAAGTTCGCTGTTTGGTGCGAATTTTAACCAACTTTCTGTGCCCAGAGTTCGACAACATCGATATATCGAGCGACGCTCGAAATTGTGAAGGAGAAATTTGGCGACTGGATCATCTCACGGCGAGCGTTCATCAATTGGGCGTCACGATCATGCGATTTGACACCATTCGATTATTTTCTCTGGTGCTACGTCAAGTCCTTAGTCTACGCTAACAAGCCAGCCCCTTTGGACGAGGTCCAGGCCAACATTCGACCCGCTGTTGCTGAGTCATCAATAATTGGACCGACCGCTTGAAGCACTGCCAACGAGGCCGAGACGGTCATTTGAATTATGTGCTTCAAAATAAAGGAATAATACATTTTATATCTCACACCGTTGTTGTTTTATTTAATTTTTTTTCTATCGTTCTTATCGGGCCACCCGTGTTGTTTTTAGAGATCTACAAATTCAATATGAAATAAAACACTTAAAGCTAATGTTAATGCCTATGATATTGGCTTTATTTAATAGATAATTGTATGCCATTTGTGTTGAAATATAATATCGGGCATATGCGTGCCACGGCTAGCTCGAATGAAGCACAATCGTAAAGTCCAATTTACGACAACTTTATCGAGCAACTGGGGCCGTATACGAGTATCATCAATAACACGGCAAAAGTTGACTTCCAAATCGTCCAACGTCTCTTGTTTATCGGCATAGACTAGTGACTTCACATACCCCAAAGAAAGTAATAAAAAGCTCTGTCACGTCAATGCCATTCAACTGAGGAAGGAAGAAGTCAGAAATCGTGTTTCTATAGCACTCTCCATTGTCGGTAATATTCTGGCCGGCATCGTCCTTAAAGAAATATGGGCCGATGATTCCACCAGCCAAAGCACACCAAACAGTCAGTGTTAATGGTTGTAAGGGCATCTCGACAAAGGCTTCTGGGTTTTATCCACTCCAAATTCGGCAATTTTGCTTGCTTACATATCAATTTAAGCTAAAATTTGCCTCATTGGAGAACAAAATTTTGCATTAAAAATGAGGATCAAGCTGAATCATATTTTCGGCCCATTCACCGAACCTACGACGCGTGTAACAGTCACGCAGTTTCAACTCTTGCACAAGCTGGATCTTATAAGTTTTTAAGCCAAGATCTTTCAATAAAATCTTCCACAAAGTGGATGGGCATAGCTCCAATTGCTGTGCACGATGGCGAGTCGATTCATTCGGATTCTCCACAACAGCAATAATTTCTTCTGTTCGCACTGTTTCTTGTCTTTGAGGATGCGTATTATCCACTGGTGTACGTGATGCGAAAACGATTCGTCGTGTTCCGAATAACTTCCTCAGATGTCGACGATTCTGTCGACTGTAATTTAATTTTGGTGGGGGCTAATGCCCCCATTTATTATGCTTAAAAACTAAGACTTAAACTAATACTAGGGCTTAAAGCTAAGGATGGTGAAAGAGATCGAATTTGAGGGAAAATGTGCTGCGATTAAAATCGAAAACGGAAAGGTTGGAGTTTACCTTACGCAGCATACGGGAGATTGGTTCGTTAGAGCCATATGTGGTGCGGTGGATAGGTAGATAAAAGAGACGGGTGGAACGTAGATTACGAGGGTTAGTGTTAAAGAAAATGGCGTTGCAAAGAGGCATGCAATCGACGGAGCCTGAGAGGAGTCGGTGAATGAACAAAATGTCTGCGTCCCTTCGTTCCTCAAGGGTATTCAGGTTAATGAGTTTGAGACGGCCTCGATAGGGAGGTAAGATTAGAGGATCGTTCCAAGGTAGACCTCGAAGAGCAAATCGAAGAAAACGACGCTGGATCCTCTCAATACGAGATACATGAACTCGTTGGAAGGGACACCACGCTTGGCTAGCGTACTCGAGAAGGGGGCGAACGTAAGTGATGTATAGTGATCTAGTCATGTACGGGTTGCAGAATTCTTTGGACCATCTTTTAACGAAGCCGAGTGATGAGTTTGCTTTAGAAATTATCTCATCAATATGCGAGCGGAAATTAAGCTGCCTGTCGCATAATATACCAAGGTCGCGGATAGATTCAACAAGGGGTATAGGTTGGCCGTCGAGATGGTAAATTCGTTGAGGAGACTTCTTGCACTTACGTGAGAAAGTAATCGATTGACATTTGGAGACATTGAGTTCTAAGCAGTTCTTGATGCACCAGGTGGAAAAACTATTTAGATCTATTTGAAGGAGGGTGGAGTCTTGTTGTGAGGAAATGGGTTTAAAAAAGTTGGTATCGTCAACATAGAGAGAAAGTGTTGAGTGTTGAATGAGCCTTTGAAGGTCGTTAATAGTTAGGATGAAGAGGAGTGGACCTAGGTGACTACCTTGAGGAACACCTGAAGTGGCCAAGAAAGGGGCCGATAGGACAGATCTGAAACGAACATTATAAAAACAATTATCCAGGTAAGAAGATATCCATTTAAGCAAAATGGGTTCAAAGCCCAGGACGGACAATTTGAACAGGACTAGTTTATGAGATATCTTGTCAAAAGCTTTACTGAAATCAGTTGTTATAACGTCAACTTCTTTACCATTTTCTAAGGCTGAGAGAACAGAGGACACGAATTCTACGAGGTTAGTGGTAGTTGATCTACCCTTCAGAAAGCCGTGTTGATTGGGGGAAATAAAAGATTTACACTGGAAGCTTAAGGCTTCATGCAAAATACTTTCGAGGAGTTTGGGTATATGGGAAAGTTTAGCTATAGGGCGGTAATTAGCGACTTCGCTCTTTAATCCCTTTTTGTGTATGGGTGTTATGAAAGAGGACTTCCATATCTGTGGAAATTCACCTTGAGAGAGCGATAATCGGAAGAGATTAGCAAGGGGGCGTGAAAGAGTTGAGGAACACTTTTTAAGAAATATGGATGGAAGACCATCTGGGCCGGGTAAGTATTCATCATTAAGTTGTTTTAATTTGTTTTCTATTACTGTATGATCAAAGCTATGAGAAATAGTGGGGCCAATAGGGAAGTTAAGTAGGTATTTGAAATAAGAGGGATCCGGTACGAAGGAATTATCGGCAAAAGATTGCTTAAAAAAAGTAGCAAAAAAGTTAGCTATGGTATGCGGATCAGTTGATGATATATTTTCGTATGAGAGGGATGAAGGAAAACTGTCGAATTTTTTTTTTTGTAATTAACGAATTGGTAGAAAGACTTAGGATCATTTGTAAGCCTTGATTGCGCACTATCAAAGTATCGCTGATAGAGAAACTTATAGAGCTGGGCGAATTGAAGGTATGACCCGAGATAGTTTGAATAGTCAACAAAGGAGTTGGACCGGAGGAAAACTGTCCATAATTTGTTTCTTTTGCTACGTAAAGAGCGAAGTTTAAAATTATACCACGGGGGGCTCGTAGAAGAGGTCCTATTACGCGAAAAGGGGACATAGAGAGAAATAGAATTAAGTAATTCTCTGTAAAAAATAGAGAGACCACTTTTTAGGGGCATATTGGCGAAATCAAAAGAACACTTACTAAGATATGCGTTAATTTTGCGGAAATTCGCTTTATGAAAGTCGTAAGAAGTGGTACCTGCAGATGGGGTGGGGCGGAAAGGAGAGTGGTGGAAAAGAGGAAGAAGAAGTGGTGGGTGAAAGTTATCAATGGTCGATAGTGAAAGGGGACAGAGCGAGACAGAGGAGTTTATGGGGTCAGTGGTGAAAATGAGGTCTAATTGCCTTCCCATATAGTTGGAGACTCCACTAACTTGGCATAAGCTAGAGTTGGCCTTAAGTCGTCTATTCTCGTCGTGTTCGGACGTATTTTGGTTTTGCTCCGCATTAAACTTTTAAATATTATTTATTTCTTCCCCTTCCATATCTCTACTTCTGATATCAGTTCCGCGACATTATTACATTACCCCAAGTGCTGACTGTCTTTTTGGTTTGTTTTGTTTTTTTGGCTGACCTCAATAACTGCCGCTTCTGATATCGGTTCCGCATATATTTAGTGCATTACCCCCCAAGTGTTGACCAATTTTCCGATTTTGCTGAATTTCACTTGCAGTGCATAACAGTGCGTAAAGTTCTTTGTTTACCTTTTTGTTTACATTTGATAAATTTGCCATGTCTTGCGGAATCACTAACTGTCCAATCTTTGATGTCAATGCTGACTTTGTCACTTGTAAGGGCATCTGTGGAAAATCATTCCATGCAATTTGTGTCGGATTAAATAAAAGGAATAGTGTACACATCAAAGACTTCTCTGACAACCTCCTAGTCTTTTGTGATGAGTGCAAGATAATCTCGATTTCGCACGTGTTGCTTGCTATAAAGTGCCTCAGTGACTCTAATGACTCGTTCCAAAAAAATCTCACAAAAATGATAACGACGAATCAGTTCAACGTAGAAAGTAGTGTCAGTTATGTTGATGAATTAGGCAACTCGATTCTGTCCTCAACCGATATAATTAAGTCCAAGCTCACCAACATCGACAAACAATCTGCAAGTCTGGTCGAGATGAAAACTGCGATCAATAATCTCAAAGCAGTTTGTTTCGCCCAAAAAATCTCTAACCTTAAATTGTGCGAATCGATAAATAACCTGTGTGAAGATCTTGAGACTCAATTTCAATCTACCTCAAAGAACCATCCATCTCTAATGCAGCCTGATCCAATGCTCGAAGTAATTTTTGACAGAATCAACGGTGTTGGTGACGATCTAGCTGCCGCACAATCAACCATTTTCGATATTGAGAATCATATCGAAACGGTAAGCAGCAAAATTGACGATTTACCATTCCACACACGTGTAAAATGGACGTAGCGCACGATAAGTTTGGGGAAGCGAACCATGGTTTTCAAAATAAGTTTTCACAATTTGCACGCGTTGTTCTGGCTTTAATCTATTCATCGTAAAATGGCAAAACGTACCAACCACAAATCAACTGTCAAATTGACAATCTGTAGAAACAGTGTTATTTTATCTAATCAATTTACTACACCCCGAAGGGCTAAAACCAGCTTTTAGCTCCCGCAAAGCCTAATCTCTTGGTTAACTAAGGGTAGGTGATTCCTATCTGCGATGAATTGAGTAGCTCTACAAATTCAGTCACATTTTTGCAAAACTGTCACGGAAAATGTCGACAAAAGTGTGCGTATGTGCCAGCAAAGCTGTGGAGACCATTTATCTGATATGCTATTCCATACACAACCCTATACTGTGTACTTTATGAATTAATAAAAATTTTACAATTCAAAAAAAAAAAAAAAAAACACCCTTCAGAACATGACCTTCATTTATCTGACTGTATGTACTGAGATATTGAACCAACGAAAGTAATTTGAGTGAACGTCGCTTGGCGTGGTTGAAAATGGAACTTGAACAAATCAAATATGGTAGACAGAAAATATTGAAAATTAGGCAAACTTACTTATAAGCCTTTAAAAAAAAAAAAAAACATATTCCAGGGTTTTCATTTCAACAAAACACAAGTAACAATGCAACTCTTCAAATTAATCAACTACACTCTCTTCTCTCTTTTATATTACTGTCATACGATACACACTTATGGGTTTAGATACTCGTAAAATGTGAAACAAATTTCAACAAATATATTTGGAAAACACGAGTATCTTGTTGCGGATGATATAGGAGGATAAAATAGAAGCATTGTTATCTATTTACTGAACGTAGGATAAACACAAAAGGACATAAATTAGAGGAAACTGTGTACAATATCTCTACATCCGGTGGACGAGTACAATTTGAATATTCTTATACGAGTATAGCTGTTTATTTGTAATTTCATATATGTACATATCTATCATATATCAGTATCATACACATGTGGATTTTGGGATTCGTTTTATATTTCATATTTATTTTAGAATTTTATCAGAGAGAGATACGAGTAGTCATGTGCATTGCGTGTTCCTAAGAAATGCAATTTGCTCAAGGGCTATCAACAATTTTATACTTGTTACCGAGTACTCGTATATTCCGGTGTAGGTAAATACAATATTTTTCTAATGCACGTTTATTTCTTCAATATACCACTTTGATCAAAATGTTCCCGGAATAACCTCCGCGTCGGGTTCCTATTTTTCCGATTTGAGTTCTTTTTTTTTGTTAAGTTGGTAAATTTGTTGTTGACATTCCCTCTAAATCTTAGCGTCATAGCTTGACATTTGCAAAAGTTACGTAGTCAAGAGTACATTCATACTGTTGTTGTTGGCGATGTTTTACAATCTTAGAAATGGATTTAAATTTGCAACAACGAACTTGAATTAAATTTTGCGTAAAAACGGATTTAATGGTGCACGAACGTTGGAAATGTTGGAAAAGTGTTTCGGCAACGATTCTCTAAAGAAAACGGTCGTTTACCGATGGCACGAGCGGTTCAAAAGTGGTCGTGAGTCAATCAAAGATGATGAACGCAATGGCAGACCATCGACATCGAAAACCGACGAAAACATTGATGGAGTAAAAGAAATGTTGGTCAATAACCGCAAATTAACCACCAGAGAGATAGCGGAGGACTTGAACATTGCCTATGGATCCGTCCAAGGCATTTTGGTTAATGATTTGGGTTTCCATCGTGTAGCAGCAAAGTTGGTGCCAAAAGACCTAAATTTCATGCAAAAGAGAGACCGTGTTGACGCCGCAAAAGAGACTGAATCCGATCGCACATTCATCAAAAGGATCATTACAGGAGACGAAATGTGGATTTATGTTATTAATAATAATGATGGTAATAATAAGAAAAATAATAATTATAATAATAATAGTAGTAATGTTAGAGTAAATATGCATTTTTGTGCTTGCGACACTTTTGGACAGATGTTTTCATTATGCTGTTGATGGTTGGGTAGGTTTACGTCTTATTTTGTGATCTTGTTAAAATAGAGCAGAAGTGAGGAGTGTAGAACCAATAAGCGACAGTTCTAACAGTTTATCTGTGTGTTTACAATCCTTTTACGAAGTAAGTTAATTAAGGATCGTTATAAATTAACTTCAATTTGAAAGTTAGCTATTTAAGACAAGTTCAAAACAATCCTTTCCACAAGTTTCAATATTAAATTGTTCGTAATGTAATAAATGTATTACAGGCACTACAAGAACAGTGTATTATACGTTTAGGATATCAATAAACAAAACAACGACCTTGACACGTTACTTTAAGCTTTTTTTTTTTAGAAAACTAAGGCAATGTAGCATGAAAGAAAAATATTTAGCTTCAGGCCTTTAAGCGGCTCATACACATCACACTTGTGTCGGTGTGCTGAAATGTGTGGTGTATATTGGGGCAGTCCGCGCACCGATTTTGCGGTGTGCTACACTGTGTGAGCTAAATCAAAACATTTTGATTTTTGAGCCGGTGTTCCTAGAAGTGGGCTGTGGTTGGGTTGGTGCGCGCACGCTCATAAAAAATATCAGTCTTTGTTTGATCGTGGTAGCGTTAAGATCGGATAAAAAAATGTTTCAAAATGTCAATTAGGGACTGCGACTGCTACTAGCACTGTTCCTTCTACGTCCAAGTCCCATAAAGAACTAATGTGTGCGAATATTGTGTGATGTGTATGGTGGAAAGCGACACCGATGCTCACACCGAAGTGTGCACACAAGTGTGGTGTGTATGGGCCGCTTTAGATTCTAATGCATTGCACATTCCATTCAAATTGTTGTATTTAAATTTTATATAAATATGTTTGATATACTAAAATGCAACATAGTAGAGCGCATATTTGGGGCTGTTTCCTGAAATTGGAAATCAAGATGATGCCTCTCACAGACACTATTTTTGTTAAACAAAACTAATTGGAAACACTTTGCTATGATATTTATTGCCATGAATCCTTTATAAATTAGCAGTTGAAAGTTTTCTCATTCCTGCCAATGTTTTCATATAATGGCATACAACCCAATTTCTATTCAAACGACGGAGAATCTTTTATTCCATTAAACCACTTGTGTTTCCTATTTTATTGACACTGCTACATTCTACAGCCAAGACAACTACTTTAATTGTTATGGATACTTAATCCATTTACATGCTACGCTTATCAATATATTTACACAAAGATCGGGCATTTATACAGAATTCTGTAGT
The DNA here is from genome assembly GCA_949129095.1 of Volucella bombylans. Classification (NCBI taxonomy): domain Eukaryota; kingdom Metazoa; phylum Arthropoda; class Insecta; order Diptera; family Syrphidae; genus Volucella; species Volucella bombylans. The sequence goes on from OX422144.1 coordinate 11,194,660, forward strand.
TCTTGCAATCGATCATTTCTTTCGAAAGCAGTGTGAAATAGCCTTTGTGAATGATAAAGCTTTTTAGAAATAGACAACGATTCACTACGTTTAAGTACAAAATGACACAAATCAATGTCGCTAGCCGTACAGATGTGTGTTAACAATTGTGGCTTTTGAGCGATTTCCTTCTTACTGCATTATTTTATAATAAGCATGTCGGTTATGCAAGAAGTCTGGGTTCAAATGCTCCCCATCGACAAGCAACGGCGCATCTCTGAAAGTCAAAATCCTTGTCATTTGGATTTGGAAAAAAAAAATTCGTTTGTGAAGACAATTTTTAAGAGCCATCAAATGCGTTGACAGATTAGTAGTGTAAAACTTTATCGTGCACGAAGTTGAATGTCAACTCTTTTTTTTGCGAGACCACAAAATTTAGCTACTCTAAAGCCAGAATTTCTTTCGTGTGGTACATCGGCGAATTGGGCTACAATGCCTTAGTTTTTCAATTCGCGCCACCGTAATAAGTTTGTTTCAGTTAAATTCATACTCCTGCAACGGCCTATTCTAACAAATTCAAGTCTGCTGCGTCTCACAATAATCTGTTGAAGTTCTAAATTTTATTTCGAAATTTCTAAAAATTATTTTCAAACACAACTTTTTCTAACCTTCTTTCAGGTTAAAGAAAAGCTCTACTTTTGAAAGGATAATGATTTTTGAGGAGAACAAAACGAAGCATAAGGCAGTAATTTAAAAATATTTTGCATAATCAAGACGGAATTGACCTTAAATTTAAGTAGCACTACCATTTTGGTTTTATTATATTGTCACCACTTATCGTTGAAGAGATTTGCTTTAACTTTCCGAGACATACCCATTTTACCAGTGTTTGTCAACAACAGGTTACCCAACTAGTTAGATATGTTAAAGATTTTTACAACCATTCTTAGTGTCACCATATTTGCAAGTGAAGCAAGCCTCTTAAATTTTTCGGACTTTCGGTTTTTGAAGATCGTCATGCAGACATAAATATAATAAATATAATAAAAAAAATTTATATTATTTGAGTATTTGTATTTCTAGTCAGTATTGCATTCATATGAAACGGAATTCAAAGCTCTTGAAGTATAACCGACAGGGTTTGGATAGATTTTGAATGAACTTAATACAAAGAGATCGACATTCAAAGATTGTTATTTATAAATGAAACCCGTGGAGCTATACACTTAATTCAGATGGGACTTACACAAAAAAAAAAAAAAAACGGCATTTTGATCATGTTTTGGTGATTTCACTAACTACAATGTGTACGACACGCAATCGAGACATCGCAAGTGAATGGTGTTCACCAAATGAGCCGAGTCCAAAAAAACCACGTCGTTTTCAGTCAAAAAAGAAGGCAATGCTCGCGGTTTTCATTGATTACAACGGTGTATTGCATCATGATTTTTTGCCAGAAGGCCAGACAGTAAACAAAGAGTATTATTTGGGCGTTATGAGACCTTTGCGTGAAGCAATTCGCCGAAAGAGACCAGAATTGTCCATGATAAGCACCGACGCACAGTGAAACAATGCAACAAATACCATCCAACAGCCACCGAATTCACCTGATTTGGTTCCCTGTGACTTCTTTCTGTTCAATTGAGTTAAAAAACACTGCGGGGAACGCGTTTCAGCAGCCGAGAGGAAGTAGTGGAAAAATCACAGGAAGCACTGATGGACATACCGAAAACCGAATATAAAAAATGTTTCGAGGATTGGATCAAGCGCTGGCGCATAAGTGTGTTGCAGTCGATGGGGATTACTTTGAAGGGGACCAATATAGATTTAGATGAATAAACTTGTATTTTTAATTTTCTGAATAAATTTCGGGAACTTTTTGATCAAGGTGGTACAGGTATTTTGGCAAACTAATAACATAGAATCAACAGCGACGGTGGAGGCAGATCCAGCGATGAACATGTAGCTTACGAGTTCGATGAACACTTCCCTACTACAGGCGAACGCAACCATACACCGCCACCGTAGAAAGCGTACCAAGCTGTTATTCGCTCGACGACTTTTCCCTTGAACTCATTCTTGTTTACTGTTTCTTTGGTACTTTGACTGATCGCAGTGGTGGGTATTTCGAAGACGTACTTCGGTGCGAAACACTAGTTGTGCGTGGCAGTAGCAGACTCGTTAACTATTGAGTGCAGTCCAAGGAGAACTACGGGCAGTGCGGTAAGAGAATTATCTAGAATACAAGGGTAGTCTTAGAAGTACCCGGCCTGACGTATAGATTTCGGTCGTCGTTTAAAAAGAATGACTATTGTAGAATGTACCAATCTTATAAAGCTTAAATTTGAAGTTTAACGACTATACGTTTCTTAGGATTTGTTCAGCAGAAATCAATACTGAACGCTTTCAATGAATTTTTAAATATGGAAAAAATTGGTCATCGTTAGGAGTATATGATACAATACTTTCATTTGAAAGGCCTCAATCCAACCAACATCAAAACGAAACTGGGGAAGAGTAGATCTGGGGAAGTTTGCTTCTTCGTTTACAACAATAAAATATTGGGTGGCAGAGTTTAAGCGAGGCCGTACGAGTTGCCAAGACGAACATCGCAATGGTCAACCAAAAATGTTGAAAAAAACCCACAAAATGGTATTGGATGACCGTCGATTGAATGTGAGTGAACTAGCAGATATTGTAGCTATTTCAAAAAGCACAATACATCGCATGTTGACTTAAAAAATTGGACATGAGAAAGCTGTGCGCAAGATGCGTGCCGCAACACCGTCTTGAGGATGTTTCAATCGAGTGCATCGATTCATAACCATGGCTGAAACATGGGTCCATCACTTAATACCCGAAACGAAGGAACAGTCAAAACAATGGTCTCAAAGGGGAGGAACGGCTTCAAAGAAAGCGACCATCTGCAGGCAAGGTCATGGCATCAGTTTTTTGAGATGCGCGTGGTATAACTTTCATTGATTATCTTCAGAAAGGAAAAACAATCAACGGCGAACTTATTGCAGCGTTTGAAAGATGAAATCAGGAAAAAACGGCCACATTCGGCGAAGAAAAGAAGACAAGACAATGCACCAGTTCACACATCCGTCATCGCGCTGGCCAAAATCAATGAGTTAAAGTTCGAATTGCTTCCTCATACATCCTATTCGCCAGATTTAGTTGAAGAAATGGCTCGGTACTAAAAGATTTGCCAGCAGTAAAGAGGTGAAGTCAGCGGTTGATGGCTATTTTAAGGAGCTCGACGATTCTCACTATAAACGGGGTATTGAGCTATTGAACATCGTTGGGTGTGTTATCTTTGTTAGGTCGGTTACTTCTGGGACAACCCTCGTACATAAGGTTAGCGCTATTTTTAGTGAACGGGGTCATTGCTCTACCACTCCGTTAGACTGCGGATGATAAGCCATGGCGTGGATCCGTTCGCAGCCGAGGATTTGGACGAAGTGTTGGAAGAGGGCAAACTCGAAAGCGTAGGGCGTAGAGGACAACCGAAACGTGTGTTGCAGTCGATGGGGATTACTTTGAAGGGGACAATATAGATTTTGATGAATAAACTTGTATTTTTAATTTTCTGAATAAATTCCGGGAACATTTTGATCAAGTAATGTAATATGTGACTTTTATTCAAATGAGTATGAATGTCCTGATACCAGCAGTAAGTATGTAGTCCTTACCCTTCTACAGTATTGGGTACTAAGATACGAGTAGGTTGAATCGAAACGGACATGTCAGTCACATTAAAGGATTAAATGAATTGTGAAAACTAAGCCCACTAAGCTAGGTACTATAAAAGATCTCATTCTAATGTACAAACCATTTATAACTATAATAATAAATGAAATGAAACTTCTGGGAAATATTTGGAAATAAAATTTATTAATGAAATTCACTGAAAGGTGCATTGAAGGACCGGCCTACATGGGAGCTGCGGAACACGTCGTAGTGCCCAAAAAAGTGATTAAGGAGTCCGATAGACCATTAAACCTGTGATTTCATTTTTCCTGGCTTAACCACATTCGAGAACTCAAATCAGACTTTCACGTATTTATGTTAATAACTTTAAAAAAGAGTCTTCAACAACCACTAGCAATCGCATGGGGGAAGAAGAAAGATTATAATCTATCGTGTCGGAGGGTCAATGTTGATTCAAGCGAAATTGATTTCAAATTGCTCCTTCACGTACAAAGAACACCACCAAAGTCTAGAGATTTCCTTCTACAAAACCTGCATATGAATGAATGTGAATGTATACCTTTGCAACAACAATCACAAAATAGCAGGACCATCACCACGGCTGCCCTCGACAACGACAACTTCTCTGACTTATTTTTGTACAGAGAAGAGGGGAGAAAGAGTTTAACAAAATTACAATTTCCTTCTTCTCTGTTTGTTGGATGGCTTCTTGCAACTCAATCTCTTAGATTTATATTTCTTCTCCAAGCAAAAGGAAACCTTTTTCCAAAAGTCTTGCAAGCCCATTCCATGATATCCCGACTCACATTTGAAAACTTTGATATTTTCCAAGTCAAAGAGCAGCGTTCTAGGTACGAGTATGTATCATGGTACAAATAGAAACGTAAATACATACATATCTGTGTACGTACGGATACCAAAGGATAGTAACCACAAAGTTTTCTCATTAAGGAAATCATCTTGAAGTTACTGACGTAAATGTTTGTTTGTTTATTAAACACACACCACACTACACCAGCTTACAGGAAGGGTAATAGCCAGGATAAGATACTACAAACAGCACGGATAATACGACAACGATTCCAAATTTCACTTATTCGTATTTTGTGTATTATTTGCATTCGGCTACCGGTAACATTTCGAAATCTTTGAGAACGTTAATCTGACAGAGGAGTCGTCGACAAAGTAGGCACAGTAGACAGATGCTTTTGGCCTAATGAAACTAAGCCGAGTCTGATCCAATTAGAAATAAATTTTCATCAGGTACCTACTCCTACCTAGATGGACTTCCTAATATTCTCTGGAAATCTCAAAAGATGTGGGCATACTTATTCTCTGATGGCACTTTAAAAACTTTCCTTAATTTCTTGTAAGGCGATAAAACCAATGCGGGCATAGCATCAATTATGAAATTTTGTTTGTGACAAATGGCATGACTACACCACACGTGCCTTGTTGTTGGCAGTAAATTAGGTTCCTTAGGGCTTTCCCTTCGTTTTTTTTTTTTTGTATTTAATTCAGTCTTACTACTAGTAATTCCCTTTCGTTTCGTTCTATTTCTCTTTTTCTGTTCACCACTAATATCGTTCTTGCTTACCGGTGTACGAGTATTTCCTCATCGTAAAGCAAATCGAAATAAACATCGGTGTGGCATCGTCATCGTCTCTATGGGATTTAGTTAGTTGTACAAGTAAACCTCTTCTCCGTGTATGTGTTGTGTGTTGTTTTCCTTATAAGCCACTTAACGCCTGCAACATTAAACTAGAGATTAAGTGCGAAAACGTGTAGAAGAACTATGTATATAGTAGCGAGTACGGCAAAGGTTGCAAGATTCCAGAGTACGAGTACAGATGCCTTACGGCTAAAATATACGAAAGTGTCAATCCCCGGTAAAATACCAAACAGAAAGCAAATTTGTAGTACTCGTATATCAGTGAAAAAAGGCAAAAATCTTCCAACAAACTTGAAGAAATTTTATTGACTTTTAAGCTCTGTTATCCGTAGAGTACGAGTACTCGTACTCGTATCTAGGGAAGTACGCTTAAATGTCCACACGCAAACTTAAGTTTACTTCAGTGTGGAACAAGTGTAGATCCAGTTCGAGTATAAAATGTCACAAGTGTGTTCGATTTGGAGTTCATACGAAGATACTTTGTTCCAATGCTTGGGACAGACAGACAACTAGTTCCATCGGACGTTGGCAATTTGGTAAACAATTTTGTACTCAGTTGGGAGCAGGATTTTTTTTATTTTGTTTCCTCTATCTATATCGTTACAAAATCGTTGGAGCGTGTTTATTAATGTCTGTACAAAAACGCATGCATACGTTTGCTACTGTCTGCTATTTGCGATGAAATCCAGAATGTGCGTTGCAGGCGTTCGGTCACACGTGAATGTTGTTTAGAATGGAACAACTTTTAACTAGCGTTTTAGAGAAACCTGTTTGGGCATAGATGCATAGATACGAGTATGTAAAATATCAGCAGGTTTAGGTCCCGAAATGATTTTCCAGATATGTGAGAAACAAAGGTCCTGACAAATGAACAGGAATGCATCACTTACAGAATGTTATCATGTACGACACAAGAGATGAAGGGGTTCCGCAAGGTTCGGTTTAGCCTCTTCTCTTTACAATCCATCGATTAGTAACTTCTTCAACAAGATTAAGCTGATCTCAATTCACATTTTCGCATTTTAAACAGGGATAGTCCTAGTAAAAAAAGATTTGCGATAATTTGGTCAAATAAACACACTTTTGAAAGGACTTGTAATTACTCGTATGCTGGAAAGAGCATCGTTATAATCTGAGTGTAGTGTAGTGGCAAAAACAAGAATAGCAATGTGAGGCACTGCTCGATTTTAAATTGCCTCATAAGCAGAAAATCCGTAAGCAAGAACTTCCCGTACTGAATTTGATATGGGTGGTTCGAAAATACAATCGGTATTCAAGCAGAATGTCCCTGTCTATGTCGACAGATCGGGTGACATTGAAAAATTAATTCTTGAGGAAGTGATGAACATCATAAGACAGTCGTCTTATAACAACTGATTAAAATTGGCTAATCAAGGGTTATTCAATGGAGAAGAAACTAAATAGAAGGCTTGCGCTGAATTTTGGAAATGGCTCCTTTTGTCCTCGCCACTCTGACATTTTTAAGCAAAGAGAAACGTTGACAAACATGTATTGCTATACTTCTCAACAACGGAGAATAATTCTTTCGAGTTTCTGGTCGCATTGCTCCAACTGAGAAATCACTCGCATCGAGCAAGCTGGCCACGAACGTCCTCAGAGCAATCGTTCGGTCGAGAGTAACTTTTTAGTAGCTGCAAACGTTCAAAAGAACGCTCAAACATCAACGGGAAGATATATCGGGTTTTCCAATAAGGACTTGACAGCTTTTTTTTTTAAAATATAACGCAAACCATTTGAGATATTTCAAAAACATTGCTATCGGGTTGAAGTATAATCAAAACATTTTTGAATGGAACTCGACTTCGTTCATATGGCCACCGCGGGCACGTTTGCATCGGTCGATTCGTTGGATACAATTTTCAACGACTCGGCCACACATTTCGGCCGAAACGGCCGCTATTTCGCGTTCAATGTTGGCTCTGAGCTCTTCCAACGACGTCGGCGTGCTGGCATAAACCAACGGCAAACCAATGGCATAAATCGCACGAACTAGGCGGCCAATCGACTGGCCCATATCTTGAGATAACACGCTCACCGTACTTACTCTTCAATAAATCAATTGTAGCGTGTGCTCAGCTGAAGCCACACAGTGGTCTGAGCGATGGCCAATTCTTGAGAACGCCGTGGAATTGACAGATTTGGATCGTTTGCTACGGACGCCTGAACGGCAGCGATATCTTCGACACTTCGACCAACCCATTATCTCACTGACACGGCAACATCACACAACGAATATGTAGACTCAAATTTTTGCACTAAACTTGTTATTGCCTGCCTACAAGGCGAGAATTACGACCGAAAATTGGAGTTAAAGCTCGACTCCGAATCTCGGTAGAAAATTTTTATAATTTGCAGACGTTGCTCGTTAGTGTACTTTACCATGATAAAAAGGTTGAGTTTACTAAATAAATTGACAGTGACAGTTTGATGATTAGTGAAAGAGTGCGTTCACAAATTAAATTCAAAGTTGTCAAGTCCCTATTGGAAAACCCTTTAAATACATCCATGGTCAATGAAATAGGTGCGTCTCACGCATTTGCATATTTCCTTATTTTTCTCCATACACACCACATATGCTCTTATCTCACAATGTTTGTCATACCGTTAACTACATTCAGTCGTCTTCCAAAGCAGTTGGAAAGGGTCTTACAAAAGTCACACCATGTACTCGTACTTAGATTTTTTCTGTTGTTTTTCTTTTTCACAGGCTCATCAAAATTTTCAAGGACTAGTTCACACATTACTGCATTTCGGTCCGAATGTTATTTTTCAGCTGTTGTTGGCTAACCACATTAACTTTACTTTTCAAAAAAAAAAATTTCAAAAAAAGCGTTAAATCGCATGATCTAAGTTGCCAGTTTATGATACAATTACGTAAAATTAATCGACCTGGAAACTTAAACCGCAATAGCTCAAAGTTTACACGTGTTGTATGACTTGTAGCTCTATCTTGTTGAAAATAACGATCGTCCGTGTCTATTTCTTCAATTTGAGACCAAAAAAGACCTTCCATCGTTTGTCTATGGCGGTCTTCCATTGACAGTAACAGCTTCTCCACTTGCATTTTCGAAGAAAAATGTACCAATGTTTCCACCAGCCCAAAAACCATTTTGATTTTTCTGAAATTATTCGAGGATTTTCTTCTCACCAGATCCATCCAATGTGAAATGACTTCCGTCACTATGGATGATTTTGCGTGAAAAACCAGCCTCATGTTCTAACAATCGATTGATGAACGCCCTGCATTGATTATGATCTGTTGGCTCAATTCAATTCTGTTAATTGGATTTGGTAAGAATGCAAATGCAAATCCTTATTTAAAATACGCCAAACAGTCGGATGGATGAATGCCTAATGCATGAGCACGTCGTGATGTTCTCAGTAGAGCGCCAACTTTTTGGTCTACCAAACCTTTTCGATCCTCCACGAACAAATCTTTGATTTGTTGACTAATTTGGACGATTATTTACAACGAATAATTATTTGTCACGAATTTTACGATCTGTATCTTTTTTGAAGATCCACCATTTTCAGAATAAGTTTCAATAACTTTTATGCGTTGTTCTAGTGTGTAACTATCCATGGTTAAAATTGTACATGTTTCTACTTCACAAATGTCAAACATGACATAAGAAAAAGGTGCGTTCAGAAATTATTCACCACAGACAGGAAATTTGCCATTTTTAAGTAAACTTTAAGAAGTAATAGTAATTTAATTTAGAAATAAAAAGATTTTTTTTTGTTAAAATACAATTTATTTATTTACAGTGTATCGTTACGATAATTTGCAGTAAAAATAAACGTGGACCAAAGATGAGAGAAGACTGATTCTGCAGTTAAGAAATGAAAATAAAATATACAAGGAAATTGCTAAATTAATGAGATGCCCTCAGAATATGATAAGAAAGAAAAACGAGGCACAATTCGAAAAACGTCCATTAGATCTAACGAATTATTCAAATTTCTAAGGCTGACTCTTTTAAGTCTTCAAAAGATATTGTAGAAATCGAGGACAATATAAGACCTAGACCTGTTCGGAGAAGGCTAAATGAAGTAAATTTTTTTTGGCATAATCGCGAGGAAAGTCCCCTTTTTAAGATTCACACACGCTTACACGTTCTCGACTCGAACCAATAGCGAAACATCCTCTAAATGGACGACACTAAAATCAATTTAAAAGGTCCCGATGATAAGATATTTGTTAGACGGCCACGACAGACAGAATTACATCCCGGTGGAAGTCTAATGATAAGGGGATGTTTCTCATGGCATGGAGAAGGCCCTTTATACCGCATAGAGAGAACAATGACAGTAGATTCTTACGTTGGTATTTGGACATTGTAACAAGAAAATGATCCAAAGCATATGTCAAGAAAACAGATGGTTCCTAGACAATGGTGTTTCGGTTATGCCGTGGCCGGCTCAATCGTCGGACCCTAACCCAATCGAAAAGTTGCCTGGAAAGCCAACTTCTGAGAAAACCTCGAAAAGCCAAAGCACACGAGACTAGCTTATTTTTAGAATTAGGGAGGCTGCTATCAAAACAATAGTCTGAACAACGCTGAGTGCAAACATAGTTTTGATCAACTGTGGGAGTTAGCCAAAGCAGAAAATGTTCGCATTCAAGCAGAAGGCTACGGAATGGAAAACAGTGAGGAACTGGCGAAGTACTCCACGCAGTAAACGCGGGAACGATTAGGGAAGTTAATGCCGAAAACTTGCTCTGGGAATTAAGATTTTGAAGTATTTAAACCACTGAAGCTGACGTGCGCGACATCCACTGAATTTCGGGGCAACACAGAAAAATGTAAGATGTGCCTTCTTATCCAGAACCCTGGATGTCGAATCCAGGAAAAGTGGAAAGTGGAAAATCTATTTTGAAATAGGGAGGGACATCTCTTGAAAAATAAGGAATCCACTCGTTGTAGGATTAGACAAGGCTTCCGTCACAAACACACCATCAAATCTAGGTATTACTCGCGTCCCTATTTGCACCTGGAAAGGGTTAATTTCCACTTTAGTATAAAAGAGACCACATTTTCAGTACTTTTACTATTATGTATATTAGATCTGCATCCCTATGTGACAGGTTATTCATGTTAAAATATAAAACCTCACACACTCGTAATATCAATACAGGAACTTGGTGTAGATGAACCACCATACAAATTCCTCATTGCATCAACTTATTTTCCCTATGATTTGGTACTACCTACACCACCAACAACATTGATATTGTGATACCCAATATATAACACTTATTTGGATTAAATATGTCAAGTTGAAAACCTCCAAGGCGTTGTCGGCTTTCCAGCAGTACAAAGGAGCTTTCGGCAATACATGGGGCTTTTCACCTAGGAGGCTCCTCCAATGTGATAAGACCAATCAATCCCATGCATCGATTGTTTGGTGGAACAATAAAGCTTCAATAAGCGGTATGCCTCGGCTGCATGGTTGCTTTCTGATGAATATTCTGCCTCTTGATATTCATATCATGGGATGCACTCTCAAATCCATCTTCTGTTCAAAAAAAGGGGTCATTTGTACAACACGCTCTGGAGTTTACATTTTGATTCTGGTGTTATACGAGTAGATGTGCATTGTGCAGTCTGATGGAATGACACCAGAATTCCTATTGCTTCGGAAGTACGAACTGGACTTTCCCTGTACTCAAAATTGATTTCGGCTATAATTGAGTCCAAAACCGATCCAGGATGCTCTGGCGCTGGTGTCTTTTTGGACGGAGATTTTGTAGTATCGTAAAAGTCTCTGAGTCTGTAATGGCACGCAAGCTGTGCTTAGAGGTCCATTCACAGTTCAGCGAATTGCGAATATAAACGAGCGATTATTCGCAAATTTTGATATTTCAATCACAACTATTTTTTCATTTAGTCGCAGCGTTGTGCGAATACAAATTGTCATTCGTTTTGTTTTCAAAAAAAAAAAAAAATATTTGAGGTTAAATTCGCGCGAATGTACGAGTAGATTGGGTGGCACATTTGTGGAATGCGAGTAAAATTTGACAGCACGCAAAGAGCATTCGTTTATTAGCGTAGAAGTAAGCGAATCGTTGATTCCATCGCAAAACTTTTTGTTTTTATTTATCCACAAATAAATTAAGCTCTGTCCTTTTGGAATAGTAAAATTGTCAATTGCCTGGTTTTAAATGTACTAAGAATGATTTTTTCGCATTCAGCTCATTCGCAATTTGCTGTGTGAATAGACCTGAAGGCCTTCCTAAACCCTCTCACCACTTCCAAGTTAATTCGAGAATCAAGGCTTTTCTGAACGCTGAATTCACTGATTCTTGTTTGCGTCGTAAGTTAAAATGGGATCAAGGGGTAATGAGATTCTAGATGAGCTTGTTATGGAATGCTCAAAGATGTTCTTCAGGACCTGAACCTGAACCAGACAAAACAAATGCTTCCTGAAGTCTCCAAGAGGTCTTTCCTGGTATTCCTTAGTCAACAAGACTGCAGGCTGCTTACGGTCGTCGTTACGGAGCACTGTGCTTTTGTTAGGCTTGCTGTGAAAGCCACGACGACCCCCTGGAGTACCACCCGAGTTGCAGGCGATCGGCGCTGATGGTTTAGGTGGTGGTTCGGTAGGCATTTTACCAAGCGTTTGTTAATCGTTCTACGAAAGACTAAGAAATTTCGACAGAAAAAAAAATAGACAAAAACCTAGAACAACAAAAATGTATGGACTTTGTTTGTGATAGTTTGCTTTGCAGAGTTTAACATTAAAATCGCAGAAATCAACGATTTGCCACTTCCTCTGATCACAACTAATCTAAATACGGGCAGCAAATGAAAGATGTAGTTGGGCCGATGCAAAAAAAAAGAGGGAGTCCCTCCGTCTCGATTAAAGTAATATATTGCCATGTCCAGCTTTATCAGATACGGGTACATTTGGAGGTACCAATATTTTTCATGTGAGATATTATCCTCCCCCCTTAAATCCACAAGAATCTCTTCTTTTTTTTTTCCTTCGGCCGTGATTTCCCTCTTTGAAAGTTCGCATCAATGTATCGGTTTCCGTTGGTTCCCATAAATTATCCAATAATCCCCTTCAGCACATAACGACGATATTTAATTTTCCTTTCCTTATCATATTCGGCTATCACCTCTGCTTATGCAGACAAATCCAGTTTATCGAAACCAGAATAAAAAGAGAACGAAAAACGACAAACTACGAGTAAAGCATAACAAATCGCAGAAAAAAATGGGCCCAATGCTCGAGCATCCGTAAATAAAAATAAACTCTCCCAAACCTTGAGAATGCCGGATAGGAATTACCGTGAAGCCTGGCCATATTGATGGCAGACAATTGTTCAATTTAAATGCAAATTCTCTAAGTTGTAGTTTACTAGCATTTTGGAGTGAAGGAATTAATATCAACAAAGCAGGCGATGGCTTTTTCTGCAACAAATTGAATGAAAGAGTGTGGATTGGGTTGGGTGAAAGATTGGCAAGCGCACATGTGGGTTTTATGGGCCAAAGTGAAGTGAAAGTCCGCCTTGCCTTGTCCCTTAGAGAGGGAATAATAATTTATCGCCCCCAAGGACAAGCAGTCAGAGTGAACCACAAAAGGACACCCACCACCCCTCTTAGACTGTGCTAAGGGTAGGGGAGAAACATTCTTTCAACTCCTTTCAATATATAAAAAGGACAGAGAAAAAAGCAGGAAGGGTACCTAGAAGGTAGGCAATAACAGAAACTAGACTTTCACTTGGTGTTCCTGTTCCTGGTTTTCGTTTGTGCCAGCGATTTCCATCGTTTTCTAACGACCTTCAAATTACCACAACACTGCACAACACTGAAAGAAGGACGAACATTGTGCCAAACGAGCATTAAAGTAGCAGTGTGGCAGTTGAAGTACGAATACGAAAACAACCATGCCCTCTGAAATATACTCAAATGAAAACATTTTCGTGTGCACAGGGTGCTACACAACACACACTCATAAAGAAAGAAATAAATCGGATAAGTGAGAGTGTGTTCAAAATTAATGTCGGTTATTCAAATAAACAAGAAATGCAAATTGAAAAGCAAAAAACAAAAAAACGAAAAAAAAAACACAAAAAGGAAAACAAAAAACAGAAAATGTGAAGACAAAACGAATCGAAAATGTTTAAACAAAAAACATCTGTTAGATGGAAAGAAATTAGGAAAATAAAAACAAAAATCATTTTCAGTTCCTTTCTTTCACCACCTCCCATCCGGGTTTGTGCATTTATTTTCAAATGACCTTCATGTGCAGAAGCATGTAAAACCATCATTAAAAAAAAATTCAAAGTGTAATAGTCGCTCCCCTTTTATATTATTTTTTTTTTTTTTTTTTTTTTTGTATTTGTATATTTCTTATGGAGCACATCACGGCGAAAGGAGGATTGCTTTTATTTTTCTAGGCCGTCAAAGATGGAGGAGGAGATGGTAGATGGTAAATTGTAGATGGAGGGCTGTTCTTGAATGGAGGCGCGTTTATTGTGCTCCTCAACGTCGTCGGTATCCATCGTTCATCGATTCATTCGAATGTGAAACTCATTGAAAGGGAATAGAACTCGCTCGTTTCATATGGCTCTATTCATCTCGACGTCGTCGATAGAATTGAGGATGGGAAAAAAAGAAACAAAAAAATCTGATAAAGGAAATAAAAATGGTAAAATTAAATTTGAACTATTGAAATTGGTTCTATTTTACTTGGAATTGAGTTCAGGATGGGATTAGCATAGAGAGTAAGAGTTCGGCGTAAACGTGAATTCAGAAGAGCAGAATTCCGACAGCGGCCACTTGCTACTAATATACCTATGCATGTTGACGCCAGGACGAGTGTTGAAATGGAGGAATGTTTGTAGTAGAAGTCGCATCAGTTACCTCTCTGTTTTGGTGTGCCACTTCAACTTGATTGCGAGGACTTCAAATCAATTCATAATCTTTTGTGCTGTCTGTGTATGAAGATATTGAACGTTTTCTGCTGGCAGTGGCATTAATATTTAAGGAGGTTGACTATATGATTTAGGAAAGATGATGGAATACTTCTACAATCTATCTGAGCATGAATTATTAAAAAACTTTGCAACACTTCAAATAATGAAGTCTGTATCTTTGAGGGTGTAGGGAATGCATGCTTTAAATGCAAGTACTGACAGTCCAGAGAGAGTCAATCGAGGAAACTTCTTTATGTCAAAATTTCTGCTTATGATAGTATCTCATTCTCTGGACGGGTTTCAAAAGGCCACATATTGGAGGGCATGACAAAAATCATTGTAAGTCGATCGGACGAAAGACATATCACGTAGCCATGTTCTGAAGATACCTGGAGAAGGATCGGAGGAAGGACCGGCATCGGTTGAAGGTGGGAGAAGTTGAATGTAACGTGCAACGTGACAAGGGCAACCACATCAACCTAGAAAAGTTTACATAATCACCAAAGTGCTGGCAGGTAGTCATTGCTCTCGTCAACATGTAGCAAAAGCCTTAAAAGACAGGCTCTGCTTGTTTGGTATGAGAACCAGATCAATTGTTGGAAAGAATATTTAGCTACGATTAGCGTATTCAATAGCGATATTCATCCAAACCACCAAGATCAGATTGCTATTGCAATCAAAACACTAAAAAAAGGACAAGCCAGAAGGATGGCATTCTGAAGCTGTTGCGAGAGTTTCCTGAGGAATGCAAAATCGTATGCTTCCTGGAGTCGTCAATGTAATAACTTACTAGAAGGAATTGAATTACACCTACAATAACATATATATTCAATAAAGAAGGTGGCTTGCACTCTGGATCCTACTGTGTAGGGGATCATCTTTGAAGAGTGCTACTCCACTTCATATAGAGTTTATCTGGCACGTCTTATGAAGCACTATTAACAAAATTAAGTAATTCGTGATCCAAAATGGGGTAAGTTAAGGCTGCATCCTATCACTCATATTGATAATTAGCGATGTGTTGGATACTGGCTTGACGGTGGAATATGGAGGATTCGATGGAGTCTCACACCTAATTTCAAACATCTGGAGTACGTTGACTATGATATACTCACTAATGGACCTCTATGAAACGACATGAAAAGTAGAGACGACGCCAAAAATTGTTAGCCTCGGTACTACTTTATCAGTTTGAGTTTGTGTGGCTGGACAACCAGTGCAGATGGTTAAGACCTTTCAATATTTCATACGCATGGTCTGTCTCGTCTGAACTGGAGAGAGTCGTATAGGCAGCAAGGCGAATTCTGTATTTGGAATATTGCTCAACGTTGAAATCGTGCTGTGATATATCTGCAGGACGTGGAAAGTGACAAGATGTTTCACCAGAAAGTTGAAAGATACGCCAATAAGTGCCTGTGAAACATATAATATCTCTAATAAACAGCTTTAGCAGGTGATATTATGTTAGATACCTATAGGCACAAACATCCAATGACGAAAGAAAGCTCATGATGAAAAGCGGCTCGGTCGAGAAATACGTGGCACAGAAACAGTCGACGAGAAATCAAGGAAACATATTGCAAGAAACCACACAAGATGGCGCGTTGGCATGCTAGAGGCCTTAAAACCCCCACAACGCTAAACAAGGCACAAGTTAAGTTTGACACTTCAAATTGGGTAAAAAACTGTAGGGTTCTCTCACCTGAACACAAAATATTAGGACGAGCAACACGACACAAAAATGAAGAAGCTATTAGCGTCTGCGACTTTATTTATTGTTTGTCAATTGTAGTGCTCTATTAACTTACGCTGAAGTCATATATACGAGTAAAACAAAAATAAGACACCTGGAAGAGGCCTGACTTTTTGAGGCTATTTAGATCCAAGAAGCCTTGAAATCGAAGGCTAAAGTTCAATTTTGCAGTATTTACTCTCTCTTAGACCACCCGAATTCAAGGAGATTGGTTTTAGGCCGACTGTAAATGTTTTCACAGAAAGTGTTTTCTTATGTTAACCGTTCTGGGGTATTATTTTTCAAGCAATCCCCTTGTTACTGCAACACCATGTGTTTTAAGCTAAAAAGTAAAGGGGCGACTCATAAATATTGTATAATATAAACTAGAGTTGCAAACAAGATCCTGTTCAACATAATTTGTGGGCTTCTCAAGCTCATTTGACCCTACTAATCGGATTTATCAATCCTGAGAACCAAAAACAAATTTTGGAGAAGACCACTCGAATCCCCAACGCATGTGCGGCAGCATAAATTATGTGAAGCTCTCCCAACGACTGTCAGCATTCCGGAAAAACTAATTCAACTCTGTATAGCGGGCAGTGTGGTTCGCAGTTTGTTGCGTACTGTTTCAAATTTGAACCGGATTTAAGCAAGGATACTCGATATCTTGGAATTTCTTTAATCCGAGGGTGGGAACTCCGGCCCAGGTTGAGAAATGAGCAGGGAGTCGCTAAGGATAACCATCACTAATATTCTGCAGTATGCTGAATCTGGCTTTCCAAATGTATCTGAACAGTCGGGCGTGGACAAGCACAGCTGGGTGAATTTACTGACAAAGCACAATACAGACGTTTTGGCCGAGGAATGGACGAGATGGATGTCAGAGTAAAATGCAAATATAAGCTTATTTGAGCTACTTAGACACATTCGGGATTCAGTTTCAGTCAGGTTGTCGAAATAGAGATATTGGCGAAGTTATTTTAAGCTCTCAAATTCCCTACAGATACTATACTATGGAGGATGTTGACCACCTTAGCAAACAAACGACTTTCGGCTATGCACGTTCACACCCTTATCAGTCCACATGCTGCCAACGCTACAAATTGGATATCACCGCCATCCACGACCTTTGGGATGAAATGGGCCGGGCAAAGGGATGAACAACTGTGATATCTACTATTGCAATTGCTATAGAGAGCAGAAGTAGTGCTTATTTGGATTAGTAATTGTTATCCTCTACTACATGTGCAAGAAATCTTCAGCTTCAGACATATAAGCGAACGCCTGATTATAATCTGTATGAGCCCTAACGCCCCAAAGAGGAAAATAACGATTGCTTCTACGAGTTCCTCGAGCATATGTATAAGCAATGTATAAAGCCCGACATTAAAACCGTTTTTGGTGATTCTAACGCTAACTTAGGGAAAAAGACCAACTTGATTGGCACAGTAGGAAAAACATGGAAAAACATAGACTTCGCGGCAAAGCGATTTATCATTATAACTAGCACACCTTTTCCATACCTTAAAAATGCACAAAGGTACCTGGCAGTAAAGGTGTGAATACGAAGATCCCGGAGGTCAATCGTCCTGTGAAGAAATTTCACGTCGAACGGCTACAATCCTATGAGCATGCTAAAGCTTAAGACAAGCGACTACATTGTTAGTAAAACATTAGACACGTTTCATCTGATGTGGTAGGTTTTTCGCGACAACGAAACCCTTAGTTTAACAAAGGGCGCATACGGCGGGACTAAAAAGTAGAACAAAACTGGTCTTGAACTCTATGAACAATGGAGACGGAGGCAACATCGGCTTCTCAGAAAGAAATAAAAGACGCGACGAACCGCTCGATCAAGGCGATGGAGGGATGCTTCGACAGTAATAATGCTCGGAAGTTCTACAAAAAAATAAAACAACCTGCCAAGCGCCACAAATACCGAAAAAAAAGGGTGCACGGGATGTAAACGTAATAGTAGTCACTGTCTTTGCTGATAATTTATCATACTTAAAAGAAATTGTGCGAAACTCACAGACCTATGCCATAGGTAAGTCTCTGCAACTGTTCGCATACGCTGACAATAACAGTGAGCTATCATTGGAGCATTTGTGGTCATTGAATCAGAAGCGGCAGTAAGATTTGTTTAACGGGTAAAACAAAGCACACGTTGTCAACACAACACAACTGAAGACTATATTTTTGAAGTGGTGAAAGGCTTTGATTTGTTTGAATTTAAAATACCGACACAACCAGAACCAGGCTAAGTTCACCCCGGACTGTAGGTATGTTAAGAAAGCTCATACAAATAGGCAATGTCGAATAGTATGCTTCAATGTGCTCCCATTCAAAAGAGTTGTTCTTGATTGAGAAATGATTATTCATCGGGTGCTAGACTAACCTTAAGATTTTGATGTGTTGACGATCGCCATCTCCAAAATCTGGTTTGAGCCCTATATTGCAAGTTGGCAAATTTTTGACAAACACATTACGAGGGTTGCCTGAAAAGTTTCCGAGCGCACTCGTCAATAAAAGCTAGTGAATGCTACCTGTGCATCTATTGATAGTTACTTACCGAAGTTTCAGTGATTTTGGACGCGCAGTTTTTAGTTGACAGTCGTTTGAGTAAGTCGATGTGAGTGTTTTTTGTGAAAATGGAAAAAATTGAGTATCGAGCTGTCACTAAATTCTTGTTTTTGAAAGGCAATACGCCTATGCAAATCAAAAATTAGTTGGACTCTGTGTATGGTGCAGAGTCATCATTTACCACTGTGAAATTTGAGCAGCTGAATTTAAACTTGGCCGTAAGAGCTTGGGAGATGGTGAACGTTCGGGACGTCCAAAAACTGCAACCACTGACGATAACATTGCTAAAGTCCACCAAATGGTGTTAGACGACCGTCGAATTAAAGTGAGAGAGATAGTAGAGGTTATGAAAATGTCCAAAGAACGGGTTTGTTACATATTAAATCTAGCGTTTGCTTATGTTAGACCAAAAATGTGTTCGAATGAACATTTCAAACGCTCTGTTGGCGTAGTTTAGGCGCAATAAATCCGAGTTTTGGCGCCGATAATACGGCTTTGAGGTCGACAAATATACCGTCTAGGCGAGTATCGGCTTGAAAGATCTGCGGCAGTGTGATGGTGGTTTTTCCTTGCCAGAAACCGCGCTGATATGAACCAACTAGGTTGTGATGAATGATTTCAGATGACAGAAAAGTTATTATAGGCGATGTTTATGAGACTTATTCCTACATAATTGGCGCAGTCAGAAGGGTCTCTACCTTGTGGATCGGACAAACAATGCTGAGATTTTATGCATCGGGCATGCTTTTATCTGACTATATCTTATAGATGAGCTGATGCATGATCCCAACCAGGTCATCTTGGCTTGTTAGTGTAAACTAAGGACGTAGCCCCAGAGAGAATAATAGAATAGTATCAAATCACATGATCGCGGCAGCCAATTGATGAACGCTCGCTGTGGTCATCTCACAGCCAAATTTCTTTATCGATGTTATCAAGCTCTGACTACAGAAAGTCGGTTAACATCGCTCTATACCTGAGACCATTGACGGTAATAGAGTCTCTTTTCTCATTTCGAAAGAATTATGGTCAAGTTATGCCGCCATGCAATAAACCGCACCAATCACTCAATCTTTGTGAATGCATTGATGTTTGGCTGAACACTTGTGTTCGCTCCAATAACGGCTGTTTTACTTGTTGTTACAGCCGCTGAGCCAAAAATGGATCTCGTCCGAGAAGATGATTTTTTGGCCGAAATCCGGATCTCCGGCCGACATGAGTTCGCTAACTGGGTGATGGACAATTAGCGAACTGATGGTGTTGTCTATGGTCGTCCGGCTTCAATTCTTGCATCAGCACAATCTTATGCGGATGTACGCCCAAATTTAACCGCAAAATAAGCCGGGTTGACTCTGGCGATAATCGGCGTCTTCTTCGACCACTACGGCGGCTATGTTTTCTTCATTTCGCACCAATGTCTGTCTGGTTGGTTGTTTGAGATCCACAAGAGTGTACTCACGCTCAAACTTTTCCACGGTGCGACGAATTGCCTGCACACTGAAGCCATGATTATGACCGTCCTCACTATGAAATTCACATTGCGTATTTACAACGGGAAGTTTGATAATAATTTCCGCACGTTCGGCAAGCGTAAAACGATGCATAATGAAATGGCAAACCTTACTGAATATTTTGACAGCTGGATGTCATTGGCAAATTTAACAGCTGCTGTAACATAATAATTGGAAAAACTATCGTTGCTATCTGGTCACCCTATAGCTCAGAAAGCAGTCCATCCGATATTGCTACCTTAACTAGATCAGGGAAGGGAAATCCTCTGTCGTCTTCGTCCATGGTTAATGGTTCTCTCTGTCTTTCAGCGGGATTTTGAAGATCATCGATCTGTAGATGAAACTTGGATACACCATTATACGCCCGAAATAAAAATTCAGTCAAAACAGTTCACTGCAAAGGGCGAGCCGGCTCCAAAAAAATCAAAAACTGTTTTTTTCGGCTGGGAAAGTGATGGCGACTGTTTTTTGGGATTTATCTTAATCGATTATCGATTATCTTCAAAAAGGAAAACCCATTATAGGAGCATACTACGCATCGTTACTTGCCAAGCTGAAGACAGGAATTGCGGAAAAACGGCCACATTTGCAGAAAAAGAAAATCTTGTTTCACCAAGACAACGCGCCGTCTCACATCTCAGCGGTTGCCAATGAATTACTGTTTGAACTGCTTGAACATCCGCCTTATTCACCAGATCTAGCCCCAAGCGAATTCTTTTTGTCCCCTCATCTAAAAACTGCGCTCGGAGGACAGAGATTTTCGTCAAATGAGGAGGCAGGCAATCACCTTCGTGAACAATTATTTTGCAGAGAAAAACATCAAGTACTGGACGGGTGGGTTAGAGAGATGGGAGCATCGCTGTTAGAAGTGTGTAGAGTTACAAGGAGACTATGCAGAAAAATAAAAAAAAAATTTTTGAGAAAAAATTGTATCATTGATCGGTCGGAAACTTTTCAGACAACCCTCCTATATAATAGCTTACCCGCCATTTTCGTATGACCTTTCTTCAGCAGAAGATCTTATGGCTCGCCACTATATTGTAAAAAAAAATCACATTTTTGTAGACATAACTGCTATTGCTTGAGTTCTTTTGTATGTAAGCACTGACTAACCAGTGCCCTATGTGATAGTGGGGAATTTGTAACATTCGATTGTATAGTCCTGGTGGGTCCTGATTGCTTGTGATAAAATCGATGTTACGTTTCTTGCCCCCTGTTTAGATTTCATTTCTTTCTGCTGTTAGTATTCCGATTTAGGTCTTATAAAACCTTTGCACAAAGACCATAATTATGTTTTGAATATCGAGAGACACAAGGAGAGGAGGGAGTACTCCACAACTTTTCCACAAGGTAAATCCTGTGCATGTCACGCATTGAAATTGTTTAACGAGACAGAAAGACATAACAAAGAACTACCAACCTGTCACATTTTAACATTAAATTAAGTCAATCTTTGAATCATTTAAATAAAGTTACGCAATAAAATGACAAACCGCCTCTACAACACAAGGACAAAGTTAGCAGGCAGGCAAACATTTAAAGCTTTAAAACAACAACAAATTGCTGGTGGTGAGCTTGGGTAAATTTATGAAATCCTATCATCCAATTTGAAACCGCATACGCATACAACGGACATAAACACAGCAGAGACAAGCCGCAAAATACGTCCCCTGACATGCAATTAATTAAAAGTAAATTTTGTTTTCAATGATAATTATACCCATATGGTGAATGTGGTGAGACATGGGACACCAGCATACCATCCCAAAAGCAAACTCAAGCTACCCTAAAAGTCGCCTGCTTTTACGTACGGATTTCTACATGCTAAAATCTATTGTAAGGCATCCATCCCCCTAAAAATGAGGACGCTACCCTGAGCCATCCATTCCATTGGGAGGCGCCTTTTATCGATTGCATGGAAACAAGGTCGCTTATTAGTTTTCATAAAATTGCCAATCCTCACTTTTGATATCGGCAGCAGTTACAAGTTTTTTTTTTTTTTTTGTTTTATGCTTCTCATTTTTCATAATTTTATTTTTTCCATAATTAATGAGTGCTTTTCATTCCCCCCCCACTGCAGAACCTGAATATACACTTCGAATTGGGGCTGGTACTCGTAGTCCTGGACCTGTACAGCGCTCATTGGTAATTAATAATCTCTAAAGATTTTATGATTTTATTTATAATTCAGGTGCTCAGAGGATAGGTATTTAATAAATATTAAAACGGCGAACGTTTATTGATTTCCAGACTCCGGATACAAGTGTGTGTTTTTGACTCTGGTGTGGGGTTAAAAAAAAGAGAAATTGAAAAATATATTCAAAGTATTTCTTATTATCAACGGGAGTTGCTGACAGCGACACAAATGGGTCCCCAGCCACGTCCATGTTTAACATTAATAACAAATGTTTAACAACTGTTTCCTGGAAGTGAAACTAGTTTGGTTTTGACAATCCCTTAATTCTTATGTGCTCATACCACATTAGAAAAAAAAAATAAAACATTTTTTGTCGTTGTGTTCTGTGTTTGGGGGGCCTGCTGTGACAAATCTCTGAAAGTGCGCCTTTCCATATCTGTACTCGTGTTCGTCCAAACAGAAAAAGGTTCGGGAAATTAATGTCAAAAACATAAAAATGCGATAAACTCTCGCGCAACTGTCATTCACCAGCATTAACTCCGCACAGGTACAAAATTTAAATTTATTTTTCCTCTTTTTATTCTGTTTTTAGTGTTAATTTGTATTTTAAGTGTGGAAATTGCAAACAAATTGACACGTCTCGTCTCGGATTGTGATCATGTGATCATGATCTTTTCAGGTGAGAAAATAGCAGTGTTTAACAACTTTATGTGCAAGCTGCAACAGATGATGTTTCAATTCTGAGCATAAGGCCTACGAAACATCGTAATCAGTATCCCCGTTCATTTCAAAGGAAGAAGTCCATGAGATCTTCGACACAATAAGAAGTAAAAAATCAGTGGGAATCGATGAAACCGGCAAATCACCGGTCGATAAGTCTCGATAATCAATATTGACTCAGTGGGCTGAGGACAGATATATACGAGTAGTTCCGGATAATCAATTCGGTTTTAAAGCGGGGCATGATGTCATACATGTCGCGTCTAAACTGTCCAAAACCAGTGTACTGGGGCTTGCCTGGTTGACTTGGAAAAGCCCTTTGACACCGTATCGTTAGAGGGTCTTTTGTACAGGCTGACCAGCTGGGCTTATATTCTTCATAATATGCTCACCAACAGACAGGACATTGTGAAAAATGGCGACGCGACTTCTGTTGAAACATTTCACATTAAAAACGGTCTGCAACCTTTGTACAAGCGATTTGATAGGTTCACTTCACCATTGCTTCACCATATATGCAGACGACTTGATAGCGCACAGAACAAGTCCAAAAGTCGAGGTCATTAACGTGCTTTTGGAAAGTGATGACGAACAAATTAGGCGATTTTGCGATGACTGGAAGTTGAAAATCAACTTTCAGAAGTCTGAAACCATTCTGTTTCGAACGCCGTTGTCTGGTGCCTCTACGAGGGGCGTTCAACATATTCTCGGTATCGGGGTGAAGCTGTGGTTGTATATACATATTGACTTATTAATCCAGTAATACTATTATTTTAGTGCATTCATGTGAAATTTCATATAAATGTGATTATTAATTCGCGTTTTATCTCTAGTTAAACAGAATCATAATGGCAACTGAGACGATGATGGTGAAAATTGAGCATCGCGCTGTAATTAAATTTCTCACTAAGCAAGGAAAAAGTCAAAAAACTATTCATGAAGAGATGGTGGCTGTTTACCAGGGTTCCGCACCTTCATTATCAACTGTGCAAAAGTGGTCAAGTGAGTTCAAGAGAGGCAGAGAGAGCATTGAAGACGACCCCCGCTCCGGCGCCCCGGCTACTGCTTGTACGGGAGAAAGCATCAAAGAAGTCGAAAAACTTGTTCTTGAGGATGCCCGAATAAAGGTGAAAATGATGGCAGAGATCACCAAGCTTTCAATTGGTACCATTCACACCATTCTTCATGACCATCTTAACCTTTCAAAGGTCAGTGCAAGGTGGGTGCCACGAATGCTCACAGCGCCTCAGAAAAAAGTGAGAATCGCATGCTGCAGAGAGCTTTTGGAGATGTGTAGTGAGAACGCGGACGGTGTTATGGATCGAATTGTTACTGGGGACGAAACATGGGTCCACCACTATGACCCTGAAAGCAAACAAGAGTCCATGCAGTGGCATAAAAAAGGAACAGACCCCCCGAAGAAGTTCAAAGTCACTCCGTTTGCCGGGAAGCTCATGGCCACAGTTTTTTGGGACTTGCTCATTGAGTACAAAAAAAAGGTGAAACCATCAACGCCACATCCTACGCTTCCACTTTGCATAATTTGCGGGAGGAAATTAAAAAGAAAAGACGGGGTAAACTCGCAGCGGGTGTGTTGCTTCTTCATGACAACGCTCCTGTTCACACGGCGCGAGTTTCCAAGGCTGCTGCGCGAGATTGTGGTTTCGAAGAAATCCAACACCCACCCTATAGTCCAGACCTTGCCCCTAGTGATTATTTCCTGTTTCCGGATTTGAAAAAATGTCTTCGTGGAAAAAGATTTTCGGATGATGAAGAACTCAAGTCGGCAATAAATGGGTATTTTGCAGAGAAAGAGGAAATTTATTTTTTTGAGGGCTAAAAAAGCTTATCTCAAGATGTAACAAATGCATTGATGTTAGGGGAGATTATATTGAAAAAATAGAAAGAATTTAAATTGAATTCGCATTTTCCTTCATATCGATACCGAGAATATATTGAACGCCCCTCGTAGGGACACCAGAAACTTGCTTGTCGAAATGTAGTCAGATACCTTGGAGTCTGGCTAGACCAATATCTATATTTCAACAAGAAGGTGCTTTTGCCCTTACAAAGAGACTGTTTTATAGCAGCCAACTCGATGCGAGGGTGAAAGTTATCTGCTCCATGGCCCCCATCCGGCCCATGCTGGTATATGGGTGTCCCGTGTGGTTCAACGTGAGAGCTAACTTAATGGAAAAGATTCGGGTGTTTGAGAGGGCTTGACTTAGGGTTTGTTTTCACCTTTGCAAAACACCAGAATCGGAGTACATAAAATTCTACCCAATAAGGTCCTATACAACCGGGCGAATCTAATAAGAGTGGACATCTTCGCTATTAAGTATTAAGTAATATTGTAAGAGCAATGACCTTCTTCCCCCCTGAATCGTTCCTCTTTTTTGACGTAAAAGGTCTGATCCAGTATAGGTGTGCGTTGCCGCTAATCTTCCACGTAGCTCGTACAGTTGGTGAGGGGCGACTCAACTACAACCGATACGTCGCACACGGCAGTGTTGAACGTCTCAGGTTTAGTAGGGCGGTTTCAAAATACGATAAAAAAGATGTTGTTTTGCAGCACCAAAATATTTGGTGGTTGAGTGAAGAAGATCCGATTCCTTTAAGTCCGAGTTATCCTGGTCAGCAGGCAAAGTGGGACCTATTTTCCTTGCTATGCTTAGCAAATGGCCGACTTACACAGGGTTGGGTAGTTTTAAGTTATTTAAGGTTAGCAACCTTGGGTTAGGTAGCAACTTGGAGTTTGCTAACAATTACTCTCCTCCATTCCCAATAATCGATTCGCACCTTTGTCGACCACTTAGAGCCAATTTTCCGGGTAGTCCTGTTGTAATTGTGGCCAAATTATGAGACTGAGATGAACAATCCAACACATTGACGTCATTCCTTTCTTCGAAGCTCTGACAGATACGACTACGATGTTTCGTGTAGTTGTCCTGTTGTAGGAGTCAACACCGGTTTCCACGCCCGAATAACATTTCAGCGGATGCCAACAATTCTTTTTTGTACAGTTGGATCATTCTTTGAGCTTCGAGATTCTCGGTAAAAGTCCCCAATTTTCCTAAACCCGCCGCACAGAAACAGCCATAAACATGCACTTTTGCTGGATGTTTCACTGTGATCAGTCCACACACGTCTCACGTTTAAAAAAATGAAGCTTCGTCAATGAAAATTATTTTGGTCCAGTCCATATTTTTGTTAGGGCGACCCACTCAAGCCTTTTTTAATGTGTTTTTGATTAACAAAGGCTTAGCCGCAACGGCTTTGTATTTAAAACCTTTCTCTCTGATAATTTTGCAAATACTGAAGATAAAAACCTCATGACCTTTTTTTAATAACATTTGCCTTGCTTTTCTGAGGCTAACCCTGTTATTTTTTTTCAAAAATTTTAAACACTTTGCTTTTAACATCAAAAGCCGTATCAG
Organism: Volucella bombylans; assembly: GCA_949129095.1. Lineage (NCBI taxonomy): Eukaryota > Metazoa > Arthropoda > Insecta > Diptera > Syrphidae > Volucella > Volucella bombylans. The sequence goes on from OX422144.1 coordinate 11,221,098, forward strand.
TTTTTCGCCGTTCTGGCAAATCATCAACGTTTCCATGTTCATTAAATCGTTTCATCCACTTCCTCACAAAACTCTCTGACTTTCTGAGATATTGTAATTTGGATAATTTTAGTCCCCAAGGATGAGCAACAAGAAACACGGTTTTAAACGGAACCGTATATACAGCACTCATTACGGAATACTTCTTGCAAAAACGAGATGTAACTGAAGTAAAATTTGACTACGCATTAGAGGGAGAATAATTCTGACGGAAACCAAAAATGTTTATCACGCTTTTGCCAAACACACTGTAGGCCCGACATTGATGGGCTTTAAGATAGACCAACTAGGAAGGAAATGATTTTCATCGGCGGGAATTTAAATGCACACATTATGGAACAACAACTTGTTGAAAAAGTTTCCGAAACGATAAATACAAGTTTGTGATTCAGGCCTCGAAAAATCTCTGGTGCTTGACGTTCTATATGGCCTCTGGTGCAATGAGCGATTTCTCCATTAACTCCTTTTGACTGCTAAGACCCGTTCATCGAAGCAGTATTTTGAGTAGGTACTAGATCAGGCGAATTTTGTGGTTGTTGTATTGTTTTTGGCAATAAATGCAGGCATAAACAATGTTTTTGGGAATTCGTTCAGGCAAACGTCTCATAGCGGCCAAAAAATACTTCATATTGACTATAAAAAATTCATAACCCACAATAGCACTTTGATCATCTTCTTTTTTGCTTGAAAAAGGCATAGTTTCTTCCGTCTTGGTTTATTTGGAGAACGCCATTCAGCCGCGTGATGTCCGGTTTGCATGTTGTACTCATAAAAACCACATCTCGTCAACAGTAATTATACTTGTGATTAAGTTTTGGTCGGAATCACCTTCGGTAAGTATGATTTTTCCAATACCCCCCACACACAGCTGTTTCGTTTTTTAAGTCCTTCGACACCAGTTTCGCTGCCACACGTTTCAAACCCAATTGGTTGTTTTAAATGTCATAAACTGTTCCAATTGATATGTTGATCATCTCTGCTAAGCCCTCTGCTGGTCAATTTTGCGGTTTACGACCAGTGCAGAATTTCCCGCGAAGATATCAGAAATATGCGGCTCAAAATAACAAGAAATATGGTGGATCGATGAGTCCGAAATGGCAGTAATTGGCAAAAGGCAAGCCTTTCAAGCGTAGACTAAGTATTGCGGAAAAAGCAAAACTGCCTTGAGTGCGAAGAGTGCAAAAATGAGGCAAAGAAAGTTGTAGCTGGAGCACGTGCACTCATAATCAATAAATAGGCACAATAAAACATTTAATCGCAGAAATACCACCTTGATCAAAAAGTTCCCTCCACCGTGTGGCGTTCCCATTGTTCCGATTTGAGTTCTGTTCTTTTTTGTTAAGTTGGTAAATCTGTTGTTGACATTCCCTCTAAATCTTAGCCTCATAGCTTGACATTTGCAAAAGTTACGTAGCCAAGAGTACATCTATCTCTGTGTGTGTTGGCGATTTTTTACAATTTTAGAATTCGATTTAAATTTGCAACAATGAACTTGTATTCAATTTTGCGTAAAAAACGGATTTAATGGTGCGCGAACGTTGGAAATGTTGGAAAAGTCTTTCGGCAACGATTCTCTAAAGAAAACGGTCGTTTACCAGTGGCACGAGCGGTTCAAAAGTGGTCGTGAGTCAATCGAAAATGACATCGACATCGAAAACCAACGAAAACATTGATGGAGTAAAATGGAGCTGGTCGATAAACGCAAATTAACCATCAGAGAGATAGTGGAGCACTTGAACATTACCTATGGATCCGTCCAAGACATTTTGGTTAATGATTTGGGTTTCCGTCGTGTAGCAGCAAAGTTGGTGCCAAAAGACCTCAATTCCATGCAAAAAAGAGACCGTGTTGACGCCGCAAAAGAGGCTGAATCCGATCCCACATTCATCAAAAGGATCATTACTGGAGACGAAACGTGGATTTATGAGTTGATCAAGGTGGTATGATATATTGAAGACTGCAGATTGAAGATGAGTATGATTGACGGCTAACGGGGAACTACGTAATTTGCAATAGTCGCAAGGAGTACTTTTACCCGTGACCTAACGTACAATTCTCCCGCAGTACCATTTTCTCGGCTGTCGCGCATGAAGAAAAATTGGCAGATTTTAAGGAAGTCGTAGAGTAATAAGAATAAGCGGTGGCGGTCCAGTCGGACCGGATCACATTCTCTCTGAAATATGAAAGAAAATCGCAAAATATTGGCTCGCGATTTTGTTTAAGAAAATGATGAGAAACTAATGCCGCATATTGGAAAATATACGAAAAGGATCTAGGCAACCATCGACGCAATATGGCTGAATTCCATAGGAAACAATGGTGCTTTGTCGAAGATAGATTGACATATACCGCGATTCAAAGTTTACGTATAATGATACGGAAATATCGCAACGATAATGAAGCAAAATTTCAGAGCGGAAATAACCGGAGAATTCAAAGCTAAAGTCGGAGTACACCAAGGCAATATGCCAAGTCTTTTGCTTTTTGACGTCGTGCAAGATTTTCTATTGAAGCAGCACATTAACGAAACCGAAAAGATTTTTCTTCTTTTTCACCACCGATAGAGCTATCACAAGTAAAGATGTGTCAGCCCTTCAGATAACTCACCTAAATCTAAAAGAAGGTGCCCTCGTGTTCATGAGTTTACGTGTTCTGGCTTAAATGGTACACAAAATTACTTTTAAACTCGAATTTTTGTTATATAAGACTGCCGTTCATCCGGCCTTAACAAGCGCATCGTTGTATTAAACGATGTATCAGAAATATAAAGGAAAAATGACAGTGACGAAAATGAAATGAAATTGTTAACGAATGTCACCCGGCGTGAGTCTCGAATTTTCTTGTTTTGCACTGCTCAACGAAGATAATCGCAAAATCTGTTCCAAAAAGCAAGAGAAGCTGTAATTTCACCCGAAGTTTAAAAAAGACTCTGGTAGTAAAATAGTTAGTTCGATCACTTAAATGTTAAAACATCAGCAAACTCTTTCCGTCACCAAGAAGGAGGTTACCCGGAATAGACCGGCCTCTAGAATGATACTGACATCCGAGAATTTAGCCAATCTCATAAGGGGCACCGTAGGTATGCAGTTATGTGGACAAAATGTCTGTCATTAGACATAATTCTACGCGTAACGTATTTTAACCGAATGCATGCACAACGACGCTTATACTTTTACTTTGATTTACGTGACGCTTAAGTACGTGGTAAACTTTATTCCCAGCGATGTCGATAGCTCTCTCTTTAAGGCAATTTTGCGCATACCAGATGATTGAGGTTCCTTTTCACTTGAACATGCGATGATTTTTCAGACCGATATGCAGATACAAAAAGAAAGAATACGAGTAAATTGGTGGCGCATAAGTAAGGCCTAATCTCTTCAACCACTTCCATATTTCCAAAGTTGCTGAATGGATGGAGTCGTCAGAAATTATTTTTTCTGCTTTATAGTGTTTGGTATACTAATCAAACCCAAGCCTTCTAGCATAGTAACCGACAAGCCTACACCACAACATTACCTATTCGATTTGAAAGTCGTGGAATTCGGACCATTTTGAAAGTGTCAGTGTCGCTTTTCAGTTCCTGTTTATGCAAACAGAAGCGAACATCACTTGAAGCAAACGGAAGGATTTCTTTCGTATTTGTCTTCTGACTTCAAAGAAACTGATAGGCAAGAGCGATTTATACGTTCTTTGAGTTTAAAGTGGAGTTCAAGTAGACAAAGCGCTTTACCGCCGCAAGTGTATATAAAGCTTTCCATAGAGGTGGTGATACGAGTACCTAATCCAAGATTGATTGATTGGTGGACTTACCTAAGAAATTGATTTCAGGCTGTCACAGAAATGATCTTATATAGGATATAGACGTCGTCAATTGTCTGCTACGTCTGATGGAAAAAGTACATGTCATTATGTCGTACCTAGAATATCGCTCGTATGCCTGACTTCTGGGTTAAATTCTGCTTACTTATTTATGTAGCAATCTCTGCAGAAGATACCTCAATTTTTCATTCTGCTTTTATTGGGGCCTTCCCATAGCACTTCTTGTATCCGTTCTGTAAGTCTAGATTGTCCACTAATTCATCGATGTAGTCTGTTGGGGATATGAACATTTTTTATATGTTGTGGATCCCACAGTTAAATCATCCATATCCCCGATGCTGTTTGTCGCTTTACATGTATTCAAGGTACTCGTATGTAACCCTGGCGCACAACACTCATTCAACCAGAAGGACCAGGTCCTTAATGGCTCTTCTGTTTTGGCATTATGTTATAATATTTGATGTCGTTTGCAGTCTACTCTCCACGAGTATTGAGAGGAAAAGAAGCAGGCTCACAGTGACTATTAACATTGAGAAGACAAATTCAGAAAATATTTAAATCAAATATAAAAAATTTACATACCATCAAAACTGAACTGCAAAGCCATTGCACTTGCACTTCCTTCAAGGTAATCCTGAGCATTTATTACGAATTTTTAACAAAACATCTTCCATATTGAACACGTTCATGTAACTGTACATCCTCATTTTGGACGGTCTTCCATAAGGAGAGCGAAATTGAAACTTCTTATGAACGACCCAACCGAACTAAAGACTTTTATCATCCTGGTACATAATTCACTTTCCCTTCTCCTCAAACTTCTAATGCTTCTCGTACAAAGTTTTTGCCAAAAGGAAAACAAAAATATTCCTTAAGTACATACTTTGCTTTGGCAAAGCTTAATTAAGCGGTGAATTTCCCTACTTTATGAGGAGTCCTTGATTTGGTTTGTGTGCATAGAGATCTACACCCACTTTACTATGTAGTAGTTGCCTATAATACCATATTTCGTTTATGATACACCCAACATTAAACGGTATTAAACATGCGCCAAGATTCTAGTTTTTGCCACCCACACTTGCAGACTAGGGAGCGAATATTTATTTATACTCGTAACATTGACTATGAGATTGCTTAAAGCTATTGTATAATACGAGTACATATTTGTTCCTATAGTCTGCGGTGTGATGTAAGCAAATCGAAATATGTATCCGCACATCTGAATATTATGGTACACGTAATGTTGCCAAACCAAAAAGGATACAAATGATGGTGCAAGAGATGATAGTCGTACTTGGAATGCCTGGTATACTCTAGATTTCAAATGTCTGTTGTGTTAATCCGTGGAATTTTGTAATCGACTAGATGGGATTGTGATGCTACCTATACACACACACCTACATCGGCAGAGAAAAAGGAAACAGGAGAGAAGGAAACGACTTAAATAAAATTGAAATGATAAGATGGAAACGGCCGGGTCAGTGTGCACTTAATGTTTTCCTCTTAATGATTAATGTTCTGCTTTCGTCTTGGCTTTTGCTTGATTACTTGGTAAATGAAGTGTTCCATCGAAAATCATTTATAAAAATAGAAATTTATAAGATACCAACGATGTGATGTTAGTATTTGGAGCGTCTCCTTAAATAATGAAGACGGAATCAACTGCTGATGATATAAACACGTTTGGAAGTTAAATTATTAACTGAAATGTAATATCCTCGTCTCTCTAATTATCCTTCTTCTCAATATTTTTCATATCATAATATTTGACCTATAAAGACACTCAAGATGGGACATTTCTTGCTGACGTGATTGCCTGAGAAATGTCCTCAGGAGTTCGTCATAAGAAGAATGTGACGCCCATGGTTAAGGTGGCTTTCACCTAGCAGAGCTACTTCGACATATTTGGAGCTCAGACTAATAAGGATTTGCATAATTTTGTGAGTGTCCTTCCATAGAGATGTCGAGACTGATGACAGTCTCTATATTCGCTTAGGTGGGTACTCCTAAAATCGCATCATCACCTCCTCGCGTTGCCTACAGGATTGTTGTACTCAAGTGATCTAACGATGAGGGTGTATCAAACTTGGCTTAATTAAACATTGGGAGCTGCTCTTAGTCGTCTGGGTGAACTTTTACGTTGGAATGAGAAACCAAGTACCAATTCATAAGAGTACCCAAGTGCTTTTGTGGCTGTAAGCGTGAACGAAAACTTACGACAAAATGTGGGTACGTATTCTTTTAACCTGATTGGCTGTAATGTGTTTCAACTTATGCACCACGTTGCCCTGGGTCTCACAAGCGATTATTTTTTATGATTCTCAACGTGGATTCACTCAACAACACTGCGCCGATCTTGGGCCACCATGTTTCACTGGTTTTCCGAATTCAATCGAGGTCGTCGTTCGTTAAAGGACAAATTTCTTGAAGGTAGTCCAAAATCGGTTGTTGTGCCAGAAAACATCAATGCTGTGGGGGAACTTATATTGCAAGATCGTCATGTGACTTGTCGTGAAATTGAGGGATGCTTGGACATTAGTTCCACTCGCATACATCTAATAATGCATAAACATTTGCCAGTCAAAAAGATTTCTTCGCGTTGGATACCACGAGAATCGCTCAAAAAAGGCTCGTCTCGATTGGTCCAAAGAAATGTTGAAAAAATTCGATCGCGGTGCTTCAAAAGACGTCTATAAGATCGTGACAGTCCACGAATCATAGATCTGTGCATATGAGCCCGTAACCAAACAGCAGTCGACTGTATGGTTCGTTCAAGACGAGCCAAATCCAACAAAATTTGTTCACACACGAAGCACTTCGGAGCAAATGGCCGCCCGTAAATGATCAATTCAGAATGGTATACCACAATTTGTTTACCAGAAGTCTTTAGAGAAATAAGGAGAGGAGCTCTCGCAGGTCGGCTCAAACAAGTGATTTTTTGAGCACTCAAAACATCGAATTGCTGGGTCATCTGCCGTACAACGCCGATTTGGCACACATTGACTTCTCTTTATTCCCGCAAATCAAAAATAAATTGCAAGGTCAACGTTTTTCGGCGTTGTTTTGGAGTTACCTCGTTCGGAGTGAAAAATGTGCTTTGAAAATTGGTTCAAACGTATGCAAAAGTTTATTGATCTTCATTTTTACTTATTTTTCTCAAAACTACACTGAAAACTACAGAAACGTCAGATGAGATTGACTGTCGTCTCTTGACGACCTATACAAATGTGAGGACTCTTATCAGACCTGGTGATCCCGAGTATTAAGTATCAGAAACTGTGACATCTCATACGGTGCTGTATTCGCGTGCAACGCATATTTGGATGCAGATATTTGCCAATATTTGTAGCGGATGCTACAACTGAAGACGACGCTACCAAACAAGACTTTTACGAACACTTACAGCGAGCCTATGAGCAGTGTCCCAAGCATGATGTAAAATTCGTACTCTGTGACAGTAATATCAGAATAGAATATCGCGGTGGGCCTGTGCCACAGTCTTTTTAAATCACATCCGAAACAGACAAGCGCTTCTTTCCTCGTCTCAGGGGAACCGCAAGGGCACATGGGGATCTCCATATTAGAACTCGACAAGTCAAATTGATTATATTGGAAGCTGCGTATCCAGTATCCTAAGTACCAATATTAACTCAGACCACTAACTAGAAGTAGGCAAGTACAAATGCGGATGTCAAAGGTATAACAGCGCCGATAAAATACTGTGATAGGGATTGAAGTCGGACGGCTACAACCGCAAGAGATCGCCAGAGCCTTTGCCGACCGCGTCTTTCTCAACCTCTATCCTAATCAAAAGCACCAAGCGCAGAATTCCAATTTGGTCATCAGAAATAAAGCCGGCGAGCACTGTTAGCCAAGTAAGAGACGTATCGTACAACGCAAGGACGAGGGTTGAGATAAGAGCTGCTGTTGGCAAGTAAAATAGCAGAGAAAACAGAAATGAACACAAACTTGTCCGAAGGAAAAGAATTGATTTTGGTCAAGGCGACCGAAAGATGCTACTACAAGGATGAGGCTCGGTAATTTTACCAGAATGTAAAAAAAGACTGTTCATGGGAACAAAATTTTAATCGAGGCCTGCAAAAACGACTAGTCAGATTCGAAAAATTGGAAACAAAAATGTTACGGCGACCATTTTCACGAAGGATAAAGACCATAAAAACTTGCTTCTAGTGGTGTTAGCGATATCCAACAAATCCTTAGCCGCCATTGGTAAGACCGGTTGAGGTTTTAAAGTAATGATTTGGAGAGAAATGCGCAGAAGCACATCTGTAAAATTTGATCGAAGGAATGCCCGATGAATTGTTCTGAAAAAAAAAGAGCATGAACTGCGAAACTTACAGGGGCATACATTTACTAAAGAGCACAAACAAGATCATCGCTACTGTATTATGTGAACATCTAACACCGGTCGTCAGCAACCTGATAGGTAGGTTTAACACCTTCGCCGATAAAATCCTTTTCAAATTGTCTTCCCTCGGTTTTGACCCCATATTGTTAAAATCGATATCTTCTTATCACTTTAGGTCAGCCTTCTCAACCACGTTTTTAGCCACTTCTTGTGTCCCACAAGGCAGCCATCTAAGTCCGCGACTTTTCGACATTATCTCAGAGGCATAATATATGAAAAACCTGTCCATCTTCTCGCATAAGCAGACGTCTTTGACATAATCGAGAGCATTAGCAAAAATATGTCTGTCGGTCAATGAAAACTAAACAAAATATAATATACATATATCCATACACACATACAAGGCCGCGCTAACTAGAGAAGGGCGGATCCATCCCGGTAGCCTAATCAAAGTAAATAAATAAAATTGGCATAATCGATATTGTCTGCCAAAAGTTGCTGGACAAAAGAACGTCGGCAACTACTTGATGGCTTGGGGTATCTATATATGATACTGATGAGTCTTCGTTCAACTGCCTTAGTGAGTTTAGTATGGACGTCAATTTGTGGTGACCCCTGACCACCTCGTTTGATGAAACCGAAACTTGAGTTGCGCCTAACAATAGTGTTATCTGTGAGGGTTTCGTTCCCTAGGTACTTTATCGCCATAACCCCTAAGCCGCGCACTGAAGATTCTTGAAGAACTGGCTCATCATCATGTCCATGTGGACAAGTAATAGATTTATTTTTGCTGGCTTTAAATTGAGGAAACTTCCTTTGGCATCATATTGAAAATTCGTGACTACACCTTTGCGTAAATCGACAGAGAAGAGTGTTTAATAATGCAGTTTATATTGTTCGTAGCCAAAATAAAGATCAGTGGACCCAGGCGGCTACCTTGAAGGACTTCTGTAGTGGGAATGATAGAATAGCAGATGGCAGATTTAATAAATGAAAAACCTACCTTTACAGGAAGGGCTCAGCTATTCTTTTGTTGGTAGTACTTAATACCTTTAAGAAATCCATGTTGGCTGGGAGTGAAGATTGGTTTGCAATGCAAGAACATTAGCTCGTAAGCTATACTCGTATTTTCAAATTGCTTAGGGATGTATAAAAGTTTAGAAATATGCTAATAGTTTGTCATACTATTGCAACCAATGGAATTTTGAATAAAGTTAAGAAAATGAGAGAGCTTAGAAGGAAAGTTGTAACAATGTATAATAATAATACTTTTATACGCCCAAATCGTGTGATCGGTCACGTGACGCTGATATATTTCCGCCACTTGCATAAATATTTTGGGTTCCTGTCTGGGAACCTTAGCTCTAGTTTACAATAATTATCTAATTTTCTTAAATACTGACAAATTTGGCTTGGAATCTTAATGATTGTCCTGGCGCACCCATTGGCGATTTAAAGGTTTGTACGATACGGGACTGTCTGGTTAGTATTTCTTAAATTTTTGCAATTTAACAACTAACCGACGTTTTAATATTTCACCATAGCCTCTGTAAAAGAGTATGGCCTCGTCGTATTTAAGTTTTTAATAAAATGGGGTCTAACACTAAGCCCTGTGGCATCTTTAAGGTAATCAAGTCTTGTTTACTCCAATAAATTTCAATTAGAAAAAAAAAAAATTTGGCAGATGTTGCTATTGTGCTTGAGGATTCCATTGTACGCCTGATAATGTTTAGAACCATTTCGGTAGAAATTTCTTCAGATAGATTTATGGGGAAATTCAAGATAAAAAAAAAAACCAAACCAGTTGTTTGCAATTTGAATGTGGATTAGTTCCCAGGCAGTTGCACAGAAATATTCGTACTTTGTTCACCGATAGTTGAAAGCAGAAAAAAAAAAAAAAACGATTACACAACAATCATCAGGAATTTGCATAATTAGTTGTTCGTCGATTGATTTCGGAGGAATAAATACTCTGGATATTGCATTTCGCTACGTTGGTTGTTGCTTTCAATTGACTATACTCTTATACATATTTATGTGCTATGAGTTTACAGTTTTTTTTGTGTATTATGCTTTTGTTGTTGAACGGAATGTTTTTTCTCCGAGCCAGGTGCATGTCTACTAAACATATGTAAATAAGCACTAACGCTCTTCACAACAAAGTAAATTGATATGTTAAAAAATTAAAAAAAAAATATTTTGCAATGCTGATATTCCAGCAATTTCACGTCGAGTGTTCGCCTGCAGGTCGTTTAAAGTTCCCTGTTTGTTGGCTTAGACCAGAGACTTTAACAGATTTCTAGAGAGGCGTTAAAGCTGCAAACGAGGAGGTAAGTACAATCGCATCAGGCCTACAAGCAGAGCAACTAAAAGAGCACTTTAAAAACCTTCTCAATGCAGCAAAAACATCTTTACATTATGCAGCCAGTATGTAGACAATTTTCTGGGTACCTCAATTACAGTAGCGGCAGTTTGAAGTCGTCATTGGGAACTCACAGAATTTGTTCTTCCACCAGAAAGAGATCGAATTCCATTCGAATTGTACACCAGATTTCCTTTTGGTACTTGATCAGGAGTTCAAGCAAATATTTGAAACAGGAACATCTACACATGTTTTTAAAAATCCATAAACCTCCCTTTACACAATAACCATCTAATTATTGTGGCATATCTTTTTGAACACATCTGTTACGTTGTTTGCAGGTGTACTAGTTAAAAGATTTACACGATAGATGGAGAACATCGGCCGAGACAAAATATATTCTGCCCAACTGCAATGACCATTCTGTTTTACGCTGCTCAAACATCTATGGGGATACCGTGTATTTGAAGTCGTAAAAAAATTCCTTAGCTACTTCCTTAAACGAATTTTACATCCCCAAGTTAGTCTCCCAACTACCTGCTTCACCTGGAGACTACAGAAGCTGCCCTAATTCTTGAAACCCTCCATCTTATACATAGTCAAGAGTCATGAAGATGAAATAATACCGAAGATGGTTCTAACTGAAGAACTGCCTATCGGGAAATTGAGCGTAGGACAGGGAAACCGAACTTGAACCGCTTAGCTATGTACACCAGAAGAGCGTTTGAGCCCCCCTCTACACCAGATGGCTTAATATAGCCCCAAAGAAAAGAGTCTTAATAAGGTATTGGATCACACGGCCAATTGACAGAGCCATTTCTGGCGATTCACTGAACTTCTTCAACAAGTCGATTGTGGTGCTATGTTTTAAGTGACACCGTCCTGTTGAAAATATACGAGGTGTGTTCCAGAGTAAGCAGAATAAAACCAACAAAAACTTTTTTTTGGCATAACCGATGTATTTTATTCAAAATAGTTCTCTTCCAACTCAATACAGCGATTTGCAGGATTAAACGCATGTCGAAAGAGTGTTTTAGATCGTCCGACGTGATTTGCACCACCAGTGTTCCATAGAAATCGCCAGTAGTATTCGGCGCCTTCAAACCTTTAACCGTAACACCCGTCTCACTTTGAATGCTCATCAGTTTATCTTCAAGCCCACTCAAGCCGTACAACGCGCTTATGGAATGCCCTGCCGAACTCTGTATTTCTTAGTCATTTTAACCTGCAAACATTCAAAACCAACGTGCATCGGTATCTCTTCTACTTTCCATTCATCGGCAATTCTTTTTCCGAATGAGTGGTTGACAGTTAAAATGCGGTCAAAAGTGTCGATCAACGAGATGGCGCATTATCATGCAACAAGCGCCAACTGGAATGAATACGATGCACCAAACACTTCAAAACACCAAGATAGGATTGCGCATTGACTGTTTGGGCCGGTGGAACGAACTCCTTGTGGACAATGGCCTTAGAATCATAGTAAAAGCAAATCAACATTGTTTTTACTTTTGACATTTGCCAACGAGATTTTTTTTGGATTTTGGATCGTCTCTGGCGCTTTCTACTCAGGATCATATTGAAAACACCACGTTTCATCGCAAATCTGGATCGTTTCCATCTTCAATAGAGCACAACCAGCGAAAGTTCGACGTGCACCATGGCCATTTGACCTTAGCTCTTGAATCAATTCCATTACGGACGTATAGCCAAGTCTTTTCCCAAAAGACATAAGGACTTTTGAGAACAGCGCCGAATCCATTGATTATGGTCTTGACTTATCAACTCGGCAGCAGTTTCGCTGTATCACAGGTCCGGCAACAACAACCGTGAAGAAGTCGATTTGAGTTTTATCACTAAACAATCAATTGCTCGCTTGTGCTTGAATTTTGTAATGAGTTTTGATAAACAAATTTGGGTTATTTTCAAACGTTGTTGAAGCGTATGCCTTACCATGACGAGATGGTTAGACAATCTGGAACACAAATATTGAATAACATCGGTCAAAAGATGTTGTGAATGGGTTTGGAGAATCGTGGACAAATTGGACCGCTTCTAATGAAAAAAACAACCCTTTAGCTGACTCTAATACTCTATCTTCTAGACTACGTACAAGCAAAGTCTTAAATCCATTTCTAAACGTGACCAAGATGAAGTCTGCACAGAAATTTCCAAGCTCAAATTTCCAACAAAGCCGATTGGACCGATTGCTTAACTGCCGAATATGTTTATGGCAGCAGCTGATGATCATCAACTCATCTTTGAAATCTGAGTCGATTACACAATATGCCCGATGAATGGAACCTCAGCATTGTTTGTCCCATCCTAAAGAAGTCGAAAATAAAACCCTGTCTGCCGTATTATGTGAACGCCTAAAACCCCCTCTGAATCGGCCGCCTATCAGTGTGCCTCTTAGCCATGATAGATCAAATTCACACTAATGGCAGATCTCTGAAAAGAAAACAGGAGTTCCAAATCGATACCCATCACTTCTTCATTGATTTCAAAGCCGCATATGACAACGTCTATGGGCATCCCTGCCATTCTCATTCGACTAAACAGGAGGACGATCGAGAATTTATTCATGTTAAGAAAAGGACTTTAACATCATTCTCGAAAGAGTTGTGCAAAACTCTAAAGCTAACTCCACAGGGACTGTCTTTTAAAAGTCTAAAAGACTGTCTTCAGTTACTCGCATACGCAGACGACATTATTACAATGAGAAGGGCACTGCGAGATGTCAATGGAGCGTTTGCGATAATTGAAGCAGAAGCGGCAAAGACGTTCCCACTAGGCTCCGAGTGGCGTAATTTGGAACAAATTGCGATAAGTGTTCACCTTGAAATAATTTTGTTTGACAGCTTTTCAAAAGACATACATACTCGTATCTAACTGTCACATCTAGCACGAGAACAAATAATCAAGGAAATTCTTTCAATATAAAAAGAAATTAACAATAAAAATGAAAGCAAAAAATGAGTCAATCTTTCTTAATTCAACTGGTAAACCACATAAATGAATGTAAACAAACTTGACAGCAAATTTTTCTATCAGCTTTGTTAATTCTGTTTGTTTTAGCTATTGGAAAACTGACATAATCTGTTATAAAACAATTTGTAATTGCGATAATGTTGGGAAATTGCGCAATTTGGAAGATAATTTCGGAAAATTGTGGCAAAATTGTGTAATTTCGTCTAGTGAGAGCTTAGTATATACAAATAAGATGCGAAAAACAAAGCCGCACTCAAGTAAACTAGAAAATTTGACTTTGACCTGCTCTATTTTCTTTTGTTTTTTTATTGAACGGGGAAAAACGCTCTCATTATCGAGAAATTAGGACTCTTAGTAGTTGTATACTTTAGTCCGGTGCTTTCCTGATTTCGAAGTCACCCTGATTTTTCAAACGTTTTTTGACTGTGAAGTTAAAAGTGCGCCCGGAACAGGAGGCAGTTAAAAAAATGTAAAAAGGGTCAAAAACTCTTCCTTTTAGGGAGGAAGGTGAAACGATGAGAGAAATTTCTTGTCGACTAAGATTCAACTAGTCGATGGTAAGAAGGTTTTTAAAAAAAAGTAGGAAGAAAGTGGTGTTTTAGAGCGGAAAAGTGGAAGCGGTCGAAAAAGATACAATACTCTAAGAATCGACCACCATATAAAAAGCAAAACGTTGAGGAACCGGCTCATTATTGCACCTCAGGTAAGGCGAGATATTGTGGAAACCACCGGCATAGACATCTCTGTGACAACAGTTCAAAGACGGGTTAAGGAAGCTTAACGCCAAGAATTAAGAAAAGCCGTCTGGTAGAGAAAGGCAGAATTGGACCCGAGATGAGTGGCAAAAGGTCTTCTTCTCAGATGAGTCCAAATTCAACCAGGAATTTTCAGGTGGAAAAACCACAGTTCCAGGTCGACCTGAAGAACGGTTGAAGGATGAATGTGTTGCAGCTCGTCCGCAGAGGTTTAAGAGTGTCATGGTTTGGGGATTATAACTGCCGGTGGAGAGTATAGAAAATGGAATCATTCCCACTACAGAGAAAGTAAACCAGTACCACACGTCCCCCCGTTTCAGGATGATTCCGCACCTTGCCATCATGTTAAGACCGTAAAGTAAACAATAAATTGTCCGCTGTTATTTTGGTGATTTTGTCAATCTTTATAGCGGTTTTAATCGATTTTAACTAATTCTTTTGCTAGGTTCACACCATTGGCCCGGAAACAGTCCTGACACGAACCCTCTTGAGCACGTTTGACATCGAATGGGCGTAAAATTCTGAAATAAAAAGCCCAGAAATTAGCAGGAATTAAGAAGTCGCATCGAAAACATTTGGTATGAAGAAATTGACACCAGCTATATCACCAGCCTTTACCATTCAATGACAGGACAGGGTTGAATCCCTTATAAAAGCCAAAGGCGGCCATTACACGGCATATTGAAAAGGGAAAACATTTTTTTTTCTTTGTTGTAATTTTAACAATTAAGCTACCCTCATAAAACCAACAAAGAAATGTTAAATCTAATATATTTTGTAGCGTATAAAACAATAAATCCAACAGCCTAGAAACTTATTTATAAAGCGTTATAAATTATAATATGTATTCGATTTTTTTCCTGTAATAACACGAGCCTCGCGTTGGCTCTTGCGGTTAAACCCAGATTGACCTACCTGCTAAGAATAAAACCGAGATATGTATCTCCACACTTTCGACACCATAATCAACAGAGCAGGTCAAAGTCAAAATTCTCTGTTTACCTTGAGTGCGGGTTTCTCTTTTTTTGCATATTAGTGTCCATCCAACACCACTGGTGTTCTTCCACCGTGTCAAAATAACTGTGTATGTTTTTCCATTAATCTTGCTTTAATCACTAGTTTTCCTTCTACACGCGCTAATTTAAACAAAAGAAAAAGATAGATTTTCGTCACTTACCTCGGATGTACAGATTACTTTGCCTAAAAAGAAAAACAGAAACAAATGAATAAATGACAGGAAAAAGGAAGAAAATTATGTAGACAAATTTATGATAAAAATCTATTACTTAAAGATAAAGGTTTTTTCAACAAGAAGTTAGGAACAACACATCTGATAAATGTCAACGACAATTGCGCCCCTTTGATCAAATTTTCAATAACGTTTGACATAAATTTAGATATACAACATCCTCATGAACTTAATGACATAAACTCGTGCAATAATGCCATTGTTTCCCGTGAAAGGTGGCATACCATTTATTTGAGGCCTAAATTACCATTCCCCTATTTCGAGTTATTGAATATTTGTATATATCAAGAGCGCTTTCGCGACACATTTGGTATGCATATCCTTTTAAGTAAAACTATACGTAGTTATCAACAGGACCTCATCGCTGAAGGTGATTTTTTTTGGCAAACTCATTTCAGTGAACAAATTGACGAACTCTCTTCGCTGTTGAGTTGTTGAATCAGTGTGATTTTATTGACATAAAGACTAAAAACTTTCATGAGAATACAATGCCGAATGGATCTTCTGAAAAACAGCCGCAATGTTTTCCTCTGAGCGATCTGGGCGGATGAGTGGCGATCCAGTCTCCTCGAATTTTTCGATTATTCCTTTCACAGTCGATGCACTTGGAACATTTTGATTACTTGATTAATTGGGTGCAATTTGCCAATCGTGGCAGTCACTATTTTTGGAATAATGTGTCAAATAGCGATCTGACTTTCTACTACCGAACTGTTCCCTATAATTTGACTGTTAAAGCACAACAGCAAAAATGACGCCAAATTGAAATTTTCCAAATTCCAGATACTGTTTAGAGTTCTCTGCCTGCCTAAGGACAATGACTGAGCCGCAGTTTTACATTTCGTATACAGTTTAACCAAAGAATCACTTAAGACATCCTGCTTTAACCAACGTGCATGCTTCTTACTGACTTACTTACATCAATGGCACTACAGTTCGGGGTGGACCTGAGCCTCAACCAATAAACCTCTCCAGTAATCGTAGTCTTCGTCTAACTGCCTCCAGCTGGGCACTCCCAGTTGCTTGATTCCCACGTATGCACGCCACCTGGTTGTCCCTCAGCTCCGGTTTGAAATCGAAGACTCTTTGGGCTGGAGCGTTAGTGTTCAATCGCTCTGCATGTCCTGATGGTTAGGCGATGGATTAGGCACTAATGTGTACTTTTTTGACCAGGACAATGTCAGTGTATACGATTCTGAATAAGGTCACGTCAAAGGCGCTGTACATTAAAAATAGTCGTGCAGTTCTGTTAATTCACGGTGTATATCGTCGAAAATGTCGTGGCCAACAAGCACCGTCTGACAACACTATTCGTCGTTTGGTGTCGAATTTTTTAGAGCACGGGACAGTAGGAGATCGTCAACATGCCGTCCTTCAACGCCCAACATTTTGACGGCTGTGGAACCACCTTGCACTTTTTACCGTATAAAGTGCAATTGACTCAAAGAATATTGCCAACAGACAGTCCACGTCGTTTGGAATACCTACAAACAGTCGCTCGAATGGTTGACACTTAACCTAATTTTTGGAAGCAAATTTTGAAGACGGACGAGGCCCATTTCACACCGTCTGAAGCGGAGAATCCACATGAGATCCATGAAACACCATTGTATGATCAAAGTGACTGTTTACTCCGGCGTTTATGCCAAAACCATCATTGAGCAATTTTTCTTCAGAGAAGACGAAACAGTCGATGGGAATCGATATCGGTGAGTGTTGGCTCATTATGTCTGCCTACAAATGTGTGAAAATGGTCTGGACGGTTACTGGTTTCAACAAGACGGTGCGTCATGCCACATTGCAAATCAAACAATACAGTTTCTGCAACGAAAATTGTTATTCAATATTCGTATTGACAAAAAAAAAATTTCATCTGAGTTTTATGATATGGAGATGCAGCTCATTTTTCGGTCAAGGAGAATTAGTGTTCGCCATCGGTTCAATGAACGCCGACAGATACAGAAACATCATAACACCGCGTTTCCACGAGACACAAATATGTCAGACTAAATTTCAGACATTTCGTCTGACATTTTTTCACATTCTGTGAATGTAAGTTCGTTGAGTAACACCTGTTTACATTTGGTGTTTTTTTCTTTTGTTCACACAAAGCAATGGGCGGCGCAGAAGTAGATTTCTTGTTCTGTTTTACCAACAGATGGCATTGTAGTGTATGAAGTTGTCACACTTTATTTCCGTCAAACTGACAAGCGCTGTCAAAAAAATAATAATTTAGAGTTGATGTCTACAAGATGTCTGAAATATTTCTTGTCTGCAAACTACTCGTCTCCATTGGACATTTTGCTTTTATGAACATTTTCTTAACACAGCGTTGTCTCGTGGAGACGCGGTGTAAGAAATCATCTGGTGCCTTCCATAGATTCTCTGGGTCCAGTAAGATGACTCTGCATCTTGTCATTGAGCTAAAAATGTAAGTTGTTTCACTACAAAAATCGATAGAATATTAGTAACTAAAAGGCGTCATTTATCCATAATTCTGCATCTATCTTGTGTGTTATTAGGTAAAGGATTTTGTAACAAGTGTCGGGATAAAAACAATACGCTGGCCTGAAATCAGCTCCGATTTGGACCCGGGCACTTTCAAAAGCCAAAATATCACAGTATCGAGGAACCCGAAGAGCAAGGAAAAATTTAAGACAGCAATTAAGGAACCTGGAAAAATCCCATAACAAGTGAATACTGTCAAAGCTTAATAAATTCTACATACATACAAATTTATTCTCCGCTTAGATAATTTAGATAAAAAAAAACCGAAGCAAAAGTAAATTTGTTCAAAATGCTTATCTTTAAACTTAAATCATTGCTATAGTGAAGTGTTTTTTGTTTTTACAAATTGTTATATTATGATATATTCTGTCAGTGGGCTGATATATTGTCTTTCAACGCCAAAGTTGAATATTTAGTTCTCACTGACTGCGGTGTTTGAGTTGTTCCCGCTGTTAAACAGTCTACAGAAGCGATTTTTCCACATCCTCGTATATCTTTACAGGTTTCTTTTCGAGCCTTGTTGGTTTGACTCATTCTCTCTTCCTGAAACTTCCGAACGTTGATCCTGAAGTAGCACCTCTTCATTTCTTCGATCGGTCGCTTCCCATCAGACCTGATGTTATTTCCCCCTATTGCAGAATCTCATTGGAAAATTCTTAGATCGATTGGTAATGGACCAAGGTAAAAGGACTCTACATAAAGGTTTATCTGAAAATTTAAGACTTTAGCAGGGAAGCCAGATTCAAAGGTCTGAATTTATGATGATCGATGAGACTAATTTTATGCTACGAGTTTGTACTTTGACTCGCAAATTATGAATAATAAATGATAGAATGGGTGTAATTACTGAGTGATATACATATGTAGGTTGGCCGCTTCCAATAGAATTGTAATATTCGTTAAATACAATCTACTTATGCAAGCATTATACAAATAATATAGCCTTGTTTGCAAGCTATAACTAATTAACAATGGATGAGTGAAAATTAACCAATAATTTCGTATTTTAATGACCCAGTGATAGACATAGTGTGTCGAGTCTCAGTTTCTAAGCTAAATCACCATTTCCATTTATGCAACTAATTCTATGTATTGCATACGATTGAATACCCCATTTAGACTCGAATCACTTCAGTTCTAATAACAGTTTGTCACACTATCATTGCATTTATCTTTAAGCACCAACAATTCAAAATTACTACCTTCCGCTAAAGCGCCCATCAGGCGAGAGATACAGCAACAGAAAAAATTAACAAAAGAAAAAAAAAAATTAATAAATAAGAACTGAACACACAAAACGATCGATCGCCTCTTATTTGGAAACACGCCGCCACCATTTATGCCCAAAAAGCATTTGTTCACCTCGATTTTATTTTCCAAAAACAGAAAAAAAAAAAGAAGAAAAACCTCATATCCACACTTAATCCGAATTTGGCCACTATTGCTAAAAAAAAAAAAGAAAAACTCGTTCCGCACCAAAATCACAGAACGAACAAGACGAACCAAACGAACAGAGCGCACCGAGAATCACCCAAGAAACACCCAATTCCAGGCCCTGGCACCCCCCTCATCGGCCTGTTTCACTATAAAATGTCGTTCGGTTATATCATTAATTTTGCGCACGACCTAAACGCGGGGCGAACGGCAAACGGCAAACGAAACGAGAAAAAGAAGAAAATCCAAATCAGAGGCAACAAAAAAGATACAAAAAATAAATAAAAATAAAAACAGCCAACTAACGAAAAACCAGAAAAAAAAAACGTTAAATGAGCAGCTCGCACACGATATTGGTTTGCAAGTTTGCCAGTTTGCCAGTGTGCCAGTGGCTTTGGTTGTGCGGTTCGCTGCAGTTCCGAAGCACGAGATACTCGTACATACCTACTCGTAGTAGTAGTCCAGTGCTCTCGAAATGAGGAATGGTCGTCGTAGTTATCGAAGTCGTTGTCGTCGTCGTAGTCGGTGTCGACGACCTGACGTTTCTGATTGAGTAATTATTAATAGTCGCAACCGACAGTGTTGTCGTTGTGGTTGCCGCTATTGCAACTCATCATAACTTTCGCCCAGTTCCCTTCTCATCCATACATACGATTATGTACAAATGTTTGTATGTAATTTATCTTTATTTTTTTTTTGTTTAGATAGCGAATGATATCTCGCTTTTGAAGATATTGAAATTGTTGGTAGTTTTTCTGAGTTGAGAGAGAGGAACGATACCGCACATCTCCAAAGAAAACTCAAATTCGTCAGAGGATTTTTCGAAACCGAGGACGAGCTTTGGGCAGCTTTCTTTTTGTTAGTAAATTTGAAAAGTCATTACGTCGCATTTAGGAGAATAAAGGACTTGGAGGCACCACTTGCCTCTTTGAACAAAAACAGGGAGTCTAAGATGCTATACGACAAGTTGTAAAAACCCATGACCCTGACATTGATGAACTCTATCAACTTTGACATTAAAGGGGATTTCGTCTTGCTTGAACGTACGTAAATGATGTAATGATGGGCAGGTAAAATTCATCATATGAATCACGGCCGATATAGCGTAAGGGACAGAAGACTGTTGTACGACACAATACGGTTGCTATGGCCTCTGAATCGTTTGACTGGGTAATGTAAGCTGAAACAGGTTGTCAGCCTATTGAATTCTGAAGGCCGGCAGATCAAGGACAGACGAGATTTTCCGAATATAGCAGACATTGTAAATTGAGGATATTCATGGAAATATCTAGAGCTGACACATAAATACAGTCAACTCTGAAATGAAGTGATGATACCGAGTTTAGGTATCGAAGGAATTGTGCCGGTTGGTGCTGTTTCCATCACAGAAGACTGACCTTCGGCATACTTTTCTTATTGAGAACGTTCCTTTGGCTGGCTGGTTCCTTTTCACAAGAAAAATCCGAGTCAAATGGCACTCCTCTAACTTTCTGGAGAAGTACTCGGTATCAAGGCCTTATCCTGAAGAGCAAAGTGAGCTGGAAAGGAAGTGTTGCAGAGCGAAATAAAAAAAGAAACTCTAACCGCACAAGTGGACAGTAGGGTCACATTGGGATCTACCTAGTGCTAGCAAATGTTTTGGTACACGAAATGAACACATTCATTCTCAAGAACCAATGAACGCATCCACTCCAACTTGATGGCTATTTGACAAGTGACATTTATGCAAAGCTCACGCGTAAATACGAGTAGTTTTTGACATCAGTTATTTCCAATCATGGAATTGGGCTCGCTCGAAAATCGTTTTGTCGTAATTTGCATGCAAGAATACGGCTACGAAAAAGACGAAATCATTCCGATATTGTGACCACTGAAAATCACACGGAACTTCGTGGATCGTAACGTGAAATTATTTGAGAATCGAATTAGTCGAACTCCACTACGCTAGTAGAAAACCATGCCTCGCGAGATGGATATCAGCAAGGACAGCAAAGTGAGTCAAAATCGAAAACCGTGCTTCGTCAGTACGCAAAGAACTGTCACAGACGAATTTGTTTTGATTAGAAAATGTTCACCGTTGAAGGATCGTTCAACAAACAGACATAACTAACATGTCTGTCATCAAGACATGCGTCTGAACCGGTTCCGAGAGTTCAACGTGGCCACCGCCCAGCTTCTGTGATGGCGATAGGGTCACCGAGCTCCATTTCTGCGAACAAGGTGTCAAAACCTCGGCGAAAATGTAACGTTGTGGAGCCCCTCAACAAAACACCATTCACAAATAAACCGTGGACCTTTCAACAAGACTCCACTCCAGCTCATAAGGCAAAAACGACTCGAACATGGCTCAAAAACCACGTTCCGAATTTCATTTACACGGATGATTCGCCATCTGTCGCCATCTATAGTCCGTTCTGGTGACTATGACTTGCACTACTCGACATCGATATTAATGACAAATTTCCCTGCTCGCCTGGCACTGGCATGCATACCGAATCCCTGGCGAAAAATAAGACAAGCCTTTACACCGAAAATTGGAAGAAATGACGACACCCTCGTCAAGATCATCAGACCTATCTGCCTGACTTCCTTCATGTTCAAAATGGTTTTGTGCGCGAAACTTCTTTATGGATGGATCCTCTGTCTAAGGTTCAAACGAATCACTTGTTTTGTGCATAAGAGCAATCCTGGTGAATAGAATTAAGATTGCGGATGATGACTGCGCCCATATGTAATGGTGAGGTAAACAGGGTTTGCCCACAAGGCGGGATCATGTCTTCACTGCTAAAATTCGCGTTGGCCACTCACTGCTCAACGGTTTCAACAGTTCTAATGTCTATGCTCAGGCATATGGAGATGATGTAGCTGAACTGTCTGTTGGATAATGCATAACGACTAAAGCACAGGCAACCCTAGGCCTGATGGATGATTTGCGCACCAGTCAATCCTCTCAAAGCTGAAGAGAAGGAGATTGCTAACTGGTTTGATTCGTTATTAACCTGGATAAAGAACGATCTATCTCAGCTATATTGGGGCTTCCCCTAGCACGTCTGGAATATAAAGTGTTGCAGTGAAAATACGAAATCAATCTTTGCTGCACCTGCAGGATTGGTTTCGACCGGAGGCAAAGAATGTAGACGGGTCTTCACGGGTCTTGATTCCTCAAGATGCAACGTTAGATTTCACTCCACGTTAGGAAAACTTGCGTCTGTCTTCCAAGTTAAGTTATACGCAACCCAAATCGCAATGAACTATCATTGTGAAGAATCGATGGAGCAAAATATCTGCGACTTTATCAAGAGCAAAGCTGCGTCTAAGCCCTTGTTGATCGGAACGCTGAATTCATTAAGTTTTGTGCTCATAAGTAACACGTTCTTGCTTTAAGAGTGATGCCGACACCGCAGAGCACTCACTATCTTTAAGAGTACCCGGCCTACGCTCGGATTTGGATTCTGCTAGTACGGTAGGCACTTGACCAGTGAAGCGTTTACTCGCGTATTCGAGGAATTCCAGTAAAAGGGCCATACAAGGAACTCAATGGACTGGTTGTTTGCATGAGTTAACGCCTCGTCTAAAGGAATATGTCATTGGAATTTCGATGTTTGACATACGTTATTGGAGATGTCTTAAAAATATTCCAATTCACTACTTAGTTATGAAGGGCGAAGCCGATTATTCACCATAAGTATCCGTATCTATGATATGAACAAAAAAAATCACCTGTAATCAATCAATGCACACATAGTCAATACAGCGAGCAGCGGTAAGCTTCAAAAGTTAGACACTGATAAAGATAAAATGAAATACCAGTAGAGGCGGCGGTTTTGACCTACGGGAACTTGGACTCTCGAGGCTAAACTTGAACAACAACATCACCACCAGGACCATGTCGTCGTCAAATTGTTCCTTTTTTCTTTTTCCACTTTGCAATCTAAATAGTTGACACGTTTTTTTTTCCTCTCCTATTTTTGTTCTTCTTTTTTTTTCTGTGTGTGTGTATGTGTGTCGTTTTTCATTTTTAGTGATTTCACTTTTCCTTATCGCAAATGATGGTCGTGCCACTCAATACCCACTTCAGAGTTGAACAAGCTCCACAACCACGACACGGGCTACAAATGTAGAAATGCCGGTGAATGATGAAGACCTGGGTAGACACGGGTAGAGAGCACAGCTAGAGCTGCGTCAGAGGAACGTACATACGTACTAATATGTATGTGTAGTTGTACTGTTTGCTGTAGCTTGCACCGATGATATCAAACGAACATCAAATAAAAATTCAATACAACTTGACGCAGCCAACAGAGCGGTGGGCTGTGAGGTGAAGTGGAACCTGTTTATTGGTGCTGTTTGGTGGATGATTGGGACATATTCAATCCTCTTCGGTGATATTGATACCCCGTCGTCGTCTGCTGCATAGACTCTGTTAAGTATATACTTTTTCACTTAAAATGTCACTTTTGATGGGCAATGCGAAATGGAAAAAGGGAAATATTAGCTTTCCCGGCGTAAATAAGTGAATTGGCCATGTCCACTGTACAGATTTGATTGTACAAAGTAAAGTTTTGGATGGCAAATGTTTTCGATGTCTGAAATTAATTGCAATTCACTGAAATATTGTTGCGAAATAGGTGAAAAAGCAAACTACAATCAATCACGTGACGATAAATTATCAGATACACACATACAGCAAGCAATCAAACCTCCCTAATTTCCCACCTAAGCTCCATTCGTGTATAGCCTTTTCCTTCAATGTGTTAAAGGAAATGCCTTCGTAGTTTTCTTTTTTTACTTTTCTCTTCATTTCTTCTACAAATTGAGGTAAAGCACGAAGAAGGATGAGTCATTTATGAGACTTTTTCGGTCAAGGATTTTTGAATCGTTGTCGTAGTCATCGTCATCGTCATCGTCATCGTCGTCGGTCGTTGGGAATGGCAACGATGAATGTGGGTTCTAGGTGAACATTTGAACGGTGTGGAGTGACATAATCATCATCAAGGTCGATGCTAGCTATGCGCTTCCTCATCCTGCTGCCCGCATAGGAATAGCAGGTGTATATGAATATTTTAAAGTTTTGAATAATTAAGTGGTATTTGGATGAGAAAACGTTGAATAATGCGTGACAGTTAGCTGAATTGAAAAGCAACAGCACGCAAATGTTTGAGGAAAGAAGGACTTTTGCTTCACAAAGCACTAAGGTGAAATGGCACGCAAATGGCATGGCATACCATTTTTCCCACTACACAGATGATTATACAATAGCTGTGGGAAGTGTCACCGTGTGACGTTTAAAATGTGACAATTGACGTTTAAACTTTCAATGGAACAGAAAGAGCAAAAGGATAGAGGTGACTCTCGTGTCATGATAAAATACTCGTAGATAACAAATGAGATACCTTAACCTGTTCTGGCAAACACACGAATTTGTCTGAACATCACTTTAGAGAAGCAGAAACAAGGCGAGTAACATGCAATTAACATTGACGAGTATCAAATTCTGTTCTTTGGAAAACATTTACTTGTGCATAGAACCCTAAAATTCGTAACGGGTTTTCCAATAGGGACACTCGCAGACTTTAGGTCAGGATTTATGTAGGTCTGAAGGTTAACGACCAAAAGCAGCGTCGAGCATTCCGGACAAGTTGGAAGTGGACTCCGATTTCGGACGGAAAATCATCTTCAACGATGAGACCCATTTTTGGAGGAATGCCTATGTCAACGAGCAAAATTGTCGCATTTGGAGGTAACCATTCACATGGCATCCATCAGCTGCAAATTCATCTAGAAAAAGTCACTGTTTGATGTGGATTTTGTTCCGGCGGGGTCATTGGTTCGTACTTCTTCCAAAATGAAGCTGGCACCGACATAACTCTCACTGGCGAGAGGTACAGGTCGAAGATAACCATTTTTTTAAGTTCTAAATTAGAAGATATATATACGTGCCACATAACGCATGCAACAATGGATCTTCTGCACCACAAATTCGACGGCATGGTTATCTGATTTAATGCTATTGGACTTTTTCCTAGTGGGGTTACGTCAAGTCACGGGTCTGTGTAGATAGGCATTAAAATTCAACATAACCAATGCCATCAATGATATCGAGCCCGATTTATGCGGTGGTCGAATCATCGAAAATTGGACCTGTCATCGACATCATATTCCATACATAATGTAACCGAATACCATATTCTTTCAAATAAAAAAAAATTTAATGATATCTCATACAGAGCCTGTTTTAATTAAATTTGCGGTTCGAGAGGCCTTAATGGGCGAAAACCCTGTATAAGTAGCACCAATGTGGTTTTCGTACAACAGCTTCACTAGTGATTTGGCGGAAGCAAAGTCTACCCGAATTTAGCGAAAGCACCTTACGTTACAAAGACATTCGCCAGAGTATGGCATAAGGCTCTTGTCGAACCTCTTCGCCTTAGAAGATGACAAAGTTCAGCAAAGTACTTGACAAAGTTATCCTCTCCAAGCTAAAGAATCTTGGCTTTCAATCTGATTTTAATATACTCTTACTTATCATACTTAAAAGAAGAACATTACAGAGCCTTCTTTAGTTCTATAGTATCTAAACCCATAAACACCCACTTTGACGTACCTCAAGGAAGGCATATTGGACCTGTGTTATTCATTTTGACAAATAACGATTTGAACTACATACTTCATTGCTAATTCGTTTATATCTGTATAAGCAGATGATCTCAAAATCTTCCTGCACGTTTCGTGTTCTTCTGTCACTTTTCCGATGCAAGCAAGTTTGACTCAATGTCATCAAATGCCAAACTATGACATACTTTCGAACAGTTAGTTATACAAATTTACCTCGCAACGAACCGAACTGCCGTAAACATCATAAGAAAAACAAGCTCGGCTTTTGGTTTCATCAAACACTTGTGTAAGGAACTTGCCCGCCCATATGATACTTCATCCTTTAAATAATGTTTGTTCGGCCCATTATACTCGTACCATTCATATATTGGGCGTAGAGATTTATCCATTTTGCTCCTTAACAGCTAGATAGACAATAGACCACCCTATATTTATAGTTCAAAACTGATAGACCTGCAAGCCTTTACAACACGTCGTGAAGTTGGTGATATACTCTTTGTTCGGTAGCTATAAGCTGATAACATTGCTACTTCTCACTATTGCAATTCACTCCATTTAACGTACTTCTTTCTTGCTTAGTTGGTGGCGCTACATTCTAACTCTACGCAAACCCACGAAATTTTAGATACTCGTATGTTCGCTGAGAGTGGTTAATTGGAATCGATAAATCTCTTCTTTAATGCATATCAATAAACTTTCAGAACGTTAATTTCAAGTTATCTTGGACGGTATGATGTCCACAAAACAAATATTGATGTGCCACAGGGCTCCCTTCTGTCTCCTGCACTTTTTTTTCATTATTATCACTCGTAGAATGAATGTATGTTTACTCTGAGGTAAACAAACCTTTTGTCAATTATTTTTAGTGTGGGTTTAAGGCGAAATAACATTTGGACACGGGTCGATGAATGGAACGTTTAGAACTCAAAGCACCGATTGCAGCGACCTCAGCAGCAGAGCGCTCCAACGCCGCATGAAAAAAATGCAGTGCAGCGTAATATAAGACGAGACAATGGTGAATACATATACGCACTAGATATCAAGGCAAATAGGTGCGACAGCAGGACTGTCTATAGTATAAGAGTTTGGTCAAAGTTTCAAAAATATCTAGTAAAGGAATTAGACTTTAATCCGCTAAGTTTGGATAAAGGACATCTTTTCAGATAGTGGAAATATTTTACAGACAACAGCGATTTGAACCCAATCACAGCAAACAAAAGCAACAAATAACCATATTTGCACCTTCCCGTCCAATAAACATCAACATCAACATCAACTAGACGACATCTCTGCGGAACTGTTTCAAGCCGCGTCCAACACTCCGGCAAAAATTCAACAGCTCCTAAGTAGGAAAGCATAGGAAACAGAGGCCTTCTCCGAAGGAGAAGAGTGCAAAAATTGTTAAGCTGGTCAAAAAACGGAAACCTGACAAAATGAGTCAACTGGAGAGTTTTGTACGTTCTTTCGGCTATGGCTAAACTAATAGCAAGAATAGTTCTTGTTTGATTGAAAGAACATTTTGCTTCAATATCGCTTGAGAGAAGACATCGAAACTTTGAATCGAGGTGCTATATGGTCAAGCAGAAAATGTATGCCATGAAACTAGTCCCTATTATAAAAAGAAGGGTAAGTGTCATGTCTTACACAACGGAAAGGTGTCAGAGAATACTGAAGTTCGCATCAGAGAGCCACAAGGTTGTATTCTTTTGCCACTGCTATGCCTTGCAATAAATACGAGCCGGGCGGATTTGTCTGGGGGAAACATGGGACTGAGGTGACCTTTGACATCATATCTTAAATATTTTGACTATGCTGACGACGTTAATTACACACAATGTTGAACCTGCACCGGAAGGCCTAAAACTGGATTTTGGTCATCGCGACGACGGATACGTGAACTGGTGCATTGTCTTGATGAAACAGAACTTTTTTCTTCGCAAAATACGGACGTCATGACCTTTCCTGCAAATGGAACTGTCTTCACCTTCTTTAGAGCAGGTTTTCCCTTTTGAGTCCATTGTTTTGACTGTTCCTTCGTCTCGAGTGTGAAGTTTAATCCATATTTCATCCATGGTTATGACTCGGCTTTATTGCTGTGAAACTTCGTCAAACACTCGATTGAAGCATCCTCACGACGCTGGTTTTGTTCCATTTTTAGTAATCGCAGCACCCATCTTGCCGCACAGCTTTCTCATGTCCAATTTTTCAGTCAACATGCGATGTACAGCGCTTTTTGAAAGTCATCCAATACCATTTGGATTTTTTCAACGTCTTCGCAACTCGTACGGCCTCGCTCAAACTCCGCCACCCAATATTTTATTGTTGTAAACAAAGGAGCAGACTCCCCCGGAGTAGAATCTAGTTCCATTTTGATGTTGGTTCGATTGAGCCCTTTCAAATGAAAGTATTGTATCACATACCCCCAACTATGACCTATTTTTTCCATATTTAAAAATTCATTGAGAGCGTTCATTTCAAACAAATACTAAACCACGTGGGGTCGTCAAACTTCAAATTTAAGCTTTACAAGGTTGGTACTTTCTACAATAGTCATTCTTTTTAAACAACAACCGCCATCTATACGTCAGGTCAGGTACTTTTGGGACAACTCACGTATATGTATCTAAGAAGAACGCTGCCTATAGATGTTGGTTCAGATTCAATCTAAAATCTGAAGAAGTAATACTTGCACCATTGCTACTTTATATTTGTCGTACCTGGGATGTGACTAGCATTGTCACAAGGAAATTGTAAGCCTTCACAAATAGATGTCATAATATTGCAGAACTCCGAACACGATATCACGAAGGCGTTATTGACGCCCTGTACCCACTAGAGGTCAGAAGACTTATAAAAAAATAAAAAAAATTAAATAATGGTGGACAATGGACCTCTAACAAAATATAAATGGAGCTGATACCGTCAGGCTGAAAGCAAACTTGCAGAAAAATGTTGTCTTGAGCGAATGGATGCCGGAACAAGATTTAGCCAACCGTATAAGCAAGACCATGTTTCCAGGTATGTGGACCATGTTATGTTTATTAAAGCCAGCTTAATCCCATATTCAAGGAGGAAATTTAAAAGAGCAGCAGGTCAGGATCATATAGGCAGAATATTTTAAATTGAAGACCGCTGCGACATACGCTTCGAAAATACGAACCTCCACTGCTAGTCATGCAATAAAATCCAGGACAGAAAATGTTCAGTCAAAGAGCAGCCGCGATAGTTAGAAAAAGGTGGCAACAGTTTAACCTTCGGCATACAAGGTGGGGTTATTTTAACCCCAACACTTTTAAATTGCGTTGATTTTATATTAAAATGCAACCAAATAATTTAATTTTCACAGTAGCTGAAGTTTAAATATTACCGCGTCGAATCACAGCGTTGAATCAGTACTGCGCGCGCCAGCGTCGTGTGAGCACGTGCGCAAAGTGGTTCCCGGGCGTTTTTTACCCCACGTTGTATGGGACGTTGTCAAAAAAGTTTGTACTTACTTCTGTGTTTTTTTGTTATTTACTGCTACAATTAGTGTTTTATTTATACTTTTTTATTTTTATTGTTGGTACAGATAGTCAATATGTATAATAATCTGCAGGATGATCGTATTGCGGCGGCCTTATTGGAAGAAAATGAAACTTCGTCGGACGACGAAAACTTTGTGCCATATAGTGACGAGGAATCAGATCACATCAGCGTGGCTTCTGAAGTTCCAAGTGATACGGACGTGGAAGAAGCCGAAATCAACATTGAACCATATTCAGATGACACGGCATCAACACCTCAACCATTTTATCTCGGAAAAGATGGAAGAACAAAGTGGTATAAATTGCCACCGCGAACCAATGTTCGGACAAGGGCCGAAAATCTAATTACGCATTTGCCTGGGTGTAAAGATGCAGCCCGACATAAAAAAACCCACTTAGAATGCTTCGAGAACTTTTTCACTGATGAAATTGTTGACATGGTTTTGATATATACAAACCAGAAGATTTCTTTGAGAATGGAAAACTCTACATCGAATCCATCATACGGGGAAACTAACAAAGCTGAGATGAAAGCCGTGTTTGGGTTGTTGTTTTTGGCAGGTTTGTTTAGATCTGGCCGGCAAAGTCTTATAGACCTATGGAGTAATGACGGCACAGGAATTGAAGTATTTAGAAATACTATGACGAGACAAAGATTTTCATTTTTGATAAACAAACTTGAGATTTGATGATTCATCAACTCGTACAGCAAGAGTTACTGTCGATCGTTTGGCGCCAATTCGAGATGTTTTTGATATATTTGTCAAAAACTGTCAGAATGCGTATACACCGTATGAATACTTGACCATAGATGAAGAACTTGTGGCATTTAGAGGAAGATGTGCCTTTCGTCAGTACATACCATCAAAACCAGCCAAGTATGGGTTGAAAATTTACGCTCTAGTGGATGCTAAAACATTTTACACAATGAATTTAGAAATATACTGTGGAAAACAGCCTGACAACAGTCCGTATACAATGAGTAATAAACCTTTTGATATTGTTGATCGTTTGGTAAGATGCGTGTCCGGATCTGGAAGAAACATCACTATGGATAACTTTTTTATGAGTTATGAAACTGCTGAAAATTTGCTCAAAAACCACAAATTGACTGCCGTTGGTACACTAAGGTCAAACAAGACATGCCTTCCACTCCAGTTCAAGGCTCGACGTGAAGAAAAATCATCTGTGTTTGGATTTCAAAAAGACATAACTATTGTATCTTAGATACCAAAGCCGCGAAAATGTGTACACATGATGTCCTCATTACATCATGATGATGAGGTGGATCCAGAAAGCGGAGACCAAAGAAAGCCATCTATTATAACGTTTTACAACTCGACAAAGAGCGGAGTTGATGTTGTCGATAAACTTGCGAGAACGTACGATGTATCCCGCAACTGTATACGCTGGCCTCTTACCGTATTTTTTTCAATGTTGAACCATGCTGGCATAAATGGTTTTATTGTGCATATGTTAAACAATAGCATTGAAAGGTACAAAACTAATCTAAGGAATAACTTCATCAAACAATTGGGACTTTCTTTGCTCGAAGACCACATTAGGAAGAGAAAAGACAATCCACATATACCACGAGATATAAGAAGACGCGTGCATGAAATGTTGAATGAAGAAGTTCCAGGACCACCACAAAAGCAACCAAGAAGGTCTCAGCGATGTTCTTTCTGTCCAAGACACAAAGATAGGAAGACTCTGAACGGATGTTTCAAATGTAACGCCGCCGCCATATGTAAGGAACATGCGAATTTGATGTGTCAAAATTGTACTATTTTAGATAACGAATGATCTCGCTCAAATAGTCATAAAGAGCCAATTGTGATTTTTTTATAAAGCCAAATATGTCTAATTTTATATTAGAAGTAAAATAATTAAGTTAAAAAAGAAGAAATATTTTTGTTGATTTTTTATTTCGATTTAATAACATTTTGTTGAATTCACGGAAAGGGTACGTGATTTTTAAGTTTTTTTTATAATAAATGTTTAATTTGATACTTTTTGTGTTTTATTCATTAGCTTATTAATGTACGTAACAGAGAAAACCCCATTTAAACTTATTGCACATGATGCACACACAAAGTAGAGACAATCTCTAGTGGGGTTAGTTTAACCCCACGTTGTATAGGTGAGAAGTTTTTTTCACCTTGTATGCCGAAGGTTAAGTATATTGTTACCACATGGAACCTCCAAGTAAGTAAGTCCGTCCCACCCAGAACAAGGCAAGGCCTAGCATTGCAATCTGTATGTACGAGTATTTAAGCCAAGAGAAAACCCTTCAGTTACATTTTTATGATTTGTGTAGCTTGTGACTACTCAGAATTAATATCAGGAAGTGATGCTGATGACTTGCCAATAAATATTTTCTTCCACTTTGGATTAGAATTCGTCCCTTTCAAAAACTCAATAAACACTTTCTCACTATGATCTCCTTTTGTCCATTAATTGGTCTTCAACCATTATTTATTTTTTTTCTTCAATTAAACCCACCTTTATCTGTTATTACGAGTAATTAATTAACCAGTTTCAAAAAATATATTTCGCCATCTTCTTCAAATCGTTTCAAAACCACCTCACAAGACAATAGCCAGCTAGAAAAGCTCGTAAATTAAAAACATCTACCTGAACTGAAAGATCTATTCAACTCCTAACCCGAGTAGTAAAAATTTTTGTCTGTCTTCTTCAAAAATTGTAAAGAAATTTATTTCGCTTATGCTGTGCTGTGTGTTGATATCGATCGAAACTAGGAATAATGAAATCGGCCAATTCTCATGGGTTTGGATTTAAGCACTTCTTTATGATTGCGTTTAAGTTTGCGGAAATTTAAATAGAAGAAAAAATAAAACAAAAAAATATGGCAAATAAAAAAAAAGGCAAAAACACAGGAAAAGGCAAAAAGGCAAAAAGAAAATAATAAATAAAAAATAAACTGATTCCGTCTGGTGGCGAAGTATGAGTAATATATACAAGAGAAAGATGCTTAACTTCCTTTCATCTTTCATCTTTTTAGCTTTCTTTAGTATTTCTTCTTCATTTTTTTTTTGCTGTAGTTTTGTTACCTTTTTGTTTACATTTTTATTGGGGTAGCGATTTTTTTATTTTATAACCCACAAGCTCAAGGAAAATGTAGGAAAAGATACATAATATAGATACTCGTACTCAAACAATGTAAAACAAAACTAAATGGGAACAGATGTTGTTTGTTTTTATTTATTTATTTTTCCTTTTCGTAATCAAATCTAAATTTATGAAGGAGCAGATAACAAACGGGGAGAAAAAAGCCTCCAAGCTTATGATGATTTTAAAGGGCATAAACTATGATAGGATGTAAAAGAGCATTTGAAAATGAGACTTTAAAGCTGTACAATCTTTCCTTAAATATTGCATGAAGTAAACTTGGTTTTCTTGGGTCCACACAACCTTTTTTGTTTTTAGACATGATGACCAATATCTTTGGTCATCTGAACACGTGCCTACTTTCCCTTCATGTTCCATTGGGTTTAGAACATAACCAGACTCTGTGAACTTAACCCAATAAGCTTAATCGAACATGACATTGAGTTACCCATCTTTCACCCTGCAAAATTAATTGAACACTCCAGCATACGCAAGCACAGTTTGATTAACTTCAGTCCATAGCTCTGTCCAAATGACGTACAATACGGACTTGTCGCTAAGAACGACATCGTAAGAGATCAAATCAGCGGTACCCTCCCACATTTGAGCTACTTCGGCAAGGAGTAAAGCTCAGGTCATTTCAGGGTTCCTCGGGACCTAGCCAGAAATGACGAAGTAGATATTCTTAGAGGAGAGTTACCAGCGAACAGTGCTTATACTCCATATTGGATTACTAGTGCGAATCTGAATCTAGTTCCATGAAAATGTCGATAAGAAGCAGAAAGGAATAAGGACAACGACATTCGGTTATGACATGCTAAGACCGCTAAAAAGCGGATATACGAGTACATGCCATCCGGGATGGACAGGACAAAAAAAAAGTATAACCAACTGTGACACCTACTGTGATAATTTCTATAGAGAAGAACAAGCACCTATGTGGATACGATTTTGTACTCAGAGGAAAAATAAATCAAGAAGTCTGCGAGTACTTTAGGTTTCAGGCATGTGCATGAGTCTTATTTCGTTAACATAAGCCGGATATGTGTTCACACTCCCATATACATATGAGAATAAAGACTTTGATGCAGCCCTTTTCAACGAGCTCCTCGCCCCATAGTGGGTCCTTACCACAACGTTAAGATAGCCCTAAATGTTTTCAACACCAAGTTACGTCATTTCTGACGGCATAAATGGGAAAAAAAACCTGCACGACACCATACGACTGTGCGAAATGTCGTAGATAGTACGAGTTATCCACGTAGGCACTCGGTGGTCATTCACATGTCGCAAGGCACGGCTCTAATATTACGATTAGCCAAAACTAACTTCGACCAGTATCCTTTACCTTAGTTACAGGTAACAATTCATGTCCCGGACGTGCTGTGAGAAAATTTAACGTTGAACGGATGCATTCGTATCTGTCCGATTTTATAACCGGGTCCCGAAAAGTCCAAGGCTGCCAGTATCAAAGAGTGAAAGACTAGCAAAGGTCAGCAATCCATTGACGATGTTGATTTTCACCAGACCACCAAAACGAGGAAAAAATGCTGAAAAGAGCATAAAGAGAGAAGGAGATATACAAGACGGCGTTACATTAAAGCAGTGAGAGTACAGGAAGCAAGAGGAACATCGGGTTTTTAAAAAAAGAAAAGGTTCTTAAAATCTGGAAGAAATACTTTTGTAGTCAGGCAAAATGAACTATTCAAAGTGGAGGACAATTGACAGGAATTGCGTTCAATTGACGACAGTGAGAGTTGTATAATGATATTCAAGGTCAATACATTCGTTTAGAGCAGATGGTTCCTCTGCCGAACCAAGCTGGAATTGGCTTTAGTGTAGTATGGCCTTGTACTCATTCTTTTTACAGCACTTTTTACCTGTTTCTAAAGGACGGAGACTCTCTGAAATTCAGCAACTACAGAAGATTAGGTCTCTACACTATAGCAATAATCTGAGAGTGTGTGAAGGCTACCCATCGACCAGGCCACCATTTTCGACTTAGAACAGTTCTTGAAAAAAAAAAAAATAGGAATCTAAATACCACCTGTCTGCTCATTGCTTTTAATAACAGCAGGGAGCCTGGACGTCGATTGAACGGCTAACTACAATAATTACTGCCTAAAATATGGGTTATGTCAGTTGCGCAATGTTTCATGCATACTTGCATGTGGACTCAACGTTGAATAAAGCAAGTGGAAGAACTCACCAGTTGAAGTCATCGATGTTGCGTGCATCCAGCCTCTTGACCAAGTAACCTCCTTTCAAGGCTATTTTGACATATTCAAAGACTAGGTCTGAAAGGGGTTCAAGAACAAGCTATCAGGGTTCCTGGAGTAGAGATGGTGGCGTAAGAGCGCAAAATTAGTCACCGGCAGCACTTAGAACCGCGTATAAGGATATTGACTCCCGTTTAAAAAGCTCCTTATGTACAAGGAGTGCTACAAATGACATGGCCCTCCACCTTTGAGGTCGAGTCAACTCTCCAGCAGTGGAAAAAAAAAATGGTTACTAAACAACCGACGACCTCGGACACGAATGATACCACTCTTGACGACTCATGTTCCTCGGCGACGTGAAAACTCTAGCTTTGAACAAGATCGAACATGAATGGCTGTTGGAGAAGTGCTGGAAGTTGCTAGAAGTGCAATGGAATGGACAGGTCAATATCCTAAGCGTGATGTGAAAATCATCCTAGGTAATTTGAAAACAAAGATAGAAGGAGGACATCTTTGGTAGCATAGTCGGTGAATAAAACCTACACGGCTTCACCTCCGACAACCTGACATGGGAAGGCTGAAATCGAAAGAACCCTCGCTGGACAACATGCGCTGCCAACAAAGCTACCAACAAGCCAAATATGCCGCCTCTATTGTGTTCCCCCGACCACCACATCGAAGATGCAGAGTTCTACGATTAAAAAACGAAAGATGAACATCGGCCCCTCAGAAGGGGGGGAAAAAAACTACACGAGAAGCGCGAGACAGAGGAAATTAAGAGATGTTATATAACGAAAGACATTCGGAAATTTTACAAGAAAGTACAAAGAACATACCAGGTCAACAAAGTCCAATCGATCTCGACGAAGTGAGGATAGCCATACCCAGACTCATGTGCAACAAGGCAGTCGGTATACCGAATTGTTTAAGACGGCGGGAGGCTTTCTATACTATTCAACAAATCATCTCTAAAATATTGTCAGACGAAAGCATGCCAATCGCCTAGAAGGTCTCCCATGTCATACTATGTAATCGCCTAAGACACTTTGTCAACCAGATGATTGGTGATTTCAGGCCTAGAAAGCCCACCAACGAACCGATTTTTACATTACGACAGCTCTTGAAAAAGAGGAGAAATAGTATGTATTTCTATTCTATTTCCTCCGGTTTTGGCATCCATACTAGACTTGTTCGGTTCTGCAGAAAGTTCGCTGTTCCGTCAGGATCGGAGGTGATTTTATCGAGGCCGTTGATGTCAAAAAAGGCTTCAAACACCACAAAATGAGGAAAAAGTATATGACTTCCACCTAAGAAAGGACATCCAATGCCAACAGTTCTACCCACATTAGAACGCTATAACTTTGAAAAGATTTTCTCTATCTAGGTTTCGCTATCCTCAAATAACACCACTGCGTCTCTCCAAATAGAGCAAATAATTTGTCTTACCAATCGTCGATTCTTTTACCCCAAGAAAATAAACTCCTACCGCAAATAACTAAGGAAAGAATACTTAGGTCTCAAGTCCCGCTGAATGGGACGAAAGCACCGAATTATTAAAATGTGGATTAAAAAGCCTCCAGTTGATCTAAGGGAGAAATTCTTAGAGAGATATTCGGAGGAGATCCTTGCCAGAAGGATTCAAATTTATTGGCCTAGCTGGCTAAGGTCTGTTTATCACCAAAGCACTATCGCCTGGCCCTGTAAATTCTCGAATGCACCATGTAAATAACCGAATTCACAACTCTATAAAGGACCGCAAGATTCCTCTAAATGGAGATAGCTATTTGTTGATGCCTAGGTCCACCCTAGACGACATCTAAAGAAAGTCTCTCACTGCTTAAAGAGCACATGTTCATGCAATTTCCAGTATAAAAAACGCAATAGACCTTAGTCTTCTTTAACGATTAAGATCACAAATCGAACACTCCTTTTTGGAATGTATAACGTTCTATGTAGTTTAGTCAACTGAAGTCTTACAGAATGCATTAAACCATATTTGCTACTTACTCATGTGTTTAGTCGCACATCTATTCACAAATGTATAGACAATATTATGACTAAAACAAAGAGCTCTGCATTGGAAAGAACTTAAACAGATTTGTCACCAATAAGAACATTTACTCATATATGGTATTCTCTCTGACAGCAGAGCGGCCCTAGTTGCTATCAATGCTTTTGATATAACCTAATTGACTGCATTAAACTTCTCATAACACCAGACAGCACTAATAGAGTCCATTTACATCCCTATTCTGCTATACGTGAGGATCGAACGTTCCCTTCACCTATTCGATTCACTTTCACTTCGAATCGGTATTCTGCTAATCGGAGGGTGAACTGCCTTACCGTTTTCTATTTCATAGTTTCGAAGATTTAAACGTCACCCGTTTGGAAATTTAAGCGTCATTCCAACTGTGTAATTTGTGTGGAAATATGGTTAGTGCAGCACTTTAATTCAATTTTGACTGGGAAACAAGAGATTCTAATCATTTTTATGAGGGCATTCGATTCGTGCGTACAGTGGAATATCAAACTGCGTTACCGACAAGTGAGTGTTTCACTTCGAACGGATATCAGGATCGGAAAACTCGCATTTGACAAAAACCCTCCCCTCGACTTATAGCAGAATAGGGCTGTTAATCTGGGTGCCAGGTCACTGGCCAGAAAAAATGAAACGTTTATATTAACACAATTAGCTCAACAAAAAAAAGCTACGTACACACTGATTAAAAATCACGGCACTCCACTACTGGACGGAAACTGAAAGTCACACTTTTACAAACTCTTTGCTCAAAAGAACAAAACAACTATCTAGGCATCAGATACACGGGTGACTGCAGAGTTAAAAAACACCTCAGGACTATGGGAGTAACACATGTGCAACGAGAACAAAGAAAGAGCAGAGCATATCCTTTGCCACTGTAACTGCCTAAGCACATATCACGTCTACGTCTTCTAGGTAACCTATACCTTAAGGCAGAAGATATCACGGCCCAGCTCACTCGAAGGTATAACCGTGTGAGCTTTAACTTGAGGAAATCACATAAGTGATAAGTGTACATACGTAGGGGCACCCGCCCAATTATCAAGGCTTCGCCCTTTAATGACGTTGTCTAATAATGAACGGGGGCAAAGCAAAGTACTGGTCTTACCGTAAACATCTTCAGATGACGCTACCGAAGGTTGCTACGATTCGATCAGTCACAAGTTGCCGGTCATAGGTCTTGTTGGCGGCTGAACCACCGGTAGTCCCTTAAATCACGGTACTATGGGAGTCAGGAGCCCCCCGGATCACGATATGGGCCTGACTTGAAGAGGTAGGCCCCCTTTTGGGAGCGTCATGGTGGCTGTGGTTTAAACCCAAAATCGCGGGAATGGTCTTCCTTTGGTTGACCCAATGTAGAGTTGCAATAAGTCCTGGGTGCCGCGACCCTAACCCTGATACCAAGGGTGGAACTTGTACCAGCAACACAGTTCCGAATTGGTATCAATGGATTGACGGAGAGCGATGGCAAGGCGTATTCTTGCTCCCATGGATGTATGGGCATCCCGTAAACATAAGTCACCATGACAGGTGGTTTACGTTAAAAATCAGACACTATGTACATACGTAGACCCACTTCCCCCTTCAATCTGATCTAGTCTAATAATAAAAACTAGTAAAATTATCGGAAAATATTAGTGGGCATAGAACAGATCCCTGAGGTATACCAGCAATATTTAGTAAAAATTTAAAATTCGTCACTATAACAGATCGCTAATACAATTGATTTGTTGTGCCCATTTCAGTTTGAAAGGTTCAGTGGGCAAACTGACCTACAAAGACACAACAGCAATTTCCAATCAAATATTACGGTATTTGCACTTGTCCTCCATCTGAAATCACATTCCATCATTTTGATGAATTTGTGATTCTATTTAATTGAATCAATTAACTTGGTTAGAAATGAAACTCTAATGGTGCTAATCGACGTTTGCCCTTGGGCATTGTAAAAACAGACATCTCTTCGTATTAAATTGTCTGACGAAAAAATAAAAGGCAACACAACCCCTATCTTTTTCCCTATCTGTATATCGTAAAGAGTAATTACTCTTCTGAGGTAATTTATAAATATCCCAAAGCAAGATTTAGATAACGAGATAAACAAACCTATCGCATTCAAAGTATTAACAATCTACAGATACAAGTACGAGTACGAGTATTTTAGCTTTGAGACAATTTCTCTGCTAAAACGAGTACATATGTATGATTAGGGGCGGCATGAGCTATGAGCCATGAGTCACACAATTCAATTACACAAATATCGATTCTCATCTGTCTATCAATTTTTTATGAGACGTACGCCAAAGCAACGCAACCCAGTTAACTTTTGGGGAGCATGGGAAGCAGCCTGATCGCATCTTCAACCCGTATCCATGTCAATCACACATACAGATACTTGGATTGTGTAAGATACTCGTATACGAGTGTAGCCGCAGCTTCCTATGGTATACATATGACGGACTACTCGTACAATCTTTTATGGCCTACAATATTTTTTACGGTCATATAGTTCAATGCTAATTTGAATTTTTGATTAAAGATAAATGTTAACATTTTCCGTGGGAGCACAAATGAAGTGTTATTTTTGTTGAACAAAGCAATGCGTGTATCTTTTTTTTGGCTTGTGGTTTTTGGTTGATGGAAAAATAAAAGCCGATCATCTAGGTACTTGGAACACTTTGTGTTATTTGTATTTGTGCATTAGATTAAGACGGAGGTGGGACTATATCTTCCCCCTTATCACTGCGGCCAGATTACGCCTATTGTGATTTCGTATCTGTGCATAGGTTGAATGATTTTGAAGGTAGTTTTATTTGTGCAAGATAAAGTTTAAGTTTTTATCTGTCGAGCTGGTATTTACGTTCCACTAATTGAATGTATTTTTTTTTTTTTTCAATTTAATTGGTTCTATAGATGAATTATTTACAAAGCAATCGACCTTGTCGGTTCTATTTTTATCTTATCTTATTTATAGGACTCTTTTCTTAA
Source organism: Volucella bombylans (assembly GCA_949129095.1). NCBI lineage: Eukaryota > Metazoa > Arthropoda > Insecta > Diptera > Syrphidae > Volucella > Volucella bombylans. The sequence goes on from OX422144.1 coordinate 11,261,146, forward strand.
CATGTTTCTAGATCATATAAATACTGCTGTAGTGAGAGAAGTCACTAAGGTGACGATATTCCACCTATTCATGATTTTCGTCTAGAACTGAGTAAACACCTTGCATTTAATGACACTTTTTCAACCTTTCAATAGTCAGAAAACAGTCAACATCACGACCGATACGAACTCAAAAGATATTTAGATATTTCCTCGCCATCGATGAAGCAGTTTCATGTAGTGAGACCAGATCACATGCCTTACAGAGGATGGATGAAAATCCGAAATCTCAGTTTTGAATTGTTTAAAACTAGTTTTCAATAAAACATCAGGAATGATCCAAACCGTACCAGTGGACGAGAAGTCTTGTCGTTCCACTGTATAAAGGCAAAAACGACACGAGAAAGTGTAACATCAGTGAAGCTAACAAATGAACATTCATGAGAGGCGACAAGATGTCTAACCAGTTGAGGGAAAGTTTTCTGTTCCCCTACATAAAAATAAACGCGACATGAGAAACTGTAACAAGTTCCCAAATCGCATATACATATTACATTATTCATGGTAGAGTTACAGATTACAGTATGTTGGATGTGGCTTCGGAGCAATTCCAAGTTTGTGATAGAGAAGCACCAAGAAGCCACGAAAGATATGAATTTTGATGAATTTTGTAAGGACGCCACTGAGATTTCAGAAAGTACCACAAACGTTTACCATATACAAGGGTTGTCTGAAAAGTTTCCAACCGCAACGTAAAGATAGCGATAGCACTCGTCAATAAAAGCTAGTGAATGCTAGTTGTGCATCTTTTGACAGTTACTTACCGAAGTTTCAGTCATTTTAGACGCGCAGTTTTTAGTTGACAGTTTAGTTTTTAGTAGACAAAACACTCAACTGTCAATGGAAGCTCTAACCGAGGACGTGGACGCAGTCAATTGGTAACCTTATCTTCCTTAATACCATTTCAAAGAAGACCAAGGCTGAATTTAGACTTCCGACTACCGAAGCCTTGCATTCTCGAATGCTTGAGAGTGGTGAGAAGGTTCAGCAAGTCCTTAGGCGAGGGTTGTCTGAAAAGTTTCTGACCGCAACGTAAAGATAGCGGCACTCGTCAATAAAAGCTAGTGAATGCTAGTTGTGCATCTTTTGACAGTTATTTACCGAAGTTTCAGTCATTTTGAACGCGCAGTTTTTAGTTGACAGTCGTTTGAGTGAGTCGATGTGGGTGTTTTTTGTGAAAATGAAAAAAATTTAGTATCGAGTTGTTAATAAATTCTTGTTTTTGAAAGGCAATACGTCTACGCAAATCAAAAATGAGTTGGACCCTGTGTATGGGGACTCTGCACCATCATTTACACAGTGAAATTTTGGGCAGCTGAATTTAAACGTGGCCGTAAGAGCTTGTGAGGTGATGAACGTTCGGGACGTCCAAAAACTGCAACCACTGACGATAACATTGCTAAAGTTCACCAAATGGTGTTAGACGACCGCCGAAAATGTCAAAAGAACGTGTTTGTTACATATTAAATCAAGTTTTAGGCATGAAAAAGCTGTCCGCGCGTTGGCTGCCGCGTTTGCTTACGTTAGACCAAAAACGTGTTCGAATGAACATTTCCAACGCTCTGTTGGCGTAGTTTAGGCGCAATAAATCCGAGTTTTGGCGCCGATTAATTACTGTAGATGAAACTTGGATACACCATTATACGCCCGAAACAAAAAATCAGTCAAAACAGTTCACTGCAAAGGGCGAGCCGGCTCCAAAAAAAAATTAAAAACTGTTTTTTTCGGCTGGGAAAATGATGGCGACTGTTTTTTTTTGGGATAGTAAAGGAGTTATGATTATCTTCAAAAAGGAAAAACCATTACAGGAGCATACTCCGCATCGTTACTTGCCAAGCTGAAGGCAGGAATTGCGGAAAAACGGCCACATTTGCAGAAAAAGAAAATCCTGTTTTACCAAGACAAGTCAGAAAGTCTCACATCTCAGCGGTTGCCATGGCGAAAATCCATGAATTACGGTTTGAACTGCTTGACCATCCGCTTTATTCACCAGATCTAGCCCCAAGCAACTTCTTTTTGTTCCCTCATCTAAAAACTGCGCTCGGAGGACAGAGATTTTCGTCAAATGAGGAGGCAATCACCTTCGTGAACAATTTATATGAGAACGCTTTATGAGAGTAAAATGCGGAAACATCCGAAAATTTGGGAAGCTAACTTGGGGTACACCAAACGGTGTTCGGAGTCCTTTGCTTTTCAATGCTAATACCTATCTTCGCCGACGAAAAACAGTAATATGACAGCCCTTAAGACAACATTTAATAAATGGACCAAGGATCACTTTTACGGATCGGTCAAACAAAGACAAAATATTTGCAATGACGTTGAATAAGAATACGGATTGCTTAAAATGGGGCGTTCTGGAACCGAAAACCAAAGCTTTGTGAAAGTCGTCCGCCCGGTTTTAACATAGGTAGGTAAAATATGAAGGAAAAATGATTAAGGGAGTTGAAAATGCTATACGTGATCTAATTAGATATAAGAACCCAAAACTGAACAAGCTCCAAACTAAAGTCATAAGAAGTAGCGAAAAGCTTCTAGAGCTTAAATGAAAAAGCTGGTAGTGTAATGTTGTGAGTAAGTTTGCCGACCACTACTTAAGACAGGCTAGGTTCAAAACTCGGCCGACACCAAAATGTTGAAAAATTTATCAGCTTTCAGAGTCCTCGCCCAATTATCAAGGGTTCTTCCATTAATGAAATTGCCTGGTAGAAAACGTGGGCAGAGTAAATACTGGTCTTAACGTAACGGCTTTCAGAACTTAACTGACCAATGACGGTCATAGGTCCTGTTGGGTGGCGGGATCACCGGTAGAGTTAGGGCCCTCGGACTTTGGTCCGTGACTGCCTTGTAAAGGTAGGCCCCCTAGTGAGAACGTCTCGGTGGCTGTGATTTAAAACTTAAAACGTAGAAAGTGTCTTCCAGTTGGTCTCGACCCGTTTTACTGAGTGCTAGGACCCTAAGAACAGTAAGAGGTTAATGGGTAGGCCTTGATTCATAACAAAGGTGGAGCCTGTGCCCTCAACACTGGTTCGTTCCTCTTTCGTATCAAAGTGAATTGACGGAGACCGATGGCAAGGGGTATCCTTGCTTCTATGAATGTATGGGCATTTAGAGCCCTTACACGAACAATCCATTGACAATCGTTTATCTGTATTTGTGAGAATGCATCTGTGTATGTCACACACATTTGATGAAGTCTGATTGACGAAAATCAAAGGACATTCGACTTTGCGTGATGTGTGTAACATGATACCACCAAAACCCGCAGACGCTGAGACCAATTCACTCCAACATAACATAGAACCCATCTCTTCATTTGTCAAAATCTGTCAAGTAGACTGTGAAAACACTCGAAAAACTCTTTCCAAACATCAGTATTTGGAATGTTTGCCATTATTTCCCGGTTATCTTGTGTGTTCACTCGACGAAATTCACTGATAAAATGGCTTGCTCGAGTAAATGTTGACAGATGAGAGCGCAGACACTCAAACAAATCAAACCAGTTTTGATTTTAGTGAGACCAAATTCTGATGTTGGTGAGACCAAAAAATTGGTACGCGTACCAGCCCGCAGACGATCAACATCAGCTAAAACTTGGTTAGTGGTACCATGTTTACTAGTACCATGTTTTAGCGTTTACAGGGCGCTTAAGGGTTGGATTGACCTAATTACTGCATTGTGTTTTGTGTTGCGAAAGAGGAAACATGTCGGAAAAATGTCGTTTTTTTCTTAAACCGCCCCTTCAGCCAAATTCACTACTTTCTTGACATTCTTTTTTTTCCCCATCTTTATGCAAAGTGTAGATCGTCCTTCATACGCCACAAAAACTCACAAGAAATAAAAATTTGATGTCAATTAATTGAACGTGTGAGGGTTAGCGCCTCAATCCACACATACACGATGTATGATGCGAGTCGATTGATAGTGAAAGGGCTGCTTAAGCATACACGGCAGGCGTTTACTTAAAACACATGTATGAGAAGACGCGTGTCTCGTCGACAATTAAAATTTAAAGGAACACTTGTCGTGATAGCTGACCTTCATACCAAAGTGATCTCATTTTCGAAACATAATATCATTCAATAGTGAATGCTGAATAGTTATTTGATTGTGTAAATGTCAACCATTTTGAAGGCCGATAACTACTTTCTGGTCTAAGAACCATCTACTCTCAATTTTAGGAAACAGTCAGTGACATGTGATATTATTCATTCGTTTCATTTAAAATTGTTCAGTTGTAGTTGGCCTTCACAAATGTGAATCTTTCGGAACTTGCGGAACATGCTTGGAATCACTCGTAGTTGTTTGAGGATACAGAAGAAGATGACCGCTGCGAAAGCAGAAAATCTTGTGGTGGGAAATGAATCGCAAGAATGCATGTCTCAGTCAGTGAGAAAATAAGGTTCACCTGCGAAATCCACTCAATGACGAGAAAATGTTCACTATTGAAGTACCTTTCAATTCATTAAACAATCCAGTGAATGGCCGGTCCTTAAGAGAAGTGACAGAACTCATTTTAGGGATCGAACATGGCCACCATCCGGCAACAGTAATGGTATGGTGGAAGGCGACAATAAAGCCAAAGCGAATGTTTAGTAAATACCAGTTTTAGAAGACTTTATAAAACCTCTCAACAAATAAAGTGAAAACTACTGAACCGTAGCTCCGAAACAACGAACCGGACTTCATATAACCGGCTGATTGAGCAGCTATCAATCCAGAACTCACCAATTCGATTACAAGGTATAGACTGGTTTTGAAGGCTACACTCGACACCTTAATCTTGACTCATTAAGCGCGCCTTTGTCTAAGCAGTGGGAAATTTTCGCATGAATAGACAAGGAAATTCGTTGGCATCTAACCAAACAGATGATGATATTAAAAGTAAGTCTAGAACTTCAACTTCTCTATAGAGCTAGCGTTGTCATGCAATGCTGTTCGAACTCCTTTGCCTTTTATGTAAGCCTATTCAGCATGGACATTTCATTGTTATTGAACCCGATGCATAACATGTTTTTTACGGGTTGTCGGCATAAAAAAAATTCAACTCTTGCTAGTCGTGTGGCTAAATTTGCCTGCGTTGGGAATGAAAACAATTTGTAATTTAATACTAGGTGAGGTGAAGAGTAACCTCCTTGACCGTCAGAATGCGCTGCTACTGCAAAAAAGGTTATGGTGCCTTGAAGTCCGTTCATATTTAGGCAGACATGCCAAATTTCAGACCGATACTGTCTTTAATTTTGTTTTGACAGCTGATTGTTGTTGACGTGTTTGGCATCATGTTGAGTCTGGACAAAAACGATTTTCGTTCTCTCATAAAACATTATTTTTTGAGAGGCAAAACGGTGAAAGAAAAGTTGGATAAATATTATGGGGCTAATGCTCCGTCAGTTTCGAGAGTTTCGTGGTGGCCGCAACTCCACCACCGATCAAGTCCGCAGCAGCAGGCCCTCCGATGCGGTTACAGAGGACAATGTCAAAAAAATACATGAAATGGTGTTGGCTGACCGGAAAGTGGAGGTGCGCGAGCTAGCAGATACCACAAAGATTAGTACTGAGCGCACACGCCATATTTTGAGCAATATTCTGCATATGAAAAAGTTATCCTGTCGCTGGGTGCCGCGCATGCTCACTCCTGACCAAAAACACGAACGCGAGAGCACTTCGAAAGAGTGTTTGGACTTGCTGATGCGGAATCGAGCGGACTTTTGGCGTCGATTGGTAACTGTTGATGAAACTTGGATCCACTATTACACTCCAGAGAACAGAATGAGTGCCCGGCAATGGACTGAAGCCGGCACGAGCTCCGAAGCGGCCGAGGGAGGCTCGATGGGTCGGAAAGGTTATGGCGTCGGTTTTCTGGAATTGTCATGGCATACTCTTCGTGGACTACATCGAAAAAGGGAAAAGCATCAACAGCGAGTATTACTGTGCATTATTGGAGCGATTGAAGGCCGAAATCGCTGCAAAACGGCCTCACATGAAGCGAAAAATAATTTTGTTTTTGCAAGACAATGCGCCGGCGCACAAGAGCATCGCAACCACGACTAAAATCAATGACTTACTGCTCCAATTGCTGTCGCATCCACCGTATTCGCCCGATTTGGCGCCCTCGGACTATTATCTCTTCCCAAACCTCAAAAGATGGCTCATCAATAAAAAATTCAGCTCACGCGAGGAAATCATCGACGCCACGGAGGAGTATTTTGCAGACCTTCCGGAAAATTACTTTTCGGACGGGATCAAGAAGTTGGAAAATCGCTGGAATAAGTGTATCAAGCTGAAAGGGGTTTGCGTACAACCTAACTCGATATGCAGCCTGAAAAGTGAGTCCGAAACAGCAGGAAGCAGGTTGAGAGTCTATGTATAGGACTGTTTCCATTTCCAATTGTTGTCTCTAAGATATCCTGGAACCGCAGCTTTTTTGGGCAATGTTTTCCCAAGTCGGGTTCTAATTCGCTGGTGTCTTCTATATATAATACATAACTGCAAAATATACGCTTAGCTGTGCTTTTAGCACTTCTTATGGCTTTTTCCAAAAGATGTCTACTTAACACTTAACACTATGGAAAGACTAAATTTATTGACATGTGTATTTCTGTATCACACAGTTGCGTAATTGTTAAACTTTGTCCATTCTAGTCAAAGAATTTATGTCTATATACCAACAGTCGCATGAGTCAATTGCCTAAAGCTACAGAGTACAAACAAAAACTGCCAAAGATTTGAATCGGCAAATAATGAAATCCGTTATCACAGCAAAATACAAACACCTTATTGTGCAAAGTTTGAAGAAAAAATAAATAAATACCACGCACCAGCTAGCGTGAAATAGACTTACGTTCTACCCACGGGTCGGGACATTAAAACAGAAATCACTACAGGAGCAGCATTTCCAGATATACAAAAAGTCAAAACCTTGCAAATTTCAAATAAAATATCAACACATGCAAGTCCTCTACATACTTATATGAGTATGCCATCCATTGCGGATAAAATGTAGAAAAAGAAGAAAGAAAACAAATGTCTAAATTCAAAACAAAAGGTTTCCAACTTTCTAAATAAGTTTTACCCAAATCCACGCAACAGAAAAGAAATTCCATTCTCACAGGACAATCCAACCGATTCAATCCAATTCGGCGAGGGGAAAAACTTTAAAAAATAAAAAATCAAAATCAAACGCACACCAGAGAGAGGAAGCCAAAAATTCCTTTTATTTGTCGTTGACATTGAAAGTTAAAAAACTTGTTCTAGCTAAAAGAAAAAAAAATAAAAATAAAAACCTGATAAGGAACCTATTCAATTATTCCTCTTTCGTGTTGTTGCCCTGCGAATGGTTTCGGAGTCTTGAGCTTGTACTCTGCTTGCACGTAAAATAAATTTCAAATGTTCAACGTATTTCGTAATGGAATGGGATTTGTCAAAAAGCGGGTTTTTTTTTCAGTTCCTTTGGTATGTCCACGTCATTACGATTATCATCGTGTGAACGTAAATTTCTCAATCTTCAATTCCTACAGCTGTGGTGAAATTTCCATCAACCAGCGATCTCACAAAAAGTTGGCAAACGCTATCGTCTTGGTCAGCGGACTAGAAGACTACCAAATTGAGGAAGAATAGCTGGTTCAAGGCAGAGCCACTAGACTTAAAACTCTAACACTTAAAGAATGATGGCAAAATTAGAAGTCAAAAAGCTTGTTAAATTGTTCTTTTTCATCAGCAGCAAGAATCTTGGAGTGGAACGGAGATTACAACGTATTTGGTATCTGGTACCTTCCCTATGACGACACTGATCCTAATTCATGAGCCGGAAAAAGGCATTTTCGAAGAGGAAAAAAGGAGAGGATACCACAGTTATTAATCTTTTCAATCAATTACTAAAATCTGATCAAAATGTGAAATATGTCACCCTAGTTTCTTATATTGTATCACAATCCGGGGCAATCTTGGATTAAATGATGTGGACTGCCGTTCTTCATCTGATCGCTGATTTGCCGACAATCTCAATCATATTTCTGATCTACTCATCCAACGGTAAGCGAATTTAGATGAACTTTTAAGTTCACAGAGGGCTCCTCGAATATTAAAAGAAAGGGCAAGAAACACTTACTGGAAAGAAAACTTCACTGGAACAAGAAACTTAAAACTCTCCGTGGTTATAAAAGAAAAACTTCAACGAAGCCAAAAGGCACGAGTAGTTATGATCAGCGTTAAAACGTTACCAAAAACACAAAAGGTGCAGTCATTTCTGGTATAATTTCTGTTGGAAATTTCGCATTACTATCAAGGCCTCCAGATCGGCGCAAAGTCTTCTTAAAAACTGTACTGTTTCTCAGTATCTTGCAAGCCCGATTCACGCCAAAAATCCCTAATCCAGCTAATGCACATGCATTTTCTTACACTCTTGATTTCACCAGCAGATATGTATAAATCTTTCGAACCGAATAGCGTCTTCCAGGTGCAGTTGCAGGTAGCACTTGACACAATCATGGATCTAAAAAAATAACTCTACCATAATTTCATACGATATGATAAAAAAGTGGGAGAGAATATAGATCTCAAGGATACAAGAAAAATTCAACGGAAACAGTCCCATTTCTCGACATACTCTCGGGTCAAAATGAATCGATTGCCAACACATTCGTCGCATCAGATGACACCCACTCGTAAATATTGGGGAACAGAGTTGTCTAAGGCTACCCACCTCGAAAGTATCACTCTTGAACTCGCCAGCAGCGCTAGAGGGTGAAACCCAAATTGGACAACAAGCTCACTGAGAATAAACACCCTACAAGGGTCCAAGAAATCTATATCATCTGTCTATTCCTGCAAGGGGTTCCACAGACGATACGAAACTATTCGCATGCATGGTGTAATGGTATGGTGGACCGCCTTTTTAATTTAGTGTGTACATATGTTTCCCTATAGCGGTACATCAAACTCTCCTACGGCTGCCTCCACTTAATAACGTGCACAAAAACCTTGCCTTGAATATGGTGGTAATGCTAAGAAGCATCCATCAATTGGGGTATCTCCAGCGATATTTGGCGTGGCACAGTGGTTCAGCTCGTCGGATATTGACCTCAACACCCTTCAGCCAAAATGTCTGCCTACGAAAAAGTATCTCATTTTTTCGCCATTCGTGGGTGAGACACAGAAAATCTCACTCTTGTGCATAAAATGCTAAAGCGAACAACACAGGGATTGGAGAGATAACCACATGGTCCACACCGGGCTGTCTATTTATGCTATTCTATTTTCTTGGACGCTTTTACATAGAACAATACCACTTGCAGTGTTCAAATAACTAAGTTTTCGCTCTCGTTTGACCGATTTGGATTTTTTTTTCTCGCCACCACGCGGGACAAGAAAGGTACATCGTTGTGTTACCATCGATTTTTTTTCTTCTTGCCTACTTATGAAATGATAAAAAAAACTCGCAAACACCGTAGCACCCGTCGATGATTGACATCAACAACTGAGGAAGACGTCGACGAAATCAGAAATTACCAACATCTCGATTGGGTCCGTTCACGACATGTGTGGACACTGCAAAAAAACATGCTTACTACCGCTGATTCCGACCAAACATTCATCAAAGGTGTCATTACTGGTGCCGAGACGTAAGTTTATGACTACAACACGCAAACCGGGCATCTAGCGACTGAATGGCGTGCTCCAAATGAGCTAAATGACCCAAGAAACCACGTCGATTTAAACTAAACAAGAAGGCCATGTTCACTTTTTTCAAGGATTACAATGGTGTTGTACATCACACGTCAATAAGAAGTTTTATTTGGTCATTATGAAACGTTTGTGTGAATCAATTCGCAAAAAACGCCTCAATTGTGGAAAGCCAAATAATGGACTTTGCATCACGATGAAACCATCTCACATTACATGACTATGCGTGAATTTCTTGCCAAACACAACACAACTGCCATCCAAGTGTCAGCAAACTCACTTGATCTGACACTTTTGCTGTTCGACCGACTCAAAACACCGCTTCTGTGAGGGCCATACCGAACATCGGGTACCAGGGATGTTTGAAAGACTAAATCAAATGTTGACACAAGTGCGTTACAGTAAATACGGATTACAATAATGATGTATCATAAATGAACAAACTTTTTGAACAAGTACGGTAATTTTTTAAAACATTTTATCCATTTACAATCCGTTAAATGCAATAGTATCTAAGATTATGAGTGACAAATACATTTTTCTATGCAAATTCCAAATTGATCTTGATTTTCTACTCTGGTAACACCACCCAGCATTGCCATCACTATTTTTGACTGTCAGTTCACTCTCAGTTAATGCAGTTTTGTCATTCTTCATAAGAAAATAAAGATTCGCTCATGTCGACTTGTCTCTGCTTACATTACACAACACAACACACAAACTAAAACAGAAACAAAGCAAACATCAGAAATACGTAAATTTACTCTCCTCCTGTCGACGTTTGTTTTCATTTATTTATTTGTTTATTTATTTTTACTGAGCTTGTTACTTCATTTATGTCCTCCGTTTGCCTCCCCCGTTCCGTCAACGACAATCAACCAGAGTAGTCGTACTCGTACTCGTACTCTTAACTCTGTTTATGTTTTGTTTTCCCTTTTTACGAATATTTAACTCAAATTGTTTTTTCTGTTTTGTTACAGTGACCGGTGACCGCAGAATCGTACTCGTACACAACACATATGCACACGTACTCGGACAAAATTTATGATTAGAGCAGGCTTCCCTCCTTGACCCACCCAATTCGGCTTATCTACATAATTCCACGCTGACTTGACTGTCCGTATCTAAACTTTTCAGAGTCGTATTTTTGTTTGCCTTGTCTGTTTTGTCCCCCCTCAATTTCTCCGTCTATCCATCACACAGTTGTTCGTTCACTCTAATCTGTTTTTTCGTTCCCCTCCATCCCCTTCCCAACTCATCAATGGCTAGATGAATCTTTTTTATCAATTAATGGCTCTTCGCAAAGCTTTCGCAGCTATTTAAAGCTGTTTATGCTATCGCACTTATCTGTATCTGTAGCTGTGTGAATGTGAGTATGCTTAGGTTGCGCGCTATTGTTAAATTTAAAGTATTCCGTCAGATACGTCAAAGGCTTCCCAAAATAGCCTCCCGGTTGTTTAATCGTTTGCAAAGATCGACATCCAAACCAGATACCAGATACAAATACAAGATTATACTCGAATCGTAAACAATTAAAGTGACTAATGAAATCGGAGGAAGGGGACATAAGGCGAACGAACAGAACATGAGCACAATACACAATACACAATCACCTACCTACGCACTACTAATCGTGCTCGTACAAGTATTGTAATTGAAATTTCAAATTTCGAATTTGTACGCATCACAAGCCCCCTGCCACAATGCGAATTGAAGACGATGCGATGACGGAATAACGATTAACGTCTAACGATGTCGACAACGACAACTATAAGAATGATTATGACTGACGCTTGAAAGATTTGCCTACTTAATTATCTGACTCACATTTCGCCAATTTCTTTCTTCTCTCCGCCCTCTTTGCGATCTCCACTGGGTCTTGTTTCGACGAGTTCTATTACTTATGCCCCCCAAACAAGGCAAGAGAAGCATCATCGCAACGTACGAGTATAGCAAGTGTTCCCATTTTGTTGAGATTGATTGTTTGGAGAAATAAGCTACATTAGTTGCGATTTAATCACAATGAGATTCTCTTAAAGTAGATATGATGAGATCATTCGAAGTTCAAAAGACAATGGGAAATGTTGTTGATACATATATTGGAAAGCAGATGATATGTAGATTCATAGATTCTCATTTGAATTTTTTCCAATCGGCATCATCTCACATTCTTTACGTTCATCTGAATACTTAATTTACTCGTACTGAAGTTAACCAGAAATCATACAAATCAGGGCGTGCTTGTTGGGAGAGGATTTGGATTTGAATTGTGTTGAGCGCAAAGTAAGGCGGGCATAGTAACAACACTTATGAGTATTATGATTTTTATCAGTGTCGCAAGTGCATAGAGGTTTTGGGAGCACCTGAGCAGATGCGGTCATTGTACTCCAAATTTGGGAAGAAAGCATTTCTTACATCATTTTAGGAAAACTAGACATTATGCAGCATTTTTGGCAACATTGAATATGTGGTCATTCCAACGTATTTTGGTTGTCATTGACCTTCATCCGCCACGGCAGGACTGAGATAATAAGCGTCTTCCTTGAATTCGCTTTTATATCACGTCTTGAGAAGTCTTGTATGACTTCCGACCTTTACGGAACAGCGAACGTTCTTCAAGTTCATTCTGCACTATCTGACGAGTTTTGTATGGATGGGTCTTTAAATTTTGTCTGTAAGATGCAATAAAGTTCAATAAAATCGTTGACAAATGATCTCAGGGGATCAAATAAAGTGGCAGAAAAGATGTTGGGACAGTTTCTTACTTGTGTATTGAACAAACAATATGGAGGAGGCTCCATTATGAGAGACATACTTCCGCCCGACCAAAACTATCAAAATGAGTTGGTATATGCTATCTACCATTCTACTATCACGCGCTGTCTTAAAAAGCTCGACAGATTAGCAATCCGGGCTGCAGGCCTAAGTTCAGATGTTGCCGTATTTACCTAATTTTGACCGTGTGTGCAGAAATATTAGCTTCAGTCGTCCAAATTGAGTGGTTCGTTTTGTCTGGATGTAGAATTTGGGTCGTCCTCGCCGTATAACAGTCTGCAAAACTGATTTTTCTCAGCACTGCCTGTTGCTATACTATTGAATTTCGTTTCTCATCTCTACCGGTTTCTGTTCGTTTCTTGTTCGTTGACTTGACATATTATTTTTACCTTTTGGTAAAATTTCCAAACATTTTTTTTCTGAAAGAGTACTTCTACATGCATATACGAGGGTTGTCTGAAAAGTTACGTAAAGATGGCGACACTCGTCAATAAAACCTAGTGAATGCTAGTAGTGCATCTTTTGACAGTTACTTATCGAAGTTTCAGTCATTTTGGACGCGCAGTTTTTAGTTGACAGTCGTTTGAGTGAGTCGATGTGGGTGTTTTTTTGTGAAAATGGAAAAAATTGAGAATCGAGCTGTTATTAAATTCTTGTTTTTGAAAGGCAATATGCCTATGCAAATCAAAAATTAGTTGGACTCTGTGTATGGGGACTCTGCACCATCATTTACACAGTGAAATGTTGGGCAGCTGAATTTAAACGTGGCCGTAAGAGCTTGTGAGGTGATGAACGCTCGGGACGTCCAAACTGCAACCACTGACGATAACATTGCTAAAGTTCACCAAATAATGTTAGACGACCGCCAAATTAAAGTGAGAGAGATAGTAGAAAATGTCAAAAGAACGTGTTTGTTACATATTAAATCCAGATCTAGGCATGAGAAAGCTGTCCGCGCGTTGGGTGCCGCGTTTGCTTACGTTAGACCAAAAACGTGTTCTCACACCTCAGCGGTTGCCATGGCGAAAATCCATGAATTACGGTTTGAATTGCTTGACCATCCGCCTTATTCACCAGATCTAGCCCCAAGGACAGAGATTTTCGTCAAATGAGGAGGCAATCACCTTCGTGAACAATTATTTTACAGAGATAAACGCCAAGTACTAGAGTTACATGGAGACTATGTAGAGAAATAAAATAAAAATTTGTATTATTGTATCTCCTTTTTCTAAGGCAGTGCTTTTCCACGTCGACAAACCAATTGCGAAACTATTTCATGAATCCAACACTTAACGACCCTAAATAGATGGAAAAAGCGATCTCTCCATACCATCCCTAAAAAAAAGGCGAATCTTCTTCTCAGTCCTCCTACAGACCCATTGCACTTACGTCCTTTCTCCGCAAGGCCATGGAAACGCTGATTAGCTGTCAGCTCCTGAAATATCTTAAAACACAAAAACTTCTTAAAGATTTGTTTGACGCAGATTTCGGTCGGCCAATATTCCGAGCAGTAATGTCTAAAGTGACATTTCATGGTCGATGCTCATTCAGGCAATATATGCCAAATAAGCCTGAAAAGTACGGGTTAAGGTTTTGTATGTGTACTTGTGCCAAATCTTCATACATTTGGAAAATTCAGCCATATTTAGGAAAAGAAGTTGGAGGTACTGATCAACGCAACCAAGGTGAGCACGTCGTCCTGGATTTAGTAGAGGGATTAAAGGGACACAACAAGGCCAAAAACTGTTGCAAAACAATATGACTATGGTCGGCACCCTTAAAGAAGTATACCACCAAAGCTTTTACTTGAAAAAAAAAGCAACCGATGTTTCAATCGGCATTTGCATTTACTGAAACAACAACATTAGTGTCGTACATGAGTAAAAAGAACAAGTGTACCATCGTCCAAAACACAATGCATCCCACCCCTGATGTAGGTCCTGAGCCAAAGAAGATGCCGATGAAAATCCTATTTTACAACAAAACAAAGTTGGTTTTGATAATACCAACAAAATGCTTTCTGGATACAGCGCAAAACGCAAAATAAACCGTTGGCCAATGTGCGTCTTTGCTAATATAATAGATATTTCGGCATTGAATGCCGGAAAACAAATTTTTACAAGATCTGAGTGTCAACTTGGCCAAAGAATATGAGAAAAAAGATACTTTGGAGCAAAGTACGAGTACATTAGCCAGACAACTAACAAATTCTGCCCAGGGTCAGCGTTCACTGTATACTAATGGGTGACCAGATAGCAATTATAGATTTTCCAATTATTATGTTTCAGCAGTTGTCAAAGTTACCAATGACATCCAACTGTCAAATATTCAGTAAGGTTTGCCATGCATTATTTTACGCTTGCCGAATGTTCGGAAATCATAAAAAAATATCGAAATTCCGGCTCAGTTGTACAAACGCAACGTGAATTTCGTCGTGAGGTCGGTCGTCATCATGTGTGAAGTGTGCAGACAATTCGTTGCAACGTGGTCGATTCGGCGCGGATCAGCTGAATTTTGCATCGCTAGAGAGTCAACCCGGCTTATTTTGCGGTTGTATTTGGGCCTATATCGGTATAAGAATGTGCTGACACAAGAATTGAAGCGACAATAGACAACGCCTTCAGTTCGCTAACTGGGCGCTGGAAATGTTCGTCGGACATCCGGATTTTGGCCACATCATCTTGTCGGACGAGGCCCATTTTTGGCTTAGCGGCTATGTCAACAAGCAAAACTGCCATTATTGGAGTGAACATAATCCACAAGTGTCCGGCCAAACGCCAATACATCCTCAAAGATTGACTGTTTAATGCGGTTTATGGCATGGTTTATGAAGGAATGGCACCATTACCGTCAATGATTACGTCAGGTATAGAGCAATGTTAACCGAGCTATGATTCCAACAAGACGACGCTACATGCCATACAAGCGACGCAACGCTCGATGTTGTGAAGGAGAAATTTGGCGACTGGGTCATCTCACCGCGAGCGTTCATCAATTGGCCGCCGCAATCATGCGATTTGACACCACTCGTCAAATCTTTAGTCTACGCTAACAAGCAAACCACTTTGGACTAGCTCGAGCCCAACAATCGGCATCCTTTTGCCGGAATAACGCCGTACATATTGGACCGAATCATCAAAAATTGGACCACCCGCTGGAAGCACTGCCAGCGAAGCAGAGGAGGCCATTAGAATGATGTGCTATTACACACATAATGGCATGAACGTAGCTTCAAAATAAGGCCAGAATCAATTTTATATCTCAACACCGTTGTGTTCACCCTATATATGATTTTGAGTTAGCAGAGGCCTCATTATGCTTCTCAAAAACCTAACTCAGATACTAAAGAGAGCTACAATAATTCATTCTAGAGAAGAAATAACTAATGCTGATGAATGCAGAGCACAAACGCATACACAACGTAGATACTCGTAGATCAGGCTCGTAAAAAAAATGTGCAACAAACGCATACAACTTCCGAACCATGCTTTTCAAATCAGTCCCAAATCTCACTTTGAGACTGGAGAACCCTAAAAATCTAGACCCGGGCGTTGAAAGAATATGAAGAGAATTTGAAGGGTGAAACCTGTTTTCGATTGCGCTGCTGGCATAACATTCTTAATTAAGCGAACATTGTAACCAACAGGAAAGTAAGCTTAGGTAAAACAAAAGTAAATCGTGTGTTCGTTCCTAGATAAGAAACGTAGAGAAGAAATGGAAAATCCTCACGGTCAATGCGAAAAGACCAACAATTTCAGATAATGGTGGTATGTACCGTACGGAGGGTGGATTAATAAGTCCGTGACTTTTTGAATAAAAAAAACGTTTTATTGCTCAGCATAGTCTTCTTACACATTGTCCAATTCGTTGATACCTTCCAAATAATATGATTTGCGTTCATATTATATTCATATTATATCTTCCCCCAGGTCCACTCCGGACTGTAGCGCCACCTTAAGTAAGTAAGCCAAATCTTACCATCTACCCATTTCTCCAAGTTTGGAAACAGTGCAGTGTGCACCCCCCGTGCATTGTCTTGATGGAAGAGCACTTCATTTTTGACCAAATACTTATGTTTTTCCTTCAAACCGTCGTTGAACCGGTCCGATAAGTTGGAATAACATTCGCTAATAATTGTTTTCCCCGTCTGAAAGTAATCCTTGTGGATTATGCCGCGTACATCCCAAAAAACTATCTCCATAGCCTGGCTGGCCGTCACGATCAGCTTGGTCTTCTCCGGCGACTATTCGCCTGGACACACCAACTGTTTCGATTGCTGTTTACTCTCCTGTGTACTGTGGGGCTTCCATGGATCGTCGGTTGAATAACGCCAAACACTCTTTCGAAGTTGTCATGCGAAATTCACGTTTTTCCATTTTAGTTAAAATTCACACGGTTGTCTGCTTTCAATGACACAGCTTCGCTCAGTAGTCGATTCATAAATAGTAATTCTGGGGAGCAATATTTTTTTCACGATACAACTCAGAAAATTGTCAAACCCACGCACTTATTGATCCTTCTTCGTACTTGCGGGTGCTTGCGTCGCATCAGCCCACAAGCCTTTTAAACTTTTTGATATTTCCCACACAAGTAATTCATACGTAGCAACTGCTACATTTATGCTCAAAATATCCAAATAGGCGGAAACAAACTTCCAAAGCTTTACAAACTCACATAGAAGTGAGAAATGGTTTCCAAATCAACATACTGATCAAAAGATACATAAATATATAGAAGGTCACATTTCAGTAGCTTCAGCAATAGATAAAGTTTAACCACATGACAAAAGAAGATTCAACGTGGTGCTTAGTGAAACCAGCGAAACCATATAAAACCACGAACTTCACGAGCTTAAGAGGCAGAACAAGTGCAACAATAGGACTCACACTATTAAGGAGTTGCTTAGACTCCCTTTAAAATAAAATACAATCTTTGCAGTTCATTTCTCCTTAGATTTAAACAAACCCAGGTGTACGTACATTTGCTTTTATGCATCGATCTAGGCATCGATTATATTAATTTGGCCAACATACACATTTACAGAAGATGAATTTGATATACAATGAAAACCTAAAGCCTTTCAGACTCGAAAGCCAACTTTCAAAGGTTGACCAGTCCACACGATCAACAAAATGAAAGAAACCACCATCGAAAGCTAGTTTGGGTGCACTTTATGCGGATTTCAGCCTTGCTCGCTAATCTGCCTCTAATTATTATTCATGCAATATTACGTTCCAGTTTGTTTAAACAACATGCAATTTATTTTTGCAAAGAACAAAAAAAAAAAAAAACCGAAAACCTGTTGGCTAATTTCAACAATTTCCCACAGAAATAAACAAAGTGACAACCCTGACTGTAATCGCTGTGGGCAAAGAATGAACTTTTTTTCTTTTTTTTTTTTCGTTCGTATCATATTTTGTTCAACGAACGATATACGAGTACGTAAGTACGCAAATTGTGAAGTGAAGTGGAGCGCGTAGTACTCGTAAATAGCCCTTTCTACAGAATATAGCCTGCGGTATGAGTATGGGGTCGTTTGTTTGCCTTCCTTTTGATTCGAGTTAGAGAAGCTATTAAGCAAGTCTTCTTCTGGTCTAGCTCTTTAGCATCGTCCATCCGTCCATCCATTTCACTGTTCTAAACATGTACGAGTATCTGTCGAGACTCCCCTCAATGTCATATACACGAGTATATATTTTTTGAGCTAATACAACTTGTTTGGCACTCAAGCTTTTATGACGCAATCACGGTGTGTTTATACGCTACACGAGTACAAAGTGTGAGAGTATCTTTATACGAGAAAGTAGGAAGTATATCCATATCTAGTACCGCGGCGAGTTTAGTACGCTTGAATGGGACTGTAACATGGCTTTGGTTAATCTAAATGGTTCTCTATGACCCCCAAAAAGGTGTGTGGTGTTGGCTGTGGCTGTGTCTATGCAGAATGGGACTGTTTCATTTCCACTCAACAGGAAATAATTAAATTCTATTTCACTCCGTTGAGGCGTTAAATTCTTCTTATGCACGATATACCAAAAAGTCTCTCGATTCTTCTGGTTTGGGAATGGTGTGAACTGATGGAGTCGACTACTCGTATTTTGTTTACAAATACATACCGTCAGGAGGGGGTGTACTACTCTTGTTTTACAGGTGAAGTGGTTGATACAAGACTTTACCATTTCTTAAAGAATTCATTCCTTGTGTTTGTTTTTAGTTTTTGTTGTTCGTCTTGACCTCTGTTTTGTTTACAGAGAAATAGCAAATCTACGAGTAGTGTGCGCCCTTTTCTACTTCTTGAGCTCATCGCTTTTGCCAAGTGAATTGCGCTTCTTTCCTAGGATTACGACTAGAAGAGGGAAAATCTGTTTGGCAATAAGTTTTTATTTTCTTTTGCTAGTGATGTCTCTGTAGTCCGATTATTTCTTTTTCTTTCTCGTCTTCTTCATCACCACCACCTCCTTTTCCACTTCCATGCCTTTTGTCCTCTATTGTTTGAGTTGTTGTTTTTTTGTTTTTGTTTTTGGTTGTGCTCTCTTCTATAACAAAAAATAAGAACAACAACTTTAAATTGGCATTTGGCCAGGAATCTGTGTTATATGCCAAGAAAGAGGAACAAGCAGCGGGAGCACTCGTAGACTGTATCCCAATTCGAATTTTAATGGGCAATCCATGTGACACACACAACCAGTAACTGTGTCTTTTGGTTAGTGTTGTTGCTTTGTTTTTTTTCCTAGTAGCGTTGTCATTTTCGCATAATTAAAAGTTCAAATTACCTCGAAATTGTTTTTTTGTTCTCCAAATAACGCCACTGTTGGCTGCTATTGCTGTTGATCCTGTGCTGCCGCCGCTCCAAAAACAACGTTAATTCCCAATTAAACGATGGCAATATCCTGAGGAGGAGTCCAAAGCAAAACAACCCCAGCCTAGGTCAGGCCAACAGCTTCCGTTTATGTGACTCTACTGGCGATGCATACAACATAAGCAATCTGTTTTGGAAGATATCCATAAATAAAATTGGGAATATAAATTATTGCAATTACGAGTATTTGAATTGACACTCCCACCCTTGTCCTTCCTCGACCAAACTGAACAAAATGTCCTTTATTGTCGTGTTTTTTTTTTTTTTTACTTTGATCCCGGCCAGAAGAAAGGAAAAGCACTGCAAAATGGAAAGTCTAATATAATAAATAAGATGCTCAGGGGAGTAATAAAATTTTAATTGTGATGTATACATTTGCGGAAGAAATTAGCCAAGCCCGAGGTATCCTGTGAAGGTCTTTATCAGGGACGATGTAGTAATGCGAAAGCATAAAGACGTTTTTTTTTAAGTCCTTTTGCATACCCATCTACTGCTAGGGGGAAAAGAATAAATTACCATGCTGTCGGAATCCATTGGAGTATGATATTCACGATGTAAAACAGATATACGAGAAGCGGCGTCCATTGCTACATGGCATTTAAAGAGATGAAAGCCGGAGGTAGGAAGTTATGGCAAAATGCCTACAACAAGTGCTCTGAAAAGAATGCCAAATGCTATTGGCATTATTTTCTGTGTGCTTTGTCGCAGACAGGTGAAAGTTGCTTCTGTTTCAAATAGGAATCTATAGACTGAGTTCGAAGAGTTTTTTTCCATTCGATTATTTAGTAAAAGTTGAAAAAGATTTAATTAAGGTCACAGGCCGACTACGTTCGCAATCAAGCCCTCCTGCTTGGGTTCCTATTTAGATTTATTTATTCTTCATTCAAATTGCTTCAAAATATGGTCGAAGCGCTCCACTAAGATGATGGCTAGTTTAACCGTTGAAGTAAGTAAATGACAGGTGACAGGCGAATGCCGATCGAGAAGTGTCAAGGTGCTCATGAGGAATAAAATGGTTGGATTATATCGGGATCGAATACATATGCCAGTCATACACTTGCTAGTCGAAAAAAATGGTAGTTGGTCTATCCAAAAAGTTCCTAAGGATGTCAGCATCAGAGCTATAAGTCATAGCAGGCTAATTATTCCAAAGAACCTGCCATATATGACGTCTGTTTATATTCTCCGCGGCGTTTGTCCATCGAAAAGCTGAACAAGAATCAAGTCAACGCCAGCAAAGATATTCAATTCGAGGTTATGACCTTTTCTATAGTCTGGGGGAGATGTATACAGAAAGCGGTTCGACTTTTGGAAGAATAGTTGAATGTTGCGTAACAAATCACTTCTTTTTTTTCTGCCTGGCCTCGTCGAAATTAATCTGATTTCAGAGTGTTGCCTAGCACTCAGTAATAAGTTTTAGCTACAGTGATAGCTTAGAAAAGATTCCTAAACGAACCGTATGGCTAAACAAGAAAGCAAATTGGTGCAGACTTAACAGCTTCTTTTGGAATTTTAACTGGTCGTATTAGTAGTGGATGCCACTACTAATATAATCACACACGCTCGCAAAACCACTGCGTAAGCTTTTCCATCAATCATAATATTTAGGACTCTTTCCGAACAGGTGGAAAACAGCATATGTCCAGCCCGGGAACGGCAGCGTATGTTAAGCTCATTAAATCCCGATATAAACAGCATCACTAAATGGGCAACCGCCAACAGAGTGGAATTTAATGCTTCCAAAAAACAATGATGTCTGCTGTCGTTAAAGCGCAATTTAAACACCCAGCTAATATCCATGAGCCGTGCTTCCTCGATACAGAAAAACTTTCCACTCTCCGTACGTATGCCAATAACAACCTACGCTCAAACAACCACATGTTCAATGTCGTCGAAATGTCTAGTTTTCCCCAAGCGATGTAAGAAATACTTCACTCTCTCTGATCTGGCTTCAAGGCAAGGCAAGGTAAGGCATTTATCCCTCCAAAAATTGAGTGTAATGCCCACATCTTATCAGGTGCTCCTAAAACCTCTCTGCATCTGGTAGATAGGATTCAAAACCGACCACTAAGACTCATAAGCATCATTTATATCACTCAAATATAAATTGCCAGTAGCATTCCGCCCCCTCAAATCTTCAACCGCAACACCCTTCTCGCTTTGAATGCTAATCAGTATACCCTCAAGCCCACTTTCGGACGTACTCTGAAATATCGTAATTCGTGCTTATGTCGTACAACTCGCTTCCTAGTCATTATAACTTGCAAACATTTAAGATCAACGTGCATCGGTATCTCTCTTTATTTCCTCCCTAACTTTCCTTCGCCATGAAGAAAAGATGGAAAAGGGTACACACTATGTATAATATCTGCGCTATAAGGTTTGTTGGACTGTTCCATTCCGAACTAGGGTGTACCCTGAGCTATAAATGCCGCTATGGATCCACAAAGGGGTACATATTTTGTTGACCTGACCTGTCTGTAATATGCGGCGCAAAACCAAGAAAAACAATAGTGCGTACTGTGAGGAATAAAAGCCATTGTTGTTACACAGACCAGCTCTTATCTGATATAACTCCATTCGGCGCCTACGCACAATCAGCTCGTACCACCAAAGTAGCGAAGACAAATACGCTGTTGCTTGCTTTGATGGATTCAAGTCGACTATCACGCTGAAGAGAAGATTCTCTACTAGTCTTGCACAGCCAAACATACCAAACCCCTGACGAAAAGTAAGAGAGACCTTTACACCGAAATTAAGAAAAACGCCCATAGAAATAGGGTTTCAGTCAATCCTCTCAAACCTAAGGAGATTTTCATTATGAGGCTGACTCATTTTCTATTCATTTTCCAACAAAGCTAAGTATTTGAGTGTAATTCAGGATAATAAATTTTGGTGGGCTGAATCCTGATAGCAATTAACTATTGTAAACAATCGGCGGTGGGAGCGAACTATTGTATCTGAACAACATTCCGACATCCAAGTAAGCAAGGATTCTCTGAACGAAGTCGGAAGGCTGTATTTACTGAGTTTTGGTTTTCAGGTCACAATGAGGAATTGCTAGCCAATGCTTAGAGCAAAGTTTCTCAGCACTCGCGACCCGTCAGCAATGTATGCGTCCTCGGTTGGGGATGCCACTGATAGTTGCGTTTCATTTTTTCATTTATTGAAAGATATCAGTCACCAATATGCCGACATGCCCAACGAATGCTTCCCGACGTCTCTAAGAGGTCAGGGCCTTTCCTGTAGTACCTCAGTACGAATGGCTCCAAACTGCTTACTGGCATCCTAAAAGGCTAAGCACCTGAGTTGCACAACATTCTGCGACGCCTAAGTGATGACGACACCACGTAGTGCCCGGCAAACTAGTTCTTTGACTGAGTGCTCTGTTCCGACAGAAAAAAAAAACTCAACCCACCGTAGTAGAGCATTCAGTCTCTCAAAATTGACATTAAATTTTCAAAAATCCATAAAACTTGAATATAGGGAGACAACGACTCATTGAAACTTTAATGAAATTTCATTTCCTAGTTAAGTCTCTACTTAAGTGTTCTTACATACAAAGTACAGGAGCAAATACTGCTGTGGCATATCATAGCCATAGCCACAGTCATAGTCATACTCATAGCCACTCAAACAACCCATTCAAATTGAGAATTCCACTTTAGAAGTCAACTTTTCCACTAATTGGATTAGAAATTACTCCAAATATTTTGTGAAGCATAACTTTGGCAAATGAATCAAGTCAGAGGCGCCCAGGACCCACTCTTCAATTCACTCATTAACCTTTTATCAGACAAAACCAAATTTAAAATACGAACAAAAAAAAAATAATAAAAATAAAAATAAATAGCTCTGCACGCCACAAATACAAATTAATTAAGGGACATTCATTTGCTTGAATGCCTCTTTCCATTTAAAATGTTCTCACCATCGCTTCGCATCACATGCAACGTTTTCCCTACGTAAACTGTAAACTCAGCCAAATCGAATGAGAGACAGAGGAAGCGAGGGAGAGACGTTAATAGAAATTATCCCCCAGAGGGTAGGTATTCGTATGCATGATTATATTGGGCGACAAGGTCATAGTAGCAAGTCGAGAAATGGCAAAGTGCCTCACAGTATCCAACAGTTTCCACAACCTCCTCATTACGAAATCAAAATTAGATATTCTCTACACTCGCGTCGATAAGCAAATCGAATGATTTAAATCAAAATAAGTGCAGGGTGCAGAGCAGCAGCAACACCACCCCCAATGAAGAACAAACTAATGCAACCCTCACTCACACTAGCACCTATTTGTACACCCACAGCCTCCCTCGACGAACGAACGAACTCACGTTCGATCGTACTTCGGTGCATTCATCTCTAGATTTGTGCTTTCAACTGGAAGATCTCAACTTCCGCTGCACAGTATAACTATCACGGTGTTTACGGTATTCCACTGTTTTTTTGTTTTTTTTTTTGTTTTCTATATTTATTCAAGAGAGAGAGCATAAGAAGAAAATTATGTCAAAGTGTTGGCTCACCTTATCAGATGGCCAAAGCAGCAGGCAGACAAACTGCACAAACGCAAACCACCACCAACGTCGAGTTAATCGCCAGGGGATTAGCGATAGGCAAACTTGCTATTCACGTGCTACAACCACGGCTATGGCTGGATAACAGCTTTTCCGCCAAACCACTTTCCCACATTCACACACACGTCCAGCTTCAGTTACATTTCTCCACGGAAAACATCCAACACTCGCACACGTTCTCTGGGAACGACCGACAACGCCAAACGCCCAACTCTACGTCTTTACCAACTCTTTACTAGCAGAAGTGCAACTTTGAAACATTCTGCAATCTACACGTTCATCTTGGGAGCACTTTCTGTAACCGAAATGGAGTTTTTTTTCTCTTTTTTTATAAATAAATAACCGATTGCCCTTTAATTCAGCGGTAACCGCTCTTATTGACCCCCTTTACACTTAAGCACTTTTCTTCTTATTTTTTTTTAATAAAAGCTTTCAAATTTTAGTGCTAAAAAAAACAATTCGCACAAAAAACACAGTCGAACAGTGGCAACACTTGAACGAGTTATCAACTCATTTCTTTTTCACTTCAACAATCCATCCATGTAGGCGTCCTCTTCTCACATCGGAAAAGAAGACAAAATACAACTCAACTACCGTATGTGTGAATAGTACAGTTGCATGCAGAATTAATATTTTAATAAATCTTCACTTACCCTCTCACTCACTCCTACGAGGCAAAAGAACACAATTTTCCGATGGAAAAAATTATGAAAATTCGTAATTTAATTTTTTACACATTTAAATTAAGCACATGGATCGTTATGAACCGTTATAATTGAAAAACAAACCACAGATAAATTAATTGTAACGCCCATAAATATCACAATCGAGAGCTAATCGAACGCAACTCCCAACCCAGGTGACATCTGAAAACGAACTGTGTTCACTAGCCAGACTGATTTTTTGTTATCGGGTTTCCGATGGCAATCGTTCTCGTTCAGCACTGTGCTTTGGGATTTTCTCCGTTGTGAGTGAAGTTGGCTGTGTTATTGTTATGAGGGGTGTGTTCGAAACTGATGATGGAATGATTAAGAGGAGTTGTTATCACTACAATAAATAAAATAACAGTTGGATGTGTCAATAATAAAAAAAATCATTGTTTTTACTGTCGCGCATAGACCTAATACGTAGAAAATGACTGTTCATATAGAGTTAAAATCCAGAGGACCCTAGACAACCGGTGACGAATAAATCGCTGTTTGGGTGTTATACGATTAGGAAAGGCCCTGACCGACGTCAACCTGGGGATACTTAGCAATGTGATTATGACTACACATCAACTTGGCTTGTTTTGGTCAAATGTGGCATCCACCAGCTCGTGCGTTCTACGAGCACATGAGGGGGAAAAAAACATAGGCTTTTCCGGAGAAAGAGCATGAGGAAGGGAATGGGGTAGTAGTTTTCTAGGTACAACGATGGAAAGTTTTACCCAAAGGTAATAAGAACATGTCAAGCCAAGAAGACCCAAAAAAAAAAAAAACCCGCTGGGGATGAGCAAAGCAATTTAATAGTTGAATCATAGTCTACACACTATTAAATGACAGGAGAATCCCAAAAACTGGTGTCAAACAGAACAAACTGCTCAATTTAGGAAAGAAACATCAAGGTTTCCGTTCAAACGAAAGGCGGACAAGACAGATTTCTTATCGAACTATTTAAAGGAGCAGGATATGACTTGAAGACAGCATACACACACTCATTTCCACGACTTGGACAGAGACAAATATGCCTGATTAATGGAACTATTCATCGATTACCTGAACGACAAGAAACGTGATCTCTAAACTGTGGAGCCCTTAGTTTACTTTATATAGTGTACAAGATCTAATTTGCCTATTTACGTGAACCCATATGTCAACGATTTGATTGAGCCTCATCAACACGGTTTTAGGCTGGTTAGGTCCAGAATCATCCAAATATTCACACTACGGCGGTCCAGATCAATACACATCAACCTTTTATCGATTTCAAGACCACATATGACATCTTCTGTAGAGACATGCCTAATAGAGCCATGTGCAGTTTTTTCATCTTTGCCAAACTCGTTACAATGTGCAGAGTGACCAAATATACTGCTCTGTAAGGTGAACGCAGTCATGCGACTTTTTAAACTTCAAAATTGAGAAATTCGCGAAATTTATCAAAGGAGGACTTAGGTAAGAAGCCTTTGGTTTAAGCCATCTGAGCAAAGGCCTACTCGTAGTCCGTATCAAGGCTAACTACGCCAACATAAGCCTCATATGCGCTCACCGTCCCACAGAGAAATAGGACAACTTTGTCAAATATTGCTTATACGAACTGATGAACATCCTAAGCACGGCGTTAAGATCGTGTTTTTCTTATTTTAGCGCCAAGTTACCCACCGATTTTCAAGGTCGCATATGACAGTAATTATAGAGACGAGCTGTATAGAGTTATGCCAAGTCCTGGCATCCCTGTCAAACTCGTTAGTCTGTTTAGGATGACAATAATGGAGGCGCGCTGCTTCATAAAAGTCCGTAATAAAATGGGTTCTGTATTGCCTGGACTACGAATTGAGATTATGCACCTGGAACGTACGTACACTGTACATCCCTGGTGCTACTGAAAAACTTGAATCTGTCCTCATTACAGCTGACACAAAAGACTGCATATGTTATGATGCTGGTTAATCGTGGGAGATCGGCTACAGTGATTTTAAACCGATTAGCCTGGCATCATTCTAATGTATGCACATGCCCCCACCGATGAAGCTAAAGACTCTATCAAGGAGGAATTCTATGATGGAGCCTGTCTGGAGTATGATGTCAAAGTTGTACTCGCCGACTTAAATCCAAAATCGATCAGGATAACATCTTAGTCGGAAACCACAGCCTCCACGATAGGACAACGGACAATGGCTTCCGGCTAATCGATTTTACAGCAGCTTGTAATACGGTGATAAGCAACACTAGGTTTCAAAGACTACGAATCCACACAGCAAGCTGGCGCACCCCAGATGGTCGAACCGCCAACCAAATCAACCACATGCTGATATATGCGAGACACGCATCAGACATACTGCATGTGGAAACATTCAGAAGGCCAAACGTCGACTCTGACCACTTTCTTGGTGTAGACAAATTCAGAGCACGATTATACAATGAGAAGAAGCTGCAAACCGCGCAGAAAAACACCATCCACAAACGCCAACAATCTGTGGAACCATTAAAGATGGAGCCAAGACCACTGTAGGCTACAAGCCCCCACCGAAAAGAAGTCCTTGATATGATGACGGAAAAATGTTACAGAAAATGCACATGTGTAAACGCTGCAGCGCAAAACAAGGGCAGCGACGGTAGAGTATGGGACCAGAAGATCTTGCATAAAACGGAAAAGGCCTACGTAATCTCCCAGCTCAATGATAGAAACAACATCCAAATGGTGTTTGGAAAAGCTATGCGACTGGCAGCTGATTTAAAGCACGAAATAGTGAAGGAAACTTAGTTACCTAAGCGCAGAGAATGTTTAAACAGCGCTTCCAGCAGGCTACTTCATGGACATCAAGTAGAGCCAGAGATAGGGCAAGAAGAAGTCAGTGAAGAAGCCTCTCCCCACCCCCATCAGTATAGAAGAGAAGAAGAGCTATAAAAAAGCTGAAGAACAACAAGGTCGAGGGCTCTCATGGCCTCTATGCCCCATCTTCAAGGAAGGCGATGCTATGTCTTGTAAAAACTAGCGAGGCATATCCCTGCTAAATGTAGCATATAAGATCTTCTCCAATGAACTGTGTGAACGTCTCAAGCAAGACACTAATCGCCACGTATCAGTGCGGATTCCGTCCCAGCAGATCGATAATATTTTCACACTAAGGCACTTCCTGGAAAAGACCAACAAATTTCAAGACACCTTTTCATCGACTTCAAAGCCGCGTATGACAGCATTCATCGTCTTGAGCTCTACTGGGCGATGGCCGCATTCGGAGTCCCGGCAGAATTGATTCAGCTCTGCATCGGATTTCGGCAAGGAGATGCACTGTTGTGATTTCTCCACTTTAGTACTGGAACAGATAGTGCGCTGGGCAGGTGTTAACACGGAAGATGCTATCTTCAGCAAATCTGTTCAGCTGCTGGGATACGCAGATGAGATAAACACAGTCGGTCGCTCCCAGCGCGCCGTTGATTGAAATAAATGGATACAAATCAAAGTACATGTTGTCAGCAAACAAAAGGATAAAATATCGCTGTTGACAACACTAGTGTCTGATTTTTAACGTAAACCACCTGAAATACATCCATGGGGGCAAGGATATGCCTTGCCATCGCTCTGCCGCCTTCCTGAAATACCAATTCGGAACTGTGTTGCCGGCACAAGTTCCACCCTTGGTATGAGTCGAGGTAAAACCTCTTACTGCTCTTAGGGTCGCAGCACCCAATACTTATTGCAACTCTACATTGGGTCAACCCGCGACTTTGGGTTTAAAGCACAGCCACCATGACGCTCCCACAAGGGGGCCTATCTCTTCAAGTGTGAGGCGCGGACCGAGATCAGGGGGGCTCCTGACTCCCATGGTACCGTGATTTAAGTCCTGGTAGGGACTACCGGTGGTCCAGCCGCCAAGACCTATGAGCGGCAACTTGTGACTGATCAAATCATAGCACCCTTCGGTAGCGTCATCTGAAGATGTTTACGATAATACCAGTACTTTGCTCTGCTTCCGCTTTTTATTAGACAACGTCATTGATGAGCGAAGTCTTGATAATTGGCCGAGGGCCCGCTGTTGACAACTGTAATTTCGAAGTGGTTAAGAAGTTTACCTACTTCGATGAATCTACCTGCCCTTGATATTCATATCATGGGCTGCATTCTCAAAGCCGCCTTCTGTTTAAAAAGAAATGGTCTTTGTTGCAACATGCAGTGGAAGTTTGCTGAGCTTGAGCGGTTCAACCAAACATGGAAGACCCTTCTTGCAACTTTAGGTTTAAACAGTCACTATGTCAAAAACATTAGAAATTCTGCCTCATCCTCCATCCCAACGCTCATTTACAATGACAATCCAGCTGTCAGCTCTTTGGACAAGGCCAAACTGCTTGCTGCACACTTTGCGGCCAGCGTGTGTAGTAGCAAGAGTACTTATCTCAACATACATAAATCCGCTGGTCCAGATAGTATATCTCCCCTTCTTCTGAAGAGGTGTTCTTCCACGCTGGCAAAACTACTGCGTAAGCTTTTTCATCAATCCTACTCTTTAGGACGCTTCCCCAGCAGATGGAAAACAGCATTTGTCCAGCCCATCCCTAAAAAAGGCGAATCATCTTCTCTCTCCTCCTACAGACCCATTGCACTTACGTCCCTTCTTTCCAAGGTCATGGAAACGCTGATGAAATATCTCGAAACATGAAAACTTCTCAATGACCGGCAGTACGGTTTTCGTAGCAACATGTCCACTGGTGATTTGATGGCATGTCTTACCAAAAAGTGGAACCAAAGCGTACATCAATCTGGCGAAAGCACGATAGTTGCACTTGATATTTCTAAGGCATTTGACAGAGTTTGGCATCAGGCTCTTTTGTCGAAAATGCGTGCATTTGGGATCGACGACTCTCTTCTTCAATGGATTAGAAATTACCTTTCGGAATGTTGTCTTGGACGGTTTCAAGTGTGATATTCACAAAATAAATGCTGGTGTGCCCCAGGGCTCTGTTCTGTCTCCGACACTCTTTTTAATTTTCAGAAATGTTCTCTTGACTGCTACTTCTAATCCAATATATTCCTTTGCTGATGACAGTGCTCTCTGCTTTTCATATTCGTTCCCGGACTCACGGCCCTGCTCTTAGCGTATGCTAAGCTCATTAAATTCCGATATCAACAGCATAACCAATTGGGGAACTATCAACAGAGTGGAATTTAATGCTTCCAAAACACAATGCTGTCTGCTGTCGTTAAAGCGAAATTTAAACACTCAGCCATTATCCATGAATGGCACTTGCATCGTCGAAACCGAAAAACTTTCCATTCTCGGTATGTGTGTCCACGACAACTTACGTTAGAATGACCTCATATTCGATGTCGCCAAAAATGCTGCGAAATGTCTAGGTTTCCTTAAGCGATGTAAGAAATATTTTACCACCTCTGACCGTTTATCCGCCCAAAATTGGAGTACAATGCCCACATCTGATCAGGTGCTCCTAAAACATCTCTGCAACTGCTAGATATCATTCAAAACCATGCGATAAAACTTATTGATGATACTAATACCAATTGACACCCTCGAATACCGACGTAATGTCTCCTGTCTCACTTTGTTTTATCGCTATTTCCACCACCAGTGCTCCCTCTCTATGAATGCTCATCAGTATACCCTCAAGTCCATTTTCGGACGTACTCTAAAATATCGGGATTCGTTCCTCAGCCGTACAACTCGCTTATTCCGATCTCTGTATTTCCTGGTCGTTATAACTTGCAAACACTTAAAATCAATGTACATCGGTACCTCTCTTTTCTTCCTCCCTAGATTTCCTTTGCCCGCGCTGTGTACAATCACCTTAAGGGTACAAAAACCCCTTGAGCGCGCGCTCATTATAAAAAAAAAATAAAAAAAATCACTCCCACTACTGTCACTCAGTAAGAAAGACTGCAGTTTTCTGACTGGCGTCATGACAGTAGTTTGCGAAGCTTGCTGTAAGAGTGATGACCACATCGCGAAGCAATACCTCCGTGAGTCTTCGTCCAACGTACCCAGGGGGTCCAGATACCCAGCGCTGTTGTAGTGCCTGCTGGTACTGTAAGCACTTTATCACTGAAGCGTTCACTCAACAATTTCAGTAAAAGGATCATACAAACGGTTCATGGTTCTTTGTCTGAGTGCTCTGTTCCGACAGAATGTAAAGTACTCTTGTGAATTCCATTGAAGATTGGACGAGCCCAAGTGTAGGCGCGTGGTTGATGCCCTAATTCACCGCCGAACCAGTAAGTAACATCAAATTGTATATACATGCGTATAATAGCAAATCAATTAAACTACTCCCAAGAAAACAACTCAACCAGAAAGGTTTTCAGAAGTCTCCCGAGTTCAATTCAGTATCAGTTGACCAGCAACTGATATCAAAAAGGAAGAGCGTAAAACAAATATCAAAGTAATTGCCTCTCAATTGTGGGTTATTAACTTAATTACAATAGAATCGCATTTTCCTGCGCCTCCCCTACGTGGTACGATTACTCCTGCAACTGGTATTAAAGTTTCGAAAAAGTGAAAGTCCGCCTCCTACTTTACATACGTTTTATTTCATGTTCAAATTATTCATAATACATTTCTCAATTTTCATTTATTATAATAATAATCAAATATATTTGCTTTATAACTAATACATACGTTCATACTTTTTTTTGTTACTTTTTTGTTTATTTTGTTTTATTATTTATTACTTTCCTCTGTCCATCTAATGTTTATCATTGACGTCCACTTCTTCGTTAAGTATTTAAGTTTATCGTTTTCTTTTTCTTTTTATTTTATTTTATTTTATTTAGAAAATAAATTCAACAACGCGAGACCCTAACTTTAAATGTTTCTCTTATACAATTCAATCAGATTAACCGTGCCGTGTTGTGCCATAACGGGGGAGGTCCGGAATACGAATACGATTAATTTAGCATTTAGCCAGTGGAGGGATATGTGACGGTTTGCCGTTTTTAAAATTAGATTCTTAAGCACACCTAACTAGACATCAATCATTTGTGTAACGAAAAATGAGCAGGGACTTACCGAAAGAGAGTCTACAAGCGCGCACATACACGGTGGAAAGATAGACGAGAAGGAATTTCTTTTTTTTTTTGGTAAGATAAATGCCGAGACACAGAAGAGAACCGAAATCAAATTGCACATGGAAAATAAACACACGACTGACTTATGGGAAGAAGATAAAAAATCACAATTTTCAACGAAGATACCCTAAAGGGACATGGGTTTCAGTTGCAGTTGGTAGAGGTGGCGGAGGTTGTGGTGGTTGTGGTGGTTGTGGTGGTTGTGGTGGTGGGGGTGATGGTGTTTGTGATATTGGTGGAGTTGGAGTTGTGAGATAGGGAAGAAATGTAAGAGGTATAGATGAGGATGGGTTGATGGTAGTATTTGATTTTTATTGCCAAACATTACCAATGTTAAGATTACCAAATTGTTGACTCAGGTTGGAGGTAGCTGCCGTTGTTGTTGACTGCACCATTGGCATTGGTCCATTCATTTGCATGCCCATAAGTCCTTGATTAAGAGCGGGATTAATTTGCATTAGACCCTGTCCGGTTGCCATGATACCACCACCACTACCACCGGTACTTGGTGCTGCACCAAAAGCTGTGATCATTCCCGGAGCACCGCCACTGCCCATTGCTGCGGGATAGGTCGACTGCATTGGCGGGAACTGAGCAAAACCAGTCGATTGAACGCCCATCATTTGCGGATGATAAGACATTCCGCCGCCAGCTGGTGAGGTAAACGCTGCTGGCGCAGTCATAACAGGGGCATTGTACATACTTGCCGAGTTCGGTGGTGTCATGAATTGAGTTTGTGGCTGTGGCGGACCCATCAGACCGGGTGGCATTCCCATGCCACCGGCATTCGAATTTGGATTGACAAGTAACGCTGGGAATGGTTTATTGTTAAAGGCACCGCCCAGTGGATTGCTGTTGAATTGTCCGAGATTTGATTGAGGATTATTTGATGGAGCCGTCCCGTATAGTGCAAGTATGCTGTCCTTGGTCAATTTGCCGGCTTTATCCTTTTCACCGCCGATTCCTAACGAGGTGGTTTGATTGAAAAAGTCCTCTTCTTCTTTGGCTAAGGAATTTGTTGCTCCCCCACCAATACCACCACCAGCACCAGCATTAGCACCAGTCGCAGACGATTCATTATTGCCCAACGAGGAATTATGTGTACTAACAGCTGCAACTGGTGCAGCACTGAGGAAACCACTAAATGTGTCACTATGCACATCATTATTTAAGCTCACTAGCCCCGCTGACACTGGTTTAGTGGGTGATGTTAATCCCAAGAGATCAGAACTCCCCGCACCAAGGGAATTATTGTGATTCGAGTTGATTGCAGAAGATTCACTTATTCGATGCGATTTAGGGCTATTCGAAGGTTTCGGCTTTGGCAATGGGGCAGGTAATGGTGTTTTAATTGTCGAAGAATTTGACTTCCTATCACTGATGCTACTACTGCTACTACCACCGACAATTCCAATGCCCAAAGCTGAACCCGCTTGAGCTGCTTTCTTCTTACGTTTTTGCCTCTCCAGTTCTTCGTCGATTTCTTTGGCCCAATCAACCTTGGGTGGAGATGGGGGTACCCATTCGCGTGCTAAGTACTTTTTGTGCTCATATTTGGCACGAATAAAACTCTCCAGAGCATTGTCGGTTTGTGGACGACGAAAACCATCTGGTAATTGGGCTTCGTATACAGCACGAGCACGTGAATTACCCATTTGTTGAAGTGAGATCACTTGTTCCGGTGTCCATGTGTCAAGGTTGACAGATTTAACTCGAGATATATGCACACCGAGGTTGCGATGAATTCCAGCACAGCGAATACAAAGGAAAACGCCGAGATTCCACGATGCCCAACGGGGACCTGCAAGAGAGGGATTTATCTTCAAAATTTTCTAAAAAAAAAAGTTTCTTTTAGTATTGTTGCGTGCTGCTAATAGGATTAAGAACGAGCGAAACACGGTGAAAAGGTAAGCGCAGTCAATTTGTCTTGACGGTCACTGGCATTAAAGTTTAATGGACTGAATCCCAAAACAATGGCGACAAGCCAAAGAAGCAATCAACTCGGAACATCGTCATAAGAAGGACTAGGGTGTGGGAAGTTGCGGTTTCTTTCTTCAATCGATATCATTGCAAGGTCATTGTTCCGAGCAGAGAACGAGATTGAAGGCAAGCAAAACCTTTGTGCTTGAAGAATTATATTAAGTTCTGAGAAAGTCAATCATGTTGCTGCCTCTAGCCTGCCTCAGGCACTGTTTCCTAACCGAATTCTTCTTCAAATATGAACGTGAAATGTCTAAATCTCTTTAAGTACTGTGAGAAACCGGCTCATGGTCCTTCAAGATCGAGTTGAACATATGTTTAGGGAGTTTACTCTTCAAGGCGCTTCTCTGACTCCACCAGACTCTCTTCTAAGAAGACACAGATTAAATTGCCACAACTACTATCTCCACCGAACAAGCGAAGACTGGCACTACTCTCATGCTTCTGAAAGCAACTACACTCTCGTCTCATTATCGAAAGTGAGATAACACAATTTGAACAGTGATTTATCGGACTCAGAGATCTTTTTGTTATGCAAAGTTTCACGGCTATCCACTACGTGGAAGCGCAAATCATACAACGGCACAAAACGAATGAAAAATCTTATTCAATATGTGACTGGGTGATACGCCCCTAATCCCAAAGCAGTCAGCAATACTCTTCTATACTATGAATCAAGTTAATACCTTTTGCATCACAATCCACGCAATATTTGTTGTCCTCATCACGAAGCATCTGAGTCAGCAGTGTTTGACATTTTTCCTGAATCAGCTTAGTTCGTTCGTTTTCTTTTCTGCTGCTGCTGGTGTTATTGGAACTCATTTTCTTGTTCTCGGCTTTTTTTCGTGTCTTCTTCTTTTGTGGAGCTTTTCGCCGTGGATGCTTCCTGTTACTTTTCGACGAATTGTAACACTTATTAATTGAAGTGAAATGCGATGGTGTCTCCAATTTTAAACAGGAATTAAATTAGAATCTGCTCTCACTTGAAAATTGAATTTATTTTAATTACGAGCAAATGGAAAAAATTCTAAATAATCCCGAATCACCATTTCATTTACACAAGTTGACGGCCATTGTCAATTTTTGGATTTTTTTTTTTGGTTAGTGGTGGGTGAAAAATAGGAAATTTCCCAACTTTGCTGCTGAGATGTCAACTTTTCGTGTTGTTCTGGTGGTGTGGCATGACAGTTGAAAGAGTTGTCGTTTGCAAATAGGGGGAAGAGTTATTTAGATTTTGGGATATTTTCGTGGAGATGTTTTAAGCCGTTCCCTTGGGCTGGAACCCTTACTTATAGCATATAGGCGCGTAAGACGCTATGGACACGAATCCTTTGACACTACTTAGAATGTGTAGTCCTCGTTATTTGCAACAGAACATGTTCCTCGTTGAGGTGCACTTAAAAAAATCTCGGGGGTCCATTGTGACACATACCACTGAGAGAGCGTATGAAGGCGACGCTGTAGCTCTGCAAATTCATGAATTTGAATTTCGGTGGTCTTCATAAAGCAGAGATAATTTAGATCTCCGAAATGATTGTATTTTGATGCGGGCCAGCCCAGGGTAATTGTGAAGTAAGTGCGCACCAGTTACTTTAGATATTGGTGGATTGGGATCAGTGTCTACATACTTCATAGTTATTTCGAGGAGCTTATCTACGACTTGTTTTCTTTATGAAGGAACAGCTCATTTTGACTATAAATGGTCCATTACACTCCTTGAACGTTCGTTTTACTAAAAATTTCGGTTTTTCATACAAAGAGTAAACGCCTACAGTACAACACCAGCGTCGAATACCAGCAGCCTAATGAGAACGTAGGACGGACAGTTCAGTGACTTTCTAAGAAAGTGACTTTTAGAGACATCGGGAAGTATTCTTTTGCCCTGCCTGTATCCCAGAGAGTCGCGGCATTTGCAGTTATGTTCACAGGAAAGTCAACTGTCAAAGAGAAGCGCTAACCGAGAAACCGAGGTATTCCTGTTGCAGGTTCGTGTCCTGAATAATCTTCTGAACCTTGACTAGCAAGTTTATGGACAATTTACGTTTCCGCGATCCTAATGCAACCTGGGACTCAAACATGACTAATTCAATTCATCTTTGAAACTCCATTCAGAGAAGACTTGTATTTTCAACTAGCTTTGTGGTTCAGTGAGGCTTTAGCACTACTTGGTTGTCGTTACTCATCCAGATCCTTTTTGTCCCTCCACCGATTCTTCAGAATACAGTTCATTGACATCATCATGCCTGGAAGACATACCCAAGTTTTACTGACCCGAAGTGAAATCTAATATTATCGTCCTCCAAAAAGACACCACCTCTGCATTCTAGATCGCTTCGTCAGGTCCTGGACGAAACCATTTCTAAGCACAGTGAAAGCCAGTCTATAACTAGAACTCAACCGACGTATTTGCTTGCTTCGTGTCCACGTATACTACAGCGGTTCTTGAAAGCCTGTTGATTGGGGTCTCCAGAATGCGTGCCTGGACAATTGTCTCTATTCCGCATACCACCTGGACTAAAGTGAGTTCAGATCTTGTATCCTTTTACAATTTAATGATCTTCGAACACGACACTCTCTTTTGCCATTACAAGACACCCAAAAGGGAGGGCCTGCGAACTGTATCGGGTAGTACATCATTAAGTCTAAGTAAGTCGCCCAACTGCTAACAACTGTGTACCCCAATTTGGTCACACCTTGTAAAATAAATCAATTTTCTAAAAACGAGCAATATCCCAGTATTCGCCACCATTCCATCTGTCAATTGCCCGATCTGACAGCGCCAGCGACACAATTTAAACTAACCAAATGTCAATAGGCCGCATTGCAAGTTCGCTGTGTTGTAGATTTAAATTGCTGAGAAATATGACCTCTGTCGAGAAGATTGCTTTAAACAATCAACGAAACGAAGAAATAATCAATTCGCTCCAACATGAGGTACAGTTTCCCCGACCCACCACATGGCATTGAATCATTTTTCTTCCACTTCCAGTTTGGTGCAATTCGCAACGAAATACTCACAAGGAAGAAAAAGCAACTGCTCCAGGAAAATACCGACCTAAAGAGGCGAATTGAACAAACCTTATCCGAATTGATCAGACTGGAGACTCAAAATGGTAAAAGGCAAATTCCAATACCTGGCGCAAGGACATTATGCACCCAAGCGGCAGCTCCTCCAACAGAGGTTGTCAGCACAAATGAACTAAATGCCGAACCAACTAAAACGCCTAAAGAGAAGAAACCGAAAAAGGAAAAACCTGTGAAACCTGCAAATGTCTCAACAGCCAATGCTGTGCCCGAGCTGCCGAGCGATGTCGGTCGGCTTGACTTCCGTGTTGGGAGGATTGTCGAGGTTGGTCGTCATCCCGACGCAGATAGCTTGTACCTGGAGAAAATCGACTGCGGAGAAGCACAACCTCGAACTGTTGTATCAGGTCTTGTTAAGTTTATTCCCCTGGAAGAAATGCAGAATCGTCCGGTGGTCGTTCTATGTAATCTTAAGCCTGCTAAGATGCGCGGTGTGACATCCGAAGCCATGGTCATGTGCGCCTCCACCCCAGACAAAGTTGAAGTACTCAGCCCACCGGAAGGTAGTGTTCCTGGAGATTTGGTTCATTGCGAAGGCTTCGAACGTAATCCCGATGCCCAGTTGAATCCAAAGAAGAAAGTCTTCGAAACCTGTGCCCCAGACTTGAAAACCAATGACAACCTAGTTGCATGCTTCAAAGGATCGCCGCTGCATGTACCAGGAAAGGGCAATGTCGTTGCACAAACATTGAAGAACGTCAGCGTCAAGTGATTGCCATCGATTGTAAACCAATTGTGAAAGTTTTTCAATGAAATTAGCCCTCAAATGGATTTTTTGTTTGTTTTTTCTTCTCTTGTTCTCTTACACTAATCCCGACAAGAATAGTTTCCTACCCTAGACTAAACAGAGATGACAACATTAGATGGTCCGAGCCGATATTAGCGTTTGGTAAGTGGGATATGCGCTGGCAATCTTCTATTGTTGGTAACTGATACACTGCTAATGGTTTGAGAAGCGCCTGGTCACTGTCACTTGAGAATATGTGGTCCACAGTGATCCATCGGTCTTGGTATGTTGACGCCACCGACTGTGAGCTGTGGTCGTATACTGACTTAAGATGCAAGTTATGAGTAAGTGTTCCTGTTGAGAACTTATCATCCTTCACTGGCGAAGTAGATCGGTTTTCGTTCTCTTCGCGCTTTTTGTCCGAAACATAGAGCTGCACATCAAAAGGATCATCAGTTTTGGTTCTGAGATTTCATTTCAAGACTCACCCTCGACTTTGATTCTTTGTAGTTACTCTGGACGCAGTCAATGTGCTGGCAGGAGTCTGTAATACCCAATCTATGTGATAGAAATTGCTTTCCCATTGGCGGGCTGCCACTGACACTTAATTTGGACAAAGTATTTCGAGAGAGTTCTTCGTAGCGAAGTTTGCCGCTGGTAATCAGCTCGAATGGAGCCGTGTCTGGGGTAAAATTGAAATCCCCGGTGAGAATAATTGGTAGTCTTTGCAATTTGCCATCTGCCGTTGTTACAATCGAGTGCCGATCGAGTTCCGCTAACAAAACAATTAACTGAGCTAGTCGGACGTCTTCTCTTCGCGGATTGAAAAGCAAATGAGTTGTACATACGAGAAATGTGATATTTGGCGGTGATTTGCAGCGTAACTTTGCCATCACTGCGATATGGGGTCGATTAAGGAATTGCTGCAACGAAAATAGTTTTGTAGAAAGGTCAAACCAAAGTCTGAGGCCTACCTCAAATCCAGGTTGATAGTATTCCACGACTTCGATGGACACAAGATCAAAGAGAAAGTTGTTGTAGAATATAGCACAACCGTCACTTTGGAATCCGGTTTTCTTCTTGAAAACACAGGTCATGGGTAGTTTACTTTTGATAATCGAAACCAAGTCACTAAGATGATCTGATTGAACCTCCTGAAGACATAATATGTCTGGTCTTTGGGACAGTATTTCCTCTGTTAATTGTTTCAGACGATAACTCCACTTGAGAAACATTTGATTGCAGTATCTATAAAGTCGCAAGTGCTCTACTAGTAGATTCTGTGCGAGGATGTTATAGGAAACTACTTTGAAGATCACACTATTTGATTGTGTGCTTTTCGATGAGAGCTGTGTTGGTAAAGCTTGCCAGTGGCGACACTTTAATGAGACATTACACACCGAATTAAAGTTTCTAATGAGCTGTTCTACATCTGTATTCTGTGACATGGTTTGATTTCGTTTTTTCGCATTAACAGTAGCCGATGTAAAGTAGAGTGTTCTTGGATTGAAGTTGCTGTTTTGTTTGAAATGCCTACGATGCCAAGGCTTGAGTTGACTTTTGTTGAGCATTGAACATAGAGCCTGACAGCGCCGCAGAACCAAATCCATTCAAAATCACAGCAAATATCAGAAGAAGACAGGCAGGAGAAAATCGAGAACTGACATTGCAAACTGTCAAGAAATACTCAGTAAGCTGTCACTGTCATATGAATAGGATTTCGCTGCGTTAATCCCTGTATTTTTCTTCTCTAGCACATGTTGCCAACAGTATTATTATCTGCTGGAAGAGTCGTTCTATCACTCAACACGTTTCTGATTCGATTGAATGAGTAAACCAGCAGACAACCTCAGATAAGAAATAAAAACAGATGACTGGGGCCTAATCATAGGCATGGCGTTGACCTGGCGGTGTAAAGTGCTGTAATTACGGCTACAAATCACTTTGTCGTTGTACTGTTCTCGTAGAACCGGGCTTGACTTGCCAAACTTATAAACGCCACATGTCTACCAGAATGACTATTCAGAGTGCTGAAATGAGATGGTGGTGGATGATAACCCCAAAAGGGGTTGCTGGCTATCGTATACAGCTCTTTTTGTCCAAGGGGTCCGCGAAAGGTTCTGGTGCTCTGGGTACCTGTTCTACTGTTGTGACAGCTCTACAAAACGCAAAAATCACAACGTCGTTCGAATTTGCAATGGTCAGACCCTGCATAGGCCATGTGCGGCTGAAAAACTAGAGGAAGAACTAGTGAGTTAACATTGGTGATGCAATATCACTGCACAAAGGAATGTAACTGTCATCTGATAACAAATAATGCAAGGCATTCCTCCAGTCTTATAGACATTCTTGCATACTGAACGGTCAATGTAGACTCGAACCACTCCCTAGTTGCAGTCTATGATAGGAATCACGGTAGGAGACATAATGTTGCGCGGCTGCAGTCGATTAAACTTTTGCCTTAACTTATCGTCAATGCCCTTACAACCTTGTTTAAATCCTGTGTCTACCCCGGACTGTAGCGTCATCTAAGTAAATAGGTAAGTAAGTAGGAATAGAATAGATGCTCTTTTCTGAGGACAATCAACCTATTTGACACAATTCTACGCATTTTAAGCGATATGTGCTCGAAGAGGTCGTTATCCTTTTTTTATAGATAGTATAAAAAATCGCCATTTCACTTTGCAGATGACATCATATAATAGGATTACTATCTGCCCTGTGTTTATATATAAAAGGGACAAAATTGTCCTTTCACCTCAAATCAGTGATTGCATACCGCTTACAGAAAAGACACTAAATGGGGTGGTATTCATTAGAATGAGTGAACGTTCCCATTAGTTATGGAATACAGTTTTCTTCATATGATTGCCACGACTAGCTTCGCAGAAGGGCATCCTACCAACCCCATTTTCCAAGATGTTGTTGACTCTTTCTGGCTCTATCTCATGAATGGCACGGACGATATACACTTTAAGGGCTTGAACCCTTTTCGGATTGTCTAACGGGGTCAAATCGCAGCTCCGAGACAGCCATTTGGCATCTTCTAGGCGGCTGACAACACGATTACCGACCTTAGAGCGCAAGAGATCGATTGTTTGATGGACTATGTAGCATGGCATGCTATCGTGCTGAAAACAAAGTCCAAGTCCATATCTTCAATGTCAGCGCACAAAAATTCGCTAATCATGGCTCTGTAGCGCTCACCGTTGACCGAAATAGCGTTGCCTATAACATTTTTGAAATAAAATTGGTCAATGATGCTACCACTTCCAACCAGCAACAAAGAGACTCTCTCTGCGGATGCATTGGGTACTCGACAATCATGTGCGGGTTTTCCTATCCCCAGGTGAGGCAATTTTGTTTATTAACATAGCCGCCGAGATGAAAATGCGCTTCGTCAGAAACATTCAGCAGGCACGGTTGGTGATTCATTTCGGCCAAAACTTGTTTTCAATAAAAGCACTGTTTGGGCAATACTTTTGAAATAATTCTGCAATATTTCCCAACCTTTTTCAAGCGTGAAGGGATTCATTTCGTTCTGCGGAGATGTGATACTGACTGGCAGTCAAAATTTCAATTGTATTTGGACCATCCGCTATATGATGTGAATGTCATTAGCGTTTGCTTTTGGAATCCTCGCAAAAGACATAACAATTTTGCTTCTTAAATAACTTCTTAATTTTAATTTTACAGGGAGATTTGATTAATTTCCCTTATTTGAAAATTACCCATCCAGAAGATTCCATTTGACAGGAGGCATTCGCACCATCGTGAATTGGTCATACTTCAAAAGCCCCCACACTAGTGTTAGGTTAGAAAAATCAAAACTCCTGTTCTTTGCGTCGAGTTTTGTGTGGAAAGTTTGTTAGCTGAAGAAAAAATCTGCAAGAAAAAATGGCTTTATCGGTTCCAAAAGCACCGGGTTTTTCCCAAATGTTAAAGGAAGGCGCTCGGGTAAGTGGAATAAATGAGAATTCACTCAAAACTAGCTAAAATATCACATAAAATACTCAGAAATACGAATCGATCTCCACACCTCGTGAGGAAACTTCGCATTTGTCTGAGTCACACCTCAAATTTTAGTCAACCATCTGGTATTTTCTACACGAAAAATGTCTAAAATTTGTGTTATTTTATTTTTTAGATGTACAGCGGCCTGGAGGAAGCAGTTTACAGAAACATCGCAGCATGCAAAGAATTCGCACAGACAATGCGTTCGGCCTACGGACCAAATGGCATGAACAAAATGGTCATCAATCACATCGAGAAGCAATTTGTGACATCAGATGCCGGCACTATCATGCGGGAATTGGATGTTGAGCATCCAGCAGCTAAATTGATGGTAATGGCTAGTCAAATGCAAGACGCTGAAGTAGGCGACGGCACCAATTTTGTAGTGATTTTTGCCGGTGCTCTGCTCGAGGGTGCAGAGGAACTTTTGCGTTTGGGAATTACTACAAGTGAAATTGCTGATGGGTTTGAGAAGGCCCTGGACAAAGCATTGGAGATCCTACCAAAGTTAGAGTGTCACAAAATCGAGGATTATCGTGATATACAGAAGGTTAAGGACTGCTTGAATGCTGCGGTTATGTCCAAACAGTATGGACAGGAGGAATTCATCACAGAACTCATTGCAAAAGCGTGTGTTTCGATTCTCCCAGATAAGAGCACATTCAACGTGGATAATATTCGCGTGTGCAAGATTCTTGGCAGTGGATTGTACAAGTCAGAAGTTCTCCGTGGTATGGTGTTCAAGCGGCAAGTCGAAGGTGATGTTGGAAGCGTGGAGAACGCAAAGGTTGCTATATTCTCGTGCCCAGTCGATATCATTCAAACCGAAACCAAAGGTACAGTCCTAATTAAATCCGCCGATGAGCTGATGAACTTCAGCAGTGGAGAGGAGAACCTCCTCGAAAAGCAGATCAAAGCGTTGGCTGATGCCGGTGTGAAAGTAGTTGTAGCTGGTGGAAAGGTAGGAGACATGGCTCTTCATTTCCTCAACAAATACGGACTGATGGGGGTTCGGTTAAACTCCAAATTCGATCTGCGTCGCTTGGGTAAAGCTGTGAATGCGACTGTCTTGCCTAGACTCACAGCACCAACACAAGAAGAGCTCGGCTATTGCGATAAAGTTTGCATTGAAGAATTGGGCGATACTGTTGTGGTAGCTTTCCGAAACGAAGGAGCTGATTCTCGTATCTCCACAATTGTAATTCGTGGAGCCACCAACAACTTCATGGATGACATTGAACGCGCCATTGATGACGGTGTCAACAACTTTAAGGGTCTTGCCCGTGATGGACGCTACCTCCCCGGTGCTGGAGCAGTTGAAATAGAATTAGCTGCTCAGATCGCTGAATACGCTGATACTCTTCCCGGCCTGGAGCAATATGCAGTTCGCAAATTCGCTACTGCACTTGAAGTGTTCCCCAAAGCCTTAGCTGAAAACAGTGGCATCAATGGCACCGAAGCCGTTGCCAAGCTCTACCTCGCCCACAAGGAAAAGGGACCAAACCAAGGCTTCAACATTGATGCCGAACAGGCTGACACAATTGATGTGACAACTACCAAAGTGTTTGACCTGTACCAAGGCAAGTATTGGGGTTTGAAGTACGCTGTTGGAGCTGCTACAACCATCCTGAAAGTCGATCAAATCATCATGGCGAAGAGGGCTGGAGGACCTAAACCACCAAGACAAGGCGGTGGCAGTGATGACGAAAGCTAAATTCGATGTCATTGTGTTTTGTTCGCATCATACTCCTTATCAATGCATCTGTGTTGGCACATTTCTTCCTCTTTTTGTCTATTCGCTTAACATCTTACATTCACATTTAATTTTCTTTATACTTATTTTTAACGGCAAATCGAAGGCGTAGTCCTTGGATGAACGAAGAACAATAAAACTCACAACAAAGTACGTGAAGCTATTGTGTTTATTTTTATGAAATGAAAGGTAACGACACTTTATCTTCCTTCTGGGGTAGACAAAA
Organism: Volucella bombylans; assembly: GCA_949129095.1. Taxonomy (NCBI): domain Eukaryota; kingdom Metazoa; phylum Arthropoda; class Insecta; order Diptera; family Syrphidae; genus Volucella; species Volucella bombylans. Next base: position 11,304,643 of record OX422144.1, read on the forward strand.
GGTAAGCTAACGTGTCCAAATCGGTGTAGATTTTGACAAGAACTATTGTCCAGACGATTATGCTTAGTAAATCCCCTTTTTGTGTCGTCTATAACTGGCATAAAAGCTTCGTGGTCTACACTAGGGAACCCCACTCGAGGATGTGAGGCAGGACTCGTACTTATCCCTAAAGTTAGATATGACCGTGGTGGGAAATCTTAACTCTAAAGTAGACAACGGCTATAACACGTCTAAACGTAAAAAGTGATCACACGGTCTCAGGGACGCAAGGAATGGCAACGGCGCATGGTTTTTTGACTTCTGCAATGCTAACCAGGAGGTACACTGTTTGACCACGCGGAATGCCACAAGAACAGCTGTGTCTCGACTGATAGACAACGTGCCCCCAACCAGATCAATCACATTACCATCAGCCGAAGCTTTAGAAATTGCATCCAAGGCGACCGTTTCAAACGTTTTAGAGGTTGACCACCTTCTAATGGTGTCTACTGTCTTCGTACTGCGCCTATTAACAGTAACCGTTGCTACAAATACAGAGAGAATCAGCAGTTTCCATCCTGAGAAAACCGAGCAAACTTTAACCTATCTGGAGAAAACATTGGGGCCTGAGATGGGCTATGATATCATAAACATCTTGAATACGCTGGTGACGTTTACCTCCTCTCACATAAAATGTCAGAGGGGAACAAAGAGGAGCTTAAAATAAGTACGGCTAAAACAAGGGCTAGGTCGATGTCGCTGTACAGCTCGTGTAGTTCGTCATTGAATCTTCTCCTCCACAGCGCGCCAACGCAAACGAAACCGAATATTGTGCGGAGGTAGAGAAAGTCCTTCACTACCTCAAAATTATAGCTTTCCGCTGCAACGTTCTGTCCAATTCGTGTGATGTTGCGTGCTCCTTCTTCTTGACATCGTACACTTGGTTTTGGCCTCATCTACCGCTAAACTCACTTCGGCAGCTCTCTTTTCAATACTAGCGACCGCACCAGTGTCAATATTATCGGCGTACGCTAGTCATGTCCAGCAGCTTTAAATACCTCAGCTGGTAAGCCGTCAGTTCCAGCAGAATTGTTGGGTTTAAGCTTAGATATTACTATCTTTACTTCGTTTTGGTCAGTCGGACGGAAGTTTTGGGTATCATCGTCAACTTTGAATACTTTATTTTGCCTGTTGGCGGGATGTTGGTCTTTATCGCGGTTATAGAGTCTGCGGCGGAAGTTTTTCCATATTCTCAGCATCGACTGTGACTCTACTACCAGGTCTTCCTCTATATCTCCAATACGGGTCTTCTTGGCTTGATACGTTCTTTTCAACTGTTGGTAAAACAGTCCGTTATTCCTGGAGTACAAACTCTGAATATCTTCGATTGCGCGCTTCTCGCTCTCCTTCTTCTGGAGAAGCCGATGTACTTCCCGGCTCTTCTGCTCGTAGAGCTCACGAGCAGCTCTCGTCCTTCGTGGCAGCGTCGCGTTTTGTGAGCTTCTGGTCTTTTTTTTTTTGGGGGAGATATTATTATTTCCTTCGTCATTCTGCCTTCTTTGATGCTCGAGTCTTCTCAGTTCTATCAGGATGGCCATCACTAACTGGCCAACTTCACTCAATTTTTCCTCTGGGAGGGTGATTTCGTTAATAATAGCACTTGCATGTGAAAAGTTGCTGCCTGGTCTTTTGAAGCGTGAGCAGTGGAAAATTGCGTGATCTGCATCCTCCTCCTGGTTCGGAAAGGATGGACAGATTGGGGAGGTGTCATGTCCGAATTTGTGCAGATATTTTCTGAGCGACCGGTTAGAAACTCCATTACTTGATCTTCTACGCGTAGAAACAGGTATTCAACGGCCTTGCGGCTGGTGATAACAACTGCTTCTGTTTTATGTTCTGCTAAATTCAGGCCAAGTTTTGACTCTATAGATTGCTTGTTTTTGTTGTCGATTCTAATTCGAGGATATGCTTGGCCACGTCCGCAAATCCTATTATCTTCACGTTTGGAGCTTTTGAGAGCCTGAGGACACCGTTATACATAATATTCCACATCAATAGGTTTAGGACGGATCCTTGTGGCACGCCTACTGTAACGTTGTAGTGTATGGTATCCTCGTCGGTGTCACAGCTTAGCTTTCTGTTCCTGAATTACCCACATATTACTCTGCGCATGTACGTTAATTCTTGTAAGAGCACTCATTATAAACGTCCAGTTTGGCGAATTGAAAGCATTTCTTATGTCTAATGTGACCACTGCCTAAGCTTCTTTTTTAACTGCATGTGCTTGCCGGCATACTTCATCAAACTAGGGATATCTTGGTGGTCAGCACAACAGTTGCGTCGTCTCTGATGACATGTTTTCAGCATTGCCACTGGTTTTCGGTACTTGATGCGGACGGCATACGAGTTGTTCTTCTACATTATATCTTCTCACAGTGTTTCTTCTTTGTTGTGCCGCTTGGGAGATGCACATTCGCACCTTGGCTGCAATACGGAACGTCCAGAATACTGAGAATGCTGAATGCATGTCTTACGTTTATCGCAATGTGATCAATCTGATTTAGAATTTTATGATTCGGAGAATTCAATGTCTCCTTGTGTATATTAAGATGAGGAAATCGTGTGCTTGCTATAGTGATATCTCGTCCAAGCCTAAATCCGTTGCCAGACGTGGTCTCGTTGAGGCTATACTTACCACCTATTCTGCCAAAGATGTGCTGCTTTCCTAATCTGGCGTTAAAATCGCTTAGTATGACTTCAACATCATACTTAGGACATTGCTCATAAGTCTTATCGAGGGACTCGTAGAAACATTCTTTAGTGGCGTCGTTCTTATCTTCCGTAGGGGCATGGTACGTATAAGGCTTATGTTAGCGAATTTAGACGTTCGCTGACATGTAAGAAGTTCAAGAATGTTTACCATATTCTGCCGCATATGACGAATCTGCATCCGTCCGGCCCATCCCATTGCTCTTCCTGGTGGCTTTAATATCTGCTCTACAGAAGTTAGGTGCCTCTACCAATTGCTCGACTGCACGTGACCTGTTAAGGGTCCGAACACTCCATGTGCAGATCCGAAGGTCGTTGTTCTCTAAACGTTCGCAAGGGTGGTCAACAGTCAATCCATTTTTATCAGAGGTTCATTGGTTCGTCACTTCCATATAGGGCCTTCTATGAAGACGAAGGCCAGAATTATGCTACTCCCCGGATATGCCCTCGCCAGTTTAGCTTGCATGAGTAGGCTTTATTCATGCAGTTACCGGCGATCTCCACTGGCAGGTAAAGCTAGTGCTTCGTTACGAACTTGATTGTTGGCCTAATCAAAGTTATAGGACAGTCAGCAATTTCCCAATCAATCGCTACGCAGGTATAGTGGCTTAGAACATTATGCTTTACCAGGTCAGCATAGAACTGACCCGTGGTCCGGTAAGTACATAACGTATCTATGTGCTAAACTTCTGTGCCAATTTAGTTATAAAAGCAGCAGTAAAATGTATAGAACTGCTGCTTTATTTTCGTCTTTAATCGCGTCATATTGTTACGTCGAGGAGCTGCTTAGTCATGCGTGCAACTTGTGAGCGAGTTGAAATGAAGCTGCCAGCGTTACTAGATTTCTTGCGTTTTCCCGCTTTATTTTCTGCGTAATTGCTACAGCACTGTCCTTATGAAATCATTTGCAGTCCCCCAGGGTTCGCGTAAAAGTGATTCGGCTTCCCCCGGTCACTACTGCGTAATTTTCGAATTCCATCACTTGCTGGTTCATTGGTTGATCTTAATCGAAGCAGAATATATTTCTTGGTACTCATGCCAGCCTACTACTCGTAGCAGCAGGAACTGCATTTTTCCTAAACACTTCATGTTTTACACATGCGCCAAAGGAAAACATGGTCTTCCATGCCTTCTCGGCTATTTAATTAGACTGAGAGTGGAGTGTTTTCCTTCTATTCAACATTTAAGCGCACAAAATGCAACAGCTTCCATTCATTCGTTATTTCGTTCGCCAGTAGGTACCTAAATTGGATATAAAACCCCAATCGCCGCACGAATTTGGTGGAAACTAGACACAGACCATGTGAATTGGTAAACCACCAAAAGCAAAGCCAAAAACACACCGTCTAACTGCTCACATTTAAACGAAACATATATTTTCTAGTAGCAATCGATACAAATTAAGTAGACTCGATGAATCATAGTTACTTTTGAGAAGGAGAAATTAATTAGTGTAGAGCATGTCATAGTTATTACGACACACACAATAGTTATGTATATGCAGATACAAATAAATTCTAAATATAAAAATGGCGATGTGCGATGATGAATCAACCACTCGGCTCCACCTGCCACTTAGAGAACGATGCAAGAGCTCTTCTCACGGAATGGATTCACCTTTTGGCTAGTGAAACCAGTTAGTAGGTAATCCTCCTGATCGTGTTCGGTGATGTACTTCATCATTTTTGCACAGGATTCCGAGACGGTCTGTCGCTCGATGGCTGCCTCACGTCTCAATTGCTCGACAATCATTCGTTGTTGCTGCAGTGTGGATGACATGACGTCCATAACGGCTGTCTCTGAGAGGCCTATGATGGAAAGTTTATTAACAAACTTGTGTTCGGGGGAACAACTTAATGAGTGCTGAAAATGAATTTATGTGCGAATTGCAGGTGAAGAATTGAATTTCGAAATTTGTTTCTTTGCAAATGCTTAAAAATTTTGAATTGAATTTGGAAAGCACAGAAATGAAATTTCTATATTTGACAAAAAAAAAAAAAAGATAAAAAAAAGAAATATTCTCAAACGATACACACCCAAGGAAAAAAGTTTCTTCTTTCTGTTGCGTTTGACAGATGTAATTTGTAATTGAGTGCTTTTTGTCTTTTTCTAACGAAAAAGGAGAAGGTGAAATGGGTATTTTTTATTATGTCTTCGTTGGGTTTTCTTTGCCAGGAGGTTGGAAAGATATTTGACGCAATTTTGGAAGCGCAGATGAGAGCGATTTGTTTTTCAAAGACATTGTACCAATTTTGGGAAGAAGCTAACCATACTCAGGCATACCAACTCTTGACAGATGTCATATTTGTTTTTGTCTGCCACATAATCATAAAATCGTATGCGGTTCAACAATGTTTATAAGTCACACAATTCATTTATCAAAATTCGCGGTCAAATGTATGTTACGTACGACCCCAAGTTTCGTCCGAAATAATCGTCCCAATAAGGAAACAATTTAGCGTTTAGTGAACAAATTTGAATGGAGTTATTCAATCCATAATATTGCCATACCAGTGAGACAGCAGCCAGAAGTGAGAAGAATATTGCGGCTGTACGCGACTCGGTAAGGCAAGACCGTAAACAAACGATTTCGCACCGTTCTCAAGATCTGGTCATCACTCGAGCGGTGCATCATGTCAAAGGACTTAGTTGTACGTCCATCGATGAGTGGGCCCTATTGAAGAAGAAGGCCCGGATTTTCATTTGATTAAATGCCTGCACCAATTACAGTCTTATCGAGAGAAATAGCGCTGTCAATTAGCGTATTAAGCCTATGATTTTTGCGTAAAAGAAAATTTAGACGACTTAGATGCGAATGAAATTCGATGTGAAATTGCTGGAATATTGGTTGACTTATGCTAAAAGTTATGAAAAACTGAGTCCATTGCGTTCACTCATGCAAGCGGTTTCAATTATACGTATTTCAATCCAAAATAAAAATTCTATTGACACTTAAGCACACTTGAGGCACAGGTAGAACCACAGATAGCTTCCCAAACTCCACCAGAATGTAGACTCTGTTCCAATACGGAATTCAACGTAATGTGATTAAAATTACATCTCCACAGCAAACCTTCCATGAATTCGATGTGTTGTCTGACTACATACAAAAAATTGTATCCTTGAATTCTGATTGGCGGGGATATGGTTAGCAGAGAACATCCGACGGACGGTGCGCTTTCAACTTTGCTGACGAAAACAACTTGACCCAGCTTGTAATAGAGCCCACGCGAATACCTGATGTTGATAGACATTCCAGCGGTTAGCTCTTTGGATACGTCCAATCTGCTTGCTGCTCAATGTGTCCAGATTGTGTCACGCATCCGCCCACTCTTAAACGCGTGGAATCTTAAGCGGAACGAATCTACTTTCGCAAGAGTACTTAAAGATCTTATTATATACAGATACGGTGATCTAGACGGTAGATCTCCTCTTTTGAAGATGTGTTTTTCTATGATGGCAAAATAACTGCGTACGTCCTTGCATCCTACTTCGAGAAGGAAGCGTTTCCAAATTACGTCACTAAAGTAAGCAAATTTTTTTCTTCCTTCCCCAACAGAACAATCGCACTTACGTCCCTTCTTGCCCTTTCGGTCCACCGACTACCGAGCCTAAATTAGAGCCAGGAGTTAATTTCTTATTTATTTTCCTAATCAACATCAGTTGAAAAGCGCATGATGATAGATAAATGTGGCTAAATAGCTTCAATGATTTCGCGATATCGTTCAATGATTCAATGATTTACCTTCTTCGTTGTGATATCCATCTCTTCCATCCTATTTCCCACACATGTTGACCTGACGTAGAGTTTTCGTTTTGAGGTCAACAAATGCCAAGAAAAGCTATTTTTCCTTAGCGATCGACGTTTCTCTGATGACGTCTAATGTATAGATGCGTCCCTATATCTGTCTAACTGGCCCATACGCCGGCTACTTCTCCTTAAAGTAATCTCCCGACATTCACCAGAACAGCTTTTTTAATGTTTTTCTTCCTGGTATTGTCACTTTGCTAGAAGTAAGTGTGTTTTTGTTGACTGATACATCTTTCTAAATGGTTTATTCTCAAACCGCGGTCATTGTTGACAGTTCTTTGACATTTACGTTCAAGATTCTATGCCAAATCATCACGAATAGACTTGCACCAAATAAATATCATCTCATACCACACAGACTCTACATGACGAAAAGCCAACAACGCCTCAACGTTACCTAGGTAAAAAGGAAATTGTGGCCGCTGTGAGTGAATATGTGGTCTAAGATTCGGATCCGGAATTGATCAACTATGTGGACAATTTTGCGAATAAGAACCCTTTCCTACACCCGCATAAGATCTGGCTGGTGCAGGAACTAAAACCACGAAACCATGAATTGGGACGGGCATTCGTTGATAGGGCTGGCTCTTGGGCAGTTTGAACTTATTGTTGAGAAGAACAATTTTCATTTCTGGAGTTAGGATAATCCAGAAATGACTCAGTAAGTCAATTAAACTCACAAAACTGCACTGTTTAATGTGATCTTCATTCTGTTCCCATCATGGAGATTTATTTTTGAAAAAATGAGGCCGAAACTCGCGTTACACCTAATACTAACGTCACCGGACAATGATTGGCGATTACGCGTATTTCTTTGAAAATATGGACGAAATTGATCCGGGTGATATCTGGTTTCAGCAGGAAGAATAAAACCATTGACTTACAAAGGACTCGATCCAATGACAACATTATATCGCAAAATGGACCAGTGAATTGGACACCGGGATCTTGCGATTTGATGTCAATCGATTAAAATTTGTAGTATTTGTTTATGCTGATAAACTACATACTATTCAGGCCATATGAAGTATAGTCCAAATGCTGAAAACAATGGACCAAAATTGAATCGAGAGCATGCGTTCCGTCAAGGCGATCACATCATGAACCATCCATCATACCGAACAATGATTTACGATTCAAACTCAATCAAAAGAAATTTATATAGCCCTTAAAACAAAAGAATACAATAACTTTTTCAAAACATTATCAGTAAATAAGATAAATGAAAAAATCAAATACATTGAACGCTCATCTTCTCTCTGCTTCACCCTGTAAACGACACAACTAATCTCTTTGACATTTCTCTTCATCCGCGCCACTGCCCCCTGTCCGAGGTCAAACCAAACATAAATCAATAAAAATTCCTATTTTTGAAGTTTACTCCAATAACCCACTTTTCCATATTTACAGGCTCCCGGGAAAAGATCTAGCCAATCAAAGAATCCAAATCACTGTCCAACTAAAGTATAAATTGATTTCTTACCCTCACTCCAGCACGTAATTTATCTGTTTCTTCCATTTCCACAGATTTGATAGTATCCATTTGTCGGTCGTTTGCATTTTCCAGCTACAATCTGTCGCAAAGAAAATCAGCCAACATAGGACTCTCCGAGACCGCTGTCCTGGACATTATGGCTGCAAATCTACAACAGCAGCGCGCCATCAATGAGCAACTACGACGTGAGGCCAATATACCAAGGATGTCTGTATCCGAAGCATGTTCCCTAATGATCAAGTACATGTCGGAGCATGAGAACGAAGATTGCCTGCTCAGTGGATTCTCCAGCCAAAAGGTGAATCCATTTCGGGAGAAGAGTTCTTGTAGCGTTTTGTAAACGTTCGTATTTCTACTTAATTTTTGGTGAAAAAAAAAAACAAAACAAAACAAAGCAGACACCTTGAATAGAATAGAAAAACCAAAATGAAACTATTGTCAATGTTGTGTGTATGTGGAGCCGTCTATCGTCCCCCTAAACGTATTTCCTTCCGCATTATATCAGATATACTCTTATATCAACAACTTTGTAACTGAAAACCGTCTTTATATATAGATTTGTAGCCGTAGTCTAAGTAAGAAACTAAAAAAAAAAACCAAAGCAAAACTTTCAAAGAAATAAGGGTAACCAAAGAAAACAATCTCAAGTGTAACAATTACTGTACTCGTACAATTTGGAGCTATTTACTGATCTTGTTTAATTTTTTTCTTGTAATTATACACCAGGTAACATAGTAAAAATTTAAATGAAGACACAAAGCACACGGCCACAAGCATGTGCGACACTCTGAAAGTATTATATGCCATGTGATTGAACAAACTAAAAAAAGAAAATAAAAGATATGTAGTAGAATAATATATACACAAATTTATGTAAGGACGATGGGTGTTTTTATTTTGGCGAAGACCTGGGACTGATTGTGTCGACTGGCTTGAGGTAATCTCTCTGTATGAATAGGTTTTCGACAAGTTTTGTTAAGCAGTTCAGTTCAGTTTAAGAAACACTTTCTACTCGTAGTTGTTCACACTAGGCGCTCTGGCTTTTGTATTCGTCGAAAGGTACTGTCTGCTTTTTATTGTCGAACTGGGGACTGGGGACTAAAGTGTGAAATCATCTCAGATTGGGTTAGAATGGTTATCGCTGAGGTGCACAGAGACTGGTTATAAGTCAATTGTGATACCATTGAGAGAGCATGGGAGGACAATGCACTAGCTACTCTGGAACCAAAGAGATGTCTTGATAAATCTGTGATCCTCATTGAAAAAACCTCATTGTGATATCGGAAGTGTTTTCCTATCTAGGGATTGCGTTCTAATGCGTGCCAAGGCGCAGCAGTTTGCAGCTCCGACAGAAATCAAAGTGTCCGGTAATTATGTTCCTGAGTTTGGAGATACCTTTTCTCCTGGTTGCCTCTATGAGACCACCTATGACTCGCCTTTGGCGCATTGTTGGTTTCACGTTGTCAAGCTGCCTACTGTACGTTACCAGCCAACAACGATCTGAACGACGCTGAGTGCGACACTCTGTTGATCAACTGTTGGAGGTAGCTAAAGCAGAGAATGTTTGCATTCAAACAAAGTGCTGCGATATGGAAATCAGAACTCTTAGAGTGGAGTACTCCACACAGCAAACTCTTGAGTGGCTATACAAGTCTGTGCCGAAAATCGAGGAGAATCGAGACTTTTGAAGTTCTCAGGCTAGCAAAACTGAAGCGTGCCATCTTCTAGATTCCAGGGCAACTCAGGAAAATGGAGGATGTGTTGATGTGTCTTTACAACCAGAGCTCTAGACTCGACACCGAGAAGTGAAAAATCTATACTCACAGTGAGAGCTATAATCATGAGACGACTATCCCAGTACTTATCCATTATAATTGGTTACCCGTCAACATTTTGCTACTGCATTGTCGGATGCTTTCCGTATTGAATACAAAACCCCACATAATATCCATGCAGGAACCGTAGGTGTGGAACAGTCTAATGTGGCTTCGGAGTTTTCAGACCACAATATGACGAGCGATCGGAAAGACCGAGCATTTGTCCTTTCACGCCGATTTCACACTCACCATCTAATTTTTCATCCAAGATTAAGTTATTGCAGACATAAGCTACGAAGCGAATGGATAATCGTACAAAGAATGGTCCTGTTGGTCGGTGGAACATCTTTTGCGAAATAGCGCACTCTTCAAAGAATGGTTTATCTCGAGTGCATGAGTGCTTTCTTTTGCGCCAGGCTTTTGTTTACTCGCTTCAGACCTTGCGTGCCGACTGTCTCTGACCCTATGCTTGTGGACATGTTATTTGATGCATTGACACCGGTTCGGGTACAATGACTTAGGATTGATTTCGGCTAGAAACTGAGCCAATAAAGGGATGAAGTGGGGTTTTCACAGATTGCTCCTAAACCGATTCAGTATGCGGCGCTAGTGAGAACGCTATCCTGATAACAATAACTTCAACTTCAATTGTGGAGAATCGGTGAAGTACGCGAAGTATCAGGAACTAGCGATAGCCAAACTGCAGCTAAAGCCTCGATAAATCCTCTCACGACTTCCAAGTTTGTTCTAGAATGCAGGACTTCTCTGAACGCAGTTGGAAGGCTGAATTCACTGAGATATTTTTGGGTCCTAATGGGATTACGGGAAAATTAAATCGTCAATGAACGTGCTAGGGAAGGTTGAGAAGAAAGTTTCTCAGTACTCGAACCGGTGTTAGGATTGCCTCTGGCCTCGTTACCGCAAACGATGTGTCGGCAGACCAAACGAATTCTTTCCGGAAGTCTGTAAGGGGTCAGAGATTTTCCTGCTGCCTCTGCGAAAAACTGTAGACTGCTTACTGGCGCCGTGACGGGACACTATGCGTTTGGTAAACACCTTTGTGTGGTTGCTAGGCATAGATAACAAAACATATTGCGCCGTTTGGTGTGAGAATCATCTCGACTGTGCTCTCATCAGGCTGCAGGTACTCCGCGCTAGTGTGGTGGATGCTGGTACTGTAGGCACTTCATCACTGAAGCGCTTGTTAATCTTTGTATGAAAAACTAAGACATTTCTGTAAAAGGAACATGCAAGGAGTATAATCGACTAGTTCTTCGTTTGAGTGCTCTGTTCCTTAGAGAAGACTCCGATTCCAAAGTAAGGCTGTTTGTGAACATCAAGATGGACATTCGTTCCTTCCAGGAATCACGTGATTGAACTAAATTTCGGTAAAATGAAGGTCGATTGATTCGGGGAGGTCGCAATGCAGTATGAGTAGGCTGGCATGCTGAACATTTTTTTTTGTTGAATAGCAGGGAGAAGATGGGTAAGCTTTTCTGATTCAAAAATGTTTTATCCAAGAGGAAGATGCTGCAACACTGCGTTTCAAAATCTGGTCCACAGGACCTAGACATTTTCAGCGACCTTAACGATGCTTTCAACAACGCACCTTCATGCTGGTTGACTATTGCTTAACGCTATCAGTGGTTCAACAATCTATCCTCAGCATTACGCAGATGATGTAAATGCCTACGGAATGTCTGTCCTAAAGTGGCCCTGTTGAACTAGAAATGGGCTTTGAGTCAATCCTTTCAAAATTGAGGTTGTTCTCTTTACGAGAAGGAGTAAGTTGGCTGTGGTCTGATTCACCTAATGAAGCCAAGTATTTGGTTATCATCCTGGATAAGAAACTTCTTTGGATAAAACATGTCACATGTCTATCGGCTTTCTGGTAGAGTAAAGCATTTAGACCAAGGTGAATCCTTTGGATCTACACGGCTTGAATAAGACTATGTCCTTGCTACATGGGGTCTTTCTCTACCGCGTCTGGCTCTGTTCTTGACGCACTGATGAATCTCGCTCTCCTTGATATTCATAACATGGGTTGCGCTCTCAAAATTGTCTTCTCCCTAAGAAGAACTGGTCAGGAATTGGAGTTTTGACGACTGTTTCCGAATGATTTCGGTCAGAATGTGAGATAGGGAAGGATTGTAGCCGTGCCTTGAGTCGCAACGGGGCAGTTGCTTAACACCTTAGTGTGCTAGGCGTAAAGTAAGTTACAAGGCTTGCGGTGAGAATGATGACGACATCGCGATGTATTTTTTTTCTGTTAGTGTCCGTCTCACGCTCTCCGACGCTGGTTTGTTGGGTGTCAGTACCGTAGGTACTTGTCGCTGAAGCCTTTACTCAAATCCCAGTATAGGGAATATACAAGGAACACAATGGATTTACTCTTTGTCTAATTGGTAGTGGTACGGGTAGCCGTTGTTTTGTTTTGAAAAAAAAATTCTACTGTAACCGATTAGAAATATCAGCTTTTGCCTCCCAAAAGCAACCCTAATCCGGTTGAGCTAAAAGGGCATCTCTGTTCGAGAAAAAAAAACAAAACTCATTGAAAAGCTCTTGATTCGACGCTGAAGAAGAATTTGTAATTCAAAGCTCTTAATACCCACTCTTCACTAGAAAATAAGCTCTCCTTGGACTCTTGTAATTCTGCTACTCATTCTCTTCAACTATATCTCTCATAAGCCAGGACACACAGAAGATAGGACATCCAAACACATGATGTGCATGAGACTGTGTTCCCAAAATAGACTCCGGCGCTTCTATTTTTAGCTCCCGTTTTGATATATATTCCTACATATATGAGTACACGAGATCTAAGCTTATAGATTCCACCCAGGTCAGCCCGACTTGCCCCCACCCAAAAAAAAAAAAAACAATTTCCAGACCCAGTTACAGATAAAATTTTATTCTCATTTGTAAATATGTTCAAACATCTTTAACATCTTTTGGATGCAAAAGTGCAGTTCAGCCCCACATCTTGTCCATGTACATGTCCAGCCCTTGTTGTCATAGGCTGGCATGCCCTTAATAGTTTGTGATGAAGAGAGAGAGTCAGAGCTTTAGTTTTGTAGGTGAATGACCGAAAAACATGGAGGTATTCGCATTACTGTACATATGCATACTCGATGCCATAATCGTTTACATAAAAGATTTACACCGACCGACCGAGCTACGAAGAAGGATGACAAGAACATACGAATAGTGTGTTGCACCCGAATCGAACTACTACGTCATTAGAGCGAAGCTAGTTACGTATTTGCTTCCGGCCCCTATGAATTCGACGGGGGGGGTTGGCTGTTGCACTGACACATTCACACCCACCAGCCCCCACTCCGTGTAAAGAGGGGTTTGCAATTTGACCTACTTTCCACTTTTGGGCTTGTGTGTGCTGTGTTTTGTGTGCTGTGTATTGCCTTCACCCTTAGCTTTAGAGTTTCTGATGTATGCGTGTGTGTTTAGTCAGCATAACTGTAATCTGTGTTTACTTTTGAAATACACATTTTTTTTTCTTCGAAGATCCTTTGCTTTGCTTTATCCTTGGAGAGTTTTTTTTTCGGTAAAAAACAAAACCAAGTTGTAAAGAAGATTTTTGATTTTTTTTTTTTGAATTTATTACGAAAGGATTATATTCGCAGAGGAGATATGATAAGGACATAAACTGGAGAGAGTTTGAGCTCCTCTTTTCATAAAGGAAAACCGCACCCACATCCATCACTTAGTTCAGGTGCAAAGGACTTTTTATCCGGCCCATTATCCCATTCCCATGTCATGTGTAGAGAGTCCCTGGAGTCATTTGTGCAATGTGAATTGAAGTTGTCCTCTGGCAAGTTGTCAAAGAACGAAGGAAGAAGGATAAAGCTGAGGCGTATACTTTGTTGTATTCTATTGATGGAAGGGCCATCAACCCTAAAACGAAACTTAAAGGATGATACGTTTGAATGTCCCAACTATCCGTACACGAGTACAAGCACATAAACGGGAGCAATGTTCTTTATATTCGTTGGGTGGTTTAGCCATATATGAATGTACACACGCCCATCAGAAGGATAGTTGAGAAGAGAGAATAGACGATGAAAGAGGTCTTGGGTGAATAGGTTTCAGTTTAGTCTTTATTGCCGAGATTATGAAAGTCAAATGAATCTCAACAAAGCAAAATGGTACTCGTTTCAATGTGCCTAATTTTAATTGTATTCCGACTGCGATAAGTGCCCGAAGGACTTTTATTCAAAGGACAAGCAATGTAGTTTAAGGATGGGTACAAGAAAAGAGTTTTTTTTACGGGAATCCTTTGTCTTCGAATCTCAGACAACGAGCGCATAAGGAGAAAGCTGGTAGAAATCTGCAGTCAAAGGGCAATAAACGTCTTATGAAAATAATTCGGTCCTTGGAGTGGATATACGAGTATTGCTTGTCTTTACCGAAGCAACAGTTGAAGATTAGGGGAATTTATTCAGTACCTACCTGAATCCCGACTTCAAAGAAAATATTTCCAAACCATGGTTATTGATTCTGCCACTATTATCAGGAGCGTTGATTTGGAAGACAAGTTGCTTGTTGATGGTGCTCGGACAACTCATGGTTTGTTCCTTGATAAGTGACCAACTGCTCTGTTCAAAATTTCAAGTGTTGTTCTGTGATAAGACAAAAGTTAGAGCACCAGAAAGCATCAAGCACCAGTAGATATGATTCGAAGAACATTAATCTGCTAATCGGCGGACTGGACTACGATCGAGCATTTAACTACTGAGTACCTAGAACATGGCTGAAACAAGGTTCAAAGATTGATTAGGGCAAGTGGATGGCTGCTCAAAAATACAAGTCTGAAAGGGGGTTCAAAACTCAAATGACACCGGTGGAGCCGTCCCCTAATGTCTTGGAGGTGTCACACAGACCCTGGTTTGGGGTTACTTGTCAGGTCAAATTCTCGTTTGCCCACTAGAAGCCTGGTATATGATACCACTGAATGATACCACTGTTTACGACCGATGCTATTAGAAAATGGAACACAGTATTCGGTACTGTATGTAGAGTGTTAGGTCTTTTAACAGAGTACGAGCTCCATTGAAATTGCCGGTAGCATTCTGCCCCTTCAAACCATTAATCGTAACACCCATCTCGCTATGAATACTCATCAGTACATTGAAATATCGTGATACTTTTCGAAGCTGTACAAGTCGCTTATGGAATACCCTGCCGGGCTCTTTATTTCCTGGTCATTATAATCTGCAAACATTCAAAACCAACGTGCATCTGTATCTCTTTTTCTTTCCTAACTAACTTTCCTTCGTCTGCGCTGTGTGCAAACATTTTAAGGGTACTAATAACCCCTTGAGCGCGTGCTAATTATAAAACCGTGCAAGCATAAGCCCGCGCGACACTACCTCGTACAACGGATTCAGATTTATCAACTTGGGTTTGGGGCGAAATGTCTTCGTAGCAAGCTCACGATTTCCGCAGGTGATCCCCTAATAAATATAACTCCAACCAGATTAATGGTAAGCTCAACAAGTGAAAAAACAAAAGCGACAATTAGCGACTTTGTAGAAAAAAAAAACACGCGCACGACGATTGCGATAAAAGAAAATGAGGAATCTTATACCAGGAAAAACGTTCGTTAAAAACCAGAAAGTAAACATAACATGCCAGGAAAAACATAGTGCGAATGGGAGCCTGCAAGGATGAACCCGAGAACATAGTGGCAGATTCGCCATCAGAGCCGCGGATATGAAAGAACCATTTCTGCAGATTCTTAAACGACGATAGATGATCAACACTCCGCTGTCAGACAGAATGAACAATTCAACCGGGATAATGATGTGCAACTTAAACCAAATTTAAGTCGAATAAGGGTTCCGATACTGAAGGCCTAGCTGGCAAGTTGTTTAAAGCGGCGGAAGAAGACTCTCTGAAGAGGATGCAACCACATCATCTTTCAAATATAGTCGGTCGGACGAAAGTATGCCAGGCAAATGGAACTTCCGATCCTGAAGGAAGAAGACCTTCTGTCTGCCCGACTATAGATGCATCAGATGGCGTAGTATGTACAGTAATTACTTTTCGTCAACAAACTGATTGGTCCTTATGAGTGTGGTTTTAGGTCTGGAAAGTCTGCCATTGACCAGATTTTCACATTACGGCAGATATTGGAAAAGAACCTCTAATTACAAATCGACACCATCGATTGCCGATGCTGAGGCCAGCGATGACAGGGTATGTCCGGCTTTGGAACCTCGGCTAAAGCTTGCTTCTCCATCGAGACCTGGCGATCCACTGTGATTTGGTCAACACCGGGAGTATTGTGCAGAACTCGCAAGCCAACATCAAACGTGCAATTTCTCAAAGGTCTGTGCAACAGCTTGACTATCTGGATGACATACGAGTATACATTATCAGCAGAATACATCGAACTGTTTGTGAGGCATTATGCAAGTGCTGAAGCAGAAGCGATGAAGACCATGACATGAACAAATATACCACCTTCTGGGCCGAGGGCAATTGAGTAGAAGAACTCTCTGTCAGACTTCCAAAATAGCACTCTATAAAACACCGATTATTCCAGTGCTCTTTTCTCTATGGCGCAGAAGCATGGACTTTATCAAAAAATGATGAGGAGGCACTTGGTCGTTTCGATAGAAAAGTGGTTCGAGTGGTCTACCCTGTCTGTATCGATGGAGAGTGAATGAGGAGATTTAACCAACAACTATTTAGACTGTACAATAACTTAGCTAAAAGTGTCGAAATTCATCGGTTTTGATGGTTGGGTTCTGTACAGCGGATTTATCGAGAGAAAACGCAGCAGATAAAGATAACATAACAGGGCTGGATGCAGATTCATGTTAGCTTAGGCCCAGGTCCACCCTCTAGATCAAAAGCTTATTTTTTTTAAAACCCTCACCAATATAGGGCGTCAGCCTTAGTTCATTACATTGTGTCACCAGAGACACAACCTTTGCTTACACGGACAGAAAATGTTGGATTCGTCTGCGACTACACAGTTTGCCATTCTGTTCCACTGACTATGTCAGTGCTGTTGTCATAGGCAATATGCGGTGGATTTTAACAAGGATTAGGTAAGAAGCAGCAACTGCTGGTTTATTCGGCTGACATGACTTTTCGCGTTTCTTCCACTGTTGGTGGCTAAATATTTTTGTTGGGTTTTACACTTATTGTACAGGTCTGCAGATTTATTTTCAGCAGGACTCCGCTGCCAAGCAACACATGCCCTTCCCTAATCCAGTTTTTCAGTGGGAAAGTTTAGATCAAGGCCAGAGGTAGTTTTTGTTGTGATTTTGTCGAAAGCAAGGCCCATCATAGGGTAATGATCCGAGTATATGTACGTTTGAATCCTTATAAGCAAGTCTATCAAAACGATGTGCAACAGAAGGTTAAGGCTTATGCAAATAGCACCACCATGATAGGTAAGCGAATGTCTGTAAGGACCTGAAAATATGTGTAGATTCATACAATTGCTTAAGCCCCACATCAGAACATATACCCTGTTCATAAGCTCATTCAAATCAAATGTCCAGTTTTGGTTAAGTCAAGGCTGGTCTACTGCCTAAGTGGAAGTTTTTTTTGTTCTTGCTCTGTCCCTGAATTTCAAATGATTTCTCAAAAATTAGAAAAGTACTTTAAATAAATTGGTCCTCTGTTCATTTTGATTTTTGGATCCCATTTATCTGGCTAAGCATAAAGTACAATTTAGCCACACACCTGTTTCAAGACGCATTTCATTCCTCAGTTCACATTTAACTCACAAACATACTAATTTTCATAATTTTCTGGACCTAATGTTATTTGATTTATAAGTACCTCCTCACCTGTGAAAAATTCCGGCAAGTCCTTCGAGGTCGTAATTTTAAAAATGCAATGTCCTTCCAAAAGTAAAAAATAAAGAACGCCAACAGCAGAGGAGATTATTTTCGTTTCTTCTCATCCAGGTCTTTCGTATTTTATGACTTCCCGGTCTATAAATCAAAACAAAACCCTATTACGAGAATAAAGTTTAAAAAAAATAAATAAATTGCATGTCAAGGAATTGAAGAGATTTTGCCTGATTCCATTTTCCTTGTAACGAATTGCACCCCTAAAAGAGGATACTGGGTAAGCAGAGCGGCTGAAAACTCATTCAAAATGCAATTTAGTGCGCTAACCCAGGCAAGTCCCTCATCGAAAGCCACTTGTAAACACTTCAAAGTCGACTAATCATTAGAAAAAAAATCCAAAAAAATAAAAAACAAAACAAGTAGGTACTATAAGACACTCCTTTGTTTAACGATAAATTGAAAAAGTTTTTAATCCTCAAGTAAAACCAAATGGCTCGTCATACATAAAGGATATCGGATCGGATTCAGTTTAACCACTTTCGACATAGTTGAAAGGAGAACTTGAACCATTCAAGGATACTTTTAAGCCCATCTCCATTGGAAAAGGATGTTTTCTCTTTTAATTCGAAGACCCCTTTAGAGTCCTGTAAAAGTGGATTTTAAACTTTTTTTCTTCTCTTTTTTTTTGCAAACAGCTCTGCCTGAATCCTGAGAATAGTAGTCAGGTCATTCACTTTTACTTAATTTCCCATTCAAAAGGACAATAAAAAAGATTAACCCAATGAAAAAAAAAAAAGAAAAAGAAGTAGAACAGAAGAAGACACCGAAGAAGAAAGGATACAATTTCATTCAAGAAGGAGGAAAAAAATCGGCCGGTTCTGTCTTGTCCCATGTTTGTTAAGTGCTTTTGGACAGATATACACACAATAAATCCGTTCTTCGTTTTACGCGCCATCAGGATCCTGGTTTTTGCCAACCAACCAGTGTTAGAAGACAAGCAATGCGTGTGTCCTTAAAGCGAGAAACTTGACGAAATTGCAACTTTAAAGGATTTTCATTGATTTTAGTTTCGACGAGGAGGACAAGAGGACAATGGCAACAAGACGAAGTGGAGCGAGGTGACAATCGAGAAACAGGACTACCATCGGTGACAATAGAGGTTTTTTTTTTTTTTGGAGTCCACCCTCTCGATTCCATACACTGCTGTGAATAAATTCGTGAGTGTATGAGGCATACATATATTGCTCTTAGCCCAAAGAGTACCCGTATATAAAAGCTTTGTTTGCAACTGTTGCCAGTGCTATTTTTAGAAAATGAGAGTAAGGTAACAAAGGACTGGAGTCAGTTAGAACACTCTAGAACAAGCGAAAAAGCGGAAGCCTCCGATTGAGAAAAGTCGAACATATTGCAAGGACGGCTTATATTTTAAGGACGGTCGAGTGATTCTTTATGTTATTCTTCTTCTAACTTGGGTTAAAATCTACTACCTTCCGATCACCTTCTTTGTATACGTCAATAGGAGCGGATGCACTCATACGTGTTTATTTTTTCACTGTTGGTGCCTCAGTACGTAAATTTTTACTTATATGCCTATCCCTGCTAAGGTCTACTTTTGACGCAACTTTTGACAATCGCAACATTCTTCCATTTTCCTTTATATTTGTTGTCTATCACGCAACATCGCAAAAAACAAATTTATATGTTTGATCGACCAGCCTTTTCTTAGCTACTCGTGGGCAGAATCCAAACAAAAAATTCGAGCACTCTAATTGTCACTGAAACTTGTAAGATTAAAGAGCATGTGGTTAACCTCAGCTTTAGCGACGTTATGAGTGTTTGCTTGACCCTGTCAGACATGCTAAAAAACTCTAACAGATCTGCGTCACTCAAGTCAGCCGCAAAGAATTCGACATGATTTCTCATGTCAAAGACCCAGTTGACAAAGCAACACAGAGCGTCGCATGCTAAAAAGGAAGAGATAGGCCAGGCCTCAACCAAAGCTGGAAAAGGATTCAGCAAAGGGACTCATTTAACTAGGCCACTGACAAAATGCTGAATTACTTTGCCATCAACTTTGTTCAAAAAACCCGATGAGTTTCCATCCAACCACATAGTGTAAAAGCAATCAATGTGAGGACCAAATATCTGAACATCAGGAAGAGTATATCCCGTCCGACCATTCTGATCATGAAACGATGCTTAAGATCCTGGAATATCAAAACTCTTAGCTCCCGGTGAACAACAGGACCTCTGCGCAAGAAACCACTACTGCGGTCAGACATCCAACGGAGAGGAGGTGTTCATGAGTCGATCGATTGCCCTTTTTCACACGAATCCGTTCCTTTGCTTTGAACACGGAATTGCACCATTATCTTTCTTATTAAAGGTGAAGTGATAAGCCTGTTCAGAAAAGAACATACTCAATCAGCCTTTCACGGCGGAGTTGGTTCAGTAATACTCTAATCATGCCAAGCAAGCCTATCCCGACTACTCAGTTCTAAAGGCGTTACAAAATACATCTTCAGTGGACAGACTGGAAAATGAAATCAAGTAACCGGTGCTGAGCACCGCGTTGTGGCCTGCTCTGTCCTAAGCTCCTTAAAAGCTATTTCGGACATCAAATCAAATCTGGCCCAAACGAAATCTCCTCACTCATCAACTTGTCGCAATGCAGTCTGCCTGGCTGTGACTTTCCCGGGGACCCGCAGGTTGTCACATCTGAAAAGCGTAAAGGCAGAGGTACGGAATCAGAAGAATCCACAGAATACTGCTGCCAATACGTTTCTCAAGGGACAAAATAAACAAGCGCAGGCAAGAATGCCCTAGCTCCACTTAATGCTGAACGCTACCCAGAAGGGAAGACGGAAGCACACAAGGATCAAAGTCCGACTACTTCACGCTGGTTCCATACCGAAAAAACATACAGCCTGACGCTTTTCACGCGAAAAACATTCCGCCCGTATGGTGTTTTAGTGTGCATCACCGACTGTAAGGGTATTTGACCATCCGTTCTACTGTGACAGTGTACCGATGGGTTATGTGTTCATCTCACAGGATTGTGGAAAAACAAATTTCTTTTTTTATAATTAGCCCTCACTTAAGAGGTTATTAGTACCCCTAAAATGTTTACACACAGCGCCGACAAAGGAAGCTAGAGAGGAAGAAAGAGAGAAAGGTGCCGATGCACACTGGTCTTAAATGTTTGCAAGTTATAATGACCAGGAAATAGAGAGCTCGGCAGGGAATTCCATAAGCAAGTTGTACGTCTTAGAAACGAATCACGATGTTTTAGAGTATGTCCGGAGGTGGGCTGAGGGTATACAGAGGAGCATTGATAGCGAGGCGGCAGTTACGGTTGAAGATGTGAAGGGGCGCAATGTTGGGATTTTCGCTGGAGCACTGTCGGTGGAAGGTGGAAGGGCAAGGTAAGACAGCAGATATTATGCCGGTGTACAAGGCTGTCACTTGATGGTGTTATATCAGCATCATAAGTTATATCTCACGGTTTTTAGTCCTATCTAGCAGTTGCATATAGGTTTTAGGAGCACTTGACCTGATGAGAACATTGTACGAGCAAAAATGTTTTTTGTATTGTGCACTGATCAGAGGGAGTGAAGTATTTCTTACATGACATCAAAGATGTAGCTTGTTTTGGCAAATTTTAGCGCAACAAAGGGTCATGGCTCGTCAATCCCATATATATGTACACTAGTACTAAAACTGAGACACACTCCATAGCAAAATCGGTTTTGCTACGAAAGCACCAACACGGCATCACTGCCAGTTTTGAGCTTTCGCTCAAATCTCGTCTCTGCTTCATCAGTTTATATAGCCGCTGCGTGAGCTGCACCATTCATTCGAAATTCAGCCGGCGGTTTGTTCGGGTTCGTTACAGACATCTGGTGAAGTTCTCTAACTCGTGGTGTGTTAAGTGTCAAAGTGTGTGTCTATTTGTGCAAAAAAAAAATCAAAAAGAAAATAACGCTAATAAAGCGACGGTAAATTGCATTTCTGCACTGTGACAGTGAGATTCGTGTGTTTCCAGCCAAAAAATTCAGCAAAAAGCAAACGTCATGGATGCAGATAATAAAAAACCATTCAAGGTGAGTTTTTGACAATAAATTTCAACTCGAATTCGCCTGTGAAGTTGCCTTCTATTTAGGGCGTCTCTCCCTCAGGATTTTCTTCTTACTCCTGTTATGTTTAGCACTCCCTTTTTCGGAGTTTTTTTTTTTTATTGTTTTTGCCAGACGCTTGCTCTTATTTATCAGCGTGTTTTGTGCTCGTGTGATGCGTTGTACGAAACTTAAGAGCGGGAAACCATTCACATTTTTGACAGTAGCGGTTTGGTTGTGTTTGTTTTGACATCGAAAGAGAATGGGAAATGGGGAGACGAACTTGTTAAATGGAAGAGTATTGTTGTTTTTAAGTTTTATTTTTCTCGAGACGAAAAACAGGCAATAAAAGGAAAACAACATTTTCTTTGTGGAGTTTTGGAATTGTGTTCGTGATCTGTCTATCATGGGTTCGTTGTCTGAGATTTTTTTTTTATTTTTTTTTTCGAAAAAGTCGTTCAAGTATTTCACCATAACGGGGATGTCTTACCTTCAAAAATTTGTACAACAAGTGTAATCCGATTAGAAACTGGAACATGTTCAAGGCGCGGGCTGGTAAAGGTTATTGGGAGGGTAACTCGGTTATACGAGTAGGTATACAATATTTACGAGTATAGTCGTAGTTATATTTAGTTTAGTTAAGGGGTGTTGCACTTGTACTCACAACAAAAACCCATAGGATTGTATTTCCAGGAAAATTTGTTGGATTTGACAGATATAGTTTTGGTAATGTTTGTTTTTGTTTTGGTTAGGTACCACCTAAGTTGAACTGTTGTGTATGAAAGTCGAAAGTTTAATTAAAACGTCAGAAGATCTACGAGTAGTTCCATGATTATTTCAAATTTAAGTTCTAGTGGTCGGCCAGGTCCAATCAATCATTGAAAAGCACATACTCAATGATCATTTAAGGGTTTATTTGAAAGCAAAACATTTAGTAAACAATATTTTATTATTTTTAATAGCATATAATAAAAAAACACTATGTTGGCACCAGCTTGTTAAAAGACTAAGTTGGTATCAAATCATACTATACTTATTTCTCTTTTTGCTTATTTAGTAATAAGTTAAATAATTGCTGTTAATCTAAAAAAAAGTTATTGAATAGCTTAAGAGATTAACAATGTTTAAAAACAAAATAACAAAAAAGTACATAGTTAAACAAAAAATGTCTGCATAGAGCGTATATTTATGGTTAAATTTTAAATAAAAATTAATTTAAATTGCACAATACTGGCAGATAAAATCTGAGTTTGATGCTTCTACATAACTGAGTTCTTTCAAGGAAGTACATTTGAAGTGGAACCACGAAGGACTAGAATCACAACCTATATTTGTCAGATATATTTCAGGCTGTTGTTGAACTTTGTTTGGGTATAATTCTTCTGCTTCCCTCTAGGTTGTTTCTGTTTAAGAAGTTCCAGAACTGTTCCACTTGTTTTTTCCGCTCTTTTTTCAGAAAAAGTTTCCCCCGAGCCTTGTTAGGATATAGCACGTGGAGATATTGTAGATCTTTTTGGATTTCCTCTTGCTTTCAAAGCTAATTGGCTTAAGATAAATAGGTGGGTCGCTGCATGTGATACATCTGACCGTGCGCTTGGTGATGAAGTTACAGTGACATCTAAAGTGGAACAGGACGGTATTTTGTTGGCGTTTCAGCTATGTGTAATACTCCTTCGCCGTCTATATCAAATATGCCTGATGGTCTTTCCATATCACCTAGTGTAACGTTTAAAAGCGAGATTGTTGATATGGCATTTTCCCCCTCTTCACTGTCGGGTCCTTCTTCTGCAATGCAGTCCGGTCCTCATTGAATATGTTGTTCTGAGGTGTGGGTTAACTCCTTTTGAGTAGGAATGATTTCCTTCGGATCGCCTATTGGCTCTGCTGGCAAATGAGGTTGAACTTCTGGAACATTAGATGATCTTTTCGGGTTGAGGGCCAAATCTTGTGTCAATGTTTCTTCTCGAAAGCCTACTAGATCTCCGGGCAAATGAGCTTGCTTCCCTAAAATGTTGGATGCCTCCTCCAGCATACTTGCCAACTTTTCCTCAGATACTCGTATGTTTTTTGGAGCGCAAGATGATACATTTGGTATGGTCGATGCTTCATTTATAGCTTTAACTATGTCATCAGGATTCAGTCCGCATTCACGAAAATTTGAGGACAACTCCAAAATAACCTCAGCAGCAATTTTATATCTATCAGACAAACACATTTGATATGCACTGTTTGTTTCCAACTAGACTTTAAAGGTTTGAAGAGGCTAACATCGGGAGGTTGCATAATGTGAGTGGTATTAGGTGGCAAGGCAAAGAGTATGATGTTTTTCTCACTGCAAAATTAGAACTCCGTTGTAAGATGGGACTTATGCCCATCTACGAATAATATAACTGGCCTTTTAACATTTTCCTGTTCAAGCCACTTATCGACACAATTAGCCACGTATTCCAAAAAGGTCTCACTCTTCATCCACCTACTTTCGGTTCGACCCAAGAACAAGTGATCCGGCATGATATTGACAATATCTTTTGGTGATCTAAGATATGGAAAAATTACCATAGGAGGAAGCATCTTTCCATCCGCAGAAAAAAACAATAAGAACAGTGTCTTTTTCGTGAGTAGTACTTATTTGATACACATTTTTGTATCCTTATGTAATACTCCTAATACTAATACTGGTTTCATCCCCGTCGAGTCGGATCTTGCATCATATCTTCGTGTCCTGTATTCTTAAGATATTCTGTGAGCTTTAAGAACCACCTTCGTATAGATTCCTCGGAAATATTTGCTCTGGCTTTGCTTATTCTTTCAGCTTCCCTTGAAGCAAGTACAGGATTTCGTTTTAAAAATAAAGAAAACCAAGCTTTTCCAGGTCTGCAATCTTTGAAGGGTGTTTTCCTTACGACCACTAGTGCCTTTACCCTAACATCTCTTTTCTTAGATCTTAATATCTAATCTCATTTATTTATTTTATTGTTAAAGGATGCAATACAAATAAATTTATAAAGTACGGGATCTTACGCTGGGGTACTATGGTCCATTGTACTCCATTGCTAACAGCACGGGGGGTTGGTAGCGTTTCATTTTGATTCATCATGAAATAAGATTTGATTCTTGTTTTGCTCCTTAGATCCTCAAAATGACCTTAATGATCTTCGTTGCCTATCTATTTGATCGAAGCAATCGAAGCGAACTTTTCTCGTAAAAAAGCAATGATATCGCCACTTAAAAATCGACATCACCCAAATCCAAACTTTCAAGTTCATTGATCTTGATTCGACAACACACTCCATTCACTTAACAGCCACATTCGCTTAATTTCCGGAGAAATAAGGTCGAATGATGGCTCCTACTCAAAAACCGCAGCAAACTGTAACACGTTGCGGATAGAGAATCTCCTCGGCAATCATTGTTACATCTCTGCTTACTAACAAAGGTTTGGATATGGAAATGTGCCTCACCATTCAAAATGAGTTTTCGATCAAGTTCTTGATCAATTTCCAACACCCAATTGGCCAAATTACGAGTATTAGTTAGCAGCTCTAAGTTATTCCGTCAAGTGAACCAAAATTCGGTGGAGTGGTGGGCACGATTTCGATACTTCCTAGCACTAAGTAGTCCCAGGTGAAGGCGAAGGTGTTAAAAAATATTAAGCTTGTTCCTCAAATTCCGGGAATTCACTAACATAAAACTGAAGAAGCCCATGTGAATCTTTCGAAGCATGAGAATTTCAATTTCAGTAGATCAAATTCCTGAACCAACAAAAGGTGAATCTCGATAAAAAAGTTGGATGATTTGTAAACGTTGTTGAAGCGTATACCTTTCCATGAATTAATGGTAGACAAGTTATAACTCAAACATACCATCCATTCAAAGAACCCCTACTTTAAAAATTGGGTGCACCTAATGAGAAACCCTTTACTTCTCGTACATCGTCCAACATTGTGAAGGATTTGTTAAAGTTCTTGGAACAGCTATCGTGTCCTTTAAGTTTAAGCGGATTTTTCTGTCACAAAATACTTTGGCCAGACATTTTGTCAGACCGTCTCATAAACTGTTATCTTTTAGTGCCTCTACCCAATTATATGGAGTTGCTTGATGACCTGGCTACCTCAGCCCAATTGCATGGAATTGCCTGAAGAGCTGTCTTATCGTTGCTTATGATAGCGCTAACAGCACTGAAAAGAATAGAAGTCCTTCTGGATTCGTGGATGTGCTGCAATAGAAAATATTGCAACGAACTAGGTATGCTCCAACTAACTGGTTATTTCAGTTGCATTTTTATCTCTCGTTTTAATGTTGTCGTATATATCGCATATAATTTTTTTTCTAACATCTTTGCTATAAGATTTCGGGAAACTTAACCGAGCGCTTTTGCCAAATCGGTGAAGACAGCGCACAGGTTTTTTGAAGTGTCAGGATGTTGCTCCATCATTACCTGTTGAATCGCGTCGTATATTGTCCTAATAATATTAGGACATATTTATGATTATATTTTCATAGAATGAGACATACTTTTCACCGATTAGTAGTTGTTTCCATTTCTTGTGTCGTTTTTGCCTTTATACAGTGAAACAAGAAAGCTCTCCCTACAGTGGTGCCATTTAAATCCAATATTTCAAGAGGGTATGTTATCCGATTCCACAGAATGTCTACGGTTCAGTTACTGAATTGTCAGTTACTGCTTTGCTAACTTCGGCTTCTGTAAAATCTGCTGTTTCCTTTCTGTGGCCGAGAGCCGAGGGAAGAGCACTACAGCAGAAATTTTCGTTGTTTTGCAACGTTCAGAGTCTGAAGTCCCATTTATAGGGTTTTCCAATAAGGACTTGACAACTTTTGTTTCAAATAAAACGCAAACCATTTGAGATATTTCAAAAATTTTATTATCGGCTTGAAGTACAATCAAAACAATTATGAATGGAACTCGACTTCGTTCATATGGCCACCGCGGACACATTTTGGCCGAAACGGCCGCTATTTCGCGTTCCATGTTGGCTCTGAGCTCTTCCAACGTCGTCGGCGTGTTGGCATAAACCAATGACTTAACGTAGTCCCACAGAAAATAGTCAAGCGGCGCTAAATCGCACGAACGATGCGGTAAATCGACTGGCCCATTTCTTGAGATAACCCGATCACCATACTTACTCTTAAATAAATCGATTGTAGCGTGTGCTGTGTGGCTTGTGGCACCATCCTGTTGAAACCACATGTCGTCTAAGTCCATATCTTCCAATTCGGGCCAAAAATAATCGGTGATCATGGCGCGATAACGCTGACCATTCACAGTAACGTGACGATCGTTATCGTCGACGAAAAAATATGGCCCAATAACGCCGCCGGCATGCAAACCGCACCAAACAGTTATTTTTTTGTGGATGAAGTGGTGATTCATGAAGCACATGTGGATTTTCACCCGACCAATAACGCATATTAGAGTAAAAAATGAGCTTCGTCACTGAAGATGATTTTGCGATGAAATTCATCATCTTGGCGCATCTTCTCCAGAACCCAATCGGAGAACGTACGTCGCTTCAAGTGGTCCATCGGCTTCAATTCTAGAGTCAGCTTGATCTTGTATGGGTGTAAACTAAGATCCTTACGCAAAATACGCCATAATGTGGTCTGAGCGATGCCCAATTCTTGAGAACGCCGTGGAATTGACTGATTTGGATCTTTTGCTGCGGACGCCTGAACGGCAGCGATATTTTCGACACTTCAACCAACCCGTTGTCTCACTGACACGGCAACATCACACAACGACTAATTTTTGCACTAAACTTGTTATTGCCTGTCTACTAGGGCGAGAATTACGACCGAAAATTGGGCTTAAGGCTCTTAAAGTTGCAGTCACCGACTCCGAATTTCGGTAGAAAATTTTTATAATTTGCAGACGTCGCTCGTTCGTGTTCTTTACCATGATGAAAATGTTGAGTTTACTGAACAAATTGACAGTGACAGTTTGATGATTAGTGGAAGAGTGCGTTCACAAATTAAAATTTCAAAATTGTCAAGTCCCTTTACAATACTGCGAGATGCGATATGTTGTTCGAAAAACAGAGCGCATTAACTGTCAAAAATATTTTCCTAACATGTACTTCAATGTGTTTATTTACAATAATGCGAGTCTCGCAGCAATCAATTTCAAAAATCTGGAAAACTCTCGCATCGTGTGACAGCTAATTTTTTTTTTCGTTTTATTTTTCCCATGATTAGCACTTCACTTGACAATTGTTCGTTGCGTTTTGACGTATCATTGTAAACAAACGTCCGATGTCCGAATGCGACCCTCGTGTCGCATCTCGCAGTATTGTAAATTGGACTTCACACAAGACGCCTTTTATTAGTTTCTCTATTTAGGTTGTTAAGTACAACCCAGCTTAAAAGGATTGTCTTTTGTTTCATATTGCCATTTTTATCGTATCGTCTCACCTCCAAGTTTATTCAATTATGTGGAGTCCCTTTTGATACACAGAACTGAGTTTTTCTACTACTTTCACATTTCTCATCAAAGTTGTTTCGAAGTTGGATTGTTCGACGCGTTGGTTTAAATCCACACCAATGAAAACCATTTCTTTCCTTGATATTATCTAGTTTGTTGGACAGAATAAGTATGGGCTGTCCATACGAGTATGAATTTCCGAATCGCCCTATTAAAAGTCTTTTCGAAATCGTTAATCATCTGGTTAAACGGAGAGCTGCATAAGTAAGGTGGTTCGAAAAGTCCTGAGATTGGCACATAGATGGCGACTCTAATAACATATTCATACGATTTTTAGTTAGTACCTCATAATCATCGAGATATTGAAATTTTTGGATATTTTCAAAACCGTGGAAAAAATACAGTTAAAACTCAAGAATGACTTGAATTGTGTTATAAGGAATCTGCTCCGTCAAAAGCAACCATTTACCATTGGTTTGCTGAATTCAAATGCTGTCGTACAGGTACAAATATTGCTGAACTCACCTAGCCACCCAAATGAGGCGCCGGAAACATACAAATCTACAAAATAGTTTTGAAGAAGCGACGGTGCGTGAGATATCTGACATTGTAAAGATATCAATAGATTTTTTGCGCGAATATTTGGGTATGAGAAAGATCTGTTCAAAGCGGCTACCGCGTTTGCTCACAAAAACATCAAAAACAACAGCAAGTTCATGATTCAGAGCAGTGTTTGGAGCTGTTTAAGCGAAATAGAAAGGATTTTTCATGGGTCCTATTATCTGTTCCCAAATCTAAAAAATAACAAATGCTCTCCGGAAAGAGTTATGGCTCCATTGAAGAAGTGATCGCCGAAACTGAAGCGTATTTTGAATGGTTGGACAAATCGTTCTATAAGAAAGGTATAGAATCGTTAGAGCGGCTCTGGAATGATTGTGCCATTCTAGAAGGAGACTTTTGTTAAAAAAAATTGTGATTTTATGCGTTAGTCTCGGGACTTTCCTAGGCGTTCATTCAATGCAAGTAGATCTAGAAGTACACGGCTTTTTTTTGTGATCCTGTCACGGATAATCTTCGTTACTACTCGTATTTTGGCCACAATCAGAAGAACGCATATACCTTGCCTGTTTCGTGTCAGTTTTTTGCAGTCCATTAGATTGTTCTTCTGTGTTAACTTAAGCCCCTGGTATGATGTCTAGACAGATGGATGGATGAACGAGATTTCGCCAGACATTTTCGGCACGGCATGAAATATCTTTGAAATGTCCCACACGACTATCGTGGCATCGCTAGGTTGATGTAGAGCACTTTTAAGTCCTCCAACTTACCGACAGACTTAATGCTACGAAAGCCGTATTGTCGTTGTTGGGTCTTAAAAGAGGAGCATCTGCTTCGTAAAGCTCAGGGATAGCCACATTCTCATAACTTTGCATCTGCACCAGGGGTAACACTCTCTATCTCACTTATTAGCCAGTCGTCATCCTTCTCAGTTGGGTCGACAAGTGTAAAACTGACCACCTAGTTGGAAACATGGCTCGGACCCCCTCATAAATTCAACGCGACCGCTAACCATTAAGAGGAGAGTAAGGAGGATTAAACTCAAGTTTAGGTTTTTTTTTTTTTTATTGAAAACAGTAAAAATGATTATGAAGTACAAAATGAGGAGAACGTTATTGAATACGAAGGTTTTAAGTGAATTAAGTGAACATCGGAGGCATAGCATGAACCTTGAAGTGAGATTTTTATTGAATTCTCTACTCGTCTATCATATTACACCGCAGACTTTTAAGAACTGAACATTTTCCACCCTCTGCTTTGAAAAATAATTATCTCTCCTACGAAATCGTTTCAATCGATATCTATTGAGGAATTTTCAGGACAAAATGAGAAAAGAGGCCAAGACTTAAATTTGATGATGGAAGTTCCAGTGGTTTGGACACATCATTCGGAGAGCCTACTCCTCCTGTGTTTAGGGTGGAGTACTAGCCGGCCGACTAAGAAATACATGAAGCGTAAAAGTTGAAGGGGAGTTCACGCTTCTATTCTTTCTTTTCCTGTCGATTCTTCCACCCTACTCAATCATGACGAAATGAAATTTAATCTTCAATTGATTTTCAAATTATCTTATTTCATTACGGCGGAGACTTTTCACTAATTCAATTGCACAAATTGAATATGTGAACTCGTATGTACTCGTATTCGCGCGAGTACCTACTCAAACACACTCAAACTCCCCATAAAAGACGCTCATTCATAGTTAATGGGGATAAGTGTGTTTTTATGGCCACATTCTGGAATGTTTTCGCCAATTTTCAACCTCAACCCCATCTGTACTCGTATGTCGTCTTTCGTTGGCAAATTCCGAGAACCAACGCTGTAGGTAAATTTAATATAAAATTCAAAATTCATATGAGTAAACTTTGATGGAAAGTTTAGTGGTGAAGAAATACCAAGCCGTGTCCTAGATGCCAGCCATCAATTATTCAATATCCAATTTTGGAAGCTAACATGATTATGAGTGAGAGCCAAGCGTTTTATTAGCTTTTCACTCCATTTCCTTTATTCGGTTTATAAATTCTAACCTTTGATGCTTCTAGTCCATTTAATCACTTTTCCGTCTCTGAAAAGAGTCATTATTCCCCAAACCAACTAAACACCACCACATTGTGGAACATTTTGCTTGTTCCGTCGAAAACTTTTGTATTCTCGTTTTCAAGGACAGAAGCTAAGGAAGCAGCCATAGTGACCTCCGTTTCCATGAAACTGTTTCCGAAAACGACAGAAACAACAGAAACGGAAACCAGAAAATAGGAAAAAAAAAAAAAATAATAATAATAATAATCAATTAGGGTGTCAACGCAAACATTTGCCTCAATGCCTAGCGGTAATTAAATGATTCTATACATACTCGTACAACAACTAAACAGCCACAGTTGTTGAGCGAGTCTGTGGCCAACGTTTTGTTATTTTTATACGCTACGCTCTATATAAAAGGGAAGCACTCATCACCATTAAGGGCTTTGTTATACACATTCCCCACTCTTCTTCTCTTATTTTTATTACTTTTATTCCATCTAGTCTCGATGAGACTGGTTAATGTCATCCATTACAAAGTAAAACGCTGCCCTTGATGCTAACATATCCTTGTACAATACAAGCACTAGCGTCTCTGAGAGGAGTCCTTTCAGACTTTAGACCTTTAAGTAGAGTTATCATATAATAAGAGACAGATAATCCCCATTATGGTGGATGTCTTTCATTAGAAGGAGAACGAGTAGTAGTGCTCCTTAGTACCAACCATTCAACTTCCTTTAACCACTAGACCACCTCCAATTCCAGCTTCAGTTTAGCACCGCCGAAAGAGAGAACACACACAGGGACAATTACAGTGGCTGTAAACAACGGTTTTTTCATTAACAGAAACGACCGCGAAACTTTTCATAAAAAAGGGAAAATACACAAAATGAGATTTCTCTTGCCGGGCGAGTGCATCGCATTAACGACACTTGAGCGCATTAGGAGCATTCAGAGGACATAATTTAAATGTCATTGCACTGTTGTCAGCCATTCAGCGGCACCGTTGCCACGAACATGCAGTGCTGTTGAGTTTTTTGCTTTTAATTAATCCGCTGGATTCTTTTTCAGCTGTGCTACTTTTTATCTGTTTGAATGGGGGCGGAGAACTAGTGAATGGCCATTTACGTGTATGTACTCGTACTTTACGTTTCATTTTTGACGTTATTAAAATGAGACATTGCCAGAGTACGAGTCGAGTATTCTGGGATTATGTTGATTGGCTTTATTTATTATAGCATGACATTCCCTACCGAGTGTGGTCCGGGCACTCAAATAGGGAGGCAGGCAATTGCAGGCAATGTGAGAAAGAATTCAGCTTGCTTCGTCTGGATTGGATTAATGTCTGCCCGGCTATGGTTCAGCTTATGCTTGAATTGCTGGTTTCTGTCTTAAAGAAAGGCGCTTTGGGTCGGTGCCCTAATGACAGACTAAATTATGCTAGATAGATGCTGATTGCGGTCAAAATGCGAAGGCGTGAGTGAATGGAGCTTAGTCGTAGGGCGGTATCCTGTTTTCACTGCTTAAAGCTCTTAATGTAGACGTTCCGCACGTAGGCGTATACAGATGATGTAGCTGTCTGTCGAAGCTCGTGCCGTGCAAGACGTGATCGACGATTCATGCACAGGAAATGGGCAGTCAGTCAAGACTATCAGAATTTGGCTTATTCTCTTCATGAGAGGGAGGTATCCGACTGGCTTGACTTACCAAAGACTGGTTTGTTTCTGCTCTAAATGCGCTGTTGAATTTTCCTGCTTGACGTTATGAGCTTCACTCCCAAGACCATCCTCTGTCATTCGTATAACTCGCTCTATAGTTTCATTTGGGCCGACTTTCATTTGACACTGATTGTATGTAAAGGGTTTTCCAATAGGGACTTGACAACTTTGAATTTAATTTGTAAACGCACTCTTCCACTAATCATCAAACTGTCACTGTCAATTTATTCAGTAAACTCAACATCTTCATCATGGTAAAGTACACGAACGAGCGACGTCTGCAAATTATAAAAATTTTCTACCGAAATTCGGAGTCGGTGACTGCAACTTTAAGAGCGTTAACTCAAATTTTCGGTCGTAATTCTCGCCCTAGTAGACAGGCAATAACAAGTTTAGTGCAAAAATTTGAGTCTACATATTTGTTGTGTGATGTTGCCGTGTCAGTGAGACAACGGGTTGGTCGAAGTGTCGAAAATATCGCTGCTGTTCAGGCGTCCGTAGCAAACGTTCCAAATCAGTCAATTCCACGGCGTTCTCAAGAATTGGGCATCGCTCAGACCACATTATGGCGTATTTTGCTTAAGGATCTTGGTTTACACCCATACAAGATCAAGCTGACTCAAGAATTGAAGCCGATGGACCATTTGAAGTGACGTACGTTCTCCGTTGGGTTCTGAAGAAGATGCGCCAAGATGATGAATTTCATCGCAAAATCATCTTCAGTGACGAAGCTCATTTTTGACTCTAATATGCGCTATTGGTCGGGTGAAAATCCACATGTGCTTCATGAATCACCACTTCATCCACAAAAAATAACTGTTTGGTGCGGTTTGCATGCCGGCGGCGTTATTGGGCCATATTTTTTCGTCGACGATAACGATCGTCACGTTACTGTGAATGGTCAGCGTTATCGCGCCATGATCACCGATTATTTTTGGCCCGAATTGGAAGATATGGACTTGGACGACATGTGGATTCAACAGGATGATGCCACAAGCCACACAGCACACGCTACAATCGATTTATTTAAGAGTAAGTATGGTGAGCGTGTTATCTCAAGAAATGGGCCAGTCGATTGTCCGCCTCGTTCGTGCTATTTAACGCCGCTTGACTATTATCTGTGGGGCTACGTTAAGTCATTGGTTTATGCCAACACGCCGACGACGTTGGAAGAGCTCAGAGCCAACATTGAACGCGAAATAGCGACCGTTTCGGCCGAAATGTATGGCCGAGTCGTTGAAAATTGAGTCCCACGAATCGACCGCTGCGAAGTTCGAATCGAGTTCCATTCATAAATGTTTTGATTGTACTTCAAGCCGATAATAAAGTTTTTTAAATATCTCAAATGGTTTGCGTTTTATTTAAAAAAAAAGTTGTCAAGTCCTTATTGGAAAACCCATGTCGTCTGGCGCAAGGGCACCGCAACTCTTTTTGGTTTCCTCTACCATCTAAGCCATAAAAGGAAAAACAAATCGAGTATGCAACGCCGATGTTTTTGTGGAGGAGACGCCGAAGTATTTGCGTTTTTAACTACACCCAAAGACTTTCCCAACTTTAAGGTAGTTTGAAAACGGAAGGCTTCTTTGAACGCAGTTTGAAGAATTTACTAATTCTTGCCTGGTTCACGGGAATTAGACCGACGATGAATTTTCCAAGCGAAACTTAGACGTCCTCAGTTAGGGTTTTCATAGACAGTTAGATCTCTTACCACCATAACCGTGGTGATACAACTCTACAGATTTCACACT
This sequence comes from Volucella bombylans, assembly GCA_949129095.1. Classification (NCBI taxonomy): domain Eukaryota; kingdom Metazoa; phylum Arthropoda; class Insecta; order Diptera; family Syrphidae; genus Volucella; species Volucella bombylans. The sequence continues at coordinate 11,338,940 of OX422144.1, forward strand.
TACTAAGCAAATGCTTCCGGCCGTTTTTAAACAGTTAGCGGCCTTTCTGGTATCTGGTATTATGGCATGTAAGACTGTTGGGTACTTTCTGGCGTCTCTGTATGAGTGATGATGGCGCCGGGAGGATTTCTGTTGTAAATTTCGGGCTTACGCACCCTTTTTTTGAGTCTGCTGGTATGTACTTGTCACAGGTGTTGAAAAACTAAGAACTTTCATTAAAAGGAACATAAAAGGAGTTCAATGGACTAGTTCTTTGTTTAAGTGCTCTGTTAAAAAAAATATGTAGTCCAACACAGCAACTCTTATTTGGCGACTTTCCCTTCTGAAGGCAATGGACTTTTAACTATAGAATGCCTGTAATGTTACGGGTGAACTTAACTTACCCTTCACCTTGAATTAGTCATCCCGAAACCAATTTTGAAGGGTCGCTTACTGTTACGAGCGACCCATTATGACTGGAAAGAGATCATGGTTCTTTTGTGTTTATATCTACTGCAAAAGGCATCTTTTCATCTGAAAACTGCGAGAGAAAATTATAGGTTACAGTGTCCATTATGTTGTTCACTTATGAACTGTTGGAGTAGTATAGGGTCTAACAAATACGCCGTAAAATAGGAACAATGGTACTTGCAACAGACGCTCTGTGGGAAAAGGCCGCCATAAGAAGAAGGGATTGCCATTTCCATTTTCCTAGGATCTATATTTAAACGACTTTCTGGAAATAGAGAGTTACGGATGCCCGATTAGGGTCTACGCATATGAAGTCGCACTAACTATGTTTTTCGGGGAACATTTACAAACAATTTTGGATCATTATCAATTTGTTCTACACAAGCTTATCGGCTGGACCCACTATTGGTTTTTTTTTTTTTAATTTAAGCGCAATCCCAACGCAACTGATCCTCATACCCGGAAGCTTACCATTCCTTATTTTAGCCGATCCATATGCCGGTGGCATTTCAAACCTTTCTGCACTTACTCGCACTCGATATTGGCAGAAACCTTCGTTTCATCTATTTAAGCCCCCCAGACGTATCAATAGGCGCCAGATATAAGCAGATTATCTCTTGCAAAAAATCGCTATCAATTTTCAGCGATGGGTCAGAGACCAATATAGGCTCACATCTGGTCAGATGGACCTAAAACATCTCCGCACCTGCTAAATAGGATTCAAAATCGTGTGATAAAACTTATAGGGAATGTTAATATCACTCAGATAATTGACACCGTCAAACACCGAAGTAATGTCTCTTGTCTCGTTTTGTTTCATCGCTATTTCCATTACCAGTGCTCCATAGAAATCGAGAGTAGCATTCCAAAACTTCAAACTTTTAATCATAACACCCACCTTCAAGCCGTACAACTCGCTTATGGAATGTCCTGTCCAGCTCTCTATTTCGCAGTCGTTATAACTTGCAAACATTTAAGACCAATGTACATCGGTACCTGTCTTTTCTTCTCTAAGTTTCCTTCGCCCGCGCTGTGTGCAAATATTTTAAGGGTATAATAACCGCTTGAGCGTGCGTTAAATTAAAAAAAAAAGCCGTAGGCTCTGGCACCTATTTTTTAAAGGCCTGTATATTTGGCTATCTTTCAATCCGCTTAGTCATTGTGGTTGCGGTCGTAGAACGAAAGCACGATAAAAGGAGGTCGTCAAACTCAAGTGGAAACACCTGTCAACTCTTAGATGATTTGTTAAAATATAAGCTTTTAGAGTAAGACGCGTCTTCTACAGTTTTCGGCATTCTTTCGCAAGCAACGTGCTTTGCCTTCTTGACTGGGGCTGCTAAGTTTTTAATTCCTTCTGCTGATTGACTGGTGCACTCCTTGTGTTTCGGTTTCGGTTTCCTACTTGAATATCACTTGGCAGGATTTGTACTCAAATGTACTGACTTACTTATTTAGATGGCGTTAGAGTACGATGTGAACCTGGACCTCAATCAATAAATCTCTCCGGTTAGTGTGGTCTTTGGTCAAATGCCTTCAGTTGTGCATTCCAATAAACTTGTGGTCGCCTTCCACGTGTTTAGGCGAGGTCTACTACCTTCCTCGCGTTGTACCTCCGGGCGGGAATCGAAGACTCTTCGGACCGGAACAATAATATTCATTTGCTCTATGTGTCCTAGCCATGGATGTCCCTGTATAGCTCATAAAGATCGCTGCTATATCTCTTCCTTCAAATCCCATATCAACATAAATAAGACCACTCGAAGACCACTCGAGGAATGAAAGTAACCAAGAATACTTGCATGTTTCTGCTTCATAGGATAGTACTAGGACGATCACCGTCGTATACAGGCTCTTATAGCCAGAAAGTAGTCAAGAAGTAGCTTTGACTAAGCCCTTTCATTCTGTCTGACAACCTGCAGAAATGGTTTTTCCATCTACAGCATTGATTCTACTACTAAGATTCCTCTTTCATCTCTACAGATTTCTGTTCGGGTCTTGTGGCTCGCCTTGATATTTTGTATATTTTTCCTGACGCCATACTTAGGGTATACATTTTGTCGTGCAGATCTTTTGGTAGCATTGCTCATTTTTACAGTGAGCGCATATCAGGGTAATATTGGCGAATTAAATCTGGATGCACCGGAAAAGACGCTGGTTTTGTTCTCTGCAGCAGTCAGCGTAGTATATCATCACCATCTCTATTTCAAGAATTGGACTGATTCCGAAAAACACTTATTGATCTCAGTTGCAAATACGAGTACATTGAAAAAGGTCGAATCTGCCGTATGGACTGTTGACGTCACCATCAATTTAGTCACGCGAATCCATCCACCGTACTATGTGCTCCTTATGATGCTAAGTCATTTCTCACAAGGACATTATATTGCTGCTATTTTTTCCTACTCAACAAATTCGATTAGTCTAGACCAGTATCCGCTGACTACCATGGGGAGGTAAAATAAGTACTACAGTTCCAGAACTACGCGTCGCCAGCTGGACGTAGTTCATTGCCAAGGCTAGTCGTAGAGCATATCGGAGGTCTTGCTTGCCAATCATACGTCTGAGCCATAACGATCATCAATCGAAATAGTATTCTATTCGTTATTCCTACCTCTCGTAGGATGTTTTGAGAACAAGCCCACTTTGTATTCACGTTTGCTTCCCAGCGGCTTTCGGGAGTAGAGTAAGGCAACGTTGTTATCTATCATTGAAGCTCTAATCCAGTTGCACTCAACTATTTCATCTTAGTCATACAAAAAAGTCAAATTTTTATCAAATACACTCACGTATCGTTCTGGTGGTGACGTGGGTAAATGGTTAAGTTCGTCGACAACTACGCAAGAGGGTCTGGGTTCGAATCTTGGCCAACACCGCAAAATATTGTAAAAAGAGGAATTTATTTCTCTGACTCTCTGACTGAGGAATTTATTTTTCTCTTTGACAAACTTTTGAAAGTGATATCTTATGCCGACGAAAAAGTGCCGTATGGAATTTCTAAATACTCGGTATTTAGGTCCCTATAGGTGAGAGACACTAGGAATTCTTGAATTTCGCGCCAGCAATTTATTTCAGCTCGTGTTACAGTTGGTGGCATCTGTAAATGTTGCGGAAGTCGTTGGCAGTAGGGGTGCTCTCTGACCATGTCAAGTGCTTGAACCTGCTCAACCACTTCATGTAATTGTCATTTTCCAAAGTCGTTCTATTCCTTCTCATTGGGTTTTTTGTGACAACTTCTCCCCCACAATTGTAAATAGTTAACATTGAAAACCAATGGATATGGGTACCCCTTTTCCTTTTCCCTTCTTTTGCAATATGTCAATTTCTCCTATGTGATTGCATTTTTAAAAAAATAGGAAAAAAAAGACGAAATGACATTTTTAAAGTTTTCTCTTCATTCGTGACTAGGGTAGGAGAAGGAAGAATATTCCAAAGTCTATTTGAATTTCCCATTCGTTGTCTTTGGAATTTAGTCGAAAGGAATTCTTTGTACATTACACAACTACAAGAAAAACAACAGAAAAGACGAAGAAGAAGAAAAAAAAACGAAAAAAAAAACAACAATTTAAACATGTAGCCCAAGCCTAAGCAAATATTTCCTTTTGCCAGGACAAGGATGGATGACAAGTACTCCTCCTTTACATGGCAGAAACACAAGAAGTGCCTTAAAACGTCGTTTATTGAGTAAATGGATTGGAAATGACATGTTCTTTCATTAGATGATTAAAGGCATAACATTTTCTTATTGTTTATGAGTCGCCAGAGGCTAGATGGAACAGGAATCATTGACTAGGAAGGATGTACAATAAAAATTAATTTCATCCCTTTTGGGGGGGGGGCTTTTAACTCTGCTTGAAGACCAGAGACCAGAGACCAGAGACCAGAGACCAGAGACGATGAACGATAGACAATGGAAGATGTAAGATGTGATAGACAGTGTGCTGGGAAGTTACAAGTAGTCGGAAACGGAAGCCATTGTTGTTTTAGTTAAAACTCATAAAACCGTATCGATTTAGACTTGTTGAAATTAGATATTGTAAACAAACAAGGATACCGGTGTTTTACGGAAGAACAATAAAACAAGATTATTAAGGGTGTTTTAAGCATACTTGATGGTAGTTGCTGTAGTGACGTGAGAGTTGAAATGAGAACCAAAATTCAGACATCAAACACACTGTTGTTTCAAGTCACCTGAGACCATATATCTGAGGCATATATCCAGGTATAGACCAGCTGCAGGCAATTCTAAAAAGAATTTCCATTGTTAGCCTAGCACTGGCATTTATGTCGAACTCCTGGTGAACAGTAAGAGTAGCCTTTACTCCGAAATCGGATCTACACGATCGTCAACTTGAAGAGCATGGAGAGCTTTATGTGCGCAAAATTGCTTTTCGAATGCGTCCTCTGTCTACGATGCAACATGTCTACAAACGCATAGATCCTGCGAGACTGTGTTTCAAAATTTGGTGGGCATAGCATCCTTCTTTGGATGATGGCTACGGCCAATATTTGATGTCGGAGACTAACAGGCGTTAAGAAGAAGTGGTCTTTAGTACAACACTCACTAAAGTTTTCATGACATTGCGTGCCGAATATCTTTTGTTTCTCTAAGGTTTAATCTCAATTTGGGCATTCTTCTTAGTGGGCATGGATCCTTTAATGCATTCTTACATAAAAGGAGGTTTATTTAGGTGAAAGGCTGCTCGTGTGGAGCCTTGTTTTTTGAAGACTGGATGTATGTTTGGTGTGAATGTGCTTTCCATGATGTTTCTACGTTGGTATTCTAACTGATAACGCGCAAATAGCAAGTACTCAGGACTATGTGAATATAGTTTTTGCTGGGTGTCGTTTTAGGCAGCTATATACCCTTACGCTTAGTGTTAGTTAAAAGGCGGGCAGTCTTGGGCAATAAGGTGCTCCACTGAAAGTAACCGCAAAGTTGCGAAGCTCGATCGGTGGCTATATTTTGACACCATGGGAAGTCAGGAGTCCTTGGCACTTTGGCTCCGGCATGATCATTTGTGGGGTGGACGTGGTGTAGTGGTACTAGCAATCGCTTCTCACTCGGAGGGTCTAGGTTCGAGTCCTGCCCATGGCAAGTCAGTTTTTCATTTGTAATTGGAACTCAGACAGAAAAATTCTGCGTGTGAAGGCATAACACTGACACGTAGATTTGGCTGTTGTAGAGTTTCAAGCACAGAAAAAATAACTCGAATCACTCTGAGTGAAGCAAAAACTCTCCGTCCTATTCGGACTCCCACCCCTGGAGAGCGAATATCGAAACCAAGCGCACCTGAGTTTCAAACCACTACAAAACAATTTTCCTTTCTCTTTCTTCTACCTTTCCGCCCGCGCCCTGGCAACAGTAAAAGGGTATCTAACCCCTTAGGCGCGCGTAAATTATAACAAAAAAAAAAAAAATGATCTAGGAGTTGGCCCCCTAGTGGGAGTATCGTTTACTTATACTCGTACCAAAAATCGCCTTAAAAGCGAGGTAGAATGAGCGTGGCATCTCATGGTCATTATAATTCATTATAATTTGTAGCGAGCCATGGGATGACAATGGTATCAGTTGGTCTGCTTGATCCAGAGTTGCACTGCAACCGGGAGCCATGACCGACAGAATGGCAGAGATTTTAAATATGCCTCATCCCTTTACCAATGGTGCCTTATACACGACTTATAGTAGGTACAGGAGGTGGTATTTATACCATCCTGATAAGGCCTACGCGGCAGATGTTCACATAAAACACAAGAGACATTCGGTCTTTTTTTTTCTGTTTTTATGGACATGCCGTCTCGTGTAATGAGAACATAACACCTGTTGTTGCGATATTGACATTCTTGGTTCTCATGAATGGTTTCGAGTGGAACCTGACCCAGAGTCAAGCTGCGGTTAAGGTCACTTCCTGTCATTTTTAAGCTGGTTCGAGAATGCGGAGCTTCTGGAAAGTCTGAGTCTTGATTGTGTCCTAGATCGCAATGCGAAATGCGAAATGCGCGGCAAGGCTTAGAGGACAGTTTCTCTTGACTGGAACTTGCGTTACGACTGTTTGCGTCCTCGGTTAGGGCTTCTATTGGTAGTTGTGTTTCATGTGGACATAACTGAATGTGGCATGACTCTCTAGAATCCCGAGAAACCAAAGGAATGTTTCCTGACGTAAGCGAATTTTCTGTTGTATCTCAGTAAGAAAGACTTTTCTATGGCGTAGTCTGATAATAAATCGAGGTGGAATAATAGCTGGTCTTATGTAAAAGAACATCAGTCCTGTGATTGATGTACATCGCAATTGACCAGCTACATTTTGAACGCTTTCCAGAGGCTTAATTCTGGCACAATGGTAGCCATGCGCCCCTGGAACTTCGTTCCCAGCCTCAGTTGTAGAGTTAGGCCCCCTTGTGGGAGCGTCATGATGGCTGTGGTGTAAACCTAAATCTCAGAGAGGTTTTTTTGACTTTCGTCGGATTACCCAACTAATGTAACAAATGATATAGAGCGCCATGACCGTCACCCCACTCTTCATCAGGAGGGAAGTTCATGACTTCGAATGGGGTTTCTTCAGGATGATCCAAAAATTGAGAGTAAGGATTACTCCCCATTCGAGATCATGGCGCTGATTGACGCACTACATTAATCCCCTGTGTGATGGCACACAGTATCTAAATGTGCTGGGCATAAATGATACAACATCGGTGGAACATCATTTCTGTGGGTGTCTACGCTCCTACTACATTCCTGGTTCAAGTTGAAGTAGTTCTTAACTAATGGCTCCTTATCAGATGATCACAGCGATTTGTAAGTGGAAATCAAATCACAACCGAAGCCATCAACGTAGTTGCAGGACCGCCTTCATCTTATATGCTAAAATCAAAACTCTGTAGCGTATCAGCTGATGAGGAAAATGTTAGGGCAGAATTGAATAGGAGCATCACCAATTGCAATTGTTCCTATCCCCCAAGTCCAGGCAGTCACTGTTAAAACACAAACACGTCAACTGAAACGCCATATCTACACTATATAACGCTATTTCAACATTGAGTGTATCCGTAGGATTGTGAGGAAGACTGCTTGGTTGTTCTGGCATTGTTACCCTTTGACACTTAATTAACCCTGTGAAGGATGTGCCATTAAGTGCAAACATTGCTTTAATTGGATTTCAATTTAAGAAATACGAGGACGCAATAGCAAACGTTATTATCTCTTGGGAGATGGAATAATTGTGTTGTTATACGCGTACTTGTACTTTTACACCTTACACTTCAAGCACTAGAGGTCAAGGCTGCCGCATCTACTGCCACTACAATTCTGTGAACACAATGATCTTATGAAATATTTAGACTTCCACTGGGATTTCATGTTTTTTTGCGGCATTACGTTTGGAATTCTCATGAAACAGCCCAAAAGAAACACAGCAATCCGACGGCAGGGGAAATTAATCGGAGCGTTACGAGTATTTCGAGGAATTTTTACCTTTTACATAGTTTGCAGGTTCTGGTTGTGGATTCGGGTTTTAGATTCTGGCCCTTCTGCTTAGTGCTGTAGTTTTTGTCCTTTGGAGGTCACTGCAAGAATTATCTTCCTGGCAAGTTGGCAGGCAATTAACAACTAATGTCAAAGCCAAACCAGGCCAAAAAGCTTCACGTACATTGAAGTGTACGAGTACGTTCTCGTACATTGGGGCGATGTACGTATACAATGATGAATGCACATGTCATGTAGCCTACTGGGTATGATGGAACCGTTAATAGTCAGGCATCAGGCAATCCGCTCATATTGCGCATTATGCATAATGATGACGGGTGCTTGCGAGTTGCATAGTGTCGTCCTATCTAATACGGGCATACCGGCGATGTGGGCTCCATGCTCCGTCGGTCTCCGTGTTCTGCAACTGCTGGGTTGGTAATTAAAAATTGCCTGACTAAAATGGAGGTCACTGCAAATGAGGAGTTAGTGGAAAGGATGAGATCTCGGGCTTAATTGAAGGTTGACAGGTAAACAAGTGATAGCACCTGTGGGGATTTAAGGTATGAAATTGAAATCATGTACGAATGTACTCGTATCTACGCTTCCGTACGTGAGCGAAACAATGTCTATTTTCTATTTGAATGGCATTCGAATAGAAGGATAGGTGGATATGGTGGCAACGTTGGCTGGTGAAATTCGATTGAGATTATCATGGAAAGGCGAATGCTTTGCAATTGGATTTAACTTTGTATTACCTCATCAACATCATTGCCATATGGTATTGCGAATTTAATGGCCCAATCTCCCCGACTAGTCCCACGAAAGAATTTAGGTTTGATTTGATGGTCTCACTACCCAGGACCATCAGAAATGTGATGTATTTATGGTTATTTGGATGGTATATTCCATCTCTGAGGCATTTAAGGACAGGTTAATGTGTCTGATGGGCATTATCCCTTTCTTAACTAGACAACTAGACAAAAGCCCCTATTTCTCAACATGTGGATTTGTTTCCACTGTGTTAGTCATTATTGATGTTTCCGTTTACAGAGGTATTCCATCTGCCCTTTACGGGTTAGTTGGATTATTGTTTTTAGATTGATTGTACGGTGGTGCCTTAACTTATTTCTTTTCGCTTCGTCTACACGAAAGTATGTCAGAGCATACCAGTTGTTTACTACGATAATGGGGTCTGTCGAAAACGATCGAAACGCACTAATTACCATTTGTTCATTTGGGGTGGGGCCGTGGTGTAGTGGTAGTAGCAAACGCTTCTCACTCGGAGGGTCCAGGTTCGAATCCTGCCCATGGCAAAATCAGTTTTTCATTGTATAATTGGAACTCAGACAAAAAAAATTCTGCGTGTGAAGGCATAACACTGACACGTAGATTTGGCTGTTATAAGAGTCTCAAGCAATGAAAAAAATACTGGGAATTATATCTCGAATCACTCTGAGTGAAGAAAAACTCTCCGTCCTATTCGGACTCCCACCCCTGGAGAGCAAACATAGAAACCAAACACACCTGAGTTTCAAACCACTACAAAAACAATTTTCCTTTCTCCTCCTTCTAAAAAAAAAAAAAAAACCACATTGGCTGCCAGCCAATTTTGGAAAAATAGCTCAAAGTGGAAAAAAAAAATTCTTAGGTATTTTTATTTGAATGACGCTTATGTTTCCGTGGAGGCCACGTCAGTTTTTTTTTTCAGTTTTATGCATTTTTATTTTTATAACTTATATGCTAAACAAAAAACGCTTAAAAATTAGCTTAAATTACTTACAAATAACCGTATTCTAACTCACTGGCCCCATGCGGGCATTCTAAGTTAAACCTATAACGAAACCCGGATGCGCCTAACTCAACGTTAGGCTTGCGTCCGAGTAACCCACCTACTAACTTTCCCCATCCTTATAACCAAAAATAATAGGACCCTTTGGGTCAATCCAGGCAGATAAGTAGGTGGGGTGTCCAGCCTCCTCGCGGCTCAGGCATGATCATCCACTCGGTAGCTCATCGGATGGTATGGGAACTTGCCACGAGGCCTGGACAGGAGTTACGTTATTATTTACATGCCTGAAAACAAAATGCAAAGAAAAAAAAAGAAGTTGCCCCAGTAGCAGAAAGGTAACACATCTGCCGTCGTAACCAAAAAAAGCAACAACAAGTTGGATTGCGAGGCCCGAGTTCCCATCAATTTACCATCCACACGTATCCATAGAGAGAATGAGGGGGAGAAGGAAGGTGTAAATTCTCCTTGAGCTGGCCTACCCCTAGCTAAATATGATATATTCAACATCCATGGTAATCACGGCGCTCTGTTTGCGACTACCCCGAAGTTAAGTTAGTATCTAACCTAAAAAGGTTGCATACCCCTATTACAATTGCTACCCACACATCCTGTCACCACTTTCTCGATCATTCCGTCACATTCTCCGTATGCTTACTAAACGGAAACCATGTTGTTGCGATTATCCCAAAAAAAACTACTCAGTAAGGATCTCTGAACAATTGACCACGAAGAAGAAAAAAAAATGATTCAGGAAAAAATAAGAAATAATAAAGATAGTTTTGTTTATTTCTATTCATAAACGTTATAATGGTTCTTAAAAAAAAAAAAACAAATGATTTCCTTCAATAAAACTAACCAACTAAATACATTTGAGGAATATCATATTGTAGATACGAGTATACACAGATAATATGTTCTATGTGTGCACGTATTTCATATTTGCAATCATAGGTTATTATGTGATTTTATAATCTATTTATATATATATATAAGTATAAATATATAAACACATGTGCTTACGTATACTTTATATATGAAGGTATTTCACAATTATTTAAAAGCAATTCTTCTTGGGGAGCGCTGTTATTTAAGCTTCTCTATTTTGTTTTGTTTTTTTTTCATATGTAAGTACTATGATTTACTTTGAACACATATCTTTGTGATTATTATTTTTTCTATACTTTAATTTACTTCATTCTATCTTTAATTAACTTTGTGTAACTTATCTTAGAAATCTTTTCTCATATTTAGTTCCTTTTGAAGAAAATAGGTTACATTCGGAACTTGTTTCTGTCAGTGTTACAAACATACATACATATGTAGGTATAAATGTGGCCCAAATTTAACAAATTTATTACTCTACATACTCAAACTATAAATATGTAATTGTTAGATACCAAAAAAAAAATGCAAATTGACTTACCCCTTCAAAAATTTTTCTCATTTTGTTTTTTTGTTTCTTGCTAAAGGATGATGGCTTGAGGTGCACCGCAATCCGTCCTTGCTTTACTTTGTAGGAAGTCACTGTTGTAAGGAATTGAAAAGAAATGTTTGAACAGCCAAGCTTACAATACTCTAAATGCGTAACACAAATTGGACATCTATCATATAATACTTAACTTTCATCTTATTAAAACTAATGCTAATTTCCTCTCCATGAATTGATTCTCATTGAATTTGGTGTTGTGTTTGAGATGTATATGGCTCCGCTGAGCCCGTTAGATTTTAAAAATGGTGGATTTACGAAATTTAGATGACCGCAGCAGATGTTCCGTGGGCTGTGTAGCACTGTGGCATGTGGCATAGCTGCGCGTATTGATTGATTCCTCAAGCGTTTCCGGCCCCAAAGAGATTAATTATGTGGCCTTGCCGACAACGTGTCAAACCAAAATTGTTGATTCGCTCCGAGGGTTAGTGAAATTGTCGAACCGCGGACACTTGAGTACAATTATTTTTAATGTACCTTTAACTTATTTTAGGTCTTAGCCTCCTGAACTCGAAGAATTTTCAGGACAGCGACAATGCCTGTGGCAACTTTTCCGAGATGATGGACGCGGAGTGGTGTGATTTGCGAGCTTCACGATTTTCTGTTTATTTTTGGTTAACTTCTAATATTTTCTAGTCTTCTAGGGTATTCGACTTTCACGTTCTACAATATAAGCGCACATATATCATACAAAAAAAGAAGAGAAAAACAATTTAATACAAAAATACTTCAGCTCGACACCCACGCGTCCGAACGATCACTCGGAATTTTTCCTCCTCCCCGGAAGCCGACCAAACGGATATTTTCTCATTTTGCCATAAACATGGCAGGTTATACTCATATCTCTATCTCGCTTGCACTAACTAGCCTTTTGAATGGTGGAATTTGAAAGGTGCTAGATTTCCGAGTCATTTATTTAAAAAAATCCGATACTACGCTTAAAGTTTAACTCGCATTTTTCCTCTTTGATTCGGTTTTTGTTTTTTCATTCTGAATAAAATCCTGATAGCTAGTGAGATTTGAAAGTTACGCCATAATCTGAACCATAAAGTTCTGGGCTCACACAGATCTAGATTTCCGGTGTTGATAAGGTAGTCGCTAGTTTACATGCGAGGTTGTAGTGCTCGGCTTTAAAGTAAGAATGGTTTCCCACAAACCTAACACTTAAACTATGTCTTTCGACGAATCTTACAGTCTAATTTTATTTTTATTTTTACATTTACGTATTATAACTAAGAAAATGAATTTTAATTAAAAAAAACTTAGTGTCTGGACATTTTTATCTATAAAAATTAAAACTAAACCTATAAACTACTTAAAAACTAAATCTTAATCTACATCTAATGCATACGTACATATATATTTATTTTTTTCTTAAAATCTAACTTAAACCTACCTAAAACTATGTAAGCCGACCATGGCAAAAAAAAAAATTTGGCTGGCCACCTTGCTTCACATGAAGCTAACTATCACTGGAGGATTTCGACGAGGAAGCATCCTCCCCTTCAACAAGCCACCAAAAGTGTTGGTGCTGCCGAGCAACATCCCTCATGTCGCGACTTCCTACTGCCCTACTGAACGTCTCTGTCGTAGTTGAGTCGCCTGTCCGCAGCTGTTCGAGCTGCTCGGTAATCCGAGTCAATTTGGGTATACGGAAGGTACGGACGTCCAGAATAATCACTGAGATCGGCATGTCCCTTTGCGTATATTGATATGAGGAAACCGTGTGCTTGCTATAGTGATATTTCGTGTCGCTGTTAAGTTAATAAGTCTAGGTCCGCTGCCAGATGAGGTGTCGAGTAGGCTATCCTTATCAAAGACGTCCGCCTTTCCTATAGCACTTAGCGATTTTAACGTCATACTCGTACTTAGGACATGCTCATATGTCTTGTCTAGGACCTCGTAGAAACCTTCTTTGGTGGCGTCGTCCTTGTCTTTCGTGGGCATGGGGTCATATTAGGCTTGTGTTGGCGAAGAGTAACCTTGATGCGGATTGTCATAGGACGTTCGGTGTAGCAAGCCCATGACTTCTTGCCTAAGTCTGCCGCGTATGACAAATCCGCATCCGAATAAGCGCTGTCTTGGTTCCCCATAGCAATCACCATAGAAGATATCCTTATGTTCGGCCAAACAAATCGCACGTCTTGGATTGCGGTGATATTGGTGTGATAGCAGTCAAGAGCTAATTGCTCGACTCCAGGAATTCAAGATGATGATGATTGACCGACTTTGATTCAAAAATAGTTTTACCGATGAATCAATCAGTATACTTCTGTCGTCGTACTATTCCTCTAGATCATCCCAAGCAATTTTGAAAGCTGCATTAAGTTTCATAATACAAGCTCTACCCATGACGCAATCTATAAGATGATGGATGTGTACTAATACCAGATGAAAATGTTTCCTTGAAAGTCACCCATTCAGCGTAGCCTCGACTAAACGCTCCCTTTGGTTGCGTGTTTAATAATTGAGCAACTAGAAAGGATGGTGCAATACCCGTACATGATTTAACAATTAGATCCACACAGGCATGTGGTTAAACGTTTTGTTTTACAAATTAAATTTTCATTACCGAGTTCCGCTATTATTCTCCACGTGTCTGTGGAAGGATAAGATCACATTATTTTAGAACATTCGTATGCCGTGCAAAAGGAAAACCATTCTAGTGCAATGACCTCATAATACAAAAACAAAAAACAAAACTAACGAAGACCTGTTCCGCAATCCTACTATTGACGCACTGCACCGACAGAAAAGTAGACTTCTGTCAAGACTCAAAAACTTGTACAGACAGTTAACTGACCGACGAGACCCGGAGATTAGGACACTGAAGTCGTCGATTAAAAATATTCAAACGCTGATAAAAGAAAATTACAGAATTTCTGTAAGTTTGTATTGGAACAACAAGGTTCGGGCTGTAAACACCAGCAACCCGAATATGTTTCCGCAAATCAATAAACTATTTCGGAGAAAAAATCAAAACGACCTTCAGTGTCTTAAAATAGCCCGGACAACAGACAACGAACGATTACTGACAATAGCAGGTATTGATCCAAATGAGGCCGCTGATGATGACGACTTCTTTGTGATCGAGGATCCACAGGAGAAAGTTGAGACCATAGGGGCGACTTTTCAGGAAGTATATATTGATATCATTGACATTGACTAATTATGACCTGGACAATCGCGTCTTGGTGCACGACTTCTGCATTCGAAATGAAATACGGAACTGGAGATACGAGGGCTCAAGTTTCACCCGGTTCAACGACGAAAATATGGCCAATAATGTCATTGCCAGAGAAGGTGACCTACCCCCGTTCATTTCGAAGGAAGAACTCCATGAGATCTTCGACACAATCAGAGCTAAGAAATCAGTGGGGACCGGTTGTATTCCGAACATCGTGCTTCGACATCTTCCTCTAGAAGCGGTGGACATTTACACCACCCTGTTTAATAATGCAATGAATAATGCACATTATCCAGCGCATTGGAAAACGGCGGTGGTTCAACCTATCCCCAAAAAGGGGAAGGATATATCCAATCCGGCGAATCTCCGGTCGATAAGTCTCCTTCCGAATATCAGTAAGGTTTTTGAAAAAGTAATCAATAGAGCTCTGTCTAGGTGGGTTGAGGACAAACATATAGTTCCGGATAATCAATTCGGTTTTAAGGCGGGACATGATATCTCACATGCCGCGTCTAAACTGGTTTCTGATATCCAATGGAATAAAGGCAAAAAACAGTGCACTGGTGCCTGCCTTGTTGACTTGGAGAAGGCCTTCGACACCGTATGGTTAGAGGGTCTTTTCTATAAGCTGACTTGGCTGGGGATCAGTAAACCACTCTTGTACATTCTTTATAATATGCTACACAACAGACAGTTCATCGTGAAGAATGGTGATGTGACTTCTGTTGGAATATTTCAAATTAAAAATGCACCTTGCTGAAGAAAGGTGCGGTCAATTCGCCGATCCTATTCAACATTTATACAAGCGACTTGATAGGTTCACTTCCCCATACTATTGCGTACGCAGACGATGTGGTAGCGTACAGAACAGGTCCAAAAATCGAGGTCATTAATACTCTCTTGCAGCGTGACTTCGATAAGATAAGACGATTTTGCGATGACTGGAAGTTGAAAATCAACTTTCAGAAGTCGGAAACCATTCTCTTTAGGACGCCGTTGTCTGGAGCCTCTAGGGATACCAGAAAAAATTGGCGAAAGTTCTCAATCATTGGACAGCACGAACAGCCTCTTGCCTGTCGAAATGTAGTCAGATACCTTGGGATCTGGCTAGATCAGTTTCTGTATTGGCAAAAATGTAGATGCTGCTCTGGCCAGAGCTAAAGGTGCTTTTGCCCTTACAAAGAGACTGTTTTATAGCAGCCAACTCGATGTGAGGGTAGAGGTAATCTGCTACATGGCCCTTATTAGGCCCATGCTGGTATTTGGTTGTCCCGTGTGGTTCAATGTACCAGCAAGCTTAATGGAAAAGATTCGGGTGTTTGAGAGGGCTTGTCTTAGGACTTGTCTTCGCTTGTACAGAACACTAGAGTCGGAGTACAAGAAATTTTATCCTAATGAGGTCCTTTACAACAGAGCGAACCTAATACGAGTGGACAACTTCGTAATTAAGCTGACTCGAAGGCACATTGCAAGAGCAATGACCTCGACGAATAACCTGATATCTGGGGCTTACTACCCCAATTATCTTTACCACGAGAGTGTGCGCTCTGACGGCTTCGTTCCACCGGAAGCATTCCTCTACCTTGATCAGATAGGGTTGATCCAGGATAGATCAGCGGTGCCGTTAATCTTCCATGTCGCTCGGACAGCTGGGGACAGGCGACTCAACTACGACAGAGACGTCGCACACGGCAGTGTGGATCGCCTCAGGTTCAGTAGGGCGGTGGGGAATCGCGATAAGAGGGATGTCGTTCGGCAGCACCAGCATTTCTGGTGGTTGAATGATGGAGAAGATGTTTCGTCGTCGTTTCCGTCAATTACGGACCAGCCTCACTAATGAGGCAGAGCTGACCAATCTGTTTTCTCTGTAAACAGCGATGGCCGGCTTACATAGGTTTAGGTTAGCATTTAAGAAACATATACATATATCAGTGTATACATAGGTGTATACTAACATATGTATATTATTGTGTATAATGCCTAAGTGTGTTTATGTGTATTTTGTGTATGTAGGTTAGGTAGACTAAGGCTGATTTTAAGTTAGATATTAAGTTTTTATAAAAAATAAAAATTGTCCATATGCTAAGTTTTTGTAATCAAATTTTTTTCTTAGCCCTAAGTATATAAAATAAATATTTCCAAATAAAATGTAAATGAAGTCGAAAGACATAGATCTAAGAATTTAGAGTAGCTTAGAGTGCCTGTGTGGGCCCAGTAAGTTAGTATAAGATTGTTAAGTAATTTTAAGCTAGCATTTAAGATATTTTTTGTTAGTATGTAAGAGTTAGTGATTAAGAAAATAAAATGCATTGAAAACTGAAAACTGAACCTAATCGTTTCATCCAAAACGTATTTGTAACACATAGACCCCATATTCTCTTATCCAATTTATTCTTTCCAGTCAAATCTGTTGCCGTGGTAATCCACAAACCCGTCCATTAGTGTGGATCCACAGTCTGTTATTTCGGATAAATGGCACTAAATACTCGTATCTACGAGTATGTACACAAATTTAGCACTTTGCGCGCACCCTCTCCCCCTGGATGCTAATGCACACTTCAAACAAAATTCATTA
Organism: Volucella bombylans; assembly: GCA_949129095.1. Lineage (NCBI taxonomy): Eukaryota > Metazoa > Arthropoda > Insecta > Diptera > Syrphidae > Volucella > Volucella bombylans. The sequence continues at coordinate 11,355,889 of OX422144.1, forward strand.
AAGGTATTTTCATGAAATAATTTCATATCAAACTAACACTATCTATTATGCCGTTTGCAAATACCACCCCTCATTTACATATACATATACGAGTATGTGTATCTATTAGTATGTCGTATGTCATATCGGCCTGTAACATATTCGTATGCTCACGGATGCATACCATATGCAATGGGTTTCGACGATTCCACAAGCCCCCAACATGGGCTGCGAAATTGCGAAAATGAATTGCGCTTTTATATTAATTGAAGCGTTCGTTTCGTTAATTAAAAATGTAGGCTCATCTAAAATTCCATCAATGCGGAAATGGGTCGATTAAATAAATATTTTAATAGGTCGCACTCGGCTATGATTACGACTGTACCGGCTTTGGGGCTGGCTCTCAATTTGGGTTTAAGTACGGATGATCTGGGTACTGGTTTTGGGCAAAATCCTTTTTTCTTAATACGCACGTTGTGCAAATAAATGACGACAAGTGCTGGCTTTGGTAGCCAACTTCAATTCAATATACCGAGAAAGGCGACGACAACTACAACGACAACCACGACGAGGCTGATACTCGTACTAACTCACAAACATAAATCACGTTTCCTTCCGTACATTTCAATTAGAGACTTTAGCTTGGCATGTTTCGCAAATACCAAGTCGCAATGCTTAGAAAACACAATCTCGGGGGGGTCGGAAACGAGCATAAGGTGATGGGTTAATTTATGGCTTGCTAGTGGGCACATTTTCTTCCTCGTGCTCCTGCTGCTCCTGGTTGCCTACATACGAGTAGACAACCGGAGGACAATGTTGATGAGAAATTTATGAACCATCGCAAGAAGAATACGGTTGAGGCTAGACGACAAGGTCAAATTAATATAATTAGGTACCAGCTGGTGAAATCGGTGGTATTGCTAGTTATTCTGATTGTGAAAAGATGAGTGGGCGCTAGTGATGGCAGTGGGAAGATGGAAAAAAAAAAAACAATTACTCGTCGAATTGAATCAGCAGATACCCATGGAGGTGAGGTTGGCAAACAAAACGACAACTCCACATTTTATTGGATATGCTTGTGCACTGACATTTCTTGGAATATCAGTTCTTAGAATAATATATCCAATGTTGACTTTTCATTATTTCAAGGACCTTCATCACCATCGTCGTAGTCGTCGTCGTCGTCATCGTTGTTCACTTCTTTTGGCTCTCTGTTTCTTTAGCATCTCCCAACTTTTCCTATCCTAAATTCATTTTTTATTTCGTTATGGTCAAGGACAAAATGTGCTCACTGGGGGATACACCTATACATACATACAAGAGGACTTGTATTAAAGCCCCATTTGATGGGGATGACCGGGAGCCGAATTAATATTTAAAGAGATACTTTTAATTTGTTGCAAGTACGTCCCCTGTTTTTCTGTTTGGCTTTCGCATTAAAAAAAAAAAAAAACAGTTTATGGCCTGTTTCAGGGACACCTTTGCTAGAGCAATTTAAACGTAAAAAAGAAACTACCAAGAGTATCTTGTCGTAAAGTGTCATCACCGAGAAGTAAGTCGTACAAATTTCAAGCTTAGTGGGGCATAAAAATACCAAGTTACAAACGACTCAAAGATAGTTGACAGTGAATTTAGAATCAAAGGGCTGGGTCACTTGACTACTGGCATTAACCTTTTATAAGTATGTTAACGAGTCAGCTGGGAAGTGAAAACACAGAACTGGGAGTTCTTAAAATTGTACTGAGCGTAAGCAAACTTTACAGCAGTTGTGCCGCAGATTTATGGTATATTTTAGCCAAACTCTTCAACTCAATTTAGGTCATCTCTAGACATCTTGAACATGTCTCACCGTTCGTGTGTGCAATGCATTAAGCTAAGCATCCCCATACCAAATTGTAAGCCAACACACTTCTGAATATTGGAGACGATAGAGCAATGGTTCAAGGTTGTTCAGTTCCCCAACTCTGGCAGGTGCAGTTCTGAAGGAGAACCTCATAATTCTTTAAAGAGTAGTTTTTCCATCAGGCCCTTCCTGACTGTGAAGTACAAACTTTACATTCCTTTTATTGGTCGATGACACTTCCCTCGCAACAAACTTAACTTAAAACATGACCGTAGCTCTCTATTGTCACAAGGAGTTGAAGCTCACACTATAGCCTTGCGGACGTCTTTGAGACGTGTTCCAAAACAAAGCATTTTTGCCTGGTAGAACTATTGACTATTGCTCTTCTAAGTTAAGCTTTGTTTAGCCAAAGTTTTGGGCACTGAGTATTAATGAGTGTAGGCATACGTTGCTGATTATGAATTCTAAACCCATCTCACTATTCTACCAATATTGTGCCAAGGGTGCTTAGAGCGAAGCTAATAAGAAGCTAATTCGTACTGCGAAGAGTGCCTCGTATAGACGCTTTTGCGAAAAAACTGGTCAAAACCCTCAAAAGGGGCAAATCAGCACTCAGAAGAACTGTTATGCAACCTAATCCAATATCTGCTACCTCTAAGAGAATTGCTAAACTACCTAAATCAGCTAGCATTGCATTGCCCAAGAACGTAAAACACACTCTAAGCCCCCGCCGGTATATCCACGAGAAACAGCCAGCAATTCCCCGATTGAAGAAATCGCTAAATTAACTGGAAATGACACCTTTCATGTTACCCTCTTGAGAAAAGGTATTATTAATCGCATTGAAACTAAGCTCCAAATATACCATGAGAAAGACATTAGTAAAGTAGCCTCGGAACTTGAGAAAAACGGGTAAAGGTTGTAATACATTCCAACTCAAAAGTAGCAAAGGACTAATTATAGTGCTGAAGAGCATGGAACCAGGCTTAGACCCTGAGCTAATCAAAGAAGCCCTACAAGAAGCAGGTTGCAACGTTAAGTCTGCGTACAACATAGTCAATAAGAGCACAGTCCACAGTCGTTTTATCGTGTAGAAGTAAACCCCTCGAGTGAAGTTTATGCTATCTATAAACTAAAAGTCCGGTTGCATATTAAAGGATAATTGTTGAGGAGCCACACAAAAGAAATGGGCCAGCAGAATGCTAAAACAGCCAGGCATATGATCACACCAAATCCTACTGCCTCCTCCCAAGCTTTTACGTTTTCTGTGGCGATTTACACGTAACGTCTCACTGCAACTTAAAAGAACAAGAACGTCGTAGCTCACATTCTGCTAACTACAGACACTGTTCAGTATATATCGAAATGAAGCAGAGAATACGTCCTCAGCAAAAAAACAACAAGTCGCATCTATAATACAACATTCCCAGCAAACCCCAAAGATCTCCTAACATTCAAACCTGAGCAACCCATTAAAGTCAAAGAATTGAAGGAGCTCTTTCCTCTCTCACCCAAATAAGATCGATTCCAAATTTTATTCCAGGAAATGATCCCAAACCAATCCCAAATCCTACAACTCCTACTATCTAACAAATGAACGAACTTAAAAGTTGTCAGTGGAACTCGAGTATCATCACTTTCTACTCAGGAACGAAATCGATATCGCCCTAATACATATCAGAAACCTATCTGACCAATAATCACAACTTTGAAATAAAAGGACACGAGTTCTACGACACCAATCACCCATATGACAAAGTTCACAGTGGCTCTGGAATTCTTATTAAATCCCGTCTTAACCACCAGAACATATCCAAGTAACATCTATTTGCCTTACTGAGTGGATCGAATACGGGAACGGGTTCTTAACAGCTGGTGACTATAAGGCTAAGCACACCTACTAGGCTAACGACTTTGGTATGCGCTCAAGCAGAGCAATCTTGACTTTGTCTCTGCGGTCCAACCCAAGCAAATGCACAAACCTGCTTGAATATAGAAATCACTGAGCTCTCATCTCAACCCACTAACTCCATTCATGCAACACGAAGACCTGGATACTGCAATTTTGACATGCAATCAAACACTAACTCCGAAATTCCCAGAAAAAAAGTCAAAAAATGCTCCACCCACATCAGCTAGGATTGAAGGAGACGAGTGTGGCAAAAGCACAGATCTCCGCTCACAAAGCCCTCCAAAGGTTCTTTAAAGAGCATAACGACTAACCATCGCTTACTCTGGAAAACGGTGAAGAAAATAAAACAGCACGACCCGCCAAATGGAAACTAGGCAAGAACCGACGATGAAAAATGAAACACTTTTGCAGCGCACTTTTGCCAAATCCATCGCAGTCCTACAAAAGCTTACAATAAAAAAAATTTGTCGTAAGGCTCTCAAACATGTATCCTTTGAGAAGCGTGAGGTTAGGTTTATCATGCTCTGATATCATGCTCTGTTATGACCGAATTACAGGGAAAATGCTAATAGAACTCCCAGAAGTAGCAATTGAACACCTTACTCGAATGTTCAACAAGGTTCTAAACTTAGGCCACTGCCCCCGACTTTGTCAGCGAGGACCCTGCTCTTGTATTGTCTACTCTCGAAAAACTACTACTCAGGAAAATAACTCTGTTCTTGGAAAAGGAAGAAACAATACCCACTCACCAATTCGGATTCAAAGCTTAGAATGGCACGAGTGAACAGGTACACAGGGTAGTAGCAGAGACCAGAATAGCTTTCCATAAAAAAAACAATACTGCACGGCTGTGTTTCTTGACGTTGCACAAATAAACAAACTTTTGCCACAGAATTTTTACACAATCTTAAAATCACACCTGCTGAACCGCCACTTCATGATAAATTACAAGTCTTTCACGTCAAAAGACCACTGTATAAGTGTGTCCTAGGCCCTTGTCCTATACATACGAATATTATTTATATCAGATCTTCCGACGGACAACAGCTTAATCATCTCTATCTTCGCAGACGACACCGCGATACCAAGCACCCACAGCGACCCCAAATCAGCTCATAACCTCAACAATTATACGACTATAAAGTGACTCGAACTCTGGTTAAACCCTTGGAGAATTAAAGTGCACGAGACGAAAAGCACACATTCCACATTTTATCCCCAGTCAAGTGGACTGCCATCTGTCACTATATCCCCCAAAGTAAAGAAGTGAAACACCTCGGTGTTTCTGTAAAGAACCTGAATCTTCCTGCAATTACGTCAAGCATACGATAGGTTACTGCTGTTCGAGAAGCCTTTAGATAGCGTGTTCATACTGGCAGGTTTGTGGAGCAAAAGTGTTCTCGGCAAGATTATCGCCCTTATTCAGGCCACATACAAACATGAAAAATATCTCGATAGACTGTGAGAAACTTTTGAGATTTAAAGTGGTGTACCACAGGGCTGGATCTTAGCACTGCTACTTTTTCTGATGATAATTATTTGTGTTAACCGCACTGAGCCGCTGGAAGTGAGCAGACTTATGACGTCTTACCTCAGTCATGCTAACAATATCTGGGATATGCTTACCGAGCCAGGCGGAAAGTCGAGTTGTCCTAATTAGATGTGAAGAATTGAAAGGAATCAAGTATACTAGAGATGAGTTAGAAAGAGCTAAATCGCGCTACGAAGAACTGGGTAAGATGACACATGGGCGTTGTTGAGGCCCACTGTCACACAAGGTGCTAAGTGCGTTAAGGGAGAAAAAGGGGTGCTCTTTTGTTAGCTTATGTTACAATTGAGAACTTTTATATTCAATGTTTGGTAGTGATCGATCGTTATCTCTAATTTCAACTGATCTGCTTCCTAGGCAAATTCCATTTCCAAAGTCCACACATCATATCTCACTGTCATTTCAGTATGCCAGTCTTTGTTTAAGCGTTTCGTGTCCGAGGTCTCTCATCGTTGAAGCATAATGCTGCTCTATGACCTCTCATAAAAGTGCTTTAGTGCTCAATAGTTAAACGCTGAATTGACTAAAAGCTGTCCTTGTGCACATTTTAACCGGGCATGGATTTAATCTGCTTTCTTCCTTGTAAGCCTTAGAAATGATTCAAGCAGCAGCTTAAATCGACAATAAAGGTGCTCCGATTCTTGACAACAAATCTTTATGGAAGCGCATCCCAAAGTGTATAAATTCAAGAATAATTACCACCCCAAGCCTCACAAGTAGTGAGAAGGCTATAGAGAGTTAGAGAGAAGCAAGAATAGGGAAAAACGAAAGAAAACACATGAACGTAGACAAATATCAAAGTGAATTCATTCGTCTTATGACATAATTTAAACTGCTGCAAGTCTCAACTATCAAGCTGTTTTCCACCCATTCAACAGCAAGCAAAACATAAAGTAAGTTCGCAGAAAACACAGCATTTACTATGTAAACACAAGCAATCTACTTGACTACAATGCGAACGGAACCTTAAAAGCAGTTGTATGACATTTGCATTGTGAAGTTTAAATGAGAATCTCATTCCACTGTCGTTTTTGATAATTTATACGTGTACGAGTAAGAGTGCTGCACCAGCGTCTGTTGTCATTGAATTGCTTTTGAATGTGACCCCACTGTTCACGTTCTGTTGTTTTATTTTGTTTTTGTTCGCCGGCTCACATATCCATACATCAATATTGTCAGTCTAAATTTTCGGGCGGTTTATCAATCTCTATATCCAAATTGATGTACACGAAAATGTCTGCCAAAAAGTATCCGTTCGTTCCCTAGTGACTCATGGACACCTATCCAGCTGCATTGCACGTGACAGATTGATTTATATCATCACTCGAAAAACGAAAAAAAAAAAGACATTTCATTTAATTCACCATCCCTCACTGACAGCGGTGTTTTGACGTGCAAAACAGTGATGCCACTTTGCTCGAATTCATACCATTCTGTACTACCATTACTAGTAAGTCAATTATCTCATTTATTCGTTAAACGAATAAATGCTATTTTTTGCTCGGGTTGTATTCACTTGATTTCATTTGCAAGTTCAATTAGCTTTTGCTTTGCGCTAGCGTGTGAAATGAAAAGATACAGATGCAAAATGTTATTTGAGCCACCCACACAGAGACATGAAAGGATAAATAAAATCTGCAGAAAGAAAAATAAAAAAAGACTGAAAAGCAGTTTGTTCGTCGCTCTGCGTTGGTTTGTTCGACTTTTAACTTCAAGACGGGTTTGGGGGCGTGAGCGGGCAAATAGAGGGTTCAACATTTAATGTCGGCATGGATACGGTGTGTTTTTTTTTTGTTTGTTTGCTTCCTAACAGCTCGAGGTGCCTTTTTAGATGGGTTAGGAGGCCTATCGTCCGTCTGGCATCTTTGAAACAGTCGTATATCCTTCGGTGTTGATGTACGTAGAATACTCGTGCATGTACAATACATCAATAACGTCATACTCGTTCTCATGTGTGTTCGTAATCTCGCGAGATGTTGTTTTAAATGGAAACACACGTTGACCTTGGCCTTTTTGATGAAATATTACTACGGGTCTACGGTTACAAGTGGGGTGTGCTTGGTTTGGTTGAACACCCCATAAAATTTCACACGAATTTATGTGAGTAGCTTTCGGTTACAGACTAATTCCTTTTGATAGTCCTACGTGCTGGAGCCTTGCTCTGCATATGATGTTTCTTTGCCATCGTTTTGTTATATTTATTCTGTGGGTGTAATAAAATTTTGTCCTGAATGTCAAGTGATAAATAAGAATAAAGAAGCAGAACAAATCGTAAAAATGTTTAAGTATCTCGTCTAAGTGTACGTGATGCTTTTAGACTAACAAGACAAACACGAATACGAATACGAATACGAGAAAGTGCCGTGGTTTCCCTTTGACGTGATTCCAAGGGAAAATTATTTCACGATAGAAAAGGTGACTGTGGCCATGAAGACAAGTGGCCAGCTGGCGATTTTGGCTGTTTTATCTGGCAATGCTCCGAAATGTTGTGTTGAACGAGGGATATAGAGCTTTGGCAGTCATGCAGGAGTATGTTTTATGTCTGGTAGCCTGTCGACGGTTAAGAATATGTGAAAATAGCTTAAGACTCTTCAGAGAAAAGTATTCCCTTGGTCGTTTTTGTGTGCCCAATAACAAGAAACCCGACTATCCCGACAAATGATTGTCTGCACCTATAAAATGTTTGTGCACACATCGTGAACGAAGGAGAAATAAAAGAGTCATACCGAAGTTCGTTGGTTTTGAATGTAAGCAAGTTGTAATGAGCAGGAAATAAAGAGTTCGATAGGGCAGTTCATAAGCGTTTCCTGGTACGACCGAAGATGGGCTTGAGTGTAAACTGATGAGCATGCCTAGTGAGACAGGTGTGATGGGTTAAAAGATCGCAATACTATTGATAATCGTCAGTGTTTTAGGATGCCAATTGGCTGGACAATATCGGCATCGTCTATGAGTTTTATCTCACGGTTTTGAATCCTATCTAGGAAATGGAGAGACGTTCCGTTCAATAAACCGTATCCGAGGTTCTATATTTCACAACACGTACCATTCTACAGGGTCGGGAACACGTTGTAACAGCCCCCAACTTGGAACTAAGGAACTAGTGTTTCTTTCTTAAACGCTGCCGCTAACTTAGTAGAAATTTTCTCTTTCGTAATCCTAGCTGGATGAGCTGAACTCCTGAGGTATTGATAGTTCAACAAGCCATGGGGTTAGAACAATGGTTTAAAGCCGAAGAAGCACGCCCTCTTTTGGAGGGATCTCCGGAACAGTACCTGCGACAAAATGATGGTCAATGGTGGTGGTCTCTCGCTATTTTTATTAATCAAAACATGCAAACTTGCAGTTGCATGATCTTTGCATGATCATCTCTTGCATGATCCGTTTCACATCAAAAAAATAAAATAGGCTTATTCGGTCAGTGGACAACCTTTCAGTTAGATAATCCAGCCACAACAGTCTCTCGAATATTCGTAAGCTGGAAATGGTCCAACACAATATTTGACTTTCTGCCCTATACACTCTAACTTACCTTTTTAATGGGCTCCTCTGCCTGAGACATGGCACCCTATTTTCAGTTCCTTAACACAGAAGTTCGGCCTTCCTTGATGCCCCCAATTTGGGGCTGTGATTAGGGGATTCTCTTTGCTGGATTATTATTGTCCATGTATCTTCTACTCCATTCAATATCTGCTCTGCTTTGCTGCTAATTGTACAGAACTTGACTCTATAAAGCAGAATTGGCAGGATCAGTGTTCCTATGAATAAGTTTAGTTTACTTCGAGGTACGTAAACTCGTGATGTAGTTACTATTGTCATAGTGGCGGTATGTTCAAGACGATGAATACAGTTTTGAGGTCGATATAGCGATGGTGAGTCCCGAGTTGAAATTCGTTGGCCTTTTCCAGGATTTATCTGAACATAGTGTGGAAATTTGGTCGACTATCGGAAGCCATATTGGTACGACAAAAAAGTAGGGGCCCACAATGGAAGGACAGCCTTTTCGACAAGGATACATTCGAGGTGATGCTGAATAGCTCTACCACAGATACAAGCGGATCAGCCGAAAGCTTGTCGCATCAACTTACAGAAAATACTGTAGCGGCTTGTGATGCTGCAATGCTCAGGAAAATAGCAAATCGAAGAGGCGCTCCATGCTACTGGTGGAGCGATGAAATAAAAACACTCAGGGCAAAGTGTTTACAAGCTAGACGTAAAGTCCAAAGGCCTAGAGGGAGAGATGACTTCCAACAACACCTAGAAAGCTTTAAACAGGCAATACCGGAGTTTATAAAGGCGATGAAAGAAAGCAAATCAAGATGCGTCAAAGATGCTTCAAGATGCGACGAAGCGGATATCAACCCATGGTGCACGTCCTACAGAATTGTTATGACCAAACTGAAATCCTGCAGATCTCCACAAATAACGTGCCCAAAAATGCTGATAACCATAGTGGTGCACTTGTTCCCCAAAAGGTTACAGAACATGGTCGCAATCGTCCGGGAAACAGAAGTAGGACATATACCAGCCGTTACACTGGAGCAACTGCAGAGAGCTCTTAAAGGAATAGGAGACAAAAAAGCGCCTGCACCCGATGGCATTCCGAACAGAGCATTAAAGGCTGCTGCCGGAATAAAACCAGATCTTTTCATCGCAACATTGCAAAAGAGTGTTCCCAGAACCGTCGAAGTTGCAACACTTAGTGCTACTACCCAAAGGAAATAAATCACCAGGAGAACCATCGTCATATCGCCCAATATGGTGGATGCTATCCACACAGTAGACGACATTGCGTCTGCAGCTATAGAAGGGCATTCTTGGTGGTGGGGCTCAAAAAAGTACTGTGCGGTGGTGATACTAGACGTCAAAAATGCGTTCAACACAGCCGACTGGTCCCAAATAAGGCGATCACTTGCAACGATGGAAACACCCTACTAACTGCTAAAGATAATCGCAAACTATTTCACGAACTTGCGATAAGGCCGCCCGAAGGAGTCAGTATCATCGGATTCGCAGACGATATAGCTATCGTCGTCGTCGCAAAACACACCCATGAAGTCGAGTCAACCACAAAGGCAGCCATTGTTCAAATAAAGCAGTGGCTCGAATTTGCGGGCCTCGAACTGGCGGAACAAAAAACAGAAGAGCAGGAAAACCGTGGGATATACTCCTAAATACTGCCGAATGTTGGCGGACTTGGATATGCAAAGAGGATCCTCCTAGCTAAAGTGGTCAGTCTGGGCAGATACGCTGGGAAGGAAAGAAATAGGTCGGAAACTCTCAGCGGTATACCGACTCGTTGCACTAAGGACAATAAGCGGCTATAGGACGATCTTGGACGAACCCGCATTTGTCATCGCTGGAATGATTCCCATCCACATCCTCGCGGACGAGATGATGAGAATTTACCTCAGGAAAACCTTAATGCCAACTGATGCCAACCGAAAGAAGAGCTGCAGAACCATCGGAACAAATAGAAACACCGGACTAGCATGAATTGCTTGCCAGCTCTGCGAAGTAATACCTAACGTAGTGGTGTGGATTAGTAAGTAGGCGCACACCTGGAATCGAATATTCGGGTGTTGTGAATCGTGCATGTTGGTGGCACGGGCTACCGCATCTTTAGAAGATTACCACATCCATTGGCGCAACAAAGAAAAAAAAACAAAAACATTGGTACGTGTCGATGAGTGTGTAGCAGATGGGTTTTAGTCGTTCATACAATACGTTAAATAGGATCTTATCTGCGACATTAAGCAGGAATATGTCTCGATAGTTTTTACAAGACTATCGCCTTGTGCCGTGAAACATGAAGTATAAGTGAAGTGAAATTTTAACGTCGCTTTCCTTGAAGTTGAAGAATACAGAGTTCGATCATTGAGCATGCTTCCATCCACCCATATCTGGTTGATGATTTGAGGCGCGTACTCTACTAAAATACCATTGTTTGGAAAGCTCCGCTGGTAGACTTGTTGTTCTTCAGCTTTTTGACAGTTGAGCCAACCACTTCTATACTGAGAGGGGTGGTTTCTTCATGGACTGTAAGCGGGTTGTCTTTCTGCCCTATCATTCTCTTTATCTGATGTCCATTAAGTAGTAGCTGGAAGTGCTGTTTGAACACATCTACTATCCCATGCGCTTCGGTGACTAAGTTTCCTCTACTATTTCAAAGAGCCTGCGTTCCGGACTTGAAGCCAGCTATCAGTTTCGGGATTTTTTATTATCCTTGATCTGGGACGTTGCGTTCGAGCACATCTTATGCCACCTGTTTTATAACTCTAGCTCAGGCTCTTCCTGTAGGCTCTGGCTACTCCAGTCGTGCTAAGGCATGAAATGGTTTTTTTTTCTGGGCGATTTGGAGCTGTTTCCGATTGGATAGTTGAGCTCTGAATTTGTCGGCAACAAGAAAGTCGTCAGAGCCGATGATTGCCCCTCTGCATATTTGCACATTCAAAATTGGAGTACAATGCCCACATCTGGTCTGGTTCCCCTAAGACCACTTACCATTTGCTAGATAGGATCCAAAATAGTTCGATAAAACTCATAGGTGATGGCAATACGACAGAGTCAGTAGACACCCCCGAATACCGGCGTAACGTCTCCTGTCTCACCTTGTTCTATCACTATTTTCACCACCAGTGCTACTCCGAAATTGCCAGTAGCATCCCGCCCATTCAAACTTTTAACCGTAACGTCTCGCTATGAATGCTCATCACTACCCCCTTATGCCAATCTTCGGACGTACACTGAAATATCGTGATTCTTTCCTAAGCCGTACAACTCGCTTATGGAATGCCCTATCGAGCTCTTTATTTCTTAGCCAGTATACCTTGCAAACATTCAAAACCAACGCACATCTGTATTTCTCTTTTTTTCGATCCATTGTGCGTCTTACACTGATTGGCTGAAACTTATAAATTTGCAACCCTTTTCTACCTACTAGGTGAGGTAAAAAGTAACCTCCTTGACTGCCAGAATGCGCTGCTACTGCAAAAAGGGTTATGGTGCCTTGAAGTCCGTTCAAATTTAGGCCGACATGCCAAATTTCAGTGCGATACTGTCTTTAGTTTTGTTTTGACAGCTGATTGTTGTTGCCGTGTTTGGCATCATGTTGAGTCTGGACAAAAACCATTTTCGTTCTCTCATAAAACATTATTTTTTGAGAGGCAAAACGGCGAAGGAAACAAAAGAAAAGTTGGATAAATATTATGGGGCTAATGCTCCGTCAGATTACACCGTCAAATATTGGTTTCGAGAGTTTCGTGGTGGCCGCAACCGGAAAGTGAAGGTGCGCGAGCTACCAGATACCACAAAGATTAGTACTGAGCGCACACGCCATATTTTGGGCAATATTCTGCATATGAAAAAGTTATCCTGCCGCGCATGCTCACTCCTGACCAAAATACGGACGCGAGAGCACTTCGAAAGAGTGTTTGGACTTGCTGAAGCGGAATCGGGCGAACTTTTGGCGTCGATTGGTAACTGTTGATGAAACTTGGATCCACTATTACACACCAGAGAACAGAATGAGTGCCCGGCAATGGACTGAAGCCGGCACGAGCTCCGAAGCGGCCGAGGGAGGCTTGATGGGTCGGAAAGGTTATGGCGTCGGTTTTCTGGGATTGTCATGGCATACTCTTCGTGGACTACATCGAAAAAGGAAAAACCATCAATAGCGAGTATTACTGTGCATTATTGGAGCGATTGAAGGAAGAAATCGCTGCAAAACTTTTGTTTTTGCAAGACAATGCGCCGGCGCACAAGAGCATCGCAACCACGGCTAAAATCAATGACTTACTGCTCCAATTGCTGTCGCATCCACTGTATTCGCCCGATTTGGCTCCCTCGGACTATTATCTCTTCCCAAACGTCAAAAGATGGCTCATCAATAAAAAATTCAACTCACGCGAGGAAATCATCGACGCCACGGAGGAGTATTTTGCAGATCTTCCGGAAAATTACTTTTCGGACGGGATCAAGAAGTTGGAAAATCGCTGGAATAAGTGTATCAAGCTAAAAAAGGGACTATATTGAATAAAATAAAGAAAACATTTAAAAAAAGTTGTTTCATTCCCAAGGAGGTTACTTTTCACCTCACCTAGTACGAGTATATACGCCGAAAAGTTACCAACATTTTCTTTATTCATCAAATTTTAGTTGGTATTATCAATTGTCCTTCTTTACTTCAATTTATTTCTTTTAACACCAACCCACGCAGTCTTAGGTCTGTTTCCCATTTGCTGGCTCAATGTTCACAGAGCAAATTAAGGACACCTGGAGCCAATTTCTAGAATGCTTCGTGAAGTTAACGATATTCTGCTTCTCTCCGACAACCATCTCAGAAAACTCTCCCACAAGAACATTCTTATTTCCACCTATGCCTCATGTTCTAACTTTCCTTAACCGCTTCCACCCTTTAGTACCTTTAGTTTTAAGTGTTACAAAAATTGTTAGTTTTAGTAAGTCTTCATAAATATGTCCGGGGTTGACACGGGCCGTTCTATCGAACGGGCTGATAATCTCTTTATAACCGGATAAGTCAATTTGTCATCTTCAGTAAATACGAGTATAGTCCTACTTGCAGCAACAAGTTATAGGACTAATTAGCTTGATCCCTGAATTTCTCAATTAAACCAGATTCTTGTCATGACAATGTCATCTGTTTAGAAACGACAAAATACTTTTAATCCTCGAACCATTCGAAGGTATTTTCTATGTTCATGTCAACATCAATTAACCCCCAAGTACAAGCCTTTTTGCGAGTACTTGTTCCTATAAATATTAGGAACATGAATGTCCCATTACCCTGGCCCAACCTTGCAATTATAACCGAAGGAGTAATCCTGAAACAAGTGATACTTCCCAGGAAGCCTGTTCTTTTCAAGGTGGAGGGTAAAACTCTTTTGAGAAAAGAGAAAATACCTCCTAACCTAACACGTGGCGTTGAAGTCCGTATATTGTATTTATAGATACACAAACACAATACATGCCAGCGTTTTTTTTTATGACAAATACGAAAATCGAAACCGATGGTATAGGAACTGATTCGTCTTTTATCTAAGCATGGTTCAGGTGGAAAGTTTCTCAGGAACGTTTACAAAAAAAAAAAAAATAACAACAATTCTGAAAACTCAAGGATGGGTGAAGTGAAATCCGTTTTAATCTCGAGCAGATTCCATGGAAATCTAATACTCAAGCTCTATCACATCCGAATCGCAGAAAATGCCGCAATAATGTGATGTGGTTGTGTGAATCAAGACATTCGTATTGGTATGCACATATGTACTCGTATATCTTGCGTTAGGCATGGCAACATATTTCGAAGCCTCAAATCCTACCGAATCCCTTATGCATTGCATCAGAACGTGTCTGGTGTGTCAAGCGGTATCCGTACTCGTAACATATGTACGAGTATTGCATTCAAAGGTAAATTATGTGGATATTAGTTTGAAATTTAATTTAGATCCTGCGGTAGAATTCCTCATGTGAATTTTTAGTTCGTATGCACAAATAAATCCTTCTCCTGCATGTCATGTGCAAATTGAAATTCCAAAAGGTTCTTAGGACTTCATGTAAGACAGCTTCAATTGATATTAATTTTTCTTAATATAAATAGCTTCTGGGATGCCTATGAAAGCAAGGACATTGTTGCTTTTGCCAATCTAAAATCCTCTTACTCGTATGTGTGCCTCATAAGAATTTATACAGTTTATCAATGCTAGACATCTGAGGTCCTTCTAGTAAGCTCGTTTGCCGAGTCGGCGTCTTTTTTTAGTCAAATCTCTAAGCTGCACTTAACTCATCTTTGCCGCTTCTACCTCAATGGCCAGCATCTTATCAGTTACAGCTCTCTGAGTTCGTCCCATATTGTCAATGTCGTCAGCGTATACTTGGGGTTGAACATAAAGGGTGTTTTTTTAGAGGTTCGGTTTTTAAACTGGCAACATTGTTTCTACAGATTGTCAATTTGACAGTTGAAAGTTGATTTGTGGTTAGTACGTTTTGCCATTTTACGATGAATAGATGAACGACAGAACAACGCGTGACAATTGTGCAAACTTATTTTGAAAATTATGGTTCGGTTCGCCAAACTTATAGTGTGCTACGTCCATTTTACGGTCGACCTAATCTTTCATCTGAGCAAGTTATATTCGGAACACGATGAATCATTTTCGCACCACGTCCACTCTAGTGGATAATACGAATCCCCAAAGACGACAAACAGTGGAGCGCAGTGTTGAGGAGAGACCGAATGAGTCGATTCGCCATGGTGCACAGCAATTGTAGTTATGCCCATCCACTCTGTGGAAGATTTTACGGAAAGATTTTGCCTTAAAAGCTTATAAGATCCAGTTTGTGCAAGAGTTGAAACCGCGTGACCATTATACGCGTCGTAGGTTCGGTGAATGGGCCGAAAACCTGATTCAGCTTGACCCTTTCAACGCAAAATTTTGTTCTCCGGTGAAGCCCATTTTTGGTTAAATGGACATGTAAACAAGCAAAATTGCCGAATTCGGAGTGGAGAAAACCCAGTAGCCTTTGTCGAGATGCTCTTATAACCATTAAAACTCACTGTTTGGTGTGCTTTGTGGGCTGGTGGAATTAGCGGCCCATATTCCTTTAAGGACGATGTCGGCTAGAATGTTACGGTCAATAGAGAGCGATATTGATACACGATTTCCGACTTCTTCGTTCCTCAGCTGAGTAGCATTGGCGTGACAGAGCTTTGATTTCAACAAGATGGCGCAACATCTGGACCTGTGAACTTACCTCCACGATCCTGGGATCTCACACCTTTAGCGATGCTCCCATCTCTCTAACCCGTCCAAATAGTACTTGGCGTTTTTCTCTGCAAAATAATTGTTTACGAAGGTGATTGCCTCCTCATTTGACGAAAATCTCTGTCCTCCGAGCGCAGTTTTTAGATGAGGGGACAAAAAGCAGTTGCTTGGTGCTAAATCTGGTGAATAAGGGGGATGGTCAAGCAGTTAAAACCGTAATTCATAGATTTTCGCCATGGCAACCGCAGAGGTGTGAGACGGCACGTTGCCTTGGTGACACAGGATTTTCTTTTTCTGCAAATGTGGCCGTTTTTCCGCTATCCCAAAAAAAATAGTCGCCATCACTTTCCCAACCGAAAAAAGAGTTTTTTCTTTTTTTGGAGCCGGCTCGCCCTTTGCAGTCCACTGTTTTGACTGAATTTTTGTTTCGGACGTATAATGGTGTATCCAAGTTTCATCTACAGTAATTAATCGGCGCGAAAACTCAGATTTATTGCGCCTAAACTGCGCCAACAGAGCATTGGAAATGTGCATTCGAACACGTTTTTGGTTTAACGTAAGCAAACGCGGCACCCAACGCGCGGACAGCTGTCTCATGCCTAAAACTTGATTTAATATGTAACAAACACGTTCTTTGGACATTTTCATAACCTCTACTACCTTTTCGTACGAATATCGCAACGCCTCCTCCCTGAATGGAGTTGGGTCGGTTAGTTTCGCTAACCAAAAGCACATCAGGGACTTGGTCTTTAAGCAACTTAAATACTGTGGCTCGTCGCTCGAACCTAATCAGTGAATTCACATTCACTGCAAGGACCTTCAGGTTTTGCTCTGCCACGTTCGTACCCATTACGACAAAAGGTGCGTTAGGCCAGGCAGCAGCGCGTATATTTGATCCACCCGCGCGGTCTGTTCAGTTAAATGACGTTGGAGCTGAGCCACCTGCCATTGGATAGAGAGAAAGGTAGCTAGTCAGTTACTGGTTCCGGTGCTCTGGGCGCTGTGGCCTTAGAAGCCACCTTCGCTTGCTGTACCGTATAGTTTGCGGTGTGTCCCGTGCTCCTACATAACGCGCAAGAGAGTTGGCTTTTATCAGACGCTCCGTCCTAACCTAGAGCGCATTCCTCGGGCTTGTGGTTCTTTCCGCACTTCACGCACCGAGAGGCTGCATTTCGCAGTGATGGATAAAGTTCGTCGTGTCGAGATTTAATGTAGCAGTTAACTACAGACGGTGGTTCATCCGGCTTACTATTCCTTCTGTATTGTTGTTGATTTGATGAATGCCGCTTCCCCACTAAGGGAATCTAAGCCATGCGGACTGGATACAATGTTTTCGGTATGTTCAGTGAGCTTGAGGTGCAGAAGAGTGGATTGATCAGCCAGAGTTGCCATGACGTTGACTGAATCGCTGGTATTTGGACAGTAAAACTTAGTTTGGTGACTTTTGCGTGAGGGATTGAGCAGATGATTTTGTAGTGATCGATTGAGCTATAGCTCTCGGAAATTTTACATTTCAGCTCTGCAATTGAGTCCGCTGATTATATGTGTCTGGGGCATGATCCGGCAATCTACGCAGAATAAGGAGAATATGCGTTTGTACTCATCAAGATGGGTTTCGGCATTTCTGCTCAAGTCAGTGCAGATGGAATGGAAAATCTTTCCACATATCCCATTGCATGTAATCATTTCTACAGTGTTAGTAGGTACAGTGCATTCAGCAGGTCCACAGGAAGACATGGTGATAACATGTCCGAACTTGACGATGAACAAATGAGAAGGACCCGCACCTGTTACTGATCGAATAAGTAACGATGCACTCAGGTTGTTACGAAGAATCACCATTGAAAGGCAGGGCAAACACTGTTTTACGACATTCGCTGCTTGCCCAATCCGAATTATAGGAGAGCAGGCACTTTCCCGATCAATTATCGTGCAGATCGTAGTACAACTGTATACTCTAACGACATTGACTGCGGTGTTTGTGGCCCTTGAAGATGGGTTAAGTGGTAAATGCATGTAAAATAAAGTGTACTCTGTCGACAAGAAAGGACACCCAGCAGCAACGTGTCGGACAGCATCGACGCCAGCGCCATTGACCTTGTGAGAAAAGTTAGATTGCATTGGCTTGGGAATGACCATCACCGCTTTGGTCCGGTGTTTCTTCGAATTAATACTAGAAAGACAACGCTGTAAAGAAAGACCTCGTCTTATGTGACTTATGTGACGCTTTCAAGTAGAAACGGACCTCCGCTAACTTGTTGTGCGCGCCTAGAAGGGATTAATGCCTGACAGGGCTAAATGGAGACAGTTTCCGAATATTAAATAATTCAGCTGTCCAAACACCAATGAAATGAAAACAAACTCCCCCAAGTAGGCATAAAAAAACGTTTAGTCCTGATGGTCAGGAATTATTAAAACCTTTACCTTCACATGGCTTCAATGCTCAGTCAAACTCATACAATAGGTTGACATCTACTCGTAGTCAATCAACGTCAAATAATCTTTCGACAGGAGTCCTTTTTCTTGCTTACCATTTCCAAGAGAATCTCCTGAGTAAACCATTTGTTCTAATAATGAGCGCAGGGATGTGTGTAATTTCTTACTTTTGTGGATATGTTTCTATTACAGAATTTCATCATTCAAGTTCGATGCCCACGCTTACATACTCGTACGTATGTTAACGAGGACGAGAAGAACTATTCGTATGATGATGCACTAATTAAACCACCAACATATGAACTACGAGTACTTTAGAACTGCACAAACTTATTGGAACAGCTCCAACTGGCATTAGTTTTATACATACTCGTACTCGTAGATGCGTCATGCATCCATGAGTACTCCGAGGAGTTTATTCCAAATGGGATTAATAGAGAACGCCTTTCATGGAATCTGCATTTATGCATACTCATATTCCTAGCCCAAGGACATTCGCCTTGCAGTTTCACTTGCATCCGCATAGTCATATTCGTTCTTCGACTTTGCATAGACGAGTCGGAGTCTCTGGTATACTGGATACACTCGGTATCCATTAAAAAAAATTCAGTCTATCATGATTTTCGTTGTCGCGTTGAATATCTTCAAATCTTCCAATAACAGTGCAACAAGACACCCCAAAGGATGAAAGGAGCAGTGTTCTTGTACTCGTATCTGGCAGCAGATTGTGAGAGCGTATATGGATTTGTGTGTTTAGTACGAGACTACCAAGATTGCCAGCACTGGAAAAAAAAGAACTGATTAAAGGAGCGGTAATATTTTTATATAATCCATTGTGTGGAGAGAGTGAGGTGGCTAGTCAGTAGAGAATAGTGTTGCAGTAGCGGAAACAGCCACTTACCCCCAACACTCGATGGAAGATGGAGTCCTTTTCTTTGTATGAAACGACAATGAAGGGTGTATACATATGGTAGATGTGGATCACGATGACGATGAGGATGATGATGGTGCTTTGCATATTCCTTTTCATTGTTGCACATTTGGTATGCGTCCTTATGCAAGAAAGCCTTTTGATTTTTTTTCCCCTTTCACATCGGAGACATTCTCATCCATAGATGAACCGATGTCCTGGAAAATTTGCTCATGTCAGGAGTTGATTGGGCAATTTTGTAGTAAAACTTATTTCCTGAATAAATCGTTCGATTAAATGGATACGACAATGCCCTTTAAGGACCTCTTTTTATCCATACAAAACAAATCAAACGAAACAAAAGGAGTATCTCTTACCCTTCAGAGAAGGGAAAGTTTCGAAAACAAAGTTACTCCTAGCCAAGAGCACGAGTATGAGTATCCTATCCATGCAGCTCCTTCTCTACATCTTTAGCGGTTTCTGTATCTGGGTCTGGTGTGGCAAGTGAACTGATTTATTTATTTCAAATGAACTTATCAGTTTGACGATTATTTCCTTAAAGTTTTAGTTCAACGCTGAGCTCCCTTATGTAGTGTCAATTGTAGTTTAGAGTTTTCGAAAAGATTTTTTTTTTTTTTGAAAAAAGTTCTGACAGTAGAGGATGAAACACTGTTGCCAAGTTGATTTTCTATAAGTTTTTGAAAGACTACTACGTGACAAAATTGCAAGAATTGAGATAGAGCACTTTAATCAGGTTAAAAGCATGCGACAGTGAATGGGGATGGGTATGGGGATGAAGCTGGAGATTGAGATTGAAAAGGAGGTATGTAGGGATGTGTCATGGTTATCTTCTTTTTTTTAATGTCTGGAATTATTTATGACTTAACTCAGGTGAGGAATTCTAATAAATTTATGGCCATGTGGGGGGGAATTTCAATTGAATTGAATGTTTCAGAGTTGCGATGATAAGTTTGAAAGGCTTGACATGCAGTGTGACATAAATCATTGAAGTAGGTAAGGTCATTCGAAAGTTATGCAAGCAATTAAATTTTCAGGTTGGTAGGGGCAACTCCTTTCGATTTTTCATTTTCATCTTTTTTTTATGCAGTGACAGTGCTTTGTAAAAGTCTGCGTATATAGTAGTAGGTTAGGTAAGATGAAGCTTTCTTCTCTGGGAGAGAGCTGGAGATGTACAGAGTAGGTGGAGGATTGTCTCCTCCTCTTCCTCGTCCATGCAGCTTCTACAGAAGTCGTTTGTAGAAGCGCCAAGCCTTCTTGCGTGCTAGCCTATGGGGCAGTGTCCAGTGATGACACCTATTATGGCGCTGAGGTGTTACCTATTTATAAGGATCAGACACTTAGAGCGATTCAGATCCAGCTTTGGCCAGATCTCTTTGATCGCTAGAAATGTTTGCCCAGCAATCCACCTAAGGGCTGTTCTTTTATTGGCATCCGGTTTTAATGCTGGTTTACACGTAGCGATTGGTATACCTATACTACCCTTTTCCGGTAGAATAGGTAGAGTGGCTCCAATTTTGCCGAGTTCGTCGGCCCTACAATTCCCTGAAATGTCTATGTGGCCCGGTACTCAACTGATTGAACTGCTGTGCCATCTCCATGAGAGATGATAGACATTCAAGGGCGGTTTTAGAATATAATGAGACTGAGTCCAGGGACCCGATGGCGGCCTGACTGTCCGAAAAGATGCGGATATCCTTTGCAGATATCACGTTTTTCTTCAGCCAGGACAGAGCTTCTTTAATCGCCAAAATTTCCGCCTAGAACACGCTACAGTGATTTGGAAGGCGGAAAGAGAGGCTTAGATTTAGCTTATCTGAGAAAACACCGCCACCAACTGCGCTTTCGGTTTTAGATCCATCTGTGTAGAGGTGGATTGACTAGTCCTCCACGAAATCATCCCAGAATGATCTAGAGGGGAATGTTCTCTGTGAGGATTCCTAAGCTGTTAAGAATGTTTGTCCATTGCTTAGTCGCTTTAAGGCGAATAGCTGCAGTGGCAGCTACTTGAGAAACCATTTGAGATATTTCAAAAACGTTATTATCGGCTTGAAGTACAATCAAAACATTTATGAATGGAACTCGACTTCGTTCATATGGTCACCGTGGGCACGTTTGCAGCGGTCGATTCGTTAGACCCAATTTTCAACGACTCGGCCACACATTTCGGCCGAAACGGTCGCTATTTCGCGTTCAATGTTGGCTCTGAGCTCTTCCAACGTCGTCGGCGTGTTGGCATAAACCAATGACTTAACGTAGCCCCACAGATAATAGTCAAGCGGCGTTAAATCACACGAACGAGGCGGCCAATCGACTGGCCCGTTTCTTGAGATAACACGCTCACCATACTTACTCTTCAATAAATCGATTGTAGCGTGTGCTGTGTGGCTGTTGAAACCACATGTCATCCAAGTCCATATCTTCCAATTCGGGCCAAAAATAATCGGTGATCATGGCGCGATAACGCTGACCATTCACAGTAACGTGACGATAGTTATCGTCGACGAAAAAATATGGCCAAATAACGCCGCCGGCATGCAAACCGCACCAAACAGTTATTTTTTTGTAGATGAAGTGGTGAGTAATGAAGCACATGTGGATTTTCACCCGACCAATAATGCATATCTTGCTTATTGACGAACCCATTGAGCCAAATATGAGCTTCGTCACTGAAAATGATTTTGCGATGAAATTCATCATCTTGGCGCATCTTCTCCAGAACCCAATCGGAGAACGTACGTCGCTTCAAATGGTCCATCGGCTTGATCTTGTATGGGTGTATAGCAAACGAAGATCCTTACGCAAAATACGCCATAATGTGATCTGAGCGATGCCCAATTCTTGAGAACGCCGTGGAATTGACTGATTTGGATCGTTTGCTACGGACGCCTGAACGGCAGCGATATTTTCGACACTTCGACCAACCCGTTGTCTCACTGACACGGCAACATCACACAACGAATATGTAGACTCAAATTTTTGCACTAAACTTGTTATTGCCTGTCTACTAGGTCGAGAATTACGACCGAAAATTGGAGTTAACGCTCTTAAAGTTGCAGTCACCGACTCCGGTTGCAGTCCGACTTTCGGTAGAAAATTTTTTTTAATTTGCAGACGTTGCTCGTTCGTGTACTTTACCATGATGAAAATGTTGAGTTTACTGAATAAATTGACAGTAACGGTCTAATGAAAGTGTGTTCATAAATTAACTTCAAAATTGTCAAGTCCCTATTGGAAAACCCTTTATTAGTATACACTGTACAATCTCTCCTGGCGAAAGAAAGGAAATTATAGCCGAACTTACATATTTTTCCCGATACCATTGCAATCAGACTAGACTCAGTCAATTCTGGCTGCATTCCAAGAAGCTTACTGTCTCGAACTTAGCTGATAGGTGGTAATAAGTTTAAATAATACGTTAACGCAGCTTCTCTGTTGCTACAAAAGCGACTTCGACTCCTCCTATTTCCCACATTAGCAATTCATTGCCATCAGGATTGCGTATATCTCTGCTTGAAAGATAGGCACAAGTGTGCTTATGGATCAAATTCTATATCAGTTCTGGAGCCATTGATGAGCAACCGACTACATTCTTTTCCTACTTCGAACTCTGAATGAAGCCAGTCATAAGTAGAGAGAAAGACGACTTGTATTCCCGCAGGAACAGAACCATCAAGGTCATTGTGGTGCAGAAAACTTGATAACACTACCAGAAATCCGAGAGCGCTTTCACATCCTTGGTGCGACATACAAAGGGCCTTTCATTAAGCGCTTCCTATCTTTAAATTTAAATAAAACAAAGTGTGTGTGAGATATCATCGACATTTTTTATTCGTTTGAAAGGCCTATCGATGCCGCGACTTCTCTGGGTGGTGCGCATCCGAAATGTCAAATTTTCCATGACTCTGGCGCGGAAATCAGGCTGAATTTGACCGATGGCATGGGTTATGTTGGCTTTGAGGGCCGATGTGGTTTGTGGCTTATTCGCAAAGACCTGTGACTTCAGAAAACCCAACCAGAAGAAATCTAGTGGGGTCAATTTGCACGATTTCGGTGGCCAGTTCACATCACCTCCACGTGAGATGAGCATGCCCTCGAATCGCTCGTGCAGAATTTCCAATGTGGCGTGAGCTGTGTAGCACGTAGCGCCGTCCTGTTGAAACCACATGACGTTATTGTCCATATCATCCAATTCAGGCCAAAAGAAGTTGGTAATCATCGACCTATCGTTGATGGTGATTGAATGGCCAACGTCGTTCTCAAAGAAATATGTACCGATGACGCCGCCAGCCCAAAATCCACACCAAATAGTGACTTTTTCGGGATGCATTGGACGCTCTTGGAAATTATGTGGATTGGTATCGTCCCAAATTCGACATTCAGCCCATTTAGCGAACACACGTCGTTGTCTATGGTCGTTTAGCTTCAGGGAGCAGGCCCAAGTCACCACACAAAATTCGCCAAGTTGTGGCCGAGTTCTTGTGAAATCGGTTGCCACGGATTCTCCTGCACACTCTCACGGACAGCGGCGATATTTTCGGCAGATCTTGTGTTTCGTCGACGTACGGGTGTTGGTTTATCGTTTACTGAACCAGTGGACTCAAATTTATCCACCGCATTGTGAATAGTCTTCTCGATTATGGAAGATTATGGTGACCGTAAAATGGGCGAAGCGAGTTGAACGTTGCCCGAACAGAACACCCATTTTGATAAAACAATTTTATCATTTGCACGTGTTATTGAACGCTATGTCCGTTCATGGTGATTGGCAAAACAGACTGAATTTGACAGATGTAGCTTGAACAATATGGCCGCTATCAACTGTCAAAGTTCGGAATTCCCTGTATTAAAAATAAATTGCTTTCATTTCTTGCCGACAAAATATTGTGAAACCAAAAATGCGAACCACACTGAAAGCTTTTGACTGCTTCAGTTAGCCATTGTGATCGAAACCAAAGTCGGATCCGAAAACGAAATTGAAACCTGAAAATTTACAAAATCCATCAGCAAATACGAGTATGTATCTTTCATGGCAAAATCGCCTATTCCTATTCAACTATCCACTTACCAGTTTCCATCTGTCTAAATTTCATCGATTAAAATGCAACCCTGCAACCCTGCAACCCATGCTGCAATTCCTGGTCCGCCCAACCCCTACACTATCGGCACAACACAAAATAGGAAATTGAAAATACCCACCATGCCAATTTTAACCCGGTAAGTTGGAAAATAGCCCCATGGGAGGCACAAGTCTCTATCATACTGGTGGCCGTACATCGTGTGAACCTACTCGTACTCGTACATGAAGGAGGTTGCTGCATTGCTGCCATAGTGCCATCCAGTGTTCGAGTCATGTAGCCCAGTTTTAGAGCCGTTCCAGAGTGTATTCTGTTATGTTAGTGCTGATTCGACCGGAGAGAAGAGTCGTTTCAATCAACTCCTTAATATGTCAAGTGAGCTGTTGTTGCTCCTTTCAGCTTTGCCCGAGTTGTGTGAATCGAATCGGATTTCAATAAAAATTTTCCCTGAATATCCTCTAAACCCCTTCAGTTCGGTTCGGATCAGTTAAGTTAAGTTCTGTTGGATTTGCATTCATATTCGTAGTTCTGTTCGATTTGTTGTTCTACGAATATGAATGGGGCATACATACTCGTATTATACTCGTAGAACGACGAATAAATGTGCATGTGGTGACTGTGGTGGTTGATACTATAATGAAATTTGTTTACTCTAGTTGTTGTCTATAGAGTTTGTTTGATTGGTTGTGCTTGCAGGTCAAGGACGTAACACGAAACATTAAGAAGGCGGTTGTTGCATGCTCGTTAGAGGAGATCCGCACCAAGGTAGCGGAAAAATTTGAGAAAATCGATCTCCTGCCAACGATACATCTGGACTCGGACGGCACAGAAATCGACGATGAGGAGTACTTCCGAACACTTGAGCCCAACACTGAATTAATAGCCGTATTCCCTGGGGAACATTGGATTGATGTAAGTATCTTGTTGGCTATTGTATTCTGTTTTAAATTGTTTACGAGTATGTGGGTGATTTTAATTTAATTGTATCTCAGTTGGGTCTAACAAAGTTGGTAACAAATTTTAATTAACTCTAGACAAATTGGACATGCTGCTCAACAGGATACAGGGGTGATATATGGAGAAACGAGTGCTCGTATCCGAGCATATATAATACTCGTACATCGCTGTAATTCTGTATCGCGGGTATTGGTATTCTCATAAATTGTAAAACTTGGTCGTTATCCTTTGGCGATGCAAGCACACGTGTCTGTGTTGTGCCTGCACTACAAGTTGTGTAATGTAAATTTATGTAAATACGACGAGCACGAAGCTTTTTGAATATTTTCTCCTTCGTTACGACCTTCTCCAGTACGAGTACGAGAGACGGTGATATACTGCGGGGCTGTGTAGGTTTTTTTATTTATTTTTTTTATTTTGGGTTGGGTTTCTTAACTTGTAGGACGTGTTCCTAGAATTGAGGCTCAAAGGTGTTAGCACAAAATTCTGTTATTGAAGTATAATGAATTTTCAATTTCTTTTTTGTTTGTGTTTGTTTTTAAAGAGCCAGGTTAATAATGGATAAATGGCAAATGGGTCCCTTGATGGGGACCTATACATATCCGTATCTGACTGAGATGAAACCTGGGTGGTTGATATTTGGGAAATCCATTAGCCGACGGCATGTGGTTTTTATAATTTAATTTTTCTTAAACTTTCGTAATTACCCAAAATGGATGGATCAACAGCCTGAGTGAGGAAGAGTAAAGTTAGGGTGCAGCTACAGCCTTAATTAAATTGTTACGAGTAGGGTTTGTTGTTATGCTATGGCTCGAGAATTCAGACGTGATGAAGCTTATATACACACACTGCTAAGAAGTAATCACTTCTCCACGTGTGTTGTGGCACTTAGTGAAACACAGGTAGATCCTTGCTTACGCGTCTTGGAGCACTCACATCTGAAACCACCTGATACGAGCTAGTAGGAATGTAGCTTTCCAAACTCCATCACAATATAAACTCTGCTCCAATCCGGAACTCAACTTCGTGTATGAATTTGGAAGCCAATTTGATAGTGATGTGTTGACAGTAGCAATTGATTTTCTTGATTAATTTTGCTTCATTTTTTTAATTTTTTTCATTTCATTTTTATTCATTCATTCATTTAAGCCCATTTTACAAATTTTATAACATCTATATATGCACTTAAATTTGTAAGAAGGTTTTATGAGTGGATTTCAATTAACAAACTTAAGTTTAACATAAAGGCAATTACATAAATTCAAGTACTGTACAAATATTAAGTGTTTTTCATCAGTGAATGAATAAATAAATACATTCTATAGTTAATAAAACTAGTGCCGAATGAATTGAGTCAGACAATAACAATATAGAAAATTTTAGATTAAAAAACAAAGAAAAAATATATTGTGTGGTGGAGAGAAAAGAAAAAATTCATAATAATTAGATGTAAGTACTAGCAGATGCTACTAAATAATTATTAACTTCGATAGAATCAATCTCATTGAGGTCAAAATTAAACAGCCACTTCTTGACCGCTTTATTAAAGGAAAATAAATCACTAGAGCGCCTTATTTCAATGGGTAGTTTATTAAAGATACGAGCAGCTACAGAAGAGTAAAAACTTAAGAAGAGATGAGTATTGTGTGAAGGAATGAAAGCAAGATTCATAGAAGAGTTGCGAAGACCATAGGTATTCGGATCATGATTTAATGAGTATCCGCTTCTTAAGAAAAAGATTTTTAATACTTTATAGAAATAAAGATGCTTTAGTGGCAATATAAAAGAATGTGTAAAGAGTGGGAAACTATGTTCATGGCGCCTTTTTTTCCAGATAATTCACAGCACATATTTTTGTAAAACAAGCAAAGGTTGCATTTTGTTTTTGTGTGTTCCGCCCCAGCAAGTTAAACCATATTGCAATTTGGATTGAACAAGACCATAATAAAACGTTTGTAAAAGTTTTTTTGAGCAAAAAAGTCTCAAATGGTAAAGGGTTCTGGTTGTTTTCAGGAGGTATTTCCTTAAGGAAGTAGTGTGAGCATTCCAATTTAACCTGCTATCGAACTCGAGTCCTAGATACTTAAAGACCTGTACGTTACCAATGACAAAACAGCTAGGTAGGCAATCTATGGAAGTGTTATATGTACAAGATCTTTCGGAAAGCGATTCACAGCAATTGTCAGAGTTTATCAACATATTATTGCAGTACGAAATTATGCACTATGAAATGTAAAAACTGGAAGTTCTAAATGCAAAGAAGTGTTAAAATACATAATTTTTGTTTTGTCACTAATAACTAGCTTGTGCACACGGAACCAATGTCGTAACATTTCTAAATCATGGTTGATGTCAGCTATTAGATTTAACCAAGAGTTGCTGGAATTTGAACAACCTACTCGTATATCATCAGCAAACCCTGTAAGTTTTCCTTTCATATTAAGAGTAAAAATTGAGTTAATGAAAACTAGAAAGAATACAGGTCCCAGAACAGATCCCTGAGGAACACCAACTGTAATATCGCAGCACTCACTAAACATAGTTCCTATTCGAACCATTTGTTTCCTGTTGGTGAGATAGGACTCAATCCATTTAAGAACAAATCCCCTAAATCCAGTTTTATTCAATATATTCAACAAGATTTTATGATCAACAGTATCAAAAGCCTTCGTTATATCCACGAAAAGAGCTGCAGTAACCTTCTTGCTATTGATGCTTCCATAAATTGAACTGCTGAAGTTAAGAAGTGCATCCTCAGTAGATTTTCCAGCTCGGAATCCATATTGTCTATCGTTAAAGAATGAGATACCATCAAGATAGGACAACATTCTTTTTTTGATTAATTTTTCGTAAACTTTAGAAAAAAACTGGGAGAAGAGAAATAGGCCGATAATTGTTGAGTACTTTTTTGTCACCTTTTTTGAATATAGGTATAACTTCAGCAATTTTAAGCATTTCAGGAAATATACCACATAAGATACTTTTGTTAAAGATATGAGCCAAAATATCTACAATATAAAATGCGATGCTCTTAATAAATGCATTAGAATAAGATCTATGAGTAATGGAGGTCGAGTTGTTCAGAGACATAATCGTTTTATAGACCTCAATTGATGAAATTGATTCATAAAAAAAGCTATGAGGCTCTGATCTTTTCCTGTTAGAACACTCAAGCAAACATCTACTATTATTATTACTAGGTGTTATACCTGCCTGAGTTATTGTTTTATCTGCAACGCTAGTAAAAAATAAGTTGAAGCTATTAGCTACTGAATTTAGATTTATAATATCCTGATTTTCATGCCTAAGACAAGATGGTATATCATTAGTACTGTTTCTATTAAAAATCTCATTTACTATTCCCCATTCCTTTTTTTAAATTACCTTTAACCTTTTGAAATTTGTTAATGTAAAAATTTTCTTTGCATAAAGGCACCTCAATAGCAATTTCCTTACAAATTTTATTATATGCACTACGAAGATGATTATTATTAGGTTGCTTTTTATATTTCACTCTTAATTTATTTTTTAGATTAATTTTGTTTACCAGATAGTTAGAAATCCAAGGCTTGAGCTTGATTAGTTTATTACTTTTCTTACGCACTGTCGCCATACAACTTGCAAGGGGTTTTAGAAAACAAATTAAAAGCTTCATTGGGATCATTTGCTGTCCATATCTCAGACCAGTTTTCAAGCATTAAGTGATTAGTAAGCTCAACGAGGTTCACGTTCTTAGACTGATAATAAGGCTCATGTTCATTACTCAGAACGTCATTGAATGGTCAGAAATTCTCAGATCAGCAGTCCTACTAACGAGAGACAATTTAGATTTACAATCAAGCTTACAGAAAATATGGTCAATACAAGTGTTGGAGGCTTGTCTTGTAGGGATATTTACGCACGACTCTAAGTCATTGGCACACATTAATGATTGATATCTTAAGGCAGCAGGTGATTCGCACAAGATATCCAGATTAATATCACCAGTTAAAATAAGATTCCTTACTTTTTCCTCGTTTAATAAATAGCGCAGCTCATCAATAAATTTCTCTTTACTCATATCATGAAGTCTGTAGCAACCAAGAATAACCGTCTGTTCTGTATTAATAGTGCAACTTATTCTTATCATGTCTGAACACTTAAGATCCAAATTTAATTTTTCTAATCGTTTGAGTTTTGGCTGGATCATATAGCTCAGAGTGACGTGAATAATGCCTGTGCTATTTAAAATGATTTCCTATCGAGTTAGTCCACAAATCATGAATATAGTGATTTCCCCGAGTGTAATGAACATCTACGTATTGCGTAAAGTCCTAGTTGAGCATTGCTTAGGTAAATAAGCTGTAAAAGGAAGCTGGACATCTTCACTTTCCTTGATAGAATGTGTTTTTGTTTTAGAGGTATACAAATTAAATATGAAATAAAACACTTGGAGCTAATGTCAATGTCTATGATATTAGCCTTATTTAATAGATAATTTTATGCCATTAGCGCCGCGGCTAACTTAAATGAAGCGGAATCGTGAAGTCCAATTTTCGACAACTTTATCAAGCAACTGGGGCCGTATATCAGCAATAACACGGCGAATGTTGACTTGCAAATCGTCCAACATCTCTGGTTTATGGGCATAGACTAGTGACTTCACATACCCCCAAAGAAAGTAATCTAAAGGTGTGAGATCACAGGATCGTGGAGGTTAGTTCACAGGTCCAGATGCTGCATAGTTCGCACCTTCCGCGTGACTCAACAAATTTTGGCCAGTGAACTCCCATGTTTTTTCTCAGTCGAACATCCTTTGAAACGGGCTCTCCTTTTCCCCTTTTTTTGCTGCATTGTGGGTATTCACTCAGTGATGTCCTTTTAAGGCTTAAGGCTTTTCCATAACTTAAATTATGCTCAATTGCAAGCTGATACTATAGGCACAAGTTGGGAGCGTATTTATCGGATGCCCCTTGTCAATGATCAAACTAACTTTCTGCAGGAAAAAATTGCTTTCCTCTTTAACAAACATGTGCCGTTAAAAACAAAACCTGATAGGCCCCTCACCTTCAATGGTTTACCCCTAATATCCTACAGCTTATGAAAAAGCGTGATGATGCCTATAAAAGCTGGAAAAAATACAGAATGCCTGAGTTCTTAAATATATATCGCAAATTACGTAATGAAGCGGTTTCTAAAATAAGAAACCCCAAGCGTGTCTTCTACTATCGGAAGTTCGGTAGCTGCTCCTCAGGCAGAGAGGTTTGGAAACATATCCGTGAACTTGGGTTAGGAAAACAAAGGCCTAAAACTCCCGATGATATAGACTGCAACCACCTTAACTCAACTTTTTTAATGTCAAGTGATCCACCCTCAGTAAGCTTAACTACTTTCGACCAGCCACCGGATGATTGTAGAGAATCATACTTTGAATTCTACAGATTACGCGAGGAAGACGTTGCTATGGGGATCGATGAAATTCATCCAAAATTTGTTAAGCTTCTGCTTCCATATTTACTGTCTTCTATAACACATATCTTCAACTCAATTTTATCGACGTCAGTCTTTCCCACTCATTGGAAAGACGCTAAAATTATTCCTATTCCAAAGAAATCGAATGGAAATGCAGTGGAATTCAGACCTATCTCAATTCTGCCATTCCTTTCAAAAGTTTTTGAGAAATGTATTCTCAAACAGATTCAAATCTATCTACAGTGTAAAGAACTGCTTTGTGAGAATCAATCTAGCTTCCGTCAAAAACGAAGTTGCAAGACTGCGTTATTATTGGTAATTGACGAAATTAGGAAAGCTATTGATGACAACCATGCTACAATACTAACGTTACTTGACTTTTCGAAAGCATTCGACACCGTTAATCACACTATACTTTGCTTAAAGCTCAGAAAAGAGTTTAAATTTTCATTGCCCTCTACAAAACTTATATTTTCTTACTTAGAAGGAAGACGACAACAGGTTGTAGCGGGAAACCGATGTTCATGCTATTTGCCTATAAAGAGGGGAGTACCGCAAGGCTCCATTCTTGGACCATTGCTTTTTTCGCTCTACGTAAATGAACTGCCAAAGGTTGTCGTGCATTGTGCAATTCATATGTTCGCCGATGATGCCCAGATCCACTTAAGTTCTCCCATGAATTTGGTTCACGAAGCTACTGCGCAGGTGAATGAAGATCTCCAGCGTATACTTGGTTGGTCAGCTAAGAACAAACTGCGTCTTAATGCCCAGAAAACAAAAGCACTTGTGATCCATAAAAGAAAACTGGACCTTACTCACTTTCCACCAATCCAACTAGCCCAAAGTCCAATAGAGTACGTCGACTGCGCCAACAACCTGGGCCTGATGTTTAACCGGACCCTTACTTGGTCTACCCACATAAACGCCACTATAGGTAAGATATATGGTGGATTACGTGCTCTCTGGACTGCACATCGCTTTGTTCCTACACGGACAAAGCTCTTGTTAGCGAAAACCCTCCTAATACCGATTCTGCTATATTGTTCTGAAATCTTTTGCTGCCCCGACTACGACTCCAGACGAAAGCTCAATGTCGTATATAATACTCGTAATATTTGTATTTCACCTAAAACGATATGACCATATTTCCTTTTACTCAAAGCAAATCAGCGGATGTACATTTGATAATGTGCTCAAATACAGAACGCTAAGTCTCTTGCATGGCATAATTCAAACTAAGCAACCAGCATACCTATTCAATAGGCTACGCTTCCTTCAGTCAGGTAGATCATGTATGCTTTTCCAAACGAGCTATGCCTGCTTGACGTCTGAACGCCAATTCTTCGTAAACTCCGTACGGCTGTGGAATTCTTTGCCCATAAATATTAGGAAAATTAGAAGCATAAAACAATTTAAAACCTCTCTCTTAAAATACCTGGCCAATGAAACTAATTAGATTTAGAATTTTAAACGCCTAAAATGTTCAATTTGATTGTAAAGCCAATTGTTCTTTTCTATCCTTTTCTCTCTTTTACTTTATCTTACTTACCTTATTTTATTTTATTTTGTTATCACTTCCTGAATTCTTATTGTTATATATACTTGCACATACTTGTATCTGATATTTGAAAAATTTAAGGCTTCCACATTTAAAAGATTCCATTATCTTACCGTGTAAGCAATACTTACTTAGTAATAAATAAATAAATAAAATATAAAGTATTTTATACTCGAGAAGTGGTATATTTTCATGCATTTGAGTGTAAACGATGAACGAATACATAATAATAAAGCGATGCCACCACTTCTTTGACCTACGATCCAGCCCATATGTGGACCTTAGTTGATCAGCATGATCTACTCCTCCCATAAATGCGTTATATTCTGTAGAATAACTGTAGGACAATTGGCATCGCGTTGCACTCCTGACTTGCCTCTTCTGGAAACAGTTGATGGCTCGTTCTGGTATCTTTCCATTTAAAAAAAACTGATCCCATCCTTCGAAGATCGATAGTCAAAATCGCCTCTATTCATTGTTCTGTCACCTTTTAAGTCCTTTGGATTGCCTTTTCTATTTGCTCTTATCGTACCACAAGCTAAAGTTTTCTTTGTTTTCAATTTCTCGAGCAGTCTCACCGATGAAAAATAATTGTCGCAAAAGATAGATTTTTCCCAATCTTTTTCAGTTATTGATAAGACAATTCTTTCGCCAAGACCATAGTTTTCATATTTGTTTCCAAGCTGCTCATCCTTTCCCTGATAAATTGAACATTTCTCGATATAACCGTGTTGATCAGATAAGTACCATAGTTTATAGCCCCTTTTAATGGGCTTCATGCAGCTATACTGTTTCATTGAGTTTCTGCCTTTAAAACGAATCATGGATTCATCAACAGAAGTCTGTCTTGTCGTATAGTAGGAAGAGCAGAATTTCTCATTCAAACAATTAATCATTGGACGAAGCTTTGAAGAGTCGCTCAGCTCTCAAACAAATCCTCAACAGGTCCCTCAGGTAACAAACATTCAGGAATAACTGATTCATGATCCTTTGCTTTCCAGTGGCGATTTGGTTCTTCTTCGGGAATTTTTTTCTTCGACAAACTGCATTCCGGACGATCATCTGAAACATTTCCATCATCGATCAACAACTCGTAAAGCTCAAGCATCGCCAAAATCTCGTCATCCTTAAATAAAATGTTCCCAACAGCCGACATAATGCAAATCACTGTCCGAACACCCACAGTAAAAAAAAATTCAATGACCACAGAATTCGAAGGTATTTTTCATGAAAATATATGAAAAATTCGTATTACTTCAGGTAATTTCGTCTTTTTTCAATAGTTAAATATGCCAGTCAACTACAAACCGAAAAAAAGTTAAGGAAATTTACAACAGCTATTTATTACGACAAAAACCAAAATCAACAAAAAGTTCCCGGAATTTATTCAGAAAATTAAAAATACAAGTTTATTCATCTAAATCTATATTGTGCCCTTCAAAGTAATCCCTATCGACTGCAACACAGTTATGCCAGCGCTTGATCCGATCCTCGAAACATATTTTGTATTCGGTTTTCGGTATGTCCCTCAGTGCTTTCTGCGATTTTTCCATTACTTCCTCTCGGCTGCTGAAACGCGTTCCCCGCAGTGGTTTTTTAACTCGATTGAACAGAAAGAAGTCACAGGGAGCCAAATCAGGTGAATTCGGTGGCTGTTGGATGGTATTTGTTGCATTTTTCGTCAACAAATTATGAATAATTATGGCACTGTACTAGGGTGCGTTATCATGGTGCAAAATCCACGAGTTTTCTGCCCACAATTCTGGTCTCTTTCGGCGTAAACTCTTTGTTTACTGTCTGGCCTTCTGGCAAAAATTCATGATGCACTACACCGTTGTAATCCATGAAAAACGTGAGCATTGCCTTCTTTTTTGACTGAAAACGACGGGGTTTTTTTGGTCTCGGCTCATTCAGTTTTTTTTTTCATACACAAAACACACATACACACACATAGACATTATACACAATTATATACATATATCAGTATACACCTTTGTATATACTAATATATGTATATATTTCTTAGATGCTAACCTAAACTTATGTAAGCTGGCCATCGCTATTTACAGAGCAAATAAATTGGTCAGCTCTGCCTCATTAGTGAGGCTGGTCCGTAATTGACGGAAACGACGACGAAACATCTTCTCCATCATTCAACCACCAGAAATGCTGGTGCTGCCGAACGACATCCCTCTTATCGCGATTCCCCACCGCCCTACTGAACCTGAGGCGATCCACACTGCCGTGTGCGACGTCTCTGTTGTAGTTGAGTCGCCTGTTCTCAGCTGTCCGAGCGACATGGAAGATTAACGGGACCGCTGATCTATCCTGGATCAACCCTGTCTGATCAAGGTAGAGGAATGCTTCCGGTGGAACGAAGCCGTCAGAGCGCACATTCTCGTGGTAAAGGTAATTGGGGTAGTAAGCCCCAGATATCAGGTTATTCGTCGAGGTCATTGCTCTTGCAATGTGCCTTCGAGTCAGCTTAATTACGAAGTTGTCCACTCGTATTAGGTTCGCCCTATTGTAAAGGACCTCATTGGGATACAATTTTTTGTACTCCGACTCTGGTGTTCTGTACAAGCGAAGGCAAGCCATCTCAAACACCCGAATCTTTTCCATTAAGCTTGCTCGTACAGTGAACCACATAGGACACCCAAATACCAGCATGGGCCTGATAAGGGCCATGTAGCAGATTACCTTTACCCTCGGCTGCTATAAAACAGTCTCTTTGTAAGGGCAAAAACGCCTTTAGCTCTGGCCAGAGCAGCATCTACATTTTTGCCAAAATACAGAAACTGATCTAGCCAGATCCCAAGGTACCTGACTATATTTCGACAGGCAAGAGGTTGACCGTGTTGTCCAATGATTGAGAACTTTGCCAATTTTTTCTGGTATCCCTAGAGGCTCCAGACAACGGCGTCCTAAAGAGAATGGTTTCCGACTTCTGAAAGTTGATTTTCAACTTCCAGTCATCGCAAAATCGTCTTATCTTATCGAAGTCACGCTGCAAGAGAGTATTAATGACCTCGATTTTTGGACCTGTTCTGTACGCTACCACATCGTCTGCGTACGCAATAGTATGGGGAAGTGAACCTATCAAGTCGCTTGTATAAATGTTGAATAGGATCGGCGAATTGACCGCACCTTTCTTCAGCAAGGTGCATTTTTAATTTGAAATATTCCAACAGAAGTCACATCACCATTCTTTACGATGAACTGTCTGTTGTGTAGCATATTATAAAGAATGTACAAGGGTGGTTTACTGATCCCCAGCCTAGTTAGCCTATAGAAAAGACCCTCTAACCATACGGTGTCGAAGGCCTTCTCCAAGTCAACAAGGCAGGCACCAGTGCACTGTTTTTTGCCTTTATTCCATTGGATATCAGAAACCAGTTTAGACGCGGCATGTGAGATATCATGTCCCGCCTTAAAACCGAATTGATTATTCGGAACTATATGTTTGTCCTCAACCCACCTAGACAGAGCTCTATTGATTATCTTTTCAAAAACCTTACTGATATTCGGAAGGAGACTTATCGACCGGAGATTCGCCGGATCGGATATATCCTTTCCCTTTTTGGGGATAGGTTGAACCACCGCCGTTTTCCAATGCGCTGGATAATGTGCATTATTCATTGCATTATTAAACAGGGTGGTGTAAATGTCCACCGCTTGTAGAGGAAGATGTTGAAGCACGATGTTCGGAATACAACCGGTCCCCACTGATTTCTTAGCCCTGATTGTGTCGAAGATCTCATGGAGTTCTTCCTTCGAAATGAACGGGGGTATTTCGTACGTGTGTCAACGAGCGTGGATGCACGTGGATGAACAAACTCATATGAATTGGGAAAGCGTCTGTTTGAGTTTCTTAATGTAGCAACATTCACCTGCCACCCTGTACTATGTAATATTGATGGTTGGAGGTTGAACGTTGTTTCATTGAGAGCTGGTACCTCATCCAGTTGTAGATTATAACTGGTGACCAGATAGCAATGATACTTTTTCCAATTGTTATGTTTCAGCAGCTGTCAAAGTTACCAATGACATTCAGCTGTCAGAATATTCATCGTTTAAGCTTGCCGGCTCAGTTGTAAATACGCAACTTGAATTTCGGCGTGAAGTCGGTCATCATCATGGCTTTCAGTATGCATGCAATTCGTCGCACCATCGAAAAGTTTGAGCGTGAGTACACTCTTTTGGATCTTAAGCCACCAACTAGACAGAGATTGGTGCGAAATGAAGAAAACATTTCCGCCGTAGCGCCCAGCATCAAAGCAGACACAGAAATGTAGATTCGGCGCCGATCAGCTGAATCGCCATCTATGTGTCAGTCTGGTGACTTTTCGAACCACTTGTTAATTGACTCCAAGACCTGACTGCTGTATATGCATCTCGTAAAATGTCTGCTCCTCTATCTTATCAGGAACGTTGTGAGTTACGTTAACAAACACCTCGGTCGAAGTTAAAGACATTTTTAGTCTGTTCATTGGATCTGGTAATACCTCCATCGCGGACCAAGTTTCTCTGTGTAATAATCGATAATTTCTTCCATGCTCTTGTCTGAAAAAAAAACTCTAACAAGTGACTACGATTGAGATAACCATGTATGTAAGTGTTGTCGGGCTTCCGGCAGTGCAAAGGAGCTATCGGGAAAACATGGGGCCTGTCACCGAGAAGGACTGTTTGGATGTACACGACTATAATAAGGCAAATTATATCCTATACGTCAGTTGTTTGGTGGAACGAGCTCTCATGAAAATACGTGATTGCTGCTTTTACCAGACTCCAAAGAGCTGTCTGTCTCATGTGCTGCGCTCTCAAAGCCATCTTTGCTTTGATAACCTTGCGCGCTGAATGTCTTTTTTTGACTCTGGCCTTATGGACATGCCTTCTGATGCAATGACACCAAAAATGTTGTGCAAAAAATACGAAATCGAATTTCTCTGTGCCCAGCACTGGTTTCATGGCCAGAAAAGTAATGAAGTTGGGATTTCGCGGATGGCTTCCAAACCGAAGAAGGATGCGGCGCTGGTGTCTTTCTGGAGGACGACAACGTTGACTTGCGTAAGATATACCTAATCCTGATGACATCATTTCATCTATAGCAACAGCCATGTTGCGCTTAGAGCCTTGCTCCACCTTCAAGACTTCGTTGAACGCAGTCGGAAGGCTAAATTCACTGAGTCTTGTCTGTTTGTCCCAGGTCACAATGGGATCACGGGAAATGAAATCGCCAATGATCTTGCTAGACAAGGCTTAGAGGAGAGTTTTTCAGGGCCCGAACCTACGTTACGTCTGCCTCTGTTCTCATTTAGAGCTTCCGTTGACAATTGGGCTTCAAATGAGCAGATGGCATCACTCTGCAGGTAGCCGGCAGATTATTCAGAACGAATGCTTCCCGATGTCTCTAAGAAGTCAGCGACTTTCCTGTTGTGCCTCAGTAGGGAAGAGTATAGGCTGCTTACTGGCGTCGTGATGGAACACTACACTTACGCTAATCGTTTAAGGGTGATCAGGATAAGTGATACAACATCCGCCGACGCTTACTGTGAAAGCGATAACAACACCACGGAGCACTACCTCTGTGAATGACCGTCTTACGCTCGCATCTCGTTGCAGGTACTCGGCGTTGACATGGTGGGTGCTGGTACTATAGACACTTTATCACTAAGCATTTATTCGTCTCACTTCGAAAGACAGAGAAATTTCATTAAAAGGAACTTGCAAGGACTACTCGCCGCACAATGGACTAGTTCTTTGTCTGAGAAAAAAATATTCGATCTCTCGAATATACGAGTAGCTAAGTCCAATTACTATTTCATTCCACCATGAGCAGAAATCTTGGCCTTCTCACCACTTTACAGTCTTCAAAAGTGTAACTCAACTCAACTGTGACTCTAACATTGAATTTCTTAGCACATCTCTCCATGTTCGGGTCTTGCTGGCTTGACACGTTCGTAGAGCAAAGTTCTTCTATGCAGTGCCGCTTCATAAACGATTTGTTTTGACACGCATTTGCTTGGCTATACTCTTCATCAAATCAAGGGTTTCGTGTGAAAAGTGAAACCCAGCCCATCAGTTGTGGCATTTCTGAAGGCTTTTCGGCATCGATAATTGTCACCACTTAAACTATCGTATATTGACCAAACAGAGTGCATTAGAGGAGTGCTTTGCGCCGATCGCAACATAATAAACTTGGCTGACTGTTTTGTGCTAGGTGACTAGGTGATGCTCCTTTCTGAATATTGAGGTAAAAGTCCGTTTGCAGACGCGTTCTCGCACAGGCTTTGCTTTCCGATTGTGCTACTTAAGTTGTCCTCTTCGTCACACTTCGTTTGCTTTGTCGATCAGCTAGTAGAAACCTTCTTTGGTAGGATAATCGGTTTCTTCTGTGGGAGCGTGAGCGTGAGCTGACTAAGGGGAATTTTGTCTTATGCAAATTGTCCCAATCTGTCCATAGTCTGACGTTTACAACAAAACCACAACCAAATAGCATAGGCGATGCTTTAGTTCTCTGGAGGAATCAACGTAGTATATGTACTCGTATGTCACAATTTGTCATTATCTGTTTGTCCGACGGATCCTTCTGGACTTCCTGGATAACAATAATAGTTTCCTTGCACCTGACCTATTCAATGTTCGAACTTTCCATGTACAGATGCAAAGGCTGTGGTCCGTCATTCGTTTTGCAGGGTTGTCAGTAGTTAGTCATTCCGTTTTTGTCTGTGCTTAGTTAGACTTCGAAACAGTAATGCTTTTACCCGGCCGGGTAGTTGCTAACTTGGAGAGTCAGGTCTCTCTGACCCTCAAAAATCCATATTCGTCTCAGATCCATATGACCTCTGCATAAATAGGTTGAAGTAGCTCATATGAGTCATAATGAGTCAGCATGTTGAGACCAGCGCTCATTTAATCACCCGAATTCATCCAACTTCTGAAGAATTCAGTTTAAAAGATCGGTTATTCTATGCAGCAGCTTAGGTGAATACCCTGGCATATGTACATCCTTGAGGATTGTTATGAGGACTTAAGCGGAATTCACTTCTCTGCAAATATTTACTTATTTGTTTGAATCCACTATTATGGTGCTTCCATTGTAATCTCCACATGCTTCTGTTCGGCCGCGTGTTTTTCACGTTTTAGTAGAACTTGTATATATAATTTCTACGAGGGCGAATTTCCAAGTCCCCGCCGATCGGGAGCTTCTTTGCATCGCTTTATACACCACCCCTTGTTTTGTTTTGACTGTAGCACTTCGCAGGCGGCGGAGTCTTTGATGGCACCGACATTTTCTGTATGGTCACGTCGTTCGTTAAAATACACCTTAAACTCAAAACTTCTTGCCTAAGACTTCTTCCAATGGCGAATCCAGATCTAAAGAGGAAGAATCATCCCGAAATTTCACCTAACACCGGGTTGGATACGAAAGAACTTCAGTGGCAACGTAGTGGAGTTGTATTCTATTTACACATTCTCTAGTCATATGAAAAATGTAGAATTTTCAAAAAGAAAATTCGCTCATAAAACAAAGTAAAAGCTTCAGTACCACAATGCCTTCCCTGTGGTATTCCATATGTTGGACAACAAAGCCGTAACAATGTGTTTTAAAGTTCCTACGCGTTGCCCTTCATCCTACTAATTACATGCTCAGCAGATATCTACAGAAATCTCATTCGAATTTTATCATCCGCTGGAATGAGCCATCAGAATTAGAATCTCTCTTGAACGTTTTGTCTCATTTTTCATGCAATTAAACTGAAACAATTTCGCCTACACACCTAGGAATCTTCTAAATACTTTTCACATTCCATCAACCACTGCAATCGTAACATGCCTTTGGCATTTGTATCCTCAGCCGCTGTCCTTATCAGCCGACAGCAGATGAATCATCATCAGATGAATCAAAACTCTCAAAACAATATTTCGAAAGTGTCTTCAAAAGGATACCTAGCCCAAGGTTGTTATTTCAACAAATCCATATGTACAGCGATCTCAAATGGAATAACGGTAGTACGAGTACGAGTATGTACATATTTTCCTATCGGCTATTGTTTCATCCACCCCGTCTAAGTACCAGGTATTATCACCTTTAATTCTACTTGAAGCCATTTCAGGAAAAAGGACAATCCCCGAGAAAACAACAAATTGCTGCCTTCATAAAAAAAACAAAAATGATACGAATCCGGTCCTTAATGTTCTTTGAAATGTCAATTTACTTTGAGGTACCGAACCCAAACCCGTGTTAGGCTTATCTTATTTCCCAGCGCTCGCTCTCTCTAAATGGGGCTGCTTCGAGAAAAAGTTCCTCAGTGTCCTTAAAGGGAATTATGAATTTATTTCCTTTCATCTTTGATTGATTTCAATTATTATTTTATTTTCGTTCTCTTACTCGTATTTAGTTTACATAAATACAGAGGGAAGAATCGTCAGCCAAAGAAACAGCCATAACTCGATTTCTTGACGAATGAAAATCTGTTCCATCACTCGTAGGATGCAGAGAAATATCAAAACGCGGGCAAAGTCAAAGTTGGCATATAAAAAGTTCTGGGAAACAACAAACACAACCAGCACAACCATCAGCAATACCGAGAAAGATCGACAACTTTTTCACTGCAATGGATGAGGTCCTTTTGAAGTGGAAAAATGAGCGAAAAAAAAAGAAGAAAAAGTCTGGTTAGACTGCCACTAATCAAGGGAATGTTTTGGGGTTATTCCTTGAAACTTGGGAAAGAAATTCTTGGTTGGGGCAATACCTTTTAGAGTTATGCTTTCGAGGAAAAAGGCAAGACTGGTCCTTAAAGATGGGACCGTAAGAAAGGATACTAAGAAATATGTACTACTCTTGGGAGTGCCTCGTGTCACCTGAAGATTGAGTGTACGAGTAGGTGTGCGATTAGGTTTTAAATGTATGTGACTTCAAAGGACAATCTGACAGAGGGCGGTGGTGATGTGTCATGTTGTTTTTATGGTCATTGTATGGGTGAACTGAGTTTAAAAGAAATTTAATAATAATTGAGTGAAGCGTCCAATTAAAGCGCCCAAACGGATGAATGTGGTGTGGTATGGGGAAATGGGCAATTGTATCCTATTTTGTAGTTTCACAGTTTTACATGTATAAATTGAATTTTTTATTTTTTTTTGAATTCCTCGGATGATTTGAAGCGCGTTAATATGTCACGCAGAAGGGCATCCTCTGTATCATCCTTTACATGACATCAAGGCGCACTGGTCAGCAAGTAGTCCTTACATGTCATAGTTAAACTGTCGGGCAACGTTTAATCTCGAGGCACCTGTATAAAATACAATGATAGTCGAAAAAGTTCAATAAGTTCGAAAATGAGTACTACGGGCATTGCAAGGTTCGGCACATTTAATAAGGGTAACTGCGATATATCGTGCATGCAAATCGAAGCGTTCCTACTGAGAAAATAATAAGAAATGATGCAAAGATGCTGTCACCATGTTGAATATTAAGCCAGACATCAAGCTTGATAATCCGGCAAGGGTTGGAGTGCTGAACATATAATCTGTAATTGACATTGGAAAGCATCATGTGTTCCTGCGTCAAAAATATACCTCGTAATCGCTGATAACGTGTCAAGAAGCGAACATGGTGTCTACAGAGCGTTGGTCAAGAATCCGGATAAAAGTGCGATCAAAGCAGTGGATCTATCAAATACAATTACTCTCTGCCTACCGGGTTTGCGTAAGACTACTGATATGGAGTATCGCGTTGCATATGAATCAGAATCTGCTAAAAGTGTGAGTAAAGATGGAGTAGTAGTTTAAAACGCTACTCATGTCAGAATTTTTACTTCGCAGCCTTGCATAGTATCGTCGGTGTTTGTATTTTCTGTGTTTGTCTGTGATAATGACTGGGGAATTCAGGGTAGACGTAGCCAATATCCTGGGCTAGTTTTTAACTTCTCACCCTGATAAGTACACCGTTGATGTGCTCTAGGCTCGTCGGACCATTGTGTCATATGAGCTAATTTTTCGTACACAAACCACACAGTGAGAGAAAAGATTGCTACAGAACCGTGTGACAAAGCCTATTGAAGCGGACTTAACACCTTCTTTAGGTGTTTTTAACTGGTCGTTATCACAGACACTATTCTCTCTGGAACGAGATTCTTCGTACGACTCGAGCTGTAAAGGGGTTGTCAGAGTTAGAGAAATATTTGTCCGGTCCTACAAGACCAACCCAATCAATTTTTGGTTGTTCGTCGAAAACATTAAAAATTCTGCCTCATCCTCCAGCTGTCAGCTCTTTAGACAAGGCGAATCTGTTTTCTGTACACTTTGCGCCTAGCCCAATACTTCCAGATTCTGCTTTGTCCGTGCATACACTTGAGTGCGCCAAATCTTCAATGCTACGAATCCACTTTTCCATATAAAGATCTTAATATAAAGGGTTTTCCAATAGGGACTTGACAAATTTTAATTTAATTTGTGAACGCACTCTTTCACTAATCATCAAACTGTCACTGTCAATTTATCCAGTAAACTAAGCATCTTCATCATGGTAAAGTACACGAACGAACAACGTCTGCAAATTATAAAAGTTTTCTACCGAAATTCGGAGTCGGTGACTGCAACTTTAAGAGCGTTAACTCTAATTTTCGGTCGTAATTCTCGCCTAGTAGACAGGCAATAACAAGTTTAGTGCAAAAATTTTAGTCTACATATTCGTTGTGTGATGTGGCCGTGTCAGTGAGACAACGGGTTGGTCGAAGTGTCGAAAATATCGCTGCCGTTCAGGCGTCCGTAGCAAACGATCCAAATCAGTCAATTCCACGCCGTTCTGAAGAATTGGGCATCGCTCAGACCACTTTATGGCGTATTTTGCGTAAGGATCTTGGTTTACTATACACCCATACAAGATCAAGCCGATGGACCATTTGAAGCGACGTACGTTCTCCGATTGGGTTCTGGAGAAGATGCGCCAAGATGATGAATTTCATCGCAA
The DNA here is from genome assembly GCA_949129095.1 of Volucella bombylans. NCBI lineage: Eukaryota > Metazoa > Arthropoda > Insecta > Diptera > Syrphidae > Volucella > Volucella bombylans. Next base: position 11,399,333 of record OX422144.1, read on the forward strand.
AATCATCTTCAGTGACGAAGCTCATTTTTGATTCTAATATGCGTTATTGGTCGGGTGAAAATCCACATGTGCTTCATGAATCACCACTTCATCCACAAAAAATAACTGTTTGGTGCGGTTTGCATGCCGGCGGCGTTATTGCGCCATATTTTTTCGTCGACGATAGCGATCGTCACGTTACTGTGAATGATCAGCGTTATCGCGCCATGATCACCGATTATTTTTGGCCCAAATTGGAAGATATGGACTTGGACGACATGTGGTTTCAACAGGATGATGCCACAAGCCACACAGCGCATGCTACAATTGATTTATTGAAGAGTAAGTATGGTGAGCGTGCTATCTCAAGAAATGTGCCAGTCGATTGGCCGCCTCGTTCGTGCGATTTAACGCCGCTTGACTTTTTTCTGTGGGGCTACGTTAAGTCATTGGTTTATGCCAACACGCCGACGACGTTGGAAGAGCTCAGAGCCAACATGGAACGCGAAATAGCGGCCGTTTCGGCCAAAATGTGTCCGCGGTGGCCATATGAACGAAGTCAAGTTCCATTCATAAATGTTTTGATTGTACTTCAAGCCGATAATAAAGTTTTTGAAATATCTCAAATGGTTTGCGTTTTATTTAAAAAAAAAATTGTCAAGTCCTTATTGGGAAACTCTATAAATAAATCCGCTGGTCCAGATGGTATATTTTCCCTTCTTCTGAAGAGGTGTTCTTCCACGCTTGTAAAACCACTGCGTAAGCTTTTTCATCAATCCTACTCTTTAGTACTCCGAGCAGATGGAAAACAGTATTTGTCCTCCAGCCCGTCCCTAAAAAAGACAAATCTTCTTCCCTCTCCTCCTTCAGACCCAATGCCCTTACGTCCGTTCTTTCCAAGGTCATGGAAACGGTGATAAATCGTCAGCTCATGAAACATCTCGAAACACGAAAACTTTTCAATGACCGTCAGTATGGTTTTCGTAGCAACAGCTCCACTGGTGATTTGATGGCATGTCTTACTGAAAAGTGGAACCAACGCGTACATCAATCTGGCGAAAGCAAGATAGTTGCACTTGATATTTCTAAGGCATTTGACAGGGTTTGGCATCAGGCTCTTTTGTCGAAAATGCGTGCATTTGGGATCGACGACTCTCTTCTTCAATGGATTAGAAATTACCTTTCGGAACGTTCAATTCAAGTTGTCTTGGACGGTTTCAAGTCTGATATTCACAAAATAAATGCTGGTGTGCCCCAGGGCTCTGTTCTGTCACCGACACTCTTTTTAATTTTCATTAACGATCTCTTGTCTGCTACTTCTAATCCAATATATTACTTTGCTGATGACAGTACTCTCTGCTTTTCATATTCGTTCCCGGACTCACGGCCCTGCTCTTCGGCTGTAGAACGAGATCGGCAGCGTATGCTAAGCTCATTAAATTCCGATATCAACAGCATAACCAATTGGGGAACTATCAACAGAGTAGAATGTAATGCTTCCAAAACACAATGCTGTCTGCTGTCGTTAAAGCGAAATTTAAACACCCAGCCATTATCCATGAATGTCACTTGCATTGTCGAAACCGAAAAACTTTCCATTCTCGGTATGTCAATGACAACTTACGTTGGAATGACCTCATATTCGATGTCACCAAAAATGCTGCAAAATGTCTAGGTTTCCTTAAGCGATGTAAGAAATATTTTACCCCCTCTGACCGTTTATCCGTTTATTTTGGGCCGAGATTGTTTCATCGGCGAATTATATTCGAAATCGAACTCCCTCAAAGTTACTCAATGGAAAACAACACACAGCCCATATATAAGCATTCTTAGGGTGCTCGGTATTGGCAGGAGAGGGCGTTTTCTTACCTTCCCCGGCGAAATAAAATGCTACGGGAGTTGCAGATAAACATAGTGTGGAGCTCTCGCATGATGTGATTCGAGCATTCGCAGCAGATTCACAGTTCGAAAGAGGTCGGGTACTACCAGTGAACACATGGTGTTGGACTTTCTCAGTCGTCGGCCAATATAACAGACCCAGACAATTAAGTTGACATTGAGTACGTTTAAGGCGAAATTGTTGAAGATGAACTGAACGTGGACGATACGCAAAGGCGGAGGCGGAAGACCATTTCGTGAAAGAGTATGGTACAGGCAAGCCTATGGTAAGAAGCGTATAAAACTTCGTTAGCTTGTTAGGTCCTGGTACGATGCCATTGTTGCCGAGCTAAAGTGTATCTTCCAGAGTAGCACTTGACTTGGGTCTTGGTTCACCAGTTTTCTGCTAGTCGACTGATGTTAAGCAATAAATACGAGCCGAAGAAAGAACTTCAATTGAGTGAGGCCAGAATAATTGCCTGCCGATTCTCGCAAAGTGCGAGTATCGACTTTGAGAAACCTTTGCTCCTCTGGGACGATTAAGTTCTATACGTTTGGTTACAGCACTTGTTACTCAGCATAATATGACTATCCGCCAATCCCATGTAACTGCAGTAGATATGAACGGATCATTAAACGAATAGCAGAGCAGAGAAAGACGTTTCGCTTTCTGATCTTTCAGAGCGCAACAAGGTGTGTCTTCTCAATATGGCACTGTGCGATTTGAGAAATTGTACTGGAAGCAACACGGTCTTAATTTATGTTGTGTCAAATCTAATAGCTGCGCGTATTTTCGTGGCTTAAGTGTAGACATAGTTCTAAGGTTTGTTTTCCTAAGCGCCTTCTTGCTTCATGAGCTGCTTATCGAAGACTTTCGCGATCAGGGATCTCGGTAGAATCCAATATCGTCTTGGAATGGAATTGAAAGGGCATAGAGCAATTGGTATACATTAACGAGCGCGCACTCCGATGTCAGTGGGTAGAGTGTTAGTCAGTGGCGAAGATTCAAAATATAGAAATCCAGAAAGGGTAGGTATCTAGTAGCTCCAAAGAAGGTTTGAGAGCATCTGTAGAGCTGTTACAATGAATTTTGACATACTTCAATCGAGATAGATACCTAGGACCTTGTACTCACTGTCAAGTGGATGTAGTTATGACAGTAGTGATGGTCCATACTTTTTTTTAGTTTTAGGCGACGAAATAGCATTTATTGGATAATTTTTGGGTGAAGTGGTGTATGCTACTTCTTCGAAGAAGTTGATGTTCCTTCCGTCTCCTTTGCTCATAGACCTGTTGATTTGTCCTCAACTTTCTTTGCAGGACTTCTTTGTACGCATCTTTATTAGGTGCATGGACTTTTCGGCTCAGAGATTACGTTTTCGTGATCGGGTAAAACCCGGCATGCCAGATAAGCCTTGGTAGTGACCTTTGGCAAGGAGAGCCGTTCAACGTCAAATTTTCCCACAGTATTTCTTCCGTTGCTTACCATGAGGTGCTGGTCCTAGTAAATACTGGTTGCACTGAACGTTCGGAGTATCCGCATCACCATAATGTCTATTACTTTGGTTGGCGATATATTGTTCAGAAAACTGTGAATGCTGAGATGTGGAAAATAGGATATACTCGTAGCTTCGCTTGAAGGCTATACAAGACCTATTCTACCTTAATGAGAGCTGCTACTTCGCTCCACAGCAATTGCTGTGCTTCCGAATCCTTACAGGTAAGCATAACGAACAGGCGATTGTCTCCTCCTTTCATAGACCGAAATCGTTTACATCAAATTGGCCGGACCAGCTAGAGTCCAGAACGAAGCTCAAAAATTACTCACTTCCTTTGCAAGTCTTGCCTTTACCTTGTTCTACAGTAAGAATGACAGAGGACAAGCGGTCGTATGGTGGACCTCCAAGAATTGCGCTGAAAGAGTAGGAATCTGTGCCAAACTACGAGTATCTAAGCCCGAACGTGACTGGGACGTCTTCAAGGTATTTTTTAAGGTCAAGAAGCGAGAAATAAGGAAGGCTCCTGGAGTAGTTTCCGCTAAAGAATTACTAGCACAGTTCTGTTTAAAGCAAGTTCTGTTTAAAAGACCACGAATTTCGACCACACTTAGGCAACCGGAAGGTATCTGGATTGACTCTGAAGAAGAATCCTTGGTTCTTCTTGTGAACACCCATTTTATTAGCTGCACTTTAACTTACCTCAAACTCGCGTTGAGAAAGACTGAACACCTCTAGATCAACCCGATCTACCCGATAGATCTGTATGGAATGCTTAAGTGGGCAGTTTGTAGCTTCGAACACTACAAGGCTACAGGCTACACTACAGCTTATCAAAAACACCTTACTTTGCAATAAGAATTTATATTGTTTTGAAGGCCTGTCGTACTTCCAGCTAAAGACCCTCGAGAGGTCCAGGATTGCAATCTCAATCACGGAAGGATGTCGAAATTTCAGCGTTCCTATTAAAAACTGAGTTGAGACCGCACTAAATTCTCTCTCAAGACAACATAAATGACTGTGTCGGCAGCTTCTTTCGCTTGGTTCTTAGTATACACTACTTTACACCCTTTAGTTCCTGCTCCACAAAAAGAAGACTACATAGAGGAGCACCCCAAGGGGGGGAACTAATATATTTCATCTTTTATGGTATCTAGCTACTAACGCGACTTACCGAATTAGAGGACGGTGTGGTAGCTTATACGGACGACAGCTTAGCGTAAGTATAGGCAAAATGAAACCAGCCCTCTTGATTAGAAAAACCAAGATAGTCAGATGATTAAGCCTCATCCGAGACCACAAAGTGAGGTGGAAAGAAGATGTTTCAAATCGGAACAAAAAGGCTTTAGTAGACTTTCGTGGAAGAGGGCTGTAGGTTCCATACACTACGGTCGTGAGAACAATTCTCCCTTCTGGTATACTCGTACCAGTTTGGTGTTTTGAATGAGAAAGACGGCCTATCAACAAGCTGTTAAAGAAAAATGGAAAGAGCTACTTGTTTAAGCATCACCCGCACATTGAGAACCTCTCCAATGCCAGTTCTCCAAACTTTGCTCCAGTTTCTATCTATGGGCTTTTCCAACGACATGCAGATTGCAATGAACTCGGTTCTTAGGCTGGGGGACACTAAGCAATGGAAAGAGCTAAATGTAATTGAAATTGACTTCAACGTTGACTTTAACCACCACAGAACGGTTTGCCAGAAGTCTTTGAAGAAGTAAGGAAAAGCAAACCGCCGACACTGATCGTTTTCCACATCGATAATTCGGCGCTCAAACAAGTGACATTTTGAGGACGGAAAACATCGAATTGCTGGGGCCTCTGTGCCGTACAATGGCGATTTGGCACCCATTGGCTTCTCTTTATTCCCGCACATCAAAAATAAATTACGAGGTCAACATTTTTCAACTCCTGAAGAAGTGGTTGATGGGTTTCAAACACATGTTTTCGAGTAATCTCGCTTGGAAGGGAAGAAGTGCTTCGAAAATTGTTTCGAGCGCATGCAAAAATGTGTTGATCTGCATGGAGAGTACCTTGAAAAACAATAAAGCCATTTTCGTTTGATAAATATTTGTTTTTACTTGTTTTCCATTTTTTTGTAGGCTAGTTTCGAAAACCACTTAAATGTAATTAAAATGCGTAATTAATTAATTTAATTAAAAAAAAAAACGGGAGCCCAAAAGACCTCACTCTAAAATTGTGTGGTGCAGGGTTAGCCTTCGGCACTTATCCTGATGTGTTTTTCCTATTTTCTTTTTCGGTTATTTAATTTAATCAGCCGCTATTTACGGTTTTCAATAAAAAAAAAAAAAACAAAAAAAAAGAGATAAACGTACTTAAGCACTTTTATTTTGTTTTATCGTTTCAGCCAACACATTATGTTACCATCTCTAGCCATCGAGAATATGCCGACACAACAGATGCCATGGCCGAGACGAATCGCATAAAGAAATTAGTTGGCCAACTCCAGAGTAATCTGTGCAATGTGTCGGTGATGAGCGATCCGGACTTGGATTCGCTGTCAAACATGGACCCAAATTCGTTGGTCGATATCACGGGAAAGGATTTCATGGAGCAGCTAAAGGATTCAGGCAGGTTAGGGGGAGGCCGGATGGTGGTTTTCCCCCCATCTTTGTCTCGATGTTTTTCTCCCTTTTATTTTTTATTTTACTATTTCTCTTTTCTCTTTTCTCTTTTCCCTTTTCCCTTTTCCCTTTTCACTCGTAAAAGTTCCTTTTATTTAAGTTTATCTGTTTTTTTGTTTTGTTTTTGTTTTTGTTTTCTCGTTTTAGTTCCTTCCTTTTGCCTTTGAATTGAGGATTTGCTTTTGTGTGCCTTTCGTTACACTTTTGCTTTGTAGTTTTGTGGATTTTGCCTTGAGTGTAATTTTTTTTTTTGTTTTTTTATAAAAAAAAATCGGATAAAGTGTACTTTGGCAGGTTTATTTGGTTTTTGTCATGGAAATTGTCTTATTAGGTTCCTTGCATATCATGGCAGTTCTTATGCCAAATTCTGCAATGAAAAGTCGTTTCAATAGTTAGAGAGATGATGTGTATACTTTGTCTGTTCCGCCAGCATGTTTGAAATGTCAAATACAAGTTTATTCATTTAAATCGACGTTGACGCCTTCAAAGCAAGTTACTTTTCCAGCCCTCGAAACATCTCTGGTACTCGACGTTTCGTATGGCCTTCAGTGCGCTCAGCGATCTTTGCATTATCTCTTCTCGGCTGTTGAAAAGTGTTCCCCGATAGGTGTATTGAGTCGATTAAACAGGAAAAAGTCACACTGTGCCAGATCCGCGTGTCAGTACCCCAGAAACCCGATCAAAGATTAGTTGTACATGAGTATCACTCTAGGTAATCTAAGCCAAGTGAGTTTAGAATGATTTTTCGTCCGTGGAAGGAGATATTCGTATTACGAACGCCGCTTTTGAAGGAACAGAGAAAGCTGTCAAGGCTTTACGTAGTCCCGGAAGATGATATATAAAATTGTATTCGTTCTTGATAAGAGAGTACAAGATCAGAGTGGGGTGTTACCGCTGCTTCGATCTTAGCCATTGGGTATCCGAATGTCCGTTTAAGGGGAATGTCTGCCATCGTTGGGGGACAGAAGGGGTACATGAACATGGCTGCTAGCTACAAAGAGGCACTAAAATGCTGTAAGACTAGAGGACGACCGGCCGACCATCTCACGGGGTCAGCCGATTGTCCCCTCTACGTCGAAGCACGTGTTAAAGTGAACGCAAGAAATTAACCATGATCCGCATAGTTCAACTAAATTGTCAGGGCGCTTACTGAGTAGGGGTTTTTTTAGGAGTTGAAGTGGATAGTAAGGGCTGCAGTGTTGCCCTTCGTTTGCTTAATCATAAACTCCACTCAATGGGGTGCATGTATAAGTATAGAAGGGACGTTCGATCTATACATGGAGTATATAGAAGGGGTTCTTTCCTTAGCCGGGAATAACCCCCAAACCTTGGTGTTGGCACTATCGCGTCATCTCCGTTGTGGTTTAGAAAGGCTGCTAGATAATCGTCAGAAACCAACAGCCAATGGCGTCCACTTCATCAACGAACCAAAGGCAGGTGTTGGCAGAAGTGATATTTATATCACTTTTGCTAATGAGGCTGCAGGTAGGGCGTTTTGTTTTAGTTGGTGCATTCGATTAGGCGCGAGCGATCACAACCAGATTTAAGTTGAGATCACTCGCGAATCACAGGCTATGAAGCAAAATTCCAAAAGGAGGTGGTGTGAGCGAAACGTCGGCTGGAATGTGTATGGCGCCCGTATATTTGCGGAGGTAACTTCCTAATCTCTTGAGTAGTATGGGAGCCATGACATCAATCACATTGGTGATTGCGTGTGGCGATGATCTTCGAACGAGGAGCCGAAAGACTAATCGATGAGGAGTGAAATGGTGGAATCGCGACCTGATTCTTAAGGGGAGGGTGGTGCGGAAACTGAGGAAGAAATCGGGCTGCCAATGCTGACAACTTGGCTCAGTTGGGCTCTGCTTATCGGCGGTGCTTTGCTGAATATAAGGTAATGATAGTCAGTGCAAGAGAATCCAAATGGAGGCGTTTTTTTTTGTCAGGCAATAGGGACGATCCCGGGGGCAAATCGTATGAAATTTGCAGGGATACTGATGGTATTCAAGGCATCCGTGTGAATGACACGTTGTTGTCTACATATAGGGATTGCCTGAGTGCCTTGCTTCGTGAGTTCTTTCCCAGAGAGAAACGTGTTGAGGCCTCTTTTAAGGAGCCTCCGGTTCCTCCTGAGCCAAGGGCTGCCGAAGTCGAGTATGGTGTCTCACTTCTTCGCAGATAGTATGACCGGAGAGAGATGGTGAAAGGCATCTGGAAGGCCATTCCCAAGTACATGCTTAGCACATAAAGCAGTTTGTCGGCATGAGCTATTTCCCTTCAAGTTGGAAGGAGTCCAGGGAGGTTGTGGTACTGAAGTCTCCTGATAAGAATTAGGCTGATCCTAGATTTTACCGGGGCATCAGCCTTCTTGCTGTGCTTGGAAACGTACTGGAACCAATTCCAATTTGGTTTCAAGAAGGGCAAATGTGTCAAGGATACATTGTCTTTGGTTAAAGACTGCGTCCAGAATAGCAGTGCCAACCTTGCTTTAGGCGTCTTTAGGGCGTAGAATTCTGACCAGGTTCGCAAACTGGATTGCCGTGAAATTAGCTTATGGGAAAGCTATTTCTCAGGCAGGCTGGTTTTTTTTAGAGTCTCCTACGATATGGTTAGTTTAGACGTAGAGCGGGGTTGCCCTCAAGGCTCCATTTGTGATTCAATTATATGGAACCTCATGATGGATCCACTTCTGAGGCAATTGTCAGACCAACGCAGATGTTGCGCTTATGCTGATGATCTGCTTCTACTTCTGGAAGGTCAGTCTCATGCTGAACTTGAAAGAATAGGATGAAGAGCGCTGCCGATAGTTGCTGGATGGGGCGAAAGCGTTGGTGTCAGTGTATCTCGGGAGAAGACTATGACAATGTGGCTTTATGGCAAATTGAATACAGTCCGTTGGGTTCCCTCAAACCCCTGACTGGTGCGAACCTTAGATATGTGACTAAGGTCAAGTATCTGGGCATAACGATAGATGAGCGGATGAATTTTTTACCCCATCACATCCAGCTAAGATAACGACTGCTGAGTGTTGTGGACCAGGTAAGTCGCATTTTACGTACTGACTGGGAATTCATCGGACGTGCCGTTCGTACTGCGTACGGTGACCTTTTTGTTGCCTGTACAGAGTTCAGGGCATCGGCTTGGTACGAGAGGGTACCGTTAAAGAGTGGTCGTTAGCGGAACTAGGCTTGCCAATGAGTGGCCTTGTTTGGCTGCTTGCCGGTGCTGTTGGCGTGCCTCCCCTTGACTTGGAGGTGATAATTCGAGGTATTGTTCACAAAATTAGGAAGGGACGGCCGCTGACAAATCTTGATTGGATCTCCCCGTCGGAGGTGGAAGATTTTTCGCGTAGGGAGTATAAGTTTTTGCTTTCCGATGGCAATCTAGATGAGAGATGACCGACAAAGGTAGGTTACTACCAGAGCTGAGTTTCAACATTAGTCTGGGTTTTCTCTTAACTGGGCATAGCTCCTTAAATAGGTTTTTGCATAAGAGAGACCTTAACGAGTCGGCAGGATGGATGTTGTCTCCAATCTATTTTGATGCAAGGAATTTGCAAGCTATGGGCATCACCGATGATGGTGTGGTCTGCAATGTCAGTGGTGTTCTCGTAGGTTCGTAGCTGTTGGTATTCATAGATTCGTTTAAGTTTGGACTAATGGCCGCCATTCCTCGGCCGTAAGGTGCCTAATTGAAACTGCTCGCAATGTGGCGAAGCTCGACTGGAAGTCATATTCTAGGTTCACGGGAGGTCAATGGCCCATGGAACTTCTGTTCCAGGTTGACTTGGGACCCCCTTGTTGGAGTAGGTGGCTGTAGGTTATACCCAAAATCACGGGGAGAGTACACTGACTGGAGCTGGGACATCTCATGGCTCAGCATATGTTGTAACGTGCTACGGCCTTCGACCTTCTCGATGTGAAGTTGCACTGCAACCGAGTGCCATGACCAATGGAGTGGCTGAGGTATAAGATAGTCTTCGACCTTTCACGAAAGGGGAAGTTCACGCCTTACACACGACTACAAATCTTTTAAATAACGTTTAAAAAGCCTGCGCAAGTACTAGCATAACATACATCATCAGCGTATTGACTTAATTGGCAGAACTTTGCGGGCTGTCACTGATGCGTTCGCTAGTATTGAAACGGAAGCTGAAAGTGAGTTTAATGGTAAATGAGGGCAAAACAAGAAGGGACACACAACATCAACTAGACAGAACCTCACTACCTTGGCTCTACTATCAATTCTGCCAACAACACCTCAGTAGAAATAAAACGAAAAATAGCTCTTGCTGTTTCTGTGGGCTAAGAAGGTAATTGAGTAGTAGGGCCCGATCTCGAACTTCCTTAGGAGACTCTACTTTGTTTGCGATGGCGAGGACATATAGAGCGAATGGACACCAGTGATCCAGTCTTCGAATCTAACTCGGAGAGTCAACGCAGTAGAGGAAGACCTCGTCTTAAGTAGCGTGCAAAGATAGAACAATACCTCAACCAAGTTAGAGTCCGGGACTGGAAGCAAATAACTAAAGGCCGATCTAATTTTAGAAGCTTGTCAGTTGAGGCCCAGGTTCATCTAAAATTATAGCGTGAGTAACCTTCCGTCTCTTACACGAAGAAGTCGATTTTCGAGATTCGTTGTCAGTATATTATAAAGGCTTAAAGCCAAGACTTGATGTAACTTGGATTTCAAACCTTTCATTTTCGAAGTTCATCGGAAGATCTGGTCGGAAAACCAATAGAGGGTAAAGGTCCAGCCGAGGGCCAAAGAAGAAGGAGGAATCAAATCACCCAATTTCAGAGCATACGTTACGATAAATCATCTCAGTCTTGTGCAAATCTTCAACTACGTGTATCCTGCAACCACTCTTATGCCATCAATCAATTTTCTTTCTCTCAAGTCAAAAAAAAAAGAAAAGGAAAAAGGGTTTGAGTTGACTTTTCGTAGCATTCGGGAGATTGGTTCGTTCGCGCCATAGGAGGTGTGGTGGGTTGGAAGATAGAAGAGTCGAAGGGTACGTAGATTACGAGGGTTAGTGTTGAGGAAAATGGAGTTGTGTAGGGACGCCCATTCAACGTCGATGAATGAAGAGAAAGTATGCTGCATCTCTGCATTTTAATCTGCGGGCAGATTAAAAGGACCGTCCCAGGCCATACCTCGAAGAGCAAATCGAAGAAAACGGCGCTGAATGCCTTCAATTCTCGAGATATGAACACGATGATATGGGGATCATACTTGACTGGCGTACTCTAGGAGGGGGCGAACAAAGGTAATGTAGAGGGACCTGGTCACACGTATGGGTTGGTGAATTCTTTGGACCACCGTTTTACAAAACCTAGTGTAGAGTTGGCTTTGAGGATTATCTCATCCATATGTAAACGGAAGTTGAGCTGCCTATCACACAAAATGCCGAGGCCGCGAAGAGATTGTACGGAGGAGATAGGTTGGTTATGGAGAAGATAGAGTCGGGGAGGAGACTGGTTCCGCTTATGTTAGAAGGTGATGGATTGGCATTTGGCGATATCAAGTTCTAAAGAATTTTTAAGATCGAAAAACTATCAAGATCTTGTTGAAGGAGAAAAGAGTCATGGGGAGAGGAAATGGTTTTGAAAACCCGTTGATGTTTTGTTTGATGATCAATCGAGATCATTTATGGTTATCAGTGTCAACGGACATTCTAGGTGGTGATGGCATTTTTGGACGTTGCTCAAGGTGTCGCATGAGTGTCGGTGGTGAACTAGCCCGTTGACTGGCCGTTTGTGGTGAGTCTGATGGTAGAATGATGACTTCATAGTCACATTCACCGTATTTTGTGATAAGTTCCTCGTGTATTCGTTCACGTAATAGGACTTGTTTTCGGTCTTCTTCACAGGCCGGCGATACCAAATCCTCGCGAAGAACTGGAAGTTGTACGGTGGGACTATCGGTAGAGTTGCTACTACTCTCGACGGTTTTGATGTGTTTTATAATTGCTGGGGACCAGAAGTTCCTTTCCACTGTATGTGTCGAATTTGGTTTCTTCGATTTTTCGGTGGATAGATCTTTGGCAGAGTACGTGTCGAATTTAACTGTACTACCAGAACCGGTATTGGTGGCACTGAAGGTATCGAAACGTCGTCCAAAATCAGGGGGAGAGTTAGTAAGGTCGTGACTTAAACGTCAGCAGATAGTATCCAGGCGATCGCTCAACACTCAGTGTTGAGGAGTTCGATCGAGAACGTTTGTGCCGGCTAGAGAAGAGTTTCGTACGAGGACTTGAGCGTGGTTTCGGTGATCGAGAGTAGGGCGTGATGATTTCTGGAATTCGAATGCTCGGATGTCCATCGTTTTCTGCATTTTCGTTGAGAACTTCCAGCTTGGTTTTCAATTTCTCTGCCTGTTGAACACTTCTTATCTCCTGGATCATTTCAAAGAACTGCGCCATACTCTACTGGCGTCACCGCTGCTCATCTTCCTTCCTTTTGATGCTCTTCTGGAACAGACTAGCGATTTGTCCTTGCCGCAGGGTGTGCACTAATTCCTGTGCAGCATGATGCGGTGCTTCTGGCTGAAGAACATGATATTCCGTGACCGCCACACAGTTCCTTTGGGGTTGTGTCGCAGTTCGGCAGCATGAACTTCTAGAACCAATCTTCGAAGATGAGAATTACCACACCGATTGTGATACCGAGGCCAAGGAGGACGAATACACCAGCTACAGCTGCAACACCCAAGGGTCGAGCCATAATAATGTCGCTGTCCAATTTGAAGCACGGCAGTCCACCGTACCATTTGTCGGCAAGGATGTCCAGGTCTCCATTGCTGGAGTATTTTGCAATTAAAGCTGATATGGATTCTCTCATTCCGATGGCATATGTGTCTTCTACGTAGGTTTGCAACCATGATCGATGGCACGATAACAGTCGAGGATGGGTGTATCACCAATGAACAGATCCAACAAACCGTTTTTGAGTCCTCGAATTCCTTCCTCGATATTCCTGAGGACGTACTTTTTGATATGCTCCCATTCGTGTGGGCGATGTTGCTTCATAAACGATTCCACTGATGAGGATACTCCTTTGCCGTCCCCAGGGATTCAGTCCGAATGGGCTCAACCACTCGTAGATATCTACAGCGATGGCTGTTACATTGAGTGACGTAAAAATGGCAATCCACAACTCGGGCGAAAATGGTAAACGAAATGCCAAAAGCGGAATTTCAGATTTGCCTTGTGGCGCCGCTAACAATGACACACCTCCATGGAAGTTAGGGGCGCGTAAGTCTATTACCTCGGCACGAGCCCCAACTTTAATCAACTGGTCAACTGGTATTCGATGTTTCAACAAATGCCACACATTCGTCCGCAAAATTGTGTTGCCAAAGGAGAGATGGAAGGGCTTCTCTCTCTTTTAAGCTCTTTCTGTCTTCAAACAATGTGAAATCCATCAACTCATCTATTAATGGCTCAATTTCAATTTCCATTGTCCCAGAGCTAAGGATGAGGACATTCTCCCATCGATTGCCATTTAATCCGAGCAACCTTAAACCTCCTCCTCTTCCTCGTTCTCATCTCATCAGCATAGATTCTTCTGGATAATTTATCCATAATGCCAAACCAGCTATGCTCAATCTCTATGTAGATATGGTAATGTCGGCTATATATGCAAAGGATAAACAAAACAAAATAAACTTTACTATGCAGCTTAGTAGCTTTGCTTACATCTGTAAGGTAGGATTCCTCTAGATCCTTTAATCCAAGCCCAAGATAAATATGAAAAGGTTGAACGAAAAATAATCTACAAACTTTCCTCCGTCACTTCTTATTCACCCCCCTGCTATCCTTACAAAATTCTATTGTGTTTCGTTAAAAAAAAAACATTTTCCAGTTTTTTTTTTTTTGGAAATTTGCTCGGGCGGCGAATCAGTCGAGTCCTTGTATCGCGTTTCAATTTAGACTATCCCCCTTTTTTTTCGGTCATCAAGTATGAACATTGAACAAATTGTGCCACCTCTAATACGGAATTTTTGAAAAATTCATTTTCCCTGCCGGCATACGAGTAGTCGTATTCGACGTGATACTCATAAATTATGCAAAAGGCGGCTGTGCTGATGGCTTCGACGTAGGTCGCTCTAAAAGCCCCAATTTTTCGTATCCGCCTCCATTCACAGCGGCAGTTTTTCCAAATAACAAAAAAGGAAGAAACTCCCAACTCGGATAAAAGGATTTCATTTGGGTTTTGGTTCCTTTTTCACTGGATCCTGGATTGAGTGGAGCCAATTAAAAGGCTTTCGTGCACTCTTTTAAAATACGATGCACGATAGGAGCAAAACAAGCATCGTGTGAAAGAAAAACGCCGAATGCTCAAGCGGAAGTAGCTCGGAATGATGGGGAAACGCACCGAGATGTCCTTGGAAATCATTTAATTGACGCAGATGGGCAATACTCGTACACAAACGCCTTGGTCAATATTTTATTTCATTTAATGGAGAGTCCGGACTTGAATAGAATGAGGAGTGCATCGCCGTGAAAATGAAATTTGGTAGCAATCAACAGAGATACAGAGATGCACTATCGTATCAATGATTTGGTTGCGATGGGGTTATACCCTTCCTAGTGCAGTTGAGACAGTACGAGTATATGCCAATACGAGTGTATTCCAATCAGAGTTTGCATAATAATTACATGTGACGGCCCTATTGGGATTGGCTCTACTATTACCTAGAGTGGCACTAAAAGAGCAGGGAAATTGAGAAAATGTGCCTGAAATGTACGTTAAGGTACCGTCATCATAGGTTAATTGCATACACATATGTGCACAAATTAGGGCGCCTGAAGTCCCCTTTCGGAAATAGCATTCACCTACACTTCGAAATCTTAGATAATATAGGCATACGGTCCTATTTTCTGTCGAAACAGAGCACTCAACCGAAGCCACTCGTACATTGTACACCTTGTATGCTCGTTTTACTGAAAGTTCTAACCATATCAACGCCGAGTACTTGTAGCCTGTTTCGAGCATGGGATGGATAAGAACAGAGAAAGTCACCACGCTCACAGTAAGCGTTGTAGGATGTTCTTATTCCTAGTACTGTTACTTACTTGGCAAAGCTTAGTGCTCCATTCTGACTCCAGTTATCACTTCAAAAGTCGGTGACATCTAAGAGTCATGCGCAAGAAGCACTAGAATGTGGCTTTTTGTTATCACGACTCGTGTGAGGATGTGAGGCAATCGGTACCTACATAGATCCAGCTTGTACAGTTAAAAAAACGGATTAGGTCTCGTATCTCCTTTACCCGAGATGTCGTTAACGTCGTCGGCTAGCGCCAGGCATTTGCAGAGGAAATGAGAGAGAGTTTCCTTCTCATTTTCATCCGCACAACTGTGGCAGTGGGGATTGTAAGGGATACCGAATTTGGCCGCATGGTCTCCAATTGATTCTGGCGATATATGAGCGGGTTTTGTAGGTGTTTTGTTCTATTCTTATTGTAGGTCGGCAGTAAGTTAACCCCTCCATTGGAGGTTGGCTTTCTGCAGGAAAAGTAAGTGGACTTCTCCATTAACCGGTCCTAGCGGGAAGTAGACCCTTGCCGCGGATAAGCCGTGCAGAACTGAGCTCTGTTTGGCCAGTGTATCTGTGCGCTCGTTTCCTTTTATGTCACTTTACCCTGGAGCCCAGAGCAGGGTGACTTTAAAGCCTTCTCCCAGGCGGGTAAGCTCGTTGCGGCACTCCTGCATCAGTTTGGAAGATACAGTAGCCGAGTTGATAGCTTTGATAGCGGCTTCGCTATCTTTGAGTATAGCAATGTTTTGTTTGTGCGTTATGTCACGGCCAAGTTGCATGCAAGTCTCTCGGATTGCTATTTTTAGTGATTCAGAGTAGACACCGGCCCCCATACCACAGTTCATCTTTGATCCATCAGTTTAGATAACCATGTCCAAGTCCTTTACTGCTTCGTCTTTCTTCCACTGAGTTCTGGTGGAAGTTTTTCTTAAAGTTTAGTTTGAGTGTGATGTAGTCGGTTGGGAAAGTGACAATGCTGTTTGGCAACGAGTCCAGGATGTTGCTGTTACCGTAAAGCCGTGCACTCCAGCACCCAGATTGTCTGAGTCTGACTACGCTGCATAGTGCGATATTTTTTGTTTGTAGTTCTAGAAGCATAAGATGCATTAGCGCAGTAAAGGCATCCGTTGGGGTCAATCTCAATACCTCCGTGGTGCTTATACTGACTGGTCAGCTTGTAACCTTTGCTCAACGCAGGCTACCATACTAGTGACTCGTAGCTGAGAATTGGACACACTACACAAGGTTTTCCTGTAGGCATAGATGCCTTCCGTACCCTGTGTTCGATGTTTTTCTTTAATTTAAGTTTTGGGTCTAGCATGATACCCAGATACCTAGCGGTGGAGGATAGTGTGAGCGGTTTACCCTTAAGACAGAGAAGGTAAAATTTGGTATTTTGGTTTTGGTAGTGAATAGCATCAATTGAGTTTTGCTCGGATTGAGACAAAGGCCTCAATTTGGGGCCAAGCTGTTTACCTTATTTAGATCACCCTCAATGATTTCACTTATCCCTAACACTAGTATCACTACGTCATCCGCATACGCGACCACTTTGACCCCTTCTCTGTCTAGTCTTGCGAGAATTTGGTTCATAACCATTAGCGTTCCTCTATGTGCGAATTTGGTTAAGTGACTGTTTCCTAGTGTCGCCTGAATAATTGTTTTTCTGAGCATAGAGACTACCCATTGCCAAATAGATGCCTCTACGCCCAGCTCGATCAGAGACTTTTGAATAGGTTCAGTGTGTACGTTATTAAAGGCTCCCTCGATTTTTCGATTGTTCGCTCTACCTAGTGGGGAAGCGTTTCCGTGTATCTTCCTTTGAGGTTGGCGTCCTATGATTTGGATAGCGATGGTTCTTCTAGAATGCTTCGGAAGTGGATGTTTAAGATACGCTTTAGGGTCTTAAGTACAAAAGAGGCTAAACTACTTGGCCTGAAATCCTTTGAGAACTCGTACTGGCGTTTACCCACCTACGATATAAATATCACTTGAGCGCGTCTTCAAGAATTGGGTATGTAGTTCAGTATTAACCGCATCTGATATTGACTCTATTCAAGTCGTTGTTAGGTTTTTTGTATTCTCTGCAGCATAACAGGTTGTATGTTATTTTCCTCGGAAATGATTGAATTGATATTGCCGTGGAATATAGGTTGTACTTGCTCAGATCTCACGGCTTCCGTACTGATATCAGTGCATCCGCGAAAGTGTGCTTTCATCAGGAGTTCCAGGGTCTCCGCAGAGGATTGTATCCATGTATATCTGGGACCTGTCCGTACTAGGAAAGACAAAGATTGGGGTCGTGGTGGTAAGAAGGAAATCGAAAAGTGACTCACCTCTTTCATTATCTTCTGTGCTTCCCCATACTCTATGCCTCGCATTGGCGTTGCAGCATATTAGTAGGTTTCTCTTCTTTGTTTTGGTAGCTACCTCTGGCGCTGCTGTTGGTCTCCCATGAGCCATGTATGCTGCTGAGAGGTATGTTGTTTGATTTGCACACTCCAGCTTAACAACTAAGGTTTGAGCTAAAGTTGGGACATCTTGTGTGCGATATTAAGGACTCAGAAATGAGTTGGTATGTGCTCTTTACATGGTCGCTTTACCATTTGGTCAAACAAAGGAACAACATTCCTGGAGTTGATTCTCTTCACTTACGACCCAAGAAAATTACTGGGTGATGTGATTCGGACCATTTCTTTCAAAGGCCGCAATGAAGAGACCGTTACCGTGGCCGAATTTTTCTTCCTAAAATTAGTAGATTGCATGGTATTGCTTAGAGGAGTTGGAAGTTGATTGGCTACCGAGATCAATTAAGTAATTGTTTATAAATAATTATTACAAAAAATAAAAACAAAATCAAACATAACAAAACGATAGAGAGATGGAGCAAATAATAGTGAATAGGGGGGTCTTGCTGTTTGTTGTAGGCTCCGTAATGTAACGCCATCTATTGACGAAATGTACATGAGTCGAGAAAGTGTGATGGTTCACGTTCTATGATAGACCTCTGAAGGTCTTGAGATTCTTCGCTTGTTGATGATCTGAGTTGGATTTCTTCAGGGTTACGTCATTGCTAGTGATTGTCGGGGTATTGATGAATTTCCGTGTAGCTTGAGGCGTTCTAGGCTGTGATAATCGTTCGGTGGCTTCGCGAACTCGCCCACTTAGCCGCGCTGTCGTCGCTGAGCGGCCTGGTAGGGGAGAATATAGAGGCGCTGGTTTTCGGTGTGGAGTATTTTGAAGGGGAACTCAATCTGTCAAAAACGTTCTTGGATTTACTCACATCCATGCTAGATTTGGGGTTAGGTTTGCACTCATAATTGCTACTCACTGACTTTGGTAGTTGCGGCGATGGTGGAGGAGCTTGGCTAAATTTGGTCTTAAGCATCGATACCTTACCACTTTCTTCGGATGATGAATTTCTTCAGTTTATCTGTGCATATTCGATTGTTGTTTAGATTTTCGTCATGGTGTTGCGTTAGCCATGTTGATTCTAGACATTGCTTCGCCGTCAGTCTCTCTTCCTTACGATGAACCAGGAGATTTGAAATAAAGTCTTTTGATTCCTGTGATACGGCATCAAATGCTTCGTCTTCATAGTCATAATCGGCTCGTGTGATGTTTGCAAATGTGTCAACATCGGAATCTCTCATGAATGGTGATAGACCAGAGAGTAGGACATAACATATCACTCCAACGCTCCACATGTCTGATTGGAACCCAATCGGTTCGTAATTGATGATCTCTGGAGGAATAAATTCTGGTGTGCCAAACAGTACCCTCACCGAGTCTGTATTCAAACGCTGGGCCAATCCGAAATCAATGATTTTTATTTGATGACTAGTCCTGGTATGACACATTATATTTTCCGGCTTAAGATCTAGATGCACTATCGACTGGCTGTGCAGACTTGTCGCAAAAATAAAATACAGTCTCGTTCTGTCAATGTAAAGTCATCAGCCACAACTCGCTCGAAGAGCTCTCCTCCGGTTATATACTCCATAACCATGATGATCTCTCGAGGACTTTCGAATGATGCTGCCAACTGAAGTAGCTTTAGATGCTGTAGACTCTGCATAATGGATATCTCCTCCTGAACCTTTTGTCTGTCACGCGATTTAATACATTTTATGACCTTAGCTGCAAGGATTTGAGATGTGTCCTTCTCTTGGACCCTGAATACAACTCCGAAACGACCTTTTCCAAGTTCTTCGAGAATTTCAAATCGGCTCTTGAAATCTCCACCAGCCTTGATGGAGATTGTCTTTTGGAAGTCTTCGCGGGAAACTTCTGGATCGGAAATCTCGACTCTATCGCTAGCAAGTCCTGGTTCACTTCTTCCATGAATATTCTCAGCTCGCACTCGGAAACGGTAAACAGAGTGTGGTGTAAGGTTCTTCACTGTGTAAGCAAGGGAATCTACCACAGAGGCTATTTCTCTCCATTCACCTTCGCTTTCTTCTTTCATTTCAATTATAAATCCTGTCAACATGCAGCCACCATCGTATGGTGGTCCACACCATGCCACAGCAACACGATTGGGTCCTTGGGAAATACTTGGCTTACCACTTGGTGGCTCTGGAGGGCCCTCTACTGCCACAGAAGCGGCCGCAAAATCACTACTGTGATCATTCATTATCTCTATTGTATATTTGCCACTGTCATCCGCGGTGATCGATGCCAGCTCAAGTATCGACTGTACGCTTGTTGTAGACACTTTGGTATTGGAACCTTCGGTAATTGGCCGACCCGCTTTGAACCATTTAACAGCAGGCACTGGATAGCCCCTGAATGTGACACGCAATCATACTGCCTCGCCAACAAGGGCTGTGCAATCGGCAGGACCTTGACTGATGTAAGCTGGAACAGCCTCCTCCGTGACAATGGTATACAGTTGGAAGTGTGCCTTTGGCAGTCCCGGAAGGACAGCAAGACTTGTGTAGGTTGTTATACGATCGGTATTCGGGCGACTGGTATTCAAGTAAGGTCCATGCCAACTATTCAAGAACAATACAGCATTCGAACTGAGATCGGGTTGGTTGACTCACTAATTTTTCAAAAGTCACCGACAATTTTGGTCTTCGGATGCTAGTTTGTAATCGAAATTTGAACGATGTTGTGTTCCATACACCATTTGTATGTCACAGCGTTTCGTCTTCATTTTGTTCAGCTCATCCCACCGCCTTTTATACTAGTCTAGTGCCTCTTCTATTTATTTTTATGTGTCCTTCAGGGATATGAAAGCTGGCGTTTACATATTGAACCTTTATCCGCCACCATCACCATTTTAGTCCTCAGAAATCCATAATGACCTCAGCTTCAAATACATTGCAGTAGGGGCTCTGTCAATCTACCAGGAGGAAGTAGGAAAAATAAGCGTAATTGATGTGTAGCCCTGTTGACGCGGTTCAGTTCCCTTATCCTACAAAACACATCCACCATGTTGCTATTCAATTACCAATTAAGTGAAAATCATCCGATTTTCAATCATGCCAACAAGGATATGTTCGGTTATAATGCCTTCCAGCCCCCTTTAGCACGAAAATTGCCTTAAATTTGAGCCTGAATACCATCGCTCTTCACGTCTTATTTTGTTTTGTTTACATTTGTAGATCCTTAGCATGAAACCCTGTAAAAGTTTACTCACTCACCCCCATTTCGTCTTGCACTAACGTCTTAGCTTTCAAAAATCTCTGTATAACATCACTTCTCCTTTTATTAAAAAAAAAAATCATTTCCAGACCATTGTGTGCAAAACGAACCGCTGAGGACCGAATTAACCTGCTAAAGCTACTCAAAGACGGAGCAATCTTCTGTTCAGAACGTTATCCAGAAGATGCCGAAGATATTGACTTGGAAATCAATAATCGTCAATCATCACCGACAGCACCCCCCATGACAATCGAAGCTCATCAACAAAAACAACAACAACAGCAGCAACAACAAAATCAACAAAAAATTTCAACCGCAACCTCCAAGACCGACATTTGACTACCAATCATATCCACAATAACATGAGATCTCGAAAACGTGTACAAGGAGAAGGGTTAAACCACAACAACGGTCTTGACTTGACTAGGTAAGCATTAAGTTTACAATTTATTTTACAATTTGTTTTTTTCTATTTTAAATTTAAATTTAAGATTAAAATTAATATTTAAGTGAATTGTTGTACTTGTAACTTGTAGTTAGGTTCAAATTTTTCTACTTGTTTTGTAAAGTTTTATAAAAACAAAAAAAACAACAAAAAACAAACAAACAAATCGAAACAATGTTGAGTTTCGCTTGAACGAATTTCTCTGGATAATCATTCGAAAGTTGTTATTGATGGTACCTGCCACTGAATTTAAAGGATTTAATTGGGTGATTTTGTAAAAAAAAAAAACAAAAAACTAAGTACTTCCGTACATGTATGCGATTTCCTGGAGAAAGCCCGGGGTGTCATTAGTGTGAATGAGTGGAAAATGTGCACATGACATCTGGAATTTTAAATAACAAAACCCAGAATCGAGAGCGAGTGCGAGGGAAATGGGATTCAACTTTTTGCCGATTAATCGAGTTGAGTTTTTGATTTTTCTGTTTTTAAGGATGAGAGTCTTGAGTGTAGTTCACTTGCAGCAGTCCTGTACATACATAATCCAGATGAGGATCCCTTTTTTTTATGATTTAGAAACAGATATTTTGTAGCCTTTTTTTCCTTTCTTTTCGAAGAGGGGCGTCTTTAGGGTTTAGGGAAAGTTTAGAGACAGCTCGTTTCTACTGTATTCTTCGTTCTTTTTTAGCTTCAACAATCAGCTCTCCCGCACACCAAGTTGGCATAAGTCCTTTTCCTCTTGAGCGCGCCAACTAAGGCCGGTATGGATCTGAAGACACTTCAGTCCTGGGCGTTGATACGTATTGATAAATATTGATGGAATCTAGCATTCTGACAAGATCAATGTCGTTGTATGTTATACCCTCGCGCATGCAGACGGTGCCGAACATCACTTGAAGAACTCTTCTCGCCACTATGGCATTTCCAACGGCTTTGGATAGAGTACATGGCACATTTATATTTATATTTTATTAGTTCAAGTATTGCTTACAGTCGTACGATAACAAGCATCTTTTAAACTCTTCGAAAGTATTTTGTATGAAGCTCTAAGCTTCCAATGCAAATCACTTATTTCCCCTAGACAACATGGCTTCCTAAAGGGTAGGTCAACCACCACAAATCTCGTTGAATTCGTATCCTTTGCCCTCTCTGCCCTAGAGAATGGCAATGAAGTCGATGTAGTTGCAACCGATTTTAGCAAAGCCTTCGATAAAATCTCTCATCGGTTAATCATCTGTAAATTGTCTGCCCTCGGCTTTGAACCCATATTGTTGAAATGGATATCCTCTTACCTCAAAAACCGTTTTTACAGTGTTCGTTTTAGGTCAGCCCACTCCGCTCCATTTTTGGCCACCTCTGGAGTTCCACAAGGCAGCCATCTCGGTCCCCTTCTTTTTATATTAACCATAAATGATCTCGATATGATCATCAAACACTCGTCTGTCTCCCTTTACGCCGACGATACCAAATTTTTCAAAACCATTTCCTCTCCCCATGACTCTTTCCTCCTTCAACAAGATCTTGATAGTTTTTCGATCTGGTGCCTCAAAAATTCTTTGGAACTTAACATCGCCAAATGACAATCCATCACCTTCTCACATAAGCGGAACCAATCTCCTCCCCGATTCTCTTTTCTCCATAACCAACCTATCTCCTCCGTACAATCTCTTCGCGACCTCGGCATTTTGTGTGATAGCGAGCTCAACTTCCGTTTACATATGGATGAGATAATCCTCAAAGCCAACTCTGCACTAGGCTTTGTAAAACGGTGGTCCAAAGAGCTCACCAACCCATACGTGACCAGGTCCCTCTATATTACCTTTGTTCGCCCCCTCCTAGAGTACGCCAGTCAAGTATGGTCCCCATATCATCGTGTTCATATCTCGAGAATTGAAGGCATTCAGCGCCGTTTTCTTCGATTTGCTCTTCGAGGTATGGCCTGGGACGATCCTTTTAATCTGCCCCCAGATTAAAATGCAAAGATGCAGCATACTTTCTCTTCATTCATCGACTCCTTTCAGGTCACGTTGAATGGGCGTCCCTACACAACTCCATTTTCCTCAACACTAACCCTTGTAATCTACGTACCCCTCGACTCTTCTATCTACCAACCCACCACACCTCCTATGGCGCGAACGAACCAATCTCCCGTATGCTACGTCAAATCAACTCAAACCCTACCGTCTTTGACTTCCACCGCACCACTTCCTACTTCAAATCCGTTCTCCTTCACCATTCCAACCAACCTTAGTTTTAAGTTTTAGTTTAAGTTTAATTTGTAAGCTATAGCTTGTATTAAGCCGAACAAATGGTGGCGTTCGCCCCCACCAAAATTAAATTAAATTAAAATTGAAATTAAATTAATTGTCTCTGCCTGAGACACTTCAGCCTTCCATCCTCTACGATCCCGGGCACGCTGCTTCCAGTTATCCAAACCAAGCGCGCTGGCATCCGCGATAGCTTGTTCTTTGTAACGTAGGTTCGGTCTTCCTTGTCGTCTCGAACCTGTGGGCTGAGATTCGAAGATTCTCTTAGCTGGAGCATTGTTGTCCATTCGCTGGATGTGGCCGAGCCAATGTAGTCGACGTATTTTGGTACAGCTCATAGAGTTCGCGGTTGTATCTTCTCCTCCATTCGCCCTCCTCGCACACAGGACCAAAAATCCGTCGAAGAATTTTTCTTTCGAAGCCCAGAATTAGCTCTCCCTTCCTGATTATCCTCCAGCACTCGGCGCCATACAGTAGAACTGGGAGGATAAGGTTTTTGTAAATCGTACATTTCGTCCTTCGTGTAAGGAGCTTTGAACCCAATTGCTTCGCCAAAACCGAAGTAGCAGCGGTTTCGTATGGTAATTCTTCGTCGAATCTCCACTAGGGTGTCATTCGTGGAGTTCATGTTTACTCCGAGGCAGATGAACCTCGAAATTGTTACTACGAGTATCAATAGTGACGTTTTGTCCTAGGCGGTGGACAGATGATTCTTTGTTTGTTGATAGCATGTGTCTACTTGGTCTTGTCCTCGTTTACTTCCAGGTCAACGAATTTCGCCTCTATCACGGAACGCTGCGAGTGCCCGATTATATCAATATCGTCCGCATATCCCAGGAGCTGGACGGACTCGTTGAAGATAGTGCCTTCCGTGTTGACACCTGCGCCCTGCTGCTATCTGCTCTAGGCGAGATTGAAGAAATCACATGATAGCGCATCACCTTGCCGGAATTCGGTGCATGTTTGAAATAGTTCGAAGGAGCTACTCGTACTTCCAAACTGCATGTTACAGCGCGTGTTTTCCAGTGTCACGCGACACAACTGGATCAGTTTTGCAGAGATCCCGAATTCGGCTGTCGCCAGATAAAGCTCCTTTGGATTAATGCTATCATATGCAAAGGTAGTGAGTCTCGACTTGAAATTCGTTGGTCTTTTCCAGGATTTGTCTCATTGTGAAAATTTGGTCTATAATCGATCTGCCGGGCCGGAAGCCACACTGGTACGTGCCGATTAGTGTGTTGCAGAACGGTTTGAGACGTTCACACAGTACGTTGGATAGGATCTTATATGCGACATTATGCCTCGATAGTTCTGGCAAGACATAGGATCGCCTTTTTTGTAGATGGAACATATGGAGCTGATAGTCCAGTCGTCGGGCATGCTTTCTTCCACCCATATTTGGATGATGATTTGGTGCATGCGTTCTACCAAAATATCGCATTCGTATTTGAAGAGCTCGGCTGGTAAACCATCAGTGCCTGCAGCCTTATTGTTCTGAAGCTTTTTTATAGCTAAGCCAACTTCTTCTATACTGGGTGGTGGAACTGGTTCTTCATTGACATGGGTTCTCTTCTTGCCTTATCACTCTCTCTACATGATGTCCATTTAGCAGCTGCTGGAAATGCGGTGACTAGGTTTCCTTCGGTGTTTCGAAGAGCTTGTATTCCGGTCTTGAAGCCAGCAGCCAGTTGCTTGGCTTTCTTATAAAACCTCCGGATTTTGTTTCGATCACGAAATTCATCGATCTCCCTGAGCTGGGATGCTGCGTAGGCCCTATTTTTTCTACGCAGGATCTTCTTCTCCTCCCTCCTCCTGGCTCGATACTCTTCCCTAGCTGGCCTTTTTTTTGCGCTGCAGCATTTTCTTGTGTGCATCTTCTGTCACCTTTTATCTGTAGACGCATTCATCATCATACCATGGACCCTTTCTCTGGGATGACTGGTACCCTAAGATGGTTTCGGCTACCTTCTTGATGATGTCACGATACTAGGTGAGTGTACAGTGGAGAGTTTCTCAATCAGGCGCTCTCTGTAGTCTCTGGCTACTCCAGGTGTGCTAAGGCGTTCAACGTTGAATTTCTTTTTCTGGGCGATTCGCAGCTTCTTCTCGTTGGACAGTCGAGCTCTGAATTTAGCCGCAACAAGAAAGTGATCAGAGTCAACATTTGCCCCGCGGAATGTGCGTATGTCGAGGATGTTGGATGCGTGCCTCGCATGGTCAATTTGGTTGGCGGTTCGACCGGAGATTAGAAATTAGTTTCAGTGGCCAGATATCGTAAAAGACTGGACTTAAACTAACTTGTTTGTAAGATCATACACAATGAAGAAAGCATAACTTTTTGTACACGTAATCAAGCTCTTTAGTTTGCATGATATTGTGTAAGAGGCAGAATGTCCTATATTTAAGCAGATTGTCGAAGTTACAACCGCAGATCTGTTTCGGGGCAACGTGATAATATCTTCTTAGATTAAAGCAGAAACGAGCGATATTATTGCAAGCAACATTTAGCTTTCAATCATAGTCTGGACTACAGAATATCTCACAACAATCCAACAAGATTGGCAGAAGGCGAGTTTATGCCAACAGGAGTTTTGTCCGAGTGGGGATAAAATATTGTGCAACCCAAAGAGCATGTAGTCCACCATAAATCTTGACAATAGTGGCATTTAAGTGTGCAGACTATGTAATGGTTCGAAAAATTAGACCAATAGTTTTGGCGCATCTTCATTCAGCAGCATAGCAGCTTCGTTTACACGATTTAATGGATGACTCAAATGAATTTGTGTGTCATCAGCAAACATATGGATTGAGCAATGCTTCATCAATCTAGGAAGTTCATTGACATACATGGAGAAAAGTAGTGGACCCAGGATAGATCCTTGTGGCACCCCGCATTTAACTGGCAAAAAAGACGTGGACTGTTAGCCTGCTACAACTCGTTGCAGTCTCCCTTGCAAATAGGAGATATATACTATTTCCTAAGTTTTGGGCAAAGAATGGAGTGGTTGACTGTATTGAATGCTTTAGAAAAATCGAGTAATGTTAAGATTGTAACATGGTTTTCATCAACAGCTTTTTGCAGCTACGTTTTGAACGGAAGTCAGATTGATTTTCACACAGAAAGATATTCTTGCATTTGCTAGATGATTTTCTCAAATACTTTCGAAAGGAATGGCAGAATTGAAGTCTCTCGCATTCGGACATCGAACGTCTGTTTACACTGATACGTCAAAACGCAACGAACAATTGTCAAGTGAAGTGCTAATCATGGGAAAAATAACCCGAAAAACTATAATTTGTGTCTTCACAAATATTCATAAATAATTAATTGAAGCACCACTCACAAATGACAAGCTCAAAATGAAAACAAAAAAAAAATTAGCTGTCACGCATTGCGAGATGTGAGAGTTTTCCAGATTTTCGAAATTGACTGCGATGCTTGCTTCAAGACTCGCATTATTGTAAACAAACACATTGAAGTACATGTTATGGAAATATTTTTGACAGTTCATGCGCTGTCTTTTTCGAAGAACGTATCGCATCTCGCAGCATTGTAAATGGGGTTTGATATTGGTCTGTATTCCAGTACAGTTCCATTCGATTTCTTTGGGATAGGTATAACCTTAGCTTGCTTCCATAGCGAAGGAAAGACCGACGTCATTAGTATGAAGTTAAAGATGTAAGTTATAAAAGGTAATATATATGGAAGCAGCAGTTTAACGAATTTCGGGTGCACTTTGTCGAGTCCCATGGCGTTCGATTTATTTGACATTAACGCTTCCATAACATTTTCCTAGCGCAGTCTACAAAAATCAAAGTATGAGTCTCCGACATCTTCAAGTGACTGGCCAGAAGCAAATAAGTTAGTAGAAGTAGTACTTCCACTAGTTGACGCTAAGACGTTCAAGTTCAGCTGGTCGTCGTGCTTTGAGAAATGTGGCGCTAAAATTTGGCTGTAAAGCAAAACCTCTTCTTTATCGGATACAAATATTGCATCGATGAGAGCCGATGATGTCCATATAAAGTGGGTGGGGGTAGACGTATTTACAGGAATAAGGTCAAACGATTTCATGTGATCCAGAAAATCAGTTGAACGACGTTTGTTCAGCAGATTATAATTAAAGTCACCCCAAGTTATTATGTCAGTGTAACTGCAGGCCAACTCTTCTAGAACGTTATAGAGTGGTTGGAGGGTAATAGAGTTATCCCTATCAATAGGGCAACCCGTATTTGCCCTGCATAAAAAGTTGTATTTGAGAGTTGTTCGTACATACACTGCAGCCCCACCTAATATGCGACCGACCCTATCAGACCAAAAAAGCTCGAAGCCATCTACTTTATAAATTTCAGCAGAAATATTGCCTTCATGCCTTCGCGCCATACAGTGCAACTGTGATGATAAGGTTTCAGTGGTGGCTTCGTTGTTCGTGACAGGGACTTACTCGTATTTCTTGGCTGCCTTCTTAGCCCAGAGAAACAGCGATAGGCTGGAGTGGTTCTTTGATTGATCTCATGTGTGTTACCACCTTAAAGTTATAGTTTCCTGTGTTGGATTGCTGCCTTGTGTAAGTGGCAGGTTGCTGATTTCTTCCCATAATGCCAGTGTTATTAGCGTATCCTATCAGTTGTGCAGACTCTTCGGGCATTGACTTGTGAATTTCGTAGAAGAAGATGTCCTTGTTGATGGTATAGCAGCAACCTCTCTCCATTGTATTACTTCACCGAGGGAAAAGTTTGCCAGAGATGACAAAATTCGACTTGGTTCTATTGTATATAGCTCGTCTCTCATATGCGGTCTTAAAATCGGTGAAAAGATAGTAGGTATGGACTGTGACTTCTTGAGTTTTTTCCAAGATCCGCCAGAGTATGAATATTCAGTCAATTGTGAACTTTTCGAACTAAAACTGCATTGATTGTTGATATTGTGATAACCAATTAAAATGTGAACAGCGTCATCTATACTTGAATAGCAGAAGATTTCCATATTTGAATAGCAGAGGACTCAAGCATTGGACAATGGAGAGTGCAAAATTTTTGGAGAATATTCTGACAAAATGGAAAGATGTATGGAACGCTAGATAGTACAGAACGTTCTCGAAAGATGTCAGGGGAGAATAAATATAAGCGTCCGACAAGAAGTGCAAGTCAGTTCTAAAGTGGTAAAAGACAAAGTATGCTCTGCTTATCATATTCGTTCCTGGACTCGTGTAACGACAAAATATTCGATTTCGTCAAAAATTCTGCGAAATGTCTTATAAGCGACGTAAGAAATATTTCATTCCCTCTGATCTAGCTTCAATATGTAAGTCATTTATCCGCCCAAAAATGGAGTATAATTCCCACATCTCAGGTGCTTCTAAGACCTCTTTGCACCTGCTAGATAGGTTAAAATTGACGCACTTGAACATTTACTTAATGTCTCTTTCCACTGTTTTATCGTTATTTTCACCACTAGTGCTCCATCAGTGCTAATCAGTTTACAATCAAGCCCTCTCTCAGACGTACTGTGAAATATCGTAATTCTTACCTAAGCCGTACGACTCGCTTATGCAGTGCCCTGCGGAGCTCTCTATTCCCTAGTCATTATAGCTTGCAAACATTTACGACCAACGTACATAGGTATCTCTCGTTTTTTCCTCTCTAACTTTCTTTCGCCCCGGGCTGTATGCAAACATTTTAAGGGTACTGAAAATCCCTTGAGCGAGCGCTTATTGCAAAAAAAAAAAAACAAAAAATCGCGAAAGCAGGGGTGAAATTAAGAAACTGAATCTTTGGGGTAAAGCGCTTATTGCCTGTCTAAACTAGTTTGTGTCGAAAATCCTTCCTTTGGAAACCGAGAGATTCTTAGAGCGCTACTTTGGGAGGTGATTGGCAAAACTCAAAAATTAGAATTTTCTGGTTTTACTCAGTTTTACTTTGTAAAAGGGTCACTAGTGCTTGTTTGACTATTCGCGATCAGATGGCGAAGATGGCGAATCAGTACATCAACAACAGTGTTTCCAAATTAATGTTTTTCGACTTGTGTCAGTCTTCTGCCAAAGTAACGATATGTGGTCTGTTGGATCCTACTAGGCTATTCCAGGATTTCGCACGACAAGATGAGAAAAAGTGGTTTCACAAGGAAAACAAGAACCAAATGACCAGGACACCCTCTCTCACATTGTGAGTTCTGGCAAAGATCATTTCCATTTATTTAGTTCGATTAGGTAGTGATTCATTTGAGGAACATTACTCGCAGACTAGAGGTTTCCAAGTGAATTCTTGAAGTTTGTGCCACTTGGTCGAGGGGTGATTTAATTTGATGTTTGAAGACCAATTTGGGTGAGCTTGATCGGATATTGGTTGCCAATGTGCTTCAGAGCCAAAGTCCGATTTGTTTTTTTAAGAAATTTCCCATTTTTGGGGCGCCGATCATGCTGATGTCACAGTGCAATATTGTGCTTTTCACAGAAATTACGACGTTTTTGACTTGGTGTTGACGGTTATAATTGGATGGAGACGGCTTTAAAAAGCCTGTTGCAAAGGTTACGTACTCGTATGTGTGCCATATTCAAGTTTGGGAAGATCATAAGCAGAGAGCGCCTCTTTGCCATGACCTGGATTCGAGAACGAAACGAATTCCAGCCAGTTAAAAATCTGATCAGAGGTTCGATTCGATACTTAACGGCTGATCCCCATGCACGTTCACAGATTGTCAGCACTCGGTTTGATATAAAGTTTGTATATTTCGTACGACAGCTTATATAAAATTTGGCAATATTAAGACGAAGAACGGGACTAAAGGTACTTAAGGCAAAAATACAAATTATCTTTCGAAATTTTTTTCAGAAGAGACCCTCTAATTCATTCTCTGTTAGAAGGGGCTTATTTCGACAAAAGTTTAACACACCACTTCTACCATTTCGTAGAGTATTTCATCAGGGAAGTTTAGACGTACACTGTTCACCAATCCCTTTCTATATGGCCGATTATACGCGTAAACAGTTCCTTTGAACTTTGTAAAACATTCAATCAACCGAGTAAATCAATTATGCTCAGACCATATAACTTTTCCAATATTTTCCAGGAAAGACTAACAAGTATAACGAGGTATCCATCACCAAATAGTTACTGAACTTGATACGATTTAAGATTTAAATTTTTATTACGTTGAAGTAGTCAGAAACACAGAGTCCTTTTCAAAGTTCAAAGTTCGTGATTGTTACGTCGTTGGTCTTTTGGCAAGTTGCCATGCTTCGTTGGGTTCCCTAGTTTCATAGTTCCGCGCCCACTGAGAGTGATTTATTCGTCGAAGCTGTCCTCAGCACATGAATTTATTGTTGTGACCTATGCGGCTTAATAGCAAAACGTAGTTCGAAACTTTTCTAATTGAAAGTTTATTGCCAGAAAAAGGCGGGGGGGGGGGGGGGACACCACGAAAAGGTTTCACTCTCTGACATGCAACGAAATTCTTGAACGAACACGAGCAACGTACATCATTAAACGTGACAATATCCTTTCAATAAACACTATTCATTCTGAGTCTCGGTACACTGGAATTTTTAATCCTTCGGAAAACATTTTTCTGTCGTATCCGATCCGATTAGGTGAATTTATGTTATGTTCCTGCAGCTGACAGAGACTGCAAGACTGTATGCCCCTTCGTTTGTAATCCCTTTAAGAGCAGGGGATTATTTTAATCTATTTTCCGTCTGATGGTATCCATCTGTACTCATGCGAGTGGAACATGAAACTCAGGTGTCCGCATACTTGTGTGTAGATACACAGAACTGAAATTAATAGCGGGCAACGAATGATTGCTTGGAAACCAAATTTGTGTCCTTATAAGCGTACTTCCTCCATTTTCACTCAATCTATTCCAATGCCACTCAACTCGATATCAAATGGCCGAGATTCCTTGTTTTTAGGGACTTCCGATTGATTGCCAATTGAACAGATATGATACGTCTTCCTGGGCTCCATATACAATATACCCGCAGATACAATGATTCCAGGTTGTTACATTGAAGGGAAGGCATTCGATTTGAAGTTCTCTTTCTTCGGCTAGATGATGAAGCATATTTTGATTTATGTATCCACGTCCGTATACATGTGTACGCGTTTATTTGTTTCTACTTCTCTCACCGAACAACACGTGTATTTTCCCACATAAAAAAAAAAAACAAAACCATTGATTGATGGTACTTTTCGTTTTGGACGTGAACGACAAACGCGTTAATTGATTTTAAATGAGGTACTCGTATGTGTTGCTAATTTTAAACGTGACAATGTCTGCATAGTTCTTTATGCCAAGAGCTGGGATATGGAGTTTTGATTTACGTTCATTCGTTCCATAGATCCGTGCAATTTGTTTGCAAAATTCTGCTGCTGAAAGTGGTGTTTGATTGAAAACAGTAACAGCGAACAGCCTTTTGGAATTGGAGGCGAAGTTCTACCGGGATAAGAGCAACTGCGGGCATGAATGACGTATCGTGTGCTGTTTTGCAGTGGCAATATTCAGATTGTATTCCGGGTTTTGTTCAGATTGGTTGGTTGCAAATTTCATGAATACGTAATGTGTGATAAGCCGTCGATGTGGTGAGAATGTGACTGTAAATTTTATAACCAAAACAAGTTACGCAATTGCCGAGTCGACAGAGGTCGAAGTCGAAGATTATTCATAGATCTACTTGTTGCGACTGTTGTATAATAAATAGCTTGCCACTGAATGGGGACCAAATTGACGAATCCTACTAAGGATATCATGACTTTTATATAAACTTCTATATTGTCGGGACAGTTGTAGTGCCGTACGACCGTTGTGAGACATTCCTTACCTTAGTAGATACAGCACATTTTATCTATAAAATAAAGCACATCAGTCAGGTAATTCAATTCAAAATACTGTGATTCGATAGATCACATTGGTGGTTGAGACCAGTTTCAGACATTTTTGACGATATACACGTGATATCTCGTAGACTAGGTGTGCTAGACATAAACTTCTACCTCTAGTTAAAGTAAGTTCTACTAGCTAACCTACTGCGACTCTTATTGAAATTGTGTCTTTACATCGAAAACAGTGGAGCAAAAATACTTAAATAACTTTCAATGAGCGGTTAGCTAATCCCTGCGTTTCCAGGGATCCGATAATCCGGGGTAGACCTATGCCTCAACCAAAGTGTCTCCAACCAGCTCGATCTTTAGCTATCTGCCTCCTGTTTCGCACGCTAAGTTGATTGAGGTCCCTTTTCCCTTGCGTACGCCACCTGAGTCGCGGTTTTCCTTTACTGCACTGTTTCTTGGGGGCGGATTCGAAGTTTTTTCGGACCGGAGCATTGGTGTTCATTCGCTCTACATGACCCAGCCACCTCAGTTGGATCTTCATTCTTCTGGCTAAGTCGATGTCGCTGTACAGCCCGTTGTTGTATTTCCTCCTCCATTCATCGTTTATGCAGACGGGACCGAAAATCACTCGAAGAATTTTCTTCATAATACAACCAAGAGTACCCTCATACATTTTTGATAAAGTGGATGCCTCTATGTCATAGAGCAAAACTGGGATTGTTAAGGTCTAGGGTCACTTTTGTTGTTCAAGAGAGGGCGTTGGTAGTCAATTGCCTTCTTAGCCCAAAGAAGCAGCGATTGGCAAGAGTTATTCTTCGTTTAATCTCAGCGCTGGTGCCGTTTTCTGAATTGATAGCAGAGCCTAGGTAGACAAGTCCTTAACTATCCTAAAGTTATATTTGTTGACGTTGACGTTCTATCCGAGACATGGGAGTTGGGTGTCCTTTCTGGTTGACTTACTTACTTGATCTTCTTGTCCTCATTGACCGCTCCTCGATAATCACGAAAGCCCCGCTGACTTTCTTCAGATTATAGCAATATCATCGACGTATGCGAGTAATTGGACGGACTTTTGGAAAGATTGTGCCCTTGTGTTCGAGCGTGAGTCTTACACTATTCTTTCTAGAATGATGGTAAAAAAATCGCCTTGTCTAGATGCTTTTTTGACATCAAAGGCACTTACCGATCTTGATGGAGATGCATTCTCTATCGTCATCCTGCACAAACGTTGCTCTCTACAGTTCTTGTCTATAGATGCTTTCATACGCGGCCTTAAAATCGATGAATAGGTTTGATGGAGTTCATGGGGTTTTTTCAAGATCTGCCGTAGTGTGAATATTTGGCCGATGGTGGACTTTCCTGGCCTAAAGCCACAGTGCTATGGATCAATCAGGTGGTTAACGAACGGCCTCGGGGGTTCACACAATACGACAGAGAGGATCTTATACGCGACGTTAAGAAGACTCCCTATCAAGTCATCGCCTGCCGCTTGGAAGGCCGTCTGGTCAAGCAGGTTTGTTGAACTTAAGCTTAGATATGGCTATCTTCACTTCATCCAGGTCGGGTGGACGTATTTGTTTGTCTATATCGTCTAGATTGAAAAGTTCATTCCGCCTGACAGCGATATTTGATTGCTAATCGCCGAAATTGAAATTCTGTTTCCAAATCCTCAGCATCTACTGCGACTCTACTACTATGTTCCCTTGTTCATCTCCACAGGCGTCGGATCGGTGTTTGTATCCGTGGCATGTTTTTTTTTTTACCTTTTGATAGAACTGCCACATCTCGTTCCTGGAGTAGCATCTCTCAATTTCTAAGACTGCGCGCTTCTCATGCTCCTTCTTTTTCCTCCTGAGAAGCCGGTGTTCGTCTCTCCTCTTCTGCTCGTAGAGGTCGTGAGCAGCTGTAGTCAGCGCCGGTTTTTATGCATCTTGACTAGCTGCATGTGCTTGCCGGCATTCATCGTCAAACCAGCGATTTCGTTGTGGTGAACGAGTAAAACCCAACACATTAGAGGCGACATCTTTGACGACCTTTTGGCAATGCTACCACTGGTCTTCAATACTTGATGCTGCCGGCGTAGGACCTCTTAAGAGATTAAGGGAGACTCGATCAGACAAGGATTTGGCGATCAGTTGCGATTGTACCCATCCAAAATCAAACTTTTTCACTGCATTAACATAGCTTGCCCTTGCGATGTTCGGGATACCTGCAACCGGTACAACAAACTAGTGGTCCGAGTCGATGTTGGCTTCTCGGAACGTTCAGACTTCCATAATGCTGGAGGAGTGCTTTGCGTCGTTCGCAGTATTGTTGACAGATGTCTCTTGTGTTTTACGTAGGTACCTGCCGTGAGGGCTAAGCCTACGGTGCGTCTTCGCACAAGATATCAAAACAATGCGCTGATAAGCGCCCTTCGGGTAGTACAAGTACTACCACCAGTACCAGATTCGAAGTCGTGTGTAAGGCACGAACTTCCCCTTTGGTGAAGGGTCGAGCGCTATATAATACCTCTGCCATTCTGTGGGTCATGGCACCCGGTTGAAATGCAATTCCACATCGAGCAAGCCAGATGGTTCCATAGAAATCCCATGATTGAGCACAGGTCGTAGCAAACTACAACATATGCTAAGCCATGAGATGTCCAATCTCCATTCGGTCTACTCTTCCCGTGATTTTGGGTATAAACCTACAGTCACCACGATACACCCACAAGGAGGCCAACTCCTAGGTCAGGCCGGAACCATAGTTCTGGGGGCTCCTGATTTCCCGTGGTACCAGAATATAGCTTCCGGTCGAGCTTCACAACCTTGAGGTTACTTCCAGTTGGGCGCCTCATTGCCCAGGACTGGCGGCCTTACAACAATTTAAAATTTCTAAAATCTACCCGCTAGCTGCCTAGTGCGCCTTCTATTGAATACCTCTTTTGCAAAACTACGGGTTCTTTCGAACCGTACGGTATCAATGATAATTCCACTGACATCGTAGGTCACACCATTAAAGGTGATGCCCATAGCCTTCAAGTTCCTTATGTCAGCGTAATTGGGACATTCACATAGGACATGAAGCCAGTCCTCATAAGTGGCTCCACATGAGAAGATCGCAACCTCGCTTAGCCCCCTCTTATGCAAGAATGCATTAAGCGAGCCATACCCGGTCAACAAAAAGGCCAGGCTGAGGTTAAAATTCCGGAAAAATTCTCATGGTTAGAGTCTTGTTGACAGTTTAATCAATCAACTGTTCTCCAAGTCCACTTGTGAATATCGAGATGAGTGAACCGCGTTCCAGCTACGATAATGTTTCGCTCCGCCACAAAGTCGATTAGCCTGAATCCGTTATCGGAGGTGGTGTCACGCAGGCTATGCCTTCCGACAGTACTACCAAAGGTGCCCTCTCTTAACCTAGGAGAATTTTAATATCATAGCTAGCGCACTGCTAGTACGTCCTGTCCAAGAGCTCGTAGAAGCCATCTTTGGTGTCGTCATCTTTCTCCTCTGTGGGGCATGTTGGCAAATTTAGCCTTAATCCAGATTGATATGTAGCACTCATTCTCATGCCAGATACTCCAGACTTCTTGCCTAAGTCTACTTCTAACAGCAAATCCGCATCCAATCCGCTGTAGTAGTAGATTCCCATCGACTATTTCGCTTTCTCTGAAGAAAAATGGCTCAATGCTGATTTTGGCGCAAACACCAGCCCAAACAGTCACTTTTTGTTAATCGCGCCAGAAGTCATCAAAATTCAGGTTTAGTGTCAACCATTCGAGCGCCTGTTTGGCTGTATTCCAAGCGACGTGGACGGTCTGTCGGTAATATTCTTTGAGTCAATTGCACTTTATACGGAGACAAATGTAAGGTGGTTCCACAGATGCCAAAATGTTGAGCGCAGTGACCATACGACATGTGGGTTCTCGGCAACACTGTCATTTACCGCTTAGCAATCAGTTCATTGGAACGTCTTGGGCGTTGATGGACGGCATGTCGTCGATCTCCTACTGTCCCGTTCTCCACAGAATACGACACCAAACGACAAACAGTGTTGTCAGACGGTGCTTGTTGGCTACGATATTTTCGACGATATGCACGTTGAGTTACTCGTAACACAACTGAACGACTATTTTCAATGTGCAGCGTCACTATTTCAGTGCGTTGTTTCGGTGTGATTGACGTTTCAAAAACATGTCTACCCAAGTCAATTGGTTGATAAATGTAAAGTTGTTAAATGTTTACATACCGACATACTGGGCCCCGCCCAATTATCAAGGCTTGACGTTGTCTAATAATAAAAGGGGGCAGAGCAAACTACTGGTCTTATCGTAAACATCTTCAAATGACTCTACCGAAGGTTGCTACGATTTGGTCAGTCACAAGTTGCCGGTCATAGGTCTTGTTGGCGGATGGACCACCGGCAGTCCCTACCAGTACTTAAATCACGGTACCATGGGAGTCAGGACCCCCCGGATCTCGGTCCGGGCCTAACTTGAAGAGGTAGGCCCCCTTGTAGGAGCGTCATGGTGGCTGTGGTTTAAACCCAAAGTCGCGGGAAGGGTCTTCCTGTTGGTTTGACCTAATGTAGAGTTGCAATAAGTACTGGGTGCTGCGACCCTAAGAGCAGTAAGAGGATTTAGGTGGGCCCCGATTCATACCAAGGGTGGAACTTGTGCCGTCAACACAGTTCCGAATTGGTATCAATGGAATGACGGAGAGCAATGGCCCCCATGGATATATGGGCATCCCGTAAACATAAGTCTACACGACAGGTGGTTTACGTTAAAAATCAGACACTATACCGACCTACAAGCTGGAGCACCCTGCAATGTCGCAGTTTTTCATCTTCTTTTTGTCCGGCCCATCCCATTGCATAAAGGCCCTATGATTCTGTTCATGTATAAGGCGTACAACGCACAATGAAAAGGCCGTTAGCGTTTAAGTTGCGGACTACTTCTTCGTGGACAGATTTTCTAATTTACATGCAAATTCATGTGGAAGTGGGCCCTTTTGTTTCACAAAAGCGTTTGTGTCAGTTTTCTTAAGTTCTTCCACGTCTTTCTATCGAATTAAATGAACGATGATCTTTGGGAATCAAAAAGTAGTTCCTCTTTTTCGTACTGAGACCCTTAGATTTAGACACAAGCTTCCTTGATGTTCTGCAGGGCTTTGACTGAGCTGAAGAAGTTTCGCGGAATCTTTGCACCCACTTGGGTGTACACTTGTACACTTGGCTCACCGCACAATCGCCGAAACGTGAACAAAATTGTTAGCGCCCACTGATGTAAGAATCGCCACTTTTAAAAACCGTCTCGATAACGAAAGCACAATGATCTCTCAGAAAATTGCTACATGTGGCTGTCGGGCTATTGTTGTTTATAATTTTTTGCCACTGAACAACTTGGCTCGTGAGATGGCAAGAACGTCCATGGCGAGCATCCTCACGAGAATTTCTTCATCGCTTTACTGAATTCGCGAGTGATTTTTAATCCGCTGAAATCCTTTAAATAACCACAAGATACTTTCGCGATTTTTCGATTAATTCAAAAATAATAACCATGGCACCAAAAAGTAAAATGACTGGCGGCGTAAAACCCAAAGGACAAGCCTTCAAAGACAAAAGCAAGCCTGCCGATGTCCGGATGAGCAACCTCCAAGCAGCAAAAGCTGTTTCGGATGCCATTCGCACCAGTTTAGGACCCCGTGGTATGGATAAAATGATTCAGTCTGGCAATGGAGAGGTTTCTATCACCAACGATGGAGCTACCATTCTAAAGCAAATGAATGTCCTTCATCCAGCAGCCAAGATGTTGGTTGAACTTTCACGCGCTCAAGATATCGAAGCTGGAGACGGAACTACTTCAGTAGTAGTAATTGCTGGAGCTTTGTTGGAAGACTGCGAGAAACTTCTACACAAGGGCATTCATCCAACTGCCATTTCTGATTCTTTCCAACGTTGTGCAAATAAAGCTATCGAAATTTTAAATGGCATGTCGAAGCCAATTGAGTTGTCGGACCGTGAGACACTCATCAAGAGTGCTTCCACTTCGTTGAATTCTAAAGTTGTCTCCCAACAGAGTAGTCTACTTGCGCCCATTGCTGTGGAAGCTGTCATGAAGGTGACAGAACCTGGCAAGGAAGGTAGCGTTGACTTGAAGAACATCAAAGTTATCAGGAGTTTGGGTGGAACTATTGAGGACACACAATTGGTTGATAATTTGGTATTTACTATGCGCTCAGCTGGTACCAATGCGCCGAAACGCATCGAAAAAGCAAAGATTGGTCTTATTCAATTTTGCATTTCGCCACCCAAAACTGATATGGACCACAGTGTCATTGTTTCGGATTATGCTGCAATGGATCGCGTGCTCAAGGAGGAAAGCACCTACATCTTGAACATTGTCAAGCAGATCAAGAAGGCCGGATGCAATGTCTTGCTTGTTCAAAAGTCTATCTTAAGAGATGCTGTTTCTGATTTGGCACAACATTTTCTCGACAAAATCAAGTGCCTAGTTGTTGAGGATGTCGAGCGGGAGGACATCGAATTTGTATGCAAAACTTTGAACTGTCGTCCTATTGCTTCCCTCGATCACTTTGTCGCTGAGAGTCTAGTAAACGCTGACCTCTGTGAAGAAATCTCCAGTGGAACTAATAAATTTGTGAAGATAACCGGAATTCAAAACCCTGGTCGTACAGTATCTATCATTTAGTTCTTGAAGAAGCTGCTCGTTCATTGCACGATGCTTTGTGTGTTGTTCGTTGTTTAGTTAAGCAACGTGCGCAAATTTGTGGTGGAGGCGCACCTGAGATCGAAATGGCCTTGCAATTAGCTGCTTACGCTCAGACAGTTGAAGGAGTCGATGCTTATTGTTTCCGTGCCTATGCTGATGCCCTTGAGGTCATTCCCTTCACTTTGGCTGAGAATGCTGGTCTTAATCCAATTGCCACAGTGACAGAGTTAAGAAATCGTCACGCTCAGGGTGAAAAGAATGCCGGCATTAACGTGCGTAAGGGTGCTATTACTGATATTTTCGCCGAGAATGTAGTACAGCCATCGCTTGTCAGTATTTCGGCGATTTCCCTAGCCACAGAGACAGTTCGATCGATTTTGAAAATTGATGATATTGTCAACACCATGGGTTAGGTCATCCACTCAACTCGCGCTTAGCTGATATCGGCTTCTACGATCAACACCATTGGTATCATTACATCTTTTATGTATCCTCATTCGTCTACTTTTCTTTTCTTTATTTTGCATTTTAATTTTAAAAAAACAAATCACAAATAAAATACAAAGCAAACTGTTGGGAAAAAAACTTAAAAGGCGGAACACATCCGATTTCAATGAACGTTTATTAACAACTAACTTCATTTGTATTACATAGTTTAAATAGGTATATAAGTGAATTTACATAACTTGGATGGTACAGAGTTGCCAGGTATAAATTTCAATATCCAACACTACCCCTCAAGTCAGTACCTACTAAATCTTAGAAAACATCTAATTTTTATTCAATAATCCATGTTTCGATTTTGTTAATATTTTTGTCAATACATCAGCAATCATATCATTAGTTGGAACATATTTTAATGAAATAAGTGATTTATTATAAATTTCCCTGATATAATGAAATTTGACATCTATATGTTTTGATCTTGAATGGAAAACTGGATTTTTAACTAACTGCTGTGAGCTAATATTGTCGCCATATATCGGTGTTGGTCCTTGCTGCATGCATTCAAAACCGACTTCTTCAATCAAACGTCTTAAGTATAACGCTTCTTTTGCTGCTGCAACCAATGCCATGTATTCTGCTTCAGTGCTACTCAACGCTACTGTCGGCTGTTTACGGGACTTCCATGAAATAGCTGCACCGGCAAGAAAGAATATGTATGACTTCCTGGTAATAGTGCAGTTAGCTCAGTCTGCATCAGCAAAGCCTTTAAGTATCCCACCAGTTTTCCTAAAACAGAGTTTTAAATTAATTGTGCTATTAAGATACCTTAATAAATGTTTGACCGCAGCTAAATGTTCTTGTTGAGGTTCTTTATTGAATTGTGCCAATTTGCTCACAGCATGCTGTATATCTGGCCTGGTTGAAACTGCCAAATAAATTAAACAACCTATTAATGATTGGTACTGCTTAACATCCACTTTCTTGCTGCTTGAATTTTTAGAACACTTATTTCAATTTACTCCAGGATCTAGTGGTGTACTGCAAGCCCTTGTGGATAGCATATTGTGCTGCGAAAGTAGATTCTGTATATATTGCTTTTGTGAAAGCATAATACCCTCTGGAGATCGCGTTATTCCTATTCCTAAGAAGAAATCAATCGGACCTTTATCCACAATGTCAAAAGCCAGACCAATTGAATGTTTAATTTTAAGTATGTCCGCTTTTTCAGTGCACGTTATAATAATATCGTCGACATAAACTGCAACTATATTTCGACTGTTACGGGTGTTTCTTGTGTAAACGCAAGTATCTATGTTGCTTCGCCTAAAACCAAGCCTTTTCAATGCGGAATCTAACTTGCTGTTCCATTCGCGACCTGCCTGTTTCAGACCATATAGAGCCCTTTTCAACTTACAAACCTTATTGTTGTTATGTGGATCCTTAAAGTGTTCAGGTTGCTGCATAAATATATCTTCTCTTATTTCCCCATTCAAATACGCAGATGAAACATCTACGTGATGAACCTCCATATCAAATTCAACCGCTAATGCCAAGATTAATCGGATGGTTGAATAGCGTACCACAGGTGAAAAGGTTTCAGTATAGTCAATCCCGAACTGTTGGCTGCATCCTTTTGCGACGAGCCTAGCCTTGTAGCGAATTGGATTGCCGTTTTTGTCATGTTTGATGTTAAACACCCATTTACATTTGATTGCCCGGCGATTTGCGGGTAATTCTACCAACTCCCAGGTATTGTTAGATATCAGCGAATCGTATTCATCCTTCATAGCTTGCAGTCCACTTGTCAGCGTCTTCTCGACTCAAAGCTTCTTCCACTGAACGTGGATTCTCACACAACTTCAAGTCAGAATTCAAAAAATAGTTATATTTTATTGGCTTCGTTCGTGGCCTCAATGTTCTCACTTCATACTCTTGCGCACAAGCAAAATCGTCTGAAGTTGTTTGTTGATCATTTAAGACCGCATGTTGAATGTCTTCCGGTGGTTTTTGGTCATTTGACTTTGCATTTCCATCACCAATCGGAACCGCTTGACCCTCATTCTCAAAAACCGCTAGCTCTTCTTTCTCCCCGAAGTCAGATAAAAAGGATTCTTCACTACTTTCGGATGTGTAGCCTATAAACTTCTTCTCATTTTCTAAATTTTTAGATGAACTGTCTTGGCATTGTTTGCTACCGCTAAGATCTATTAGACTAATATTATTCTCACTATTCAAGCCCAAAGTATTTGGGTTTTCCATAAATCGAATATCCCGGCATTTGTAAATTTTTTGTGCTTTCGCATCATAAACTCGATATGCTTTCGATTCTTTTGCATAGCCAACCATATTGCACTCAACACCTCTTGCTTGAAATTTTGCCTTACCCGGGCGCTTATCTAGCATAAACGCTTTGCATCCAAAAATTCTAAAATGTCCTACATAAGGTTTTCTACCATGCCAAACTTCGTAAGGAGCCTTATTTCCCAGGAGTTTTGTTGGTGACCGATTGCGTAAGTA
This sequence comes from Volucella bombylans, assembly GCA_949129095.1. NCBI lineage: Eukaryota > Metazoa > Arthropoda > Insecta > Diptera > Syrphidae > Volucella > Volucella bombylans. The sequence goes on from OX422144.1 coordinate 11,441,242, forward strand.
AACAGCCGTATTAACAGCTTCACCCCATAGAGAATTCGGAAGCTCACTGTTTAGAAGTAAACACCTTGTCATTTCTACAATGGTTCGGTTAGCTCGTTCAGAAACCCCATTTTGCTGCGGAGTGTATTCTACTGATAATTGACGTTTGATTCCATTGCTGGCAAGAAATTTTGAAAAATCTGAGCTCATATACTCGCTCCCATTATCACTACGTAAAGCCTTAATTTTACAAGAAGTCTCGAGCTCAACTTTTGCTTTAAATATTTGAAAAGCATTAAGAATATCTGACTTTGACTTAAGAAAATATACGAATATCTTACTACTAAAATCGTCTATGAACAATGCGAAATATTTTGACCCACCGATTGAAGTGGTTCGCATGGGGCCACAAATGTCGGTATGGATAATTTCCAGAAGTTGCGTACTGCTCACTGTAGTACTTTTGGGGAAAGCTGACCTACATAACTTCCCTCTGCAGCATACATCGCATTCAACTGATTTAAAATTATTTTCAAACTGCATGCCCCTTACCATGTTTAATTTAAGCAAATCATGCAAACTTTTAGTATTTAAATGGCCAAAACGTGCATGCCATAACAATAAATCACTGTCATTTTTCTTTGACTTATTCATGCTTAATAATTTTTCGCTATTATGATTAAACAAATATAAATCACCAAGTTTATGTGCATGCAAAACGATCTTATTGAATTTATCACAAATGTACGCACCACTCTCTTTGAATTGAACACGATGTTGATTTTTGACTGCTTTGCTTATTGAGATAAAATTTGATTTGAGTTCTGGAACAAATAAAACGTCCTTGAGTTCGATCTTCCTATAACTGGTCACTATTGAAACTGTTCCGATGCCTTTGGATTCAATGTAATAATTTGCCGCTAACTCTATTTTTTCTGCATGCGCTTGTATTGAAGTGAACAAGCTCTCATCACAACACATGTGAGAGGTTGAACCGCTGTCCAAAATCCACTTGTTCCTACCCATCTTTGAAGAACTCAGCATATTAAGCATGCCAAACGATGACGTATCTATTTTGTTACGGGAGATTTTTGATTCTTTGCACGTATTCGCATAATGTCCTCTTTTGTTGCAGTTATAGCATTTTCCCTTTACCTTCGTTTTTTTGCTTTGAATCAGGTTTTGTGCTTCTGACGCCTTGGTTACGAACGAAAAATGCTGACCCACTTGATTCTAGCGAACTGTCCTCTCTTCTTTTCCCTTCTTCTAAAAGCTTCGTCTTTAATATGCTGGTTGTTGGAAGCGTATCGCGGGACTCGATGGCAATGACGAAATTTTCAAAACTTTTCGGGAGGCTAGAGAGTAATATGATGGCGAGCAACTCGTCTTGCAAAATGATTTCGATTTCACACAATTTTTCGGCGATATGAAAAAATTCCATTAAATGATTTGAGATCGAACAAGTTTCATCATATTTTAATCCCAATAAATTTTTGAAAAGTGTTACCTTTCTAGCTGGTCCACTTGGCTGATGTATATCCATTAATTTCTTCCAAGCTTCTTGGGCAGTGGAACAGTTCTTGATGTGATTCAGTTGAGATGATTTTACACTAAGTAAAATCATAGCGAGGGCCTTTTCATCCCTTGAATTCCATTTTGCAATTTCCTCTGCATTCGAGTTGTCAGCAACCAGACTCGGCTTGATGGAACTACCAGAAACAAATTGTCCAAAGGTCATTGCATATGAGAACGGACCTCATTTGCACTTTCCAGCCATCGTAGTTATCGTCACTTAATTTTTCAATTTGATGGAAAGAGTTAGAATTCATTTTATTGTATTTATTTATTAATTTTTTTTTTGCGTTTAAGACTTAAAATTAACCTGGGCCCATAACCTTTATTGGGAAAAAAACTTAAAAGGCGGAACACATCCGATTTCAATGAACGTTTATTAACAACTAACTTCATTTGTATTACATAGTTTAAATAGGTATATAAGTGAATTTACATAACTTGGATGGTACAGAGTTGCCAGGTATAAATTTCAATATCCAACACAAACGCTAATCTATTAACGATTTCCTATAGTTTTTCTATATTTTTATCTGTTGATCATGATTTCTAGGCCCTTCTTGAACACTTTGTACTACTCGTAAGACCGGGTTTTTTGAAAAAATCTAGCCACCCTAAGCAAAACAAAATCTAAGTCCCACTCTTTGTTCATTCAAATTAAAATATTCAAGAAAATGTTGCTTGCTCTCCGCCATATGCGTCTGCGAGATCCTTCTAATTTTTGGCCATGCCTCCTTCCATTCCAGAGTTCAAGATATGAGCGAAAAATATTCCTAAATACACAAAGTTCCACCAAAAGGATAAAAACATAGGCCATGTCTTAAGAAATTAAAGAACTTTTTCCCCAGTGACTTGGGCTGTCAAAAACGTATCATGCATATTTTTTCCCTCGTTTTATACACAATATCCAGGCACGAAACCACCCAAACTTTTCCCTTTCCTCATGTGTTAGATCCTTCAAAAATGTACAAAACTTGATGTAACATGCGCAGCAAAAATGTTCAAAAAGAAGAAACAACTTTTTCCCCTCATTCACTTTCACTTGGGCAAAAGTTAAACGATGAAGACGTCAGCAACGGCTCTCCCCCAAAAAAAAGAAGAAGTTTATAAAAAAAAGAATAAAAATAAAAATAAAACAATAATAACTTTTCGTGATGATTTCCAGAGAAATTAATTACACCACGCTTTACAAAAAAAACAACACTTTTTCCTATTTTTCAACCACCAAATTGGCAGTGAAATTTCTATCTTCAGTTTACCCACCTTCCACCATTTCTTTTCCTAATTGTCATTCTCTTTTCTTAAGAAAATCTCAAAGTTAAACATAAAAAAAGATTGCATGTGTAAAACTTATGATACTAAATGTTAGATTTAAAAAAAACAAAAAAACAAAACATAAACAAGAAAACAAAAAGCGATTTTTAATGAAACATTTTTAAAATTAAAAAAGAAAAAAAAAACAAAAACACAAAATATAAACATAAAAAACATTTTAAGACTGAAAATAAGAAACCAAACAGAGAAATATTGTGAATTGAAGAAATACGATAAAGTAACATTTTTTAGTTGAAAATAAAGAAAAGAAAACACCATCGGGGTTGTCTTGAGTTGTTTTTGTCTTTTTTCCAAAACAAAACAAAAAAAAAACACAAAAAAAATGGCAAAAATCTATATACGAAAACAAACACTTTTGGAATCGAATTCCTTTTCCATTGATTTTGAATTTTTTGAATAACCGCCAGATAAAATATCCTAAAAGCAAAAAATCTACAATTAACCAAAACTGCCAATGTTTAAGTTTTAACAAAGTTTAGTTAAAAAAAAAAAATACAGAAAAAATAGTAAAACACCGTACAGTGGATCGAATTTGAAAAAAATTTAAAACTATTCGATGGACTTGAATGTTGTAATATTGTATTATAGTAAAGTGGGGTTCAGTGTTGAAATAATAATAAAAAAGCCAAAAAAACAAAAATATATAAACATATATTAAGGGTGGGAACAAAATATCTAAACCCTCGCAACGAAAATTCTGACTAAGAAAGACCAATCCTCATCTATAAACGCACAGTCCCACTCTACTCAATTAAACAGAAGAAATTCTCACACATAATTAGAGAAGACTTACCGTGAGGTGATTGTAAGAATGTTTTTCAACTGAGTGGTTTTGCTCCCACATACTCGTACATTCGCTTGAAAAGGTGTATCTACGAGTAAGTATTGAAGTGGTATTTTCTTCTAGAACATTTGCCACGCATCCTTTATGTACTCGTAATTGACAAGGTTATCCATGAAGAAACTTACACCGTCACGACAATACCTATTCTTAAATTCCTAAATTTCTGGGATTTTTCATTTCAGATCTCAATTTGTTGCACGTGCTATGCTCCCACGTCTGTTTAGGGCGTTATATAATTTTGTTTTTTTTTTTTTTTTCTTTCAGAACAGTGCAGTCAGACAAAGAAGCAGTTCTTTTACTAAAATTTCAGAGTTATTCGTAGGAAGATAGTGGTAACGTGCTTACCACATTAGAGCTGAGTATCTGTAGCTTTATCGTTATCACTCTCAAAGTAAGCGTCACAGCACACTTAGGTGCTAATTAACAAACGTAGTGCCCCATTCCGACGCCAGGAAGCAACCTACAGTCATTTCCACGGGAAGCATTCGTTTGCTTTGCCACCGGCATCAACAGAATCATGCTATACCACCTTGATGGAAAAGTTCCCGGAATTTATTCAGAAAATTAAAAATACAAGTTTATTCATCTAAATCTATATTGTCCCCTTCAAAGTAATCCCCATCGACTGCAACACACTTATGCGCCAGCGCTTGATCCGATCCTCGAAACATTTTTTATATTCGGTTTTCGGTATGTCCGTCAGTGCTTTCTGCGATTTTTCCATTACTTCCTCTCGGCTGCTGAAACGCGTTCCCCGCAGTGGTTTTTTAACTCGATTGAACAGAAAGAAGTCACAGGGAGTCAAATCAGGTGAATTCGGTGGCTGTTGGATGGTATTTGTTGCATTGTTGCATTGTTGCACTGTGCGGCGGTGCTTATCATGGACAATTCTGGTCTCTTTCGGCGAATTGCTTCACGCAAACGCCTCATAACGCCCAAATAATACCCTTTGTTTACTGTCTGGCCGTTTGGCAAAAATTCATGATGCACTACACAGTTGTAATCCATGAAAAACGTTGAGCATTGCCTTCTTTTTTGACTGAAAACGACGGGGTGTTTTTGGTCTCGGCTCATTTGGTGAACGCCATTCACTTGCCTGATGTTTGGATTGCCACGTCTCGTCCCCAGCAATGATCCTTTTGATGAATGTGGGATCGGATTCAGCCTCGCAAATCATCTCTTTTGCGACGTCAACACGGTCTCTTTTTTGGGTCTTTTGGCACCAACTTTGCTGCTGCACGACGGAAACCCAAATCATTAACCAAAATGTCTTAGACGGATCCATAGGCAATGTTCAAGTCCTCCGCTATCCCTTTTCTTTTACTCCATCAATGTTTTTGTCGGTCTGCGATGTCGATGGTCTGCCACTGGGTTCATCATCTTCGATTGACTCACGACCACTTTTGAACCGCTCGTGCCACTGGTAAACGATCGTTTTCCTTAGAGAACCGTTGCCGAAACACTTTTCCAACATTTCCAACGTTCGTGCACCATTAAATCCGGAGCGCCTTTTTGATGAAGGTGGTATACAGTTCTGGTCACTTAAAACCCAACTGCCAATGGAAAGTCCTAACCGAGGACGTAGGCAGTCGTATTGCAAGTTTGGGTCCCGAGACACTCGAAGACTCGAACTAGCTTCTAAGTAGTGAAAGGGTTCAGCAGGCGCAGTTGCGTTTTACCCTTTACTAATTCTTCACAATGTTGTTTATTTCCATCGGAATTGTGTGGGACATACACAAGCAGGCACAATTTTTTCCAGCTATTGTAGGAGTGAAATCCAATGTTGCCGGCCCTCTAAATGATCACCAGCTTCGCATCATAGATCGGTTTTAGATCGGTTTTCGAGCCATCGTTATGTGAAGAACCGACTACATTCTGTACCTGGCTCAAGTGTTCGGTAGCCGAAGTGGTAGAGGCCCGGACAATAAATCTCGAGGTTGCGGGCTCGCTTCCCGGCCTCTGCGAAAGTTTGCGCCCCCCCCCCCCCCCCCAATTATCAAGGCTTCGCCCTTTAATGACGTTTTCTAATAATGAACGGGGGCAGAGCAAAGTACTGGTCTTATCGTAAACATCTTCAGATGACGCTACCGAAGGTTGCTACGATTTGATCAGTCACAAGCTGCCGGTCATAGGTCTTGTTGGCGGCTGGACCACCGGTAGTCCCTACCAGGACTTAAATCACGGTACCATGGGAGTCAGGAGCCCCCCGGATCTCGGTCCGGGCCTGACTTGTTAGAGGTAGGCCCCCTTGTGGGAGCGTCATGGTGGCTGTGGTTTAAACCCAAAATCGCGGGAAAGAGTCTTCCTATGGTTTTTCTTTGGTTTTCCTTTGGTTTTCCTTGGTTTTCCTTGGTTGACTCAATGTGGAGTTGCAATAAGTGCTGGGTGCTGCGACCCTAAGAGCAGTAAGAGGTTTTAGGTCGGCCTCGACTCATACCAAGGGTGGAACTTGTGCCGGCAACACAGTTCCGAATTGGTATCAAACAGTGAATATCATTGTGAGCGTTGGCAAGGCGTATCCTTGCTCCCATGGATGTATGGGCATCCCGTAAGTTTAAGCCCACGCGGCAGGTACTTACGTTAAAAACATGAGACATCTGTACCTGGCTTAGATTTTGGCCAAACCATTCCTTGGCACAGGGTAATCTTGTATTTTGTAATTTCGAGCCGTCGCGTCGGCTAATTGTAAATGGAATATGGCTGTGAGAGTGGTGCTCATGATATGAATTTGAAAGCAGATTCATCAGTGCCTCTCCCATTTAGCCAGACATAGCGTTTTTTGGAGTCGGGTAAAAGCAACAGTGATGTATTTTTGTCAGACAAAACACGCTTGCAGATAATCGATGCATAAAATATACGACTAATTAGTCTTACCATAGCCATGAAGATCCAAAGGAGCCTCATGTCTTGTCGAAAGCTTCTTTTCTTTGTGCAGAAAACCGACTGTGCCTTTCGGCATAAGGTCCGGAGAAGTTTCCTATCCAGGAAAACAGCCCAATGCTTATTTTCTTTCGAAAATATATATAAGTCAGACCAGGCAGCTTTGTCCTTCTCGTAAAGAGAACAGCCTCGGTTTGACTGAAAGGTCGTTTCGCCAATCGTCGATTACGTCTAGGGCTAGGGCTCTATATCATCTGCATATGCTTGAGGGTAAATATCGGGTTTTACTATAAAGACATAACAATTTTATATTTAAATAAAACACAGAATAATTGAGATTCGATTTTTGGGAGCCAATTTTCCATCACTCTTGTTCCTGAGCTCCTCTAACGTTGTTGGCTTGTTGGCATAAACCAACGACTTAAGGTAATCCCATAAAAATGAATCAAACGACGTTAAATCGCATGAACGAGGTGGCCATTCGATCGGACCATTTCTCCAGATTATGCGATTACTGAACGTCTCCTTCAATAGATCAATTGTTTCACCATCTGTGTGACATGTGGCATCATATTGTTGGGACCGCATATCTCTGATCTTAAGTCCATACAATTTTGGCCAAAAATAGTCTTCCAACATAGCACACTAGTGAACTCTATTGACTGTAACATGGCGATCATTGACAAACAACAAGACATTATTGACAAAGCCATTAAGCCAAAATTAGCTTCATCGCTGAAAATGATTTTCCGATGAAATCCAGGATTTTCTTCAAACTTTTGCAGAGCCCAATCGCAGAAGTTTTGGCGCATCAAATCATCAAGGGGCTTCAGTTCTGGAGTTAATGTGATTTTGAGTGTAGTGTGTAGGCTAAGTCTTTACGCAAAATTTGCCACAATGTGGACTGAAAGACTCCCAATTCCTGTGATTGATTTGGCTCATTTTGAACTGAAGCACTTACGTCTGCGATATTTTCGGTACCTCGACCGGTATTTCACTCGAATTTATCCACTACAGCACGCACAAACTGTCTAGTGGGACGATTATTATTTGTGAACGTTTGTGAACTTCACCGTGATAAAAATGTAAACCTTGGCTGACGTTTTGACATTGACAGACCATAAAAAAATATAAAATTGCTATGACCCTACTAATAAACTCATTGAGAATGGTCGACCAACATGCACCATACCGATGCAGATAGGACGCCTCCTTTTGGGCAACATATTGGTCGCAGTCAGCATCCGTAATTAGAGTCCTATTCACGAAAATTGCTCGTATATACAAAAGTAGTGATTCGGCTGCGCTGTGTTCTCTGGCCGAGTCACACATGACGTCAAAAGCTGCGTTTTCCAAACCACCTTCAATGGCGATGAAAATGCCCGGCGCAGTATATGTGTCTTTAGTCTGACTGGGTGAGTAGATTTTATCACATAAAGTGCTTCGTTGTTTTCGCCTCCTAAGTTGTAACTGATCTACTCGTGCTACAGTTCTTTCGCGGTTTATTAATGTCTATTGGCTCCTGGCACACCCTAGCAGGTTTTTTGAAATACGGTTTTGTCGAAAAACTTTCACAATGATACGGAAACATCTGTAGTCTGAGTCCTTTCGAATGACTGTGTTTCTTCCTACGTACTGAACTCATATGGCCCAACTCATATCTTGGACTAAAAACCTTGCAGTTTGACTTTAGTGCGCGAAGATGGCTTTTCCGAATTGTATACCATACAGTGAACTAAAGATGGTTGGGGGCAGTAAGCACTTATACAGAGGATCGCTTGGAAAGTCTTAGGTGTGCGAGTATAGTTCCGGAGGAAAGGATTTCATTTCAGTTCAGTTTAGATATAATCAACGCCTTCCAGATATCTAAGTTCAGACATCATTGCAAATTGTATTTATTCACTTCCTTCGGATGGTACAATGCAGATTACATCGCCAATTCATTCACTCCTCTTGTACGTCGGTTTTGATTCGAAAGACATTTTGTCAACTTATATCATTGATTGCTCAGAATCCCGTTTTTGGAACTTTTCGGCAAAAAAATTGGTAGTTACATCAAAACTGGCGTATTGCCCTATTGCGCAAGATGTTGATATACCATAGTCGATGCAGTAGCACGATTGCTCAACATACGGACTTGAATCCAAGTCCAAGTGTCATTCTTTATCAACTTACCGATTGTCCGATTATATTCGATTTCATCTGCCAATGTTTCCTACATTTCCCGATGACATCCACTGTAGTGGATTTCAATAAGTTTGCCGTTTACACTGGTTTAACTTGATTGCGCATCCATCTCTTGATCTAATCCTGATCCGAAATCATTAGGGAATCGTCTACGCTTTTGGTGGAATGCTATGTATGGCTACGACGTCCCTATTCTATTTTTCGAAACTTCTCGATATTTTTGCATCATTATCTTTAGACTCTGAATCGAGCCATATGTCGGCCTGGTTTCTGCAAAACCACATTAACCGCCATGGAGTTTAATATATTAATATTGTGGTGTCAAGTGTCTAGAAGTCTCGTATATCTTCATAGTATGGGTCATTAGTTTCGCCGCCTGGTATCTGTTGCAATATCTCGTGACGCAATTGCCTTTATACAGTGCAACAAGAGAGCTCAAAGCTCAATCTCCATTGGGTAGGCATTCTATCTCCTCTCATAACTATATTGAACAAATTTTGGAGGCATTTAGACTCAACATTGTCGTTCATTCACTCGAAAGGTATGAAATTCGGCCCGACTGTACGACCTTGTTTCATTCTCTTCCCTGCCGCTAACTTCGAAGTTGTTCTGCTTGTCGACTTACCGCTATTGGTTCATGGTCTAACTCAGGATGCATCTTATGGGTTTTGCTATTTCCTGTACCAAGTGACTTAAATGACTTGCCTTTTGTTTATTGCCATCATTTTCTTTTCATCACGGTTCTATTTTTGGGGAGCTGGCCATTAAATTAGTTCCACATACCTTGCACGCTTAGTTATTCCCCTTGGTTTACAGCGGGTTGGAGCCATTCTCATAAATTAAGCGCCCAGAACTAGGCTAGTTTATTTTCTCGGTTTGTGCCGCTTTTCGATGGTTTTTCCTGTTTTTTCGCGAACGATTCTGTCAGCAAGGCTGGAATCGACCCACAGAAAAGAGTCAAGCGGCATTCATTTCTCCAGATAATGCTGTAATCGAACACTTCCTTCAAAAATTCAAAGGTTTCGAAGGCAGTATGACATGTGACACGATTCTGTTGAAATCAAATGTCTTGCAGACCATGTTCACGCACTTTTGGACAAGCAAAATCGTTGATTATGGTGCATTCGATTTGATTCATTTTTGAAGAAGTACGGCCCGGATGATGCCGTGGGCCCATAAACCGCACCAAATAGTGTATTTTTCGGGATGCATCGGTAGCTGATGATCACCTTTTTCCTCACCTCAAATTCGACAATTTTGCTTCTTACCAAAGCAACTGAGACAAAAGTGGGTCGCATCACTGAACAAAATTTGATGGGAAAAGAGGGGATCGACTTCCAACTGTTCAAACGCCTCGTCAGGAAACTCAGGGCGCAAACAATGATCGCCTGGTTTCAATTCTCGCTGCAAATAAATCTACAAATCGTGTAAACTAAGATCCTTGCACAAATTCGACAAAGTCGATGGACGTAGGCCAAGTTCTTCGGCACGATAACGAATCAATGAATAAGGATCGTCCTTAACGGCAGCGATATTTTCATCTGTGCGCATTCTTGTCAATAGCTTGGAGATCAAAATAAATTTTTCAATTATGTTGCGGTCTATTTCGTCGATTATGTTGACCCTAAAATTGGCGTAGTGCCCTACGGAACGCCTTTTACGGAACAGCGTTATCTGAGGGTCGCTAGGTTGTCTAGGAGTTCAGTTGGTAGAAAAAGAGAAAGTCGTTCGCATTGTGCTTACAAATGACAAGAAAACAGCACAATAAGCGCTACGAATATCTGAAGGATTGATGGATTGATAGAGAAGGATATTCCTAAAATGAAAACAAGTCTGTCTTTCGTAAATGCGCTTTCTTTCTTTCGTAGGGTTTGCAGTAGCTCATCCTATCAACCCAATTTTCCAAGATCTTGTTGACTGTTTCGGACGATATTCGCTCTTTTGATCACTTGAATCGTTTCTGGGCTCTCGAACACCACGAAAAGAAGTATAATGGGCTCAAATCGCAACTCCGAAGTAGCCAATTGACGTCGGGAAGGAGGCTAATAACACAATTTCCGAACTTAGCTCACAAAAGATCGATTGTTCGATGGGCTGTGAGGCATGGCGCGGCATCGTACTTAAACCAAAGATCGTCCAAGTCCATGTCTTAAATTTCAGCCCACAAAAATTCGGTAATCATGGCTCTATAGGTCAACGGTCACCTAAATGGAGTTTCCAGCAGCATTTTCGAAATAAAATGGGCCAATGATGTCAGCACCTCAAAATTCGCACCAAACTGTCACTCTCTGCAGATGCATTGGCTTCTAGAAAATCCCGTGCGGGTTTTTCGATCTCCAGATGCGGAAATTTTGTTTGTTAACATAGTCGCCGAGATAAAAATACGCCTCGGCAGAAAAAATGATTTTTCGGCCAAATTCGTCGGCCTAAACTGAGAAGCGGTAACAAAGCGGATGGTTTTTTGCTTTCAATTGCTGTGACAATCGGTACGTATCGTCCGTACGACGACGGAGACCATGATTGTTGTCCGCAAGCAAGTCAGTCTCACGAACTTTTTGCACAAACTTGGGTACAGCACTCACAGCGTGCTTCATTTCGTCCAAAACTTCTTTTCCATAAACGCTTTGCTTGAGCAACACAGCACTCACTTGTGAAATAAGTTTGCAATGTTTCCCATGATTTGAGCGGGAAGGAGCTGTCAGTGTCAAAATATCAAATGATCCGAAAAGAAACTTGTATTTGGACTACGTGTTACTTACGAGTACAATGCTGAAGGAGTATTTGCATCCAGCGATGTCGACTTAGTCAAAAAGCGCTATCCCTGTTGGCACTTATTTTGCGTCCTAAAATTGTATTGCACAGTATTACTGCAGCTACTCTATCTATTTAATTTTTGAGTTTACAATATGGGCCCCAGAATAGGTCTATTGATCTTGATAATTTCAAAACCTGCAATCCAGATCAGGACATTGAACTCTGCGCCTCCTGAACAAACGGCCAGCAAGTAAGCTAAAAATAAAATGATTTCAGTTCTCCTTGTTCAAAAGAACGGGTCTAGCCACATCGGTAGCTCTCCATTCAAAATCTTTTTCAACTCCTTCATGGATAATCATAAGTGAGAAGCACCTCAAAAACTGCTCAGTTCAATATCGTCTTACTTCACCCCACAACCTTTTCCGAACAGCAATACATTCAAATAGAAATTACAATTCAATTCTAAAATATAACTTAAAAACAAATTACGAAATTGGATGTTACAGCACATTTCAAAGAAAAACAAAAATATTTTATGCAAAATAGTAAGCGTAACTAAATCAAGTAATAATATTAAAAAGTGAAAAACAAAAACCTGTATTAGATTTAAATGTTTGATGTCACAATTTAGGTGATTCGCCTACATAGAGACCAAGTAAAACGCATTTTTAAAAACCAAAATAACATAGTTATCGTATAATTTTAAATAAGAACGCAAAAACCAATAGAGTAGTCTTTAACAACAAAAAAATCATTTTAACTGCTAAAACATTATAAAGTATTTAACTGACACATTACCCGATTTGTCAAACAAAACTAAATTCAACAAATCAAATAAAAATACAACTTGTACTACGATATAACCGCACACAAATCACACGTAACGTATGAACATCAATTTAAAGTAAACATTCAAAACAATAAAATGTGACAACACATTATAAAATGTAGGTATACCGATACATTTAAATTTAAAACAATTTATAAGGTGTTAAAACAAAATTGAGAATAAAAATGAGAAAAAAAAAGAAAAATTAAAAATTAAAAATGTAAACAACAAATAAAATGATTAAATTAAAAATATAAAATTAAATAAATAAAGATTTCATTAAGAATTTTATCGGCAATGCTCGTATTTGTTTCAATTGATTTTCAGATTCTTTCTCACTCTTTTGGCTGTTACTTTGGTTTGGAGTTTATTTTGGAGCATAACGCCGCGATAATGTGGGGCAGTTTTTAAAATATTTTATTTGAATGACGTCCGACAGCGGATTCGGGTTCCTACATTTCCACCTTCCTAATAGGACTTGGTTATACTTTCATCAATTACAATATTGATAACTTTGCGATCCACGCCGGAGACTCCTCTAGCGTTCTGGATGCGCGAGCCAACATCGACTCGGATCACTACCCGGTTGCAGCTAAGATAACAGTGCAGATATCACAGACACGATGGAGCTAACGCTTTCCTCCAGCTCTCTCAAAATCCTAGGCCCGACATACAAATCGTAGAGCATCAATGGGAATATTGTCAACGAGCCATCACAAAAGCTGCTTCCGATGTGATTGGTTTCAATGCGCCGTCACGGAGAAACCTCTGGTTTGATGACGAATATAGGCATACAAAGCTGCCCTGCAGCTTTCTGCTCTACGAGGAAAAGAAGGGACGAGCACAATGGAAGAAATGGAGATATGTAACTGCCGGAATGAAAATTCGAAGGTTTTACAGAGAATAAAACGAACTTGTCGGCGGCGCAAATCCAGAATTCAAGCCCGTAAAGCCTGTAAGTATTCCGGACAGCTTTTTTAGCACTTAGTGAAACAAAGGGAGATCCCGCCCACACCTCTCAGATCATTCTGATTTGAAGCTACCTGGCTGCAAACCAGTGCTATTATCCTTCTCTCACCGCGGTCTCGCCATTTACGTGCGTAATGATGTAGCTTACCAAACTCCACCACAATATGATCCATGTTCCAATCCGGAATTCAACTTCATGTGGTTAAAATTACAGAAGCCCCAAAGTGGACAGCAATTCGACTTTTAACGAGTTTGATGCGCTGTATGACTCCATTCAAGGAATTGTATCCCTGTATCCTCATACTGAGATCGTTATTACGGGCGACTTCAATATACACAATTCTGGGTGGCTTCGATATTCTGGACGATGGACGGTGTGTTGAGATCTTCGCTGCGGAAAACAACATAACACAGCCGACGCGAATACCAGAGGTTGATAGTTTGTCCGCAAACACCCTGGACTTGTTTTTAACTTCTCACCCTGATACACCGTTGATGTGTTCTCCCCTCTAGCCTCGTCAGACCATTGTGTCATATCAGCTAATTTCTCGTACACCGACCACACAGTTAGAGAAAAAATTCATAAAAGAACCGTAAGGCAATACGAGAAAGCCAATTGGAGCGGTCTTAACAGCTTCTTTAGGAATTTTAACTGGTCGTTATGCTTCCACGATAACGACGTGGATGCCGCTGCAGATATGATTACAGACACCATTCTCTTTGGAATCAGATTGAATTCCTCATCGGATGAAGAGTATTAGACCAAAAGAAAAGGCATGGTACGACTCGAGCTGTAAAGAGGCCGTCAGGGTAAGAAAAATGCTTTTTCGGTCCTTCAAGACCAACCCGACAGAGGAAAACCGAAAAAAGTTCAAACGAGCCAGAAATGACTGCAACGCCTTTCTTTAGCGTGTGAAATTCCAATACGACCAAAAACTGAGGCAAAATATACTGCAATGTCCCAAAGGTAGTAAATATTTTTGGTCGTACGTCAAAAATATTAGAAATTCCGCCCATCCTTCATCCCAACGCTCATTTACATTGATATTCCAGCTGTCAGCTCTTTGGACAAGGCCAATCTGGTTGCTGCCAGCTCAACACATCCAGATTGTGCTTTGTCTCCGCCTACGCTTGAGTGCGTCGAATCTTCAATGGGACGAATCTACTTTCGCACTCGTGTAGTAGCAAGAGTACTTAAAGATCTCAACATTCATAAATCCGCTGGTTCAGATGGTATATCTCCCCTTCTTCTGAAGAGGTGTTCTTCCATGCTGGCAAAACCATTGCGTAAGCTTTTTCATCAATCCTACTCCTTAGGACTCTTCCCGAGCAGATGGAAAACACCATTTGTTCAGCTCGTCCCAAAAAAAGGCGAATAATTTTCCTATAGCCCCATTGCACTTACATCTCTTCTTTCCAAGGTCATGGAAACGCTGATAAATCGTCAGATCATGAAACATCTCGAAACACGAAAACTTCTCAATGACCGGCAGTACGGTTTTCGTAGCAACAGGTCCACTGGTGATTTGATGGCATATCTCACCGAAAAGTGGAACCAAAGCGTACATCAATCTGGCGAAAGCAAGATAGTTGCACTTGATATTTCTAAGGCATTTGACAGAGTTTGGCATCAAGCTCTTTTGTCGAAAATGCGTGCTTTTGGGATCGATGACTCTATATCTTGGACGGTTTCAAGTCTGATATTCACAAAATAAATGCTGGTGTGCCGCAGGGCTCCGTTCTCTCCCCAACACTCTTTTTAATTTTCATTAATAATCTTGTCTGCTACTTCTAATCCAATATATTACTTTGCTGATGACAGTACTCTCTGTTTTCATATTCGTTCCCGGACTCACGGCCCTGCTCTTCAGCTGTAGAACGAGCGGTAGCGTATGCTAAGCTCATTGAATTCCGATAGCAACAGCATAACCAATTGGGGAACTATCAACAGAGTGGAATTTAATGCTTCCAAAACACAATGTTGTCTGCTGTCGTTAAAGCAAAATTTAAACACCCAGCCATTATCCATGAATGGCACTTGCATCGTCGAAACCGAAAAACTTTCCACTCTCGGTATGTGTGTCAATGACAACTTACGTTGGAATGACCACCCAATCAATCAATGGACACCCCCGAACACCGACGAAATGTCTCTTTGTTTTACCGATATTTCCACCACCAGTGCTCCACTGAAATCGGCAGTAGCATTCCTCCCATTCAAACTTCCAACCGTAACACCCCTCTCTCTATGAATGCTCATCAGTATACCCTCAAGCCCACTGTCGGACGTACTCTAAAATATCGTGATTCGTTCCTAGGCCGTACAACTCGCTTATGGAATGCCCTGCCCATCTCTGTATTTCCTGGCCGTTATAACTTGCAAACACTTAAAAACAATGTACATCGGTACCTCTCTTTTCTTCCTCCCTAAATTTCCTTTCCCCGCGCTCTGTACAATCACCTTAAGGGTATACAAACCCCTTGAGTGCGCGCTAATTACAAAAAAAAGAAGATGAACATGGAAAATTAGTAGTAGAGCTACAGTTGGTGCGTGCTGAGAATAGGGGAGAACTATTTCTGCAGACGTTATGATGGCTACGATGGTCAAAATCCCGCTGTCAGGTAAAATGTACCATCAAGCTGTCTTCTAGGACATGGAATTCCGCCTCCCTAACCTAGATGCACATATGTACAATAGCAATATCGAAGCTAAAGTCCTATAAAGCTGCAGGTTAAAAGGGACTATCTGCTGAGCTATTTGTAACAAATGAAGATGACCTGTGGTTGGGAAAATGCACCAGCTCGTCTGTAAGATATGATCAGAGGAAAGCATGCCCAAAGCATGGAATCTCAGCATCGTTTATCCGATCCACAAGAAGGGAGGCTGCTTTGACTGCGTCAACCATAGAGGAATAAGTCTCATATATATACTCGTAAGATCTTTTCTGCCGTATTAAATGTTCACACTCTGGTAGATCTTCGGAAAAAAGCAGGATTTTCAGATCCGACACTCAAGATATTTGTCTACTTCAGAGCCAAATATGACAGCATGCATAGAGACGAGCTATACAAAGCCACGCCTAGTTATCCTTGCTAAATTTGTCTGTTTAAGAGAAAATTCGTTGCTCCATCAAGGTCGGTGATGAATAAACCGAGACCTTCAATGTGAAGAAATGTTTTAGAGCAGGCGACACGTCACATGACAGGACTTTTTAACATCGCTTTAAAAAGAGTCGTGCAAAACTCACTGCCCAACAATGATTTTTCTTAAGTCCACCCAGTTACTACGCATGACATTGTTGTAATTTGATGAACACAGCGAGCCGTCAAAGATGCTTTCGTGATTATTGAGGTCTGGCAGCAGACGAGGGTATAACAAAGTACACGCTGTACGCACACCACCTATGCCTTGCTAAAGCGTCATTATTGGCAGCTACATATAACATCCAGACAGACAAATACTTCGTCTATCTTGGCTTCGCAGTTTGAGTTTAGGAGGCAAAGCGCTGAAATACCAAACTGGCTTTATACAAGAAACTAATCATCTTGAAGAGGTATAGCCAATGGTAGTCAAAGCTGAAATCGGATGAAGAAGCAATTTCCCATTTTGAGGGAAAGAGATTGATACACCAGGCCTTGCTCCGAAAGAATTTGGAGAAGGTACTACTCTGGTTAACGGCCATTTATTATGGCTCCCTTCGACCCGTGAACGAGTTCGAGTAGTTTTCATACCTAAAAAAGAGGCCAAGAATTTAAGACCAATTAGCCTTACATCCTCCTTCTAAAGATCTCCACTATCAAAGATAAGTCCACGGAGATAGGCCTGCATGATTTAGTGCAGACGATTGAGAAATCTATCCACTATAGACTTTATACGTTAGCAACCTTCCTAGACATAAAAGGTGCTTTCAATACTGTGCGCGCTGAATCCATTCCAAAATATCTCACCAAGCTTGGCATAGAAGATTTCGTCAGCAACCGGGTCAGAATCACTTAGTCACCATTGGGCAATAGCCTCATAAACAAATCCGTAGATAGAGGTATCCCCTGGGGGGGAGTTATCTCGCCTCTTCTGCATATGTCTCCTGGTCATCAACAATATGTTGACGGAGTTTGATAACACTGGAATCGCAAACGCGAACGACGTGGTTATATTAGTCGCAGAGAGTACAAAATACTGACTTTCAAGCTTCCACGTCTTAACAACACTTGGTCATCCTTGACCCCAAGCGCAAATGTAAACTAAACATAGAATACAGGGTAAAGAAATCAAGCGTCGCTTTGTAAGCCTGCCTTAAGCAAGACCTTTGGCAAAAGGTGCAGACTTCAGCCTAAGATGGTCCTCTGGATGTACATTGCCGTGGTTCGTCCCATTCTTACTTATGAATCGCTTGTATGGCGGCCCGCTTTAAGCAAAGTACAACATCATCAAACTTATCAGAGTCTCACGAAGAGCAGGTATTGGGATCGTTTTGTTTAGAATCAGAGAATCTGGATTGTAGTCCTCGAAACCGATTATGCTTCTGTCTTGATCTGTTGGCTAGGGATCTGGCTTGGAACATAAACTCAATTTCAATAATTATATCCAAGTTCAAATTCCGGAAAAGACGGAATCTACCCCTGACGAAAGTATCAATCTTCACCGACGGCTTCAAGATGCAATGCGGTATTTGAGCAGGTTTCTTCTCAGCGTAACTAAACGTACCGCCTTCCAGAACCTTCGCGTGTCTTCCCGGTGATTAGAGAGGCCTACAAGATACTTAGCCTCAGCTCCATTACCATAAACAACGTAGGAATCTTTGTTGACAGTCAGGCTGCCATAAAAGCGTTCCAATCACTTACTTCGTCCATGTACTTAGGACAATGCAAGGAAATTATTATCCCGGCCACAGTAACATAGAGGAGGATGAGACAGACAACGCGCTAGCTAGATGTGGCTCAAGGGATTTATCAAGGGTAGAATTATCCAACATTTTCTCTCTACCAACTCAAGGTGGGACAGTCTAGAAACTTGTACCATACACAGACCCATCTACAATAAAAACAGGACGACTGACTTAATCAACAAAACTCGTACCAGGACAGCAAGAACTACAGCAATTAGCATAGGTCACAAGCCAATTGGCTCACACGCTGCCAAGTTAGGTTAGGCTCCACTGCAGTAGTTGTAACAACTCACACGAAAAGGAAACCCTATTCCACTTTCTCTGTGACTACCCGGCACTAGCTACAACCAGGCATCGCATACTTTGCAAACCCTTTTTCAAGGAATTTCAAGGAGATTTCTGGCATAAAATTCTGCAACACTATTATTTTTCTGAACTCCACAGCATGGATCTTTTAGCAAGGTCTCTCAACATCCAGGTCACGTGAGTTGTGCTTCTGGTGGGACCATACCCGATAACTACAATACTTCTACCTACCTAGCTACTGATACTGCGTGTGGCTTGCGCCGTCTTTCGTGATGATGTCGGCGAGTCTGCTATAGTCATTGGAGACCGCTTTTGCTCCATGTTCACCAATTATTTGGGGATAAATTAGAACTGCATTGTGTGGAAGGCATGTCTTGACATTCGGCAAGAAGATATGGAAATGTGAATGAGGCTCCACCTTTAGACTCTTTTCTTTGGGTCTATGCCAACAGCTCAGCGACAGGGACATTCGACTTGAAATTGCTGAAATAATGACCAAGTTATGTGGAAAAGTCGTGGAAAATTGGGTCCAGCGCAATAGGTGACGTCCCATGTTTCCTGCCTTATCTTGTTCTATCGCTATTTTCAGCACCAGTGCTTTGACGAATTTGCCACTGATATTCTGCGCCTTTAAACCTTAAACCTTGACCCCTGTCGTGCTGTGAACGCTCTTCTTAGTTTACCCTGTAACGTATTCTGAGATATCGTGATTCTTCTAAGTCTCACAACTCGCTTATGGAAGCAATGACTTGTCGAACGTTCCCTAGCCTTGAGCGCGTTTTTCCGCATTCTCTGTGTTCTAATAAAATTACTCGTCGACTTGTAAATGTCATAAATATTTTATGACTGCCGAAGTACCTGTCGCATCCTTTGGCAAAAATGCCGAGACCTTCCCAACTGGCAGCACTCACCAAAACCATGTCGCCATTTGTCATTTCTACCTATAATTACCGTTCCGCATTAGACCGTAACAATTCGAAGTGGAGGCGTAATTAACCCCACAGCAAATTGCTTTGATTCAAAGTATTCGCCCTACCACCCCACAAATGCTGAAATTTGCAGTGTCTCCCTACTCCCAACTCCCAACTCCCAACTCCAAACTGGGAGGGTTCCGCTCTAATAACTGCACTTTACGCTTCCTTACCTCTGTATTGGGCTACATCGATACCCGCATACGATTCCATTTCAATTCAAATTCAAAATCCAAATGCAAAGACCCTCACAATGACAGCACAGTTCAAAAGTTTTGAGTAGTCATTAGCAGATTATTGTAGGTTGCAAAGTGTCCTATTTGCCAGGCGTCCAGAATCCATTATTCAAAAAGATACACACACTTTTTCCTGGTCATCCTGCAAATCATCCATTAAGCCAAGCTCTACGCAGCACAAACAGTGTATCTTCAGTGCTCTGTCTTTTGTGTCCCTCTACTATTCCACAAGTACGAGTATCAACTCGTATTCGTCGTAATGCCAGTCAGTTGTCTACCAATCACACTGAGCCGTGCGTGGGTGGCAGTGACGATGACAAGGAACTTTGAGGATACCAGATCCTTTATGGAGTTTTTCTTCTCTCAAGTACCAAAATGGAAATCATTCTAAAGTAAACGTCAAACAAGGATATACTGTCTATCATACCGCCCCAAAACCCCATCTCCGACGACGGAGCCTGTTCCCTTATTTTTGGGTCAACAGGACCAGAAGCATGAACAGAAGCAGCAACTTGTTTAAACAGTAAACAGAGATCCTTCAATGAATATCCTCTCATCCTAATGCGAGATACGATGCGATGTTAAGGGTGAAGATTGTATGAAGTACTCTGCAAATACTCGCACTCGTAATAGGTATGGCAATACGGAGTTGACAGGGCCAGCTAACTTAATCGTGCAGAGAATTTTGTCAATTTAATGGGTTTTTGTTGTTGGTTGTGGTGTTGGCTTCTCATACCCCTCCCCCACCCACTTTAAGCGATGAAAGGATGTTTAAGGGTCGCAAATATGTAGGGTAATGGGTGGTGGTGACACTAAAATAAAAAATGCCCGAAGTTAATTGGTGGACAAATTTTTATTCCTAGGAGTTTTCGTTCCTTTTAATTATTTTTGAGTCAAAAGTCGGTAGGGGCTCAAATGGAAATGAGCACAGTTAAGGATGCGATATTGAGACAGACTTGGAGTGCCTAGTGGTAGTTAGAGAAACTCAATGATTTGCGAATGCACACTGAAGTGCATTTAGGTTTATGTTTGGCCTTTTAATGAATAGAGGAAAGGAAAATGTACTTCGAATACAACCCCCTTAATGATTTCGACATATCAGGACACTTTGACGATGTTTTACTTTGAAACAATCCTGAAGAGCTGTCGATAGCAAGCTACTTATATTCTTATGAGTAAAATATATGTAGGTACACTGGAAAATTGTAGAACATCCCGTTATGGGACTTTCCGTCGTTGTGTACTTTAGAAGAAGGTCACATTTTGGCTGCTCGTTGTAGCTACGGGGAACTGTTCTCGTTCGACCAGACTTAACTTGTCCAACACGAGTTTTGAGCCACGGAAATAGCAACGCTATGATATCTCTTCGGAAAAGGCTAAACCTCAGAAGAACGACTTACAGCGGATGCAATCACGGCACTGAATCAACGACAGTTCGCATGGCAGACTTTTTATATGAGCTATTTGGTGTTGGAGTCAATAAACATCTTTCTGGACTAGTCAGGGCACAGAAAAATAGATCGTGGCGCATGAATTATTGACTCCAGAAAAAGGATCACGGGGTCTCAGAAAGCATTTGGCCCTCCAGCTCCCCGTCTACATAAAATCCCTACTCTTGCGAAGTAACCAAAAAGGACGTATTTGCACTACGTTCGAATTTACAAGTGCAATATTCGGACCTTGAACAGAACGTCTCGTGTGTTTTAACTGAACTCGTGACATACGAGGGTTGTCTGAAAAGTTTCCGATCGAACAATGATACAAGACATTTTTTCTCAAAATTTTTACTTCTCCCAGCGGTGCTCCTATCTCTCTAACCCGTCCAAATAGTACTTGGCGTTTTTCTCTGCAAAATAATTGCCTCCTCATTTGACGAAAATTTCTGTCCTCCGAGCGCAGTTTTTAGATGAGGGAACAAAAAGAAGTCGCTTGGGGCTAGATCTGGTGAATAAGGCGGATGGTCAAGCAGTTCAAACCGTAATTCATGGATTTTCGCCATGGCAACCGCTGAGGTGTGAGACGGCGCATTGTCTTGGTGAAACAGGATTTTCTTTTTCTGCAAATGTGGCCGTTTTTCCGCAATTTCTGCCTTCACGTTGGCAAGTAATGATGCATAGTATGCTCCTGTAATGGTTTTTCCTTTTTGAAGATAATCGATGAAGATAACTCCTTTACTATCCCAAAAAAACAGTCGTCATCACTTTCCCAGCCGAAAAAACAGTTTTTGCTTTTTTTGGAGCCGGCTCGCCCTTTGCAGTGAACTGTTTTGACAGAATTTTTGTGTCGGACGTATAATGGTGTAATCTATAGTAATTAATCGGCGCCAAAACTCGGATTTATTGCGCCAAAACTGCGCCAACAGAGCGTTGGAAATGTTTATTCGAACACGTTTTTGGTCTAACGTAAGCAAACGCGGCACCCAACGCGCGGACAGCTTTCTCATGCCTAAATCTTCATAACCTCTACTATCTCTCTCACTTTAATTCGGCAGTCGTCTAACACCATTTGGTGAACTTTAGCAATGTTATCGTCAGTGGTTGCAGTCTTTGGACGTCCCGAACGTTCATCATCTCCCCAGCTCTTACGGCCACGTTTAAATTCAGCTGCCTAAAATTTCACTGTGGTAAATGATGGTGCAGAGTCCCCATACACAGAGTCCAACTAATTTTTGATTTGCGTAGGCGTATTGCCTTTCAAAAACAAGAATTTAATAACAGCTCGATAATAAATGTTTTCCATTTTCACAAAAAACACTCACTCAAACGACTGTCAACTAAAAACTGCGCGTCCAAAATGACTGAATGACTGAAGATGCACAACTAGCATTCCCTAGCTTTTATTGACGAGTGCCGCTATCTTTAAGTTGCGGTCGGAAACAGACAACCCTCGTACGTAAGCCTTAATTCCTCTGAATGCCCAAACATTAATGGGGCCAGGATACATTTTGCCCTAGCTCTCCGTCAATTCCTTGATACCAAAACAGAAGTGGTGATGGAGGCACAAGTTCCACCCTTGGTATGAGTCGAGGTCGATCTAAAACCGCTGCTGATCTTAGGATCACAACACCCAGCACTTATTGCAACTCTACATCGGATCGAAACCCTTACTGCGATTTTAGGCTTAAACCACAGCCATCATGACGCTCCCACTAAGGGGCCCACATCTTCAAGTCAGGACCCTACCGAAATCCCGATGGATCTTGACTCCCACGGTACTGTGGTTTAAGTCCCGATTATTGGTACTCGTATAAGCCAACAAGACCTATGACCAGCAGCTTGTAACTGATCAAATCGTAGGAACCTTCAAAGGCGTTACGATAAGACCAGTATTAGCTCTGCTCCCGCTCTTTATTAGACAAGGTCATTGATGGAAGAAGCCTTGATAATTTGGTGGGGACCCATTGAACCTTGAACAAGACGAGTGCATCCATTTGTATGCAGATTTGTTCTAAACGCATAGTAATAATCCGCATCAAAGCTAAATTTACCGAATCAGCCTTATAAAAGCTTTCAAAAATGACTCCAGCTGATTCGATTTCGCGAAATATTACATAGCACGCTCATCTTTCTCTCACCTAAACATCCACCAAGGGAGCTAGCAGCTACATGATTAGGAAACCCGAGACACAAGGCAAGGTTGTAGTATTCTAGATGTTCAAACGAGTAGTCAAGATTGACACAAACCACATCTCTGTTGAAGACAAGGTACGAATGCCAATATCCTGGACACCGGAGAAGCGCTATGAAAAAATATAACACAAAAGACTGCTGGACCCTTTTCTGATGGGCTCTCCGAAAATCGTAGAA
Organism: Volucella bombylans; assembly: GCA_949129095.1. Taxonomy (NCBI): domain Eukaryota; kingdom Metazoa; phylum Arthropoda; class Insecta; order Diptera; family Syrphidae; genus Volucella; species Volucella bombylans. Next base: position 11,464,796 of record OX422144.1, read on the forward strand.
GAGATGCAGAAGACCAGTGCCGACATTGTCAGATGCGGAGTCTATATCTGATCTGATTCACCAGCGTATACTCCGTCGTATAGAAGGCTCTACAAAGAAGAACGAAAACGGATGAAAAGAACTTGACAAGAGTGATGTAAAGAGAGCAATATACTCGTGTAAACTATGTCATAGCAATTCCGCCTGTCAGGACTGCCCATATTCCTTGTAATTCGCCAGCAGATAATTTGGTAAACAGCATATGCCAACTGATTTTCACAATTTGATCGAAGGAGTGTACGAGTATGTCTGCCAAGTGGAATTGTAGCCTCGTTCGCCTGATCCATAAGAAGTTAGACTCTTTAACTATCTCAACTGCTTCAATCAGATCTTGAATTATGCGAATGCCAGAAATCATTTGTCCAGGACCTGATTGGACCCTATCAGTGCGGTGCGAATATAACATCATCTGTAGAGTAGAGATGCATAGCTCAGAGCCATGTCTATTTTGCGCACTCCTGTCAAACTCGTGGAAAATGCTCGCCTCTCGTAGGTGTACCGTATTGTTATCTTTGGTAGAACTTGGTGAGTTGTCACTGATGCCCTTGGAAATATTGAAATTGAAAAGCGGGAAAAATGGTTTGAATCATGAATGAGGACAAATTTGAGAATATGATATCGACAAATCGGACAGACAGACTGGTACAGCGACATCGACCTGGTTAGAAAAGGGCACATCAGCCGTCTTCGATTCCTACTCGGACGTCGATGATAGTACATGAATACGTCGCTTAAGAAGGCGCGCACTACTAAACTGGCACCATAACAGTGCCTGGAAGTATTCAACTAAAAAACGCAAGAAAAAACCGGTTTACCATGATCAACGGAAAACTTGTTGGATGAACAGGGTTCCCAGTTGTACAAAGGTGTTGAAAGGCTAGTTCGAGATGCTTGATGAGAGTGGAAGAGAAAAAAAAATAAAAATTGATGGGCCCAGTTCGTTTGTAAAGATCTGAACTGCGGAAAACAATATTTATTTTGCCAATATGACACATTTTTGTTGTGATTTGTGTTTTTGCAAAAAAGAGTAATTTCTTGAGTGGACGAATCCCCTTGCTAAATGGCGAAAAACAATTATTCAACGTGGAAAGCCCAAATGGAAGAAATACTACATAAAATGTGTTTTTTTTTCGACGGGAGTGTCAGATTTTTACTGACTAAACTCACCCTCCCTATGTTCACCAGTCGGACGGGGACCGCGTTAGCATTACTTCCGTCCGACCGGCCTTTCTGTGTAGGTTACAAAGCCCCCTCTCAATTAGTCATCTCTCAGGCATCCATCCGCATATTTACCCCTCAAAACGGTCTCGATAAAGGCCGCCAGAAGACCCCAGTGATTTTTATTTATAGGTCGTCGTACAGTGCGTTCCAAAAGTCCGGTCCAAGGATTGATCCCTGTGCGACACCAGCGGTGACTATCATGGTCTCTGTTCCATCAGTCGTTTCAAATATGATCTGTCTGTTTCGTAAGTAGTCCTCGACAATCCGGACTAGGTAGCCAGGCACCCGAAAAGCCTTGTCAAGGGCCTCGAGAATGTCTACCCACCTCGCCGAGTTGAAAGCGTTTTTAATGTCCAGTAGCGCGAGGAGTACCAAAGGGCGTGCCTGGTCACATTTTTCTCGCGTTCTCTGGTATGCGTCGACAACCTCTTGTATCGCGCCTATAGTCGATCGCCCTTTTCTAAAACCGTACTGTCTGTCGGATAGGCCGCCGGATGCGGCTATCGCGTTAGTCAGTCGTGGTCTAAGTAGCAGTTCAAAAAGCTTTCCCGTCATGTCTAGTAGGGCCAGCGGTCGGTAGGCCGAGGGAGAGTCCGGGTCTCCCTTGCCCTTGCTTAGGAGAACCAATCTCGCCTTCTTCCAACGGCCACAGAAGGTCCCACTTATCAGGCAGGCGTTGAAAAGGTCCAGGAGGATGTCAGGTCTGTGGATAGCGGTGGATCTTTGTCCACCCGAGGAACCGTTCGCGACACCTACCAACCCTGGTGCCAAGAGAGCCACCTGAGCACGGTATCTTAACACTACGTGGCTTAGGGTGGTTATTTTGCTCCATATATAAATATGGATTGGATTGGGATAATCAGTTCGCTACACTACTTCACTTCGGCCTGCTTGATTTAGCTGACACTGACTAAAGCCGACAGTCTTATTGCAGCGAGCGTCTAAGCCCCCTGCCACGTCAAGGCTTATCCCTGGGGGGACATAAAATGTGTTACTGGAGCAGAGATACGAGTAAAACCCACTGAAGCTGGAGATTCACAAGATGCTTGGAATGACAAGGACAAAGATGCTAGCATCGTAGCACTAATTAAGGGTTTCAAAACGTCAAAAGAAATTTTGACATTTTTGGAGAATACGTATATGTAAGAGGGTGAGACAGAAAGCAGAAGAGTTCCGCAAACTTATCAACATTCGGATGAATGTGTCGCAATCAATGGATGAGTATCAACGTGAATTAGATGCGAAGCTGGATGATGGTCTGGTGATAGTTTTATTGCTGGATAGCCTTTTGACGCTCAAAAGGAATATCCCCCGCTAAATCTAGTACGAACGCGGTTTCTGGAAGTTGGGGACAAGACGCGGGATTTGTCAAACGGAAACAATGCGATGCAAGTTAAACAATATGGAAGCAATCGTTATAAACAGAAACCTGAATCAAGATATCCTCAACAGCCTCAAAGGACATCATCGAGTTTCTTTCCATACAACTGTCGACGGTGCGGTAAAAAAGGTCACATGGCCAAAAATTGTAGAGCCAGAGAGATAGTTGAATGCGCCAAATATACGAGTGTAAGCCAGGAACAAGGTTTCATCATGCAAGAATATTTGCATTGTTCATCAATAGAGTACCAGAGAACAGCTGCTTTAGTGGGAGAAAAAAGTCTTTACGGTGGTGCCTGGACAGTGGAGCAACATCACACATGTGTAGCACAAAGGGAGCTTTCATTGAATTGTCGAATATGTAAAACTGGTAAATAATCAAAAGATAACGATAATGGGAATTGGTACGGTTTATTTGAGTATCCAATTAGATAAAAACTCTCAATTTGTGTACCTGTATAAAACGCTATTTATTCCAGATCTGAAAGAGAATTTGATTTCTATTGGAAAGGCTACGGTCCGTGGCGGACAAGTTCAATTGAAAGAAGATCATGCTGTTGTTCTTGATAAGGATGGGCGGACATTATTGGAAGCCAAACGACAAAATGGACTGTATACTGTAGTGGAAATTGATCAGCGAGCTTGTTTGTCTATACTCGTACCTACAGAAAAAGATGAATTATTTGAAAAATGGCACAAAAGAATGGAACATCTAAATGCAGCATCTCTCCGGTAGTTACAAACCCAAAATATGGTTACCCGATTACCACCATTTAAAACTCATACTCTTGACTGTGTATCCTGTATTCGAGCAAAACAGACACGCCAGCCGTTTCCCGTAAAGGAAGGAAAAAGATCAACAAGACGACTTGAGCTCGTGCACAGCGATATACCATATGTGGCCCAATGCGCACGGAATCACTCAGTAAGTCACTTTATTATGTAACATTTATTGATGACTTTTCTCGCAAAATATTTGTATATTTCATGAATAAAAAGAGTGAGCTTTTAGAAAAATTTCAAATATTTAAAAATGTTGCTGAAAACCATAGTGGAGAAAAAATAAAATCTATTAGGTCAGATAATGGTACAGAGTACCGAAGTAGATCCTTTACAAATTTTACACAGGAATGTGGAATCAAACACGAATTTACTACGGAATATACGCCGCAGCAAAATGGAGTGGCTGAGAGGGCCAACAGAACGCTTATATAAATGGCGCGTTGCATAATGCTGGAGCTGAATCTACCGAATACTGCCGCATTTATATGAAATAGATATCCAACAAAACTAAATCTGAGCAAAACCCCAGAAGAAGTATGGTCTTTAAAGAAGCCGAATGTTTCATTTTTTAGCGAAATCGGTTGCAGAAGTTATGTTTTAGAAAAACAAAAAAAACCAGGCAAGTTCGATCCAAGAAGCGAAGAATATTTGTTTATCGGATACTCGGAAGAAGAAGCGTCATTAAAAGTAGGGACGTTAAATTTATTAAAGACGTTAACAAGGAAAGAAAGGGTAAATACTATCAGTACGATTTCGAAACTATTAAAGATAAAAGTGAACCTGAAATGAACAAAAAACCAGGAGAAGTAAAAAAATGAATTTGAAAACGACGGAGAAAATGAGAGTGAAGAATACCAGAATACCTGGAAGCTGCTGATAATCTAGAAATTACCGAACTGGAAAACGAAAATCAACAAAACTTATGTAAAAACAACCAGAGTAAGGAAGTCCATCACCATCAAAATCGTTCACCAATGCGTACTAGATCAAAATCGAGACAACTAACTGAAAGTAAAGGGTTTTCCAATAGGGACTTGACAACTTTGAATTTAATTTGTGAACGCACTCTTTCACTAATCATCAAACTGTCACTGTCAATTTATTCAGTAAACTCAACATTTTTATCATGGTAAAGTACACGAACGGGCAACGTCTGCAAATTATAAAAAATTTCTACCGATATTCGGAGTCGGTGACTGCAACTTTAAGAGCGTTAACTCCAATTTTCGGTCGTAATTCTCGCCCTAGTAGACCTAGGCAATAACAAGTTTAGTACAAAAATTTGAGTCTACATATTCGTTGTGTGATGTTGCCGTGTCAGTGAGACAACGGGTTGGTTGAAGTGTGGAAAATATCACTGCCGTTCAGGCGTCCGCAGCAAAAGATCCGAATCAGTCAATTCCACTACGTTCTCAAGAATTGGGCATCGCTCAGACCACATTATGGCATATTTTGCGTAAGGATCTTGGTTTACACCCACGCAAAATCAAGCTGACTCAAGAATTGAAGCCGATGGACCATTTGAAGTGACGTACGTTCTCCGATTGGGTTCTGGAGAAGATGCGCCAAGATGATGAATTATATCGCAAAATCATCTTCAGTGACGAAGCTCATTTTTGGCTCAATGGATTCGTCAATAAGCAAAATATGCGTTATTAGTCGGGTGAAAATCCATCACCACTTCATCCACAACAAATAACTGTTTGGTGCGGTTTGCGGGCCATATTTTTTCGTCGACGATAACGATCGTCACGTTACTGTGAATAGTCAGCATTATCGCGCCATGATCACCGATTATTTTTGGCCCGAATTGGAAGATATGGACTTGGACGACATGTGGTTTCAACAGGATGATGCCACAAGCCACACAGCACACGCTACAATCGATTTATTGAAGAGTAAGTATGATGAGCCTCGACACCCCTCGACATTTTTAGCAAGCAAGTAGCTGCGACTGCAGCTATTCGCCTTAAAGCGACTAAACAGTGGACAAATAATTCATTTGGCCACGCCAACATTCTTAACACCTTAGGAATCCACACAGAGAACATCGATTACACCATACCTGAACTTTGGTTTGACAAAAACTTCCATATAAGCTTCCACTCTAGATCATTCTGGGAGGAAGATGATTTCATGGAGGACTAGACAATCCATCTCTACACAGATGGATCTAAAACCGAAAGCGCAGTTGGTGGTGGTGTTTTCTCAGATAAGCTAAAGCTAAGCCTCTCTTTCCGTCTTCCAAATCACTGGCGCGTGATTAAAGAAGCTCTGTCCTGGCTGAAGTAAAACGTGATATCTGCAAAGGATATCCGCATCTTTTCGGACAGTCAGGCCGCCATCGGGTCCCTGGACTCGGTCTCATTATATTCTAAAACCGCCCTTGAATGTCTATCATCTCTCATGGAGATGGCACAGCAGTTCAATCAGTTGAGTACCGGGCCACATAGACATTTCAGGGAATTGTAGGGCCGGACAAAGGTAGTATAGGTATACCAATCGCTACGTGCAAACTAAAACTAAAGCTGGATGCCAATAAAATAACAGATCTTAGGTGGACTGCTGGACAAACATGTCTAGCGACCAAACAGATCTGGCCAAGGCTGGATCTGAGTCGATCTAAGTGTCTGATCCTTTTAGATAAGAAACATCTCAGCGCCATAATAGGTGTCATTACCGGACACTGCCTCATAGGCAAGCACGCAAGAAGGCTTGGCGCCTTTACTAACGATTTCTGTAGAAGCTGCATGGACGAGGAAGAGGAGGAGACAATCCCCCACCTACTCTGCACATGCCCAGCTCTCTCTCAGAGAAGGAAGCTTCATTTAGGAGCTTTCTTCTACAACGACCTAAACGATCTAGAAAAAATAGACGTTAACAGTCTCCTACGCTTTATTATAAGCTCAAACTGGTTCCAGTAGTAAGAAGATCATAGATCCACGTGGCATCACAATGGGCCAATAGGCCTAAGTGGGTTGGTATTTCCAACAGCCACTCTTACCTAACCTAACCTAACCTAAGTATGATGAGCGTGTTATCTCAAGACATGGGCCAGTCGATTGGCCGCCTCGTTCGTGCGATTTAACGCCGCTTGACTATTTTCTGTGGGGCTACGTTAAGTCATTGCTTCATGCCAACACGCCGACGACGTTGGAAGAGCTCAGAGTTAACATTGAACGCGAAATAGCGGCCGAAATGTGTGGCCGAGTCGTTGAAAATTGGGTCCAACGAATCGAGCGCTGCAAACGTGATCGCGGTGGCCATATGAACGAAGTCGAGTTCCATTCATAAATGTTTTGATTGTACTTCAAGCCGATAATAAAGTTTTTGAAATATCTCAAATGGTTTGCGTTTTATTTAAAAAAAAAATTGTCAAAGTCCTTATTGGAAAACCCTTTACTTGTCTTGTAGAGTTTCGAGACCCAAAAACGTTAGAGGAGATCGAGAAACGAATCGACGCTCATGAACGGAAGGCGGCAATGAAGTTGGAGTTTGATCTTTGAATTAAAAACAAGACTTGGGAGTTACTAGATCGACCGATCGATCAAAATTGGTCTTCAAGACCAAGTATAATCCGGATGGTTCTGTGGAAAGGAGAAAAGCAAGGGTGGTTGCAAAGGGCTATACTCAGACGTTTGTAGTCGATTATTTTGAGACTTTTGCACCTGTTGCAAAGCCTACCTCTATGAGACTTTTATACGCTTTATCTGTAGAAACGGACCTATACTTACATCACATTGACGTGTCTACTGCATTTATAAATGGAGATCTAGAGGAAGAAATACTGATGGAGCGACCGACCGGTTTCATAAGTCTAGCAAACCAAAACAAGGTTTGTGAACTTAAGAAGGCCGCCAGTGGAACTCTAAACTTGATCAGAAGCTTAAAGAACAGATGTATCTATTTTAAGGGGGGTGAAACATGCTCAACTACAACAATAATTGTAGTTTATGTAGATGATTTGATTGTAGCAACAAAAGGGCCGAACGATTATGAATACTTAAAATTTTCTTTAATTAAAATCTTTTGACATCTTAGATTTAGAAGAGCCGAAACTCTTCGTAGGTTTTGATATAGAAAGGAAGACTCATTAAGTATGATTTACTGAATTGTAATAAAAATAAATTATCTATTTCAGCTAAATGAAAATTTGAAAGGGAACCATCAGTCGAAGACGAGCGGGAACCTATCAATCAGAGGGATTTTCTAGAATTAATGTGACGATCACAAGATCCTAGAAGACAGCATTGGAGCTTCGCGATATTTATACTTAAGTACCTGAAGGGTACTCAAACCTAGCCTTTCAACAAAATGTCAAGTTAATCTGCAAGCAAACCAAGTAGAATTTGGAAGTGGCAATGGTAACAAATCTTAAAGACCAACCTACGACTACCAGGTGCCCAGACATGATGACAAATCTCAAATTCTCTGTCATTCTCTATTTCAAAGCGAATCTGTCTCTGCTCACTCATAGCTAACGTTCTCGCTGACATCAAAATCACAATCACTCGTTCAGTTGCACCCACCTTGTAAGCGCTTTCGAGCCAATTGTCAACTTGAGTCGAAATTATGATAAAAAAAATCACTCAGATATCAGTTGTCAACTCTCTCTCCCACCAATCTATTGACAAATCGCCTACTTTGAGCGAGAGTATAAGCATTGCCAGATACGCGCTTTTCGTGTTGAAAAAAAGATACCAGAAACTTTAACAGTTATCGTTTATTTTTCAAAATATTATTTGAAAGCAATAAAGTACATCAACTCATTGTTGTTTACAAGTAAAATTAACATTAAATTCGAAATTTACAAATGATCTCCTTCGTCACTAGTTTAAAACAAATAAGGACCCAAAAAACTGCACATTTGTCGTGTTAACTTAGTACGTATTCATGTGTTGAAATTGTAAAAAAAATATTTAAATAAACAAAAAGAATATTTTGTGTTGTATTTTCATTAAAATTAATTACAAATGCGTTGTCTAACATCATCATAAAGAGCATCTTTTCTTTTTATTTCTATTCACCCGTTCCCCTTGACTATTTGGTGCTGGTGTTGCTTTGTTGTCTATCCTTTGGCATTTGCTGTTACAGGGTACTTTGGGTCGAAATGTGATTTTTGTTTTTATTTTCTTGCGTACAAAGCCTCATACAGTCCGGCGGGCAAGTGTTCAGCCATGAAAATTTGGATTTTCTCAGACGAAGTTACCGGAGTGTAACGAGCCATTGGGAAGGTGCGAGTAACAGCATCGATGAGGACACGTATAGCAGGTTGAATGTCAGATGTCTGAAAGGAGATTATATTTTGAAAAAAAAGGACAAGAAAAACACATTTAAAGTGATTCTTACGTCCTTGCAGTACTTGTCGATGGATGACATAGCTGCCTCATAGTAATCCTCGCCATAGATTTTTTTCTGTTCATCGGTTAATTGTTCCCACATTTCTTTGGCCTAAGAAAAGAAGAAGAAGAAGAAGAAAATAAAGTTTAAACAAAATGTTGAATTACTTGAGTCTAAAGTAGCCACCCCTTCCAACCTAATTTTGAAAGCGAGAAAAGGGGCGACAATTTCTGTTTTAATTTCATTTTTCTTTTTCATCAAGCTGTTGACCCAACAAATGATTTAGCTTAAAGCAAATGAAGAAAGAAACAATATGTTTGCCTCAAGGATAAGCCAAAATCTAGGCCATGAAGCAGAAGAAATTGTAGAGCAAGAGCAAGACCAAGAGCAAGAGTAAGCGGAAGTGGAAGTATACAGTCCGAAATTTCTTGCTTAAAACTAAATTATCCTCCCACTATGCACTGTGTGTGTCATTATTTACCACCCTACACTTAACTCATGATTGCTGACGACTCAAAAAACAAAAGCAACAAAGTACAACTGCATTCAGTTTGAACCTAGAACCAGCCAGTGTGACCAGGATGTGGAGAAGAAAATATTATAATATTTTGTTCAAAAACTATTGTGGAGAAATTTGTTACGACACAACTGGTCAACGATTAGTAGGATCCTTTTTATCCTTTCAGCATTAAAAAATTGAAGAACAGAATGTGTTCTGATTTCACACTATCGTCTGATCTGGTGTTCTAACTCTTAGTCAACAGTTTTTGCGAAAGTAATTCAGCAAGCAATCGAGTTAATGCTTTTAAACTGGTACGTTGAAGTACGTTGTCAGACCACATTTCATTTCTTTATTCATTGAAAGCTTACACATTAAGATAACAATAATCTTATAAACTAGTGCAAGGCTTAAATATAATTTATTTAGAAAAGCGGAAAAAGCTACATAACATGTTAGCGTTAAATTAATAATTCAATAATTAGAGTTTTTCTCTTTCTGTTTCTTAAATACGATAAGATAAATAAAAAAATAAAAACAAGGAACTCGTATATAATATATACACCTCTCTTTTCTCAAGCAAAAACTACCATATATAAGCGTAAGTATTAATACAATAAAATATTAGTCAGAGATTGTCTGGAAATAAGACTGTAACCCATTCCGAAACTGTGAAATGGTACCTGACCTTCTTAAATGCTGAGGAAGGGAGTTCCAAAGACGGGTAACGTTAATGAAGAACTGGCGCTCCGAAGTAAGGTAATGATACCGCGGATGGACAACCTGTTGGGATCTATTAGATGAACCAAAACGTAGTCTATTAAATAAATAGCTGGGTTGATGTGTCTGAATTACATTAAATAACAATAGGAGTGATCTGATACGTAAAAGGTGGTCGAATGAGATGTTATAGATTTGTCGGGAGAAGTTGGAGATTTGAGGCGCCTCAAACCATAGATGTAACGCGCGGTGTTGTTAAAAGCAACATTAAGCTTTCTTCTGCTTAAAGCATCGCATTTGCAGAAAATTTCACAGCCATATGTGAGTGTTGGAATGACTAGTGTCTTTGCGAGTAGCAGACGTGTGCTCAGGGGCGTATGGTATTGAGAGGCTCATAATAGGCGCAGTATACCATAAACTTTGCCTACCGCCGCATTAATATGCGTATCCCAAGATAGTGTCCTGTTAAATAGCATTCCTAGATTTTTGGCCGTTTCAACATATTCTACGGTCGAGACGTTTAGATGAATTTTAGGAAAATATGATAGATCTACGGGCTTCCTACTAATCACTAAACATTTAGATTTGTTAGGATTAAGAAATAATCCGTTCTTCTCCGCCCATACTGAGATCCTGTCCAGATCTGCGTTAACTCTACTTGAGCAGTCTTCAATCAACCCAAGAGGGCAGCTGTTAAACAATTGGACATCATCGGCATACATGTGTATAGAGGATGAGCTGAAAATGGAAGGGAGCTCGTTGACATACAAAGAAAGAGAAGAGTTCCTAGAATGGAACCCTGTGGAACCCCTCTAGTTGTTGGAAGAAATTCAGATAGCATATGACTAATCGAAACAGATTGTTTTCTGAGCCGAAGGTAGGAAGACACTAATCGAGTGGCCGATGTGGAAAATTGGAAACGGTATGCTAGTTTGTTACACAAGTTGTCGTGATCCACGGTGTCGAATGCTTTTGAGAAATCTAGAAGAACTAAAAAAGTTACTTGGTCATCATCTATCGCCTTCCTTATATCCTCTACAACATTGATAACTGCGGTTGTACAACTGTGGTATTGGCGGAAACCGGATTGCATTGTAGATAAAAGATTGCATGAACGGATATGGGCATTTATTAGCTTTTGCATGATACGTTCAAACACTTTCGAGAAAAATGGTAGAATGGAAATAGGTCTATAATCATGGCTATTAGCGCTCTTTTGAATCGGTAGGACTTTCGCCAGCTTCCATTGGGTAGGAAAAGCACAAGTTGTTAAGATGGTATTGAAAATGTGTGTAAGAAAGGGTAATATAACTGGTAGAATGGCCTTAGCAAAAACTGGGTGTATTCCATCTATACCGACCGCAGTCGATTTTATAGATAAAACGCTTGCAACCACGTCTGCGCTATCAACCCCGGAGAACTCGAACATCGGTTCATTTGGGTTCTGCGGACCATTTTAAGATTCGGAAGTTCTTTGAGAGACTTGATTCAGAACCGGAAAAGGAAGCGTTACAAAGGTGTGATTGAGTGCGTTTACATCGATATTGGTGTCAAGACCTGTGTTACGCTTTCCAATTCCAATATCTCGTAGATTTTTCCAAAGTTGTCGACTTTTCATAGCTGGGTTTAATTTGTTACCATACATTTGCTTTTTTGCAGCACGAATTTTGGAAACCACCTGATTGCGTAGTGTACGGTAAAGACGTAGATGGGCTTCAATTCGAAAACGTTTCCACACGCTGTAGGCACGATTACGTTGTAACATGAGCATCCGAACTTCGTTTGAAAACCAGGGACATTGGTCATGTTTAGTCACTTTGACTTTAATAGGAACATGATTATTAAAAAGTGTGTTAATATTCTGAGTTAGGAACTCAACTTGATCACAAGGGCAGGACATACATACATGTAACACGGTCCCATTCGACATTTCGTGAGCTATGCTCCAAACTTAGGTAGTTAATGTGGTCAAAATCTCTGTATTCATAAGTTGTTACAGACAGAATCATTAAAAAATCAAAGGTTCGATATAATAAATCGTGTCTAGAGAATGCAGGTGCTGACAACTGATCATATAATAATACAAATTTTATTTCACTAACAAAGAAAACGTCTAATAGTGTACTAGATTCAGAAGAAAAATGAGTGGGGGACGTCATATTGACCGGGAACAAACTAAGTGCCTTCATCCCCAGGACAAGAGAACTCTCTGCTAAGAGGTTACTATTCAGATCACCACCAACTACTATTTTGGGATAGCATACGGAGATTGTTTCGAGAAGTTCAAACAATGGCGTGATGTCATTTTGCTTATTAGGCCTATAAACTGACCCTAACAGCATGGTGCCTGTTCCTGATTTAAGTTCAACAAAAACATAGTCTATCTGACTGCCGACTCCTGATTTGCACTTCAGATTGCATGATATGCCTTCACGTATATAAATTGCCGATCCACCTCCAACTCTACCAATTCTATCACCACGATAGAGCTTGTAACCATCCACCCTGTAGACACTATCCTTAAAATCATTAACAAACCATGTTTCAAAAACACAAACGGCATCAATTTTAGAACCTACAAAAATATCCGTAAACTCATCCAGTTTTGGATGCAAGCTCTGTGCATTTATATGACAAACTTGCAGACCGATCTTTTGGTTGCTTAAGACGCGTAACATAGCACGAACGACTCCATCACTACTCCCGTCCTTGGAACCACCATCAAACTTACTAATATCCATCGCTAAAGATTAAGCGTATTATAGTACGAACAGTCCGAGTTCGGGACAATCAGACTAATAGAATTATAAAAAGAAAAATGAGAAAACAAAAGTGTAAACGGAAAAAGAGATGTATTGTGTTTATAGTAAATATTAGAAAGAGATAAGATAAAATGAATAGAATCAATAATTTAAGAGAAAAACGAAAGAATAATAACAATAATAATAAGCAGATAGTAAAGAGACAAAACAAAAACAGAGAGATTATTAAATTAATTATCCGTGTGAGCTGGCAATTCCGTTAAGCGTGTGATGTTATCGATATGAACAGCTTCATCAGCAGAGTGACACCTGATTATAAATTCACTTTGGGCTTTGAGTCTCTCGTCCATTTTCTCCCACATCGTATCATCATTAACTGCCATTTTCTTGTTTGCTGTTTATTGCGGCGATTCCGTGGAAGTTCGAGGTGAGTTATGGTAACGGATATCGAGTTCGGTGGTGCACCGTTTGTTAGCAGACATTTATGTAAGTCTGGAGTTTGACACTGTTTGAATGGTTTAGAAACAGAACGGAAAGTTTTCAGATCTTGCTAGAGAAACTTTATGATTTGAATCAATGAGTAATAGACAAACGTCGATTTGGCTCGTAATAAATTGAAGTTAACGTAAAAAAAAATTGCCGACGGGAAGAACACGTCTACTCAGTAGCTCGCTCCATTAGATAATGTTGAATTGAATTCGGAATCTCGGTTTTGTTGAAGAGAATGAATCTAAGAAGAACCAACTTTAAGCACGAGCTCGACTAATCTCGTAAATGCTCAAAACAAAGCAAAATGTAGAGGAAGCGATTTAGATTCTGAGCGGGTAACCCCCAAATTTTTTGAAACAATTATTCTGATCACCGATTTGCCGTGACTATGTAAGGAAACCAGAAAACTTCTAAACACGTCATTTACTCGTATACAAGACTAACTTGGTGGAAGAATGGAATCTCAACAAATCAAAATCTAACTCGGATTTCGAAGAGTGCTTCCTACAGAGACTTGCTAAAAGACGGAACCCTCGGTGGAATCAACAGACGAGTCAAGGTCCTCTAAAGCAAAGATCCTGTGTCTTATGATGGAGACTCAGTTTCCAGGTAACCTCATCAAAATCAGCTCCTATCACAAAAGCTGCTAGTGAGCCAAGTAACCCAACACGTTGTAGCTTTTATCTGTCATCGGTGCCAGTTATGCTACAAAAACGAGAGCAACCACTGGCAACTCTGAACAAATTCTCAATGGCAGCCTGGCACTGGAATATATACGAGTACCGAACTAGTAACTAGGCGAACAGCAAGAGAAACTCGTGTACAGAAAATGCATAAAACTGCTGTCCGAATGCATCCTCTGTTTACGATGAAAAAAATCTACCAACTCGGAAGATCATGACTGAGTACACTTCATAGTCTGGTATGCAGAATCAGAGGCGCACTCGACGAAAAGGAGTACGTGCTGGGCATTTTCATCGACATTAAGGGTGTTTTCGACAATTCAGCCAGACAACACGAACGTAGACGAACCGATAATTTTGTGGACAAGAACTCTGATTGCAGTTCCTGACTGGGTGCTAACGGAGATAAACAGTGGTTGGCCACAAGGTGGCATCTGGTCTGGATCGCTATTGTGCATGTTGTTCAATTCAACAGGCTTACTCGTATCCAGATGATGTACTCGTAGCTGTAGTGTCTGTTGAATTATATCAAGCGACTGTCTGCTCCAAATTGCAGCCAAACCTAGACATGATCGACGATTAGTGACGTGGGCTTCTCTTTACGAGAAGAAGCTGACTCACTAGTGTTTTTTCTCAACGGAGCTAAGTATTTTTGTGTCATTCTGGAAAACAAACTACTTTGGACTAAGCATATCATGTCCAAGGCGCTATCGGCTTTCGGGTATTTTGGCAAGCCATGGAACTTATCACCAAGAAGAGTTCGTTGAATCTACACGGCTTTACGTCGGTTGTCTATTGGAAGAAGATGTAGAGTTGCATCAAAGGGAAATGATCCAGATGCTCGTGATTCGTCGATTCGAATCACTAAAAAAGGTCTTTTTAAATCCTTTTAACAAGACTTTAAAGAACGATCTATCTCGTTGGCATCCCTAGAACTTCAGGCATTGCTCCAGGTTTACTCATGAGTCTGCCTTCACTTGATATTAAGATCATGGGCTGTGCTCTTAAAGCCATTTTAAAAGAATTGGTCATTAGTTTTTCTCACAACACGCACCGGAATTTTGATGACCTTGCTCGCTGGCATTCTTTTGACTCTAGTCTTATGGACATGTCGTCTGATGCAATAGCACCAGAACTCTCGCTGCT
Source organism: Volucella bombylans (assembly GCA_949129095.1). NCBI lineage: Eukaryota > Metazoa > Arthropoda > Insecta > Diptera > Syrphidae > Volucella > Volucella bombylans. The sequence continues at coordinate 11,479,858 of OX422144.1, forward strand.
GAGGAAATACGAATTCTACTTTCCATGTGTCAGGAACTAGTTTTGGTCAGAATCTAAGTCAGGAAATGAATGTAATTGGGTCTTCTCCGATACCTTCAAATCCGATCTAGAATGCAGCGCTGCTGGATTTTTAAAAGACAACCACGTACAATCTTATTCTTCGTTAGGAAAACTTTCGTCTGTCTTCTAAGTTGAGATATACCCATTCTAAATCGGGGCTAGTGGACCTTAAGGCTCTTTGGGTTCATGCTAAGGTTTGCCTATGCTGTGTCCCCGGCCACAACGGAGTAGCAGGCAATGAGCACGCATGCTCATTGAAACCAATCGAAACCAAACACACCTGAGTTTCAAACCACTACAAAACAATTTTCCTTTCTCCTTTTTCTACCTTTCCGCCCGCGCCGTGGCAACAGTAAAAGGGTATCTAATCCCTTAGGCGCGCGTAAATTATAAAAAAAAAAAATGCGAACTAGCAGATCAAAGTATCAAACCTCCACTCTGCGTTCTGAGAACACAAGTGGAGCAAATGATACAAACAAAAGTCTATGAAATGTGGAAAAACTTTCCTCAAGACAATTATGGCCGGAACTCAGCAAATCCAGAACAAGTGAGATTCCCTAGAAAAGCAGTGCTGAGCTGTCTATGTCTGTTGGATTGCTCACCCGGCAGTAATCTACTGGGGCGCCTTACCGACAACGACTTCTGCATAGGGTGTGGGAACATACTCGTAGGCTCACGTGAGGATACCCTCCACTTTTTGTACCAATGTCCCAGCCTCAGTAATTTGAGGCAAACAACTTCAGGAAATCATTACTTCCACGACCTCTCAGAACTGTCTGCTGCTTCACTTGCATCTCTTTTCAGATTCGCGGGTGCAACAAGATGGCTTAGGCCCGCTCAGGGACAAAACGACAATCAACGTGAGACGGAAGCCAGAACTAGGAATCGCAATCAAATCCTCATACAGTTCCAATTCCAGCTCCCGGCCAACACAATGAATCTGCACAGACCTGAGTGTGATGAGGTATAAAATCCTAACCTAACCTAACCTAACCTAACCAAACCTAACCCAGCTATTCCTGATGACAATACTGTGAGGAATCCGTGGAGAGAGGAAGTATCTACGTCTGTGGCTACGGTCTTTCATAACTTGCAAGCTATTTTGAGAGTAAAAGGCTTTGCTGAAAACTAAGTCTGGGACTACTTTCTTGAATACCGGAAGACCAAGCGTCTCTAAGAGAATAGCGACTTTCTTGCTGTACTCAGTAGGAGAGATTGTAAGCCTTTCTTAGTGTCCTGGGAAACACTTCGCTTCTGCTTGCAACCTAAGTGTGCTATTCATAAGTAACACAACACTATGCGACGCTTGCTGTGACTGATGACGACATCGCAGAGCACTATATCAGTGAGTGACAGGTTGTAGTTTCTGGGCAGTTTCAGTTGGGTGTTGGTACTGAAGGCTCCTTATCACAAATGGGTTTATTGCTTTTTTTTTATGAAGGATTGAGCAATTGCGGTATTGAAAGGAACATATGGTCCAAGAATCAAATATAGAATGGTCTATCTAAAGTTTAATACGGGAAATACTTCTCAGTTTGGCCACGAAATCCGAGCGATCTGCCAGCATACAGGAGGAATATTGGCGGCATATGTTGCATGTTTTGGTTCTAAATCGTTGGCTTTTATTTGGCCATTCTAGGAAAAGCTACTGACTACCCTAATTGCTTGCTAGACTCTCGCATGCATAACAAACCTTTTGGGCTTATCCTAAGTCCATTAGTTTGACTCCCCTCCAGCCGAAGTACTCGAAGAAATGGTCGAGCTTAACGCGCACAGATTTGCTCTGGAAATTTAATGTCCTACACCGGCTCTGAAGAATTTGGTCTTCAAAATTACGTTGGCGCTTTAATGTGAGTGGCATATGTGACACCAACTTTGCCTGTGAGTCTCCGGGTTACGCTCGCAAGAAGCTACAAATGGTATGTCAATGTGCTCACAAAGACCTACAGATGTCTCTTGTGTTTTAACGTAGGTACCTGCCGTGAGGGCTTAAGCCTACGGGATGCCCATACATCAAAGGATACGCCTTGCCATCGCTCACCAAACATTTTCACTGTTTCAGATACCAATTCGGAACTGTGTTGCCGGCACAAGTTCCACCCTTGGTATGGGTCGAGGCCGACCTAAAACCTCTTACTGCTCTTAGGGTCGCAGCACCCAGTACTTATTGCAACTCTACATTGGGTCAAAACAAGGGAAAAACCAAGGGAGAACCCAAGGTAAGACCCTTCCCGCGATTTTGGGTTTAAACCACAGCCACTAGGGGGCCTACCTCTAACAAGTCAGGCCCGGACCGGGATCCGGGGGGCTCCTGACTCCCATGGTACCGTGATTTAAGTCCTGGTAGGGACTGCTGGTGGTCCAGCCGCCAACAAGACCTATGACCGGCAACTTGTGACTGATCAAATCGTAGCAACCTTCGGTAGCGTTATCTGAAGATGTTTACGATAAGACCAGTACTTTGCTCTGCCCCCGTTCATTATTAGACAACGTGATTAAAGGGCGAAGCCTTGATAATTGGGCGGGAGCCCCCACAAAGACCTACAGCAACACTTACTCAAGTGATTGTAGCTAGACTGACGGGACTTAATAGATGCAGTGATGGAGAAAAGCATTCCACTTACTGGTAAGGCGGAATATATTCGGCCATCGTTTAACGAGGCAAATCACCAAATTGTACAGATACAATACGCTTTGCTCATTGGACACATCACTGGAGTCAGTAGTATGCTCAGAATACTGGGAAAGTTTTAGTTTTGAATTTGAGTGAGAGGTCTTGATTCCGTAATCGCAATGATTTCAGTCAGGTAGAGTGTATAACCTTCCCAGTTTACATACCTTCAGTTGAAAGTGAATTCCAACAAAATCCTGTTGAAGGCATTCGCGTTATTGATGTACAAACACATTGGTGTCCAAAATGAGTGTTTTCTGATTTTATTACATTTTGACACCTACAACACTTTCCTGGTCACACTGAATTCAAACCTCCTGTTGGACTTTGGATTTCTCTGTGTAAGACTTCCCCCCAGTTTTTCAGAGAGAAAAGTAAGACAAAAAAGGAAAAAAAATAGAAAATTCCACTTCGAGCACATAACTAGGCACATACTCGCATACATATACGAGTAAGTGAGAATTATTAAGAACATCCGTAGATACGAGTACTAGGTTGAGTAATAAAAGTGTCTACAAGTCTGAATATACGAAGGATTCTCGTACCTAGGCCAGGTTGCCATCTAATTATGACGAGGCATCATAAAAGATGATTATGACGAGAGCAGGCTCTACTTTGTCAATGTGTGCATACTCGTACACACATACGAGATGTGGAGTGTGACGATATTTGTTTGATGGGCGCTACGGATATACAATGGAGTTTGTGGCCTAGAGCAATGAATTAGGGTACTTTCTGTCGGAGGTGGAGGATATCACCGTGTGCAGTGAATGTCGTGTGCAATTTGGCAGTGGCTTCTAAAGTGTTTAAAATTGTTTCGGTGTACTTGCAGCAATACAAAGCATGTTTGGGAATAAAGGTATTCCAAGGAAGGAAATCCATGTAGCCCAGCTCAAGGCGAAAATTCTTCAACTGTTTAAGATGCATTCCGAAAAGGATTTTGTTTACACGTTTGGCGAATGCGAAACGGAAGATGGAAGGGAAATTTCTCTCCACTGTGCTGTGGTTATAGAATTTGTCCTTTGTCTCTGAGAATCATTTTTGAAATTGAGGCAAATGAATGTCAAATGGAGTTTTGGCTTACCTTCATACGAGTAGCACACCAAAAGGAAATCTTTCAAGGGCCGGCTGGGGATAAAAGGTTTGTGGTGGAATGCTTGAATTGTAATAACAATTTAAGGAAACATTCAATAGAATGTAATTTTCTATACAATACTACTACTACTATACTACTACACCATAGCGAAGTTACTTATATGAATACCAAGTGGTGGTAGTGTGCTTAGCTGGTGTATCGGATGGGATTCATCATCAGAATATAATCTGGCATATCCCTACTGTGTACAGTGCGTATTTACATTCAAAATGTGGGATCTACTATGGTTAAACGAAACCGACGCCGATATGAAAATCGCAGCTTTATTCTTAGAAGTACCCAAAGGCAAGGCTCATACCCCTGTAGAGGCTATTGACACTTTTTCTTTGACACTCTAATACTCCAGGTAAGGGCGTAAAATCACTCTACATAAACGGCGTATAAGTATCTATTGGACAAGACAGGTTTTAATGTTGACGACTCCATTAAACGGCGACCTACAGACTTCATGCGGCTGAGCGCCGTCTGGTAATTGCATTCCGGAGGACCGAATAAAAAATGTTGAAAACCTGTGATTACTGCGAGCGTTATATAGAAAAGCGCAAAAAGTCTTGAGCATCAGTGATTTTAGCATATTCAAGCTTGGGCTTGCCAGGCAAGGAGAAGAGAGTATGTTTAGTGACAGTAACCACATTCGAGAACGGATATCAAGAATGGTTATCAGCATAGTTAATAAACGTTTTCTATACCTCAACATCCTTTGTCTGAAAAATCGTCTATTGTGATCTACGCAAAGGACAGCTGCATTATTTTTGATGTGTGACGTTCAAAGCAGACAACATTGACTCGTTTTGTTTTATTTTTTGGTTTGCCTAGGGTGGAAAAGCTAATAAGGACGAGAAGCACTCCGCCTCTGCTCTAAGTATTGTGGCAATCGCCCACTAAAAACCACCCTGACTCCTTTCACCGTGACACCATCCACTCATATGCCGCTTTCCCATTACTTCACAGTGGTGTCGTTTTCTGTTTCTGAGGCTTTCATTGGTCTGTTACAAGTATATCTGCATTTTGCTCTCTCTTTTTTGTCCTGAATGTGACTTCTAAGAAGGAACAAACTTAGCTCCAGGTTTGATCGCCGGTCAGCATCTTTTCGACCATGTTTTCTGGGCTGATTACGCCGATGCTGCTTTCCAGCTCCCATCGTTGAGCTTCTGACCTCCTGTAAACAAAAAAAGTGCGGTTTGCATCGTCTACTGGAGAGTCCCCGTACTGCCAGGAGTTAAAATATTCGAGTCCGGTGAGAAATTGTGTGACGTAGTACAATAGTTTACTTTGACGTGTTTCCGTCCATTCCATTTAGCTACGTCCTTGATCAGCTTCGCAGTCCAGTCCAGTCCTCCGCTTTCCGAGTTCCAACGCTCTTGCCACTGTCGTTTCGTGAGCTACTTTGCCTCCTTGATTGCCGCCTTTTTGTTGTAGACCTACTTCCTTTCTGTCGCAAGGCGATCGGTAGTGTCACTCCTGCAATTATAAGGAGAGCTGGTTCTGACACCATACAGTACGAGGTTGCTACGCGTAGAGCTTCGCGTCTCTGCACTGCTGCCATCTGCTTCCTGTACTTTTCTTGTTGGAGTGCGTCTGCACAGATCTCACAGAAGAATGGCATTACCCCATAAGTTTGCCATCAGTCTGCTTTCATAATCTGGTTCAGTTTCATTTGCTCGTTTTTTGCGTCGTTTGCATCTCCATGCGAAGTATGGCATCGTATGAGATGTTCCAGAGGTCAGGTCCCAGGATTGATCTCTGTGCTACTCCGGAGGTGATTTCCTTGCTTCGAGAGCCTTTCGTGGTATCGGAGATTAGCTCCCGGTCTTTAAGTCGCCTTGCCAACAGAATGATCTTCTATAAGTGGTGGTTGCCATGATGGGTGGTTTACTACTTCGAAGATCGTAGAGTGGTTCTTTCTGAAGTCATACTGTCTCGTGGATAGGCCACCTGACCTTTGTACTGCATCTATGAGCCGTGGCTTCAGCATCTTTTCCATGCAGTGTCCAGCATGCAAAGTGGTCTGTATCCAGATAGGAAATCCGGGTCTAGTTTGGCTTTGTTGGCAGCTGTTGTACATGTTCAACAGTATCTATGGACATGTTGGAGCAATCGCTTTCAGCACCTTCGTCGGTATTCCGTCCAGTCCGGGGCTTTTCGGTTTCGCAGGATCTTCACCACTAAACTCAACACTTTTTCGCTGAAAGCTGGTATTTAGACGACCAAAGTTCGGAGCTAAACAGGTGCAATCGCAATAGGCCGCTAGAATAGTATCGGCATAGTGAGTCTTGAGATATAGAAGGACCGCTTCTTCGTCGGTCACTCGTCGCACTGAGCTTAACGAAGTCTAATCAACCGCTTAACAATAGTAGTGACAGGCAGACGAACTGCCTCCTGTAAGATGTGGTCAGTAGAAAGCATGTGTGGTTAATGGAACCTCAGCGTCGTTTGTCAGATCCACAAGAAAGGAGAAAGTCCACCATCGATGAAATATTCAGACTACGGCAGGTCTTGGGAAGGACCCGAGAATTTCAGATTGACACTCACCACCTATTTGTCGACTTCAAAGCCGCGTATATAGAGCTATTCAATTGTCTAGTTTTAACACCCCTGCCAAATTCTTCAGGTTGTGCAGGATGACAACAAGGTCGGTAACTGAAACCTTCAATGTCAAAAAAGGTTTTAGACAAGGCAACGCGCTGTCATGTGACTTTTTTATTAACATCACCCCAGAAAGAATAGCACAATCGGCCTTGGACGTTGTTGAAAGCGAATGAAGAAGCACCTGGAATTCGAGAGTAAGATATTTATCGTGGTTTTCGGCCTTTTTTGTATTAACGGAGAATGAGAGGAGTTTCAACCAGTCTAGTCATTTGAGTTGGCTGGGAAATGTTGAGCGAATGGACGCTGTAGTTCCGGCCCACTTAGTCTTCGAGTCTTATCAAAAGGCGCAGCAGAGAGGCCGCATCTAATGTGGCGCGCATATGCGGAAGGCCACTGAAGGTAGCTGCCGAAAGATCGTGCTATCTGGAGAGGCTTGTTGGTTGGGATAAAGTTTTACCTCTTCACGTGGCACCACCTAAGCAAGTACGTACGGCAGTTTGAAGAATTTAGTAGAATAGGCCCAATAACTGAACCCTGAGGAAGAAGATCGAAGCAGATATTAAAAGACAGTGGTAGCTTCTCTGGAAAGCTCTGACGTAGATTTGAGAATTGATTGTAGTCTCGTCTTCATCCTACAGTTCAAGAAGGCGTCTGTGTTCTTTTCAGTAAATGTTTGACTCTCTGTTGAACCTTGGACTGTGGTGTCAGAAAGAAAATGGTACATTTGGATGAGGAATTATGAAACTTGAATGATTTACGGACAAATGTATGTATATCGTTTCTATTCAATGTGCGTAGTTATCTACATCGAAGTTAGATATCTGTATTTTGGCATCCTGTCAACCTTTCAATCAATATGTTTCCCAACAAACTGTCGTAAAAGTGATTTTAGGCTTCCAGCAGATATAAGGCCTATCCTTAACCTTCCGTTTGGCATTTAATCGAAATTAATTTCCCTCTCGACGCAATACATTTCTCTAATTAAAGTGTCACATCGCACTAAAACCAGATCGACCCCTCTGGGAGAATTCAATCAATCAAAATCCTAAGAAATCATGAATGCCAGCCTACTGGTGCTGCATACTCGTAGGCATTTACGCCGACACCGCTAAAAATGTCAGCGACTTTTAAATGTCTGTCGTGTGGTCCTTTTGTCGTCCTTTGTCATTTTCATACTTTTACCTGTATGCGGTCCCGTACCTATTGAATCCGAGTAAGAGCACACAAAGCAAAATGGCATTGAACTGTGTAATTTATCAGGACAAACAAACGAACACAAGTGTCGTCATTCATACTCCCCACGGCAACGAAGGGCAAGGTTCAAGGACTAAATCATTATTCGTAAAATGGAGGGCCAAAGCTATGCCCGGTCCTGGGGGGAATGAAACAACGTCTGAGCACGTACAACCGTGCAGAACACGTTATAATTTTACCAAACCAAAAGCCCTCCCAAGGACATTTGGGTGTTCGATGATAATGGTAACCATGATGTTGATGTTGATGGCAAAACTGACTGCTGTCTGTCATCTTTCCCTTCTGGTTTGTCGCCATTTGTTTGATGGGATAATGTTGTGAGGAGGAGAGGTTCCTTAAAGCACAATTCTCTAAAATACCTTTACTACGAAGCTCTGTGTATTAGTATCTGTGGCAGAGCGGCAAGTTCATTTCGGATAAGGATATCCACGAGCATGAGAAGGATTCAATGTTTGTGAGCTTCCTAACGCATAGTTAAATTTTGAAATTTCATTTCAGTTTTGTGGTCGTATCGTTTGATTGGTTTGGGTGGAGAGGAGAGCAAGAGAGATTAGTCGTTTTTTTATCAAAAGATTTATGACTGAGGAAAGCAGGAAGCTGCTGTTTCTAGTAAATGTCTCCTGCTGGCATTGAATCCGACCTGCTGGAGGGGAAAGGAAGAATGTTACAGTTAAAAAAATTTTTTGGAAAAAATAATGATTTTAGGCTATGTACCATAAGAATACCGACAGGAGGCGGATAGACGAGTATATTCGAATGCCAGGGCTTAAGGGCAGGTTAAGTTGTTCACAGAATTCAGATGGAAAGAAAATTTGAGGTGTACTCGTATGTGTGTTGCACGTTCTGAGGATTTTGTTCTTTCCTTTTCATTTAATCGATTTTAAGGACACAGGTACTAGAAAAGTTCTTCTCCAAGTATGAAAGATGTGTGTCTTTCTGTTTTTCAGTTATTTGACCGTCTATCACGTATGTGGTACTCGGAATGAGAGTAACTTGGTCATAGCTCAGAAGACGTACCTATTCATAATTACACCAACAAATTGGTAGGCACAACCCGGGGCATACGTCGCCCATGCTCTGGCTAGTAGTCATCAACCTAATCGCTCCCGCAGTAGACAGGAAAGAAAATAAATATTGCCCTCAGGGAAGGTTAAATCATTCAGAGAGTCTGACTAGGCATTGCTCTTGAGGCATTAGTATGATAATGGAATTGGCTTGAACCCAGAATAGACGGAGGAGACTTCAGACATACAAGTGTCCCATTAGACTAACAAATATCTCTCCAACTAACTCCCTGGCATGCCTTTCGTAATGCATACCTTTACACTTCAGACAATATTCATAGAAGAGTCAAGATCTGCTCAATAAGGGAGGAATGCGTAGTTTTAAAGAAAAATTTAACCGGGCAAAAGGACATGATGAATACTACGGTGGTTCCTTCCTGAGTGTTGAGCTTTCGAAACGTATCAGCGAAATCAGTGCTTCATTTGCCAACATCAATGTGGGGCGCAATCCAAATTGCGCTGTCAAGCAGAGCCGTTCAATTATACAGACTACGTCTTGGGAACGACTTTACATTTGACCAGTAGAATTTTTGAAGACATCATCGGACAGTATTGAGACCTGTTGGAGTCTAACTGCTGGCTCGACCAGAGCATCCCGGACTTGATAGAGGTTGACCCCCACCTTCCGACTTGTGGGACGTCATGACCCTTAGACTGTTATGACTTCGAATTGGAATTGATCTACAAATGGGTGTGCTTATTTCAGGAAGATCAGACGAACGACAAGTGGGAGTTCTCCTATTTAAGCACCAGGCCGCTGATTTACGCACTTTAACCCCATGTCTGATGGCACATTTCAGGCTTAAGCCAACAAGGCAAGTTACCGCGTTAAGCATGTGACTATCCGTCATACAGAACCATTCGATATTGACGATGAAAGCTAAGGCTTTCGGCTATCTAAAGATAGCAACATCTAAACGGTCGGAGGAAAGTGTGCCAAATTAATGAAACCTAGACATCGTTTGCAAGATCCACAAGATACTCTCTAAGCTACGACGCCCCGTAGAAGATCTTGTCTGCCATTATATGCGAACGGTTGAGACCATTTGTCAATGATCTGATTGCCCCCATTTATGCGTCAAAAAGTTTACATAATTGGCAAAATGCTGCTAGCTATTACTGCCACGTTTGCAAGAATTGAAAAATAAGCGGAAAATGGGCTTAGTAACACCTTGTCAGCTCGGCTTCACATTTTACTTTGATATTATGTCACCCCATCAGGAATCAAATGAAGGAAAGGCATCCTTAGCGCTTTAAGGCCGACAGGAGCACTTCGTTTGGCCTAAATATCAAATATTTTGGTTACAGTCAGGCTCCGAGAGTTTTCCCTTTCTTCCACTGCTGTTTTTAACGACTTGTCACGGGAGACCGAGAAGGTAGAACAGATGCTGGAAAAGTCATTCTCTGAAGGACTATTTTCTAAGGCGCAATTGAAGAGAAGAAGAAGGCGTCAGACCCACTGCTTCAGCAGCGACACATAAGAGAAACAAGTCGACGAAAGTGACACCCATTGAAACTGGACACGTTGTGAGGATGTAACCGTTGCTGCAACCTAAAACGGCTGCAATTTTAGTGACAGGAAATACGACGAAGTAATCACACATCCACGATCTCGAAGAATCAGCAAAAGTCGTAGCTCTGTTGGAGGAAGTTGCAATCCACCTAAACTCAAAACGGAGGCAGACGTAGAAGAGCCAGCTGACATGTCTAGCCAGAAAAAACTCCTGCAGATCATCCGTTCCACGGTGGAACTTCTAAGCAAGCCACTTAAGACTAATTTGGAGGAAGACTGAATACTCTACAGATCGAAGCAAAAAGAATACTCTTGTATAGAGCTTAGGCGAAAAGATCGTAAAACTAGGCGAAGCCAAACGAATGGAAACACTGAGTCGAAAGAAAAAACCTCTCTGTCGCATATCACCGAAGCTGCAACTGAATTGAGTAGCACAACACCCCACAGCTGGAATCTGTATTCGGTTGTGGTGACGGGTGAGGCCATTTATTAAATAAGCTGTTGCTGCCTTCGATGGCTTCAAGTTGCCTGAATAGTTGGACGGGTTGGTCGAGGGAATAGTTGGACTCCAAAACCAGACTTCTTCAAAACTACTTTGTGAATGCTTTCTACGTCCGAAATGCAATATGTAGATCCTCCGAAACTCGATAAAAAGGAAGGCGCGGTATTTTCACCAATAACATCGAGGGTGCTTTCCACAACAGAACTTCAGACTGCGGCCAACATGTGATGTCTAGATTATACTATGGTTGCCGACAGGGCGGCGTCTTGTCTCCACTGCTTTGATGCATGTTGGTCTACTTACTACCTAACGCAGTGGTTTTCACGTCTATGCTCAGGTCTGTATAGATAATGTGGCTGCACTGTCAATTGGATCATTGCTAATATCTGTTTTCGCCAAAGCCTTAGACATAATCGAATATTGATGAACTGGAAACGCGGTTCTAGTCAATCCTCTCAAAACTGAGGCTGATCTCTTTAAGAGGAGGAGGAAGCTGACTGATTCAAATTACCCTGGGACGACAAGCCAATTTAATCGGGAATATCGACCATAGCGCCTTAAGGGTTCTCGATGCGAAGTATTTAGTCCATTGATGGACCACTGATGGTCCACTGGTGGACTGGCAGTGGGTGAAGATCTTCCAGTACTATTGTAGAGATTGAAGGCCCCGACCTACCACCGAATAGCAGCTGGCCCACCGCAAACTACCCGTGTACCAACATCCAGCAATCTATGCATACACTATGGAAGTACTAAGTGGACGACGACAATGGTGTAAAACTTTACGATTCCGCTGAAGCTAACCGCCTAACACTTATTTTCGACGCCAAGGACAGAGGCACCTTTTACTCAAGAAGATGGTGTAGGAGTTTCAATCCCGATCTGTGTTTTGCTGCACCAGTCTAAAGCGAAGCATCGCAGCAGATATCCAGATAAATTCTAGCCAACTTTCCCCGCAGCCAACATCGCTCAGTAGTCCTAGATGCCGGACCATAAAAATATAAAAATACCGCTAGTGAACTTCACCCCTCGACCTCGATGGAACTCCAATAAATCATCCAGGCAAAACTTGGTCTTAGAGCTCGACTCTAATATTCCTTGTATTCCCCCGATGCCCAAGAACTACGAGAGATTCGTCGGTACAGTAATATGTACTGCGAAGAAATATGTTCCACGTGGCTTCCGTAAGAACTACATTCCCGGATGGAAAGCAGAAAGCGGCAGACTTTGCCAAGAATTCTCGCGAAACGGTGACCATGAAGTTGCAGAAGAACTACTTCAGTCGCTCGATAGAGCACACATAAATTTTTGGAAGAAAACCACTGAAAACTTAAATTTCACCCGCTCAATTAGGGGCAAACTCCATCTCGTCCCAAAATCCTAGAATCAATTCAGAACTTGTCGCTCATCGAATAGTGGAATCTTCTAAAGCTAAGTCCGACAAAAATCACACCCAAGCCATTCTTCTGCTTTTTTATTTGAATTCTCAATACCGGAGCTAGAGACTGCCATCGCCAGCTGCAAATCTGGGACTTCTGCAGGGACTGACGGTATTTACCTCGAATTCATTAAAAATAGCGGCCAAAGTTTGGCTATGCAAATTCTTTACCAATATTCTGTTGTCAGGAGTCTTACCTAAAGAATTTAAGAAATCTAAGATCATTGCGATCGTTAAAGCAGGAAAATCAGACAAAAGAGCCAATAGCAACAGACTAATTGCTCTCTTAAACATTTGCTATACGATCTTTGAGCGTCTTATCTACAATGGAGCGTTATACTCCACAAGAGCGTGGAATAATTGTGTCGATGTTTTTGACCAATAATCGGTCGGTGTTGTTAGCGCAACTTGAATTTCGACGACGATTTCCTAAGCGTGTAGCGCCAACTGGGCAAACATTCCGGCACTTAGCTACCCGACTCGAACTCTGTTCGAGGAACCACAGGAGACCACCGGACTGGTCGTTCGGCCGTGAATATCGCGGCTGTAGATGCCGATTTCGCTGATAACGAAGAAACATCAACTAAACGACGGGCCACGCAATTGAGCATCACCAGACAGACCCTATAGCGAATTTTAGTGAAAGACTTACACATGTTCTCGTACAAAGTGCAAACAATGCATCAGTTATCCATCAGTTGCGTGTGAATTACTGTAAAGCCATCCTCAATCTCAGTAACGAAGAGGACGATTTTGTGTCGAAAATCATCATGAGCGACGAGGCGCATTTCCACTTAAGCGGTTACATCAATAAGCAAAATCTTCGTTTCTGAGGCACTGAAAATCTGCGTGTGATGGACGAAGAGCCATTACATCCACTCAAAGCCACTGTGTGGTGCGGCGTTCACGCGGGAGGAGTGATTGGGCCGTATTTGTTAGAGAATACCATCGACAATACGGTCACTGTTACTTGCGAACGCTACAAGGCCATGATAAACGACTTCTTACTAACGGAATTGGATGATCGGGGCTTGGTGAACATATGGTTTCAACAAGACGATGCAACCGCCCACACAGCACGAGCCAGAATGGATATTTTGGCGATTTGGCATGACCAGCAAGATCGCCAGATTTAACCATTCCAGACTTCTTTCTTTGGGGCTACTTGAAGTGGCATACACCCGCCAACAAGCTTCGCAGCCCTCAAGGAGAATATTCGACAAGAATGCGAACAGTTATCACCGGAAATCTTGCGAAAAGTCATGGAAAATGTGATAAAACGGGCACAAATGTGTATCAGCATTAGCGGGAGCCACCTGGCGGATATCATCTTCTCCAAAAGGTTCAAATAAAGATTTCCACCAGCCAAAATCATTTTTTTTTATTTAGTAAGGAAGTAATTCAAAAACAAAATTGGATGATTAATTTTACGCCACCTTGCACAATAGGATTGTCGGGGTGAGAAATGAGTCGGGGCTTCAGATCAGGTGTGAGCTACGTAGGTCAGGTACTGGCTCTAGCAGCACATATCGCAAATGGCTTCGAAAATAAGCTTAAGACAGGAGTTGTATTCGTAGACCTCACAGCCGCCTACAATATAGTCTGGCGTACAGGTATGATTTTTAAACTTCTGGAGGTCTTACCCTACTTGAAAGTATCAGATCTAATTAACAACATGCTTAGCAACCGCTCCCTTCAAGTTCATGTTAACGACAGTGTAAGTAGGCCTAGACAACTGAACAATGGGTTACCTCAAGGGTCAGTTTTTGCACCACTCTTGTTCAACCTCTACATTCACGACATACATAGTCAGGTCCAAAAAAAATTCGCGCATGCTGACGACGACGACCTAGCCATAGCCGTTCAGAGTCGGAACTTAAAAATGATTGCGAAGAGCTGGGAAGGTACTTTATGAAACGGAGACTAATGTCACAATAACCAGCCGACTTACCTCGGGATGACTATGGACAGAACCTTAACCTCCAAACATCATTGCCTCAAGATTACCGCCAAGCTAAAAGGAGAAATAACTTGATGCAGAAACTCGCATCAAGCTCTTGGGGTGCTTCTTCTGACTCTATGCACACAGCTGCCCTCGGCCTGGTGTATCCAACAGCTAAATACGGTGCCCCCATTTGGCTAAATAGTACACTTATAGCAAACAATCATCAGGAGCAGGCCAACCCAATGGGTCCCAGTGTTGAGCAACATCCGCCCAACAACAACGACAAAATATGCTGGTGAAGGAATTCGTGAACATTCAGAACAACCGAAAGCTCCCAATACACGCGGTTATGAATCTAAATCATCGGTATCATATAAAGTCACGTAATCCATCCATGAGGTTAGCCAAGCCGCGAGGAGGTACGACACAAATTTTGATATCAGTGAGGAGTGTATCAGTGAGCCTGGAGGGGCTTCCCAGCAGCTAAAACCCTCATCGCCAATCCAACTGTTCGCGTATCAGGCTTCAATCTACCAAGGCATATATGGACGCAACTCAACAGGATCAGGACTCAACACTGCCACTGCGAAGACTTCTTCTTCAAGTAGGGCGTGATAACCTGCATGTGACTGTGGCGAACCCCGCCAAACAATTAACAACATCGCATCCAACTGCCCTCAACATATTTTCAATGGCAACATACGAGTAGAAGATATTCACAACGATACACGTTATGCTCTTCTCTGGTTAAATAACTTTGGTATAAACCTACAACAACAATTTATGCAAATCTTTGATTAGTGTTAACTATGTGTTGTGTTGAATGTATCTAAACGAAACAACCATAACCACAACCCATGGTACCATGATAGCTGGCTGGATGGATGAAGAATCATTTAAAATACGAAGAAGCTTCTAACATATAAATACCTGTCATCCCTGACGCTCCTAATTATTATATCCACCCCCTTTACTTGCCTAACCATCCCGACACATCTCATTAAAAACACAGACGTTCCCTTAAAGCGAGCCCAATGTGCTGTCGAATGGATTCAATCTGTCTGTTTTGGATGTCAGCCACTTCAAGTTCAGTAATTTCATTTTCAAATCGAAATTGTGAAAAAGAAGGTAGGTTAAGGGTTAAAAGGCCAAAACCAAAGTTCTTGGCGAACAATTCAAGACAAAAGGTCTGACGGTTCAGCTAGTTGTGGTTGAAACATAAACAGAGAGAGTCATGGACTTTAAGTCTCTTTATTTGCCGCTCAAAAACAACTCAGGCAAGGACAGGTGGGGCGAACAGAGATTGAATGATTCTAATTGAATGAATGACCAGGACAGGTTGAGCTGACTCGTATACATAATTTGCTAACAGGTAAAATGATACCTGACCTTCTTGAAAGCGACCAAAACAAAGGCTGAGAGCAAATTCAATCTCCCCCCTATTTGGTTACGGGTTTTTTTTAATTTTTGTATTATTTTCCCATATTTTCCGAAGTATTCCCGGGGGAAACTGGCAATTTGGTAGATTTTGAATTCGTTTCACATTTACTGTCAATGTCAGTCAGTGTCGAAACTTGATACTCGCATTTTCTTATCGAATTTTCGCAAAAAAAGGGGGTGGGACATAAGAACTTGTGGGCAGATGAGCTGTTTTACTTAACAGAATAATCAGATCCAGAATTTTTGAGGCAGATCTAATGCTTCAGGGATGAGTTCCGCACATGAAATTTCAGAGTCTACGAGGTGAATAGAGGAGAGTTTTCTGTCAGAAAATGAGCACACAAACACAACTAAAATTGGTTTTTTCCTTTTTTTGTTTTTTTTTTCAAATTGTGGGATTCCTCAAGGGAGACACTTTGATCCATCGATCTTGGCCTCAATATGATGTAGTGTCTATTTTCTGAAAAATTCTCATTGTACCTTGAAAGGGGTTGAAGTATGGCCAACTTGTACTATCGCGAATCATCATATCCAGAACTCTTGTCTTGATACAACTAAATGAACACAGGTTCTTTTAATCCAAGCAAAAAGCACAAGAAAAGTGATAAACTGGGACTCATATAGTCTTTTTCAATAGGGCTTGACAACTTTGAATTTAATTTGGGAACGCACTCTTTCACTAATTATCAAACTGTCGCTGTCAATTTATTCAGTAAACTCAACATCTTCATCATGGTAAAGTACACGAACGAGCGACGTCTGCACATTATAAAAGTTTTCTACCGAAATTCGGAGTCGGTGACTGCAACTTTAAGAGCGTTAACTCCAATTTTCGGTTGTAATTATCGCCCTAGTAGACAGGCAATAACAAGTTTAGTGCAAAAATTTCAGTCTACATATTCGTTGTGTGATGTTGCCGTGCCAGTGAGACAACGGGTTGGTCGAAATGTCGAAAATTTCGCTGCCGTTCAGGCGACCGTAGCAAACGATCCAAATCAGTCAATTCCACGCCGTTCTGAAGAATTGGGCATCGCTCAGACCACTTTATGGCGTATTTTGCGTAAGGATCTTGGTTTACACCCATACAAGATCAAGCCGATGGACCATTTGAAGCGACTTACGCTCTCCGATTGGGTTCTGGAGAAGATGCGCCAAGATGATGAATTTCATCGCAAAATCATCTTCAGTGACGAAGCTCATTTTTTACTCAATGGGTTCGTCAATAAGCAAAATATGCATCCACATGTGCTTCATGAATCACAACTTCATCCACAAAAAATAACAGTTTGGTGCGGTTTGCATGCCGGCGGAGTTATTGGGCCATATTTTTTCGTCGACCATAACGATCGTCACGTTACTGTGAATCTGGTCAGCATTATGGCGCCATGATCACCGATTATATTTGGCCCGAATTGGAAGATATGGACTTGGACGACATGTGGTGTCAACAAGATGATGCCACAAGCCACACAGCACACGCTACAATCGATTTATTGAAGAGTAAGTATGGTGAGTGTGTTATCTCAAGAAATAGGCCAGTCGATTGGCCGCCTCGTTCGTGCGATTTAACGCCGCTTGACTATTTTCTGTGGGGCTACGTTAAGTCATTGGTTTATGCCAACACGCCGACGACGTTGGAAGAGCCCAGAGCCAACATTGAACGCGAAATAGCGGCCATTTCGGCCGAAATGTGTGGCCGAGTTGTTGAAAATTGGGTCCAACGAATCGACCGCTGCAAACGTGCCTACGGTGGCCATATGAACGAAGTCGACTTGTCAAGTCCTTATTGGAAAACCGTATACAATAGGGCGAACCTAATAAGAGTGGATAATTTCGTCATTAAGTTAACTCGAAGGCACGTTGCAAGAGCAATGACCTCTTCGAACAACCTGATCTCCGGGGCTTACTACCCCAATTATATATATCACGAAAGAGTTCTCTTTGACGGCTTTATTCCTCCAGAAGCGTTCCTCTATTTAGATAGCAAAGGTCTGATCCAGGACAGATTGGCGGTGCCGCTAATCTTCCACGTCGCTCGAACAGCTGCGGACAGGCGACTCAACTACGACAGACACGTCGCACATGGCAGTGCGGAGCGTCTTCGGTTTAGTAGGGCGGTAGGGAGTCGCGACATGAGGGATGTTGCTCGGCAGCACCAATAATTTTGGTGGCTTATTGTGGGGAGGATGATTCGTCGTCGAACTCCTCCAGTGATAGTTAGCTTCATGTGAAGCAAGGTGGCCAACCTAATTTTTTTTTTTAGCCATGACCGGCTTACATAGTCTTAGGTAGGTTTAAGTTAGATTTAAAAAAAAAATTGTTATTACGCTCGACTTCAATATACACAATTCTGGGTGGCTTCGACATTCTGGGCAGACAACACCCGAAGGACGGTATGTTGAGATCTTCGCTGCGGAAAACAACTTAACGCAGCTTGTAAATGAGCCCACGCGAATACCAGACGTTGATAGTCATACCGCCAACACCCTGGACTTGATTTTGACTTCTCACCCTGATAAGTACACCGTTGATGTGCTCTCCCTTTTAGGCTCGTCAGACCATTGTGTCATATCAGCTAATTTCTCGTACACCGACCACTCAGTTAGAGGAAAAATTCCTAAACGAACCGTATGGCAATACGAGAAAGCCAATTGGAGCTGTCTTAACAGCTTCTTTAGGAATTTTAACTGGTCGTTATGCTTCCACGATAAAGGAATGAGATCCTTTATTCCTCATCGGATGAAGAGTATCAAACCAAAAGAAAATGCATGGTACGACTCGAGCTGTAAAGAGGCCGTCAGGGTTAGAGAAATGTTTTTTCGGTCCTACGAGACCAACCCGACAGAGGAAAACCGAAAAAAGTTCAAACGAACCAGAAATGACTGCAACGCCTTTCTTAAGCGTGTGAAATTGCAATACGACCAAAAACTGAGGCAAAATATACTGCAATGTCCCAAAGGTACGAGTAGTAAACATTTTTGGTCGTACGTCAAAAATATTAGAAATTCCGCCTCATCCTCCGTCCCAACGCTCATTTACAATGACATTCCAGCTGTCAGCTCTTTGGACAAGGCCAATCTGCTTGCTGCACACTTTGCGGCCAGCTCAACACTCCCAGATTGTGCTTTGTCTCCGCCTACACTTGAGTGCGTCGAATCTTCAATGGGACGAATCCACTTTCGCACTCTTGTAGTAGCAAGATCTCAACATTCATAAATCCGCTGGTCCAGATGGTATATCTCCCCTTCTTCTGAAGAGGTGTTCTTCCACGCTGGCAAAACCACTGCGGAAGCTTTTTCATCAATCCTACACTTTAGGACTCTTCCCGAGCAGCAGAAAACAGCATTTGTCCAGCCCGTCCCTAAAAAAGGCGAATCATCTTCTCTCTCCTCCTACAGACCCATTGCACTTAAGTCCCTTCTTTCCAAGGTAATGGAAAACACGAAAACTTTTCAATGACCGGCAATATGGTTTTCGTAGCAACAGGTCTACTGGTGATTTGATGGCATGTCGCAACGAAAAGCGGAACCAAAGCGTACATCAATCTGGCGAAAGCAAGATAGTTGCACTTGATATTTCTAAGGCATTTGACAGAGTTTGGCATCAGGCTCTTTTGTCGAAAATGCGTGCTTTTGGAATCGATGACTCTATATCTTGGACGGTTTCAAGTCTGATATTCACAAAATAAATGCTGGTGTGCCCCAGGGCTCTGTTCTGTCTCCGACACTCTTTTTAATTTTCATTAATGATCTCTTGTCTGCTACTTCTAATCCAATATATAACTTTGCTGATGACAGTACTCTCTGCTTTTCATATTCGTTCCCGGACTCACGGCCCTGCTCTTCAGCTGTTGAACGAGCGGCAGCGTATGATAAGCTCATTGAATTAAGATACCAACAGCATAACCAATTGGGGAACTATCAACAGAGTGGAATTTAATGCTTCCAAAACACAATGCTGTCTGCTGTCGTTAAAGCAAAATTTAAACACCCAGCCATTATCCATGAATGGCACTTGTATCGTCTAAACCGAAAAACTTTCCATTTTCGGTATGTGTGTCAATGACAACTTACGTTGGAATGACCACCCAATCAATCAATGGACACCCTCGGACACCGACGAAATGTCTCCTGTCTCACTTTGTTTTATCGCTATTTTCACCACCAGTGCTCACTGAAATCGATCGCCAGTAGCACATTCCGACCATTCAAACTTTCAACCGTAACACCCGTCTTGCTATGAATGCTCGTTCCTAAGCCGTACAACTCGCTTATGGAATGCCCTGCCGATCTCTGTATTTCCTGGTCATTATAACTTGCAAACATTTAAAAACTATGTACATCGGTACCTCTCTTTTCTTCCTCCCTAAATATCCTTTGCCCGCGCTGTGTACAATCACCTTAAGGGTACTTAAACCCCTTGAGCGCGCGTTGATTATAAAGAAAAAAAAAAAACAAATAAAAAATGCATTTAAACTGAAAACAACTGACTGGAAAGGCTAAACTAAAAAAGAAAAAACGTCTTCTAGGTATGCCGTACCTTGGGGCAGACGATATCACTCAAAGATATAGCTGAGTTTATTAGAATTTCAGGCGTCACGGATGAGAACATCACAATAGGCCTAACCTGGCCGCAGTGATAAGGATACATAGTCCCACCTCCCGCTTAATCTAATCTAATCCAAATCTCTGCATGGTTTTGACCGACTTCATTTGTTGTTGTTCTGCCCCGATTCTGAGTTAAACTTTAAGCACTTGTGAGACTTCTGTGTTTCTGGCTGCAGCAACTTCTTTAAATCTTGCCCAAGCTAAGTAGGGTGTTCGCGTTGTCGACAGATGAGCCACTTGTGGATTTTGTGGTCCAGCGATTTCGTCAAATAAACCAAGACTTTTAAATGCATCAGCATTTGGACCTCTCTTTATCAACCGGAGAAGCAGGACTTCTCTTTGTACTCTTCATCGAACTTTGGATCAGCTTTCACCTTGCTTCATTACTGTTGGATGCAATTCCGCCTTCTCAGAACTCTTCTTCTTGAGATTTTTCTTTAGCGTGATTTGTTTTCAATGTGCATCCTTCACTTCGTCAACCCTGTTGAGTTGATTCGGAATAAATCCTTACAAGCTTCCTCTACGAATATGTTGTTGGAAATAACAATTGACAAACGGCAAAGGTTGCATCTCGTTTGGTCGGGATATGGGCGTCACCACCAAAGCCAACACGTGTCATTTGCTGGATCCCGGGTAATTTAGGGAACCAGAAGATGCGTTCATACCCAGAAACCTGGACTCGACACCAAAAAACAAGGGAAAATAAGGTGGCTCTTGACTCATTGTGGGCTAACACAAAGCTTCTATCGAGACCAAAAATTCTAGGAATGACTTAGTCTGAACAATTTTGCAACCACAATTTAGTTGCGGCTCAAGTTCATCGTGCCGTCGTCTTATTTTTCCTATGAGTCCACGCTACCGCCACCACAAAGGCAATAGCCGAACTCATTGTGATTACTTCGAGACTGCAGTTCAAAACATGGCGGGCGTATTTCAAAGACAACTCAACAAGACGGACTAGTGTGCTAAAAGGAATCACCATCCATTTTCTCAACTAAGCTGAATATTTCGGTGTCATCCTGAATATGAATTAAACATGTCGTTCTCCAACAATTTAAAGGTACTTCCGGCAAGGCATGTCCGTGTCACACCTGCTTCGTCATTTTGCTTGAAAATACCCTCCTTCAAAGCGAGTCCAGACCATGGCTGTCGGTGTGTTATTGATTCAGATTAGGTTTAAGTGTGAGATACTCGTACTTCGTACTATACATCATGTTTCCGTTCATCGTATTCCCAAAGTACCCCACACGCAATCCACTGATTTGAGATTTCATCTCTCTACCCAATGAGCATCATCATTTTCCAATTGCCACCTACAATCGTGGCCATACTATCAATTCAACGACACTTAAGTGTGACAAATCATTGGTCTCCAACTTCCGGTGTTCCACGTTTAGCTTGCAGCACACCACTCGTTAATGTCAGTGAAAAATAACTCGAAACGATGTTTTTAACGCTTGAAATGTGTCTGTAGGTGCAAAAGTGACTTAGCAGCTGTCATAAATTACCCCCAGCTAAGAGGGGAGTGCTTAAATTGAAACGTGCTGAAAAGTAGTCATCTCATCCCCTTAAAACGGTCCTACTTCCGATTACATTCGATTTATCATTTTGGTTAAAATCATCCCACATCCCTTATCCCTCATCGCTCATCCCACGTCGTTGGTCCTTTCGTCCTTCGACCACACAACACACGAACAAGCGTATAACTCCGAATTGCTCGAATATATGAAATCGGAAAAATTATGTACCTAACAGATTTTCTCTTTTTTGTATTCTGCAAATGCTATGGCAGGAATCTCCGATTTATTGTTCCGATGGCATTTCAAATTAAGCCTATTATGGGCACCGTTCGCTTTCTTTTTTTTTGCACTATTTTGGGGAACCCAATTTGTAATTTTGAATTCATCAATTACTCAATATTGGTTTTGTTCAATTTCATTAGTGACAGATACATTTGATTGCCATTCCGTGATCTCATAATCAAAACAGGAGACAGCTTTCACAAATTCAATTAAGAGTAATGATTTGAAATAAAAGTTGAATGGCAGAGCAGCTGTCCATAACCGAATATCCAATAATTGGTTTAAATATGTGCAGACTCACATTTATTATTGCTTCCATTCTCCATTCCTTTCTCTGTCAGTATTTGGCGCAGATACCTTCCTTCTAGCTGAGAGTAGGTAGATCAGCTCATTCTGATTGTTTGGCAAGTCTAACCAATGCCTGTACATATAATTGCATCGATATAGTCTACTTGCCCTTCGGCATGTGTGGTCCTTCGAGCCGGATATATTAAAATTGTTAATCTTCGAAGACTGGGCGATTAAACTTCTGCTGAGTTCCCTAAAAATCTGAGTGAAAGTTCTAGATGCGAGCGTCGAAGTAAGCCATATTCTACAACAACTCGTTGAGTACGAAAAATATCCCTGGAGCTTCTTCTTTGACCTAAAGGGCACTTTGACCTTATATTAGGAGTGTAAGCAGGGCGGTCTTTCAGAAGAAAAGGCTCAATGTTCAGCTTAGACCTCTCGAGTCCTAAGACTTAAGCGTAAGCGTAGAAGAAAATTAGGTAATTCGCAGAAGTCATTTTGGATGGTAAATCTTATGGACAACTGGCAATGATCTCAATTGATAGCCGCACTCCTAATAACAACTTATACAGAGACTTCAACTCATAGAAATGCTACTGCGATGGGTGACGCTGCTTGTTAAAGCCATATAAAAAAGCAAAAAGCTCTAAAAGAACCGCCTTCGTTAACAAGGCCACATTATGTATGGATCAATAAGAAAACTGACGAAACTAACGAAATCATATAGCGACAATATAAAACAATCCATGCGGGACGACGATATACTCGTATGTAGACGACAAAACAACCCAGGGCTGAACAACCCGACGATATCGTACAAAAAGAGGATGTAGAGGATAAAGAGACTGGAGGTCTTAAACGTCTTCTGCTTGCATTTGTAGGGTAAATCTAGAGATGATTGAAGCCACTAATTCTCTCCGCTTATTCCCTTTAAGGCACGAGCTTCAAGCCGCTGTTATTTACTTCCCATCGCGACATATTGAATGTCTCTCGTATGGTCCCATTTCAACATCCAACTTCACGTTACATGTTGTCCCAACTGACGGTACAGCTCTCTGTTGTGCCTTTTTCTGTTGTGCAGAGAATCTTCGCTAGAATCAGCTAAGTTTCGAGTTTCAAATCAGTGATGAGAGTATCCACTCCTCAGGGATAATAAGGCTCTTTGAATAGCGTCATCTTTGCTGTATCTGGAACTTCGCTACTTCAACTGACATCATGGATCGGCTGGCTGTTCTTCATTTTCGTGCTAATGTCGTCGTTGGAATTCATTTCAAAGACTAGACAAACCCAGAAGTAGCTCAATGGATCGCCCTCTTCCGCTACCATAAGCAACACGTTTAAATTGATGAATAGACAACTGGTGGGTATCTATTTGATATTGTTAAAATCGAAATTAAAATCTTACCAGGCTTATAAGCACTTATATGTCCACACAATTCGCAGTTTAGGGGATCTCCTTCTCTTAGGATACAATAAACGTAATTTGTTGCTAAGCTGTGCAACCCGCTTATGGAATGCCCTGCCAAGCTCCTTATTTCTTGGTCATTGTAACATTCAAACATTTAAAACCAACGTTCATCGGTACCTCTCTTTCCTCCATAATTTTGCTTCGTCCGCGCTGTATGCAAGCATTTTTAAGGGTTCTCGAATCCCTGGAACGCGCGTAAATGATCCATCCGTGAAAATGAATATCGAGTCTGGCACCATTTGGTTCCTATCTCATTCCTCTGTGCTTGGGAATGGTGTTACGGAGTCGCGATGGGTTATCATGTAGTCCGTTTTAGAGCATAAACTAAGTTCACTCGCGTGGAGTTTCGGGTTTGATTTCTACCTATTAAGCTGACTCAATCTTAAAACGCTTTTCGCTACAGATTCTTGCATGTATAGATCTAGGCGCAGAGAACCAAGTATACATTCCAATCCCACCGTTCTCATGGCCTGAGTCGTGCCTATATATGCAATCCTCTGTACTTTAGTCATTAACCCAAGGCTGCTAGTTTTATTTGTGGATTGCCACCATACTAAGCTGCCGTAGGTTACGTCCATAGGATAGTCTTCTGGTTAGGTCCCTATTTCCTCAAAATATACAGCTGCTAGCGTAGAAGGCGATCGTTGCTTTCCTTACTCGTTCTTCGACATTGTGCTTCCAACAAGGTATTTAGCACTGTTCGATAGTCGGAGGGTTGTCCCATCTATGGAAGGAGGGTCAAATTGCGGTATTCTCAGCCCGCAGAGTCTGGCCCCATCTCTAAGGATTCTAAGGGCATAGTTTAGGATTTCACTGATCGTGGAGAGAAACTTGCCGGTGGCCATAAGAACCACATCATCCACATTTCCAGTAGCTTTTATTCCCTCCCTTTTTAGATTCAGAAGTATTTTATTAACCACTGGAGGTGATAACACTCCTCCTTGAGGTGTGCCCATTAAGGTGGTGATCTTCAATACCGTGTTACCTGCTTTTTCAAGTTATCAGGGTCGTTAGAGCAGGATGAACTCCACCATTTCCTAAGTTTCTACTTATTGAATGTTGACATTGTTGAAGGCTCCTTCGATGTCAAATAAGACCGCTAAGGTGTGCTCTTTGTCGTGAAGACTTTTTTCAATCGTGCTGACAACTTCATGTAGGGCCGTATCTGTGCCTTTACCTTTTTTATAGGCATGCTGGTTTCAGGCCGAGCCTTCTGGGTGTAGATTGCTTCGACTATGAGTATCAAGCAGGCTTTCTAAAGTTTTTGAAATATATGAAGTAAGGCTTATGGACCTGAGGTCTTTTGGATGGGTATGGCTGGGAATGAAAACTACCTTTTCTTCCCTCCCGCATTTTGGTACATATCTGTACTTGAGGCTATTCCCAATCAGTCCTTTTAGGAACGGGATCATAGCCTGCTTTGCCTTTTGAGCATGACTGGTATGACTCCGTCCAGTCTAGGGGATTTGTAAGTGGAGAATGAACCTATAACCCAGCTTGTTTTCTTTTCTTCTAACGTAGTATCCCCTCTGGGATTTTATATAGGCTAACGACGAATGATTCTGTAGTCTGAAGTCTGTTTGTTACTGGTGTTGGAGTGGGAGTGCTTCAGCGCTCCTTAGATATGACTTTCCTTAGCCTCGCACACTCTGTTGTGCTTTCAATGTTGTATTGGAGCAAAACTTTCTCTATGATTTCCTTTTTGCGCTGCAGATTACGCTCTTGTATTTGCTCAGACTGGCCTTATATTTGTCCTAATCAGTGATTTTAGTTTGAACTTTTAGCTGTATTGAAAAGTTTTCTTTCCTCCTTCTTAATGCATTGCTGCTCTTTAGTCCACCAATGTGTGGAGGTCTTGGATTTGTTCATCTTCCTAGGGCATGCTTGGTTAAAAACCTGAGTGGAGTTCATCCTCAGTCTATTTCGGCGGGGCTTCCATTCTGAGTCCGTTGAGGACATAAAGTTGTTGATCTATCTCTTTCTGTAAAGTTTTCTCACTTGGTACTTTTGGGGTCTTTGACGTGTCTTTGACATTGACCTTGATCATTCTATGATCAGACAACGATATGTCCAAAGCAATTGCTTCACCTTGTATTGCTGCAACTTTGTCGGATGCTGGAAGAACAACCCATTCGCCTCTAAAGCTACCATACAGACCAATCAATGTCATCACAAAATGGTCACACATGGCTAAAGTACCGCAAAAATGTCACATTACTGTCTGGGATGATTGTACAATGTCCCATAAACATGTCATTGTTTATTTATTGGAAATTTCTGTAACATTGTTGATTCGAAAGTGTATTCCCAAATACACGAGACACTTATGACACAGTGAACGTGTGATTTTGGCTGCTAAAAATGTCGATGTTGGCGAAATACAGGAAATATTTCGTTTAAATCAATTGACACAGTGGTAGATGACAATCAAAGCGTAAATTATCTCGCTGAATTGTTGAACTCACTCGATTTACCAGGCCTTCCACCACATAACTTACGTTTGAAAATTAAGTCAGCCATAATTTTGTTTCGATAAATCGCAAGGACAAACAACGACCATCTGCGGATTGGATCTAGAAAATCCATGTTTTTCTCACGGACAATTATGTGTTGCGTGTTCACGTGTTGGGAAACCATAAAACGTTCTTATTCATGTGCCTGATGGACTAACAAAACATACTATTCATGATTTAGCATTCAGATAATTTGCTGATTTTTTTGCTGTTTGGTTTTTCAGTGTTCTATTTTTGACAGCTCACGAGTGATTCGTGACATGTGTCAAAGTCAAACATGCGCAGTTAGCACTGCCATCACATCCGAACAACGCTTACAAATTATTGAATTTTATTATCAAAGTTCGTGCTCTGTGAAAAATGTTTTTCGCGCACTTCGACCATTTTACGGCCGTCATAATTGACCTATTGTGCAAGCAATTCAAGCCATAGTGACCAGGAGGAAAATATTGCTTCTATCCGCCAATGTTAATGAAGACCGTGATTTGTCCATATGTCGCTGTTCGCAGCAATTCGGATTATGTTACTCGACTACGTGGAGATCTTGGCCTAAAACCTTAAAAAATTCAGCTCGTCCATGACCTGCCACAGCTTCGAATTTTCGAAAAATTGTCTTCAGCGACGAAGATCATTTCTGGTTGACTGGGTATGTTAACAAACAAAGCTGCCGTATTTGGTCCGATGAGCAACCTCAATGCAAGAGCTACCAATGCACTCGAAAAATGGACTGTTAGGTGCGGTTTATGGTCCGGCTAATCATTGGCACGTATATTTTCAAGGATGACTATGAGAACAAGGTCACCGTCAATGCCGCCCGCTATCGTTCAATGATTTCGAACTTTTTTTGCCCAAAATGCACGAGCTGAACCTTGTCGACATGTGGTTGAAGCAATATGGCACTACATGCCACATAGCACGCGAATCGATGGACCAATTGAGAAATGATTCTGTTGGCAGGCTAGAACGTGCGTTTTGACGCCTTTAGACTATACGTCAAATAACTTGTCTATGCCGATAAACCCGCGTCAATTGCAGGCTTGAAAGACAACATTACAAGTTTTATTGGCGAAATACCAGCCAATATGCTTGAAAAAGTGATCAAAAATTGGACTCTGCGTATGGACCACTTAAAAGCTAGTCACGATTAACATTTACATGAAATAAAAATGGCGAGCATTGGTTTATCAACTTAAATAAAAATTTTACACACTTTTGCAATTTTCCTGCCTTCTTTTTGACAATTAAAAACCAACCGCTTAAAAAATCACCCACTACATCATTAATCAACATTTATTACATTTTAATTTTAAGTGGACCTCGGTCTCAACCAATAATCGCGTCCAATTAGATCGGTCTTTGGCTAACTGCTTCCAGTTGCGAACTCGAAGTCGGTTAAGGTCCCCTTTCACTTGCCTTCCTCTACTGCGTTGTCCCTCCGGATTAGAGTCGAAGATTCTGAGGGCTGGAGTGATAATGTTCATTCGCTCTACATGTCACAGCCATCTCAAACGCGCAATGCGCAGTTTTTTGACCAGGTCAATGTTGCTGTGCATACTTTCATCGTTGAATCGTCTTCTCCAGAACCCGTCAACGCATACGAGACCAAATGCTTTACGAAGAATTTTTCTCTCAAAACGACCAAGGCTATCTTCATCCGCTTTAGAAAGGGTCCATGCTTCGGAACTATAGAGCAGGACTGCGATTACAAGGGTCTTATATAGAGTTTCCTTGGTTGCACACTTGCCTTCTCAGTGCAAAAAAACAGCGATTGACGTTATCGTTATCAGATGTGATAGCAGAGCCGAAGTAGACAAAGTGCCTTACTACCTCCAAATGGTGGCTGTCGATTGTAACATTCTAGCCGATTCGTCGATGTTGGGTGTCCCTTCTTGTTGACAGTATATACTTTGTTATGTCCTCGTTTACCGCTAGACCCATTTTTGCAGCTCTGTTCCTATACTGGCAAACGCACCAGTGACAGCTCGCTGTGTTCTACCAATAAAATCAATATCGTCGGCGTATGCAAGCAATTGAACAGACTTTTGAAAGATCGTACCTCGTATGTTGGCTTGTTAATTTCTGTCTAGAATGATGATAAAGAAGTCACATGACAACGCATCGCCTTGTCTAAATCCGTCATTACCGACCTTGACGCAGCAGCGATCTTTCGCCGCCATCATCCTGCACAAGCGGACAATTTTGGCAGGGCTGCCAAAACTAGACATGGCTCTGTATAGCTCGTCTCTGTAGATGCTGTTGCGACTTTAAAATCATAAGAAGGTGATGAGTATCGATCTGAACTTCTTGGGTTTTCTCCAGGATCTGCCGTAGGGTGAATATTTGATCAATTATGGACTTACCGGGACTAAAACCGCACTGATAGGGTCCAATCAGATCGTAGACAAATGGGTTCAGGCGCTCGTATAATGCGGCAAACAAGATCTTATATGCGATGTTTAGGAGACTGTTACCTCTATAGTTAGCGCAGTTTAGAGGGTCTTCTTTCTTGTGAACCGGGCAAACGATGTTGAGGTTCCATTCATCAGTCATACATTCATCCGACCAAATCTTGGAAAGTTTAGCAGTCTGTAGAAATGTCTTATTACCCGGACACTTTCCTTTTACCTTTTGGTAAAATTTCGGAACATTATTCTTTTTTCTCCGGAAAAGCCTATGTTCTTCCCTCCTCTTTTGCTTATAGAGCTCACGAGCTGCCCTCGTTTTTTTATGCAGCGCCGCTTTGTAAGTACGTTGTTTTGCTGCATGTGCTTGCCGGTACTCTTCATCAAACCAGGCGTTTCGTGGAGGTGGGCAGGTGAAACCTAGCACGTCAGTTTCGACATTTCTGATAGCTTCTCGGCACCTAAGCCACTGGTCTTCAGCACTTGATGCTGGGCTGCAAAAGACTTCTAAAGAAGTTGAGGGATACGCGACCGGTAAATGTTCTGACACCTATTTGCGATTGCAACCGTTCAACGTGAAATCTCCTCACAGTATTTCCTCGTTGTTGTGGCGTCTGAGATATCGTAGTGGCCCGAGTCTATGTTAGCTGTTTGGAATGTTCGGACATCTAAAATACTTGAAGAGTGCCTTACGTCGATCGCAACATGATTAATCTGAGTCTGGAACTTCCCTTGTGAATATTGAGGTGAGCACCGTGTGCACCGTGTGCTTGCTATTTTAACGTTACGTCCCGCAGCGAAATCGATTAGCCGTGTACCAAAGATGTCCCGCTTTTCAATTTTGTCATTAAAGTCGCCTAGGACGATTTTAACGTATACACATTGCTCGTAGGTTTTGTCGAGGAGCTCATATATAGAAACTTTCATTGGTAGCATCGTCCTTTTCCTCTTTTGGGGCGTGAAGCCGATGGACCATTTGAAGCGACGTACGTTCTCCGATTGGGTTCTGGAGAAGATGCGCCAAGATGATGAATTTCATCGCAAAATCATCTTCAGTGACGAAGCTCATTTTTGGCTCAATGGGTTCGTCGTGGGTGAAAATCCACATGTGCTTCATGAATCACCACTTCATCCACAAAAAATAACTGTTTGTTGCGGTTTGCATGCCGGCGGCGTTGGGCCATATTTTTTCATCGACGATAACGACGAACACGTTACTGTGAATGGTCAGCGTTATCGCGCCATGATCACCGATTATTTTTGGCCCGAATTGGAAGATATAGACTTGGACGACATGTGGTGTCAACAGGATGATGCAACAAGCCACACAGCACACGCTACAATCGATTTATTGAAGAGTAAGTATGGTGAGCGAGTTATCTCCAGAAATGGGCCAGTCGATTGGCCGCCTCGTTCGTGTGATTTAACGCCGCTTGACTATTTTCTATGGGGCTACGTTAAGTCATTGGTTTATGCCAACACGACAACGACGTTAGAAGAGCTCAGAGCCAACATTGAACGCGAAATAGCGGACGTTTCGGCCGAAATGTGTGGCCGAGTCGTTGAAAATTGGGCCCAACGAATCGACCGCTTCAAACGTGCCCGCCGTGGCCATATGAACGAAGTCGAGTTCAATTCATAAATGTTTTGATTGTACTTCAAGCCGATAGTAAAGTTTTTGAAATATCTCAAATGGTTTGCGTTTTATTTAAAAAAAAAGTTGTCAAGTCCTTATTGGAAAACCCTATAGTATTTTTTGCTTCGGTTTTGCTTCTGGCTCGTTTGAACTTTTTTTTAATTTTCGTCCGTCGGATTGGTATTGTAGGACCGAAAACATATTTCACTGACCCTGACAGCCTGTTTACAGCTCGAATCGTACCAGGCCATTTCTGTTGGTCTGAAGTCTCGGAACTAGTTCAGGAGCATGTCGTGATGATAGAGCATACACTCTAAAACTGTGTTTATTGAAAGATTCTTCAGCGGTAACAATTTTCTCGTCTGTAAAAAGGATTCGTCTTTAACCGATCTGGCGAATCAAGGACTTGGATTTTGACTCACATTTCTGTTTCAGCGCTTCTGTGAGTAAGTGGCCGGTGTATCTATCGTATGTAGTGATTCCCAAATCGTGTTTTCAGATGCGTGACGTACCTACTGTCCTTGCTGATATCCATCTCCCGAGACATGATTTCAACGAATTCGATTCTTCACACACAGTGTACGGACGGCCGAATTTCGCACGTCGATTATTCGCATTTTTACAGGAAAATTACGACAAAACGATTTTCGAGCGAGACCAATTCCATGATTGCAAACAGCTGACGTCAAAAACTGTCAAATAGCCGTCAAGTTGGAGTACTTAAAATGCAAGTTAAACTTCGCTATGAGCTAGATTTAAGAATAGTATCAGGAAATTGGCCTAAGTAATCTGTTTATGACAGTTTGCATGTGACAGTGGTGACTTTTTGAGCAATACATCCATAGCGAAGGATAGGTTAGGTTATGTTGTAGCGGTCTTCATTTGAATCGCACTTAGACCGGTTGTGGGACCATTCATCATTATGATATTTCTGAAAAAGTGTGGGAGAACGATTTTCTGTCTGCTTCTACACAGAGGCTTCTTGAGGTCATTTAGTCTTGGAAGTGGTAATGCCAAAGCGGAATGGTTCTAGAAAAACTTAGTCGTTGCATGCGTTTCCCTATGGCAAACTCTCCGATGCTTCTATTTGTGAGTTTAGAAATATTTCACCTGAGATTGATTCAGATCTCTTGGTTGCTTGGTTGTTTTAGACTAGTCCACCTATGACTTGTTTGATGGAAAACGAGTCTGGCTAATTCATTATCGACGCAGGTCACTGGGATGTTCGAGTGTCATGGAATCCAAAAGAGTATGATCGTATACTGCTTAGCCATCTCGTTGAGAGATACATGGTAAGCTCTAACCACTCTCGTATTTATGGTGTTCGAAGTTAGGGATCTGCCCACTGCTTGACTGACTATCTACATTACAAATTCCGACCCAATTATTGATTTAGGCTGAGCCAAGCAGGCTGTTATTGAACAGTTGAGGCTTCGGCTTGGTATATGTGGATAGGCTAAAGGGTTGGTGTATACAGATATCCTCAGAGAAGATGCTCTCGTCGATGCCTTCGGCTGACCTACAGCCCTGCGTAAAAATGAAATTGGATTCACTGAGATCAACCACTGACTTCGCGTGGTTTCCGTTCGTTCGTTCCGTCTAGCCTGTGTAGACCTTTGTTTAGTTTTATGGCATCATATTGGAGATGCATAAGTGACTAGTCTAGCAATTGCTGTGTACATTTTAAATGGTTTGTTTTATGTGTGAGTTCCAAGTGAGTCCAGGTCCAGGGTAACCCATAGGAATATCACTTCACTTGAAAAATTTATGGTTTCACCCAAAAGCGTTGGATCTTTGAGTTTGTCCAACTTTGTTCTTTTGATGAAGGCAACTATGGTGCTCTTTTCGGGGTTGACATTTAGACCAACTTTCTTGCACCAGTTAGTTGAATGCGAGCCAAGCCAAAAAAGGACGAAGGCATTTTTAAAAAAGACACATTATAGAGAGTTAGTTCTTTTGGATGAAATTTGATGCATGGGGATCCGCCGCTTCTGAATCACTAACTCTTAGATAGGAGTGAGGACTGAAGATGGCAAGGACAAGACTGCGTAAAACTTTGTAATAAACAGAGCCTAATGACTGCTCACAGGGAGACTGTAATGAGAGGATAGGTAATAATGAAACTCTTATTGGCAGCAAGATGTGCGACTTTGAGTTTTAGTAATTGATGACTTTCTGCTAAAATCTTAAGCACCTGCTTGAAGGACTAAAAGTTTCATATTATCATACCTGCACTGGCAAGGTATATCACTCTAATCCATACAAAATGCCACTCTGGGCTATAAAACGCAAACTTATTACCCACAGTTCAATTCAAAAGTGACCAAACGAATGTACGAGTATGTATGAAACACTTTTGGGAGAGAACTTCTATCCGCTGAAGATGAGGAAGAGCAACAGTATCAGGCAGACCAGGCAGACCAGCTAGATCCGGTAGGTCAGATAGATTATTCAGAACAGGCAGGTCAGATACACTAAGAAGACCAAGCAAGCCAGACAGATAAGGCATACCAAGTAGACCATGTAGACCATGGTAGGTAGGTACTCGTAGGTGGGTAAGAGTAGCTGTTGGAAGTACCAACCTACTTAGGCCTATTGGCCCATTGTGATGCCACGTGGATCTATGATCCTCTTACTACTGGAACCAGTTTGAGCTTATAATAAAGCGTAGGAGACTGTTAACGTCTATTTTTTCTAGATCGTTTAGGTCGTTTTAGAAGAAAGCTCCTAGATGAAGCTTTCTTCTCTGGGAGAGAGCTGGACATGTACAGAGTAGGTGGCGGATGGTCTCCTCCTCTTCTTCGTCCATGCAGCTTCTACAGAAGTCGTTTGTAGAAGCGCCAAACCTTCTTGCGTGATTG
This sequence comes from Volucella bombylans, assembly GCA_949129095.1. Taxonomy (NCBI): domain Eukaryota; kingdom Metazoa; phylum Arthropoda; class Insecta; order Diptera; family Syrphidae; genus Volucella; species Volucella bombylans. The sequence goes on from OX422144.1 coordinate 11,513,067, forward strand.
CCTATGTGACAGTGTTCAGTGATGACACCTATTATGGCGCTGAGATGTATCCTATTTAAAAGGATCAGACACTTAGAGCGATTCAGATCCAGCTTTGGCCAGATCTGTTTGGTCGCTAGAAATGTTGGTCCAACAGTCCACCTAAGGTCTGTTATTTTATTGGCATCCAGCTTTAGTGTTAGTTTGCACGTAGCGACTGGTATACCTATACTACCTTTGTCCGGTAGAATAGGTAGAGTGGTTCCAATTTTGGCGAGTTCGTCGGCCCTACAATTCCCTGAAATGTCTATGTGGCCCGGTACTCAACTGTGCCATCTCCATGAGAGATGATACACATTCAAGGGCGGTTTTAGAGTATAATGAGACCGAGTCCAGGGACCCGATGGCGGTCTGACTGTCCGAAAAGATGCGGATATCCTTTGCAGATATCACGTTTTTCTTCAGCCAGGACAGAGCTTCTTTAATCGCCAAAATTTCCGCCTGGAACACGCTACAGTGATTTGGAAGGCGGAAAGAGAGGCTTAGATTTAGCTTATTTGAGATAACACCGCCACCAACTCGGTTATCGGTTTTAGATCCATCTGTGTAGCGATGGATTGACTAGTCCTCCATGAAAGCATCTTCCTTCCAGAAGGATCTAGAGGGGAAGCTTACGTGGAAGTTTTTGTCAAACCAAAGTTCAGGTATGGTGTAATCAATGTTCTCTGTGTGGATTCCTAATGTATTAAGAATGTTGGCGTGGCCTGCTTAGTCGCTTTAAGGCGAATAGCTGCAGTCGCAGCTACTTGCTGCTGAAAATGTCGAGGGGTGTCAAGTGAAACAGAACAGAACCGCCTCGCGACGTACCTCTGCTGCCACATATTTTAGCAGAAGTCTCACCCAGTTTGGAGTTGATTATCCTGCTTTTTAGCATAAGACTGATCAACAGTTGACAGCGCAGTCATGATTGCAGATGTGTCGACGTTGTTAAAGGCATCTCTATGTCTAGGAAAGCAACCGTTATGTACTCTTTATATTGTAGAGATCGTTCAATGTGGCTAGTCAAAGAGGGCAGAGCCATTTCCGCCGACTTTCCTTTACAGTAGGCATGTTGAGCCATTGACAGAAGCCTTGGATCAATTTTACCTCGTATATGGATATCAATCAGTCGTTCTAGAGTTTTCAGAAGGAAAGATGGTAGACTTATAGGTCTGAGGTCCTTTGGGACAACATGAGAGCATTTTCCGGCTTTGGGAATAAATACCACATTGACTTCTCTCCATGACAGTGACAGCTCCTCATAATATTTTCTAGCGTAGGCAGAATAATATCTGAGGACCTCTGTAGCTCGGCAGGTATTATACCGTCCGGACCAGCAAACTTGTATGGTTTGAAGCTATGCAGCGCCCAGAGTAGTTTGTCTCTCGTAATCAGACCATGAATTTTGGTCCCGGTTGCAGTAGGCCTGTTCGGGCTGCTACTGGCCGCGAGTTGGGAGCTACCTGGAAAGTGGGTGTCCAGAAGCAGGTTGAGTGATTCATCACTTGAGGTTGTCCAAGAGTTTTTTTCAAACAGCTCGGCATCATAGGATTTGTAGAGCGGATTTTTCTTAGATGCGATGCCTCAGAGGTTTCTGTGATTTTGTCACAGAATGACCTCCAGGATTGTCGCTTTGCCTTCCTCAGTTCTTTTTTATATAATTTGAGGGATTGTTTGTATGAGTCCCAGTCCGTTACTTTTTTTGTGCTTTTTCCTACGTTGAAAAGTTTTCTACAGACTAGATTCACCAACCCCACCAGATAGATCTGGCAGACCAGATACAGCAGGTGCACCAGCCGGATTACGAAGACCAGTGAGACGAAGCATACTTGGTGGACCTAAGCGCTAAGAACTGGATGCTGTCCATCAAGAAATTGTTGAACGAAGACCATGATCGAGTGCCGAGTACAGGAGTGATGACAACTACATAAGCTTGGCAGAGCCTCTCTGAAGATATTGACTGCCACACAGAAATGAGGGAACAATTCAAATGAACGGACGTGGAAACGATGTTTTCACTTAAACGATTCCTTAGCAATTCCGTGTACAATGTAACTCCATAACCGACTTTGGGCAGATTAAATTTCAAATTAGCAGCCTTATTAGATCAGGTCCAGTGAATTGCATTTCGCACGTCAATACACTCACAGAACTAGTCTTGAATCTCAATAGGGCTTAACATGAATTATATTACACTTGGGCATAGTCCTAGTCCTATTATTATGTAAATCTAACTCAATTGCTTTCTGTTGCCTCCCTAAACCTGTGGTTACATCCTGCTTTGCAGAATTCCATTACATTACTCTGTGGTCAGAGTACTGCACTCGTACAATTATGTTGCTGCTTTCTTGGTTTATTGCTTTGTAAATACTTAAACGGAACAGACCTAACCTAGTTAGATTCTGTTTTACCACCGAAAAGTGAAAGAAAACCCTGCACAACGCCTGATAAGGACTCTCGCATTGTTATGCCGATAAAGAGGGTAGAAGCCACATCATAACCTACATCCCATTGTAACTCCATAAAAGTTTTTATTACATTCCCTGCAGTCGTGTTAATGTTACTATCTTTACTTCACCACCAGGATATTGCAAGAAGCTTACTCTACTCGTACGTTTGCTGTGTGAGTTTCGAGTCTGGCACAGCATAGCAGGCATTGTTAAAAAGTCATAAAACCAATTCTGCCTTCGAAGGCACAAATGAAACTTTTGGAAATTGCAAAAAGTGCCACAGGCACTACAGTATTTCAACTGCAAGACATATTAGATACATTTCCTCATCGAGTACTCGTAAGTCGGTTTAATTTGTGCGAACGAATGCAATGAGATGTGCAGGCATCAGCTTGCAGTAACCCTGAAACACAGCCATGATCCGGATTCAAGGATACCACTTTTCATCACATTGGGATGAGCGCATCAGGTGTCACAGGGAGAGAGAAGTCCCACCCAAGGTGAGTACAGGGTAAGTGGAAATGTTTTGAATGTTTAATGCTGCTGCGGGTTGTGTGGTTCAGTTTAGGATTCTTCCTTCTTCTTGCCAGGATATCGAATGGATCTCCATTTTGGATGCATATTACAGTTCAAGTGTGTTGGTGGGAAGTTTGTGTTTACCATTTTCGTATTCTATTGCCGCATAAAATATTTAAAAATGTTTTACCAGCATTTCAACAGAAATAGAAGTAGATTGTGTTCTGTGTGGTGGTGTGGAAAGTGAGGGGCCAACGACATTGAGCATAAAAATGGAAACGTTATTAGTGTTTGCGTTGAGAAGAAAAATGCCAACGACAGCCACTACAATTTTGCATCACCTTGACACGGAATAATAAAAAAGATACAGCTCAGCTTAACACGTCACAGTCACACATACTCTTACATATGTTACATATAGTCGATGCCATCAGGTAGATAGAAACGAAGTGAATGAATGTAGGGGTTTCGGAGAAGAAAGTATTTCTCTGTATCGTTCTTGAATCGGTTTTGTCAGGTTTTATATTACGAGTGTCCTGACATTGCTGGAGTCAAGTCAACTGTTTGATGAGGGTTCCACATGAATTTCTATAGTGGACAGAGAGGAAAGAAGAACCAAACTTTATGGCTTGTTGCTTCGAAATGCTTTGTTTTTTTTTTTTTTTGATTTGTTTTAGATTTTTTCCTTGTGCGCAAAAGTTGTTCTTCTGGCTTTTGAAGGGAGGAACATTGAAATGGGGATCACCATTCACCACAACCATCCAGCATCCAGCATCTGACGTTGAAAATCATCCGACCATCTACTGCCATCACGTGGCTTTGCTGGTATAAAGGAAGGATAATCGTAGCACCACTTTCGTAGAAATTATTTTAGCTTTTGCTTTCTACGAAATGGGAAGAAGTTAAGGAATCATGAAAATGCCCTGCTACTGAATGGGTTTTAGCTGCATGAGGTTCTTTTATGAATGTTGCTTTTAGCGGCGACTTTAGGGACGTCGCCGTCTACATAGTATAATAGATACAGATGCAACTGGCATTGATGTCGATGTTTTTCTTTTCATGGCTTGGAATTTGTTTAGAGGGAATTTTGTGATTTTAATTGGAACAAAGACCGGCTTTTTGAAATAGTTCAGTTAAAAACTGCCTTTGAAAAGTAAGTGTGCACCTAATCCTCAAACAAAGGAACAAGGTAAGCGCATGTCCCTTCTTTAGAAAGACAGTTTTTCATGTTGAAGAGTCGTATTCTCAAGGAGTGGAATAACAAACAAAGTCACTGATACCTCACTGGGCTCCGGCGATCGCACATTGTGCCAAATACCCTAGAACACTTTACCCACCACCTGGATTTGGTATTATTTCGGAGACCACTCAAATTTAGACGATGACAAAACCGCCAGGGTTGATCTTTCTGAGACAATTGAAACGAAAAGAGGTTTCCAACAGGGCGATTCTCTAAAATGTAGCTTTTTTTATTCAATTCGTACTTATACACTTAGGTGGCGCTACATATCAGGGTGCCCCACTCTAACAGGGCCAAAGTGGAAGGACACGCTGCTTGACAAAGATATGTTCAAGGAAATATTAAACACCAGCGCAACAATGAACAATGGATCGGCTGAAGCCCTTTCTCATCAGCTAATCCAGACCATCACCGCAGCGTGCGACGCATCAATGCCCAGAAGATCTGTTAGTAAAAGAGGCGAGCCTTGCTACTGGTGGACCGACGAGATTAAACAGCTCAGAACGAAGTGTCTACAAGCACGACGAAGATCTCAGAGATCCAGAGGAAGAGAAGATTTCCAAGAACGACTAACTAACTTTAAACTGGCGAGACGGGAACTGGAAAGTGCCATTAAAAAGAGTAAGTCAAGGAGTTTTAGACAGCTCTGCGACGCGGCTAACCTAGACCCCTGGGGCTTAGCGTATAGGGTGGTGATGAAGAAGCTCAAAGGCAACAGGTCCCCACAACTAACCTGCCCTGCAATGCTAAGGAGCACCTATTCCCGCATAGACTAACTACTATGGTCACCATCACAAGAGAGACCAATATGGAAGATATCCCGGCCATCACGTCGGAAGAACTTTTTGCTGCTTGCAAAAAAATTGGAGACACCAAAGCACCTGGACCAGATGGCATACCGAATAAGGCATTAAAGATGGCCATCAAGACGAGACCGGACATCTTCTTAGCGACGATGCAAAGGTGTCTAGAGGAGGGGATATTCCCTACGCCATGGAAGCTACAACACCTAGTGCTGCTTCAAAAGGGCAATAAGCCACCCGGAGAACCATCATCGTATCGCCCAATATGTCTGCTTGATACTCTAGGTAAGATCCTAGAGCGTATTATATACAACAGACTGCTGGCGGTGGCGGAGGAAAACGGAGCGCTGTCAGATCACCAGTACGGCTTCAGAAAATCTCGTTCTACCATCGATGCAATAAAGGCGGTAGTAGATACAGCAACTGAAGCAATACAAGGGAAAAGATGGAAATGGGGGACAAAAAGATACTGCGCAGTAGTAACGCTCGACGTCAAAAACGCGTTCAACTCGGCGAACTGGTCGTTTATTAGGAGATCCTTGGCCAGGATGGATACACCATACTACCTCTTGAGGATAGTCACGGACTACTTCAGTAACAGGAGATTAAAGTACCATACGGTACTACAGTGCACTACACTACAGTGTTTCCGCGGGAGTCCCACAAGTCTCGGTCCTTGGACCTCTCCTGTGGAATATAATGTACGACGGAGTTCTGCGACTAACCCTGCCTGAGGGAGTCAAGGTTATTGGCTTCGCTGACGACATAGCAGTGGTTACAGTAGCCAAGCACATCCACGAGGTGGAGTCTGCCACAGACGAGGCAGTTTCAAAGATAAAGAAATGGCTGGAGTCTACGGGTCTGGAAGTAGCTGCACACAAGACTGAAGCTGTACTAATAACCAGTCGCAAGGCGGCGGAATACGCGAACTTCCGCGTCGGAAACCAGACAATTAGATCCAAAGAATCCTTAAGGTACCTTGGAGTCATGATCGACAATCGGCTGCGCTTTAAACCCCACGTCGAGTACGCTACTAAGAAAGCATCGCTGATGCAGGCGGCACTCGCCCGAATGCTACCGAACATCGGCGGACCTGGATACGCCCGAAGGATCTTGCTGACCAGAGTGGTCAGCTCAGTACTTCTATACGCTGCTCCTATATGGGCGGGTGCGCTGGTGACAAACGAGTGTAGGAGAGAGTTAGTATCAGCTCACAGGCTCTGTGCAATCAGAGTGATCAGCGGATTCTGTACAATCTCCTATGATGCAGCCTGTGTTTTAGCTGGAATGATCCCAATAGACATCCTCGCGGATGAGATGAAGAGGGTGTACCTTAGGCGATCATCGAACCGGCAAGAGGCAAAGAGGGTCAAGGAAGAAGAAAAGGCAGCATCCGCAATGCTGTGGCAAACCAGGTGGGACCGTTCCACAAAAGGCAGGTGGACGTACAAGCTTATTCCCATCATAGAAACATGGACAAAGAGATCATGGGGGAACTGTAACTACCATATCACACAGTTCCTGTCTGGGCACGGCGGTTACCGGAAATACCTCCACAGATTTGGACACGATAGTTCGCCGCAGTGCCCAGAATGCCAAAATGAGGAAGAGGATGCGTTGCATACAGTGTTCTACTGCAGACGCTTTGCAGAAGAAAGGGTAAATCTGCCAAGTCCAGAAAATCTCATTAGTCACATGACGCAGTCAGAGGACAAGTGGATGGAGATCTGCTCATTTATAGTGCGCGTACAGTACGCGCTGCGAAGAGCAGAAGCCCTAAGAAGAGCTCAAGAGGCGGCCTCGTAGAATAGAGCATAATTGCTAACCAGCCCCGCGAAGTAATACCTAACGGCAGTCCCGCGGGGAGAGTGGTTGAAGGTCGTAAGGGTGTGGATTAGTACGTAGGCGCACTCCTGGCATCGAACATTCGGGTGTTGCGAATCGTGCATGTTGGTGGCACGGGCTACCGCATCTATGAAGATTACCAAATCCATTGGCGCAACCAATGGACGTGGGCCTCAACTAACTCCAGTTGTACACACATAGTCGCTTGAGGTCCCTTTCTACTAGTGCGCGCTACCTAAGGTGAGGTCCTCTGGGTTAGATTCGAAGACTCCGTGGCCCGGAGCATAGGTGTCGATTCCTTCTAACCAACTGAGACTGATGTGCAATTTTCTGATAAGGTCGATGTTTCTGTATAGCTCATATAGTTCGTCGTTGAATCTTCTCCTCTAACAGCCGTCATCGTAAACTGGAGAATATTTTTCTCTCGAAACGACTGAGGATATCTTCTATAGAGCCGGTGCTTAAGAACCATAAAGACTCCTTAATTTTTCGGTACAGGGTCTTACTGCTAAATTGCCGCACTTAGTCCAAAGAAACAGCGATTGTCAGGAGTGACTTTTCGTGTTATTTCTGCTGAGGTGTTGTTGGCAGAATTTATAGCCGAGCCGAGGTAAACAAAGCCCCTTACTGCTTCGAAATTAGAACTGTCGACTGTGCCGTTCTGTTTAATTCATCAATGTTGTATGTCCCATCATATTGACAGCTATGTCGACATCATCGGCGTATGCTAGTAGTTGCACAAACTTTTGAAAGATTGTGCCTGCAGTGTTCACTTGTGAGTTCCGCACAATTCTTTCAAGTACCTTCTTTGACATCAAAAGCCTCGGTTAAGTCGTTACCAACTTTAGCGGAGCAGAGAGCGTTTACAATCGTCATTCTGCATAGATGCGCGAGCTTGGCAGGGATGCCAAAACTAGGCATATCTCCATGTGTGTGTATCGATTTGGACGTCATGGATTTGCTCCAGGATCTGGGGGAGTGTGAAAATTTGGTCGATTGTGGACTTTTCTGGCCTAAAACCGCACTGATAGGTTGTTGACGAAGCGTTTCAGGCGTTCACACAATGTGGCTTGTACGCAACGATGAGTAGACTTATTCCTCTAAAGTTGGCGCAGTTGAGGGGGTCAAACGATGCTAAAGTTTGATACATCAGGCATGCACTCCTCTTCCAGCTCCTTTTAATACTTCGATCGGTAAGCCGTCAGATCTAGCAGCTTTGTTGGATATCAGCCTAGATATTGCTATTCTTACTTTCATTTTAGCTATCATCGTCTAAGTTGAATGACCTACTCTGCCTGACTGCGTGATGCTGGGGTTTTGCGCCGTTATATAGCCTGCAGAAAAAGGTTTTCTATATTCTTAGTACCAACTGTGATTCTACTACAAAGTTTCCCTCTACATCTCTCCAGGGTTCTGTGCGGGTCTTTTTGCCAGGATACGTTCGTTTTACTACTTCTCAATATCTTCTATGGGGCGCTTTTGTACTCTTCTTTCTACTTCACGAGCGGCTCTTGTATTTCGCTACGTCGCCGCTTTCCACGATTCTTGTTAGCTGCATGGGCTTGACGGCATTCTTCATCAAACCAGGGATTTCCTGCTGGTGAAACCTAGCACACCAGTTGTGGCGTCTCTGATGGCAGGTTGGCAGCGTTCCCACTGGTCTTCGGTACTTGATGCTGGCGGCATAGAAGTTGTCGGGAGATACGGCGAAGATTCTGGTGGTCTCTTCCGACTTCAGCTTTTCCACGTCATATCTTGATCTTTATCATTAGTACGATGACTTCAACACGGTGGTAATCTGAGTCAATGTTGGCTGCCGGGAACGTTCAGACGACCAGAATACTGGAGGCATGCCCTACCTCTATCCCAATGTGATCAATCTGATTTCATGATCCGGACATATCTCCTCGGATGTATTGAGATGAGGAAACTGTGTGCTTGCCGTTGTGATATTTCGTTCCGCCGCAAAGTCAATTAGCCTAAGTCCGTTGATAGACGTGGTGTCGTGTAGGCTATGCTTACTAACTGCCCTACCAAAGATGTCCTCCTTTCCTATCCTAGAACGATTTTAACGTCATACTTCGAACAGTGCTCATATGTCTTGTTGAGGAGCTCATAGGAACATTCTTTGTTGGCACCGTTATCGAATTTAGCCTTGATGCAGATTTTCAAAAGACGCTCCAGTTCCATACTGTATACTCATATTCTTGTCTGATGATATTGGCGGCAAACCTCGACTTGGTCAAGAATGTTATATCAGTTGTCCTAGGCTTGACCACCCGGGAATTGTGCTAATAACTGACATTAGCCCTGGCAGAAATGATATCTTCAGGTGTGCATTGAATAGCTTAAGTCGTAAAAGAGCCTTTGGATCAAACATCTTCCAGTCCGGCCTATTCCATATTTTCAGACGGCGCCACTTGGGAAGTTCTTCGGAGATTAGGAAGCGAAAAGAACCAGTGGCGTGTACCGTGCACAAAAATCAGAATAAGTTTCGGTTTGCTGGGGCCAGTTGGCGGTCTCGGAAGGCGAAACGTTTTGAAGCGGAAATAAGGGCCTTGGATACTGTGGTTATCGAACAGGGACAATGAACAAGGTATCGGAACCCCAGAACGCCAGGTTCTGAAAGTGAGAATTCATGTTGAGCAAGATAGTCATCATGGAGCTGAACAGAAAGCCTTTTGCCAAGAAGAAAACGCTTCTACTCTACGCCAAGAAGTCAGATTAAAAGGTGTGAGACTCCGGCATGAGAATAATGCTAACAACGTTACTACTAAAAGGCTCATATCACAGAAACCGTGCAGTGACGGTGTATTGAAGGCTTCGAGATTAAAAAAATCAAATTGGACAGTGTTACACACCGGCGGCGGACACTTCGACTGATAATGAGTCGACGTTGCGGAGTCAAAAACGCAAAAGGGCTACGACTAGCAGTTTATCTATTTTCATAATGCCAAATGCCTAGTTATTTGACGCACGCAATTTGACCATATAACCTGATACGACGTTAGCCAGTTACAAACCGAGAGCTGCTCTTAAGGACGAGATAGGAATAGAGTCAGAAAAATGGGCATCGGTTGCTTGAGATGGTAAGAACATATGGTACGAATGTATACAAACGTCCCGGTCCGAAGAGACAAGAAGATCATGCCTTAATTGGCGGCTCAAGCGGAATTAATTATTCTGAAGTGCTCAATTGGAGGCAACTGTAGAGGTGATTGGTTGAGACCGCAGTCTACCCCAGACTGTTGCGCCATATCGGGTTAATGACGAACTCTTTGAGAGGAGCCGTAGGGCGAATCAAAAAAGGGTAAGTTGGTGGAACCGCTGTCTGACAGAAAAGCGAAGGGCTGTCAGAAGCCTAAGGAAGCGATTCCAAAGGGCTAGGGCGGCTAACGCTGAGAACCTGGCTCAGATGGGCATTGCCTTTCGGCAAGCGCTCGCTGAGTACAAGCGGCTCATTGTCAGCACAAAGGAGTCTCACTGGAGGAACTTTGCCTCTAATAATAGAGATGATCCCTGGGGCAAACTATACAAGATTTGCCGTAGAGCTAAAAAGACTGCTGACATTGAAGGCATACGTGTGGATAATACGGTTTTATCCACATGGAAAGACTGCCTTACTGCATTGCTTGGTCAGTTCTTCCCGAGAGAGGAGCGCTTTGAGGACGCTTCATATGAAGAGCCTCCGATCCCTCCGGAGTTAAGAACTGATGAAGTCGACTATGGTGTTTCACTTCTTCGCTCCAGGAGATCTCCTGGAGCTGATGGAATGACCGGAGAGATGGTGAGAGCCATCTGGAAGGCCGTCCCAGAATACCTGCTTGGTCTTTACAGCAAATGTATTGCTTGCAGCTACTTCCCCAAGGATTGGAAGGTGGCAAGGGTGGTTGTGCTCCTGAAGTCCACCGATAAGAATAGGTCTGACCCTAAATCTTATCGGGGCATCAACCTGCTTCCGGTACTAGAAAAAGTACTGGAAAGGGTTATAGTGGAAAGGGTTTCGGAGACCATGGCGGAACCAATGTCCCCCTTCCAATTCGGCTTTACAAGAGGCAAGTGTGTCGAGGATGCATGGTCTTTCCTAAAAGACAGAGTCCTCAGAAGCAGGGCCAGAGTGGTTATAGGCATCTGTATTGATTTTAAAGGTGCCTTTGATAAAATGAACTGGCAGAAAATAGTAACCAGATTGCAGGAATTGGGCTGTCGGGAAATTGGGCTTTGGGGAAGCTACTTTTCCGACAGAAAAGCGAGTGTGGTAAGTGCACACGACGGCGTCTCAATTAATGTGGAGAGAGATTGCCCCCAGGGGTCCATCTGTGGTCCTTTTATTTGGAACCTGATGATGGATCCACTCTTGCGGCGACTAAACGAGCTCTGTGGGTGCTGCGCCTACGCAGATGACCTGCTCCTCATCCTTGAAGGCTAGTCTAGGGCCGAAATCGAGGCATTAGGAGAAAGAGCTCTAGCAGTCGTTGTTGAATGGGGAGAGAGCGTGGGGGTAAGTGTGTCGCAGGATAAGACCGTTTCAATGAAGCTCAAGGGTAAATTGAATGTAAGACGTTGGGCACCTGCGATACGTTTGAACGGCGTTGGCATTAGATGTGTGACTGAGGTCATATATCCGGGCATAACGATGGGTGAGAGTATGAACTTCATGCCTCACCTAGTTCGAACCAGACTACGCATGCTGAGTGCTGTAGGCCAGGTAAGGCGCATTTTGCGATCTGACTGGGGACTCAACAGGCATTCTGTTCGTATCATATACGATGTCCTTTTTGTTGCCTGTGCAACATATGGAGCATCGGTATGGTACGACAGGGTTATGACTGTTGATGGTTGAAGGCGGATCTTGACTTGTCAATGAGTCGCCTTGCTTGGCTGTTTACCCGTGTGCCACACTGTCTCCACAGAGGCAATTCAGGTGTTGCTTGGAGTGTCACCTCTTGATCTGGAAGTGATGCATCGTGCTATTGCTTTCAAGATCAGAAAAGTGGATGGCCTATCCCTGGAGCAGCGTAAAACCTTGCTACACGCATGTGTTCTATCTAAATGGCAATCTAGATGGGAACTATGGTTCCGGCCTGACCTAGAAATTGGCCCCTTTGTGGGAGAATCGTTGTGGCTGTAGGTTTATACCCAAAATAGCCTGGAGAGTAGACCGAATGGAGCTTGGACATCTCATGGCTTAGCATATGTTGTCGTTTGCTACGACCTGTGCTAGACCATGGGATTGCTATGGAACCAACTGGTCTATTCGATGTGGAGTTGCGTTGCAACCGGGTGCCATGACCCACAGAATGGCGGAGGTATTAGATATGCCTCGACCCTTCACCAAAGGGAAGTTCGTGCCTTACACACGACTTCGAATCTGGTACTGGTGGTAGTACCTGTACTACCCGATGGGCGCTTATCAACGCATTGTTTTGATATCTTGTGCGAAGACGCACCGTAGGCTTAAGCCCTCACGGCAGCTACCTACGTTAAACACAAGAGACATCTGTTGCGCCATATACTTCGCCCATCAATGACGTTCTCTCATAAAAAGCGGGCGCAGAGTAAAGTACTGGTGTTATCGTAAACATTTTCAGATGACGCTCCCGAAGGTTCCTACGATTTGATCAGTTACAAGTTGCCGGTCACAGGTCTTGTTGGCGGGAGGACCGCCCGTAGTCCCTACCAGGACTTAAATCACGGTACCATGGGAGTCAGAACCCCCCCGGATCTCGGTCCGGGCCTGACTTGAAGAGGTAGGCCCCCTTGTAGGAACGTCATGGTGGCTGTGGTTTAAACCCAAAGTCGCGGAAAGGGTCTTCCTGTTGGTTTGACCCAATTGAATCTGTCTTCGAATGGTAAAAATCTAAACAATCGCCCTGGTGAAGCACCCAATTTTCTTGCAAAAGCCAAGAAGGCCTTTGAATTTCGTGTCGTCTATTTCCTCTAGGTTTTCGAAAACGTATTTCGCTAAAAATTTTCTTCGACTCCGCGATATTGCCTCGCTTGCAGATCACCACAGAATCTACAGATATCCGTATCTGACAATTTGAGTCTCTTTGCGTGGTGCCGCAGGAGACAGTGTCCTGTTAGGATTCCTATTACTGTCCTAAGCTTGTCCCTGTTTAGTTTTATTAACTTCCTAGATCTTTTACCGTCAAAAAGCCGCCAAAGATCCTTGGATATCCTATGTCTTTCAAGACTTGACCACCTTAGATTGGCAGTCTTTGTGATTTTTTCCTCTATAGTGCCCCTCACTATGATATTGGTAGCCTCACTATTGTCGAGTAGCCCTCATTTTCTTTCAAGCTCGTCCGCTTGTTCATTTCCTTTAATATCGCAGTGTCCTGGCACCCAGCACAGTCTGAACTAGCCGGTTCTGACTGCATAGTGCCTTGAGCACTGTGCGACAGCCCCTGACTGTATCAGAGTTGACGTTGGTTGATTCCATTGCCTTGAGTGCGGCCTGGCTATCGGATACCGATCTCGTCTGCATTAGCTCAGTCGCCCAGAGGACAGCCAGGACCTTCGATTGGAAGCAAGAAGCTTGAGTCCGAACTTTGTTTTCCATCTGTGAAAATTGCAATTTCATTTGACCTAATTATTGCATTCTTTTCCCAGTCCTCTCCGGATAAATTATATCGTACGGGATGTCGAAGTCGACCAGGGAAGGAATTTCATCCGAAACTACTGCTCTTGAAGTAAACCTTGTCGACTCTGTAGGGCATTAACACCAAAGTTAAACATTTAAATTCTCTCAAATAGAGTTGACAGGAAGGCTTCTTATCACTATTGGTTAATAAGGCCGATAGTATCAATATTAAAAAAAAAAAAACAAACTCCTAAGTGGCGAAACTTTGACAACCTTTAGAGTTTCCTACTTACGAGTACTTAGATGACTCTATAGCCTGGGGCTGACCTGAGTCTTAATCGTATAAAGCCAGCGCAGTCTCTGTTCAACTAGTTCCACATTTAAGGTCACATTCCAATTGTACGCGCCAGTTCTTCCTTTACTGCGTTCTCTCCGAGTTTCAATCGAAGACTCTTCAGGCCGGAGTGCTAGCAATAATTCGTTCTACATATCCTTGCCGTCTCTGGTGAATTTCTTTAACCAGGTCAGTATGATTGTATAGCCCACAGAGTTGGCTGTTATATCTCAGTCTCCAAACATTGTCAACGCAAACGGAAATTTTTTATTTGTTTACATAACTGCCTCTATAGCTGGCTGTTTAGTTGGTCTCCTTTCTCGTAGATTGGGCGAAGAGTACAACAACGTGATGAATGCCACATTTTCATCATAAAATGATGGAACAGTAGAATTTACGTATTCGGGTAGTTAGTCCAAGCAAAACACCCAACCTGAAGCGCTAGTTCCTTTCTGGATTCCCTTGGGCAAAAGACACCGGGAATTTCGGTTCCAGTAACCAGCTTCAGGAACATAGTAGTTCTGAGAAGTGAGTAGCCATGAAAAAACCTAATTGACTTTAGCACCAAATACGGTGAAGCAACTCAGGTAATGCCGCTGAGTCAAATACGCGAATTCATCAGCTGTTCGTCCTCCTTTTTAGGTTCACTCATTTGTAAGAGCATTTAGTGTTCCATTTTTCTCTTCTTCAACACCTGCTTTTATACTTAAGTTTGGTAAGTCAAACCTGGTTGGACAAGACCAGTACTCGGTAGTTAACAGAATTGGTATGTGGCCATAGTTATAGCACAGGGTATCGCCAGGATTGTTTAAAAAGAAAGGAATTTAGGGGAACATGGGGCTTACAAATTCTGTATATTTACCATCGAACTGAATGAAATAATTCATGCCTACCTAAAGCTATCACTTCGTCTTTGTAGTGCACTCTTACAAAGCTGAAGCAGTTGTTGTCAGATGGTACAGGCTCATGCAAGACCATAAAAGACTGGGATATTTCAACTTCGAAAATGTTAACTAATCAACAACAGTTAACATTTCTAATGCCTCGGTTAAGCGAATTGAAAAAAATAACTAAATCCTGTTGGTCATAAGTCCTAGCCTTGTGGTACACCATCATATACGAGTATCATCGACCTAACTAACGGGTAGGTAAACTCTCCTCATAAACGCAGTCCCAATTATCGCCAAGTTTGTCATAACTAAAACACCGTGTTTGATGAAATTTTTAGTGAAACCCATCTCAACTGCATGAGCTTGTTAATTGACTGCAGCTGAAGGTAGTTCCTTCATCGCGTTGCAATATGTTCAGATCAACTACGAGGAATGTTTAAGAAAATAAAATTTCTCATTACTCCCCAGAGCACGTGAACTCATTCAGCGGAAACAGCGCTACCTTTAAACAACGTGCTTTTCCTCTATGGTAAGCGTAACAACTTAAATATCCTCCACGAGCCCACCCCAAGCAGTTTGCTTCTCGTATGCTACTTGTCCATTCTGTAGCCTGAATGTCCTTCCTCTGCTATTGTTTTCATACACCCACAGGAAGACCGACGTCGAACAATAACACCGTTATGTAGGTAAGAAGCTAATAACGTGGAACATTATAGAAATAACAAATCATAAGCAGTCACTGCCCCCCCTCAAGTCATATTAAAATCCACCACAGCAATGAAAAGAAAAGAAGAGAAACTTACCTGATCTCGTAATTCAGTGTCATTAAGCCAACTATTGCCTGGCGA
The DNA here is from genome assembly GCA_949129095.1 of Volucella bombylans. NCBI lineage: Eukaryota > Metazoa > Arthropoda > Insecta > Diptera > Syrphidae > Volucella > Volucella bombylans. The sequence continues at coordinate 11,528,597 of OX422144.1, forward strand.
GAACTCCCCAGCTGCAACAACGGTTACATCAACACCACGAGAACGCATTTCCTGACGCATGCAAGTAGCAAAAGTTTCCACAGCAGCCTGAGTTGCACATTGGATGCCACGGACCGGCGATGGAATCTTGTTCAAACCTATGAAAAAAGATAATAAAAATAAAAATTTTTTCATTCCTTTTAATGTCCTTCGTAACACAGGACGAAGAGCAAAACTTTTCGCATAGCAAAACCGATGATGGATTTAATTAGATTTCTGCTCTATTGTCTTAGAGGCTTGGATGCCGTCTACTCCCCGTCCAACGGGACTTAGTTTGTTGGTTTTGGGTCAAAAGATGTCGGTAACTTACCTGATGTTAAAAATACAATGCGTCCATTAGCGCGTCGGATGAGGGGCAGCATGATTTGTGAGAGACGTGCAGCTCCTACAAAATTGAAGCAAACAATTAATTTTGGAAAACAGATTTCAACGCCATCTCTTACCGAGTAGGTTAAGATCCAAAGATTTACGAAGCACTGCAAACGGAATCCACTCAAGCTCACCAAAAGCAACCCAATGAGCGCAGTGAACAACCGCCCACAAACCATTTGCTCCATATGGCAAGTGTTCCGTTATAAATAGACAAGCTTCCAAAAGCTACAAACAAATTGGTTTGAATATTCGATAAATTGTCATTTAGTACATACTCGAACCACTTACAGATTTCTCAGATGATACGTCCAAATAAATTGTTTTCATTCGCCCGGAAGTTTCTTCCTTCAGAATTTTCGCCTCTTCACAGTCCGGAATTGGAACATTAAAGCCTGCATAGACAGTGAAGCCCAGGTCATCTAATTTCTTAGCCAAGTACCAACCAACGGGGGTTTCACATCCGGTAATAAGAACACCCTTACCCGATGCGGAAACCTAGAAAAAAGTCGAAAAAGTTATGGGATTACTGACTTGTTACCATTTAAAAAAAGGAAACAATTCACCACACAGCAGAATTCAAATTTGGAAAGGACCAAACATCAATTAACCGCCCCAGTCAATCAAGCAACAATTTACCAATTGAAGGCTTATAGCATAGTCATGCAAGGACGTCACGAAAACATTTGCTGCCTACAAACAAGGTAAAAAGCCGAGTGTCCGACAAGATACACCTGTATCTACACAGGTTTATCGGTTTATTTAAGTCGTAAATTTCAGCCGTCTATTGTTATTGATGACGAAAAAGTGGTGCGTAGTCAGCTGCCGTCTTTGGGAGGAAAAATACACTCAACGTGACAGCTCTAATTACATCGTCTGGGTCAAGGGTTTTAGTCCAAGTCCAAGAACTTCTAACCAAAGCCATTAATAACGTTTGGCAGCTCGAAATAAGGTAGAAAAGTTACTTATTCAAGGTAGGTGAGTGTTTTGAAAGGTCATGGTGTCCCGTGACTGCTGGTGTAGCAGGTACACGTATCTATCTTCAGTGTTGGGTGAGTTGCACTATCGACATTCTTTCGCTTTTAATTTAAGGTGAAACCAATTAATTAGAACGGTAAGGGTTTCAATCAACGGTTTTATGATGCCAGAATAATCGACACTTCGTGATCTAAGTATTTTTCGTCTTTACAATTGAAACAATCAGTTGAACTCAATAATTGACTTTAGTTTGATCCTGTACCACTTTGTACCTAACGTCGATTTTGTCTCTCAAGTCAAATCAGAAAGAATCACCGGTGATACTCAACAATCTTGTGGCATCCCATTATTGATTACAAACCTTTTATTTCTGGCAGTTTTCTGGCAAGGTGAAACGTAACAGATCACTACGAAAAGCCATATTCAGAGTCACATGCAGCCAGAAGGACTGGTCAAAGGAAAGCTGATCGTTGATCAACGAATAGAAAGCGACTGCCAAATTGTCTAACTTCTTCGGTCAGCAGAGGTACGGTCCCAGCTTTTCAGTCAGACGTTACGTGAAAGAAATATGTTAAAGGGAACGACAATGTCCTGAGAACTACAATAGAAGCATTCCAGGGTTACCAGATAAAGGGGTCACGTTCAAACATACGCCAACATGAATGGTTGCCCCAGCAGAAAACCAAGTAAATTCTGTAAATCCAGAAAGTGCTGGAAAGCCTTTTGGAGGAGATGAATAGAGCTGAGAACACATATAAACCGAACATCCTTGTCATCTCTGCTAGAGGCGGTTGATTATTAACAATTTGTCATTATGAAAACACCAAACAAAAGCTGATATGAGCGGTATCGAGTATCAAACACTGGCAACTCAGGGCGATAACATTCCCAAATTGTCGAATACAAAGCGTACAACCAGAAGGAGCTACGATCTCCAAGACAAGCTCATTACGCGAATTCTGTCGTAAAGCTGTATTATAACCATTTGACGTATTCTCAGGGTTATAAGAGATAGAATTGACCACATTTCACTCGACTCCCTGGAACATACGAAACAGCGAATAATGGAGAAATCTTAAACATGTGCCCTCAAGGTGTCGAACTGTATTTTCGCTGGCAGGAAAGTCGCATTGCTTCCTCTCAAGGGATATGAAACAACATTAAAACCATGTTGTTAGTACAGAGTACGAGGGTGGATCAATAAGTTCAGACTCTTTGAATTCACCTCACTGTAATTTGGAAGGCAATGTGTTGCCATCAACTGTCAACTGCTCCCATCTGTCAATAGATTACTGTCAAATTCAGAGCAAGCTGCGTTACATAGTTTGCAGCTTTGTACAAGCTTTCCTGTTCAGTGAGAAAAATTTCTGTCCGAATCTGTTCGGCTCTGTGTTCAGTGAGGCTGATCCAATCTGTTCGGAACAGAAAATCTTGCACCTACTTTCGAAGTAGAACACAATTGTGAAAAATGTCAAAATCAGCTGTGCTGTACTTTTCTGTTCTCATTTGATTTGACGTTTTTCACAAAGCTGTGCTGTTCTGTTCTAGTTTTTCCTCACTGAACAAAGCTTGTATGAGTATGTGACAACAACAATTGAAAATGGACAACGGCGTGAAGTTTTGCGAAAATGGAAACAAGTGAAATTAGTGTGATCAACTTCGAAAGCGTTCATTAACCGCACTCCGGACGAGATTTTGCAGCGTTTCATAACCGTGAACGAAACATGAATCTAACACAGTATAGTGGAGACCAGGCATAAGTCGAAACAGCGGCTTTCTCTGGGCAAATAGGGTCGAAAAAGACCAATGGTTAGTCGGAAATTTCATAAATCGCTGTTCCCGAACCTTGAGAAATAACTAGGTGGAATGATAGTTGGTTCCAAGGATGAAATCATCGTTCATTGGAGGACCTCGAAGGTATCAACAAATTGGAGAAACATTGGACATAGTGTATTGAGTTTGAAGGAGACAATGTTGAGAGACGGAACGTGTTTTGCCGAAAAAAAAACTACCGCGTGACATTTGAATTCAATGGCCCAACGGCTACGAAAGCAATGAAATGCACGTTGAAAATATCATGCTGTAGCTTACCCACCAGCACTGTAAAAATCGGTATCAAAGACCTACTGCAAAGAAGTCACAGTAGAAAAGCAATACCACAACTCCTGCAATTTTGTAGAACTCAGCCTACTCGTATTTTAGTTATGAGTTAGGTTTCTGTCATATCAACGAGCATATGATTGTAATGCGACACATGCGGCCTGTGCAACGAAGGAATAGAATCAACAGAACACATACAGTGCCGCTGATAGCTATCACTTTGACGCCAAAAAAACATATTTCCTATCAAACCCTTGGTGGAATCGGGCTTGATTTGTAACTTGAGGATACCACAGTTGGCCCGTCTGTGATAGTTACGCTCTTTAAGGACATTATACGAGTAAGTATTCTGGAGAGCAACCGGAAAACGTCCTTCAAAACGGACTGTTCCGTACTTTGTTCTTTATTCACATGATATTGGCCTTTTAGCGGAGACTTTCCTACTGCCAAATTCATTCGAATTTTTAAGAAACAGCCGGATTCAGGGACTGATCCTTCATTTACCAACTGCAATTTAGGCCTTACGGATAGTTTTGTCAAGCCTATCTGGAACCTTCTTTCAGACTTTCTTTTTGATTTCAGTCATTTGATGTTTTCATTCATGTTATTTAATTTTTCTTTACCTTGAGCAGATCGTTTCCAAGTTCCCGAATCGAGAGTAAACAGCTTCTGGTTGATCCAGGATTCTTACCAGATTGTCAGCTGCAAGACGTTAACACAAGCTTTGGCTATTGTACTTAAAGTTTCTTTGGTCGTCCAGATTGCTTGATAAGCCGCAACTTACTTATTTATCGAAAATGAAGGAAAAGCACCGCTAATGATAAGAGCTACCTTACTAGGACGAATGGCGGATGACGAATGGCGAATGAAGAAAACCAAAAATACGAGAGTGTAAACTGAATAGTGTTAATGCACCATCTAGGCCCAAAAGAGAATTCAGAAAAAAATACTCAGCAAAAAAATGAATAGTATAAATCGGGATTGAGAGTGTTCATGGGCTTAGACGGAAGAAACAGCTGTTTATTGTGTACACAAACCGTGGATTTGTGTATGTTACGAATACGCCAAATGGAAAAAGCTTTCACGTCGAAAGCTTTGAAAATTTGCTTGTTGCTGCTGCGACTCTGCTTTAACCAGCTTACTCGTATTTGTAAGCTGGTTTAGATTGTAAATTTTTTGTCATCACTCTTTTTTTATTGCGCTTTCCTTCCTTTCTCTTTTTATTTATTTTTTCTCTCCTTGTTTATCCTCTTAAGCGCCCTGTAGACGCTAAAACATGGTTTACTAGTACATGGTACCACTAAAGCCCGCAAACGCGGAGACCAATTCACTCCAACATAATAGAACACATTTCTCCACAAAGATGATGGGGTGTGAAAACACTCGAAAAATTCTTTCCCCAACATCAGTATTTGGAATGTTCGCCTTTTTTCCCCGATTATTTTGTGTGTTCACACGACGCCCTTGAATGCCGATCATCTCTCATGGATATGGCAGAGCAGTTCAACATTCACCTTTGTTGGGTGCCGGGCCACAGAGACATTCCAGGGAACTGCAGAGCCGATGAACTCGCCAAAATTGGAACCACTCTACCTATCCTACCGGACAAAGGTAGTATAGGTATACCGATCGCTACGTGCAAACTAACACTAAAGCTGGATGCCAATAAAATAACAGATCTTAGGTGGACTGTTGGACCAACATGTCTAGCGACCGAACAGATCTGGCCAAGGCTGGAACTGAGTCGCTCTAAGTGTCTGATCCTCGTAGATAGGAAACATCTCAGCGCCATAATAGGTGTCATTACTGGACACTGCCTCATAGGCAAGCGCGCAAGAAGGCTTGGCGCTTTTACAAATGATTTCTGTAGAAGCTGCATGGACGAGGAAGAGGAGGAGACAATCGTCCACCTATTCTGCACATGTCCAGCTCTCTCAAAGAGAAGAAAGCTTCACCTAGAAGCTTTCTTCTACAACGACCTAAACGATCTAGAAAAATTAGACGTTAACAGTCTCCTACACTTTATTATAAGCTCAAACTGGTTCCAGTAGTAAGAGGATGATAGATGCACGTGGCATCACAATGGGCCAATAGGCCTAAGTGGGTTGGTATTTCCAACAGCCACTCTTACCTAACCTAACCCTAAATTAGGTTTATGTCTTTGCTTGATTTCCAGCGATGCGGTTACTTACTTAGCTAGTACTACGGTCCAGGGTGAACCTGAACCTAAACCAAGAAGCTTCTCCAGTTAGCACAATTACTGGTCAGCTGCCTTCAGTTGCACATTTCATGTTGGTTGAGGTCTGCTACCACTCGCATGCACCAGAGCTATGATGTACATTTGCTCAACTTGATCCTTCCATATCAGACTTTGGATCTGTAGATGCCTGATTAGACCGTTGTCACTGTAAGTTCGTGGCTGAAAATCACACATAAAATCTTTCTCTTGAAACGCTTAAGTGCTTCTTTATCCGTTAGCGATAAGGTCCAAGACCTATGCCATAGATCGAGATCGGGAGAATAAGGGTCTTATGTAAAGCCAGTTTGGCTCTGTTACTGAGCCTAAGGAAACTGCGATTGGCAAGAGTAACTCTGTGGTTGATTTCAGCGTTAATGTCGTTGATGCTTGAAACCGCAGCGTAAGGTAGAAGTCCTTAATGGCCTGCAAGTCATAACTATCAATGGTGACTTTCTGGCCAAGCCACCGATGTTGTGTTTGCTTTTCTCTTTTTCTGATGGCAGCACGTACTTTTTTTGCCCTCGCTTATCGTCAGACATATTTTGGCCACTTACGTCTCACAACAAATAAAAGCTTCATTGATGGCTCGTTTTGTTTTCCCAATCACATCAATGTCATCCGTCTAAGCAAGATTGGCGCTATTCTTTCTAGGGCGATGTTGAACAATTCTCATGACAGCGCATCAACTTGCTACAGCAGTGAATATTTTCAACTTGACGAGTCAAAACTTGGGAGGGTTTTCAAAACTAGAGACGGCTCATCCCGCTATCATATAGGACTTTGAAACGACAAATAGATGGTGAGTGTGGACCTGAAGCTCCGGCGTTTTTCCAAGATGTGTCGTAGTGCAAGTATTTGATCGATGGTCGTCGTGAGACGTCCAAGGAGGCGGGTACCTTTTGTCTTAGGATCTGCCACAGTAGGCTAACCGGGCTATAAACCACACTGATAGAAGCAATCAAGTCATACAATTATCTGGCAGACAAAATCTTGTAGACGATGTTAGTCTCTATAGTTGGCGCAGTTTAGGGGATCTCTATTCTTGTAAATCGGGGAAGCGATGCGGAATTTATTTATCACGCATTTTTTACTCTGTCAAAACCTTAGAAATCAGTTATCTATCACGTTTTTCCGCTTTTCTTAAACGGGTAGGTCGACCGGTCTGGCAATCTTGGCTTTCGATTGCAATTTCACAGTATGTTATCCGTATGTGCTTCCATTTCATGGCAACAGTGACTCTACTCATAAATGTCCCCACTCATCTTTATAGGGCCCGAAAGCTTAAACTTTTCGTAGAACTCCCGAGCTTGATCCTGGAGAAACGCCTCTTCATTTCCTAGATCATTCGCTTCGTATGATCGTTAATTTTTCTTCGGAAAAGCCGTTGTACTTTCCTCCTCATTTGCTCGTAGAGCATACGAGACGTTCTAGTTCTTTTAAGTGCCACCGCTTCAAAGGCGTGTTGTCTTTCTGGATGTGCCTGCTTTCCTCTTCATAAAATACGGCATTTCTCAGGGCTTCTAGGCATCGATACTACTCATCCTCAGTACTTAATGCATGTTGTATGGTCTTTGAAGAGAGGTTGAGTGATACGCATTTGCCAAGGATTTGTTTCGACTGCAGCCGTTCGTCTCCAGTTTTTTTTTCACTCTTCCAAAGTTGAGCTGAGATAGAAGATTCGCTTATTGGGCTAAGTCCTCCTTCAAGAGTGTCCAATAGGTTTCTCTTGATGAGTCAAGTGTCGAATTTCTGCGACTTTATTACTTTTCCTCTTCAAATGGTACCTGGTATCTAATTTGATGACATTATCTGAAACGAAGTGTTAGTCACAGACCCATAAGTTTTGTGAAATGCTCTGGCTGTTCTTCGGAGAAAGATCTAATGCGGTCCTCGCAAAACATTTTTCATATTGTATCATTCATAGCCTGAGTAAATTTGGCTTCCATAAGAGAACGTCGTCATGGGAATTGTACAGATGCCATGCATTACTTGTTTTGTTAGTACCTATTACAATTTTTAAAATTCGGCCACCAAACTTTCTAGACATCCTGCGTTTCGCCCATTCCATCACTTTTTTAATTATCTACTGGTTTGACCTATCCTAAACTTATTCATATTACCTCCTGGCTTACATGCACTGTCTGAATTTTTTTAAGAAGTCTTTAATTGTTAATTGTCAATCAGAAACTACAATTAAATTAATTACTCGTTAGTTGACAGTTCAACTAATTTTTGTTTAAATTTTAATCGTTAATCGCTTTATCATTTAACTGCTACAACTAATATACAAGTTGGATAGTTGTTTGTTTCGTTGATCTCAGCTTGTTGGAATGCATAATCGATTTTCTGTGATTGTGGTTGACTAGGGTCTTTCGCAATGTCAAACTCGGGTATTGCAATCCTCAGTTAACATCGAAAGTGGTTAGTATTTGCGTTGACTGCGTTGCATTGACGTTGTGTCTTTTAAGTATCACAATTTCGATAAACAATTCCAGGAAATGAAAGGCTCAGTGCTGGACTAAACAATAGGCCGACCGCCTTAAGGCCATATTTCGAAAATTAATCGCATAGCACTGGCGAAAAGTTACATTGTATGTTACGAGTTGCTTTCTCAACTCAGCACATGTCACTGTCCCAGTTTCCGGTGAAGAAAAGTTCAATAGACCCCAACTGACAACATGATGAACTTTAAGATTAATGTCCTGTTTTTCCGTTGCCATTTAACAAGGTCAACATTTCGTAAACACGCAAGTGGCCATTTCTCCAGCGCAATAAAAGACAGTGCCACATCACAAAATGTTCACCTCCAGTAGTTGTTGTAATCACTTCCTTTTTACACCGACAATGGTTTCCGTTTAGTATCCTGTCGAGGAACAACAGAACAGCACAGCACAGCACAGCACAGCACAACGATACAACGATGAAAAACTCAATTGAACACATTTCCTACGTAGACCCTTCGCCTTGCAGGCAAATAGTCAGTAAATTAATTTTACCAAGCACGCAAAATCCTCGGCACACACTCATAAAACACAAAGTCCACGCAGAACCCAGATATCCTGGGGGCAATTTCTGATTAAGTTCCAAGCGGCCATCAGTACTACAATACATTGTTACGAGTTTGATAGGGTGCTTCAAGGGGATTGTCGATTTCTGCAACTGCAACAGGTCCGTGACAGAAAGAAAATTAGTTCAAAAGGATAACACACAATTTTCTAATTGATTGTACTCGTATTGTACAGACACGAATAGACAGACAGACAGACAGACAGACATCTTCCACTTCACACGAGTCACCTTGAAGCATGCAACGAAGGAGAATAAATTCATTCGACAGCGACTATGTCATCGGTAAGTGGAGTGTGAGTATCAGAATGAGAATAAGATCCTATGCGCCTTATGGTATGTCGTCTAGTCGGCTCATGTGGCATCCTAGAAACCTACATATTCCGTGTGGCTCTGAATTGTGAATTCCTGCAGTCATCTAACCCAGCCATCTGCAAGTGACTGTATAAATTGCATTTAATTTAATCCTTTTACCTAATCGGTTCACGACCAGATTAAATGGGATTCTGTTCTCTCATTTACAAGGATTCCCACCTTCAACAGTGAAGGATGAGTGCGAGCGAGTATCTTGCGAAACGGTCTTTGTCTTTTGCAGACCTATGTACATACTCGTAGTTAGGCTGAAGATGGGGTGGTTACTTCAAAGAAACGACGCAGAAAGCTGTAGAAAGTAGGAGCGAAAAACGAGAGATGAACGACGAAAGGCTCCAGCTTCTACCTGTGAGGTAGAAGGAAGATAATGAAATAAATTGGATTGTCGTTCCATTTAAGGACACAAATCGATTTTTAGTTTCCAAAGGCATCCCAATGTAAGCCGTTGCCTGGGTGTTGGTTTAGGTCATGATGATTCTGTGTTGGCGTATTGGCACTTTGGCCCCGGGTGCTATAATGCCCTCTCTTTTTGGCCAAGGCTAATTCGTTGTTTTATAAGGTTTCTCCACCATTTTGCGATTGTTTTGGGAAAAAAGGATTTAGGCACTTTAGTTGGCGTTTGAGCTGACAAAGGACTTCTTAAGAGATCAGCCATACAAATTGGATAAACCTGTGATATACGAGAAACGAGCATGACGATAAGATGATTCTTAACGAGTTTGGAGTCTGGTGCTATGTTTCACACTTACACTTAAATTTGGGGAAACGCTTGTGGGTCACAAGTCAAATAGTGAGGAGGCTAGTTGGTGTAACATTTATCGAAGACGGTTTTGATGATCGATCTACGAATATTGTTCTCCGGAGAATGAAGGAGGAGAATTGGAGGACCAGAAGGTAGACAGATGAGCGATTTCTTTTACTTTCTCCTGAGCTGAACGGGTTCATATTGGTATACCGAAATATTTAGATGAACAAGTGTCCTCTACATAGGGACAAATAGTTCCACAGAGAGAATAAAAATTGGAGAAATCTAAGATCTCTCTTCTGACGTTCTAAGTCCTTGCTTCTGTCGAGACGAGATACTCGTACACGCAATTCTGATGGTAATGACCTATATTTTGTAGGATCGGTGGAAAGGGCGGAATATTTGATACTGATGTCAAGTTGGACTTAAAGCCCTGCTGAAATTCTCATGACTTCCAAGCTAGTTCGAGGATGCAAGGCTTCCCTGAACGCGGTCCTAAATAGATTCACGGGAAGCAAGATCACCGATATGCTTCCTAGGTAAGGCTCAGAGAAGGGTTTCTCTTAAGCCAAGTCTACACGCGTCCTCGGTTGGCCACCATCTAGGAACTATAACAGCCCCAAAAAAAAAAAGTGACATCAACGACAGAAGCAGTGGCTAACTAGATGCGTTGAGTTGCCAGCGGAGAAATACTTAGGCAAGATGTTTTGAGCTGCAAGCAGATGGCTTCACTTGGTAAGATTAGCTTTTTTTTGCAATAATGTACTGGAGAAGGACGATTTCGTGAAAGATGTTGTAGGAAACTATCAGAAACTGTCCTAATCCAATTGAGCTTGCAGCCAGGGGGGTAATTTCTGGACGAGCCAAGTTTGAAGAGCCAAAATTTGTTCAAAATTCTATCGTTCTATCGCACGAAGAGGTGATGCAAAAGGGTTTTATGAGAATGAGAATGTCTGAGCATTTTTCGGAAAGCCCTCTCAAGTACAATTGGGAAAACATCACAAGAGACTCCTATTTGATGGGCCGAACTCTAGCCCTGAGCACTTGGTCCGATGCAAAATACCATGAAGCTCTTACATTGAAACATGAGAGACACAACCAGAGTCATGAGGTCGAAGATAGGAGAAATGATACTCGTAAGCTCTACCGGAAGATACAAGGGATGTGCCAAGAGTACAAAGTTCATATGGAAGAAAAAATGGAATGAAATAGTCGTACCATATGTGGCACATCGGGAGTAAGGTAACTTCCGTATTCCCAGTTTATGAAACTCAGAGTCCTACCTTTAGGACTTCTCGCATGCGTTGATGAAATTGACATTATGGAAACAAATCAGCAGACTGTCACTAAAGTACCAGTAAAGCTTGAAAACATGGAAAGCATGCTTCGAGTGAAGATACGACAATGAAGTGTTCAAGAGTAATGCCCATTCTTGATCCCTTTATGATCCTAGGGAAACCCCATTCAGACCAGTACCAATCTGAAGTCATCATGTAGGCTTGACCTTCCCTTTTGTCAAAGGTGAGGTCTATTGGGTGGAGGTCCATTGGAGTGTACAGTCCAAAAGAGTCCGAATTTATCGGTGCTATAAAAATCAACTCTCCAACCATCAGAACAAAAAACCATCTCGCAGGAGCAACACAGTAAACGAAGATCTTTTTTAAGGCCCAAGTGAAAATGGATCTCATTCAAAGCAAGCTTACGAGCCAGATCATGGCCAATGAAAAAATAAGCTATTTGCGGCAATCCATTCGGGCTCTTGTACCTCCTTGAGGTAACTGGAATGAATAGCTCCAAATCCTAAACTTCTCCGCACATTCCTGGCTTCAACATCGAATTCATGTGTCCTGAGTTCATTGCGGTAGTTTGATATTTGATGTGTCTTGTATCATTAAGCTGGCTGTATCTATTATATTGGCTTTGTTATTGTTTAAAGCTCTATAGCACAGAGGCTGTAATCGGGCTTATAAACAGTCATCAAATGGCTTGCCTACTGGATCAAACAAATAATCAGGTGCCGATGAGGTGGGATCTTTTTTGATCAGAATGCACGGACATGCCTCAAGGAGAAGTATTGTCGTCGCTACTTTAGACATTCGGAGCAAACAGCGCTCTGATAACTCTTGAAGTTGACGGCTACAGAGTAATGCATATGCTGCTTGTTTAGTGTTGGCAAATTTCTTCTTCGATACATTACGGAGGCCGTCATACGCATGAGAACTTATTGGACAAAGAAGGCCGGTTAGGGCCCTAATCAATTCAAGGTCGTCACTGATGGTACTTACTGAGCATAGAGCTAGAATCATTGATCGAAAGGAAATTGAATTGAAGGGGCGATATCCGACAACCAGTACTAAAGGCATCATTTGTGTCTAGGAAGACACTGTGCTTGAAAAGTTGACTAAAACAGACAGTGGTGTCACCATAATGGTGTACGGGGTCTTTGTTGAGTGGAAGGTACAACAAGTACAAATTGTCTGTCAAGAAAAAATTCAGCGAGTAGCTTTCATCTTCAGGACAGAACTAATGATAACTACTTCCCCACATACTCCAGGTGAACTTATTCATTTGCTCTCCTTAATCCTACACAAAGACTCTTGACAAGAGAGGCAGAAGTTATGTTTATGGAATCGTAAATGATGATGCAGGCATGCTATACTGGACCATACTATCCTTCAGGTTAAAGTTTTGTTGGATTCGTTCACCTCACCATTCTGTACAGACTTTTCAAACCAAAATTATTGCTTTCTGTAACACAGTAGTCGTGCTCTGATTGTTCTCAATAAATCTCACCAAACTTAAACCCAAGTTAGTCAGATGTCGGATGTAAAGTGTCTCTTTGCTGGGCTCCACATCACAGTGATATCGTAGGAAACTACAGATGGAAAGATGTAGCAAGTGGGGGAACTAGATTGTTCGACACACTTCCTTTGATTAAGTGAAACCCAAGCTAGAGATAATCGACCTTGCAGTGAGTTCATTTCAGGCCAGTCATTAGTAACATTTCCATTCTGCTTTACAACTTCAATTTTCACTTTCGCGAGTAATTTAAGAGATCAAGTGACAGAGTGGTTCGAATGACGCTTATCAAAATCCCTAATAAAGAAGATCAAGGCAAAGCTCTCAAGTTTTGAAAATATGTTAGAGTTAGGCATGCTAAAACCTTAGAAACTCAATTCAATCCTCAACAGACTTGATGAAAACAAAACTCACCAACATCGATCCGGTTAGATTCTGCAAGATCTAAAAACGATGAAACCCCTATTCGCCACCTTGATAGAGTATTACAGGTTAGAGCCATCTATTTCTTAGATATTCAGTTCTAACTAACAAGCAACCATCTCTCAATCCACCTATCCCTATGTATGATACTCGTATTCTTCGATAAAGTCAATGACGGTGGTTATGAGCCACTGCAATTGAGAATTACATCGAAACATTAGGCAGCACAATTGACGACTTACCAATCCATTCCAAGCCCTACCCAATTGTCAACCACAACGCATCACTTTTGGTTGAATTATTGGAATTTTTCCTCTTCACACCCTAGTCGGTCGATTCAATCTGCTAATTCTGGAGTTGCTCCTTCGATGCAAGAATCCGAATCCACTTCAACGTCAAATACTCATATCGCCGCCCACGGAAGCTTGTCAAACCCTTCTAAATGGCAAAGTAGAAGGCTACCATCCTTCGCTACGCTGATATTGCTTGGATTCCGGAATTCTTCAAAACTGGTATGGTATCACTGTCAATCAATGTAATATGTTTCTCTCATCTCAGTAAAGAAGCAAGTGCTGCTTTAAACACACCCATCCGACTAGCTATGAATGGTGATTGTGTAAGCCTGTCAGTGGCAATTTGAAACTTTGTTTTATGCATATCTGCAAATGGACGGATCAACTCAGCAAGAGGCAGGAGTAAGTTAGCCAATAAGCTGTCAACAAGACCCAGTCTTAATTTTTATTTTAAACGTGACGGTAATTGGAACTGAAAATGCATGGCAGCATGACTTCCTCAAATGTAGATCAACTACTACAAACCTCATTTTCACTTTCAACCTGTCACTCACGACACACTCAGCTCTTTTTTGACTACCCCTGATGCGCCACAAGGCAGCCACCTAGGCCCTCTTCTTTTCAACTTAACTATAAACAATCTTGATAGGCTTAATAAACACTCCTTCCTCTCGCTCTATGATGATGACACCCAATTTTCAAGGCAAACTTCTTCGAGGTGATATAATTTTCGTTTGGTGCCTTAAAAATTCCTTAGGGCTTGACGGCGCCAAATGCCAATCTCTTACATAACATGCAAGTTCAATTAGTCTTCTCCATCGTGTCAACCTGCATCTCTAGTGCAATTCCTTCGCGAGCTTGGCAGGATTTACATTTTCGTTCGCACATTGGTAAGATAATCCTTAAATCCAACCTACGAGTATCTCTTGGGTCTATCAAACGGCGGTCCAATGAATTTTCCAGCCCTTACTTGACCAGATTCTTCTACATTACCTTTATTTGTCCTCTGTTTGAGTACACCAGTCAAGTGGGGAATTGAGATCATTCAATGTCGTTTCCGTCGATTGCTCTTCGAAGTCTCCCTTGCAAGGATCCTCGTTTCTTACCTCTCTAATTGAGCCACCGCTTAGTTGCACAATGGAGAGGATTTTGCGTACGGTTTTTGGCACTGTCATAAATAAATTTGTTAACCAAGCAGAAGGCATTTGACTCGGTCCTTCCTATTGTCTTGTCATTGAGTCATAGAGTTGGACATAAACAAATGGAGATGGACAAAATGTAAACTTTTTTTACAGATACAAACCGACTTAAATGTGTCTCAGCTCTAAAGGATACTCATAGAAGCGTACAATGTCCATCTAACAGTCGTTTGCTTTAAGGAGCACCGCCTATGAGTACACACCATTCTTTAGGCACCTCGGTGCTCCACATAAATATTCATTTGGGTGCCATGGCAACATCTATGATAGACGAGCAACAGGGGCTTCTTTCTTAAATCTCAATATAAGCTCCTTTTATTAAATTTGAAGGCGCAACCATTAACCTTTCTCCTTCATAGGAAACTTTTTCATTTGACCTCGAAACAACCTCATACTCGTACCACTTTGCCATCGCCCTTTTGAAAAGCCCTAAAGTCTAGAAATGTTCTTCTCGTTCTTCTGTTCAAAACCAAAACTTAATCACCAGTAACCTTGTAAAAAATCTTCACTAATTTTAAGGACAAATTCTCTCCAGAGTTTCCCTTAATTAGAAGCTATTGCCTATCGCGCTCTATTCGTGCTCTGTTCTGGTGTGGTTGGTTGGTTGGTTGGTTGGTTGGTTGGTATGCCTTTCTCCAACTCTGACACTAAGTTATGCATTTAACTGGCTCTTGACACTTTCGATTAGCCTTCTATGGTTGGCCGAGACGAGTCAACCTTGTGGGGGCGCGTAAATGCATTTCTAAATATAGATCCTCTGTCATCCTTGTCTTATGTTATAAACGGCATCAGTACCCACCAGCATCAGAACTATCCCAGGAAATTACCATTGTTCCTGGTGCCTATCCAAAGGAAGGCCGGCGGCAAATTTCATTTATATTCTCAAGGGATAGGAGTTAGCAAAATTCACACTATCCTCACTAACACATAGAAGTGGTTTGTGGTTAGTTGTAGTGGCACAGTACACCACCACCCAAACGAAAAGCACATGATATCAGCAATCCAGCTAAATACATTACGCCTCGCATATACTTGCAAGAATATCACGTCCCGCTTGGCAAAATCGGGACGTGTGCGGAATAATAATCAAAATTCCACCCTATAATCCAGGCGAATGGGTGAAAGTATTGGTATACGAGTAGTACCCGGGGAAAGGGGGACAGTCAGCCTCCGATTGCAAAAGCCAGAGCCAACAGGGCAAACGAACATTTCCATAGGTGTAATGTAGATCTACGACTCTGGTGTGTGCCTAACCTTCTGTCAAGGATACGTACGCAAAGCGAGCAACGAGTAGCGAGCAGAGGCTTATACGTAGAATGGAGGTATGTTAGCCAACCGTACACCAACCAACCCTTGGTATTGTCTTCCTGAATCAGGTCTTTGTGTTTATTTTTAGAAACTTACATCCATGCGGTTGGGATACAAGTGGTGGTTGTTCGGTTCGTCAGCATCCACCCGATCGAGGGGTGGAAGCTGTTCTGGATTCCTCAGGGAAAGATGTTGCTGGCTTTACCTTCTTTAAGGTTTGCCATGGCCCTCCTCTTAAGCTTTTCTTCTTGTTGTCGGTTTTGTTTTTTTTTTGTTTTTGCTTTTTTGTGGCCCTTGTCGTTGTTGTTAGTCCTCGTTGTATAAACAGTCGTGCGAAAGGGTGAGTGGGGTTGGTTTAACAATCATGGAATAAGGCATCTCGAACAATATAAACCACAGGGTGGAGTAGGATGTGCTGTTTGCTTTAATTCCCAAAGCTAGGCAGTTAAAGGTTTCGTGACAGCTTCGTGACTGTTCCTCGGTTTTTGTAGGACGATGGTTTTGGCTTACACTAAGAGGGACAATCATAATGATACAGGACAGAAGACTTTCGAGTTCTTTTTGGCTGCTTTATCTCGATGTTTATCTCTGATTGAGTTGAGTTGTTTTCGTATCTTTTTTCTTTTCGTTGGGTATCTGAGAAGAAGAGAAGACAGCCAGCGCCTGTGTCCATTACAAGTGCTAACGAAGTGACGACTTCGTGAAATAATTTCAAATGGTTTCGTTATTCAAATAAGGGTTGAGGACGGCCATGGGGATGGCCATGGTGATGGAATAATATCTCTCTGGTTTGTGTACGATCCGTAGTAAGCAGATTTGCTAATGGGGTGTGCAAACGTTGTTGCAGATAAATACCTTAGGAATTGTGGGCTTCTAGATAAATCGCAAGCTTTCCGCTGAATTGGTGATTAGGTGAGAGTACGTAAGGTACATACGACACTGGGTCTGTGATTGGTTTAAAGAATTTTCTGAGTCGCAATACTCTCTTTCTCCTCGTCTCTAGCAAAAGGGATTTCTGGTTGAACCAATGGAATTCACTTTGACTGCTATATATCATATGTTATTTATGGTTGCGGTTAGTTTTCTCGGAACCTTTTATCCTTTATAGTTGGGGGCACTTAGGACGAGAAGGCATTTTTAATTCGTTAGTGAGTTTCTGGTGGTAGCGACGGCTTACAAGGCATTCCTCCAATTGACTGGGTGCATACAATTTCACTGTTGTTAGTGAACTGGTAAATGCATATGACGAAATCCTACGGCCCGCTAAACATGTAGTAGTCCACCTGGCCGAAAAGAGGTTGAAATAATTATTATATAAATGTGTCCTCATAGAAGCGTGTTTTACTGGAAATTAAAGGAACGGAGAGTAACTGAGAAGTACTTCGTCCGTTCGATAAACAAAATATAGACATCGCTGACTGTAGTTTCAACCTTGATGTAGTAAAGGAAAGGATAGAAGTACCCCGCTGCTTCTATGGTTTGCCGCAACAGATTCGAAGATGATGCCTTACAAGACTTCTTTCTCTTTCTGAAAAACTAAACTAAATTAAATTCTTTGTACTAGGAGGACAAACGGAGAAAGAATAACTACGAACTCTATGAGCTATATCAAGGTATGGACCAGAAAGCTGAGATATAAAGTCATAATTTGCCCGGCCATATCACCTCTGATTTGAGACGTAAAAGAAGACCCAGACTTTCGCACTCGTGTAGTAACAAGAGTACTTAAAGAACTCTCCACTAGTCCAGATGGTATATCTCCCCTTCTTCTGAAGAGGTGTTCTACTACGCTGGCAAAACCACCTACTTTAGGACTCTTCCCGAGCAGATGGAAAACAGCATTTGTCCAGCCCGTCCCTAAAAAAGGCGAATCATCTTCTCTCTCCTCCTACAGACCCATTGCACTTACGTCCCTTCCTTCCAAGGTCATGGAAACGCTGATAAATCGTCAGCTCACGAAATATCTCGAAACACGAAAACTTTTCAATGACCGGCAATATGGTTTTCGTCCAACAATAGGTCCACTGGTGATTTGATGGCATGTCTTACTGAAAAGTGGAACCAACGCGTACATCAATCTGGCGAAAGCAAGATAGTTGCACTTGATATTTCTAAGGCATTTGACAGAGTTTGGCATCAGGCTCTTTTGTCGAAAATGCGTGCATTTGGGATCGACGACTCTTTTCTTCAATGGATTAGAAATTATCTTTCGGAACGTTCAATTCAAGTTGTCTTGGATGGTTTCAAGTCTGATATTCACAAAATAAATGCTGGTGTGCCCCAGGGCTCTATTCTGTCACCGATACTCTTTTTAATTTTCATTAACGATCTCTTGTCTGCTACTTCTAATCCAATAATTCCTTTGCTGACGACAGTACTCTCTGCTTTTCATATTCCTTCCCGGACTCACAGCCCTGCTTTTCGGCTGTAGAACGAGAACGGCAGCGTATGCTAAGATCATTAAATTTCAATACCAACAGCATAACCAATTGGGGAACTATCAACAAAATGGAATTTAATGCTTTCCTCAAGCGATGTAATAAATATTTTACCCCCTCTGATTTGGCCTCAATATATAATGCATTCATCCGCCCAAAACTGGAGTACAACGCCCACATTTGGTCAGATGCCCCTAAGACCTCTTTGCACCTGCTAGATAGGATTCAAAACCGTGCGATGAAACTTATTGATGATAAGTCAATCAATTGACACCCTCGAACACTGACGTAATGTCTCCTGTCTCACTTTGTTCTATCGCTATTTCCACCACCAGTGCTCCACTGAAATCGGCAGTACCATTCCGCCCATTCAAACTGTCAACCGTAACACCCGTCTCGCTATGAATGCTCATCAGTATACCGTCAAGCTCATTTTCGGACGTACTCTAAAATATCGTGATTCGTTCCTAAGCCGTACAACTCGCTTATGGAATGCCCTGCCGATCTCTGTATTTCCTTGTCGTTATAATTTGCAAACATTTAAGAACAATGTACATCAATACCTCTCTTTTCTTCCTCCCTAAATTTCCTTTGCCCGCGCTGTGTACAATCACCTTAAGGGTACAAAAACCCTTGAGCGCGCATTGATTATACAAAAAATCCCTTAGCCGACACCGAAGCTGATGCAAATACTCCTCTACTCAACTTGACAGAACAATACATCAGTGGCCACCTGTAGCAACCAGAGCATTCGATATTGCCCCACTGGCACATGATGTGAAGTCTTAAGTATTGCAATTATAGCTTTCCAGTAAACATGTGATCAATTTCCCACAAGTTTGGAAGACGGCTTTCATAAGCCCGGTCCACCAAAAAATATCAAAGAATGAAGTAACTATCTAGCATGAAGCTCTAAGTTTTCAGTGCAAGCCACTTATATCATCCAGTCCGCAATGAATTTCTGAAAGGTAGATCAACTACTAAAAACCTCATTGAATCCTTTGCGCTTTCAACTCAAGAAAATGACAACGAAATCGAGATTTTGCTAAGGTCTACGATAAAATATTTCATCAATTCATCGCTTTCAAATTGTCTTCCCTCTTCTTTCCCTTATTAAAATGGATATCTTCTTATCCGGAGAACTGTTTAGGTCAGCCTTTTCAACCCAGTTTTTAGCCACTTCTGGTCTCCCACAAGACAGCCATCTAGGTCCTCTTCTTTTCATTTTAAGTATAAACGATTTTGAGAGGGTTATTAAACACTGCCCCCTATCAATTTACGCTTTTACGCTAACGACATTAAGTTCTCCCAAACTGCTTCTTCACCCCAAGACTCTATTTTCCTTCAAGAAGGCCACGATAGGTTTTCACATGGCCAACCTGTACCCCAGGTGCAATCCCTTCGCCACCTTAGAATATTATACGGTAGAGAGTTAAAGACTTTTCATCTCAAACTTGATCTTCTCTACCATTCCCTCAGTTCCTATTGCTTAATTTTTGTTAATTTTTAAATCCTAGTTTTTAGGTCAGATTAAGCTTGTATTAAGCCAAATAAATGGCGACGTCAGCCCTCGCTGACGTTAAAAAATAAAATTTCAATGATGTGTTCTCAAAAATAAAAAGTGGACGATCGGTAGTTCTTAGCCATCTTTAGAGCAGAGACATATTTGCTAGGGCTCATCGAAAGCCAAGATATCATCTTGAAAAAATTGGCCGACTCTGCACGAAAATAGACTGTGTCTGTGATTGGGGTCAGGATTATATGTTTGACTGAGTTGCAGAAAGATTACCTTGAGCAGAAACTTTTTGTGGCAACTCCATCATGGAATTTTCTCCAGCTTCGATGAGTTTGAGTGAGAAAACACTGATATTCATCTGCAAGCTTCATAAGCTCTAAGCTGTCGAATACTAGTGGCGAAACAACAACGAAACCGGTCTGACTGCAAGCGAAATCCTATAAGGATATACGAGCAAAGCCAAGGCAAGTATTTTCTATTAGTGACCCAAAATCATGATGCTCTAGTTTATATGGCCATAATGCGAAAGGTTCACAACCAATTGTATCTATATCTTTTGGCCTTGATCGACCACTATAGAATCGTATCCAAAAACGCCATCTCGATGAAAGATCTGGTACTATAAGTTTTGGAGATCCAAAAGACCACAATATCCCATTTGCTATGCGTCTTTCTGTTGCACATGGCGAGGGTTCAGGTCTTTGCTTTAATAAAAGAACGATTTTTGGAGGCCGCTAGAGGGCGACATATAACATACACACTTAGATATATTTCAATGAAATAGTGTAGGCGGGCCATTTTTGATTTGAAGAAATTTTTCTTTGAATAAGTGCACTCGAAAGGAACTACGATCCATTGCACTCTTGGTATGTTCCTTTTATTGGAGTTTATCAGTCTAGAAAGATGCGTAAGCGCTTCAGGGCCAAAGTACCAGCTTCGAGTACCTGGAGTGGAGTCTTATGCGAGCGCGGACTGGAAACTTACAGAGATAATGCTCCTCGCTGTCGGCGTCACTCTCACAACAAGCGTCGCAAGATGTGGTGTCACTCAGATCACTTGAATGATTAGCAAAAATTTAGTACCCCTCTACTACGTCAATAAGCAGTCTGTAGTCGTTTCTACTGAGGGACAGCAGGAAAGTCGCTCACTTCTTAGAGACGTCGCATTCAGTTGGTTTTCTGGCAGAATGAAAAGTCATGCTATCTGCTCCCGTGGGAGTCAAATATCAACAGAAGCCCTAACCGAGAACAGAAGCAGTCCTAACTCAAGTTTGGATCCTGAAAAACTCTTGCCTGAGCCTTATCTAGCAAGTTCTTCGGCGATCTGGCTTTTCTCGTTGATTAGAGACCCAAACAAATCTCAGTAAATTCAACCTTCAGACCACGTTCAGGGAAGTCTTACTTGGAAGTCGTTAGAAGGTTCAGCAAGACCTCAGCGATGTAGCTTTGCTGTCGCAGAAACTGAATCGAATTCTTCACTGCCATCAGAATTGCGTACATCTCTCCTTGGAAGACATACGCAAGTTTTCCTAACAAGAAGAGATGGTGCCATATCTTAGATCGATTTTAGGGCCATCTGCGAAGACCCGACTAAAATCTTCCCGGGCCGACAGCCTTTCTGAGCATTGGGAAAGTCGAATTGTGAAGGAGTTTTGGTGTCATTGCTTCGGAAGGCATAAGATCAGAGTTGAAAAGTAGCCAGTGCGCACGGCAGCCCATGATACGAATATCAAGGGGAGCGAGATCCATTAGTGCGTCTAGAACAGAGTCAGACGCCCCTAGCACCTGAACAACAGACCGTTCTTAGAAGTCTGGTAATAGCAGCAGCGCTATTTTTACGGTACGGCATTCAATTTGACAACCGACGCGTAGGAAATAATAGATTGGTAGATGTGTTGCTTCTTGAACAGAGGATGCACTTGCAGAACAGTTCAACAATTCTCTACATAATTTTCGACATGAAGAAAGCCAGACTGATTGGTTTCAAGACTTTTCTGTTTCCTTTTTTGTTTTCGGAAAAGGAGTGACTACACTTCTCTTAAGTACTATTCGCCAGGGGTTCGGTATGTAAAAATATCAGCAGTGAAGTTTGTTTTAAGCTGTCAAAGGTGTCAGGCGACTTGAAGCCTTCAAAAGAAGCACAAAATTCGATGACCGATCAGCTACGGAAGGTTGATTGATTATTCTGCTCACTTGCAGGTTCAGTGAAAGGCGTTGGTATTGAGCTAATTCTGATCAGATTGTCTTGGAAGTGAGTCTCTGCTTTTGGAACGGTATTAAGGGTGTTTTGATCTTTTCTCAAAAGTACTGAGAAGTCGAAACCCGAATTAGTTTTTGCTTCGATCAGTGAAGTTCTCAGTATTTTTTATAGAAGCTTTCCGGCTTCCTTACGTAGTGGCTGCAAGTCTACGTTTCATTAAGGGACATGCGATCTACAGTACTTTTTCCTGGTAAGACACGTTATTTAAAAATGGCTTCCTCTACCTTTTGTCTAGTTGTGAGTTTAGACGGAGCAAGGTTCTCTTCTCTTCAACAAGGTTGAGACCTCTTATCCGATTTTAAATTCGATGCTGGTTTCTTAGTTGATTTCTGTAAAAGTTTTGAACTTCCACTCATAAAAAGTTCACTGATTATAGCAAGCACAAGGCCGTTAGTCCTCTTAATGAATAAACCACAATTTCTATAATGGATTTTTGTAAGGACCAACCAAAGTCGTTGTAGAGCATACTATACTTGGAGTTGTGCACCCTCAAACTACTCGTATTCTGTGCAAAATGTAAGTGGACAACCCATAATTTAACCAGCACTCCCTACCATTATCACATGCTCATGGTGTTGAATTTGTAAAAGCACATCACGAGGTTGCACTTTAGCATTACAAGCATCCAGAATAATAAACAAAATTAATGTCAAACTGACATTTTGCATGTGAAGAGCCTGCAGCCGGGGTACATTGCGAAAAGACCGTTTCTCCTAGCTTGCTTTCGACAGGGATTGATCTAAATGTCATTGTGTACCACCTTCGTATGCATCATCTACCTCCACCTGACGGTTAACGCTGATGCATGTCCGGAATGCGTGATGATCGTAATTTTATATATTACATTCCTCCCAAGTTGGAGTGAGATACAGCCCATTTATGCTAGAGACACCAAAGTGAACGTCACGAAAATGCAACCATGTTTTAACATTTCAAGGGGTACCCACACATGCAAACCCGTTTGCATTCCAACCAAATGGGAGCAAAAAAAAAAAACAACAGTTCAAGAGATAGTTTCCGTAACTCGTGTTGTGGTTTTTCAAAGGGAACATCATCTACCCCCGTAGGATGCAGTTAAAAAAGAGAAAAAAAAATCCACTATGCCCTTAACGGTTTGCTAAAACCATGGTCGGTATAAATAAGCATGACAGGAGTGAGAGATACAGATAGAAGCAGAGGCAAGCCTGAAAAAACATGAAAAACTGCTAAACTAGCTTTTTTTTTGTTCTTGCCATCTTCGGAGAGAGGGAGAGAAAGAATGTAGAAAATAAAAGGATACGATGTGAATACAAAAGTGGGATCATTGTTATGAAACTTGGTATCGTTGGGATTTAACTTTCAAGTGAGACCCCTTACTTCGGTTCAGTCAGTCAGTCAACTTAACTCATACTTTACTCCTCCACACTCAATATTCTTCACTCAGTCTCCTCCACTCATTCACTTACCAAGGACTTGCTTACTACTGAGCCAATGAGAACTAAATTGGAATGAGGAGTAACTATGTCGATGGATGGCTGGTTGATGGAGTGCGAGTAGATAACGTCAACGACGATAATGATGATGGGAATACGGGGATATACGAGTAATGAAGTCAGGATGTTACTTCATTCAGAAGGTTGTCGTAAGTGGCGGCACGTTTAGTAAAGACGTTCCTTTTTCCCATCCAGCCCCACAACCGTTGGGCAAGAAAGACTTAGAGAAGAAGTAGTGATATTGTAGTTTGGAAACACTTGTGGATAGCTTTGATGGAGTTCGGTTGATTATTTTCAATGAAGTTGTCGTCGTCGTCATGACAAGAAGATGGTCTTTGAATTCTGATTTTTCGAAATGTTGTCATGGAACTGTCAAAAGTCTAAGAGAGTTTCTATCATATTGACAGTAGTGTCGCTCATATACGTCATTTGATCTACGATCTTACTCTCGCTCGACATACCCACGTTCACTTTTGAGGGAACAGATTATCGATATTCATTCTCATCTTCATTGAATAAGGAGAAGTTTCCATCCCTATTATGTCAACTACTGTCAAATGTTGCACACGTTGGCTGCACTGACTTTGTTTATTGACTCGACTTTAATGTTTGCCAAATAAATCAACTAACTTTCACCAAATACTCTTTGCAAGGTCAAATAAAATTGATTGGCATTCACGCACCTCTTCATTGATTAGTTGAATTTTACCAAATCACGCAAACCTTCTCCTTCATATTTACGAGTACATTCACAAAATCTGGGGGGAAAAAAATATCACAAAACTTACTTACCTTGACAAAATGATAGAACAACACTGCACCAACTGTTGACAATGCAAACCATACAAAAATGGCGAATGTTGACACATGTGAAATGTCAGAAGCGTGTAAGAATGACGAAATTATGATGGCAGCCGCATGACAGAACAGGAATGGCATCAACAAACGCTCAAGTATATCCCATGGGATCTCGTGCGATTTTTGTGGTAATTGTGAGATTGAACCGCGGCGCAAAGATCCGACACGTGAAGCACGGCGCTGAAATGAAAAAAAATATATATACCATATATTTGTGAAAAACTAATTTGAAAACATGTATCTCATTTGAATATGTTTCTGTAGAAATGACGGTATTTTGTGAGGGAAGTTATGGGAGATAATAATTGCAACACTCTCTGGGGTATGACAATAAAATTTAAGTTTTGCGGTGAAATAAAATGAAACAACGGACATAATTAAAAGTTGACGTTTGACAGTTTGGAAGTTTCTAGGTTTTCAATGCATAAATTGCGGAGTGCAGACAAAGCATGGGCAAGTGGCAGTGCCAGCACCAAATTACGTATGCCATTTAGTTTGCGTTTGACAGCTATTGAAAGCGGCTAACTTCTCGTAGTTTTGCTTGCAAACATGGAGAAAGATGTTACACTAAGCAACATTACTACTTGTAGAAGAACACAGGCCGAGTTTGGCAAACATTACTCTGCACCTGGACTTGGCACCGGCTTTTGAAGTGTTTTACAAATGGCCTCGAAACTACGATATGGGTAAAAGAAATGGCCGGCAAATTTCATGGTGTGAGATTGCCAAGGCTTTAGGCATCTCAAATAATACATGGAGTGCCACCATTTTGATGCGACAAATCTGTCGACGCGATGGGTGCTATCATCACACCCTTCGAATGATTTCTCAGAAGAGATCGGCAAGTTTTTTATGTAATCTTATTCCTTTGCAGTGAAAAATTCTCCTGGTAGAAACGTTATTAGTTCATCTAACAGCAGAAATGTGTCCTATGCCTGGAATTCTGATGGATAAATTGATGTAGTGTTTAGTGGGACCTTGCTTTTGGATGTTCCTGAGCTACTGACAGTTCCTCCTAGTCCTGTGATGGACTCTAGAATTTCTGCAAGTGCGGTCTCTGCTGGGCACGTCTTTCTCAGTTCATTTTGATGATTGTTGCTGCCAAGAGTATCTCGTTATATAGTTTGTTCGCTGAGAAATGGAAGTTGTGGTTGTTTTCGTTTTTGTTTTACTACCTGAAAGTAAAGTGTGATATCGATGCTAACATATTTGACATGTTTTCGTTGAAGAACACATCGACGTAATAAACCTTTTGGCATTTGCATGAATTTATTGCTGTCAATTGGCTAACGTAAGCCTAAGAAGCGCTCATGCCCCTAAAAAAGACAAGGACGCTGCCTTCTACAAGCTCCTCGAGAAGACATGAGCAATGTGTCCTGAGTCCGATAGAAGTCCTCATGTAGTAAGTCAAAATAGGAAAAGAGGGCTTTTTTGATAGGGCGGTTGGACACCACCTCTAGCAATGGGCTTAAGCTTATTGATTTTGTTGCGGGACGAAATATCACCATAGCAAGCATACGGTTTGCTCATCTCAATATACACAAGAGAACATGGCGGTCTCCGGATCTTGAAACGCCTATCCAAGTTGATTGTTTTGAGATCAATGTAAGGTATAGTTCCAGTATTCTGGACGCCCGGTCTAACTTGTTAAAGGTAGGCCCCCTTGTGGGAACGTCACGGAGGCTGTAGTTTAAACCTATATTCGCAGGAATTGTCTTCCAGTTGGTATTAACCCGTAGAATTGCAATAAGTACTGGGTGCCGTAACCCTTAGATCGGCCAGAGGTTTTAAGTCAGCCTCGACTCATACCAAGAGTGGTGAGTGCCCTCAAGATAAGTTCCGACTTTGGTATCACCGAAAGATGGTAAGCGCGTGGGCGTGAACTCAAGTTCACACGACGAAACACATGAAACATCTTCCCCTCTGCTAACATTGACTCTGATTATTACTGTGTTGCAGGAAGATGAAGAAGGACTACTGTGAGAAGATCACCAGACTCTTTGCCTAACTCCACCAAGTACCGAAGACCAGTGGCAACGTTGCCAACGTGTCACCAGAAATGATATGCTGAGTTTCACTTGAACACCACCAAGGAATCGATGGTTCGATGAAGAATGCAGCCACACAAGAAGCCTGCAAATCGGCGCTGCAACGAGAGAAGAACATCGGCTTCTCTAGAAAAAGAAAGAAGAGCATGAGAAGCACGTGATTAATGATATCAACAGGCAAAAGGAACGTGTCAATGCAACAAGACCTGCACAGAAACCTATCGAGATGAAGATGGAAACCTTGTAATAGAGTCACAGTCGGTGCTGATAATATGGGGGAACTTCTTCCGAATCCGTAATCCCAGCATCTGGCAGAATACGAGTAGACTATTCAATTTAGAAAATGATAGCCAAAACCTTTGGTCTATTTGACAAAAACGGAGTGAGCATAGTGGTCTCTACCGGTCGAATTTGTGGTATAGGGTATACACCTACTCACTTCTAAGATCTGCCCAGAAGAGTGTATGTCTGAAATCCACAAGAAAGGAGAACCCCCTCAGCCATATATACACAACATTGCGTTCAACATTTTGTCTGCCGTACTTCGTCAACAACCTAATTGGCCCATATCTGTGTGGTTTCAGGCCAGGAAAGTTCACAATCTACCAAATTTTCATACTCCGCCATATTCTGGAAAGAGCTCAAGAAGTCCAAATCAATGGCCACCATCTTTTCGTTGATTTTAATGCCGCATGTGGCATATTTCATTAAAAATTATCATAACTATGTTGACTTTGAAATTTTAAAATCTTCAAATATTTCCTCCGTATCTTAACAACCGCACCCTCACGGCCATCAAAATATAGCCGATTTCACTTAGTGATCATTGTTTCTTCGTTTTCCTGACGGGAGAATGGGAGAATCATTGTTGGCCGAAGCTCGTGGGATGTTGGGTTGTTTTCGAGCCTTCGACGATCGACGATTACTGAGTTATTCCTGCGTTTCACCGTCTAGACTGATAGACACTATTGAATTTGTAGTATAGTAGGGTAGTGCTTTGAATTTGTTCAAAAAGGATCCCATTAATACGCTGGCTCAACAGAATTTCGTTAACCATCGAATATGGCACCTGTATCGTACACTCCATTACTGGCTCCCGAGGCATTTGGATTCTGCTGCTAATCTGTTTACCGTATACTTGCAGCTGCATCTACGACTATTTTGAACTGCCGCTCACTGCCCATTACCTAAAATAAACGCTTGCTTTAACCGAAACTAATCTAAAATCAAGGATTTGGAACCATTGTTGCTATGTTCGCACCTCCCAACCAATACACAGTTATCAGCTCGCGACTAATGCGGTTGATTCCCTCTTCGAAATCACAGATCCCTGTGATGAAATTATTGTTCTCGGTGATTCTAATATCTCCCACTTCCAATGGACTCACTCGGATGAAGAATCCTATCTTGTTGCCACAAATGCAACTTCTGACAAAGAAATCCTCTTCACAGATTGCCTCACAAACTCTGGCCTTTTTCAAATAAACCCAATTTCTAACTTCATGAATCGGAAACTAGATCTGATCTTTACATCCGACACCACGAACTGTCTTGCTCTCGAAATTAGACCGTCTCCACCCACCTCTCCTCGCTATTTATTCATATGATATCTGAGGCTTTCAGAAACTTCCTTCCACTTCGATTTGCGTAAAACCAATTACACTAAGCTCAAGAATCTTCTCAAAAATGTTGACTTTAGTTTTCTTCAAAACAGTTACGTAACCGCAGATTATGCTGTACCTATCTTCTACGATATGATTTTCCACTGCATAAGGCAAACTACTCCTTTTATTCGACGGAGAAATCAATTCACAAAGAAAGACCAAAGCACGATATCACCAATTATCGCCCCATTGATGAACTCTGCATCCCCAAGGTTTTTGAAAGTATTGTTTATGATATTTTCAATGTAAATCTCTATTTACAGCCAACCAACATGGTTTTTTCAAAGGCAGATCAACGATCACCAACCTCATTGAGTTTGTTTTTAGTACACTGTGCGCCCTAGAGCAAGGAAAAGAAATTCACCTTTGATAAAATCTCGCACTAGTTAATTCTATTCAAACTCAAAGCTCTTCGTTTCGAACGTAGACTGACCTCTTGGAGTAACCCGTACATTAAAAAACGCTGCTATCTTGTTTATTTTCGTTCCCATTTTTCTGACCCAATTCTCGCCACTTCGGGTGTTCCACAAGGCAGTCATCTCGGTCCATTAATCTTTATTTTGACTATTAACGATGTTGTTAACGTCATAAAGTACTCCCACATTACTAGTCAGCTCTCAAGCATCTCTGACTCTCAACCATTACAAAAGATAATCTTAATAGATTCTCGATATGGTGCCACTGTGAAAAAATTCAACAACAAAAAATTCTTTCGCATCGAAAGAAAAAGTGTCTGCAGTTCTCCAAATCTCCGGATATTTGATTCTTTCGTTTTTATTTTCGCCCTTTTACCCAACCATACCATCGCCGTCGATCCATTACAATCGAGCATCAGTCTAATTAAGTCAATTAAGTGAATCCGTTTCAAAGAGTCGCAAATTATGTCGAAGTTATTGTGAAACTGCTAACAAACTTAATCCAAAGCACCTACAGCGGTCCATCGTCGGAAAAGCCTCTGAGCCTGTCGTGGAATTTTCGAAGCAACGAAACACGGCAATTTGGAAGTTCTTCGAAAAATACGAATCATCTCTGGACGTAGTGTATGCGTACTATGATCAAATCTGCGCATTAGAGACAAAGATTCCGGTTAATGAAGTTCAGGTGCCATTCAAATGGAAGGACGCCTTCGACAAGGGTTCCATCTTTGGAGGAAAAATCAGTCTGACTCATACCTCTCTCCTGTATGAGAAAGTTTGTGTGCTATTCAACATTGCCGCCTTGCAAAGCAATATTGCTGCAGCACAGGTACTTGACTCTGACGATGGACTTAAGTTGGCGCTTAAATTATTCCAACAGAGTGCTGGGATCTATCAATACCTTAAAGGTGCCGTTCCAGCTGCGATTCCATCAGAACCAACTCCTGATCTAAGTCAGGAAACTCTAGGTGTTCTCAGCAGCTTGATGGTTGCTCAGGCTCAAGAGGTTTTCGTACACAAAGCAATTAAAGATGAAATGAAAGATCGAATCATAGCAAAACTATGCTGCCAGTGTGAAGAATTTTACGCTGATGTCTTACGTTTAATGCAGAAGGAATCACTCCGCAACCTCTGGGACAAGGAATGGGTTCCATTAATAGCAGGCAAACAAGCTGGTTTCCATGCACTAACCAATCTCTACAAGAGTTTAGTTTGTCGTGCAAGTAAACACATTGGTGAAGACGTAATGCCGTTGAACTCTTCAAATCAGCCCAGACTCGTTCAAACAACCCACACTTCTTTGACGAGTATGCAAATAGAGCCAAGCGTAATCTTGCTGAATCAACAAAGATCAATGAATTCATCTACAACGAGATGATTCCAGATATTAAGTCGCTCGCTTCACCAGGCAAGGCTCAACTGGCAAAGATGCTACCACTTGCATCACCAATGACGCCCAAATTCAAAGATATTTTCAGTGAACTAGTTCCCGTTGAGCTGCATCGTGCCATGCCTGCTGCTGAGGCACGTAAGAACGAAATAGTCAATGCAGAAATTATGAAGTTACGTGAAGCCACCACTGTTTTGAATGGGGTTTTATCCAGCTTAAATCTACCTGCAGCTGTGGAAACCACTGACTCTGGTTCGGGTTTGCCTCCGTCGCTGTTGGATAAGTCAAATGTTCGCAGTAAAGGTGGCATTGATAGCTTAAACACAGAGTTGCTGACGACAAATCGTGAAATTCTCGATGCAACTGAGAATATGCTAGATGAAGAACGTGATTCTGATAATCAATTGCGATCGCAATTCAAAGAACGTTGGACTAGGACTCCATCTGAAAAGCTAACAGAAATGTTTAGAATAAGCGCAAAGAAATACCGTGAGGTTATCAATAATGCAGTTGCAGCTGATAAGGTTGTTCGAGAAAAATTCGATTCCAATTCAAAGGGAATTCAACTGTTGTCACTACCACCAGAGCAGTTGCATCAGTCAATACCCTCTTCTGGTTGCAGCTTAAATCAAGATCAAGATCGAGCGCACAGAAGTTGAGAAGTCTAATGGAAGCCGTCGATACGATTAAAGCCGAACGCGACACAATCGAATCCGATTTGAAATCAGCAATTTTTACAGGCTCTAGCGCAAGATGGCGTTATTGATGAGCCTGTACTATCTATCTCAAGTATAGGCCAAGTTCTGGGCCCATTGCAAACTCAGGCTCAAGAAAGCATTCAACGTCAAACTACTTTAATAACAGACATTAAAGAGGCACACTCATCTTTCGTTGCTGAAAATGGCAGCACTGGCAATTCACGAGATGCACTTTACACCGAATTGGCATCAGCATACGATAGCTTCATCGATCTGCTCAGCAATCTTAAGGAAGGCACAAAGTTCTACAACGATTTGACTCACTTTTGGTTGTTTTCCAAAATAAAATCTCAGATTTCTGTTTTGCCCGTAAGACCGAAAAGGAAGAGCTAATGAAAGATTTGACAACTGAATCCAGCCGAAAGGCACCACCACCAACACCCCAAGTGCCATCGCACTATGCCTCAACTAATGTCACTGATTCAGCTGGAGGGTCTGCTCCGTCTCCAGCTGCACCAACTTCTACAGCCTACGGTAATACTCCATACCCACAACAGATGCAAGGTATGCCGGTTCCATATGGTGCATCAGCTGGTGCTCCATATCCATCATTCCTTCCACCACCAATGCCGCAGGGTTTTAATCCGTACGCAACGCTTCCTTATCCAACAAATGCATACCAGTATTCAGGTTTTCCTCAGGGACCTCAGACCGGTAACTATGGAACATATCCAGGCAGTTTTGCTAACCAGCACTGAGGTTTTCCAAATCAAAAGCCACCTGGCTGGTGATTATGTTGCCCAGTTGGTGGAGGTTAGATCGTGTCGTATTATTCAATTTTTAACCGAAGTTTAGTATCTGATTTATGATTATTTAGAGGACAGTAGGAAATGTTTTTGGCACGCTTTTTCAAATGATAGCATTTATGAGTATGCGATGGAACTATTTATCACTGTTAACAATAAAATCACAAGGAGAAATAAATATGCTGGAAGGCAACATAACAACGAGCTCAACATAGAAAAATGAAAAGCCATTTCTTACTCCCGCAGGCGTTTGACACTTCTAACCAGCACCTACTATTTATCAAATCAAAGAATAGCTGTAGTTACTTCAATGCGGGACTTGGGTGTCACTTGTGATACACAGCTTAATTTTCGCAACCATATTGACTCCGTAATTAGGAAAGCTAACTCCGCTCTCGGATTTGTTAAACGAATTCTCCGATCTCTATGTCACCAAATCCCTGTGCATAACCTTTGTTCGACCACTTCTCGAGTACGCCAGCTGCGCATTGAAGCTGTCCAACGTAGATTCTTGGGTTTCGCATTACGTGGGCTACCATGGGCTGGCCACAATATTTTATGTAAATCGACTAAAACTACTTGGTCTCTTGTCTTTGGAAAAACGTCGGGAGTCCGCCGATATTCTCTTCATACACAAACTCTTAACCGGCATCATTCACTGTCACACAATACTCTCCCAAATCCCAATCAATACCAATCCATGTCATTTAAGATCTGTCCAGCTTTTTATCACA
The DNA here is from genome assembly GCA_949129095.1 of Volucella bombylans. Taxonomy (NCBI): domain Eukaryota; kingdom Metazoa; phylum Arthropoda; class Insecta; order Diptera; family Syrphidae; genus Volucella; species Volucella bombylans. The sequence goes on from OX422144.1 coordinate 11,560,826, forward strand.
GGACAACTTATGGTCTCAACGAGCCACTGTGTCGTATGCTACGTGAAACAAATCGGATACGTCAAGTGTTCGATTTTCACTGCAGCAGTCCAGCCCTTCGAAATTCCCTAAATAACCATTTTTCCCGTCAATAGAACTTAGCTTAAGTAGAAATAGTAGTTATACTTGTAAGTCATAGTTTTAAGTTTAGTTTGTTAAGTTATATGTTTGTATTAAACATTTTCAATAAACTGTCCAAGTTTCCAAGTTTCATGCTCAATTAGCAGTTTCACGGCCACTCCGTTCTTATTTTGTTGCGTCGTTACGCCACATGGTTTCATAAACCCGTATGATATTCACTTTACCATGCCGTAATACGTTTTCTAGTTCGAAACTTTTACCCGTCATTGTGCTGACCTTCCCGCTAGATTAGATATCCAATCTTTTACATGAAAGCATCATATTGCTTGCTACCGGAAATCGACGGACGAGTCCTGACATGAATTTCCTGAGAAGAAGCGCCCGGCAGGGCGTTCATTGCAAAGACTTCACTTCACTTGAATGATGACATACCTTCGTATAATTCTCCTTTAATTCATATGGCGCTGGTATGCGCTGTGGCCCACCGGCAGTCTTTATACTTGAAAGCCCCATCTCCTCGCATACAGTCTTCTGGTAGTCTCAGGCTCATCTTGTGTATTAGAGGGTTTGAATAAAACATTTTTCCATTTAGTCGCCTTTTACGACAAACCAGTGGAAGAGCAGAGGCAATATTCTATAAATTATTGGCGCTTAGCGGCGTTGGTTTCGACTTAAAAAAAAAAAAAAAACAAAATCTCTTATACGATTTTAACACTTAATGTAAATGTTGTATAAAAGGAAAATAAAAGAAACGTGTCCTTGGTGGCATAAAATATAAAATAAAAGTAATCCCAATTGAAAGTATCTTTTGGCCATTAATTCTCATTGAAGGTTTCAAAATCATTTAATGTTCGTCGAAATGGCTTTCGAATTTCTAAATTTAAATGAAAAATATTTTCAAAATTGTCCATCAATATCCTGCTTTGCATTGCAAAACAGCTGAACAGATACTTTGGACAGCTACATCAAATCCGTAGTCAATTTTGGATTATTATTTATTTCCACAGCTGTGCGGATATGTGTGTGCGAATTCGTTTAATTATTTTTCTCGTTTGTCTATTTTCACTTTACGAAAACAAGTAGGAGTAATTTTCTCTGTTGTCAGCTGTTGTTGCTTAAGTGATTTTCAAAACGCAAACAATTCATTTTCAAAGTTGAATGTCTTGACGTCACATGTGGAACGATCTATTTTTCGAATTGTCAAGTGTGTCCTTCACATTTTGTGTTGACAATCCAAGTCAACCACCACTCTTTGTTGAGAGGAGGCAAACTCTGCCATGTTGACTGGATGTTATTTGTTTTTTAAGCAAAAAAAATAAAAGTGTTTCCACGAAACATCATAAATCGCCTTCACCTTTGGGGCAATGATTCATCTAAACTAAAAACGTAAACAACAAGTTGAGGATTTGAAAAAGAGCAGCGTCGACAGCCAAAGTGTGGAAAGAAAAACGACCAATCGAATGGGATAAGCATTATTGATTCAATGGTTCTATTTTCAAAGAATATACAAAGAATGAATCCTTTATTCCACTCGTTGCCATTGATTCGTGATTGATTGTGGGTGTTCGGCAAGAAATCCAGTGGTGGCTCTGAGATTCACATTGGTGTACGCTAAACTTTTGGGATACTCCTGATACTGATGGTGATTTTGAGAAAGAGATTTTTTGCTATTCCTTGAATTTTTTGGAGTCAGTCACCTGGATGAATGTCTGGAAAAGTGTTTACATTTGAAATATGTAAGGCCGGCGGCGGTTTACAAACTCGTATGCCCTTTTTAAAATTAATTCATTTACTCGTATATTCACCTTGCAATAGCGGTTCATATGTTCGAATGCGTAAATACTTTCTGAATCTGAAATCTTTGAATGAAAAGTTCAGTTTAGATGGGCAAGTTTCAGCGTCCAGACCACTGAGGGGTGAACAGATTCAAAAGTTCACAGCCGATTCTTCTGAGAAAGACATCCTGACACATGTTATTTTCAGCGTTGGTTTCATATAGGCAGTTTTACCATTGGTCCTAATTTGAAGACGATCTCACAGAATTCTGTTCAGGCTCAGCTTGCTAAGTAACAGACTGTTAGTGTCAAGAGATCGGAACATTTCTTATCAGAGAAAGAGATAAGAGTCACTCACGAGTTTGCAGGTGGGTAGAGGAGCCAACTTTTTAAAAGGATGCCTGCAGGTGTCGGCCTTTTTTTCCAGTCAAAATTTTGCCTACACTAAAAGTTCTCACACTTAAGAAATACGGCCGTCTTCAACACTTCAACAATCGGGACAGCTTAGCTACTACTCAAGGGAATTGGGTTCAAATCCAGGACGTATACCAAAAAACAGAAAAAATAATTCCCGGCATAACCATTCATTCGGGAGGCAATATACTGGTGTCAGATGTGGGGGTTTCACGAACAGAACTTTGTAATGCTCTTCCCGTGAACATTGAGGGGATGAAGAAGTAGTTTGAATTCTGGGTGACAATTCTTCTTGATCAGAAACGAAATTTATAGAATAGAACTAGGCCAGCACTCATCGCCAAAGGCAACACCGTCATCGAATACATTCTCTACAAATCTGGGTATGGATGACCAGTCTGGGCTTTGACGATGGCCAAACTATGGGGAAATAATCGCTCTTTGATCCACGAACAATTCAGTGGTGCCAGACGTCGTGGATGGACTCCGAATATCAGTGTGGAAAAGCCTAAGACGCAGCTAAAAGCAGAGATGGTATAGTAAGTTAATGCGTTCTCACGAAGCAGATCCATTTCCCACTACTCGATGTGAGGTTTGCTAAGGTAACGATGTAGATTAAACTATCGAGCAAACTATACGCAATAGCGTAGCAAAATTCTACGGTCATGGAAGTAAAAAATGGGTTTGGTGATACAGTTGCAATACACCGGAAAATGGTGAGACCACTTCAAAGACGTGCTTGGTCCTGTTTAATCGAAATCCGGAGGAGTTTCTGCATTACTTCGTGACCGTCGATGTGACATAGATTCATTGGTACACACCAGACACAAAAGAACAATTGAAACAATGGATTTTACCCAGTGAACGTGCTCCAAAGAAGGCGAAGACCTCTCTTCCAATCCGGGTACTCATCCAACAGCCCAGCCCGGTCCAAAAAGGGTAAGCCGATGATAGAGATGATCAAGAAATATCAGTTTTGAGGGAGCAGTAATTGAAACAGTCTTTCGATTGGACGACCCAATGTGCGGAGCAAAAATTTGAATTCTTTAAACCCTGTCCGCGCCAGGAGCTCTGCTGTGAATGAAGTACGAGTAGTATACGATTTGGTTCACAAAAATGATGAGAGGCGATCGATTGGTATAAATTCTAACACCTACCGATTGATGAAACTGTTGTCGCATGCTATGAAAATATACAAGAGTTCTGCATAGTCGACAACGCAGTATCATATTACCTACTCCATGCCATTCAATGCGACTTTGTGAGAGGCAGGTTGACATATAGAGTACTCCGAGATAGGGATAAGTGACAAACTATATTGGCTGTAATTTTTTTAAGTTTAATAACGCGACAACGTGGCCTATTCGAGGAATATTATTTGCGAAATCCGTGTTGAATTACACTTACTTCGGATCTGCACGTGGAATATTAGGTCCCTTAATAGGCCACGTGCAGCCGAACAACTAGCGAAGGCCCTGAACTGCTGCAAAGCAGATGGTTTCGCATCAAAGAAATACGATGGCATGGGCCGGACAAAACGAATGAAAAACTGCGGCATCTACTATGGCGATTGTTATCGACGGCAAAACCATCACCCATTTAGATGCGGATTTGGTGTTAGACACAGACTTAGGCAAGGCAAGCCCTCATAACAATCCGTATTAAGGCTAAGTGTGGAAGTGCAGTGGAGAAAGATGACCACTCCCAAGATAACTTCTATGAGCTCTTGGACAAGACCTACGAGCAGTGCTGCAGCTATAACATTAAAATTTTCCTCGGCGATTTTAATGCAAAGCTAGGAAGTGAGGGCATCTTTGGCAGTATTTTCGGAAGATATATGACAACACCCTTCACTATTATGGATGTCTGAAGGTTTCGAGGGGCCAACATCGACTCGGACCTTGTTGTTGCCAAGGCATATACTATTGCAAATATCCTTAATCTCCCTTATGGACCTATGCCAAGTATCGAAGACCAGTGGCAGATGCCGCCTCTGATGTGCAGGGTTTCACTCGGCCACCGCAACGAAAACCTTGGTTTGACGACGGTCGCCGGCAAGCACATGCTGCTAAGCAAGAGCCATACAAAGCGGTGCTGGATAGGAGAATAAGATCTGTTCACGAAGAGGAGAAATCTGGCTTCTCAGGAGAAAAAAGAAGGACCATGAGAAGCGCGCGGGCAAGGAAACCAAAAAGGTAAAAAAACATGCCATGGACAAAAACACAGAACCCAAGCCTGTAGAGACGAACAAGGGAACATAGTAGTAGAGTCTCAATCGATGCTGAGGATTCGAAAGAGCACTTCTGTAGACTGTACAAAGGCGATGATGAACTAAATACCGCTGACAGGCAGACCAGCAATTCCATCCACCCGACCCAGATGAAGTGAATCTGGCACATCAAAGCTTAAGTTAATGGCCTGACTGCCGAGCTCTTCAAAGTGCCAGGCGAAGACTTGATAAGACGCATACACCAAATCATCTGCAAAATATGGTCGGACGAAAGTTTCTTTGTCCGATCCTCAAGAAAGGAGATCCTCTCTACTGCGCTAACTAGAGAGGCATCAGTCCTCTTAACATCGCCTACAAGATCCTCTCTGCCGTATTGTATAGTCGCCTGAAGCCGTTCGTCAACCACTTAACTGGTCCATATCAGTGTTCAATTTGCACTGAGGCAGATCTTGAAAAAAAAAACCATTAGCTTCAAAGTTCAAATCGATACACACAACCTATTCGTCGATTTTAAAGTCGCATATGACAGCATCTATAGATACGAGCTATACAGAGCAATGTAATGTACAATGGCATCCCAGCCAAATTCGTCCGTTTGTGCAGGATGACGATGGAGAATACGCGCTGCTCTATCAAGATCGGTAAAAAACTCACCGAGACCTTTGGTGTCAAAAAACGATTTACACAAGGCGACTCGCTGTCATGCGACTTGAAAGAATAGTTCAAAACTCACGCACCAACACAAGTGGCATGATCTTTCAAAAGTCCGTCCAATTACTCGCATACGTCGATGATATTGACATAATCAGAAGGAAGCAGCGTGATATCATAGGCGCTATCGCGAGTATTGAGTATTTAAGAACTTTGTCTACTAAGGCTCCGCTCAAGCTATTGCCAATTGTTGTTTCAAGAGGCAAAGAAGGCAATTGACTAACAGAGACCTCTCACGAACAACAAAAATGACCCTAAGTAAGACATTAATAATTCCAGTCCAGCTCTATGGCCCGGAGGTGTGGACTTTATCAAAAATGGATGAGGGTTCTGTTGGCTGTTCTGACGATTTTCCGGTTCCGTGTGCATAAACGGTGAGGAGATACATCGACGAATTTTACGGGCTGAACAGCGACATAGACTTAGCCAGAAGAGTTAAGGTCCAACGAATGAGATGGCTGGGTCATGTAGATCGGAACTGGAGGCAGCTAGCTAAATATCAAGCTGGCTGGAGACTCTTGTTAGTCGAGGATCAGCTCCACCGCGGGCTGTAGCGCGACCTTAAGAAGAATAGAGGAATTATATGTATGACTTTGGGTTTTCTTTTTCAGCCGTTTCTACCATCTGCGTAAGCAAAAGCAGTGCTCACTTTAAGGGTTGAAAGCACTTCATTCATGTAAATGATAAAAATCAATGAACCCAACTTTGAACCTTGTGGAACTCCATATTTCGGAAACTCTGCGTTGCCTGAGTCTTTTGTTTTTACTTTTTTCTAATTTTTTAAATAAGGTGATGGGAGTAGTGATCCCCTGACACGCACTTTTAGAATAATTGTGTTTTGGTCTTTCTCTTTGCTGTCCTTCATTTCGTTTGCAAAGTCTCCGATCAGTCTGTTGATACTTTTGTTTTTCGATAATCCGAACTGTGTTTCGCCAAGATTTCAAACTTGTCTAAGTATCCGTATGGACAGGATTGATATTTTCCAGTAGTTTGTGACATAATTTTTTGTGCCATTTTTGTGGAATGGAATCCTTTGGTCGTATACCGTCTGTTCAGGATGATTTTTTTTTTGTTTTCAATGAGCGAAGAATTTTATACATTTCACTGATGCTGACTTCTTCAAAAACCATTGATCGTTGTATACTACAATACTGGAGGTCGTTTTATTAACGAATTTTGTGTTTTGATCAATATCTCCCATATTTATATCACATTGCCGCTGCAACCATTTTGGGCGCTGTTGAAGTAGGACGAATTAGGATGTGCTCCACTGCATCAAAATCCCTGCGTGAGTCGCTGCTGGCATCTCCATCAGTCCAAGTTATTCATGTTCTTTTCTGTTAGGTTCCTGTCTGGCAGCATCTGTTGTGGTGCTCCAATGAGAAAACACGCTCGAGCTGATACAGTCAGATCGCTAGGGTCTCTAGGCATGCCTCGATTTGTGCCTGAAGTGTCGCATATTCCTCAAACGAAGATGAAATTATCCGTTTTAAATAGTGCCTTCCTGCCTTCCACAGACCTCCAAAATGTAGCGAAGAGGGAGGATTAAAATGCCACGTTGTTTGGTACGATGCAAGATTTCTTGCAACTTCTATGTGCCGCAACAATGTCGAAGGGAAGATGCAACAGGTTGACGAAAGGATATATTGACGTTTTTATCTGAGTTGATCAGCGATTTAAGCGCAGCACCATTCATCGCAGCCTTTAAACGATTCGAGGCTAGACGAAGAAATTGTGCGAAATTGTTTTTTTTTTTTTTCTCAATAATTTTTTTTTTAAATGGAGAATAAGAAAGTGCATATTTTCCTTTTTTTTTTCTTTAAAAAAGATGGTAAAGCGATAGAGGCGCAACGGGAAATTTACAGCGTGTGTGGAGATTCGGCTATAAGCGCCATAAGAAACATTATGGATCGCATAATGGTCTGTGAGTCTTTATGGAGATGGAATTCGCTTGAGGCTTTTCTGAAAAGAGTGGTGTTACGGGAGACGAAAAAGTGGTGGTTTACAACAACATTTGGCATTAGAGGTCATGGTGCGCTTCTAGTGAAACACCGAAATCGGTCGGTAAAGAAGATTTGCATCCCAAAAACGTCATGTTGAGCATTTGGTGAGACTGGCGAGGTGTCGCTTACCTCGAGTTGCTTCTACGCAATCAAACAATAAATGCCATTAAATATTGCTCTCAGCTCGATACTTTGAAGCAGGCAGTGGAAGAAAAATGGACAGAGTTGGCGAACAAGACGGGCTTTGTTTTCCATCATGACAATGCCAGACCACACACAGCTTTAGTGAGAAAACAAAAGCTGAACTCATGACGAAAATGTGTTCCGCTCTCTCCAAAACAATTTGGACCTTTAACCCTAAAAAAAAACGCAGAACTTATTGAACAGACTAATATATAAACCCCTTAGATGTTCAGACCAACAATGACTACCATAATTGCAGGTCTGAAGCAGGTTTTAAAAGAGTTCAACTGCTCTCTTTTATTCCTCGGTCCCTTGGACGTATTTCAGTCAACAGCTGAGCTTAGGGGGAGCACAGACAACTCTCTTGAGCCTTCTTCCTGATTAAAAGCGGGTCTATAATACCCTTATGTGGCATGATATAGATTCCAGAGATGTAACAACAGACTGCAACCCTCCGGCACGGAAGCCTGATCAACAGCATGTGGTGAGACAAATATACTCAAAAGTGAACTTATCTCCAAGTTAAAAAGATGTTTTCCAGCTGATCCAACAACTGTGATCACCATGGATCCAATATGTAGTTTGTTTATGCACTAATTGAAGTTATTCTAAACTACAAGCCGCAGGTAGTTATTTTCAAAATGTTCTGGTTTGTTGGTTTTTCAAGTCAAATTCGGGCTCTTGTCCATTCCATTCGACAATAAATAATTGTACATTCTACGACTGTATTCAATAAGGTGGTACAATGCTTACCGACTTCTGATTTCTCCATGAAGAGGATCTGAAGACGACCTCGCTGGTCGTTGATCCAATTTCGGGTGGTCCAATGCTTGACCGACTTCCGACCTCTCCATGAACAGGATCTGAAAACGATCTCGCCGATCGTCGATCCAATTCCTGGAAATATTAAACAACTAGTGAAAGAAAGACTGTACGTAAGTACATTAAAATATCTTGCTCAAGCGCCCTCAGTCAATTTAGGAACTGTTACAATAATGATCATTGGATTGCTCCGTAATCTAAAGGGTGTAATTCATCGAGGACTAGAGAATGGATGACGAAGCTTTGTCTTGCTTTCTTGATATAGACTAGAGAACTGCACAACAGTCGGTCTAGTAAAAACAAGTATATCTTGGGAACGAATCCTCGCCGTGTCTTCAACGAGAGGAATATGCGTGCATGATTGTTACAGACGCAACTTGACTTTGAAAATGTATGCAAAGAAAGGATGCCTATAGTTTAAAGGGTGTTGGTAGGCTGTTCATGACGACCGATCTGGGCAAATGTACGCTCATCAAGACTATAAGGAAGCTAAGTCATGAGAGATGTTTACTTGGATTTCATCAATACACAAACTGTGAGGGGATGTTAATGATAAAAACTTTTCTCTCCTACGATTTGAAGCCGCTACAAGGCCTTCATTTGTAAAACGAATAAATGTACGGACTTAAGGTTCAAATTTAAGAAAATATAAAGAGCAGTTAACACTGGCACGTGAGATTGCCAGCATCCAATTATTGCAAGCCGGAGACACAAGTTCAAGGGACAACGCAGGATATGATTATGATTAAGGCGACAGCTGAATATATCGAACAAACGAAAATAGATGACGGATATGCCTTACTGAAAGTTAGATGTGAGGGCAAGTTAGTTGATGGGACATATAATGCGTATTGTGCATCTCTCATTAGACAATATTTTACCACGCGCAAACCTCTCAACCACAAAACAGACCTGGCCAAAATGAATGGCATTATGAATGTCCACCTAGTAAATCTACGACCGCAATACGACTACGAGTTGGACAACATAACGACTGCATAAACTATATGCAACGGAAAACCATACGTGTTTATAACCAAATTAAACTTAAACTTCATTCGCGCCGATGTTACAGAAATCCGACGCAATTGCCAACTTAAATCGGCAATAAAATACATACTATGCACAATAATTTGTTTCGCAGCGTTGAGTTTCGCCCAGCCATATTTACCCCATCTATAGTTCAACGAAAACCCAAATATACAATTTTTAGAAACAACAAGCTAACATGAGAGATGAGTCCTTTCCCAAAGAACAATACGGAATAAGAAACACCACACCTTGCCCACAAAACACGTTAAAAGTCTTAAATTGGTTAGCGCTTGCAACAAGCTAACAAAAACAATATTTTAGAAAAATTATTAAAAAATAAAAATGCTAGTTTCAAAAACTAAAATATTGTAGTAATCGTCGTGGAATGTGCTTTTCAAAAATACCATTTCCATTAAATATCACGAAAGCAATTAAAAAATATAATAAATTAACCTTTCTCATTAATTGTATGAAAAAATAAAAATAAAAAAACACACAAGAAACTTGGTCGTCGTGTCTTAATTTTACCTCAGCCTCGACACAGTCCTTCATTAGTTCATCCAACTCAGTAGTGGGAGTTGGATTTTCCTCTAAATAGGCGTTTACCTCTTCAACACAGGATGCTTCCAGATTTTTTAGATCACGTACTGCTTCTGGTTTACGTTGACCGTGTAGTTTTTGATGAAGTGTTACAGTTTCACCGTCGGGCACTTTAGTTAGAGGAGAAATTTTCGGATTTGGAGCAAAAACAAAGGGCTTGAAGACTGATTCAGGTGGATTGGGTGTAGCTGTAAACCAGTGACATGAGATGCCCGAAGCAGTTAGTACCGATACAGTGCTAGATCGATTAGTTTCGTTTGCTGCCGATCGTAGAGTCTCGAACATGCTTGTTAAGGTGTATGAGCCATCGCCAGCAGGCTCATCACCGGACCATTCTTCGGCTGTGGCTGGAGATGAAAAGCATTTAGCAAAGTCCAAATCACCATCTCCACTCCACAGATCGAGCGACTTAAATGAGTCACCCAAACCATCGCTAGACTTGTCAATTGTTGTTCCAATTCCTAAGCCAGCGCTGGGTAACCTTTGGAACCCGCTTTCGAATTTCTATGCTGCCCATAGTTTACCACCCACACTAAGCAACCATACTTCACTGGGATCGCACTAAACTTCCAATCTGATCCAATGCCTCTGCTGCAGTGCCAGATCTCTCTAAGGCCAATCTCACAAGATCTGTGGAACGTAATGCATCGCCATCTGGTTCGCCATCGGACCACATAATTCCAATGCAGACATTCTTCTCGTTGGCTACACACTCTCCGCCCCAAATGGTGGCATCGTTAACGCGAGATTTTTGCAGAATTATTGCAAAACTTGGCCCACTATCGATTTCGGCTCCACCGTCACACTTAACTTTATCCGGTGATTCTGAGGGGCCATAATAGAGTACCTCTTGGACTTTGCCATCGGATGCAGCGGAATTTCAACCGAAAATCACTGATTTCTCCTGGGAATTGGGTGTGAGGGCGATGAAGCAATCACCGGCAACGATGGATGACATTTTAGTTTTGATTTTTTCGAACTTCTCCCTGTGCGTCTCTATCACAAATTGAAATCAAACTGAGGGGACTCGGTTTTAGTGATGGCCTTTGCTAATGTGAAGTTAATTGATGATCACAGATTTCCACCCAAAAAAGTGCAACGAAATTGCGGAGTGTGACAAAATTTTTTTTACCCTCTGATGTTCAGCGACTGTGTTATTGATTTCAATGGATAACAAATTCATAACGTCTGAATGGTCATCTGAAGTGGCAGGAAATCATGCATGGCATTTTAATCCTCCGTCATCGCCATTTAGCCTAAAATTTTCTTCTTCTCTGTCCTCGGTCGGTTGTTTATGGCGTCGCGTCCGGTGGAATATTTTTGTATGGGAAAACCATCAACCGGCCTAAGACTTATGTTCGCATATGTGAGCTGTATTTTTAATTTCCGATGGAAATGTTTGTGCAAACTGATTTCTTGATTTAATAATTTTCCATGTTTGTTTAGAATTATTTTTTGCCTTAATAAATTGATGTTTATGTTTATAAAAACTACATTTTGTTTTGTTTATTTGTTTGGTTAGATCGTTTCGGAATTGTTTATATCCCCGTTCGTACTTCTGATTTTGTCTATTGTTCTTGTATCTTCGACCATCTGGATTAAGCCAAAAAGGTTTTATTAAAGAGTTTGAAAATATCTCTTCTAAAGTAAATAAATTGTTATGGGTGATAGGAACATTATTGTCTGTGATAGGAACATCAATCGGTCTGATAAATAAATGGTTAGAAATGAATCATTTAAAGTATTGCCCATCGCTACAACTTTTTCATTTCAACCAGTTATTTGCTAAGAAATGAGAGATATGATCGCGCTGTCGGATGTTGAAATGAACCAAATATTTGTGAAATATACGCCATCATTGGATCACTGGGAGGAGCTAAATCCGCAGGAATAGACGGAATTCGAGCTGTCGACATAAAAACCCACGCCAACATTTTTGCTCCCATCCTTTGCAGGATAAATCTGAGTCTCGCGCAGTCGAAAATTCCGGCAATGCTTAAAACCGCTGTGGTTAGACCAATATATAAGGGTGGAGCTAAAAATGAACTAAACAACTATCGACCGATATCGATACTGCCGGTAATTGAAAAATGCCTGGAAGGAGTAATTGTTAGAAGATTGCAGAGCTTCATAAAAAAGCATTCTATCATTCACCCAGGTCAGTACGGTTATCAAAAAAACCAAAGTACGGGAAAACTGCTAGGCGAATTCGTTAACTGTGTTAATGAGAGTCTGAACAAAGGCCACCATGTCTTAGTTTTATTCATGGATTTTAGCAAAGCATTCGAAACATTAGACCATACAAAGCTGCTTAAAGCACTTGGAAGGCTCGGCATAAGAGGGACCATGGCGGACTGGTTTGCAGAGTACCTGCGCAACAGATTGCAAAGCGTTATGATAAAAAACGTATTTAGCGAAAATAAGAATGTGAAATACGGTGTCCCTCAAGGTTCAAAGCTCGGTCCAATCTTCTTTATATTATATTCAAACAGAGCGTTGCTTTTGCTTTTGCGGACGATACGGCAATTGTTGTTCGACACAGAAGCCTAGAATCTGCCTTGAGAATGATGCAGGAAGAGTTTAATGCTGCTGTGAGATGGTGCCACGATAACGGTTTGGTGATCAACGCTGAAAAAACAAAGATGATGCATATTCGAGGGCCTAGTTTCAAAACTACACCAAACAGAATCTACTACGAAAACGATGCATGACTTAGTACGCCCAGAAAAACTATATACGTAGTAGATAGCTATAAGTATCTTGGAGTCATCATTGACTGTCACTTTCTCTGGGACAAGCATGTTGAAAAGCTGCGTATGGACCTGAAGAAAGCATTGTTTGCGGTAGCTCATCTTCGACACCATGCTACTGTGCCTGTTCTGAAACAAGTCTACTATGCCTTAGTGGAGTCAAAGCTGCGGTATGGTATACTTGCGTGGGGAAACGCTGCGAAAACACACATTCAGAAGTTACAGAGGCTGCAAAATTCTGTACTGAAGCAAATTAACGTCAACACTCAACGGGGTCACGAAAGGAATTTCGATGTCCTTAAAGTTGACCAAATTTTCAAGATGACGCTGGTTTTGGAGTATTTCGATGATAGTCGTTTCATTCGCCCAGTTGATCATGCGGTAAATACACGACATCGTGCCCATGGTTTGCTGCAAGTACCCAGATCCTACAACAACTATGGTAGACGACAACTGTTGAACAGCGTTCCAAAAACTTTAAACAAACTACCTCGAGAAATCGTCAACATTCAATACGTAACAATGAGAACAAAAAGCATTAAAAACTATTTTTTAAACTCAAATAAGACTTAGTTACAAAAATTAAAAATTCTTAAAGTAAATTTCATTTCAAATTAAATAAATGAAAACCTAGACAAAAAAAAAATTATAATTTAAAATTAGCTTAAATAATTATCCTTATGTACTCGTATCTAGAGCAGCTTACGTAGACTTTTTTAATATATTAGAAATACAATCTTCTGCAGACAAGCCACAGCTTCGCAGAAATATTTAAATATTGTTAAATCGCTTATGAAAAATAAAAAGCTCTTTGAAAAAAAAAAAAAGAAAAAAAAGTATCTCGCGATATTGTTGAAGACAATGTTAAGTTTTCTGAGACTATTGTGATCTGGCTTGCAAAAGATCTCGCATCCGTAAAGTAAAGTTGGAAAAGAAGAATTTTTGCTAAGATTAATTTAGTTTTCGTCGGTAGAAAATGTTGAGTAACCCATAGAGTACGAAGCTCACTATTTATAGAATTAATATGAGTATCCCAAGAGAGATTCGAATTAAAGGCCACACCAAGGTTTTTAGCGCAGACAGCCCACTCCAGGTTTATTGATATTGTGATAACCACAAAGAGCCTGCATCAACTTACGGAAAAAGGCAGACAGTTCAGGTGGTCTGGAGAATGCGAAAAAGCATTTCAAGAACTGAAGCGACAGCTATGCAATGCTCCCATCATGGGTTACCCCACGCCCGGAAAAATGTTCATCGTGGACGCAGACGCTAGCAATGTTGGGGTCGGAGCTGTGATCTCCCAAGTTCATGACGGTCAAGAGAAAGTGGTCGCATATTACAGCAAAGTACTCTCCAGACCTGAACGGAACTACTGTGTAACCCGGCGAGAGCTTCTGGCTTTAATTCTGGCTACGAAGCATTTCCATAAGTACCTCGACGGACAAAAGTTCATTCTCCGGACAGACCACGCAGCTCTGAAATGGCTACTCCAATTTAAAAACCCTGAAGGCCAAATTGCAAGATGGATCGAGCAGTTGCAGGGCTACGACTTTGAAGTGCAACACCGTAAGGGAACACTCCACTCAAATGCTGATGCTCTCTCTCGTCGACCGTGCGGTGTAAAATGCGAACACTGCAATCGTACAGAAGCAAAGGAACAGGCAACTATCCAAGTGATCAGGACTGAGCCAATAGAGGGTTGGAGTATAGATGAAATCCGTTCCTCCCAACAGGCAGACAATGACATCGAACCAATATTGGCGTGGAAAGAACACGAGGAAAGACCAAGCTAGCAGCAGATATCAGATCGGAGCCAAACTCTGAAGGCATACTGGGCACAGTGGGACTCGTTTTTTTGCAAGATGGATTGATGAAGAGAAAATGGGAAAGTGCAGATGGGACAACATCTCGTATGCAGCTAATGGTGTCACGGTCCAGAGTCAGCCAAGTACTCCATGAAATACATGACGGAATCTCAGGAGGCCATTTGGGAATAAACAAGACGTTGGAAAAGGTAAGGGAACGTTTCCATTGGCTAAGCGCTAAACAAGATGTCGAGAATTGGTGCAAAAAGTGCATAAGATGTGCGGCTACCAAGAGTCCAAAAGTAAAGCCACATGGACAAATGCAACAATACAATGTCGGAGCACCTTTCGAACGAATAGCCATCGACATCGCTGGGCCGTTTCCTGAAACCTTTAATGGAAACCGATATACCCTCGTGGTGGTGGATTACTTCAGTAAGTGGCCGGAAGTGTTTGCCATCCCAAATCAAGAGGCTAAGACCGTAGCCGAACAGATAGTCAACAACTGGGTGAGCAGATTTGGGGTACCAATGGAGCTGCACTCTGATCAAGGGCGAAACTTTGAATCAAAAGTCTTCCAGGAAATATGCCAATATTTGGGAATAAGAAAGACAAGGACAACGCCACTACACCCTCAATCTGGTGGAATGGTCGAGCGATTCAATCGGACCTTGAATGAGCATCTATGTAAGGTTGTCAGCAACTGCCAGCGGGATTGGGATCGACACATACCCCTCTTCTTAATGGCCTACCGAAACGCGGTCCATAGCTCAACAGGGCACACACCATCCGAGATCTTATTTGGTCAAACAATTCGGTTGCCAAGTGAAGCAAAATTCGGATCCCCACCGACGGAGCCCAAAGAGGTGAACGACTACGTGAATGACTTGCGCAGCAGGATTCGTAGATTGCATGAAGACACCAGAGAAAAGATGAAGCTAGCAAGCAGCCGCATGAAAACTAGGTGAAATCAAGGCGAAATCTTCCGGTTTCAACGAAGGAGATCTGGTTTGGCTGTATAATCCTCAGCGTAAGAAAGGCAAATCACCAAAATTGCAACAGGACTGGGAAGGTCCATACAAGATGATAACCCGCATTAATGACGTTGTCTACCGGATCCAGCGTGGGGATCGAGGAAAATTGAAAGTGGTCCAGTTTAGTTAGTTTAGTTTTAAACGCATTTTATTTTCTAATCAATAGCTCTTACATACTAACAAAAAATGCTTAAATGCTAGCTTACAATTACTTAATAATCTTACACTAACTTACTGGCCCCACACAGGCACTCTAAGCTAATCTAAATTCTAATATCTATGTCTTTCGACCTCATTTACATTTTTTTATGGATATTTATTTTCTATACTTAAAGCTAAGAAAAAAAATTGTTAACAAAACTTAGCATATGGACTTTTTTTTTTTTTTTTTTAATAAAAACTTAGTATCTAACTTAAAATAAACCTTAGCCTACCTAAACTAAATGTACAATACACACATAAACACATAGACGTTATACACAATCATATACATATATCAGTATACACCTTTGTATACACTGATATATGTATATGTTTCTTAAATGCTAACCTAAACCTATGCAAGCTGGCCATCGCTATTCATAGAGAAAACGGATTGGTCAGCTCTGCCTCATTAGTGAGGCTGGTCCGTAATTGACGGAAACGACGACGAAACATCTTCCCCATCATTCAACCACCAGAAATGCTGGTGCTGCCGAACGACATCCCTCTCATCGCGATTCCCCACCGCCCTACTGAACCTGAGGCGATCCACACTGCCGTGTGCGACGTCTCTGTTGTAGTTGAGTCGCCTGTCCCCAGCTGTCCGAGCGACATGGAAGATTAACGGCACCGCTGATCTATCCTGGATCAACCCTATCTGATCTAGGTAGAGGAATGCTTCCGGTGGAACGAAGCCGTCAGATCGCACACTCTCGTGGTAAAGGTAATTGGGGTAGTAAGCCCCAGATATCAGGTTATTCATCGAGGTCATTGCTCTTGCAATGTGCCTTCGAGTCAGCTTAATTACGAAGTTGTCCACTCGTATTATGTTCGCCCTATTGTAAAGGACCTCATTAGGATAAAATTTCTTGTACTCCGACTCTGGTGTTCTGTACAAGCGAAGACAAGCCCTAAGGCAGGCCCTCTCAAACACCCGAATCTTTTCCATTAAGCTTGCTCGTACATTGAACCACACGGGACAACCAAATACCAGCATGGGCCTAATAAGGGCCATGTAGCAGATTACCTTTACCCTCACATCGAGTTGGCTGCTA
Organism: Volucella bombylans; assembly: GCA_949129095.1. Lineage (NCBI taxonomy): Eukaryota > Metazoa > Arthropoda > Insecta > Diptera > Syrphidae > Volucella > Volucella bombylans. Next base: position 11,577,561 of record OX422144.1, read on the forward strand.
TAAAACAGTCTCTTTGTAAGGGCAAAAGCACCTTTAGCTCTGGCCAGAGCAGCATCTACATTTTTGCCAAAATACAGAAACTGATCTAGCCAGATCCCAAGGTATCTGACTACATTTCGACAGGCAAGAGGCTGTCCGTGCTGTCCAATGATTGAGAATTTTCGCCAATTTTTTCTGGTATCCCTAGAGGCTCCAGACAACGGCGTCCTAAAGAGAATGGTTTCCGACTTCTGAAAGTTGATTTTCAACTTCCAGTCATCGCAAAATCGTATTATCTTATCGAAGTCACGCTGCAAGAGAGTATTAATGACCTCGATTTTTGGACCTGTTCTGTACGCTACCAAATCGTCTGCGTACGCAATAGTATGGGGAAGTGAACCTATCAAGTCGCTTGTATAAATGTTAAATAGGATCGGCGAATTGACCGCGCCTTGCTGAAGACCATTTTTAATTTGAAATATTCCAACAGAAGTCACATCGCCATTTTTCACGATGAACTGTCTGTTGGTTAGCATATTATAAAGAATGTACAAGAGAGGTTTGCTGATCCCCAGCCTAGTCAGCTTATAGAAAAGACCCTCTAACCATACGGTGTCGAAGGCCTTCTCCAAGTCAACAAGGCAGGCACCAGTGCACTGTTTCTTGCCTTTGTTCCATTGGATATCAGAAACCAGTTTAGACGCGGCATGTGAGATATCATGTCCCGCCTTAAAACCGAATTGGTTATCCGGAACTATATGTTTGTCCTCAACCCACCTAGACAGAGCTCTATTGATTACTTTTTCAAAAACCTTACTGATATTCGGAAGGAGACTTATCGACCGGAGATTCGCCGGATTGGATATATCCTTTCCCTTTTTGGGGATAGGTTGAACCACCGCCGTTTTCCAATGCGCTGGATAATTTGCATTATTCATTGCATTATTAAACAGGGTGGTGTAAATGTCCACCGCTTCTAGAGGAAGATGTCGAAGCACGATGTTCGGAATACAATCGGTCCCTACTGATTTCTTAGCCCTGATTGTGTCGAAGATCTCATGGAGTTCTTCCCTCGAAATGAACGGGGGTAGGTCACCCTCTCTGGTCATAACATTATTTGCCATATTTTCGTCGCTGAACCGGGTGAAACCAGAGCCCTCGGATCGCCAGTTCCCTATTTCATTTCGAATGCGGAAGTCGTGCACCAAGACGCGATTGTCTAGGTCGTAATTAGGGCCAATGGTATCAGTGACCTTGTATACTTCCTGGAAAGTCGCCCCTATGGCCTCAACCCTCTCCTGTGGATCCTCGATCACAAAAAAGTCGTCATCATCAGCGGCCTCATTTGGATCAATACCTGCTATTGTCAGTAACCGTTCGTTTTCTGTTGTCCGGGCTATTTTAAGACACTGAAGGTCATTTTGTTTTTTTTCTCCGAAATAGTTTATTGATTTGCGGAAACATGTTCGGGTTGCTGGTGTTTACAGCCCGAACCTTGTTGTTCCAATATGAGCTTACAGCAATTCTGTAATTTTCTTTTATTAACTTTTGCACATTTTTAATCGACGACTTCAGCGTCCTAATCTCCGGATCTTGTCTGTCAGTTAACTGTCTGTACAAGTTTTTGAGTCTTGACAGAAGTCTACTTTTCTGTCGGTGCAGTGCGTCAATAGTAGGATTGCGGAACAGGTCTTCGTTAGTTGTACGTCGATACCGTGGTATTGTAGTGTCCATAGTTTGTTTAATTGTCTCGTCCATTTGTTTTAGGTAATTGTCGATCTCCTCGTTTGACAAATTCCTATTGGACGGTGGGTGGAGCGTGTTCGAGGAGAGCGCTCTGTTCAAGGTTGCGGAGAAGCGCGTCCATCGAGTCTTACTGTAGTTGTAAGAATATCTTTGGACAAACTCCTCCAATTCCGCAATTTCGTTGGGAACTGTAATTTCGGTGCTAAAACCGCAATGGTCGCTGTCATACACGAATGTGCGCAGACAGTTTAGCGTTTGTAAATTCGTACCTGTCAGTCGTATACGTTCGTCGTACAGCAGTAGATCCAAATAAGACCCGCCTCTGGGAAACGACGGGTTATCCGTCGCTTTAAGACCGAGTCTGTACATGACATCGTGCTGACCCCACCAATCGAGTAGTAGGTTCCCTCTAGTATTTGGCAAATTATTTCCCCAATCTCTGTGTCTAGCGTTGAAATCCCCGCCGATTATAAAATAATTCTCCCCCGATTCCAGCCTCAGAAGTCGAAAAAGCGTGTCGAGCTCTGTAATAAATAGTGTGGATTGTGAAGCCTCAGGTGCATAAACAGAGGCCAAGTACAGCCGCTTTCCACTGCGAAGCGGAATGTAAATGACAACTGCCTCCAACACCCGGAACCTGCGCAACACTCCCTTGTACACTCTGTGAAATTTTATACCTTCTTTAATGAAGATCGCGACACCACCTCCACGTTTGGATCTGGGCCGGTTTCTTCTTCTAACAATATAATTATTGTACTCCAGTTTGTGATTATCGGTTAGCTTGGTTTCGCTAGCGAAAAGCACATCAGGGGTTTGGTCTTGTAGCAATTTAAACATCGCGGCTCTTCGCTCGATCCTAATCAGTGAATTAACATTCACCGCAAGGACCTTCAAAGTTTGCTCCACCATGTGCGTACCCATTACGGCATGTGTTGCGTTAGGCCCGGCAGCAGCGCGTAAATCTGGTCCACCCGCTTGGCCTGTTCTTGCACCTGCTTTTGCAGCTGAGCCATCTGCCCTTGGATTGCGAGCAAGATGGCTAGCATGTTAGGTGCAGCTTCCGTTGTTCTCGGCATTGGCGCCGGAGAAGCAACAGTCGCTTGCTGTACCGTAGCCCCCCTACCTGACGCCATTTGGGCGTAGGAAATTTGGGACGTGACGGCTGGTGTTTGAAATCTAAGAGGTGAATGTTTGACCTCCACCTTCTGCTGCCGAGCCAGTTTTGCTTTCTTAATGTCAGCGAACTTAGGACAACCCCGATAGTTTGCGGTGTGTCCCACGTTTCCACATAACACGCACGAGAGCTTCGATCTATCGGATGCTCCGTCAACACCCAGAGCACACTCCTCGGAACTGTGGTTCTTAGCGCACTTCACGCATCGAGGCTGCATTTGGCAGTTCGACGCGGCGTGCCCGAACCTCTGGCAGCGAACGCATTGTATAACGCCTTCGCTCCTTTTTAGTTTTTCCCAGTGAACCACCTGGTAGTCTAGGACATTGATACTCCTTAGACTATCCAGACGGCTTTCGGGACTGAGCTGCACCAGGAAGAACGGCAGACTCCGTTTCTCCCGCCTGGCTCTAGCTGTGGTAAATGGCTTTACCCCCACAAACTTGAGCCCTTCGCACTCCTTCTCTTTGAGCAGTGCCAGGATCTCATCAGGATCAGAAGACGGTTCCAACCCCTTCAGCAGCATCGATTGCCGCTTTTCACACTTCGGTGTGTATGAGTAGTGCTCCGTCGTCGTTTCCTTTAGGAGCTCTTTCACTTTCGCGTAGCCCTCCACTGTATTACAGTGGATGGCATGGCGATCGTTCCCCAATCTCTTTATATTAAAATTATTACCAATGACCAACTTACACAGGTCCTTGGTTGCATTTACCTCCATTTTGTAAGTGTTGATCGGAGGCACCTTCTCTTTCTTCTTCTTCTGCTGCTGCTGCTGTTGTTGTTGTTGTTGTTGTTGTTGCTGCTGCTGCTGTTTTTGTTTTTGTTGTTGTTGGTGTTCTTGCCGCTGTTGCTTTTGCTGCAGTTGTTTCTTCGGCTGCTGATGGTTTTGTTGTTGCTGCAGTTGCTGTTTCTGCTCTTGTTGTTGTTGTTTTAGGGAGCTCTCTACTTCTGATTGCTCCCTCTGCCTTCGTGCAATTTGCCTCTGTTTAATATCAAGCATGTCTTGCTTCAGCTTTTGTATGCTGCTTTTTATCTTGTTAAGTTGGTCATCTTCGTCTTCCGACTCAGATGACGCCAGAGAGGCGAAGCTGTTGGAGCCCCCCTCCTCTTTATCGTCTTCAGCTGTGGAAACAGCACTTATCTTTTTTTTTGAAAGATTAGGAGGGGTATTCAACCTCTTCCTCCTTTTGCTGGCTTTCGCCACGGTTATGGGAAGAGCGGGGCGCTCTCCACCATCCATCACGTGATTTTTGTTGTTTTTCCTTCTTATTGCCTGATGGTTTATATGTTTTTACAATTTGATGAGGAAAAAAAAAAAAAAAAAAAGTTCCAAACTTCTCACTCGGGATTCGAACTCGTGTCCCACGATTTGTTGACTGGCGCCGCTAACCGCTGGGCTACCGAGTCAATTTACGGGATTTTAACTGTTTATGTTTATAAACCGATTTTTTTTGTTTTTGTTTTTCTTTACGAAAAGCCGAAAGACGAAAGTCGTCTATTCTCACCAGAGATTTGCGAACGACTGATGAAAGTGGTCCATTTGGATAGAATGTGTCATTTCAACGGGATGCTGAATGACGAAGTTGTTCGGGACGAACAACTGTAGAGAGGGAGCAATGTGACAACCACTTAAATGTGAGCAGCGACATCTAGATTAACAGAGCAGAAAATGTCGATACTCGAAGACCAGAAGATTTCGATACTTGAATAACAAAGTCTCGACTGGAGAGTGGAATCGAATTTTCTAGCAAATTGGAAATTGTATGAGACGCTGGATGGCGAGGATTGTTCTCGAAGTATGTCATTCGAGTATAAATACCAGCATCCCCAAGGTATGCAAATCAGTTCTAAAATGTAATTTGAAGTGTTAATTAGGAGAAGTGATTAAGTGGTTTAAGTAAAAGATAAGAAAAGTATAAGCGGTTGAGAAATTGGATTGTACTGAGAGAAAGAATTAAATAGTGAATTGTAACTGTACTGAATAAAGGGATTTGTATTGAAAAGAATAAGTTCTATTATTTGTACCCACACAAACATTTTACAATATGAACAAGCTGAAGGCCTGAGAGATCAACAGCTCTACGGTGTATTAAAATTACTTTAGACTTGTCAGCATTAAGTCGAAGGTCGTGTTTAATTGAGCAGTCATAAATTCTGGCAAGATCTTCGTTTAGGAGGTCTATAGCAGAGTTTGTTTCATTAGTAGTAGTAGCTTATCATAAATTGTACATCGTCAGCGTACTTATGGATTTTGCAGTGATTAACAATGTTTGGTATATCGTTCACGTATATGGAGAAAAGAGTAGGTCCAATGATTGATCCTTGTGGCACTCCACTCTGTACACTTAAGAAACTCTTAAATAAGACTTGATATCTCTTAAAGAAGAAAAAACAAAACCGTCTTTAAGCTTACTACAAATGACCGCGTGGTTGATTGAGTTTCAAATGCCTTTGAAAAGTTGAGCAATGATAAAAGCGTTGGATGATTCCTATCCATTGCGTTACGAATCTCTTCTACCATTAATATCAGGGCAGTGTTGCAGCTACTTTTAGGCCGAAAACCAGACTGATTAACTATACATCAGAGATCTTCGTTATTTAAGTAGCAACGACATTTGTTTTAATGCTAACATTTCAAAGGCCTTCGAAAAGTAAGGCAGAATAGCGATTGGCCTGTATTTTCAATCGTATTCCTCATTCCTTTCTTGGGGACCGGGACTATTTTTACTCTTGTCCGTTCAGAGGGAAAGGTAGAAGTAGTGAACATACTATTAAAGAGGTGAGTAATGTGAGGAAGTAAATAAGGCAGAAGCAGTTTTATAAACTTTGGGCTAAGACAGTCTAGAGCAGTGTGTGAGTGCCTCCACAACATCTACTTCGGTGACTCTATTGAAGCAAAGAGCCCCTTTAGTGTAATTTGCAGTGTTATACTCTGGGGAGCTGCAAGAAGGATTGCCGTATGAGGAGATGAAATTCAACTTCAACTGGTCACAGTTAACATCAGTGGGGACTACGATATTTTTCCAACCGATGCCTAGTTCGCGAAGATTACACTTGTTCGTATAGTTTCCCGGCATAGACAGGTTGAACTTGTGATTATAAAAAGCTTTTTTGACAGATCTGATTTTTAAGACAACTTTGTTGCGCAATGAGCGATATTCATTTCGGGATACATCGAGACGAAACCGCCTCCACTTTCGATAGGCAGTGTCACGTTGGACTATGAGTTTTTTGATGTAAGAGCTAAACTACTGAGGGGACTTAGAGGGCATGTAGTAGATGCTGTCCCAACATATTCAATTAACGTCAGAAAGCAGATTAGTATATAGATTATAGTTACGGTAAAATCGTTCCGGGGTGCTGCTAGATAGCTCTATGTTAAGTGATAAGTATATCAAGCACAGATTTGGTCATAAAAGAGGCAGGTTAGAAATGTCACCAACAAAGAAAACGTCAAGAAGGGAACATGAGTCTTCCAAGTAGTGGGTGGGAATGCTTGAGTTAACCACTGTTATCTGAAGCGAATTCATATTTCCGATAAACGAAGCTGATGCCGACTTATTCAGTAGATTGCAATTCAGATCACCACAGATAACTATGTTTGAGGAAATACATTAAATAGCCTCAAGAACATCTAGCAAAGGAGTAAAGCATAACCGTTTGCTTGGCCTATAGACAACACCAAGTATTCACTTTTCAGCTTTACATGTAATTTCAACAAACAAATAGTCAATAGGACACCCAGGAGATGATTCATGTATGACTTTACCCCTGAGGGGTTTTTATAGGTATATATAATACATAGTAACACCCCCACCTGTGCGGCCACTCAGTCCACCATGATGGTGCCCATCGTAGCCGATAAGCTTGCCTTTTGATTGAGCTTGTCGAAATTTTTTAGATCAGAGGAGGATCGGCTTCTCCGCTCGTTTGCCTGAGATTTCATCTACGAAGTCTCTAGCCTACGTTTCATCTTTAGCGACTACTCGAAAAACAAATGCATTATTGCGGGCTTCAGGTGTGTTTTTCTTCTATTCAAGGTCAAAGGGTGAGCGACTCAATGGTTCAAATTTTTCTTTTCCGCATATCACTTCTTAAAGTAAGAAAAACAGTTCTTGAAACTTCGGTAGCACGAGATATTTCCCTACGACTTGATGGAACATGGACAGATTCCACTCAAGAATCACCAGAACTCCTAATGAACACCCGAATATTTCCCGAGATGCAAAGATAGCGGCGCAGGTGTGCAGCTAGAGCGGATAACGCAATCCGCACACTGGTATAAAGGATGAAATCAACTCATTAATAACCGAGAAAAAGATCAACAGTTTGTCACCATATAAGTCACCAGGCCTTCACGGAATTCTATCGATCTATTCTCCAAAAGAGCTCGAAGAAGGTATTGCCATAGCTAGCGGCCATTTATCGTGGTTCCCTTTAAAGGAGTTAGAGTCGTTTTCATCCTTAAATTCAGCAAAAGAGTCTAAGGATTTAAGACCAATTAGCCTTACACCCTCCTTCCAAAGATATCCTCTATCGAAGTCAACACATGTTTACCTTAAAGATAAGTCCAGTCTCCAGTGTTATGGAACAGCCTCATAAACAAATCAGTAGATAGAGGTGCCCCGCAGAGGCCTCATCTATGGCCCGTGGTCATCAAAAATATTTTAACGGAGTTCGATGACATTGGAATCAAGGGTCGTACGCGGACGACGTGGTTATTTCCATGTCAGGGATGTTCTTGTAAACTAAACATAGAACACATGGTAAAAAAAAATCAAGCGTCGCTTTCTACTTCAGCCTAAGATAGTCCTTAGGATGCACACTGTCGTAGTTCGCTTCAGTCTTACTTATGAATCGCTCGCTCACTAGTGTGGAGGTGCCCCTTCAGCAAAGCCTGCAACATTACAAAACTTAGCAGAGTCCAATGAACACTACGATTAAGGCCGACAGAAGCTTTTAACGTACTACTCACTCTCAAATACATCGTTTCACGTAGTGCTATCAGACTCAGAGAATCTGAATTCTGGTTCCCGAAACCTCATGGTGATAGTAAAGCTCTTGGTCTATTGGGTAGGGATCTGGCTAGGAAAATATCTGGATACACGATACCTAAGCTCAATTTTAATAATGATATTCAATGGAACAATAATCTACCCCTAACGAAATACTAAGTATCAATCTTCGAGGACGGCTACAAGATGGAATGCGACGTTGGAGTAGATGTCTCCTCCGCGGAGCTGAACATATCCAAATTATACCGTTTTTTAGACCAACAACAATAAACAACATAGAAATATTTATTGTCAGGCAGGCTGTCATCAAAGCGCGCTACTCACTTACTTCGTCCTCTAAACAAGTAGAACAGTGCAAAGAAACTATCACACAGGTAAGCGCTCAGTTTAATATCACTCTCCTCTGGGTTCCCGGTAACATAGAGTTGAATGAGAGAGCCGACGCGCTAGCCAGATGTGGCTGAGTCAGTCTGCTCCCCGATGGGACTCATCAAGTGTAGAATTCTCCAACACTTTCTCTCTATTGGAACAGTTTAGAAACCATATCCAGACAGATATGGCCGCCTACAATAAAAACAGGACGAATGACTTAATCAACAGAACTCGCCCCGAGACAGCCAGAATCACAGCAATTAGCATGGGTCACCGGCGCTGCCAAGTCAGGCATTTCTTTTTTTCCACCTTTTCCACCTCCACTGCCGTAGTTGTAACAACACACATGAAAAGGAAGCCCTATTCCACTTATTCCCTATTATCAGGCATCGCACACTTTGCAACCCCGTCTTCAAGGAATTATCAGAGATTTCTGGCATTTTCTGGACGCCACAGGATGCATCTGAAAACTACGCTCTTAGCAACACCCTTCAACATCCAGGCCACGTGAGTTATGGTATCAAAAACGGACCTCAACCTCTTCTACAATACCTAGCTACCTACCTACCTCGGTCTGTGTGGGCATGGGGCTTCCATTATGCTTTCACGGCCTTCACGTAGGCGGTTAGCTCAACGGGACCCTAAGCTACGGATGAATTTCTGTAGGATTTCTGATCTTCAACTGCCTCAGTACCCAAGGAAGACTGTTGAGACTATACAATGAGGTAAAGGTTCGACTGTAACTAAGGCAATATGTATTAAGATTGCATCATCCACTAATCAGTGTTGCCACCAAAGAGTGCAATATTTTTGAAATCATCCTTGTATCATATTTAGAAGGAGTCAGCGCGCCAAAGTGCAACAAACTTAGATGCATAGGTTCCGTCGTTAACCGCCAAGGAACTTGCTATGACTATGTCGCACATAGAGCTTAGCGTGGAGTGACTTAAATGCTTCGAAAACCCTGCCGTATTTCGTGGTGATAGCAAAATGCCTCTTGAAGTTTTGTTCAGCTGTATCATGTGCACCACTATGTTGGACGATATATGAATGTCTTGCAAGTCGGCGGAAGAACATGATAGTGAGAGTACTTCAGGCTGAGCAATCCAGCTGGCTTTACAAAGAAAGTCATCTGAAAGCCTGGTTGAAAAATCCGTATACCGAAGAATAATAATTGAATAAAGCAAATGCGGGGGCACTGGGGCGGCTCACTAACACCGTGATCCAAAATAGAGCGGTCTGTGGAGTGCTTCATAGATCCCTAAATTTAGAAATACGAGTACATAGCATTAGATGAATTAGAAGATTGGAATTCGCAAAAGAAACATAATTCTCCTAACACTCGCCAACACATCACTCTACATCGCTTTGTTTCCAAACAGAATTCGTTTTTTTTTTTTAATTATTCCAAAATTAAAAATACCATTGTTATTAACAACACAAAATTCCATATAGCTTGTCTAATAAATAATTAAAATTAGATTCGAGTATATGAAAAGCCATTATTCAGAGAAATATTTTTGCAATATTTTGTTCAGTTTTCTCCCTTGTTTTTAGAAAATTTGGCACACAGTTGTCTCTGGAATATCAAATACCGAAATCGAAATAAAAATTCAGTTCTATTTTTGACATTTCAATTCTTCGCCTCCCGGCATGACGTCAAATGATAGGAATTATGAAAACGCAATCGAATTTTCAAAAACACAGAGTTCAAGAAAATATTTGAATTCTACTTAATGCTTACAGAAGTCGACTGGAAATGTTGGTTTGTTGTGAGGTTCGTAGGTCCGTAGGTCAGCAGGTCCTTTTGGTTTTGAATTGTTCAATATTTTTCTGATAACTTGGTTCACTAAGAGATGAATGGAAATTCACTTTCACTGGATGTTGCAGTGTGACTGACTAAAGTGTTTACTTTGCAAAAAAAATTGCTCGATACTTTCGATTTCGCCAACTACTTAAAATAAATGAAATCGCTCAGGGTCGACGGTGTTGCTGTTGATGGTGATGCTTCGGTGCAAGGAAAGAATTTTTGTTTTGCAACGAATTTGCCACAGGAGGTCTTATTTACAATTAAACAATTTTATTTATAAATGAGATTCGCTTCGCTACAAATGATAGTTGAAGCATAAAAGAGCCGAAAAAGCAACATTTCTGTTGGCACTGTGGTGGTGGCGAACTTTTCACAAGATAATTACAAGAGAATTAGTGTTGCAACACTCCATGCAAACATACAAAATACAGGAGAGATACAAATTGTTTTAGTAAAAGATGTTCCAAGCCTTATCCATGTGGAGTCTCTTGAAACATATTCGTAAGTCTTCCACCAAAATATAGAACGCGTTCTATTTATTTTCCATGTTTAACTCGATGGCATAAAAACAAACAAGGGATGCACAAATAATATCTGCGAGTGTGTGTATGCAGAGTATCTGAGTACGTGTATGATAAAAATCAGAAAATACTGAAAGTGATCCTTAAATAATTAGAAGATGGGGTAAAGATAGAATGTGTGGGTGACAAATTAAGAAAGAAGCGCAAATGGCGAAAGTGCTTACTCATTCGACGAAATGTTTAGAATCATGATATTTTGGAGTACGTCCGAGAGTGTGCTTGATTCTATACTGATGAGCATTTATAGCGAGACGGGTGTCACCGATAAAAGTTTGAAGAGGCGGAGTGTTACTGGCAATTTCGGTGGAGAACTGGAGGTGAAAATAGCGATAGATCAAGGTGAGGCAAAAGTCGTTGCGTTGGTGTTCAAGCGTTTCACCGCGTCACCTATGAGTTTTAACCCACGGTTTTGAATCCTATCCAGCAGGTGTAGAAATGTTTTGGGAGCGCCTGACCAGATTGTATTCCAATTTTGGGGGAATGAATGCCATATATATTGAGGGCCGATCAGAGGGGGTAAAACATTTCTTACAGCGCTTGAGGAAACCTAGACATTTCGCAGAATTTTTGACGACATCGAATATGTGGTCATTCCAACGTAAGTTGTCATTGACACACATACCGAGAATGGAAAGTTTTCGGCTTCGACGATGCAAGCGCCGTGCATGGATAATAGCTGGGTGTTTAAATTTCGCTTTAACGACAGCAGACAACATTGTGTTTTGGAAGCATTAAATTCCACTCTGTTGATAGTTCCCCAATTGGTTATGCTGTTGAAATCACAATTTAATGAGCTTAGCATACGCAGCCGTTCCCTTTCTACGACCGAAGAGAAGGTTCGTGAGTACGGGAATGAATGTGAAAAGCAGAGAGTACTGTAGTCAGCAAAGGAATATATTGGATTAGAAGTAACAGACAAGAGACGGTTGATGAAAATTAAAAAGAGTGTTGGAGACAGAGAAGTTTTCGTATTTCAAAATATGTCATGAGCTGACGGTTTATTAGCGTTTCCGCGACCTTGAAAAGAAGGGACGTAAATGCAATGGGTCTGTGGGAAGGGGGAGAAGAAGATTTGCCAAATGCCACGGGTGGCCGTGGTGCAGTGGTACTAGCAATCGCTTCTCACTCGGAGGGTCCAGGTTCGAATCCTGCCCATGGCAAGTCAGTTTTTCATTTGTGTAATTGGAACTCAGACAGAAAAATTCTGCATGTGAAGGCATAACACTGACACGTAGATTTGGCTGTTGTAGAGTTTCAAGCACAGAACAAAATACTGTGAATTATACCTCGAATCACTCTGAGTGAAAAAAATTCTCCATCCTATTCGGACTCCCACCCCTGGAGAGCGAATATCGAAACCAAACACACTTGAGTTTCCAACCACTACAAAACAATTTTCCCTTCTCCTCCTTCTACCTTTCCGGCCGCGCCCTGGCAACAGTAAAAGGGTATCTAACCCCTTAGGCGCGCGTAAATCATAAAAAAAAATTCCTGTTTTTCATTTTTTTTTTTTTTTTTTTTTTTATAATGAGCGCGCGCTCAAGGGGTTTTAGTACCCTTAAGGTGATTGTACACAGCGCGGGCAAGGGAAATTTAGGGAGGAAGAAAAGAGAGGTACCGATGTACATTGTTTTTAAATGTTTGCAAGTTATAACGACCAGGAAATACAGAGATCGGCAGGGCATTCCATAAGCGAGTTGTACGGCTTAGGAACGAATCACGATATTTTAGAGTACGTCCGAAAATGGGCTTGAGGGTATACTGATGAGCACTCATAGCGAGACGGGTGTTACGGTTGAAAGTTTGAATGGGCGGAATGCTACTGGCGATTTCAGTGGAGCACTGGTGGTAGAAATATCGGTAAAACAAAGAGACATTTCGTCGGTGTTCGAGGGTGTCCATTGATTGATTGGGTGGTCATTCCAACGTAAGTTGTCATTGACACATACCGAGAATGGAAAGTTTTTCGGTTTCGACGATGCAAGTGCCATTCATGGATAATGGCTGGGTGTTTAAATTTCGCTTTAACGACAGCAGACAGCATTGTGTTTTGGAAGCATTAAATTCCACTCTGTTGATAGTTCCCCAATTGGTTATGCTGTTGGTATCGGAATTTAATGAGCTTAGCATACTCTGCCGTTCTCGTACTACAGCCGAAGAGCAGGGCCGTGAGTCCGGGAACGAATATGAAAAGCAGAGAGTACTGTCATCAGCAAAGGAATATATTGGATTAGAAGTAGCAGACAAGATCATTAATGAAAATTAAAAAGAGTATCAGAGACAGAGCGGAACCCTGGGGCACACCAGCATTTATTTTGTGAATATCAGATTTGAAGCCGTCCAAGACAACTCGAATTGAACGTTCCGAAAGGCAATTGCTAATCCATTGAAGAAGAGAGTCGTCGATCCCAAATGCACGCATTTTCGACAAAAGAGCTTGATACCAAACTCTGTCAAATGCCTTAGAAATATCAAGTGCCACTATCTTGCTTTCGCCAGATTGATTTACGCTTTGGTTCCACTTTTCGGTGAGACATGCCATCAAATCACCAGTGGACCTGTTGCTACGAAAACCGTACTGCCGGTCATTGAGAAGTTTTCGTGTTTTCCATGACCTTGGAAAGAAGGGACTTAAGTGCAATGGGTCTGTAGGAGGAGAGAGAAGATGATTCGCCTTTTTTAGGGACGACCTGGACAAATGGTGTTTTCCATCTGCTCGAGAAGAGTAATAAAGAGTAGGATTGATGGAAAAGCTAACGCAGTGGTTTTGCCAGCATGGAAGAACACCACTTCAGAAGAAGGGGAGTTATACCATCTGGACCAGCAGATTTATGTATGTTGAGATCTTTAAGTACTCTTGCTACTACACGAGTGCGAAAGTGGATTCGTCCCATTGAAGATTCGACGCACTCAAGCGTAGGCGGAGACAAAGCACAATCTGGATGTGTTGAGCTGGCAGCAACCAGATTGGCCTTGTCCAAAGAGCTGACAGCTGGAATATCAATGTAAATGAGCGTTGGGATGGAGGATGGGCGGAATTTCTAATATTTTTGACGTACGACCAAAAATGTTTACTACTCGTACCTTTGGGACATTGCAGTATATTTTGCCTCAGTTTTTGGTCGTATTGGAATTTCACATGCTTAAGAAAGGCGTTGCAGTCATTTCTGGCTCGTTTGAACTTTTTTCGGTTTTCCTCTGTCGGGTTGGTCTTGAAGGACCGAAAAAACATTTCTCTAACCCTGACGGCTTCATTACAGCTCGAGTCGTACCATGCCTTTTCTTTTGGTCTAATACTCTTCATCCGATGAGGAATTCGATCTCATTCCAAAGAGAATGGTGTCTGTAATCATATCTGCAGCGGCATCCACGTCGTTATCGTGGAAGCATAACGACCAGTTAAAATTCCTAAAGAAGCTGCTAAGACCGCTCCAATTGGCTTTCTCGTATTGCAGTACGGTTCTTTTAGGATTTTTTTTCTCTAACTGTGTGGTCGGTGTACGAGAAATTAGCTGATATGACACAATGGTCTGACGAGGCTAGAGGGGAGAGCACATCAACGGTGTATCAGGGTGAGAAGTTAAAAACAAGTCCAGGGTGTTTGCGGAATAACTATCAACCTCTGGTACTCGCGTGGGCTGTATTATGTTGTTTTCCGCAGCGAAGATCTCAACACACCGTCCATCGTCCAGAATATCGAAGGCACCCAGAATTGTGTATATTGAAGTCGCCCGTAATAACGATTTCAGTATGAGGATACAGGGATACAATTCCTTGAATGGAGTTATACAGCGCATCAAACTCGTTAGAAGTCGAATTGCTGTCCACTTTGGGGCTTCTGTAATTTTAACCACATGAAGTTGAATTCTGGATTGGAACATGGATCACATTGTGGTGGAGTTTGGTAAGCTGCCTTATTTTGATGTAGGACATAGAGGTCTGATTAGTTGTAGAGATTCTTGTTTCATTTTGCTGCTACTTGGTGATGAACTGGAGTCACCACTTACATTACCACATACCACATACACTAGCTAAAAGATCTCTCAGTTGATGATGACTAGCATTGGTTGATTTACCTGAACCATACTGTTACTGGCATCCAAAAGCTTCATCTGAAGCAGGATGAGGCGATTGCTGCTGCCCTTACTGAGCTTGTTCTTGGTGTTTCTTAGATGAGCAGGAAGAGGAAGCTGATGAGAATGATGTGATTGCAGTTGAAAGGCCAGCCATCTGTTGTTGTAGAAATGCATTCAAATGGTTGCTTGTCTTAGCTGTCTGCGTATTGGAATCATATCCAATCAAGCCTGCGTGCTTTACGACGGCAATAATTCAATAAAGCCAAATACAAAGGTATTGCATCCTGGAATATAGGTATATTTACAGGATGAAGCTTAGAGTTAGCAGAAACACTGACAAAACGTCGAATTAATGTCGAATGCATCCAGGAAACCAAATGGAAAGGCAAGAAGGCACAAGAAATAGGCTTGGAATATAAACTATTTTATAATGGACTTACATCAAGTCAAAATGGAGAGGGAATTATTGTATAATTACGACAATCTGCAAGGAAGACTAGTAAGCGTAAGCAGCTACCGATAGTAGCCTATGTCTCAACTGCATACGCCCCGCAAGTAGGTTGTGACAACTTAAGATCTCCAAGATCTACTTTTAGACATCGCTCTAGACGAAGATAACCTCCTTTGGTTGAGATCTAAATGGTCACATTGGGCGAAAAATTGAACGCTGTGAAACAATGGCTATGGCGTCGACTCCAAGGTACAGAAATTCTAGAATTTGCTCAGGCTTTTGGTTTAGCCATTGTTAGCAGCTTCTTTGGTAAGCCGAAGGAACATTTTGTTACATATAAATCAGCTGATGGATCAATGCAAATTGACTACCTTCTCTGCGAGCGTGATCAAATTAAACACTTCAAGGACTGCAAGGTCATTCCCGGTGAAGCACTTACCTCACAGCACAGGCTTCTTGTCGCAGATATGGAAGTGGCTAGAAAATGGTAACCAGAAGAACGAACTCAACACTAACAATTAAATGGCGCCTGTTTAACAGCGTTAAGGGGGAAACTTTTATAAACTCAACTGTAGACTGGCGTTGTATGGTATGTGTAAAGTTGAAGTGCAAAAATCAAACTTTCACAACGTAGCAGGTAACCAGATCTGAAGGCGACCTGCATGCATATGAAATACCTAAAAGAGAGGACAAACAAGCAGTTTATAAACCGAAAGAGCTCACCACAAATGAGCTTTACGAGAAACCACCAAAGAAGGTGCTAAAGACATTTTCAAGCTGGCTAAATCTTGATGCCAAAAATCTCAGAACGTAACATCCTTCAAATAGATGATGCAATTAAAAAGGTGACAGAACGATCTCTCTTAAAGCGATCGAGGGCCCAATCTACGACATCACAGGAGACGAAGTGCGAGAAAAAAATAAAGCAGCTGGCTCAGATGAGATTTCATCAGATGTACTCTACAAAATAGGCAACGAAGCTACCACCTGGTTAACCGCACTTTTTAATAAAATCGTGTCCGAAGGAATCTCCATGGCATGGCGAAAAAGCTTCATGATGCCCTTCTATAAAAACAAAGATGATGTAAGGCGCTGTGCAAACTACATCTCAAAATCTGGGAGAGAATTCTAGGTGCTCGCATCAGGCAGATCGCTTTAGTAAGTGAAAACCAATTCGGTTTCGTCAGCAGCAAGTCGACAGTTGGTGCTATACATATTTTACGAACAGTGATTGAGAAATATCGCCTGAATAAGAGCAATTTGTATAGCGTTTTCATTTATTTAGGAAAAGCCTTTGATCGAGAACCGAGTCACTCAGAACACCTCATAAATTTAGTGCCTAACACCTATCCCCAAGTAACTGGCAAATTTGAAGTCAAAGTGGGTGTCCATCAAGGACCAATTCTGAGCCCACTGCTATCCAATCTTGTGACGGACCTTCAGATCCGCGATATCCAAGGAAGTTTACTATGGTCGCGTGGTCGCGCGTGGTCGCTGCTTTATGCAAATGACATAGTATGGGTGACTGCTCTTGGTTGAATTCTGTTTTAGTGAAGACGATGGCAGCTCGGTATCGCTCAAAATCAGTCAGATAATTGCAAATATCTTGGATCGCATGTCAGTGGGTCACTTGAGAAGAAAGTTGCTTACAGAATCCAGTTAAAAGGCAGAATATATAAGACAGTTGCTAGGCCTGAAATTATGTATGACACTGAGCGCCGGGCAGTACCTAAGAAACTTGAAAAACAACTACATATTCAGGTGGACCAGTGAAGTAACTTTGATTGACCAAGTCAGGAACAAGCATATCAGAGACATCAGTAAAGTCACACCGATCGCAATCTGCGAAAAACTCTAAGAAAACTGCCTCCAATGGTATGGGCATGTCATGCGAAGATCGGAACACTACACAGTAAGACAAGCGATGGACTTGCCAGAGATAAGCAGAGGACCAGGTAGACCACAAAAAACCTGCGAGGAATGTAGATGACTAGACAACCCAGGGCAGAACAGCCTGGCAATATCGTACAAGAAGAGCCAATCCTAAATAGGACTAAGGTTAGGAAAAAGAAGATGAGAGAAGAGTTAGGGGGTTTACCCAGTCCCTTTGGGGTAGCGCGAAATATCTGGGTGTAATTCTGGACAAAACTGAATTGGAATCTTAACGTAGCGGAAAGAATCAAAAAGGCATATAATGCTCTCTTTATCTACAAAAGAACGGTAGGAAAAGTTTGGGGCTTAAAACCGGCTAAGGGGCGCTGGCTATATAGAGTGGTGGTAAGACCCGTACTTATACATGGCGCACTAGTATGTTGGGAAGCAACAAACAACAAATTAGCGGCGGTTCAAAGAACGGCTTCCATAGCCATTACAGGTGCGCTCCGTACCACCCCTACGGTAGCATTGGATAACACCGTTTGATTTACAGATCAAAAAAATCTTGCTGGCACTCTCTGCAAGACTCACTAATTTGGGTTACTTCAAGGGCAATAGTTTCAGACACTTCACGGTCCTAGCGGAGCTACTGCTAATTCTATCGGATGAAATTCCTTCCCTGGTTGACTTTGACATCCCGTACGATATAATTTATCCGGAGAGGGAGGACTGGAAAAAAAAATGCAAAGATTTTTCGAAAACATAGGAAGGAACAGGTTGTGGTATCTTCTCAGAAGACCCAGAACTAAGAGTGTCTATAAGACTACCGGACGCAAGCAGTGCCTTCCAATCAGAGGTTCTGGTTTTCCTCAGGGCGCCTGAGATCGGTACCCGGACGAGATATCGCTATATACATCGATAGCCAACTCGCACTTAAGGCAGTGGAATCGATGTCGCACAGTGCTCAAAGCATTATGCAGTCAGAATCGGGTGAGACTGTGCTTGGTGCCAGGACACTGCGGCATAGAGCGAAATGAACAAGGGGATGAGCTTACAAGAAGAGGAGGGCTACTCGATAATAGTGAGGTTGCTAACATCAAACCAAAGGGGTGATAAGGGGCTCTATCGAAGATAAAATCATAAAGACTGCCAAACTACGGTGGTCAAGACTTGAAGGACACAGGGTATCCAAAGAATCTGTGACCACTTTTTGACTGTAAAAGACAGGGCAAAGCTTCGGACAATAATAGGAATCCCGACATTACACTGTCTGCTGCAGAAACACGTAAAGCGACTCACATTGTCAGATATGGATATTTTCAGATTCTGTGGCGAGGCTTTTGGCTTTTGCAAAGAAACTAGATGTTTGCCCTTTGAATACAAATTCAACTGGTGCCACAGGGATCTCGATGGGCCCGTTTTGGTGCCTAGTGTTTGTTTGATAGTATTACCTTCACCAGGGTGTTTATCTCCACCGTAAGAACCCAAACGTAAGTTCACACTTGCCAGTCACTGTTACTTTGGTCTACGAACGCAAGAAATACTAAAGAGACTCTACATTAGACACGCCCGCTACAGACTCTTAAGGTCTTAGCCGAAACACACTTCCCAGACTCAAAGACAGTTCCAAAAGCCCAAGAAGACCCTCCCCAGAGAAGGATAAATAGAACGCTCAGAAAGAAGGGGAACAGAGCAAAGAAATTTTTTCATGGAGACAACATAATTAGGGCAATCAACTCTTTTCAAGCCCCTGGTGAGGATGGAATATTCCCAGCTTTACTACAAAAGGGCATGCCCCAACTGATGCCTATACTAATTAACTTATTCAAAGCTAAGTACGCGTACGGATACATACCAAACAAGTGGAAGGAGATTGCTGTCAAATATACTCGTATACCTAAAGTAGGACGCAGACCGTTTGAACTACCAACGTCATGTAGACCAATCAGCCTCACTTCCTTTTTCCTCAAAATGAGGAGAGGCATTCAAAACACTGGAGTTGACGACACCACATTAGACAGCAATAAACTCAGTATGATAGCTATGAGTACTAATCGGCGCGTTGAACTGTTAAGACATTCAATCTATCTGTGCGGTACTGTAATCAGTGTATATAACATAAAGGCAACATTCCTAAGAGGAGCCGGTCACCCAAGTTTGAAGACAATATCTTGTCGTGTATTGGCTGTATCGTGTTGTATTGGCTAGATGAAATGCCCGTCGAAACATTAAAACAGGAACTAACATCACTAGGCCTAAAAGTGCATAACATTAAAACAATGAAAAAGAACTATGGTGGATACAGCGATGTATTCTATATAGTATTTTTGGAGTGTGGTTCAATTAGATTAAACGAACTTAAAAAAAATGTTCGATCTTTTTTATGAACCCAAGTCAAGTGGGACTTCGCTCGAAGGCAACGCAACAAAATCACGCAATGCTATAATTGCCAAATGTTTGGTCATGGCGAGAAGAACTGCCACATAAAGACACATTGCGGAATATGCGCTGAAAATCATCATACTGATGAGTGTAAATCCGCAAATATTAAGTGTGCAAACTGCAATAAAACCCACAAATCAAACGATCCCGCATGTGAAAACCGCATATCGTTCAATAAAATAAGAGAACGGCTGTCACTCAGAAATAGCACTCATTTGGCTAGGAATATCACTCAGAATAGTCACCAACAGCCTCAAGGTTTCGTTTCAAACATCAACGAGTTTCCTGCTCTTACTTCGCTTCGGAAAAGCTCAACTAAACCGATTGCCCAAACAACAACTCCAACCAACATTCGCCCTAATGTGTGGATCAATAGGAGCAACAACAATATACCTGTTGCTGCATCAACGCCAACTAGTGAGCTTTTCTCAATTGAAGAGATCAACGCTCTCACCACTGGAATGATTACTCGACTTGCGAACTGCAACACAAAAGCAGACCAATTCAATACCATCACACAATTAGCGATTAAGTATTTGTACCAACAAGGTAAATAAATATGAATAATGGCCTGAATATTATATGTTGGAATGCTAGAAGCATTCGCAATAAAGCGTTAGAATTTCTTGCTTTCTTAAGTTCTCATAGCATTGACGTAGGTTTAATCACAGAAACATGTCTCGATCAGAATGTAAAAAAATTATTAAAGAGCGAATATAAGTTCTATCGTGTTGATCGAAATGACAGAAGGGGTGGTGGTGTTGCCATTGCAGTCAAAAGAATAATAAAACGTAAAGTACTTCCAGTTGTCAACACTAAATTAATAGAGAACATAGGAGTCGAAATACCCTTTACCAATGGTCGGTCTTTGAAAATATTTTGTGTTTATTTTCCGGGTGGGCGTATTTCACGACAAAAACGTATCGATCTCAATCACGACTTGCGTGAATTAATTTGAATCAACGATATCTTTCTCATAGGAGGGGATCTCAACTGTAGGCATAGGAATTGGGGTTGCTTACGAGCAAATGCATGGGGTAACATTCTTGCTGGCCTGCATTCAAGACACCCATTTCATATACCATTTCCTCCATACCCAACCTACATTCCATCGAACCAACGTGCCAACCCGTCAATCTTAGACCTATTTCTTACGAATATGTCAGAACTCTTTACACAACCTAATGTGATAAATGATCTAAGCTCAGACCATTTACCAGTAAAATGTAGTACTGTTTTGTCACCAATTCAGACAAACAATCTATTTTTCAATTACCAGAAAGCTAACTGGAACTTATTTAAAAATAAAATGCGCCTCAAATTAACAAACTGGCAAGAAATCTTGCCTGAAGAAGTAAATCCGAACCAAATTGACGAAGGTGTGAGTTATTTCACAGACTCAGTACTGGAGTGTATTAACCATTCTGTACCTAAAAAAGTTAATCGTTGGAACAAAACAGATGTGCTCCCGCGTCATATTTTAGAAACTATAAAAATCAGAAATTTTGCTAGGTCGAGATTGACAAGAACTAGAGATAATTTATTCTTGATACTAGTCAAAACTTTAACAGCAAGAATTAAAAAGCTCATTTTGATTTTCAGAAACCAAAAATGGAATTTTAAACTCCAAGGCTTAGAAAAACAGAGCAAACCCTTCTGGAACATCGTGAAGGTTATTAAACAAAAAAAATCACACAATCCCTGCATTGAAAGAGGGCAATCTAGTTCTACTTTCGAATGAAAAAAAAGCTAACGCTCTAGCAAAAGTGTTCTATACGAACCACTCAATCGGTAGAAACATAAACAGCAGCGAAGAAAACTTAGTGCAACAGACCATAGGGCTCATAAACTCCCAAGCATTAACGATAGATGAAGGCGAATGCATATCAGCAGAAGATATAGAAACTGTCATAATGAACTTAAAAAACTCCAAGTCCCCAGGTTTAGATGGAATAAAAAATGTGTTTTTAAAGAACCTCCCAAAACGCGGCATACAATTCTTGCAACGTCTCTTTAACTGCTGTATAAAACAAGGTTACTATCCAAAAATATGGAAAACGTCCAAAATAATACCCATTCCCAAGCCAGGAAAAAACGCACGTCTGGCTAGTAGTTATCGTCCCATAAGCTTACTAAGCTCTGTGAGTAAATGTTCCGAACAAATTATCAAAACTAAATTAGCAACACATGTAGGTATGTATAATATACTACCTCCGCAACAATTTGGCTTCAGGCCACACCATTCCACAGTGCATCAAATTCATCGCATCACGAAACATATCAAGGATAATTTAGCTGTAGGGAAAAGTACTGGTATGATCCTTCTGGACGTAGAGAAAGCGTTCGATACAGTTTGGCATGAGGGCTTGCTCCACAAGCTTCACAATCTTAATTTTCCGCTGTACTTAATAAAAAATTTTTTTTATTTATTTATTTCAAAGGATACAATATAAATGAATTTACATTGCCCGGGATATTACGCCGGGGAGCAACGCCCATATGGCGATAACATTTTATGGTGCTTATGTTCAATGCTTAATACTTTAAGATTAGAAATGTAAAGTTTATACTAAACAGAATCGTTGATTATTTATAGTTCTAGTTATGTACATCTATATCTACATAATATAGTAATAATAATAATAATTGTTCAATAGATTTTAAATCTTAATTTTATGCTTTGCTAGTAAAGAAAAGAATTTTGAGTTACTGGGAGCTACTGATGGATCTAATAATGCTTGTAGACTGGGAACGTTCCCTCTGAAGTGTTCTTTAGTTATTCTACAGCATTGCAAAACATGATTTATTGTTAGTGGCTCTCGGCAATGAACACATAATGGTGGTTCTTCCTTATTATAAAGATGAGACTTGTTCCATAACGTATGTCCCAGTCTTGTGCGCGAGATCTGTACTGCTTGCGATCGACTCAGATCTTTGTTGTAGGAGACGGGCAACAAGTTGTGCTTATGAGTTCTCAGGAAAGTCTTTGATAGATCCCATCGAAGTTGTGATTGCTCTCGTAGAATTCTTAGAGATTGCTTCCATAACGATTCTGCAAAGGGCGGTACCTTGTACTCCAGGGGCATTTTGATTGCCTCCCGTGCACCAGTGTCCGCTTTTTCATTCCCTGGTATACCAACGTGCCCTGGTGACCATATTATTTGAATACGTGGACAATTTGACCATAGAACAGCTCTCAAAGTTTTAATAATCGGCGTGTTATTTTTAAGGTTTTTAATAGCGAGTATTGCACTTAGGGAGTCGCTGCAGATTGCTGTTTTAACGTTTGAAGATACTGCATAGTTAAACGCTTCGACTAGTGCCATAACTTCTCCAATATATGCGCTTTGAAAGGGAATTGTAAGTTGTTGACAAACTACTTTATTGTCATTACTGTCAAACCTATAGACGCAGTAACCAGTACTTCCGTCTTTGCAGGAAGCATCTGTGTATAGAACACAGCCGAAATTGTTGGTTTTTAGGATTTCATCGAACTTTTTTCTTAGCACCTCATTTGGGGTGTTTTCCTTAGAGGTTTCTCTTAAGGAAGTATGTATTATATGAACCGGAAGCAGCCAAGGTGGCATTTGGCTATTATGATGAGAAGGTTCTGGAATGTATATCTTTAAGAGTTTGATGTTACGAATTGTGTTGAAGATAGCGCTTTTACTTTTTGACGTGTTCGATATAGTCCAACTTGTTTCGCAAATGTTATAAAGAGCGTGTTGTTTATTAATGATACTTTTTGAAAAAACCTTAATTTGAGCTATAGCTTTCATGTCTTTAAAAAACAATATATTAGTTTCTGCTAATAAGGCTTCTATTGGCGTAGAAGGTAATGCACCTAATGCGGTTCTTAGCAAAGCATTTATTTTAATTTGTACATTTTGGTCGTTTAGCTTGGTCCAATGAGAGTATATAGTCATGCCATGTTGCATAGCTCCTCTTATAAGCGTCTTAGCTATATCTATTGCTGTATTCATATGCGGGCCCTTGTTTTTACTGCAGATCATTTTAAGCAAGTTATTTGCTTTTGCTAACTTTTGCGTTATTATTTTTTCGTGGGCGTGCCATTTCCATGTCTTAGTACAGACAAGTCCTAGAATCTTTACGCTATTTGAAAGGGGAATGCTGGTTAGGCCGATATTTATAAAATTGTTTGTACAGTTGTGTTTTCTGCAGATGTGCAGTGCTTCAATTTTGTTGACTGGTATCTTTGCTCCAAACTCTTTGCACCATTTGAGTGCTTTTGATACTGTGGATTTTAGACTTTCTTGTACTTCATTAGGTTTACCTGATGCCAGTATAAAAATATTGTCCGCATAGGTAAGAACAGTTTTTGTTTGACCCAAATCTGATTGAAGCTTATCAAGAAGGGGATTGACATAAGCGTTGTACAACATCGTAGATATGGGTGAGCCTTGAGGAATTCCATTTTGAATAACGGTGGAATTTGAAAGGTGTCCATTTATGTTTACAACGGCTGATCTATTTGTCATAAAAGAAGATATTACCCTGATTATTTTCATGTTGATTCCCCACTCTCTTAATTGGTTTATGACGCCATGCGTGGTGACTCTTTCAAATGCTTTTTCCAAATCCATGGACAGTAGAACAGAATGGTGACGCAAGGCTAACTCTGCGTGCACTGCGTGATCTAGCATGTGAAGCAAAGTATGAGTACCTCTTTCCTGCCGAAAGCCGTGTTGTCCCCTATGAAGGTGCTTTTCCAGAGCCCATCTAAGCCTGCTCCCTATTATTTTCTCGAATAATTTGGACAGTACTGGAAGGAGAGATATTGGGCGGTAGCTGTCTAAAGAGTTTTGGTTCGCATTCTGTTTGGGAATTGGAATCAGATTGGCTTTTTTCCAGTCATGTGGGTATATACCTTCTCTTAAAACATTGTTGTACAACCCTACTAGCCTCAGTAGTACTGCCACTGTTAGTTGTTTAAGCATTTTGAATGAAATCTTATCTGACCCTGGAGTTGTACCTTTGGTTGCACGAAGTGATTGCATTAACTCGCTCATTGTTATTGGATGAATTACTTCGTCGTGCTCAAGGTCCTTGTAATCAAGTGTTGTCATTTGAAAAATTATTTTCTGTTTCAAGACACGTTTCGTAAAATTATTATCGGAGCTATACCCAGCCCATTTGCTTGCAAACAGTCGTGCTATCTCGCATGGGTCTAAAATTGTACAGGCGTTGTGTATTATTGCACTGATTCCCTTCCGAGAATGGGTTCCGTTGATCGCTTTTACCTTGTTCCATAAGGTTTTTGAGTCCATTGCCGGGTTGATGGTAGCCAAGAAATTTTTCCATGCCTCAGATTTAGCCAATCGTACTTCAACTTTTAATTTTGCGGCCACACGTCTGTAGACGATAGTATTTGCTACTGTTGGCGCTCTTTTTAACTGTGACCACGCTCTTTGCTTTTCTTTCACCATTTGCTTCAGATCCGCGTTAAACCAAATAGGTTGTGAAGGATTTTTGGGCGGATGGGAGGAAGGAATAAAAGTGGATGCTGCTATTCTTATTATTTTTTTTATACATGCTGCTTCTTTGTTGATGTTTTTTGAAGCAGGAATTGAAATATTTGCTTGTTGAGCGTTATTTGAAAATTTCTTCCAGTCGGAAGTGCAATTGCGGGTGAGGCAAGAGTTAAGTTTATGGCAGTAAACGTATTTCTTGTTGAAAACAGGGTGGGAGAACCTGAATTCATCAAAACAAGGTCCGAATGTTGCAACCACTTCTCTACAACTGAGCCGGCACTGTTAGTAGATGGGGATCCCCAAAAGGTGTTATTAGCGTTGAAGTCTCCGACCACCACACTATGGGAAAGATTGTTAGCACTTAGGTTAAGGTAATGCTGTTGGGATGCAATGTTTTGAGATTGTCGATAAATATTCTGCAAAGTGATCGGCTGTGCCAAGTGTATTGTGAGTGTTTGAGTTAAAAAGATGTCAGGTGAGTCTGAGTATGAGTGGGGAATTCCTGTTTTTATTAATATTGCTGTTCCGTTTTTATTTCGATTATGTTGATTGTTGTTGAAGTAAGCGATATAGTCTTTATACTTTTTAGGTCCATTTTTTTTAGGTATTTTTGTTTCTTGCAATGCTATAGTTATAGGATTATATTTTTTAATGAGAATATCCAAGGAAGATAGGTTATTAAAAAATCCCTGGACATTCCATTGGAGTACCCTTAAATTAATTTTCTTATTTTGGCTGGTCATTTTTAAGTGGAGGGTGCAAGATTATGTTTCTTTTTTGAAGATTTTGAATAGAAGAAGATGATGAGGAAGATGATGGGGTTGATTTTGACAAAGGAATGTTATTAGAAGATTTTTGCAAATTGTGAAGACTTTCGATTTCACTGGGAATCACATAGGATGGTCTTATTTGGTCGGCTAAAAAACTTCTGGAGATGAATGTTGTGACTGGTAAAACAGATTCTGCTGTTTCTATTGAATCTTCTAATGCATTGGGATTTATTTCTTTGTGTTTATAGATGCTGTTGTTTTGTTGTAGATTTGTTGTAGTTCGAATTAATGATGTTGTCGACGTTGTTATAGTGGGGGTTGTTGTGGTTATAGGTTTGGTTGATGTTGGTTTTGAGTGAGACATGATCTGACTATTGAGATTATTGTGCAAAGAAGATTCTGACGTTTTTGTCAAGTTTGCCGAAGGCAAGTCACTGGTAATGTTTTCTTTGATGATTTCTGCTATTGGTTTATTAGGTTTTCGGGTAGTAATGTGATGTGTGTATAAATGGCCGGACTTACTGTACTCCTCCTTGGCTTCCTTGATGGTGCAGCGTTTAGTGGTTTTTATAATCATAATAGTTTTTTCCCTAACAAAGACTGGACAGTTGCGATCCTTAGATGAGTGTTCAGAATTTCTACAATTAACGCAAAATACTCGCTTACATTGTTCTAGGTGTGGTACAGTTTCAGCACAGGTTGCACAGGTATCTTCTGCTTCCTTGCAATGATTCCTTGTATGTCCGATGCGGTGACATTTTTTGCAAGTCATTGGATTTGGGTAATATGGATCTACTGACAAAATCTGCCAACCCATTTTAATTTCTTTTGGTGGCTGCGGTGCATCAAAAGTTAGAATTGCGGCTCCAGTGGCTTTTTGATTTCCTTCCTGCAGTTTGAACATTTTCTTTACTTGTGTTACGTTAAATTTTTTGAGCGAATCCAGAATCTCGCTCTCTGTAAGCTCGATGATGTTGAATGAGTATATTCTTCCCTGGCAGGAGTTCAATGATTGGTGGTATTTGAATTCTACGGGGATTTGTCCTAGTGATTTGCATTTTAATAGTCGATCAGCGATTTCCTTTTTATTTACTTGTATAAGTAAATCACCATTTCTGAGCGCTTTGATGTCTTTATATTGTGTTGTTATAGCATCGATTGCCTTTCCTATGATAATGGGGTTTCGATTTGCTATTGGAGTTTTATCGTTGTCTGTTGGGGCATTTGTTATGATTAAGAACCTAGAGAAATCAACTGCACATTGTTGTGGGGTATTTAACACAGGCCATTGCTCTGTGCCGTAAGTATATCTACTGTATTTTTTCTTTTTTATTGGGTGGGCGGTTTGCATGGGATCATCTGCATCTAATCCCTCAAACCTGTTTTTGCTGTTCGCCGCCATGGCGGCGGGGAACCAAGGGGGTATTTGCACTTACCAAGGGAACACTTGCACTTGTGCATTTGTTTGTATTTATTTTTTTTTTTTTTTTTTTTTAACGTGGGAGAGAAAATATGAGATTAAGTATACAATTATTTGTCGTTCACAAGGTTGTCCGTTATAAGCGATTTGAATAAAGGAGAACCGAACTCTTGACCCGTCTACACTGGTTGAGAGATGACTTGGTACTGCTAATAAAAATTATACAGTCCTTTTTGTCTGGCAGGAAATACATAGTCTATGTAAATAATTACAGTTCAGAAAGTTTCTCAATGGATGCGGGGGTACCTCAAGGCTCAGTACTTGCACCAATCCTTTACAACATTTTTACACACGACTTTCCATCACTGAACACATGTGAAGCTGCAATCTTTGCGGATGACAGTTGCATTTATGCTTCAGATTCATTAGGTTGTAACATAGTAACCAAATTGCAATCTGGAGCAAATGAAGTTGAAACATATGTCAATAAATGGAAGATTACATTAAACGCTTCAAAGACTCAGGCTGTCTTTTTTACACGAAAAAGAAAAGCCCGTTTCTTACCAAGCAACAAAATTATACTAAACAACATTCAAACAGATTGGAAATCAAGTACCAAGTATCTTTTGGTGCACTTAGATAAAGCACTTACCTTTAGTCTTCATGTCCAGGAAACCATTAAAAAGATTAACCTGGCTATAAAAATGTTATACCCATTTATTAATCGAAAATCAAATATGAGTTCTGAAAACAAACTTGTTATTTTCAAAGCAATTTTCCAGCCAATTATGTTTTATGGTTCACCTGTGTGGGGTAAATGTGCAAAAAGCCACATCAGAAAATTGCAAGTAGCCCAAAATAAGTTACTGAAAATGATTCTTAACCTGCCTTGGGATTTTTCGACCGATGATCTCCATTTAACTTCAAAAATCGAAAAAGTTCCTATTAGATTACATAAATTATTCGAGCACTATCGCCGGTCTTGCAGCTCAGCTGACAACCAAGTCTACTGAATGAATCGTAATATATTTATCATACCTGTCATATATTTAATCGATTATTTATTTATCTGTACAATTATTGATTTGCGTATATATTTGTTCTATTTATTATTTATTTATTTATTTATTTATATTTTGTATATTTATCCTTAGAAGTGTTTTAATTGTAATTAATAAATAACTCGTGTTTGAATATTTCAATTGTTAAACCTTATGTTGAATGTTACTTGAAATCAAGCATAACACCACCACCCCCTTTATTTCTTTGTAAGTCCAATTTGTAAAGATGTTTTTCATCAGCTTTTCCTCTGAATATAAGTCAAAGATACTCGTATGTTACACATTTTTTAAGAAGTATATATATTGTCAGTAGTAAGGTTACAATAACCAAATCTCTGTTGATTGTGCAATAGTAGTTTTTAAGAAATATGTAATTTATGCTGCAAATTATAATAAAATGAAATGAAAAATGAAAAAAAGGATTTCCTCAGGGAGGAGTACTGTCACCCCAACTATGAACTATTGATTATTCTCAGCAATGATGGCTTCAATGTCCAAGAATATGCAGACGACATTTTTATCCTCATCAGTGGTGATTTCGAGGACACAATCTCGAATCACCTCCAATGGTGTTGGTCTCAAAGTCAGTCCCAAGAAAAGCACCATTTTTAGATTCATTAAAAGAAGAAGGCGAGCAAGACTTCGGTGAAACAATAGAGTTAGGAATTACACTGGATGAAAAACTTACGTGGAAGACTCATCTTTCTAAGGCTAAGGCAAGGCCAGAACCTCACTATGGACCAGCAAAAGTCTAGCTGGAAAAAATTGGCGGCTTAATTCCAAGTAACGAGAATTTCGTGGCACAAAGCAACTCACAGGGCACTGCTGTGGGAAAAAACAGCTGAAGACTGTGGGAATAGCACAAGACAATACATGTAGATTGTGTAACGAAGACGTGGAAACCGAAGAACACATACTATGTGACTGTAATGGTTTAATCAAACCACGTCAACGTAACCTAAGTAACCAGCTACCAGCTCACCCAAAAACTTAGCCGCTTTCCTAACAAATTGGGGCATTATGGATGAGCGGCCCATCTGTGGCCGCAGTGATCTCGGATTCCTTATACCGCCTCCCACTGCAATCTAGTCTAATCTAGCGAGGAATAAATATGTCCTCGTTTGTCATTCATTTTACAAATTATTTTTGGTCCTGCTTCCATTAACGTCCTTTGAAGGAAGAGATATATGTAACATATAGCAGCGAACTTTACAATGTGTACCCCGTAGGAGTCACTAGATAGAAGTTAGATAAGATTTCACCTTAGGTTAACGATCACGAGTGGATGACCACCTCAGCCAACCTGGACTGTGCAAGTGTTTGCAGCTGGCTAAAGACCCCACTAAGTGGAGAGGTTATTGTTTGAGGCCCAAGTGTATATAATAAGAAACGCTCAATGCTTGTTCTTCAGCAAGGTGATGAGCATGGTGCAGGCAGGTGGCGTTATCTGTGCAAGTTTTCAATGAAAGACAACCATGATGAATGTCACGATTGGTAGATTGAAGAAGTCCATCGCTCGAATTGGCCAGTTACTCCCGCCCCGGAACAAAATATGGGAAAAGTTAAGAAGCATGTTCCGGACGTTGCCTGCATGAAGATCAGGATATTTCAGAGATTATATATTTCACGGTGATCATAACGCTTTCAGGGAAAGTGCAGATGAGTTGGTTCTTCTAAAGGGCTTCTGGAAAACACCTCTCATATTGCTGCTACTAACTAAAGCTCTTAAAAAAACGTGATGAGGTCTGAAAACATCTATCTCTTCGAGGGGTATCAGCAAAGTGCATATAGAGACGCCATAAGTTAGCCAAAGCATTTGACAGAAACTTTAGGGATGTTGGTGATGCTCACATATCATACTCGTCTTTGTTCAAACAGATTAACAAAGTAGAACGCAAATTAACTTTATGGCTATGAAACACAAACAAAAAAAACACAGCACTTTTGTGGTATTTTTAGCATGTTTACCTGCTGCTTAATTGCTTCCTTAAAGTACACTCAACCGAACTGCTGTTTGACCTAACCAAATGCTCTATTATCCGAAAACACTGTAAAAGCCATCACAGCAACACGTAGCAAGATCGTAAAGTCTGCGAATTCACCAACAAAAATTCGAAACGATTCGTTTATCCAATTATTCCAAGGCAACTACGAGTAACTCCGATGACTTTTGCAAATTCCAACAACGAGAAAACAACTGAATCATTTTTTTTAAGCTCATTTTTAGTATCTCTCAGCAGATACATCTAGAACAAAGCTCATAAATCCATCCCGCACCTCTGGATCTATTTTCGAAAGTATTCCTCGATTCCCCATCATCCAGCAGCTACTCGTATGTAGTCACAATATACGTAGATGCGAATGCGAATACCACCCCATGCGGCCTACGAAAAACGATATTAACTGTTGAAAAACGTAATGTTTAATAAATGGTACGCAATCGGCAAACATTGCCAATCATGCCATCCTTATAATTGCTGGCAATAAAATAAAACCGATAGCACCAGAGTGAAATACTGAAAACGTCCAACCAACGCCATTAACTTTATTGCCGGCCTATTTGTATGTGAATGCGGAATTACCAACAAAACAAAAAAAAATAAGAAGAAAAGTGATATGATAATAAAAATCCAGAGCAACAACAACAAAGTCACTACACCAACAACGCCACCACACCAACTTGCCCCGAGATCATGATCAATTGTCTAATTATGCAATTAATCGCAATTGGTCGTGAATTGGTTGTGATGATGGAGAAGGATGGGGACAAGGGTTGCCAATTGGGGCGCTCTGATTTACTAGCCAGAATCCAAATCCCCAAATGCTCTAGTCAAGAAGCAGAAAAGCCAAAGTTCAATCCGGAAATAGGTCTGGTCTGGTCTGGTCTGGTCTGGCTCTACACCCTCTGTTCATAGTTGGGCAAAGCTAATACCCTCTCGATAAACCCCCAATTGGTTACGAGGTGTTTTGCCTCTGGTCTCATTTAGGGTTTGTTTCTGATTTACGAGTAACTCTAAATAAATTCCAGAGAGAGAGAGTTGGTAGTCGATGGGTATGAAAGTGAAAAGTGCTTTGCACCCCTTGGTTTACCTATGACCTATTCAAAGTTGAGAGCAACCCCTATTCAACGGTATAAATAAGTCAATCAAACTTTCATCAAAACATGTTGGAAAAGTTTCTAGGGGAACGCGTTCCATCTGTCTTCGGTGGTTTTTTTTTCTGCATTTTCTGTGCTCTGAAATGGAAGGAATGTAGAATTGGGCGTTAAAGGCGGATTGCACAGAAGATACACACTCGTAGTAGAAGACATGAGCATGAGTGTCATGTTATCCTCTTTTGAAGGGTTGTAAGGAGGAATAGAGGGCGAAACCACATTCTAAACTAAAATTTTCGAAAGAGGTTTACGAGTTGTTGGTTCTACCCTAGTAGGAGTAGTGTAATAGTTGCTGCTTGGCTAATTGTACGAACGACTTGTTGCAAAGTTTTTTGCTGGATGAGAGTATGTCGTTTCATTTTTTTCTTTCTTATTTCTGGAACATGCAACCGTGAGGCAAGAGTAGTTTTTCATAGAATTTTTGTTGGTTCGCTCCATGTGCAAATTCTTGGTTTTGTGGGAAGTCAAATGATTGCACATGTGATATGCATGATGAAGTGGCATGTTATGGTGACGTGCACGGTGAAACGAGTGAGTGAATTGCAAGGTTGGAGGGGTTGGCTGATATTGAAAGTTACCCTTTTGTTAGAAAATCTAGATCACCGGAGCAGGTCAAGTGTAAATTATAATGGAAATTCGTGTGTGGGTTAGAGTGGTACTTAGTCAGGATTATCTATCAATTGGTTGGTGATAGTATGTTCAGGGCCGAAAAGCTTTACATAGGCTGAGCGGGTGGTTGAATACGTCTGACATTAAGGGTGCAGTTGTACTACTATTTGGGCAGGAGTTGTACCGAAGACCGGACTAAAGATGACATGGGTGATTTGGTAATGGATTAGGGATGTCCATCGAAGACTGCAAATACGCTATCGCTGACCTCCATCAAATTATGAAGGCTTCGCCCATCAATGACTTTGTCTAGTACTGGCCTTATCGTGACGGTTTTCAGATGAGGCCACCGAAGGTTGCTACGATTTGACTAGTTACAAGCGGCCGGTCATAGGTCTTGTTAGCAGCAGGATCATCGGTAGTCCCTACCAGGACTTAAATCACGACACCATGGGAGACAGGAGTCCCCCGGATCTCGGTCTGGGTCGGACTTATTAGGGGTAGGCCCCCTTGTGGAAGCATCATGGTGGCTGTAAGTCTAAACTGAAATCGCGGTAAGGGTCTTTGACCCAATGTAGAGTTGCAATAAGTACTGGGTGCTGTGACCCTAAGACCAGCAAGAGGCTATAGATTGGCCTCGACCCATACCAAGGGTTTAACCTATGCCTCCAGCACAAGTTCTGCTTGATTTTGATTTTGGTGGGGGCGAACGCCCCCATTTATTCGGTTTAATACAAGCTATAACTTACAAATTAAACTTAAACTAAAACTTAAAACTAAGGTTGGTTGGAGTGGTGAAGGCGAACGGATTTGAGGTAGGGAGTGGTGCGGTGGAAATCAAAGACGGTAGGGTTTGAGTTGATTTGACGTAGCATACGGGAGATTGGTTCGTTCGCGCCATAGGAGGTGTGGTGGGTTGGTAGATAGAAGAGTAGAGGGGTGCGTAGGTTACGAGGGTTAGTGTTGAGGAAAATGGAGTTGTGAAGGGACGCGCATTCAACGTGACCTGAAAGGAGTCGATGAATGAAGAGAAAGTCTGCTGCATCTCTGCGATCTTCGAGGGTGCTTAAGTTGATAAGGTTGAGACGATTTTGATAGGGGGGCAGATTAAAAGGATCGTCCCAGGGCATACCTCGAAGAGCAAATCGAAGAAAACGACGCTGAATGCTTTCAATTCTCGAGATATGAACACGATGATATGGGGACCATACTTGACTGGCGTACTTTAGGAGGGGGCGAACAAAGGTAATATAGAGGGACCTGGTCACGTATGGGTTGGTGAATTCTTTGGACCACCGTTTTACAAAACCTAGTGCAGAGTTGGCTTTGAGGATTATCTCATCCATATGTAAACGGAAGTTGAGCTCGCTGTCACACAAAATGCCGAGGTCGCGAAGATACTGTACGGAGGAGATAGGTTGGTTATGGAGAAGATAGAGTCGGGGAGGAAATTGGTTACGCTTATGTGAGAAGGTGATGGATTGGCATTTGGCGATGTTAAGTTCCAAAGAATTTTTGAGGCACCAGATCGAAAAACTATCAAGATCTTGTTGAAGGAGGAAAGAGTCATGGGGAGACGAGTGTTTGATGGTCATATCGAGATCATTTATGGTTAATATAAAAAGAAGGGGACCGAGATGGCTTCCTTGTGGAACTCCAGAGGTGGCCAAAAATGGAGCGGAGTGGGCTGACCTAAAACGAACACTGTAAAAACGGTTTTTGAGGTAAGAGGATATCCATTTCAACAATATGGGTTCAAAACCGAGGGCAGACAATTTAAAGATGATTAACCGATGAGAGATTTTATCGAAGGCTTTGCTAAAATCGGTTGCAACTACATCGACTTCATTGCCATTTTCTAGGGCAGAGAGGGCAAAGGATACGAATTCAACGAGATTTGTGATGGTTGACCTACCCTTTAGGAAGCCATGTTGTCTAGGAGAAATAAGTGATTTGCATTGGAAGCTTAGAGCTTCATACAAAATACTTTCGAAGAGTTTGGGTATATGAGAGAGTTTAGCGATGGGACGATAGTTGGTTATTTCATTCTTTGATGCTTTCTTGTGGATCGGGGTTATGAAGGAGGATTTCCAAGCCTCAGGAAATTCTCCTTGTGAAAGGGATAGACGGAAGAGATTAGAAAGGGCAAGGGAAAGAGAGGAAGAACATTTTTTAAGAAATATGGCAGGGAGGCCATCTGGGCCGGGTGTGAATTCGTCATTGAGTTGGTGTAATTTATGTTCGATATAAGACGGATCAAAAATATGAGAGAGAAGTGGGCCATTGGAGAATTGGATCTGTTGTGAAAATAAGGTCTAATTGCCTGCCCATAAAATTGGATATACCACTGACTTGGCATAGACTTGAGTCTGTTAAGCGATCTAAGAAGAGACATTCCTTAGCTGAGATGGCATTTGAAGCGATGAAAAACGATTAATCATCTGATGGAGTCCATTGTAGTTGAGGAAGATTAAAGTCGCCAAAAATAAGGATATCATCAATAGGGTCTGACAGGTCAATTAAATGATCGATCGCATCAATAACAAATTGGTAAGATTCGATAGGTTGAGCTGGTAGGATGTAGCAACATATAACGTAAAGGGACTTGAGAGGCAGTGATATTTTTATTGCGACAAAGTCGGCTTTAGAGGATGAAGAAATTGTAATGGGAGAAGAGTTAAGGCTGTTGTCCATCGCCAGTATGAAAGTGGAATGACGGAGAGCGATAGCAAGGCGTATAGTTGCTCCCATGGATGTATGGACTTAAGTCTACACGACAGGCGTTTCACGTAAAATCCAGCAGGTAGGCTGCCTGTGTTTATTTGTTACTACTCTTGTTAGCCACAGGTGTTAAGGTATCTTAGTCCAACTAATTTCGGAGTCTCTAGCTATTTAGTTCATCGAGTTCAGCCTCTCTAGGATTTTATAAATGTATCTGGACTACACTATCTGCTATCTTGATAACTACGTTGTGGTCGTTATCCAAAGTACATATTTCAAGAGATTTTAACGTCTTCAAAAAGGAACTGAAAACTACTCGCGATTGCTACGGTTTAACGGTTAAAAATTATTGTTGCCTCTACGCAATCACAAGAAAGAACCAAAGAAGTGCTCCACTGATGTCGCGGGGAGATGGCGCTGTTGAAATGATGTTCGAAATTTTTCAGAAAAGAATAAAAACTTGCAGCCTAAACAGAAGCATGAGCCATGCAGGGATAGAGTTAGAGGTAGTTAGGTGCACAGAAAAGATTTCAAATTAACATCGGAATTAATGACCAATAAAACTGTTGCCGCAGTTCACGGCCAGGGAAGATGATTTGGTATTGAGTGCTCATTAACTCATCTATAAAATATGCTCAGATGAGGGTTTGCCAAAGGAGTTAGAACCATTTCCCCGGTAGCCAAGAAGCGAGAACTCTGAAACATCTCAAATAGCGGCAGTGGAAATTTTTATCTGCCTCGGCTTCGCTATTAATTCCAAAACCTTGAAATAAAGTGAGGAACTATCCTTGTAAATAAATAAACAATTTCGTACTAAATGACGCTGAAGCCTCATTGGTCTGAATAGTGACATTGACCAAGTTAAGAGTCAGATTACATACGCTTAGATGACATGGACAAATCTCCGTGTACGATTTGGGAATCGCTTTACAATATCACCTCTATGTGCTCTTAAGCAACCTGTTCCTTTTATGCTTTGGATAATCCTCACATAAGTGACAATTTCCTGTGGGCATTGAATTGACAAATAATTAAGAGAATCTTCTGCACCCGAACAACTTGTAGCTTTGCTTTGATAAATAGCTCCTCGCTATCTAGGGATTTCATTTAGGAATGAAAAGAAAAACAATAAGTCTCTTATTAACTTCAAGTCGTAGGCCGAAATGAAAAAGTGAAATGCCACTTCAATTAGGAACATTGCCTCACCCTACATTGGCAAGCCAGTTGAAAGAATGCTAATAACAGTAGACACGGCAGAGTCTCATATTGTGGAAACCCTGAATGAATGGATATAAGCCGACATTGAATCCTAATGACAACATTCTACCTATTTCCAAGTATACTCGCATAAAAGACAGATTTCAGACGCCAAGATGTTTTCCTCGTTCAAGATGAGCATCCCCAACATCTACGAATGGCTTTTCATTAACTCATCTGGTAATGGCATTCAAATCAACAATATGTTCATTCCAAAATTAATTCGAAGAAGAACAAGGTTCCATTATCCATTATCCCTCAAACGTTCGGAATACCCTCATTTCCTCAGTCCAATCTAATAAATTAAAAACTCGCAGCCGTGTATCTTTTAATCTAACTCCTGATTTGACAAGAAAATCAACATCTCCTTGCCCCACTCCAACTCGTTCGTCTTACTCTAACCTTTACTCTCCTGCACCGCATCAACTTTACAATAACACGACAGGTATTACATGATTATATTGCTCTTTAGACCCCATGCTTCCTCCTAAAGTGAAAGTAACTAAGCACCTAATTGATTCTAAAGATGGTGACCGTAATGTTCAATCTCGTTTAAGATAAGCGCGATTCCATCTGCATCGATACAAAACCCCAAAACAAATGCAATAGTCTTATGTAAGCTCTAAGCGTCTATGGCACCTTCAAAGAAGACGGTGTAATTTTAAAAACTATTTTCGTTCTCTTTCATTCTCTTTCAATTTATTATCAAAAAATGTGTAGTTTATTTAGCTGAACCTCTCACAGCGCTCTTCCACGTTTCGATATCCCAGGAAACTTTTCCCATAATCTGGAAGATTACACCTTCGTAAAAAAGGCCGCAAAGACTAAATTTCCAACTATCGGCCCATTGCTACTCGTAATCTATCCTGCATTCCTAAGCTGTTTGAGAGCATTATTTATGACTCAATGTATTTTCACTGCAAGTCTATCTGTTCCCCAAAGTTCGGTTTACATCCACAAGCCATACTGAAGTAGCTTGTGCGCACTAGAATGTAGAACTGAAGCTGTAGTGATAGAGACCGATCTTAGCAAAGCTTTCGATAAAATCTCTCAATAAAATTATTTTACTCAAACTAAATGCTCTTGGCTTTCGGCTATGCTTACTTGGTCCTGGATTTCTAACCCCACTAAAGACTCTTCCGGAGTACCTCAAGGTAACCATCTTGGTCCTTTACTATTTATTCTAACAATCAAAGACGTTGATGGTATCATTGAATGCTCATATATGGTGTACTCGTATCTGTCTGTGCCGATGACATGAAAATCTTCAAACATTTCTCAAACTACTCCTGATTGTCTTCCACTGCACAAGGATTTGGACAGATCTTCCACTTGATGCCAAGCAACAAGTGTAGGTTGTAAGCGCTTCCCAACCTGTTCCTTTAGTAACTGAATTGCGGGACCTAGGTGTTATTTGTGATAGAGAACCAAATTGTTGTTCCCATATTAACAATAAAGCCAACTCCGCGCTGGTCTAAGGAACTCTCCAACCCCTATGTTACTAAGTCCTTTCTTGTAACCTTTGTTCAACTTCTTCTTGAATACGATAGCCAAGTCTGGGCTCCATACTACACCACCCATATTCTCCGGGTTAAAGCCGTACAACACTGGTTCCTCCGATTCGCTCTACGGAGTCTTCCCTGGATTGACAACTTCAATTTACCACCGCACATAGATCGGCTGAAACTTATAGACTTACAGCTTTTTTCTGGCCCGAAAGATGCCGACATTTTCTTTGTCTGAATAGAATCTGTTCATCGCAGATTTTTACGGTTTTCTTTAAGTGGTCTTCCCTGGGAAGTTGGTCGGAACTTACAAATTTACAAACCCTTTCTATACGTCGAAAGGTTGCCGGTATTCCCTTTATTCATCAGATCTTATTTGATATGACGTAATCTTTGGTGTGTGCCACTTTTCCGGCTCAATCTTCACAGAACGAATTACGGAGACTTTAAGCCTCAAGGCCTTTCTCCTTTCTACCTATGCCTCACATCCTAACTTTCTTTAACATCTCCGAGCCTTTAGTTTTGAGTGAAATTGTTAGTTTTAAGAATATGCTTGCAATAAGCTTCTGTCCGGGGTTGATCCGGTCCTCAAATTAAATCAAATCACACTTCGACGTTAAAAAGCTATTGTCGTAGCACACGGCTGGAATCTTTACAGACCACGTTTCTCTCAAGTTTTCTCAAGATCCTAGCTCCCGTACACAAAACGTAGAACACCGATGGGTATGTCTCAAGGTGCAGGCTCAAAAAGCATATAAAGCTGCGTTACATCGAAGACAGAGAGCTACTCGAGAGCTTTACAAGCAGAAAAGCAGAGCACATGCTTCTCAGAAGGGAAAAAAGGAGCACGAGAAGTCCGCGATCGAGGAAACGGAGAAAGTTACTGCACGAATGAGGTTCGAAAGTGTCATCAGAGAATAAAATGGACAGCTAGTAGTAGAGTCGCAGTCGGCGTTAGGAATATGAAAGGCTACCTGTGCTGACTGTATAACAGCAGGTATGGTCAACTTACCGAAGATGACAGACAATTCTGTAACTCTGAAATAGCCGCGACGTTAATGTAGCACTATCGAAATTTTTTTTTTTTTATAATGAGCGCGCGCTCAAGGGGTTTGAGTACCCTTAAGGTGATTGTACACAGCGCGGGCAAAGGAAATTTAGGGAAGAAGAAAAGAGAGGTACCGATGTACATTGTTTTTAAATGTTTGCAAGTTATAACGACCAGGAAATACAGAGATCGGCAGGGCATTCCATAAGCGAGTTGTACGGCTTAGGAACGAATCACGATATTTTAGAGTACGTCCGAAAATGGGCTTGAGGGTATACTGATGAGCATTCATAGCGAGACGGGTGTTACGGTTGAAAGTTTGAATGGGCGGAATGCTACTGGCGATTTCAGTGGAGCACTGGTGGTGGAAGTAGCGATAAAACAAAGTGAGACACGAGACATTTCGTCGGTGTTCGAGGGTGTCCATTGATTGACTGATATTAGTATGGTCAATAAGTTTTATCGCACGGTTTTGAATTCTATCTAGCAGGTGCAGAGATGTTTTAGGAGCACCTGACCAGATGTGGGAGTTGTACTCCAATTTTGGGCGGATGAATGCCTTATATATTGAGGCCAGATCAGAGGGGGTAAAATATTTCTTACATCGCTTGAGGAAACCTAGACATTTCGCAGCATTTTTGGCGACATCAAATATGTGGTCATTCCAACGTAAGTTGTCATTGACACACATACCGAGAATGGAAAGTGGCTGGGTGTTTAAATTTTGCTTTAACGACAGCAGACAGCATTGTGTTTTGGAAGTATTAAATTCCACTCTGTTAATATCGAAATTTAATGAGCTTAACATACGTTGCCGTTCCCGTTCTACATCCGAAGAGCAGGGACGTGAGTCCGGCAACGGACTGAAAAGCAGAGAGTACTGTCATCAGCAAAGGAATATATTGGATTAGAAGTAGCAGACAAGAGATCGTTAATGAAAATTAAAAAGAGTGTCGGAGACAGAACAGAGCCCTGGGGCACACTAGCATTTATTTTATGAATATCAGACTTGAAACCGTCCAAGACAACTTGAATTGAACGTTCCGAAAGGTAATTTCTAATCCATTGAAGAAGAGAGTCGTCGATCCCAAATGCACGCATTTTCGACAAAAGAGCCTGATGCCAAACTCTGTCAAATGCCTTAGAAATATCAAGTGCAACTATCTTGCTTTCGCCAGATTGATGTACGCGTTGGTTCCACTTTTCGGTGAGACATGCCATCAAATCACCAGTGGACTTGTTGCTACGAAAACCGTACTGCCGGTCATTGAGAAGTTTTCGTGTTTCGAGATATTTCATGATCTGACGATTTATCAGTGTTTCCATGACCTTGGAAAGAAGGGACGTAAGTGCAATGGGTTTGTAGGAGGGGGGAGAATAAGATTCGTCTTTTTTCGGGACAGGCTCTGGAGGATAAATACTGTTTTCCATCTGCTCTGAGTCCTAAGTAGTAGGAGTAGCTTACGCAGTGGTTTTGCAAGCGTGGAAGAACACCTCTTCAGAAGAAGGGGAGATATACCATCTGGACCAGCGGATTTATGTATGTTGAGATCTTTAAGTACTCTTGCGGAGACAAAGCACAATCTGGGAGTGTGCAGCAAGCAGATTGGCCTTATCCAAAGAGCTGACAGCTGGAATGTCATTGTAAATGAGCGTTGGGATGGAGGATGAGGCGGAATTTCTAATGTTTTTGACGAAAGGCCAAAAATTGTTACTGCCTTTGGGACATTGCAGTATTTTTTGCATCAGTTTTTAGTCGTATTGGAATTCCACACGCTTAAGAAAGGCGTTGCAGTCATTTCTGGCTCGTTTGAACTTTTTTCGGTTTTCCTCTGTCGGGTTGGTCTTGTAGGACCGAAAAAACATTTCTCTAAGCCTGACGGCCTCTTTACAGCTCGAGTCGTACCATGCCTTTTCTTTTGGTTTGATACTCTTCATCCGATGAGGAATAAAGGATCTCATTCCAAAGAGAATGGTGTCTGTAATCATATCAGCAGCAGCAGCCACGTCGTTATCGAGGAAACACCTCGATACGACCAGTTAAAATTCCTAAAGAAGCTGTTAAGACCGCTCCAGTTGGCTTTCTATTATTGCCATACGGTTTTAGTATTGCCATAGCTTTTAGGAAGTTTTTCTCTAACTGTGTGGTCGGTGTACGAGAAATTATCTGATATGACACAATGGTCCGATGGGCCTAGAGGGGAGAGCACATCAATGGTGTACTTATCAGGGTGAGAAGTTAAAAACAAGTCCAGGGTGTTGGCGGTATGACTATCAACGTCTGGTATTCGCGTGGGCTCATTTACAAGCTGCGTTAGGTTGTTTTCCGCAGCGAAGAACTCAACACACCGTCCTTCGGGTGTTGTCTGTCCAGAATGTCGAAGCCACCCAGAATTGTGTATATTGAAGTCGCCCGTAATAACGATTTCAGTATGAGGATACAGGGATACAATTCTTTGAATGGAGTCAGACAGCGCATCAAACTCGTTAAAGGTTGAATTGCTGTCCAGTTTGGGGCTTCTATAAATAAAGCAGTAGTGTATAATTTGCTTACGGAGATGGAATTTTAACCACATGAAGTTGAATTCCGGATTGGAACATGGATCACATTGTGGTGGAGTTTGGTAAGCTACATCACTACGCACATAAATGGCGAGACCGCGGTGAGAGAAGAATAATGGCACTAATTCGTAGCCAGGTAGCTTCAGATCAGAATGATCTGAGAGGTGTGGGCGGGGATCTACCTGTGTTTCACTAAGTGCCAAAACAGCTGGTCTGTACTTACAGACGTGGACGTACGCAGAAAAGTGATTACTTTTTAGCCCTCGTATATTGGCTACGTCTACCCTGAATTCCCTAGTCATAATCACAGACAAACACAGAAAACACAAACACCGACGATACTAAGAAATTAAAGTCTAATAGAGCTGCTGGCAGCGGGATATGACCTAGTTTTGAATATGTACTGGCTCACTTGCAGAATATACTTGTAGTTAGAGTCGTAGAATCTCAACATCATTTCTCCGATCCACACGAAGGGAAACCTTTTGGACTAAGTCAACTAAAAGGTGTTTTTTTTAGAGGTTTAATTTTTAAACTGGCAACACTCTTTCTAAAGATTGTCAATTTGACAGTTGAAAGTTGATTTGTAATTAGTACGTTTTGCCATTTTACGCGGAATACCAGAAGAACGCGTGCAAATTGTGCGAACTTATTTTGAAAACCATGGTTCGGTTCGCCGAACTTATAAAGGGTTTTCCAATAGGGACTTGACAACTTTGAATTTAATTTGTGAACGCACTCTTTCACTAATCATCAAACTGTCACTGTCAATTTATTTAGTAAACTCAACATTTTCATCATGGCAAAGTACACGAACGAGCAACGTTCGTTCGGAGTCGGTGACTGCGATTTTAAGAGCGTTAACTCCAATTTTCGGTCGTAATTCTCGCCCTAGTAGACAGGCAAGTTTAGTGCAAACATTTGAGTCTACATATTCGTTGTGTGATGTTGCCGTGTCAGTGAGACAAAGGGTTGGTCGACGTGTCGAAAATATCGCTGCCATTCAGGCGTCCGTAGCAAACGATCCAAATCAGTCAATTCCACGGCGTTCTCAAGAATTGGGCATCGCTCAGACCACATTATGGCGTATTTTGCGTAAGAATCTTGGTTTACACTCATTACAAGATCAAGCTGACTCAAGAATTGAAGCGCCAAGATGATGAGTTTCATCGCAAAATCATCTTCAGTGACGAAGCTCATTTTTGGCTCAATGGGGTTCGTCAATAAGCAAAATATGCGTTATTGGTCGGGTGCAAAACACGTTACTGCGAATGGTCAGCGTTATCGCACCATGATCACCGATTATTTTTGGCCCGAATTGGAAGATATGGACTTGGACGACATGTGGTTTCACAAGCCACACAACACACGCTACTATCGACTTATTGAAGAGTAAGTATGGTGAGCGAGTTATCTCAAGAAATGGGCCAGTCGATTGGCCGCCTCGTTCGTGCGATTTAACGCCGCTTGACTATTTTCTGTGGGGCTACGTTAAGTCATTGGTTTATGCCAACACGACGACGACGTTGGAAGAGCTCAGAGCTAAAAATAGCGGCCGTT
This sequence comes from Volucella bombylans, assembly GCA_949129095.1. Classification (NCBI taxonomy): domain Eukaryota; kingdom Metazoa; phylum Arthropoda; class Insecta; order Diptera; family Syrphidae; genus Volucella; species Volucella bombylans. The sequence goes on from OX422144.1 coordinate 11,620,238, forward strand.
TCGGCCGAAATGTGTGGCCGAGTCGTTGGGTCCAACGAATCGACCGCTGCAAACGTGCCCGCTGTGGCCATATGAACGAAGTCGAGTTCCATTCATAAATGTTTTGATTGTACTTCAAGCCGATAATAAAGTTTTTGAAATATCTCAAATGGTTTGCGTTTTACTTTAAAAAAAAGTTGTCAAGTCCTTATTGGAAAACCCTATAGTATGCTACGTCCATTTTACGCCGATATAATCGTCCATCTTAGCAAGTTTTCGCATGACGTACTAGTACATCCTAGTGGGTAATACGCCTCCCCAAAGACGACAAACACTGTGAAAAGAAGAAGTTATTGCCGTTGTGGAGCTGGAGACTCATCCAAATGAGTTGATTCGCCATCGTGCACAGCAATTGGAGCTATGCCTGTCCACTTTGTGGAAGATTTTACGGAAAGATCTTCGCTTAAAAGCTTATAAGATACAGCTTGTGCAAGAGTTGAAACCGCGTAACCATCATACGGGTCCTATGTTCCGTGAATGGGCCGAAAACATGATTCAGCTTGATCCTCATTTTCAACGCAAAATTTTGTTGTCGGATGATGCCCATTTTTGGTTAAATGGACATGTAAACAAGCGAAAAGCCGAGACGTCCTTACAACCATTAAAACTCACTGCTTGGTGTGCTTTATGGGTTGGTGGAATCATCGGACCATATTTCTTTAAGGAAGATGCTGGCCAGAATGTTACCGTCAATGGAGAGCGCTGTAGAAACATGATTTCCGACTTCTTCGTTCCTCAGTTGAATGGCATTGACGTGACAGAGCGTTGGTTTCGAAAATATAGCGCAACATGCCACACGGCGCGCGACACCATAAATTTATTGCGTTAAACATTTACTGAGCGCATAATTTTGCGTAATGGACCTGTGAACTGTCCTTCACGATCCTGTGATCTCGCACCTTTACATTACTTTCGTTGGGGGTATATGAAGTCACTAGTCTATGCCGATAAACCAGAGACGTTGGACGATTTGGAAGTCAACATTCGCCGTGTTATTGCTGATATACGGCCCCAGTTGCTAGATAAAGTTGTCGAAAATTGGACTTCACTTCATCTATTTGTCGACTCCAGGTACATATACTCGTATGACAACGTGCATAGAGACGCCAAACTCGTCAGGAGGTGCAGGATGATTATGGAACATTATCGCTGCTCCATCAAGGTCGCACTAGATGAACTAATCTAGATCTTCAATGTCACTTTTGTACTGTCATGTGATATTTTTAACATGCAAAATGCGGAGAACATTGATGTGCCAATGAAGCTTTTGTTTGAATTCAGTCAAAAGTGGCCAAAATGTATCTGGTACACGGTAAACGAGGGCAAAACATGTACCATTGGGAGTTATGACTTCGAGGTGGTAAAGGACTTTGTCTTCCTTGGCTTTATCTAGTCAGTCGTCTTCGGATACAACATCTGGGATGGCAAGGCTATATTGAGCTACGACTCTGGCAAATAAAATCTAATCCCGAGAGACGTCGCAGTCGAAGACGACCTCATATATGGTGGCAACGCAAGTGAAAGGGGACCACAACCACCTTAGAATGGAGAACCGAAGGCAGCTACCGAGATATTGTGCTAGCTGGAGTGGCTTCTTGGTTGAGGTTGACCCCGGAATTTAACACCACCTAAGTAAGTAAGTATCAGCGATGTCAACTTTGTCATTATTGATTCATTCGTATCTCTTTATGTAGATTAGATAGAAGGGTAGTTCCATCGCCAAATATCAGCGGAATTTTATTTTGAAAAGAAGCGTAAAAGGGGTAAAGTCTGGACCAAAGCCCATTGCTTTCAACTACTTCTCAAAGAAAAATTGTTCGAGCAATAACCACAGGACAGGAAAAAAATGCTTTTCCATGCAAAAGTTTCTCTTTCAAGACGATAACGTGTCTATTAGCGCAGAAACTGTGCAAAGGACTCTAGGGAAAACTGACTTAAAAGGGCGGGCTAAAGTAAAGAAGCCAATGCAAACACCGCGGGAAACTTCGCCGAACTTTTGGCCAACAAATACAACGGCATTCACCGATAAAGACTGGGAAAAAGTTATATTCTCAGATGAAACGAAAATTAATCGCTGTGGCTCAGACGGTAGGGAATGGACTTGGCAAAGACAAGGTGACTGTGTCAGAAGCCAAATGGTGAAGGAGACAGTGAAATTTGTCGGAGGTAGCCTGATGCTTTGATGATGTATGACCACTCAAGGAGTTGGAGAGGATTGTTGGAAGAATGACGACACAAGACTACTAATGTAGTTAACAAAGCAACAAATTCTTCGGACATCATCTTCCAACATGACAATCATCCGAAACATACGGCCAGAACAAGTGGAAGTAGGATAGCAAAACATTTCCCAAGAAACTTGCAAAAATTTAGTAAATATGTAGTATGCCATGGCGCAAAGGAGCTATTTTAAAGGCCAAAGGAAGGCACACCAAATATTAAATGTAATTTATTATTCCTTTTTCAGATTCCATAATGTATGCTAACAAAGTTAGTAAATGTTTTTCCCCCAATACAATGCAGAAAACACCATTAAAAAATTAGACCTCTAATACAAGGTAGCGCAAAATTGATCACCCTATCGGAAGATGGTATAATTTTTGTAAATGGCGTCGTACGTCAATCATATTTGACATTTGTGAACTAGACAGCTGCAGTATACAAACAGACAAGCAATGGAGCGCTATATTCCGCAAGAGCGTGGAATGATTGTGTCGATGTTTTTGACCAATAATCGGTCGGTGGTGTTAGCGCAGCGTGAATTTCGACGTCGATTTCCTAATCGTGTCGCGCCAACTGGGCACCATTTCGGCGCTTAGCTACTCGACTCGAACAGAGTGGAACCACAGGAGACCACGGGACTGGTCGTTCGGCAGAGAATATCGTGGCTTTGGCTGGCGATGTCGCAGAGAACGAAGAACGAAGAACCATGAAAAGGACGACGGGCCACGAAATTGAGCATTACCAGACATGTGATATTTAATTTATACATGTTCCCGTATAAAGTGCAAACAGCGCATCAGTTAATGCCTCATGATCGTCAGTCGCGTGTGAATTACTGTAAAGCAATCCTCAATCTCAACAACGAAGGGGAATCATCATGAGCGACGAGATGCATTTCCACTTAAGCGGTTACGTCAATAAGCAAAATCTTCGTTTCTGGGGCACTGAAAATCTGCGTGTGATGCACGAAGAGCCATTATATCCACTCAAAACCACTGTGTGGTACGGCGTTGTGCAGTATTTGTTTGAGGATACAATCGGCAAGACGGTCACTGTTACTGGCGAACGCTACAAGGCTTCTTACTGCCGGAATTGGATGAGCGGGGCTTGGTGAATGGATATTTTGGCGATTTGGCATGGCCAGCAAGATCGCCAGATTTAACCATTCCAGACTTCTTTCTTTGGGGATAATTGAAGTTGCGGGTTTATGCCAACAAGCATCAGACAATCGCAGCCCTTAAGAAGAATATTCGACAGGAATGCGAACAGTTATCACCGGAAATCTTGCGGAAAGTCATGGAAAATGCGATAAAACGCCACTTGGCCTATATCATCTTCTCCAAAAGGTCCAAATAAAGATTTCCATCACTCAAAATCATTTTTTTTTATTTAGTAAGCCACCTTGTACAAAGATTAACAGCCTGTCAGTTACTGTATGTTGCATAAATAAATACAACTACTTTTTATTTTTTATACTAAAACTAAATTTAAGATTAATTATAATAAATCATCCTGACAAAAAGTGGGTGCCATAGCGTCTCGAAAAAATTAAAAAAAGCTGACAGATTTAATTGAGAAACAGTTTTCATCACTTTAATCGCTTGCCCAAGTTTTTTACGTAGTCCAAAACAATAATTTATGGGCCATCTGCTATGCCAAGTGGTGGGTATCGAAAATAAAGACAAAAATCCACAAAAAATATGTGGAAATCGGAAAGAAGCATCTATTCTTCGAATTTACTAAGTGGTTTCATTAAAACTACATCATCCGACACTTGTCATTCGGGTGTCAGTTACAAATTTTCTATCGTTTAAGGATTTTGAGAAATCGGTTTTTTTTTTTTTTTAATTTTTTCGATCATCGTCAGTATGATGGTTTTGGGTGAGAAGAACCTGACGACACGTAAATTTGGTAATTTGACATTTCCTGTCAATCTGCGGAACAGAGTGATGATTGGTTTGTAAGCGATCTTACAAGGAATGCATGTACTTTGTCAGATTTTGCAACAATTTTCGGGAACATTCCTTCTGATGTGGAAATTGTCTCAGGTGACTGATCATCAGCAAAGACTCTTGGATAACAGGAATGGTTCTAAAACTAGTCACTCCCTCAAAAATTAAAGAACATGTTGACGTTATTTCTGTCTGTCCATTATAGCTGTTTCCAAAAAATTAATGCTCGTATGATACGAACAATAGGCTCAGAGTAATGAGACATTTTTTGGTGATATGGCCCGTCGATGAGCGTCGATCACTAGGTTTGTTGACACTTTGGCATATTATAGGAAACCTAGCTCTAAATTGATGTCTTGGCTTAGGACGAAGGTTGCCTAATTCTAACAAATTCGTAATCCGCATCGCTGGAAACCTGAAAAGTTGAGGTCTTGAAAAAAACTCTCCAAAGTATTTCTGCAAATTCTTAGTCCGCGTCGCTGAGGACTTGACAAGTTTCAGTGAAGTCGCTGCAATTAGGACGAAGGTTGCCTAATTCTAACAAATTCGTAATCCGCATCGCTGGAAACCTGAAAAGTTGAGGTCTTGAAAAAAACTCTCCAAAGTATTTCTGCAAATTCTTAGTCCGCGTCGCTGAGGACTTGACAAGTTTCAGTGAAGTCGCTGCAATTGTTGAAAGCCTAAGGCATGCTCGTAAGTATAATTTTCTGCTCATATCAGAGGCATCTAGAGGCTTGAACGAAGTGTAGTTTGGTTGAAGTACAAAATGGAACAAGCCTTCAAAGAATAGCTGGGATTAGTGCTGCAGATATAAGAGAGCGAAAGGGCCAACAGACAAAAATACAAGACAAGATAAGAGGGCCGCAAAACTGAAAGATCTTTAAAAGTGTTGAATATGTGAAGTGTTAGATATGAAAAATTATCCAGATGGAGTTACTATCCACCAAGAAGCAAGGCTTTAAATGACGGCTACAGTTTCTTAAGCCGAAAACCATTCAGAGTCACTAACAAGCCGCAGATTGCACTCATTATTTTAGGCCGAAAAGAATAATTAATTGCAAGTATCAGGATGTAGTCCACTTGGGCCAGGTGTCATACAGAGAGAATGGACACTCTTTCGAAGCAATTTTGACACCCAGGTTACCATATTAGCACCAGAAGTGACTACGGACAGTCTCTTTTGACTAGACCGTGATGGTAGCGTTGAAGGGAATAAGACAGAAGATCGCCTTTTCAGATGAAGAACCATCTATTACGAAAGGAACACTATCTTGCCAAGATGATAGCCATTAGCCAGTATTATAAGCAAAGGGAATTCATATGGCACCTCATTCAATACAAACTATCACAGCTGAAGAAAATTGTAGAAAAAGATACTTTTTCCGGTGTCCAGTGCAAGGCAGAGTATCTCTATCGAGCTCTTTATAATTTATAACTTATTATATAGGGTGACCAGATAGCAATGATAGTTTTTCCATTTTTATGTTTCAACAGCTGTCAAAGTTAACAATGACATCCACGCTGTCAAAATATTCAGTATTCGCGAGGTCAGTGTGCATTCAATTCGTAGCACCGTGGTTAAGTTTGAGCGTGAGTACACTCTTGAATCTTTTTTTATTGCAGACCCTATCTCGAGTAAAGAACGCCTCTTCTTGGATAAGCTTACAGACTCTAGCTTATGCCAAGTTAGTGGGGTCTCCAACTATATGGGTCGGCAATTAGACCTCATTTTCACCACTGACGTCATAAACTCCTCTGTCTCGCTCTGTCCCCTTTCACTATTGTCCATTGATAACTTTCACCCACCACTTCTTCTTTCTCTTTTCCACCACTCTCCTATCCGGCATACCCCATCTGCAGCTGACTCTTCTTAGTGTTACGACTTTCATAAAGCGAATTTCCGCAAAATTGACGAATATCTTAGTAAGTGTTCTTTTTATTTCGCCAATATGTCCCTCAGTGATACTCTCTCTATCTTCTACAGAGAATTATTCAATACCATTTCTTTCTACGTCCCCTTTTCGCAAAAAAAAAAACCATTCTACGAGCACCTCTTGGTATAAACTTCGCTCTTTACGTAACAAGAGCAACAAATTATGGGCACTTTTCCTTTGATCCAATTCCTTCGCTGACTATTCCAACTATCTCGGGTTATACCTTCAATTCGCCCAGCTTTATAACGTTCTCTACCAGCGATACCTTTATAGTGCCCAATCAAGTCATATCAACGACCCTAAGCCTTTCTACCAATTCGTTAACTGCAAAACGGCTTTCCTCCATCCCTCTCATACGAAAATATATCATCAACCGAACCGCATACCGTAGCCAACTTTTATGCTACTTCTTTGTCTTATTTCCCTAATCAACACGGTTTTCTGAAAGGTAGATCAACTGCCACTAACCTCTTCGAATCCGTGTCCTCTGTTCTCTCAGCCTTAGAAAGTGGTAAAGAAGTTGACGTTATAACAACTGTTTTCAGTAAGGCTTTTGACGAGATGTCTCATTGTTCAAATTCTCCGTCCTGGGCTTTGAACCGATTTTGCTAAAATGGATATCTACTTACCTGGATAACCGTTTTTATAGTGTTCGATTCAGGTCTGCTTATCGGCCCCTTTCTTGGCAACTTCAGGTGTTCCTCAAGGTAGTCACCTAGGTCCACTTCTCTTCATCCTAACTATTAACGATCTTGAAAGGGTGATTCAACACTCTGCACTTTCTCTTTATGCTGACGATACCAAATTTTGTAAACGCATTTCCTCAAACCATGACTTCTTCAAATAGAAGAATTGCTTGGAATGCAGTATCACCAAATGTCTTTTGAGGTTTAGGAAGAGATAATAGTCCGAGGGAGCCAAATCGGACGAATACGGTGGATGCGACAGCAATTGGAGCCGTATGTCATTGATTTAAGCCGTGGTTGCGATGCTCTTGTGCGCCGGCGCATTGTCTTGCAAAAACAAATTTTTTTTTCGCTTCATGTGAGGCCATTTTGCAGCGATTTCGCACAATAATACCCGCTGTCCACGAAGAGTATGCCATGACAATCCCAGAAAATCGACGCCATCAATCTTTCCGACCCATCGAGCCTCCCTCGGCCGCTTCGGAGCACTCGTGCCGGCTTCAGTCCATTGCCGGTCACTCATTCTGTTCTCTGGTGTGCAATAGTGGATCCAAGTTTCATCAACAGTTACCAATCGACGCCAAAAGTTCTGCCGATTCCGCATCAGCAAGTCCAAACACTCTTTCGAAGTGCTCTCGCGTTCGTGTTTTTGGTCAGGAGTGAGCATGCGCGGCACCCAGCAGCAGGATAACTTTTTCGTATGCAGAATATTGCCCAAAATATGGCGTGTGTGCTCAGTACTAATCTTTGTGGTATCTGCTAGCTCGCGCACCTTCACTTTCCCGTCAGCCAACACCATTTCATGTATTTTATTGACATTGTCCTCTGTAACCGCATCGGAGGGCCTGCCGCTGCGGACTTGATCGGTAGTGGAGTTGCGGCCACCACGAAACTCTCGAAACCAATATTTGACGGTGTAATCTGACGGAGCATTAGCCCCATAATATTTATCCAACTTTTCTTTTGTTTCCTTCACCGTTTTGCCTCTCAAAAAATAATGTTTTATGAGAGAACGAAAATCGTTTTTGTCCATACTCAACATGATGCCAAACACGTCAACAACAATCAGCTGTCAAAACAAAACTAAAGACAGTATCGCACTGAAATTTGGCATGTCTGCCTAAATATGAACGGACTTCAAGGCACCATAACCTTTTTTGCAGTAGCAGCGCATTCTGGCGGTCAAGGAGGTTACTTTTCACCCCACCTAGTAAATAGTTTTTCCACCTGGTGCATCAAGAACTGTTTGCAACTCAATGTTACCAAATGTCAATCGATTACCTTACGTAAGTGCAACAAGTCCCCTCCACGAATGTACCTTCTCCACGGCCAAAGTATATCCCTTGCTGAGTCTATCCGCGACCTTGGCATATTTTGCGACAGGGATCTTAATTTCCGCTCGCATATTGATGAGATAATTACCAAAGCAAACGCGTCACTTGGCTTTGAGAAAAGGTGGTCCCAAGAATTCTGCGTTCGCCCCCATCTCGAGTACATGTATCATGTATCCCGTATTGAGAGTATCCAATGTCGTTTTCTTCGATTTGTGCTTCGAGGTCTACCTTGGAACGATCCTCTAATCGTACCTCCCTATCGAGATCGTCTCAAGCTAATTAACCTGAATACCATTGAGCAACGAAGGACGCAGTTGACATTCTTTTCATTTACCGACTCCTCTCAGGCTCCTACGATTGCACGCCTCTTTACAACTCCATTTTCTTTTACACTAACCCTCTACGTTGCCACAGTTTCTTTTATCTACCAATACACCGCAGCAGATATGGCTCTACCGAACCAATCTTTTCGTTTTCAATTTCCATCGCAGCACTCTCTCCCACAAATCCGATCTCCTTCAACATTCCTAGTGATAAGTTCTAGATATGGCTTAACCTTAATTTTATTTTAGTTTTTAAGCCAAATAAATGGGGGCGTTATCCACCATCAGCTGAATTGGGCATCGCCAGAGAGTCAACCCGGCTAATTTTGCATTTGGTTTTGGGCATACTTCTGTATAAGATTGTGCTGACGCAAGAATTGAAGCCGGACGATCATAGACAACGCCGTGAGTTCGCTAATTTGGGCGCTAGATATGTTGGCCGGAGATCTGGATTTTAGCCAACAAGTCATTCTCTCGGACAAGGCCCATTTTTGGCTCAACTTCTACGCCAACAAGCAAAATTGCCATTATTAGAGCGAACGCAATCCACAAGTATTCGGCCAAGCATCAATGCATTTACAAAGATTGACTGTTTGGTGCGGTTTATGGCATGGCGGCATCATCGGACCTTATTTCTTTCGAAATTAGGATGTAGACATAGTTACTGTCAACGGTCTCAGGTATAGAGCGATGTTAACCGACTTTCTATTGTCAGAGCTCGAAAACATTGATATATCCGAGCAGTGGTTCCAATACAAGCCATGCAAGCGTGAAGGTGTGAAGGAGAAATTTAGCGACTGGGTCAACTCACGGCGATTTAACACCACTCGATTATTTTCTCTGGGGCTACATCAAATCCTTAGTCTACGTTAGCAAGCCAAGCTCGAGGCCAACATTGGACACGTTATTGACGACGGAATAACGCTGCACATATTGCCGAGGCGTCCATTTGATTGATGTGCTATTCCACACACATATATGACCCTTTATATAACTTCAAGAATAGGTCACACAAGTTCTAACTGCATTTACCGAAAGATATTTTTACTTAGAAGAATCTATGTGTTTGTTTGTTCAGAGTAATCTCCAAAAGTTCCAACCCGATTTCAACTGACCTTATACTGTCGCAACAAAGTTAGTCCCTCTGTGTTACACAGTATAAATATCAGGGTTGTTGGAATTTTTTCCGAAGACGCTTGTAATATTTCAAAGTGAATGGCGGATATTTTCTTTAAATTCGTTCTCCTCAATTCTATGGGTCAGAGCTATTATTGCTGAGCATCTCTCAGCTCTGTTTAAAAATCACATCTTCAGCTAGACTGCTCAAATAATTCAAAGGAAGATTGATCGAATAGAGACTAGTGACTGGCTTTAGATGGACTGGATAACATGTAAAAGCAAAACAAGAGTAAACGTCTAATGGCCACTTTTGGATAGAAAAGCTACCCCAACCATTCATGGATTGAATGGATAAATTTAAAACCATTTTACCACATTTTTCAGCAGCCAATACTTTACACGTCAAAACACCTACACTCCGTACTCACAAACACTCAGCAGAATACACCTTACAAAGTGCAGATACTTCGGGAACCCCAAATACCATACTTCGTCGATTTGGGTGTTTGCATACGAATGCGCGCATTCAAGTGCAGTCCCTGTTAGAACCACCCACCAAATCGATCTCTTAAAATATGAATTTCAACCATTTCGCCTCGGATAGAAATCTCTAAGTAGCCCGGCCGGAGAAATATATTTAGATGCTATCACAGCTCGATTACGTCCAAAAATTATAAATCATCCAATAAGAATGGGCCATGGATTCGAATAGATTGCTCTGTTCTGGGAGGGAAATTTCCCAACAATCCCTCATAAACCGTGGAACAGTAGCTTGGAGCTATATGCATAAAAACAGAGCACCACCGAAAACAACAAACATTGCATAACCCCTAGCACGTATCTGGCGCTTTTTTAAACGTGTACAAGCCATTCAAATGAGAGGATACGAATATATTGAGAAGTAAAAATAGCTGAAGAAAAAACCGAAAGGAAAAGAATGACCGGCTGCATGGCACTTAAGATAGGCGACAACTGGCGTTACAATTTGGTGGATATTGCGGCATCCCGTGTCCCGTATCCAGTTGTATGAGTACTGATGTAATACTTTGAATGTCGAATTCGGAATTTTTGTTTCTCTGAAATCGGTGTTTTACCTCCCTCTGAGGGCCTAAATATTCGTACTGTGATCAACAGAATTCGAAATCTTTAAAGTGACTTTACATCGGCGAAGCAATTTGTCGTTCAACGACCCATTTGGCTACTTGCCACTCGCAATGAATTCTTCTACAATAATTAGGCAAAGTGATTCTGATTATGTTGCTTCTGGTTTGCATTGTAAGGCATTTTTCGTACCACAAAAAGGATGGTAATGGATTTCAGTAGGATTTTAGTAATTCAATAACACTCACCGTTACTGCCTGCATGACAGAGATTTAAATTAATTTGTTTGTTCTCAAAAAATAAAAAAAAAACTTAACACCAAATGCACACTCGCTTTCACGTAATACAGGGTCAGCAATGGGGTCACTATGGAATAGATACACACACCTCAGACGCTTAAACACTTAAATACAGAACGATCCGTGGCAAAAATTCCCGCACGACGGTCACACTTCAACTGGAAAACTGTTCTCAATACCACACAATTCGAATGTCATTCCAACTGTCCGGTGGTGCTCGATCTTTCAGTCTGCCATTGAGGTGGAAAAATCATTTCGTCTAGGAATTATTCTCTATTCGCTCTGCTCCCACATACGAGTATGTATGTCTCAGTCAGGCCTGGCTATCTTGCTCGGATTTATTTTAAAAGAATTTTATTTAAAATTCGCAGATACGAGTACTTTTAGATGCATTCGTGGGGTGGAAAGCAGAAAGTTGCTGGCCGATCGCGGATGACAGCTGTGGCTGTAGATCGCTATCCATCCGTTCCGTTTGTTTATACCAGTACCATTGCGATCGCATTGACTGGGCGTAGATTAATGAAAATGTCTTTTCGATGTTTTTTTTTGTTTTTTTTTTTGTCGGTATCTCCAGGACTGTGATCCGAGCCAACAACTGCTGTCTGAGCTACGAGTATATTGCGATCAAGTGAAGGAGATCATTGTAGATCACTTGACGGATTATATTGGCCAAGATTTGGAAATGTTGGCAGTTGTCGGTTCTAAAAATATCTCAACGGCAAGTCAACCGAAATTGATTTGATTTGTTTCTCATTTATTTTTGGTTGCAACTGATGTGGTGGCGTGTACAGTGCGGGGCTATTGGTGAGTTGTCCTTGCTGCTGAGATCAATGGAAAGGATGACCTGGATGTTTGCTGGCAGATCCACTGACATTAATTGTTGATTTTTGCATTTTTTTTTTGTGGATGCAATACGAGTATGATGCATTCGCTGCAGATGTTATTACAGATTTGGGATTTAATGACATCTACTCGTACATGTGTGGCATGTGTATGATGTAGGTACTCGTACATTGTGCAGTTAGGGATGTTTGATGTCGGAAGTTTCATGAAGCGACCAGTAAGGTGCCTATGATCATGATTTATTATATTGGAGGAAAGACATACCACTTCCGGCTTGAACTAATTTCCACTAGTATTTCGGATCATGTCACTGTCATATATTGGGGACAATATAGATCCCAATTCACCTACTACAACCAAGCGAAGATCAAAGAGAGCTTGTTGGCATACTAAATGCAAGAAGCGGGAAGTACTTCCTGCGGTAGCACGACTCTATAAAGCCCTCTAACAAGATCACACGCGATCGTGAGGAAACCCTGAACACCTTGATTCAGGTTCACTTCCCAGGGTCTTCTAATATTGACATTTCACTTCCAAGACACCTCAGCAGAATCAATAGCTTATCCTGAGAACTCTTCAATCCAGATTAGGTTAAGCGGGCTATCAACTCATTTAAACCATACAAGGTACCAGGCATAGATGGAATTTTTATAGCTCTGCTACAAAAAGATCTGGACATCCTTGTACCTACCCTAATAGCCTTATTTAGGTTCAGCTTCAACTACATACCACACACTTGGAGGGAGCTCATCGTGGTGTTTATCCCCAAACCAGGCAATAAGCCCAGGGTACTATCTAAGTCATATTGACGTTGTTTTATCTGAAAACAATGAAAAGAATTATTGACGTCCATATAAGAGACAGCTTGGAAAATAGCTGATCTCTGCACACACGTCAAATAAAACAAAAGCTCCCTGCGCTGTAAGAAAATTGCTCTCTGCGGATTTCTTGACATAGAGGGTGCTTTCGACAATATGACTACATATCAAATGGTTCATAGAAACATCGATCAGCCTACCATCAACTGGATCAAAGCGATGCTTGGAAGCCGGATTTCGCCGATTCGGTATCAGTATCAGCCGTAAGGCGATGCCCGCAGGGAGGCATATTATCAAACCTCCCGTGTCTTAAACAACTTAGACTACAACACAATTGGTTATGACGATGACCTAGTCATCATCATTAGGAGCAGAGACACTAACGAAGTCACCGCACGTATGCAAAACACCCTTAAGACAGTCTTAGACTGATGCACCAGAGAGAATCTTTCCATAAACTCGAATAAGGCTGTCATAGTTCCCTTCACTTAAAGAACAAATATAAACCTAGTTGCGTACGCCCGACGAGGTCATATATCCGGGAGTAATCCTGGATAAAAGGCTCAATGGGATCTTTCACTTGAACAAGAGAATAACTAAAGCAACCAACATTTTGTGGGCCTGCTGTCGCAGGTATTACAGCACATGGCTGATCTTTCCGAAGATCACTCACTGGATTTATACAATGATGGTCTGGCCCATCATAACATATGCTTCTATAGTATGGTGAACTAAAGTCACGCAAAGACAGCCATTTTAAAGCTCAATAGAGTATAGCGTCTTGGATGTCTGGGCATTTCCGGAGCCTTTCGGACCTGCCGCATAGCTGCTATAGAAGCAATAATAGGACTTACGCCCCTACGCTTATATATAAACAAAGTGGCAGCACAGCAAGTCTGGTACAAATCAAAGAGTGAAGTTTTATCGAAATGCCGGACCTAAGGACCCTACTCTTCGAAATACCGGAACTTGATATGATCTTGATCAGACCGCCTTCAAAAAATATTATGCTCCAGCAAAGGCTTATCCACGGGGATTCGCAGCAAAGTAGCATGGGTTAGCAATAACCCACCAATCAGCCAAAATGGCATAAAGTAGTATACGGATGGTTCTAAAATGAAATCGGGAGTATAAGCTGGAATACAAGGGCTTAACTTAAATATAGACATAGCTATGGGCAAAAGTCCCAGTGTATTTCAGGCAGAACTCTATGTCATTCAAGCATGTGCCAACCATATTTACAATTCTCGTATCAAAGGCGCAAACATCCATACATTCACGGACAGTCAAGCTCAGACACTATTGACTCCAATTCAGTCATGTACTGCTTCAAAGCACTCTAAAAACTAAGCTCCAGGAACAAAACTAAATTGTGGTGGATTCGTGGTCTGAGGGCATTGATGGGAATGAAAAGAACGACGAACTGGCCAGAAAGGGCTCATAAACTGCCTTTAATCGACCTGAACCCTTCTCCTAAATCAGCAGCCAATTTAGCTATTAATATGTAGAAGCATTCGAGATGCATCTCATATTGGGGGAATAGCTCATGTCTAAGACAGGCCAAACGAGTCATCCTATCTTTCAGCACGATATTAAAAACTTAGTAGGATCCCTCACAGGACATCACGGTTTAACATATCACCTCAACAAAATGAACACACTCTCCGGTATGCCGACTTTGTTTTGAAGAAGACGAAACAGTCGAACACATCTTATGTGAATGGTCAGTGCTAAACGGGATTAGACGGAAGATTTATTTCAAGGAACAGTTCGGCATCACCGAAATGCTGAAAAACCAGAATGGAAGTGAAGCCATTAGAGAAGACGGTGTTCTCAAATCTCAGCGATTCCAAAGTTTAGAAATGGCAATTTTCACCTAATGGACGGACCTCGTTCGGGTAGGCCAGAATAACTAGACGATGAGCTCCTGAAGTCCACTGTCGAAAAATGTTTGTCATATCCCACTTTTCGCAACATTGTAGGAGTTATCCACTCTGCTTCTATGGCAAGATGATCCCTGAATTGCTGGCGCACTTTGTTGTCTCTCAGCCTGTTGGTATTGAGCCCGGTAATATTGGCAGGTTTGAGCGGTTTCTGTTGATGGAAGAAGTACGGAGGCTTTTCGGATTTTTCCTCCTCGACTGATGGTGTAATATGGTCGATATAGTCCCTTCCCTTCCTTACTATGTCCACATTAGGTCTTTGGCTCTAGTAGCCCTCAATGTACAACCGCTGTGAGGTTTTCAAGATATAAGTTGGCTTCATGGGCCTGGAGTTATCATTAATAATACTCCAGACACCGGACTTTTCTCAGGTGTACGAGGGTAATCTTCTTCGATAGGGCGTGATAGACCAGGATTGTAGGGTTACCCTAAGCTGCGATCGAGCCAGAGCGTCTGCTGTTGCATTACCAGATCCACAGATACGGAAGAGCAATGTGGATAATTAAGGAATGAATTTCCGACGTTGATAAATGATCGTCCCTCGATTGAGAGCTCCGAGATACCGAAGCAGTTCGCAGATTGTAGTTGATTTCAGTAGTTTTTTCATTAGTTTGGTATTTCCCGCCTGTGGTCGAATAACAACGCCGTCGACTTGACATAAATATAAGCAATTTCTATCACCTGTGCTGTTACGATCGCTAAACAAAGAATCGATGAACCGTTTCTGGGTTGCGTTACGCAATTCGAAGAACATCTACATTGTCGCAGTTCTAAGCACGTTTTTGGACGCCATCAAAATTTGATGGTATTCACGGGCAAGATCATGGCAAGTAGAGCTTACTTACCCGTCAACATCAATTGAAAATTCATTATGCATGGCAATGGCTAGGAATCGGGAAGAGTGACGGCATCGGGGCATCAGTAAATGCCGCACGGACAGATACCTCCATTTTTGTTTGCTGGCCTACTGTATGCCAAAAGCCGTTGGGCTAATATTCAGCTTTCGACAACTTGTTTTAGTAGTGTGGTATGGACCAACATGTCTAGCGACCAAACAGATCTGACAAAAGCTGGATCTGAATCGCTCTAAGAGTCTCGCTTCTAAATAGGAAACATCTCAGCGCTATCATAGGTGTCATTACTGTACACTGCCTTATAGGCAAGCATGCAAGAAGGCTTGGCGCTTTCACAGACAATTTCTGTAGAAGCTGCATGGACGAGGAGGAAGATGAGACAATTCTACCTTCACTTAGGAGCTTTTATTTACAATGACTTTAACGATCTAAAAAAATATAGACGTTAGCAGTCTCCTAAGCTTCATCATAAGCTCAAACTGGTTCCATGGGTAAGAGGGTCATAGATCTACGTGGCATCACAATGGGCCAATAGGCCTAAGTGGGTTGGTCTTTCCAACAGTCACTGTTACCTACCTACCTACTTGTGGACTGGTGGACTACTTGTCTCTACATGGTACTGTACGGCAAGTGGTGGGGCTCGTAGGCAAGTAGACCACAAGGCTATTGCCGATCGTTATAATTGAGGCAAATCAAAGTATTTGCATCGGATTATGTGAGGATGCCTAATGTACCTTGACGTCCACTTATAAACGGTAGATGCAAAGTATTTACGTGCATAATTGTAGCGCGGATGATAGTTCAGCGTAAGGTTCATCTCAGACCGAAATCCAAGGCAGTCGCCGCTATTTTGTTGGTTTTAATTTCTCGAAGCACTTACAAATTTAGCTATTGGATCTCTGTCTTCCCGATCGCAAAGATCGAGATGACAGCTTCACTGTCAGCGAGAAAATAATGGCCAGGTATTTATCATGAATAAAGAGACGATTGGGCTTATTAGCAACTAAAGTAGCCTCGCCTGACGTTGGTGATGAGTGTTTCCCTAATTGAAAGCCCATGGCGAGGAGCACTTCTGGGCTTTCAGGCTGAACAAGCAGAAGTAGCTCCCATTTGCAGCAGTACGAAAATGACTTGTCATATGGTTGCCAGAACTGGTCACTCTAAGAGGAGGGTGGTTTTTGACCGCCTCTTCAAGCCTGGCGAGTTGTTGAAGGATAACATTGAGGATTTCCTCTGTAGCAGGGCAGCTATTGATCCAGGTACAGATTCATCCGAAGAACCATATACTGAATGCCTGAAGATCTTGAGAGACCTCGAACGAACCGAAAGACTTTCGATAGGACAATTGTGTACCGAGACTTTTGTTGAAATTTTGTAGACTTTGCTGATTGATCTCCTTTCACACATTGAGGAGTTCATGCTTGAACTTTGGGTATGTATGTCAGATATTTCTGAGCTGTAGTAGGGGAGCTGTATCCGACATAAGTGAAATAGACTTAGATTGAATCTCGGCTGAATTATTGATAACAGACCTCGAAACTAGTGTCAGAATTTATACAGAATGGACCGCTGAATCTTACTGAAACTCTACCATTTTTCACTCTGATATGTGGGATACAATTTCAACTAAAAGCATTTTTGAAGTATTCAACATCTCTACTAAGAACAAGAGTCCTTCTAAAGTCAAAAGTTGCCCTTGGATAGTCACCCCCTCAGAACCATTAAATTCCATTATAATCCTTTGCAAGAAGTGGTCAAAGGAAGAGGAGGCGACCAAAAGCAAACCAAACAGTTTTACCCTACGTCACATCGGTCGGTCGTGTAATTTGATAAATATCTAGAGTTTCTAGGAATGCGTGGTTGATTGTAGTAGTTTACCTGACATAACTTGCCTTGAGCATCAGGACACGTGAACGCTAGCACGTCTGTTCGAAATAGATATCTGAAAATTGCCAAGTATCTACGACAAAGATCAATGGCATAAGGATTTTTTTTTTGAGCTTCAAGCAGCCTAATATTTTTAGGGAGAATTGGAAGGAGGTGGCATTTATATTTAAGCTATGTCTGAACGATGATGAATATACTCCCACTCAGGAGTATGCTCCTTGGATTGGGTTTGGTCTTTAACCGCACGTGTCTCTGGGAATCAAGTATGAATGAAATCGCTTAGTAATGTAGAAATAATGCTATCCCTTTGAATTGGCAAAATCGATGGGTGTTTCGTTCCATGTGTTAATTTGGATGGTTGACGCCTCGTTATTGGGGGCTAAATTGGTCTTGAATTGTCAAAGAGAAGAGACGAGTGGGGTTGGAGAGTCGGACGTGGTTTACTTTAAAAGTTACCAACATGAACAGAATTTTCTTGAAAACGTCGCCGCATTATGTGAGCGGGTTTGTGATGTGTAGTGATTGAAGATTGGATCTGTATCGATAGAACAGTATCAGCTTGTTGGGTTCATTTACGTCTTTAAACGTATGAGATCTTTCTCCAATTTAAGGAAAAATGCGCACAGGCCTAATGTGATTAATCGAATATTGATGCAATGCAAGATAGAGGTTGGTAGAGGTGATGCCTTGGCGGAAAGTTTGGGAGGTATCGGCATATACATATGTGCGTGCTCTACATAGTTCTATACAAGTTGAGACACTGATAAAGAACAAGTCCATTGTAATCCTTCTGCAAATCTTTTCTGGAATTTCTCAGTTCTCAGATTTTCTCAGAATCAACACACATCACATCAGCGGCGAGTACCTGTAGCCGTATGAGAGCGTAGTCCCGGCACTCACGATAGCAATGATCCGCCGTGTAACTTTGACAACGAGCATCAGAGGATTCCTTGTCGCTTGACAATCGCTAAACTATTAGAGATGTCGGCAATCATTCGTTTAATCCGCCGTAAATCCAAGGGGCCATCCCATCTGGAGTATTGCTTACACGAAATTGCTTACATCTGGAGTATTGCTTACGAAAACTAGCTGTGGACGCAAAGAGCCCTAACGTTCTCGGAGTCTTCCCTAGCAAGAAGCCTTGCATTCTCCAACTATCTTGGCACTAAGCACAGATTTACACAATCGAATATATTGCCATCAGAATTGCGATTGCTTAAAACACCGAACCAAGCTTCTTACGAGAAATGAAATCTAACGCTGCCATCCTTAAAGAGACACCAGTCTCGCATCACAGATCCATTTTGAGCTCAGATTCATCGCAAAACCATTCCTGAGGACGGCGAAATTCGATTCGACGCAGCAACCAGAAGCAAAAGGCAGTCAACACTCAAGGGCATCAAAACTATATTGTGCAAAGCCCACTCGTATTTAAACGAAAGACGTCTAGACGTCTGGCAAAAGAATTTATTGAGCGCCCATTTCTGGTGCACCAATCTTCGATCACGTCCAAGACTGCCTCTATATTAGAGGTACATACAGGTCGACCTTAGAATTATTAGAAGAGTGAAGCAGTGAGGCGACCAACATGCACAGCAGTGAATACTGAAGGCATTACATATTGACCCCGGTCAGCACTTGCAATCAGGGTCCTGTTCACCAGCATTTAGATTTTATCCACAAAACCAGTGATCCCTCTATCCTGTATTGCTTGGCCGACTCTAAAATGTTGTCAAAGTGTCGAGTGGTTCTCACTGTTCGCCAGGGTTTCAGTATGGCATACAGCCAAGTTAGCAGTGAAGATTATCTTCAGAGTTATTGGCAAATGGTCTACAACTTTGTGTAACATAACTGGGTATATGCCATCTATGCAAGGCGACTTGAAGCCATCAAATCAAGCAACATAAAGTTTAATGGCCCCATCTGTCACCATAACCGATGAGCTGTACCAGCTACGGAGTGTTGTATTTAGCTCACTGGCAGCTTCGTTATTAGGAGCTGGTTCTGAGCTGATTCTGATTATGTTACCTGGGAAATGAGTCTCAAACATGAGATGGGGAGACTCTGCTTCCGGCTTAGCGTCTGTACCATCAGAGTTCTTGAGTATTTTCAGCCTGGCTGACTTTGCCGTTTTGAGGACTTTAACTAGTCTACTGGTTTCATCTTCTCGCAAAAGACTTTGTACCAGGCACTCTTCGAAATCTGAATTAGCTTGATATATTCTGTGTGCTTCGATCTATAAAGGCTCCAATCTTCCAGACTATTGTCGTATATGACTGGTTTAGAACTTTTCTGTTGTCATCTGTTGTTTCCACTGGACTTCGGCTGGGAGATGGTACATCCTCAATTTAGTACTCTAACAAACCGTAAAAGAAGGTGTCCACATGGAAGGCTTTATCTCGAATAAGGGTATCTAAATGTCTACCAAATGTCATCGTTTGACATCAATATATCGATGACGAAACCTTTACAGTGATTGAAGACAAGTCAAAAAGAGCATACCTGAAAATTACTCTATCAAGCCGTTGCTTCTTTAATTGCCTGAGTCTTCGCAATATATTGAACCAGCTACTCACGGGGTCAAGGATCAAAAGACCCTATTGGGAAATCTAGAAACTTTATGCTCGGAATAGAAAAACTTGTCATGGACCAGTTATCCATTGTCCACTGATTACTTCCTCTGAAGGTTTGGGCCTAATTCCCACGCTATACACCGGTAGGCAACTACAAACCTCCGGAAACCAAAACCATTTTCTTTGAAAAAGCCGATCGATTGGAAGTGTAATGATGAAGTTCAAATCACAGTACTTGCTGCTTTAAAACTTCAGTGTGATGCCCAGAAATCATGTGCATAATTCTTTATTCAAGTGGGCTTCTATCGACTGATAAGCAACGCAACCTAAACAAAATTGACCAACTGCCGATCAGCCGCAGTTTTAGAACGCACGCAGTCTTTGCTGTTCCGATTGACAATATCCTGTTCGGTGCCATCTTCGCTAGAGACAACACTCCCAAGATATTGGAAAATCTCTACTCTCGCTGCTGACTGTCCAGCGATGATATCTTGAGTTGATGATTTGATTTTCATACCAACGACACTTACCTCCCTCTCTACTCTTGCTGTCATATGGAGCGGATCCCTAAGCCTGTGCTAACAAATTTCGTCGGCGTAAACCAGATATTTGATGCGAAATGTAAGACTCTAACGAATTCGAATAAAAAAAAATATCAGCGAAAGAGTTCAACCTTGTCGGACCCCACTTTGGATCTCGAATTCCTCTGACAATTAGACCAATCCTAAGTTGCTTTGATAATACTCATTAGTTTGTAGGGTATATACATATATCTACCTCTCCTGCACAAGGCAAGCTAGATAAACTGTCTATTGACACTGTATAAGTGGTGAGCAATATTCAACACACTGTTTAATAATGATCCGCAGAGTGTTGATGTGGGCGACATAGGAGGATCCAGAGCGGAAGAACGCAAATGCCTCCCCACATTCCCATCTTCCACTTGTTACGGGAACTTTCCACCTTCCAAGCTCTCTCAATAAAAGGATATAAAAGCTCTGCTGATGTTGTTGGAGCGGCTTGCAGATGTTCTGAGGGTATACCATCTAGTCATACCGCCTTACTACCCTATAGATCGTTGATCGCAGTAGCAATCTCACTTTTAATGGGAGTGAAGGTGTGAATTCGGGAAATTATTGCTTCGATCAGCTCAGTTTTATTCGATGCCGAATACACGGTTAAGGACTGTAACAATATGAAAACGAATATGGAACCACCACAGTCCTACACCGAATGTTGGGTAGAGCGATGACCACCTGTCAGCTCTTAGGTGATTCTGTAAACGGTTCTGCAATCTGATCTGGTTCTTTGGCCAGGGCATTGATATGTGTTGAACGTATTGCTGGTTCTTACGTTCTTCAATCTGCCTCCAGGTATCCCCTGCAAGCCACTTGCCATGTCTTAACTGCCATCTGCCAACAATACTTTCCGCTCCAAATGTGAAAATATTTTTCACAGCATTTCAATGTTCTTGGATGGATGTAGGGCTGCTGATTAGTGATTGCTTTCACTCCCTTAGTTGTTGGCGTACTGAGAGGATCTTTATATGGTCGATGTTATATAAACAAGCACCTAGGCATTCTGCTGATATTACGGAGTCTTTGAACAGATGCAGTACGTTCTAGCCCCAGATCTTTTTCGCTTTTCGTCTGTTTCGGACGTCTAAAAAACAACTTCTGAAACGTCGACTGATCGCCAAATGGTCTATTTGGTTGGACGATAACTGCCTGTCAGTTGACACCCAGCTGAATTTGTGACAGGTCTTATGCTCAAATATGTTGCCTCCTATGACTAGTCGACTGATGTTGAAGAAATCAGCAAATCTTTCACAATTGTCATTTCGGTTGGCAAGGGCGTGCTTTCCGATCACATGTCTGACCCCTTCATTGGCGTCGCCTACCTTTACATTCAGGTCCCCCTATCACTATAAAGATATCGCCGTTCCACGTTGCGTTGAATACGGCTTTTAGCAGATTGTAGAAGTTGTTCTTCTCATCTCCAGTCGAGGGATTCGTTGGTTCGTTACACTGTATGATTATTACGGGCCGTACTCTTGTCCGAAACCGGTCGATAAGACGCTATCAACATGTGGATGCCAGAAAATTAAGTTTCTTTGGACTGCCGGAGAGCTAGCACATGTTTGGAATCGGATTATCTTACTTCACTCACTCCCAACATGTCCATGGTATGCATATTGAAGGAACTCTCCTTCCAATTTGATGGATTTGTCAGTTTGAGGTCCTTCACTTGATTGTTGCGCTACTGGTCCAACATTTTGAGCAGTCAATAGTTTCCCCATCAATCACAACGCAGATTCCCTAAGTCTAAGTCTAAAAGAGCTGCTGGATCCGATCCATAACTGCCGAGCTGTTTAAAGTAGCAGGTGATGGTTGGATACGGAGCACAACTTATCTCTAAAATCCGGGGCGACGCAAGTTTGCCTGATTTTAAAGAAGGAAGATCCACTGAACATGGGAATAAGTTCCCTCAATGTGGAATATGAAGTCCCGTCTGCCATATTAAGTGAACGCCTAAGACCTTTAGTAAATCCGAGTACCGAGTCGACCACCGTCGAGTGCACAACTCAACCAGTGCACTCGCAATATTATTGTGTGCTGTGCAAAAAAAAAACAAAAAAACACGGCGCGCGTGTGCAAAAAAATTACAAAAAAAAAAACAGTGCAGTGACAGAAAGAAAATAAATATCACACAGTGCGGGTATCCCACCTCTCCCGCTCCTAGTCGAAGTACTGTTGCTTGCACCCAATCACTGCCGTTACTGTGTTTACCATACGGTACGGGCAGTGGCTGAGTGTATGTAACAACTGATGGATAGCGGGTTGTGAGTGAAAATTTTGTTGGTGCACTGTTTCATATTGTTGTAAGGGCATAACACCTACAACAATTTGATTCGGTAAACCAACGTCAGAATTTCCACTTCGCCGCCTTGCTTAGTATCGTCGGTGTTTGTGTTTTCTGTGTTTGTCTGTGATTATGACTAGGGAATTCAGGGTAGACGTAGCCAATATACGCGGGCTAAAAAGTAATCACTTCTCTGCGTACGTCCACGTCTGTAAGTACAGACCAGCTGTTTTGGCACTTAGTGAAACACAGGTAGATCCCCGCCCACACCTCTCAGATCATTCTGATCTGAAGCTACTTGGCTACGAACTAGTGCCATTATTCTTCTCTCACCGCGGTCTCGCCATTTATGTGCGTAGTAATGTAGCTTACCAAACTCCACCACAATGTGATCCATGTTCCAATCCGGAATTCAACTTCATGTGGTTAAAATTCCATCTCCGTAAGCAAATTATACACTACTGCTTTATTTATAGAAGCCCCAAACTGGACAGCAATTCAACCTTTAACGAGTTTGACGCGCTGTCTGACTCCATTCAAAGAATTGTATCCCTGTATCCTGATACTGAAATCGTTATTACGATCAATATACACAATTCTGGGTGGCTTCGACATTCTGGACCGAAGGACGGTGTGTTGAGACCTTCGCTGCGGAAAACAACCTAACGCAGCTTGTAAATGAGCCCACGCGAATACCAGACATTGATAGTCATACCGCCAACACCCTGGATTTGTTTTTAACTTCTCACCCTGATAAGTACACCATTGATGTGCTCTCCCCTCTAGGCCCATCGGACCATTGTGTCATATCAGATAATTTCTCGTACACCGACCACACAGTTAGAGAAAAACTTCCTAAAAGCTATGGCAATACTAAAACCGTATGGCAATAATAGAAAGCCAACTGGAGCGGTCTTAACAGCTTCTTTAGGAATTTTAACTGGTCGTATCGAGGTGTTTCCTCGATAACGACGTGGCTGCTGCTGCTGATATGATTACAGACACCATTCTCTTTGGAATGAGATCCTTTATTCCTCATCGGATGAAGAGTATCAAACCAAAAGAAAAGGCATGGTACGACTCGAGCTGTAAAGAGGCCGTCAGGCTTAGAGAAATATTTTTTCGGTCTTACAAGACCAACCCGACAGAGGAAAACCGAAAAAAGTTCAAACGAGCCAGAAATGACTGCAACGCCTTTCTTAAGCGTGTGGAATTCCAATACGACTAAAAACTGATGCAAAAAATACTGCAATGTCCCAAAGGCAGTAACAATTTTTGGCCTTTCGTCAAAAACATTAGAAATTCCGCCTCATCCTCCATCCCAACGCTCATTTACAATGACATTCCAGCTGTCAGCTCTTTGGATAAGGCCAATCTGCTTGCTGCACACTCCCAGATTGTGCTTTGTCTCCGCCTACACTTGAGTGCGTCGGATCTTCAATGGGACGAATCTACTTTCGCATTCGTGTAGTAGCAAGAGTACTTAAAGATCTCAACATACATAAATCCGCTGGTCCAGATGGTATATCTCCCCTTCTTCTGAAGAGGTGTTCTTCCACGCTTGCAAAACCACTGCGTAAGCTACTCCTACTACTTAGGACTCAGAGCAGATGGAAAACAGTATTTATCCTCCAGAGCCTGTCCCGAAAAAAGACGAATCTTATTCTCCCCCCTCCTACAAACCCATTGCACTTACGTCCCTTCTTTCCAAGGTCATGGAAACACTGATAAATCGTCAGATCATGAAATATCTCGAAACACGAAAACTTCTCAATGACCGGCAGTACGGTTTTCGTAGCAACAAGTCCACTGGTGATTTGATGGCATGTCTCACCGAAAAGTGGAACCAACGCGTACATCAATCTGGCGAAAGCAAGATAGTTGCACTTGATATTTCTAAGGCATTTGACAGAGTTTGGCATCAGGCTCTTTTGTCGAAAATGCGTGCATTTGGGATCGACGACTCTCTTCTTCAATGGATTAGAAATTACCTTTCGGAACGTTCAATTCAAGTTGTCTTGGACGGTTTCAAGTCTGATATTCATAAAATAAATGCTAGTGTGCCCCAGGGCTCTGTTCTGTCTCCGACACTCTTTTTAATTTTCATTAACGATCTCTTGTCTGCTACTTCTAATCCAATATATTCCTTTGCTGATGACAGTACTCTCTGCTTTTCAGTCCGTTGCCGGACTCACGTCCCTGCTCTTCGGATGTAGAACGGGAACGGCAACGTATATTAAGCTCATTAAATTTCGATATTAACAGAGTGGAATTTAATACTTCCAAAACACAATGCTGTCTGCTGTCGTTAAAGCAAAATTTAAACACCCAGCCACTTTCCATTCTCGGTATGTGTGTCAATGACAACTTACGTTGGAATGACCACATATTTGATGTCGCCAAAAATGCTGCGAAATGTCTAGGTTTCCTCAAGCGATGTAAGAAATATTTTACCCCCTCTGATCTGGCCTCAATATATAATGCATTCATCCGCCCAAGACTGGAGTACAACGCCCACATCTGGTCAGGTGCTCCTAAAACATCTCTGCACCTGCTAGATAGGATTCAAAACCGTGCGATAAAACTTATTGACGATACTAATATCAGTCAATCAATGGACACCCTCGAACACCGACGAAATGTCTCGTGTCTCACTTTGTTTTATCGCTACTTCCACCACCAGTGCTCCACTGAAATCGCCAGTAGCATTCCGCCCATTCAAACTTTCAACCGTAACACCCGTCTCGCTATGAATGCTCATCAGTATACCCTCAAGCCCATTTTCGGACGTACTCTAAAATATCGTGATTCGTTCCTAAGCCGTACAACTCGCTTATGGAATACCCTGCCGATCTCTGTATTTCCTGGTCATTATAACATGCAAACATTTAAAAACAATGTACATCGGTACCTCTCTTTTCTTCCTCCCTAAATTTCCTTTGCCCGCGCTATGTACAGTCACCTTAAGGGTACTCAAACCCCTTGAGCGCGCGCTCATTATAAAAAAAAAAAAAAAAAAAATCCTCTGACCAGCGTCCGTTTCATTGTGGTTTTAGGCCGGAAAGTTTTCGACTCCAACACGGTAGACGGCGACCTAATTATAGATGGCGCACACAAGTGGAAGTGGACCTTATCCAACTGGAGTCAGCGGGCAAACGATTGTGAAGAGAAGGAATGTTAGCAAAGTTCTTGGTTCAACCTTGAACTGTAGCGCCACCTAGGTACGACTAAGTAAGTCTTGCTTCTCGAAATGCATTGCGTGTGCACTGCAATTGCTGGACATCGGCATCCTGAGTACGAGAACGCTGGTAAGTTATTCTGTTCGCTAGCATACCGAACTTAGTTTTGCGATTTTAGTGGGTCGGTGTTTTCCATTTCCGGCCTTGACATTGACGCATGATAGAACCACTGGTATGCTGGTTATTTCGACTTAAATTTCTGTATTACAAGCGGAGAATCGTCGCCATGTGAGCTTTGAACTCACGAACCGCTCGTTCTAGAAGATCTTCAGCCGTTTCGCAATAATTGTGACTTATCTGCAGGATTTTGTATTTCGGACATCTCCTGCCACCGGTTGTATGTTCAGATTTAGAAAACAATTTGGTCTGGCGTGGCAGTCTTTTGTGGCCATTTTTCATGCATGTGGGTAACAATGGGCCGTGGCATGCAGTATTTTCATGCAAGAAAACACATCAAAAGCGCGGATGCATTAGTCAGTGTTTTTCTTTGTAGCAAATTTGCGTTTTTTTTTATGATTTCTTTGGTGTTGGGGCTTGTGCTTAATTTATTTATTTGTTGTCCAATCGACACAAAGGAATGTTGTTTTGGTCTTTGGACTTGTTTTTTGTTTAGCAGTTTTTTTGTGTGCTCGGCTTTTTTGAATATGAATGTGTTTTGCTATTTTTAAATAACATCATCGTTTATACATTTGCATTATGCTGATGATGCTGGTTTCTCTTTATGGTTGGCGGGGTTCTTTTTGTTGTCTTTTGTTTAAGGAATTCAGATACTCAGATACTGAGATACTCACTTACTCATGATACAAGAGAGTGAGATATTATTTTAACCGGCTTTGGAGGGCTTTTGTTTCCTTTTTTGGTGTTTTTAAGGTCAAACGTATTTATTTTGCGAGAAGGACGTTTTTTTTTTTTTTTTTCTGTTTATGAGAGGAACAATGTTGTACGGTTTACTGTGAGGCAGATTTCCGGTGGCGTATTAGCAACATTTTCATTGCCCGAAGACGTTTGGAAAATCTCCTTTGTATGGCGGAAATTTTGGAATATGCTAAACGATTGGAACTCATACTCCTAAGTTGTTAGTTGTGCCTTCGAAATGAAGGAATCATATGAGTTTGTAGAACAATATACATGGGCTTGATGGAGGATAAAACCCTTTGGTCTATTTTGGTATTGGTGGTGAGTTGGATTTGATGTCAGATCGCTGTCTGTCAAATAACAACAACGAATTTAAGGTGGGAATCCCCTGATTGTTGCAAACTCTAAGATTCACAGGGGATTAACCTGAAATATTGAACTCAGCTCAAGTGCCAAGAGACTGCTGATGTAGTCTACTTTCTCATATATAACTGCTACAAAAAGTCGAGTATGTATCATAGAATGGTTTGACAAGGAGCTTAACGTATGCAGGACGAACATATGTTCCTTGTTAATTCAAATTCATTTTTGTTTGTGAAAATTGGAGGGTGATCCGCATTCAGACGAGAAGCTTTCAGTACTCAGATTTCCTCCGAATTCTATAGGGAGGAGATTTTTGCATTTTCTCTAATTTTATGGAATTCTTTGGCCTCTCTCTTAGGTCAGGAGGCAATCTTGCAAAGTATTCATTCAACTGCGAATGACCTTCGGCGGCCAGATACCAGAAACCTCATGGTGGTACTTGGGAGTCAATCTTGTTGGTATGGAGAGAGCTTAGTCTTGCATATTGAATTCGCTGAGGCCCTCAAAGAAATGCTCACTAGTTCTAGGTCACTTTAATTGTTGTTCTTATATTTGTAAGGGGTTTAGCGAGGTCTAAAAGGGTTTTTGGTATGTTTGCACACAGCGCAGCGAAGGAAAGTTAGGTACCGATGTATGTTGGTCTTAAATGTTTGCAAGATATAATGACTGGGAAATAAAGAGCTCGGTAGGGCATTCATAAGCGAGTTGTGCGGCTTACGATATTTCAGAGTGCATTCGAAAGTAGACTTGAGGATATACTGATGAGCATTCATAGCGAGACGGGTCTTATGGTTGAAAGTTTGAAGGGGCGGAATGCTATCCGCAATTTCAATAGAACACTGATAGCGAAAATAGCGATAGAAAAAGGTAAGGCAGGAGATGTTACGTCGGTGTTCAAGGGTGTCAATTGATTGTATAATACTAGCGTCACCTACGAGTTCTATCGCATGGTTTTGAATCATATGTAGCAGGCAAAAGGATGTTTTAGAAGCAGATAAGAGATTATTGATGAAAATTAAAAAGATTGTCGGAGACAGAACGGAGCCCTGGGGCACACCAGCATTTATTTTGTGAATATCAGACTTGAGACCATCCAAGATAACTTGAATTGAAGAAGAACAAAAGGGCCTGTCAAATGCCTTAGAAATATCAAGTGTAACTATCTTACTCTTACCATCAAATCATCAGTGCACCCGTTGCTACGAAAACCGTACTGTCATTGAGAAGTTTTCGTGTTTCGAGAGGGTCATGTCGCCTAGCAGGGTGTTGCTTTTCCCCAGGATCCTTGCCCTTTGGAACATGATATCTGTACAGTCCAGCGGTGAATTAGCAGCTCCGGTGGAAGATCTTCTGAAGTCGTTTGCGTAACCAGTGTCTGTGAGAGTAAATGGTTTCAATGTGCATCGGGATGTATCCTATCCATACCTATCTTTACTGGTACCTGTTACCATGTTTGCATCAATGTCATCTCTTTCTAACCCATTTTCCAAAAAGTGCATTCATACCGGCTTGAGTGTTAAGTTCTTAAATCAAAAAAAAAATCGTTCTGAGGCTTCTTTCTCGCGCTGGAATCTGAAGCTCTGCTTCAATATCGCCTTTGAAACGAGGCCAATCCAGCTTAGTGAAGTTTACGTGTGTCTCTTGGGGTGTCATTTGTATATGAATTCCGGGGAGATATTGATTAGAATCGACGATATCAGGAAGAAATCCAGCGTATTCCATGACTGTGATATAACCACTATTAAATGCTGATGGTTATTTTTGCTTAGCCACCTCTCGATAAGCTCTCCTTCCGATGGTGTGATGTCGTCCTTTCTAAGTAGGTGCCTGGCGTTAATGTCTCCACCAATGACGCAGGATGTGTAGAAACCACATACATACTCCTATTCTTATTCGTACTACCAGAGTGGGTATACAATGATACCACGAGCAGAGTCTCCATATGACCACGGTTGTGGTTTTTATTGTCAGAAGTTCAGGTATTTTTAGCGGCCCACACTCAAAGGAAATCCTTAGAGCAACTACTGTTCCTCTTTTTCCTGTGCCTTTATGTCCATGGAAGACCTGATATTCGTTTGACGTTTAGTGGTTCCGCTTCATCAGCATGGTTTCCTGCAAGAAAAGAATGTCTGGTTTCTTAACAAACAGGCTTAGCGCGCTTCTCCCGGCTACAGAGAAAATTGAATTCACATTGTAGGTGAATACGGTCAGCCTATTTGTTGAGAACATAGTTCATAGACAAGTTTAGCCAGGGTAACCGGTTTTTTTCTTATCATCAAGTGTGCAGTAGTTAATTGGTACAGAACGTCTCTTGTGTTTAACGTAAGTACCTGCCATGTGGGTTAAACCTACGGGATCCCCATACATCCATGGGAGCAAGGATACGCATTGCCATCGCTCACCGTCAATCCACTGATACCAATTCGGAACTGTGTTGCCAGCACAAGTTCCACACTTAGTAAGGGTCGAGGGCGACCTAAAACCTCTTACTGCTCTTACTGGGTCGCAGCACCCAGTACTTACTGCAACTCTACATTCCCGCGATTTTGGGTTTAAATCACAGCCACCACGACGCTCCCACAAGAGGGCCTACCTCTAACAAGTCAGGCCCGGACCGAGATCCGGGGGGCGACTGACTCCCATGGCACCGTGATTTAAGTCCTGGTAGGGACTACCGGTGGTCCAGCCGCCAACAAGACCTATGACCGGCAACTTGCGACTGATCGAATCGTAGCAACCTTCGGTAGCGTCATCTGACGATGTTTACGATAAGACCAGTACTTTGCTCTGCCCCCGTTCATTATTAGACAACGTGATTAAAGGGCGAAGCCTTGATAATTGGGCGGGGGTCCAGTTAATTGGTACAGATGTCTCTACGGTTTTATGTGAACTCCTGTCTGTGAAGACTTAGTTTCACGCCTATTCAGCCATCCAAGCAAGGATGTGCCTAGCCACCGCTTGTATGTATTATGAATACCAAACCGAAACTGACTGTGTTGATGGCACAGTTCCACCATTGGTATGAGTCGTGGCCTACCCAATAACCTGTTGCTGTTCTTAGGGTCCCAGCATCCAACCAACTGGAAGACCCTTCATGGGCTTTAGGTTTTAAACCACAGCAACTGTGACGCTAAGACTAGGGAGCCTACCTCTTCGAGTCAGGGCCGGGGCGAAGTACGTAGGGGCCCTGACTCACACGGTACCATGCTCTAAGTCTGGAGTACCGGTAGTCCTGCCACTCAATAGTACCTATGACAGCTTGTAACTAGACAAATCGTAGCAACCATCAGCGTCGTTAAATTCTGAAAATCGTTACGATGAGACCAGTACTCTGCCCTCGATGGTTATTAGAAAATTTCATTAATGGAAGAAGCCTTGATAATTAGGCAAGGGCTCAGTTAGGTCGTACAACTTTCTTTGCTTTCTGAATACCCTTCCAGCATCCTCAACGATATTAAAATTCTTCACAGTAGATTTTTTTGGTTGGAGTGTCGGGAAGGGTGGTTGTTGGGTTGTTTTGGTGAATGGTTACTATGCAGGTTTAGCGGCTATTCCGCCTGCTTCTGCAAAACTGAGTCCAGCTGATATTTCCTTCCAGCGCAAGACACAGCAAATTGGTGTTGTTCCTTCTTCTTTGTTGCTTTCTTCCTGTTCTTCACAAGCTTTTCTTTGTATTTCGGATACTCTGTGTAATTTTCTGGTTGTCCAACATCGTTTCAGTGAATGCAGTAAACAGATTCGTCCTTAATGTTGCCTAAAGTTTCCTGGAAGTGACACAGTGACACAACGACGCTACGTGTTCAAAGACAATGCTGCCTTCGATGTTGATGGTTGTGTCGTTGGTGCTGGAGGTGTTGTTGCTGCTGAAGGTGTTGTTGCTCTTAAAGGGGTTGATGCTGATGCTAGTGGTGGCGCTGGTTTTGCAGCTACTATTGATGGTGTTGTTGGTTTTGGTGGTTAAGCGGCCGATTTATTGCGCTTCTTCGGAGAGATATGTTATCTGAAAGTCTATCTTTCCCTACTTCTTCCGAATAAGCTTCATCGTTCCGCGTGCTGGCATGGTCCTATAATTTTGCATACATGTTTGTCTCCTCTTCTGCTGAGTGATCGTCGAGCATAGGTGATCATTCATATATTTCGTCGATTCCACTGAGTTTTGGTGAATTTCAGCAGCGAAGTTCACACAACTTGTGAAGAGTACAAAACAGCGACTGGGTAGACTGATGCCAATAACTCTGTAAGGACATGGGGCCGGCGCTATGAGAATTCATCCGCAAAACACCTCTTTTCAAAGAAGCTGGAAAAGCCTTGGAGGACCTTATAGCTCTACACTTCAAATGAGCCGTATGGACGTATTAGCTGAGCTCTCTCCTGGATTTAGACATCATCGTTGAAATTCTTCATTCGAAGCCCGTTCATCTTATTCGAGTGGTCAAGTTGTTCCTCTGTATTTCGGTCCTTTTGTGTCAGCTACCTCATTAAGAATGAGTCGTAGTCCATCTCACTGGTTTAAGCGAATTGTACCAGCAACAGCTGTGTGTGTACTCGTAATTTGGTCAGTGCTACGTCCCTTTTTATAAGTACGAGTCCCTACATAAATTAATAACGAATCCTTACTTTTGGAAAAAAGAAAGAAAGGACAGGAATGATACTTTTTCGCAAAGCTATAGCCATATACGAGTACGTGCGTATGAAACCCACAACCAGCCTAATGATGGATACGTTCTTGTTGATAGAAGTTGACGCATTGTCTGGATGGAACATGAAATGCTTTCGGCTCTTTGACTGACATACAATCAAGGATAACGAAGTAGGTGAAACATATGCGTTGCCCCTGTCATACTCGTATAAATCATAGCCCGCTTTCCGATCATCGTGATTACGGCGACAAGCAACTGACAGCAGCTACTGATGATGTGATAGATAGATACATATGCATGCACGTAGATACTTTCTGAGGTCCTATTTGTAATTATCCCATAAAACGAGAGTTAGTGTCCTTGTTGTGAATTTAACGATACGAAGGAAAGCAAAACCAGTGTACTCGTATGTGTGGGATGTTTCTTTATTGCAATTTGTTTGGCAAAGTTTTTGTTGTTTTTGTTTTTTGCTTTTGTATTCTGCTGTTTCCTGCGAAAGACTATGTGTATCTGTTGGTGGGGAAGGTTAAAGTTCAACGACTGTAAATTATTTTGTTGCCATTTCGGTACGGCTAATGGATTTGCTCGTATCTTTAGCCTGCATGCGGTGCCTTCTTCTACTTTGTTGAACTTAAAATGTATGATTTTGTTTGCAGTACAAACTTAAGATAGTAGTCGAATTCAACTTTACGGTGATGTAGTTTGTGCGGGCGGTTTTCCTTCTGAATTTCGCTGTTTTCAGAAGTCAAAATCCCACATGATCTTAGGAAGTATACTCTGTGCATAAGTAATTGCGAACGTACTTTCATGTGGCTTGCAACAAGCATCTTGCGGTTGTGCATGTACGGAACAAGTGAAGCTTTTAAATCTCTTTGCTGGTGTTTTAAGGAATTTGGACTGAATTTGAAATTATTTTTAGCTTTCAACAAATTTTGGATTTTTCGGGGAAACTGATACCTATACGTTAAGGACGCTCTGTCCCTTCGTAGTTGCCGATCTAGTTTTCCATTTTATCTGGAGTTCCGTGGACTTTCTTCCGGGTCACTGTAAGAACTAGGATTATAAGATCCTGGACATGTAGCTGAGGTTTG
Source organism: Volucella bombylans (assembly GCA_949129095.1). NCBI lineage: Eukaryota > Metazoa > Arthropoda > Insecta > Diptera > Syrphidae > Volucella > Volucella bombylans. The sequence goes on from OX422144.1 coordinate 11,653,216, forward strand.
AAAGCCTGAGACATTGCTGTGTATAGTCCTTTCCTTTCGACCCGGTGTGGAATTTAACGAACTTTGAAGACTTACGATACCTTAACATTGTTTACTTTATTTTACGTTACATGGACTGTAGTCCATGACTGGACCTAAGCCTTAACCAACAGCTCCATTCATTTAGAGCTTTCATGTGGTACCCATCTGCCCAAACTCTGGCCAGGTTATAGTCGCCATAAAGTTCCTACATTCTTCTGTTGCGTCTTCTTCCTCTGCTCTGCTCATGGACCTGAGAGGTTTTTTTCCGCGTTTAGTAAGCGGATTATGTGTGGAAAGATTTCTAATAATTTCTATACCTCAGTGATATACAATACGGCTGACACGAATAAGGTCCTGTCGAGACCATTCCAAGTTGCTTTAAAGAAAATCACATGGCGACGTGTCACCTTTTTTTTCTGCTAGTAAAAGTCTCTATGGTGTCATTTATGACCTTTAGGGGATAGCAAATGCTAGCCATTGTCACCCTGGGTCTTCCTCCTTGAGCTGTTATTATGGCCTTTATAACAGGCATCTTCGTGTTCTCTCGGACAAAAAAGTTTAGAGAAGCTTGTCCTTCTCCGCCTTGTAATTTCGCTACATGCCCCTTCTTGCACTTGTCATCGCACCAGTTGTATAGCAGTATTTTGCAATCCAACATTTGAGGTGGGTCTTCTTTGAAATTGAAATATCTGCATTTGTACCCCAGGTACAAGAAAACATGCTCCTCGGAGTGTTCAGATGGCCAGAATACTAGTGCTGTGCATGGTTTCAGTCATAATGGATCATGAACCAGAGGACTGCCAGCTAGATTTTTGAGATGTATGACAAGTGCGTATTAGCTATGATAACATTCAGCACTGGCACAAATTATAGCGCTCAATCCGCCGAAGGTGATGTCTTGCGCATGTTTCGAGAAGCCCTTAGAATTTTTTTTTCGAAAAGTCATCTTTTTCCTCTGATGGGAATGGTCTGGATGTAATCAGATATTCGCTCAGATCCTTCAGGCAAGCTTAACTCTGGCTGCAAAGCCGCTGAGTTTATTGAGCAGTTTTTCACTGTTGTAGTATCTCCTCCGCATAAAGTCCATCTATTCAAAACCAAACCTTTCCCTCAACCAACAAGCCTCTCCAGCTGGCACGATGTCTCGCCAGCTACCTCAGGACTGCACTCCAAGTCCCTTTCCACTTATGCTTTCCATTTTAGAAGATATCGTACTCTGCTGTACCGTCCCACGAGTTTAGGATCGAAAACTCCTTGGGCCGGAGCAGTGGTGTCGATTTGCTTAACATAGCGCAGTCATCCAGATCGATGTCGCTGTACAGTTCATATGGTTAGCAGTTGGAACTCCTCTTCAATTCCCGTCAATACCAGTTGAACGGAAAATTCCATGATTTCGACGAGGTCAAACCCCTGCGCCGTGAATCAGGGCCGAAATTATAAGGCTCTTGCTTAAAGCCAGTCTTCTGAGCCCAAAGAAACAGTGATTGGCAAAAGTAATTCTACGGCTGATTCTGAGCTTTTATCATTGCTTCTTGTAGTTGTGAAGCCAATGTAGAGGAATTCCTTAGCTGCTTCAAAGTTACAAATACCAATGTTGACGATCTTTCGTCCTTTTTTGATGACAGCACTCACATACTTTGTTTTGCCTTCGTTTACTATCGGAACCACTTTGGCCGCTTTTACTCTACTTTGTTCGTTGAACCACATCAATGCCATCCCCAAGCCATTGTGCGGAATTAAAAGATATCCTGCGTGTTTGGATTGTTTGTAGGGCGCTGTTTAAGTATGTCATCGTCTTGACTAAAACCTTTTTTGATATTGAATGTCTTGACTGAGCAGCAATAATTTTCTATAGTCATCCTGCACACCTTGACGAGTGTGGCACAACTAGTCTTAGCGTTGTATAGCTCATCACTATGCACACTGTCATACGCGCCTTTGAAGTCGGAAAATAGACGGTGATTGTCGATCTGAAATTCCAGGCCTTTGATCGATGGTGGGTTTTCCTGTTCTCAAACCGCACTGATATGGATCACACAGACTGTTCATGTTCATGACGCTCACACCACATTGCATGTAATGCGAGCATGCTTTCATCTAACTAGATGAGCTGGTGTATGTCGCACGTAGGTCATCTCCAGTCGCTGTAAATAAGTCTGTACGCAGTCCATCTACACCAGCAGCTGTAATAGACTTTAGGTTTGATATTGTTACCTTATCTTCGTCTAGGGGGACTAGTCTTCGTCCAACGTAAATGATGCAGTCTTCCTGATATTGGCATTCTGACCGTCATCGCCGTTAGACAGTCCACGGAAGTAGTCCTTCCATATTCTCAGCAGTGACTGCGACTCTACTACGAGCTGTTCATGTTCATCTTTACAGACTTCCATTTTGGCTTTGTAGCCCTGGCATGTTCGGTATATTCTCTGATAAAATTCTGACCGTCATCCGTTCACATAACAAACATCTGATAGCTCGTTGATAACATCCCCACTGGTGTTCTATGGTCTGTGTATGAGGGCTACTAATTGACATATCGATCAGAAACTTATTCCAGATGTAGTACACATGGAATTCGATCTCGTTGATGAACACCGTGAGTACGTTTGCAGCCACCATTCTTCCACAGATATCGGCCGAAACATTGGTAATTTCTCGTTCGATATTGTTCCTGTATCCCTTGTTGTATGGAATAAGCTGGCCGATGAGCGGAAAGTCCGATTTATCATAAAGCTTCAGCGGAAAATTTTACCCCATTGTGAATGCAGGGAATGTAGCACTTCGTCTTGCCATTTTGTGCCCGTTGAAGAGTAATCTACAATTTTTCAGGCGAAATGGTGGTGATGTCAAGAAAATGACTTACTGATCGAGATTTGAGCATTGAGTCACTCGTCCAGACGGCGAATTTAACCCCTGTTCCAGCTCACCAGTCTCTTCGTAATGACAACTTGTAATATTATTCTCACTACACTATCGGAAAGATGCAGAGACAGCTAATAGGCAATGACGTCTTGCCCATAACATATGCACCACCCTGATAACATTTGCTTGTTAGATATAAGGTTATGGAACTTCACCAAATAATAGAAACTGAAAAGTAATGGCAGGAGGAACAGGAGCAAACTCATTCAAAGCCAAAACTCTTACCCGGACAGAAAGTCGAGAATCTTGACAGTTTGCCTTATCTCAAATCTATTGGATCGACTGTAGGTGGGGCTGAATCGCCAATGTACAAGCTGCATTCTGGATGCCATCTTATTTCGATTTATTTCTATCCGAGGATCAGTCAGTACTGTAGTCGTAGACAGCTCCAACTACAAAGTCAAGACCCCCAGCCGGAAACAAGAGACCTCCATCTAGCCCAATTGTAAAGCAAACGGATAAGAAAACTAGAAATCCTTCAATTCCAGTAAACAAATCAAAACAGGAGAAAATGCTTGAGACGGAAGGCGTGGACACTGAAACAATAAACACAGAACAGGACAGCTTTGCAAAAGTTCTCAAGAAAAAGAAATAGAAAACACCAGTTACACCCAAACCTACTCCTAAGGAACGCCTAAGAGAAAACCCTACAAAAGGCAAGGAAAAATACATATCCTGCGGGAAATTCGGAAAAAAGCACACCCGATGAAATCGAAACTGTCATCAAATCGGTGCGACAAACAAATCAAGGGGAAGTCCTTTTAGAACTGGGACCGGGAACAAAGGACAAAGAGGCTTTTGGGAAATCGCTTAGAAATATTTTAGGAGAAAGAGCTACGGTTCGCAACCTTGAAGAAAAAGTTTCACTCGAAATCAGGGACTTGGATGAAGTGACCATATCAGAAGAGGTCGAGGAAGCCATCAAGAAGAAAACATCAGTCCAAAATCTGGAAATACAGGTGGCAGTGACTGGGATAAACAGAAGCTCGCAGAAAATTGCTATAGTCCACATGAACGCTCGAGCAGCTTAGGAGATGTTGAAGATTCGTCAAATCAAAATAGGATGGGTTCAGTGCAGAATGCGTCGCAGATTAGAAGTTCCTAGATGCTTCAAGTGTTTCGGATACGGACACCATCATGCAACCTGCAAGGACACGGACAGAAAAGACCAAGGGCTCTGCTTCAACTGTGGAGAAGGGGGCCACAAAAAGATTGACTGCAGAAAATCACCAAAAAGTTACCTATGTGCGGATCTGCAAACACCAGCGTTTACCTTAAATCATGTGCCGGGGTCCGGTAATTATCGAGTTTTCCGAGAGGCACTTGAAAATGCAAAGGAAAAGGCTTTACAATGACCAGAATCCTACAGGGAAATATCCACAGGAGTCGAACGGCTGACAATCTATTGTCTACATTACTAAACGAATTGCAGATTGATATCGTCATCATCAGCGAACAGTACGTAGACAAACAGACAAACTGGATAGTGGACACAAGGTCATTCTCCCTGAAAAACCAAGGTACACAAAGAGGTTTCGCGTGGGCCAAGACCGATGGACTCACGGTTATAAGCATATATTTCAGCCCGAACGACAGGATCGACGATTTCCGCCAAAAACTGGATGACCTGGAGGACTTCTTAAATGAAACGACAGGCGAGATCCTGGTCGCCGGCGGCGACTTTAACGCCAGAATTCAAGAGTGAGGAATGCCAACTACAGGCTCTCGAGGAAGGCAAATACTTGAGATGGCTATGAGACAAGGTCTAAACGTAGCAAATGTAGATAACACCCCGACTTTCAGGAGGCCGGGGCAAAGAGGCACCATACCGGATGTAACCTTCGCTACGGAATCTACATGCGCAAGAATAAAAAACTGGCGAGTAATCGAGGATTATACGGGCAGCGATCATCAATACGTTGTTTTTGGTTTAGAAGCGAACTCCTATCTGGAGCCGTTCACCAGCACCGAGATAGAACACCAACAGGTTAGACGAAGAGCTTTTCAAATCCGTCATTGAAGAAGGAGAAAGTGCAGTGCTCCAAGTACAAGGATCCGCGGAAGTAAAAGCTGAAGCCACGATGCAACTGATATGGCTCGCATGTGATGCTTCAATGCCCAGGAAAAGCTGTAACAACAGCAGGAGAAATCCAGTGTACTGGTGGACAGACGAGATAGCTGAGCTCCGCAGGAGATGCCTACAACTTAGGGGAGGGAGAAAACACGCTGAAAACATAGAGGAAGCCCAGCGGAGTTCAGAACCAAAAGATCCGAGCTGAAGAGGGCCATCAATTCGAACAAAAAAGTGAAGTGGGAGGATCTCCGCCGAGACATAAACAGCGACCCCTGGGGGCTAGGCTACAAGGTCGGAATGCGGAAACTGGGAGCCCAATCGACACTGCCTATTCTAAACGAAGACAAGATGGAGTGCATTGTAAACACCCTCTTCCAAACTCATCCGGTCAGGCCTCCCAGCAGAAGTAATAAAATTGACTGCCCAAGCATGCCCTAACCTTCTGCTCAACATGTACAACAGTTGCCTCGAAGAACGAGTTTTCCCAAAGAGCTGGAAAAGCAACGATTGGTACTGAGCATACCTTATGTATGCTGGACACAGCGGGAAAACTGATGGAAAAGCTGCTCAAATCACGGCTCACAGATGTAGTACAAAGAGCGGGAGACTTGGCAGGAAGGCAGTACGGGTTCATGAAAGGACGCTCCAGGGTCGGAGCTTTTCAAGAAGTGGTGAAGTCTGTTCAAATCGCCAACAAGGAAGTTGCCGCTCTAAGAAGATCGTTTTGCTGGCAACCCTGGACGTAAGAAATGCATTCAACTCAGCCAGGTGGAGTGATATACTAAATGCGCTAGAAAATAGATTCAACATCCCAGCCTATCTATTACATATGATGAAGGACTATCTCAGGGATCGGGAGCTGATCTACGAGACCACAGAAAGCCTACGAAGGAAGGAAATAACATCTGGAGCAGCACAGGGATCAATCCTGGTACCAGACCTCTGGAACATCTCCTATGATGATATACTGCGGATAGAGATGCCTACTCGTACATCGCGGTAGTGACAACGGCAAGAGACACTGAAAACGCGCAAAGAAAGTTGAACCAAGTCATGCGATGAACAACCTTCTGGATGGATGACCACGGTCTTAGTTTGGCAACAGAGAAAACTGAGATAATCCTTCTGACGAAGAAGAAAATCCCGACACAGATAGGCTTCCTAATTGGTTTCCAAAGAGCAAGGACGCGGTGAGGTATTTGGGATTGAGACTTGACACAAAACTAACTTTCTGGCAACAGATAAAGTACGCAACGAAAAGAGCCTCTAGAGTTACAACATCACTCAGTAGATTAATGGCGAACATAGATGGTCCAACGCCAAGTAAGCGCAGACTATTAATGTCGACAACGCATGCCATTCTCCAATATGGAAGTGAGATCTGGGCAGACGCGCTTCGACAAGAAGTCGCAGGAGTGACTCCCATCAATCTCCTAGCGGCACAAAGGAAGTACGTCCACGAAAGCAAGACGGAAATCGGATTGGAAGAAGGCAATCGACCAAGCAGAGCAGCAAACGATACGGAAGTGGCTGGAGCGCTGGATCTCGGAAAGCAGAGGAAGGTGGACAGCGAGGCTGATAGGAAATGTGGTTGAGTGGAAGGACCGGAAACACGGGGAGGTCAACTACTTCGTCACCCAGTTCCTCACCGGACACGGAAATTTCAAAGCCTTTTTACATAAGATCGGCAAAACGGATAGCCCCGCCTGCCAGTACGGCAACTTGAGAATTTTCTAACAAGATCGAATCAAAGATGACCAGCCCGTATGAGAACAGATCAGGTGCCGGATCAAGAGCAAGCATACGGCTCAGAGTGTGGCAGTCAGCTCACTTAGTTTCTTACTCAGAAGACCAGACGACTGGTCTTATGCAGACTTGTTCTAGGTCTATGTCTACAGTATACCTGAGGAAGAATCGAGAACAATATGGATGAGTTGGCGGTACTAGAAGTTGAGGTTAGTTAAACGATATGGTTGTTATTATAATAAGAATGAGGGATGAAAGAAAAAGAGATACCGATGAACGTTGGTTTTGAATGTTTGCAGGTTATAATGGAGTGGAAACAAAAAGTTCGGCGGTGCAATTTAGGTATTTCAAAATACGTTCAAAGGGACTGCCAGCAACACGGGTGTTATGATTGATGGTTTGAAGGGGCTGGGTTGAAAATGGAAGACAAACGATGTAACATAGGAAACATTCTACGTCGGTGTTCGAAGGGGTCATTTAGCCGTGCAATATTGGCATTATCTATCAAATTTATCGGACGGTACGACAGATATAGAGAGGTTTTACGAATACCTAAGCAGATATGGACATTGCGCTCTAATTTTTGGACAACAAATATAGCGACAAGATTAGATGGAGTAAAATATTTGCCTGAGGAAATCATGCCATAGCCATTTCATCGAATATGTGGTCTTTCCAGCGTTGGTTGTCACTGAAACACATGTCGGGAATGGAAAATTTCGGGCTTCGGCGGTGCAAGTACGGTTCGTGGATAATGGCTTGGTGTTTCTCTTCGCCGATAGCAAATATCATTGTGTTTCGGAGGCATACACCGTTCGGTTGATGGTTCTATAATTCGAAACGCTATTACTCACCGGTTTCAACGAGCTTAATATACGATCCAGTTCCCTTTAGACAGATGATGAAAAGGGGAATGCAAATAAAGGGCATGGAGTACTATTGTCATCAAAAGAATAAATTGGATTAAAAGTAGCAGTTGAGAGATCGTTGATGAGAACTAGAAAGAGTGTCGAATTCAGAACGGAACCCTGGGGCACACCATCATTTATTTCATATTCAACTTGAATTTAACGTTCCCAAAATGTACAAAAGAGTAAAACTCTGTCAAATGCTTTTGAAATATTAAGGCAACTATCTCACTTTCGCCAGATTGGTCTGGACTATGGTTCGACTTTTCATATAACCGGGCATTGGGGAGTTTTCGTGTCTCGTGATATTTCAGCATTTCCATGTTCTTGGAAAGAAAGAGCGTAAGTGCAATGGGTCTGTCCTTCTACAGAGAAGAAGATTTGGTGAGTGATTGATAAAACAGCTTGCGCAATTCTCTCCAGAAGAAGTGTAGATATAACATCTGGATCAGCAGGCTTTTCTAAATTGAGTACTCTTGATACGAAACGAGTGCGAAAGTGGAAGATTCGACGCCTTTCAGTTAAGGTGGATACGTGACATATTCTGGGAGAGTTGAGCTGGCTGAAAGGCGCGCCTTTTCTTTTGATTTCATACTCTTCATCAGTTGAGAAGTAAAGGATCTCAATGCAGAGAAAATATTGCTTGTGATCAGGTCGATTTCTAAAGAAGCTGTTAGGTTCGCTCCAATTGATCCAACGCACCCAGATTGGGTAAAACGTTAACAGTGTACTTATGAGTGTGAGAAGTAAATAAGAAGGTTCTGGTGGAGTGACCATAATTTTAGCTGTTTTGGTGAGGCCATGCATAAGCTGGATTAAGTTGTTTTCCGCAGTGAAGGTCTGTTGAGACATCATGTTTCAGAGGTTGTTACAGAACTGTGAATATTGAAATATAAGGATATACGGACCCGATGGATGTTAAATATTTGTGGCTTCCAAGGGACGGTCTCTGGCTATTGAATATTCATGAAACACCATCTCAACAGAAGACTTATAGTTACCTCTCCGTAAAATATTGCCAAGCGCAGGACAATTTCGTAATCACAACCATCAACTGTAGGAGTCGCTCTGCATCCATAAAATTCATGTAAATCTAAACAGTCCGATTTTGACAATTTATTGCTGCAATTCTCGGTATCCGTAATAATCATTTGTTTTTTTTGTAAGTACAATACCTTAACCAACACTGGAATAGGTATGAAGGTCCTTAAATTTTCTCGAGCACCACGAATTACATGTAAAAAACCCAAATTACCATTGTCGGTCGTAAAGGTTTATAGCATTTTATTTTTCCTTTAAATAAAAATTTTAAATATCTTTCTCTCTCTCTCTCTCCTTTTCATGTTACCAGTTGCCCAATGACCTTTTGCTGTGATTCGCATAATAATTAAGACACGAAAAAAAAAAAGACGAGGAAGACAATAAAACAATGAAGAGCGGGAGATGGTAATTATTGTCTGGAAACCTCCTATCATCTACTATGATTGTAGTAGAGAACATTTTCACTTTATCCTGCACGAGGGCAGAGAAGCAAAATCCATTTGCATTAAAATAAAAGACAGTAAAAAAACAGGAAATTGGACAGGGATAGAGAGGGCAGTGAGTGTCGGATAGGTAGGTGCTTTTTAAAAGCACTCTCCGAAAGGAGTAGGTTTTAAAATTTTATCCCGAGACTGGTTTTATTCTGGAATAACATACATTGGATACGTACGAGTAAGTGAATAATATTGTAAGGAGATGACTGGCATTAAAATCGCAACCCTTTCTACCGATGTGCGGAAATGCCAAAAGTCCTTCTGTGTGTTTTTAGTGTGAAGGGCGTTGGCAGAGGACCATCACTTGGTGAAGGATTGGAAGGAAAATTCCACAAAATTGGCAAAAAATTCGCGAGAATTTATACGATGATAGACATTTTATCGAATCAGATTGGATACGTTGGTATACTCGTATTTGCATTGCGATTGGCAGTCTTCTGATGAGGATTCGTAGAGCGTGTCCTTTTGAATTAATTGAAAATTGTTCTTTAATATTCGGAGCTCTCGGAAAGAGTACCGGTCCATTGTGACCCTCTGCAGGTCCCAAAATTCACGCGCGAATTAATTTCGATAGAAAACACAGGTTTTTTAATTATACATTTTTTATTGATTCATAAAGTACTCGTATATATGTAGTACAAGGTTATGTATAGAGTATCCTATTGGGTAAATGGCCAGCACAGCTGGTTTATTTTTCGAGAATAAACACTCATTCGCTACTCAACGAATGCCAATTGCTTAATTGGTCTCCTGTTTACTGTACTTCTGACGTCAATGAACAAGTCGTAACATTGGAAAATAATATACTATACCTTTTTGATAAATATGTTCCCATATGTACAAAAAAAAGTAAACCCCGTGGCATAGAATGGCTTACCCCAGAAATAAGACAAGCCATTTGCAAACGCATTTTACTTTATAAAAGATGGCGAAGGTATGGATGCGAGAGTATCTTGAAAGAGTTTAAGGTTTGCAGAAATATGACGGCAAACCTTGTACGCAAGTCTAAAAGTACATTTTTTCAAAATAAGTTCTCCAACATATCGTCTTCTGCTGTATTTTGGAAAAACATTCGTCAGATAGGTTTGAACACAAATAATTCTCCTTCTTTACACGGTGTTAATTTAGATGACCTTAATGAAAAATTTGTGCAATCCACACAATCCTTTAACAGTACATTAGGCTCTAGTTTTTCAAGCGTTAGTCAGGGCATGAGTAGTTCTTTTAACCTTAAAAATGTACATATGACGGACGTTGGAGAAGTAATTTTTAAAATAAAATCTAGGGCTGTAGAACTAGACGGCATCCATCCTGATTTCATAAAAATTCTGCTCCCTTATATCCTTAAACATATTACACATATTCTTAATACCGTCCTCACCACGTGTGTATATCCGGATAAATGGAAAGTTGCAAAAATAATTCCACTTGCAAAGAGTTCTTCGCCAACAAATCCTGATTACAGGCCTATTGCAGTTATTTCGTTTATGAGCAAGGTTCTTGAATCTGTTATAAGCAATCAAGTTAAAGGGTACTTAGAGAGACAGAACTTAATAACAAGGTACCAATCTGGATTTCGGGGAAAACACAACTGCATAACGGCACTTATGAAAGTCACTGAAGACGTACGCTGTGGAATAGATGACAACAAAAATGGCTTAGTTGTGCTGCTGGATTTTTCTAAAGCATTTGATACTGTAAACCACCAAATACTTATTGAAAAACTTACAAATCAATTTGGCTTTGAAACTACAGCAAGTAAACTAATAGCTTCATATTTACAGGGTCGTCTTCAGGCTGTTTTTTCTGAGAATAGACAATCATCATACTTGCCAATATGTTCGGGTGTACCTCAGGGATCCGTTCTTGGTCCTTTGCTATTTGTGCTTTTTATAAATGACGTTTCAAAATGTATTAAAAACTGCTATCACCACATTTATGCTGATGACTTGCAAATTTATAAATTGTTCAAAAAGTCTGACGAATCAGAAGCAGTAGCAGGCATAAACGAGGATCTAGACTCATTGCATCAATGGTCCCAACAAAACCAACTTGCCCTTAATCCTAAAAAAACTAAAGCATTGACAATCAGTAGAAACAAAACAGACCAAATACCACCAGAACTTTTTCTTAATGGTTTAAAAATAGATTTCGTGTCGAAAATTAAAAACTTAGGCATATATATTAACAGCAATATGACCTGGCATATTAATAGTATAGTAGGCAAAATTTACAGCATTCTCCGTGGTCTTAGTCCAACTGCACGCTTTTTGCCAACTAAAGTTAAGCTCCAGCTTGTCAAGTCATATGTTCTTCCTTCGATTTTATATGGGTGTGAGCTTTTTTGTAAATTGGACTATTGCTCTGAAAAAAAATTAAATGTTGCATACAACAGTTGTGCCAGATACATTTTCAACCTTAATCGATATGATCACGTTTCAGCATATACGCAGAAAATAGCCGGGCTCTCGCTGAATTCGCTCCTAAAATACCGTACTGTTGTAGCACTGCATGGGATCCTCGAGAATAAGGCGCCAAATTATCTATCTTGCATTTTAGATTTTACACGATCTCAAAGATCTTTGCAAATTAAACCACCTCGCCATAAATATTTAGTTAGTTCTAGACAGTTTTTCGTCCATTCAATTCGCCTATGGAACCAACTTCCGATAGACATTAAACGTCCTAATGCGAATCAATTTAAAAAACTGGCTTTTCAATACTACCTGGATGCAAACTGAAGTTTCCGATACTAAAGATGACTAGACTTCATTATCTTAGAATTCTTCTTTTCTATTGTTATCTTTCTCTATCTTTCTCTTCCTTCCCTATTGTTTTCTTTCTTTCACCTTTTCCTATCATTTATAGTTCTTATTTTACCAAAAAATAATTGTTAAATACATCTTCAACCTGTGCATAATTAATATTAGCTGTAAGCTTACCTGTACAGAGATAATTTTTAAATAAATATGAAATAATATTAAATACGCAGTCTTTTGCCGACATTTTCCATGACGGTATAGATAGATAGATATATAATTTTATTTCATATAGTATTCCGAATATAATTCAAGTACAATTCATTAAAAAAAAAAATGTTAAAACTAGTTTAACGCACAAAACTTATTTATATGAAATGTTGAGACATTCTGTATTTTACTAACAAAAGTAGTGAAATAGTTTTGAATGCCACTTAATCAGTTATTTACATTAATAATAAAGTTTATGATGGGTTGGCCATAAACAACAAAGGTAATTCATAATAAAAACCAATTAACAAAAGAAGCAGGATGACGAAAAAAAAATCAATTAAATTCATAAATTAAGAAAGATTAAAGAAGACAAATGAGTTTAAGTTAAAGTTAAAGTTAAATCAGAATGTCAAAAGTAACAGATTCTAAGCTAGCGTAGTTGTGGTTCAGAAGCCAGTTTTTTAGACATTTTAAAAACATTCCAGGTATTGCTATTGCCCTGATAGACTGTGGAAGTTTATTAAAGAGGAGGAATGACAAAACGGAATAGAAATTACGGTATGCAGTGGTACGAGCAAATTGAACAGGTAACAAGTACGAAAAATTACCTCATAAATTGTAATTAGAAATTAATCTAAAATTTCGATTACCTGATATACAGATGGCGAACAGGAAGGATTTTAAGATCACAGAACAAAGGAAAACTAGGGTATCTAACATGTTTTTGACATAACTTTCTTATTATATGCTTCTGTAAAACTAATAGAGGTTGTATTTTGCTAAGATAAGTACCTCCCCAACAGGAAATTCCATATTGCAGCTTTGACTAAAAGATCCCATAGTAGATTTTCTTTAGAAGAATTGTGGAACAGACATTTCGCAAATAATAGAAGTATCTCAGTGTGGAACGGAAATACTTCCTCAGAGAATCCGTGTGATTCGAAAAGCTCATATTGGAATCGATAGTAAGACCTAGATATTTATATTCATCTACTTTCTCGATAAGAAAGCATTTATCATTACAACTAAGAGTACTACAAAAAGTGGGAGTAGTAGGTTTATTAATACAATTGCAATTGAAACATTTTAATTTTTGACACTCGGGTGCATGAAAGTGGACATTTGCTCCGAAACTGTGTACTGATGACAAAGTGAAATACATAATTTTTGTTTTGGAGCTAATTAGCAACTTATGTTTTTCAAACCAGATTCTCAACAAATTCAAATCCAAAGGGCTACTCTTACCATATGAAAAAGCTATGTCATCCGCGAAGGCAGTTGGTGAGCCTTTAAAATCAAGTGCAAATAGTGAATTGATGTAGATGAGAAATAGAATTGGACCCAAGACCGAGCCTTGGGGAACACCCAGGTTAAACAAATTTATTTCGCTCCTTATCTTATCAATCTTCACACTTTGTGACCTATTTTTTAGGTAAGACTTTAACCAATCAAGCATAAAGCCACGAAATCCAGCTTTTTCCAGTTTACCCAACAAAATATCGTGATTGACCATGTCAAAAGCTTTGGTAATGTCAATGAACAAGCCAGCTGTACACCTTTTACCATCAAGATTATTCATTGTTTGGGCACAGAACTGCAGTAGAGCATCTTCAGTAGATTTGCCTTTCCGAAAGCCAAACTGTTTAGGACTAAAGTATTCTGTCTTTCATTAGTTTTTCAAAAACCTTACTTAGCACAGGGAGGAGGGAAATAGGCCTGTAATTGCACAGTTCAACTGCAGAACCGTTTTTGAACAAAGGTATAACATCGGCACGCTTGAGTTCATCAGGAAAAACCCCTGCAAAAACGCAGCCATTGAAGATGTCCTTTAAGACATCCACTATGAACCAAGCAATTTTTTTAAGAATCATACTTGAGATACCATCTGCGCCACTTGAATTAGTATTTTTTAAACGGCGAATAGCTCCGAATATTTCAAGCGATGTTATAGGTTTGTAACCAAAGCTTTTTCTTTAAAACGGTTCAGCACACATACAGAGAGCACAAGATGAGTTTATTTGACAGGGTTGTAAACTACTGACAATATTTGTGTAGTAGTCATTAAATGCTTCAGCGATTTGTTTTTTGTCAGAGATTAAACCATTACAGGTACGCAAAGATGTAGGTATTTTTGTGGAAGAAGATTTATTTAGTAAACTGTTCACTAATTTCCATTCGTATCTGAGGTTTCCTCTGGCAAAATCAAAACAATTTCGGTAATAGGTATCACGACACATTGGAATCTTCTTTTTCAGCTCAGCGCACAATTTAGTGTATTTCCTTTTAAAATTCACATTACTAGGGTATCGAAAGCATTTCATTCTAAGTTTTTTGTTTTTATTGACTTTATTTACTAAGTATCTAGAGATCCAGGGCTTGGGTCTTTTTTTTAATTTTTTTTTGAGGTAAGAAAAAGCAACAATTATAAATATGCTTCTTAAGGCACTCAATAAATACTGCGTACGAATTCGAAACATCACTACACGAATAGACATCATCCCAAAACTCACAAAGTAGATTGTTTCTGAGTCTACTAAAGTTAATTTTCATAATATTGTTCAGTGGTTTTGAACAATTGCTATTCTTCCTACAAAACGTTTCTACAAAGAGTCCTGTCATACAATGGTCTGTGATCATCAAATTAAAAACACATTTCTCACATTTGCTAGATGAAGCACATTTGAATCGCCCATTAATATGGTCCAAACAACTACCTGACGCAATCCTAGTAGGCTCATTAATAAAAGAATTAAGGCCATGCTCAGCTAATAAGGCTAAATATGTTGAGACAGTTTCATTACTATCTAAAATGTTAATGTTGAAATCCCCAATAACAATTAGATTTTTAGATTTTACTTTAATTAAACGATCAGAAAACTCTTTCATAAACATGGAAACATTAAACATGTGCATCCTATACACACACAAAAAAACGAACACTTCATTGTTAACTACAATAGAAACTTTTAAGGCATCCGCACTTACAAAATCGACACACAAAACTTCCTGAATCTGGTAACCCTCTTTTAAAAAACACCCAACTCCACCTGCAGCGTAATTATCATTCGTATTAGCAAAGAAATTAAAACCGGGAATAACATAATCACTCTTTTCAAAATTGTAAATCCATATTTCAGAAAGAAAAATAATATCTGGAATGCACGCGAACGAATCAATATGCGTTACAAGAGACGCAAAGTTTTCTCTCAAACTTCTGACATTCTGATGCACAACAAAAAATTTGTCATCGCAGTATGAACTAGATTTAACGATAATATCACAGTTGGCATTACTAGGTATTGCAGAACTATGGATGAATTTCGATGACACAGCGCTCAATTTGATACGTCAAGGCAAAATCCAACGGCGTTAAATCGCATGATCTGGGCGTACAGGACCAGGAAATGCCTCATTCAGTATAGAAGTTCAGAATTGTTTATCTTGTTGATACCACATTTCGTGCATATACGAGGGGCGTTCAATATATTCTCGGTATCGATATGAAGGAAAATGCGAATTCAATTTAAATTGTTTTTATTTTTCAATATAATCTCCCCTAACATCAATGCATTTCTCACATCTTGAGATAAGCTTTTTTAAACCCTCAAAAAAATAAATTTCCTCTTTCTCTGCAAAATACCCATTTCGCGATCTTAGAACAACAAGGTTCTAACTGACATTTTTTTGGAAATTGATGTTTGTATTATATCATAGTAAACTGGGATTGCTCTTTCGATTGCCGTTATCCAAATTAGTCTATCTCTTTCTGTTTCTGAGATATTTTATAAAACATAGTTCTAACTACATATTTTTGCATTAAGATTTAGTTCACAAGGTTCTAACAGCCAGATAGAACTTTGCGTTCCAAACAAAATTTAGCAATAATGCACATAGAACTTATTATAGTAAAAGTTATGTAGATAGAACTTTATTGCTTAAAATTGTTCCGTTATTGTTTTTCAAATAGAACCATGTGCATTCTCTGAGAAATATTTAGTTGGCTCTTGATTTTTAAACAGAAAGATTCTTTGTTTTTATTTTATGTTGAAAGATATTTTGGTAATTAAAAAATGTTTATGTTGATTAAGTTTTAAATTGAATAAATAATAAATAATTTATTTGAAACATAAAAATTTAATTAGGAAATGGAATCACAAAATACGTCAGTTTGCGAAGGCGATATTATTGAATTGGGTCCCACTGTCATAATTGAAGATTATGTAATAGTACCTGCATCCGAAGTTAATAATAGTGAAGATAAGAACACAGAAATAATATTGAAAGAAGTAGAGTCTGTGTCAAATGAAACGCGTAAACGCAAGATTAATGAGAAAAACTGGAAACGAAATATTCGACAAAGACAATATCAAACTGAAGAAAGTTACATCAGTTCTCGAGGAAAAATGGTATCTGCGAAACAAATAATTTCCAAAAAGAACTGCCTTAACAACTGCAAATTTAAATGTGAGCAAAATATAACAACAAGTGAAAGGCAAGAATTATTCAAAACATTCTATTCAATGAACCGACTAGAAAAGGCCAATTACGTATTAAGAACTACTACCAGAACTGAGACAATTCGTAAAACTAAGAAATCCGGTAATTCTCGGCGGAACTATTCCTTTAGTTATTACGTTGAACTACTTGGAAACCTTATACAGGTATGCAAACCTTATTGGCTAGGAACGTTTGCAATGATGCACACAACAGAAAAAATATTGTGACTGGAGTTATTAACAAGAAAGATTCAAATCCTATAAAACGAATTCCAGAAGCAAAAGTCTCAGAAGTCAAAGCCCATATCTCCTCTTTCCCGACAGTAGAATCTCACTACTGTCGTGCGAATACATCAAAGCATTACCTTAATTCAAACTTGAGCATTACTAAAATGTATAACTTATACCTAGAACAAGTCGAATCTCCTGTAAAGGAAAGTTTTTACAGGCATGTTTTAAACACCAACTTTAATTTGGATTTCCATCGTCCCAAATCCGATAGATGCGGAAAATGTGAAACTTTTTCGGTAGCAGAGAAAGAAAAAAGATTACCGAAGAAATGATTAAAGAACGAGAAAACCATATTAATCTGAAAAAAATGATGAGAGAACAGAAATCTTTGGATAAGAAATCTGGAATTGCTATACTAACTTTCGACCTTGAAAATGTTTTGACTTGCCCACGATCAGAAATTGGACCGTTATTTTACCATTCAAAATTATGCATATGCAATCTTATTGCACATTTGTCAACAACAAAAAAAAGTTTACTGTGCAATAACTTGGAGTGATTCTTGTGTTCCTCAGAACAAAAATTCTATTATGGCTTTGGCAATGCAATATTTTTTAAAAACTCATCCTGACGTAGAGAGCATTTTAATGAAGTACTCCTTACCAGGACATTCAGCATTACAAGAAGTTGACAACGCTCATAGTCAAATCGAAAAACATTTATGCGTCAATGAATATTTTTCGCCAATGGGATTGATAAGATTACTTAAAACGGTTAACCTTAGAAAACCATTTGTTATCATTCAATTGAAACCACTAGACTTTAAAGATTTCTACAAAGCAAAAAGTTGTTTTGAATACATAAGTGTACCATTTACTTCGTTGAAAATGTTAAAGTTTAGCCAATTAGAATACGAAATTCAATATTCAAAAGATTATAGCGGTGAAAACTTTATAACCGTTAACATAAGACGACAGGCAACAAGGATTCGCAGAAGTAAGACTGTGTTACCAAATGTTCCCGTTTTATCGGACATTGACAATATTTCAACAAAAAATTTAATATCTAAGGAGAAAGCAAAACATTTAACTTCTATGTTTAAGTACATGAGCTCGGCTGACATAGCATATTACAAAGTAATCCTAAAATTAGGTATTCAGTGTATGACGAAGTTTGTATTATATATAACACCACTCCACTCCAATTAAAAAAATAGTATTTCATATAACCCTTATTTATTATTATTCTTAGAATTTAAGATACAGGCGCTGTGTATTATATAGCCTAATCAATTTTTTATTATTATAATTAGATATAGGCGCTTTGAATTGTATTCTCTTATTACATTTTTATTTAATATTTAGACAAGAATTTAATTATGAATTAAAATTATAAACTTTTTAATTCACTATTATTTCTTATTGTTCAAACACAGATTTATTAATAAAAAACTGAATAAAATATAAAAGATATTTTAATTTAAAAAGAAAATTGTAAGCTACAATGTTCTAAGTGATCAAATTAATTTTTTACAAAGTCACACAGTTCTATGTGGTACTTAGAAATTTATTGCTCTAATTTAATTTATCGCAAATATTTTGAAACAATTGATTTATGAAACAATTATTAATAACTTTATTAAAAGCTATTTTGCGATAAAAAATAACATAACAATATAAACAGCGTTGAAACATTCAGAAACATGCTTGACAAAACATGCCTTGGTGCACATAGAACCATGTTGTCCTAGGGTCGCGATTTATTGCCGACTTGAGTTCTCATCATCCGAAAATCTTTTTCCACTAAGACATTTTTTCAAATCCGGAAACAGGAAATAATCACTAGGGGCAAGGTCTGGACTATAGGGTGGATGTTGGATTTCTTCGAAACCACAATCTCGCGCAGCAGCCTTTGAAACTCGCGCCGTGTGAACAGGAGCGTTGTCATGAAGAAGCAACACACCCGCTGCGAGTTTACCCCGTCTTTTCTTTTTAATTTCCTCCCGCAAATTATGCAAAGTGGAAGCGTAGGATGTGGCGTTGATGGTTTCACCTTTTTTTTGTACTCAATGAGCAAGATTCCCTTTGAGTCCCAAAAAACTGTGGCCATGAGCTTCCCGGCAGACGGAGTGACTTTGAACTTCTTCGGGGGGTCTGTTCCTTTTTCATGCCACTGCATGGACTCTTGTTTGCTTTCAGGGTCATAGTGGTGGACCCATGTTTCGTCCCCAGTAACAATTCGATCCATAACACCGTCCGCGTTCTCACTACACATCTCCAAAAGCTCTCTACAGCATGAGATTCTCACTTTTTTCTGAGGCGCTGTGAGCATTCGTGGCACCCACCCTGCACTGACCTTTGAAAGGTTAAGATGGTCATGAAGAATGGTGTGAATGGTACCAATTGAAAGCTTGGTGATCTCTGCCATCATTTTCACCTTTATTCGGGCATCCTCAAGAACAAGTTTTTCGACTTCTTTGATGCGGGGGTCGTCTTCAATGCTCTCTCTGCCTCTCTTGAACTCACTTGACCACTTTTGCACAGTTGATAATGAAAGTGCGGAACCCTGGTAAATAGCCACCATCTCTTCATGAATAGTTTTTCGACTTTTTCCTTGCTTAGTGAGAAATTTAATTACAGCGCGATGCTCAATTTTCACCATCATCGTCTCAGTTGCCATTATGATTCTGTTTAACTAGAGATAAAACGCGAACTAATAATCACATTTATATGAAATTTTACATGAATGCACTAAAATAATAGTATTACTTGATAAATAAGTCAATTTATATATACAACCACAACTTCACCCCGATACCAAGAATATGTTGAACGCCCCTCGTAACTCTTCTGTAAATTACGGTCCAAAATTGAAACATAACTATATCGGTTTTAACTAAAATATCGCTTTTTTGTCCATCCATGTATCTGAAAATCATTAATCACCCAACTTTGACTGACTGTACTGACAAAAAAATGTAAAAAAATGTACACTGCCGTAAGTTACGCTCCTTCGCTTACAGCGCATTATTCTGTATTCGTGTTGATTTCGTGCTTTCCATTGCGACTTTGATTTGCTATCTGATCGTTTCTGTCGAACCTGAATTTCTTCTGGACTAGTGTTGATCGTTAATCCCGTGATTGTGTATTGCGAATGCCATCATGCCATTATGCCATCTCGATACACTGCATCTCATTTACGGGGAATGCAGGTGTAATGCTAGTGCTGCAGCCAGACTTTATCATGAGAGATACCCAAATGCTCAACGTCAGCCGGATCATCGAGTGTTTGTAAATGTGCACTGGTCACTCTCAGAGGGTCGCTTTCGAAATCGAATGGTTAGTGAGAGAAGACCCGTCATGTCCTACGAGGACGAAGTCTAACAAGCAATCGCACAAGACCCTAATACTTCAGTACGTGCAATTGAAGAAAGCATAGGAGTATCCAAAAATACAGAAAATACAGCACACCGAATTCTAAGGAAAATCCAGCTCCATCCGTACCATGTACAGCGAGTCCAAAGTCTGCTACCCCGAGATTATCCAGAAAGAGTCCAATTTTATCAAACGATGGTGCAGAGGTTCAGAGAAGATCCGAGATTTTGATAAAAAAATTTTATGATCGAACGAATCAACATTTAAAAGGGACGGTTACATGAACCTCCACAATTGACACGAGTGGCACGTGGAAAATCCATATTATATATTATCCATAGATATATCACAGTACCGTTTTGAAGTAAACATGTGGACGGGAATTTTGAATGGTAGAATTATTGGCCCAGTCGAGCTGCAGCAGAATTTGAATGTGGAGGTTTATTTAGATTTTTTGGAGAACCACTTACCAAATTTATTGGAAGACGTGCCAGTTACTATTTATGCATGCATGTGGTATAAATAAGATGTCTGCCCAGCGCATTATGCTCGCACAGTACGAGAGTTCCTCGATCGGGAATCAACTTGTAGAAGCCGTTGAAGACATCAACTCCAGAAGATTCTTATTACCAGATCATTTGTAAGAAGATCCAGAGCTTACATTGCCGATGGAGGCAAATAGTTTGAACATTTGTTGTAAGATACAAGACCGGTAGATGGAGTTTAGTCGCGCGACAAACAACAGTTGTATAAAGCGATCCTGAGAGTATACACTAAACGTAGTGTTCTGTGTGCTCTGTGATGGGAAAAAATGAAATGAAATGACAAGGGTGGCATCGCTATCTGTTTCACTCACACTAGTCGAAATGTCGTGTTTATCCGTCTCAATCACGGCGTTACTGTCTGTCTCACTCACACTTGGTACTCATTTTTACTTCTTAAAAAGAATTGACTATGCATCGGGTTTCTTAACAAAATATTTTTTTTGTCATCAATTAAACCTTATTCTAGCAAGTGTCATACCATTTTGGAATCCGGACTAAATACGCCATCTTTTAAAGTTACTTGCCAAAATGGCATAGTACATTTTTTTGTCGTACAGTCAGTCCAAGTTGGGTGATTAATGATTTTCAGATACATAGATGGACAAAAAAGCGATATTTTAGTTAAAACCGATATACGTAGTTATGTTTCAATTTTGGACCGTAATTCACAGAAAAGTTACTCAGGTTACGTGAAATATAAAAAATCGAAGAAAAGTAGAGATTTGCGGTCACAGCACTTGAAAGATCGTCACAGGGTGTCAGATTTCTCGATTTTTTTTTATAATTTTGTGATAACCGACACCACTTGACCTATCACTGGTTTCCGGCTTGGTGTTGACTTTTGGGACACCGCAAATAAACAAAATATTTCGGAGAAAAAAACCAAAACGTCCTACAGTGTCTTAAAATTCCCCGAACTGCGGACAAAGAACGAATACTGACTACTGCAGGCATGGATCGGAATATATGGATCGGAGATCCGAAAGAAGATCTCCCATTTTATTTTACATTATCTGGCAATGCCAGGTGCATTTTAGGACCTCTTGAGTAAAACAGTGCGCATGTTCCAAAGCCAATAATTCTCTTTGTGGATATGAGACTAGCCGCCACTCTAAGTGAGTAATTAGTCATTATCTGCCTTGTCTTCGTTTGTCGGAGTAGCCGTAGTAACATTTTCACAAAGAGAAACCAACAAAGGACCTCTCCTTCCTGTTGAATACTCGTATTCTTGTTCTCCAAAATATCGGCACTGACAGGTCGTTCAAGAACAAAAAATTCAACAAAAATGTCAGAATTCCAACACCGCCAGACCATTCCCTCAAGTCTCGCACGAATATGCCCCACAGTTCGTCTTTTAAGTGGAATTAGTTATTTAATTATTAATGAGCAGCACTGCAAAACATGCTCCTTCCACAGCTGGACCCTCCTATTTCAACATTACATTTCCTTTGGCGACATTTAACATACATTTCGTTGCCCCAAAGCGACTAGGATCGAATATAATTAATTATTCAGAACCGCATAGGCACTCAAATAAATATTTAGCCGCCTCCTATCCACCCACCCAACAAATACAAAACCTGACCGACGACGTTTTGACAATATTTCACAATTTCTGCTACAGAAATGTAAAACAAAAAAAATAGTGATTCCATATTCCTTCCAAAAATAAAGCAAATATGCATCGGACTACGTAACAACGCCTATGACAACTCTTAATATACAAAAATTGGTGTACTCGTATCTACACCTCTACACTCACTCGTACGATGTATAAAACAGATACTCACAATGAGGGAGTCGTAAAAAATCATCACGAAATGTCGAGTTTATTTGATTTAACCCGTCGCGCTCTATAGGCATGAGCTTTTCGAGGCTAAAGATAGGCCCGTGTGCCAGATATGAAAGTTAACCCCGACCGAATAAAAAAATCGACATCCACAAGATTACTGGATAAGTGAAATGTCATCACCAAAAAAACCAACAAAAAAACGAATCTTGTTATTTGTGGATACTCGTGCTCGCATTCGTGGGTGGACGTGTAATGTTGAGCAGTTTTTTACGACTCAGTGCAGTGGTTAGAAAGGGGGGCTCGTACGCTTGTGGTCGCATACTCCTCTGTATCACAGGACCAGTGAAAATGTTTTCAAATTAAAAGTTTCTGCAATAAACTTTTACATGCAAGCATGGTGTTTGAGATGTGTTAAAAGGGTCCACATCCACTCAAGCGGCATGACAACCCTCCGCCTAAGAGCGTGATCGTAAGTGTATCCTTCACCACATCCAAGTTTCGAATGTTTTTATTCTCTATATGAGAAAGTACAGTAGAGTACAAGTACAGGAGAAACGTAATTAAGGCCTTTTCCTGGCGGTCTAAAAAAGATGCCCTGTACCTAGGCCCCATTCCCCCAAATCTTTGGCTACCTTGTTGTGGTAGGAGCGCATAAGAGTCAAAGGTCGAACTATTGTATGAGTTAATGACGTCCAGACAAGACGTTAAATGGAGTATGGTGGTGATGGAGTTCCCCGCAGGATTATACTCGTATTGTAGCTGGTACTCGCAAACCGACAATATACTCGTGGTATTCTCAAGCGTGGCCGTAGCATAGATTCTGAAGACCACATCAAAAAATGGCATGATTTGCAAGATCTTTCAATTCTGATGACTCCTGCGGCTCTTTCCGAGAGAGGGAGAGAGTAGCGGAGAGGCTCAGTATGTCAAACTCAATCTGTATATACCACACAAGTGGTTGGTCAAGGTTCTGTTTTTAACAGCTTGTCTCGGGAAAACGAGAAAACGAACAAGATCCAAAAGAAACACCCTCGGAAGGACGGCTATTAAAAGGCAGTTAACGAGGGGAAGTACCGAACTCATGGCGCAAAGGAATGTCAAATTCTATTAAAGTCGCGACCGCTGAAATTCTCACACCTCTGAAATCAATCAAGCTCTCTGAACCGAACTTGCATCCTTTTCTTCCGTCTCGAATAGGCCCCCTTCCAATTCGGCTTTAGAAGAGGCAAGTGTGTCGAGGATGCATGGTCTTTCGTAAAAGACAGAGTCCTCAGAAGCAGAGCCAGTGTGGTTATAGGCATCTTTATTGACTTCAAAGGTGCCTTTGATAACCTAAACTGGCAGAAAATAGTAACCAGGTTGCAGGAATTGGGCTGTCGGGAAATTGGGCTTTGGGGAAGCTACTTTTCCGATAGAAAAGCGAGTGTAATAAGTGCACACGACAACGTCTCAATTAATGTTGAGAGAGGTTGCCCCCAGGGGTCCATCTGTGGTCCATTTATTTGGAACCTGCTGATGGAGCCACTCTTGCGGCGGCTAAACGAACTCTGTGGGTGCTGCGCCTAAGCAGATTACCTGCTCTTCATCCTTGAAGGCCAGTCTAGGGCTGAAATCGAGGCAGTAGGAGAAAGAGCTCTAGCAGTCGTTGCTGAATGGGGAGAAAGCGTAGGGGTAAGTGTGTCGCAGGATAAGACAGTCTTAATGAAGTTCAAGGGCAAGTTGAACGTAAGACGTCGGGCTCCTAAGATACATTTGAACGGCGTTGGCATTAGATGTGTCACTGAGGTCACATATCTGGGCATAACGATGGGTGAGTGTATGAACTTCCTGCCTCACCTGGTTCGTACTAGACTACGTATGCTGAGTGCCGTAGGCCAGGTAAGGCGCATTTTGCGATCTGACTGGGGACTCAACAGGCGTTTTGTTCGTATCATATACGATGGCCTATTTGTTGCCTGTGCAGCATATGGAGCATCGGTATGGTACGACAGAGTTATGACTGTTGATGGCCAAAGGCGGATCCTGACTTGTCAAAGAGTCGCCTTGCTTGGCTGTTTACCGGTGTGCCACACTGTCTCCACAGAGGCAATGCAGGTGTTGCTGGGAGTGCCACCTCTGGATCTGGAAGTGATGCGACGTGCTATTGCTTTCAAGATCAGAAAAGGTCTCCCTCTAAATGAGCGCAATTGGGTTTCCCAGGAAGAAGTGGATGGCCTGTCCCTGAGGCAGCGTAAAACCTTGCTACACGCATGTGTTCTATCTAGATGGCAATCTAGATGGGATACTAGTGAAAATGGCAGGGTTACTTACGGCTTCCTAAAGGATGTGCTAACCATGCAAATCTTTCCTGAACGGAATTTTAACCTCAGCCTGGGCTTTCTGTTGACCGGGCATGGATCCCTTAATGCTTTCTTGCATAAGAGGGAGCTTAGCGAGGTTGCGAGCTGCTCATGTGGAGCTACCTATGAGGACTGGCTTCATGTCCTATGTGAGTGTCCCAATTACGCTGACATAAGGAACTTGCAGGCTATGGGCATCACCTTTAATGGTGAGACCTACGATGTCAGTGGAATTATCACTGGTTTGAAAGAACCCGTAGTTTTGGAAAAGAAGTATTTAATAGAAGGCGCAGTAGGCAGCTAGCGGGAAGATTGTAGGAACCTTTTGTTGGAAGGCCGCCAGTCCTGGGCAGTGAGGTGCCCAACTGGAAGTAACCTCAAGGTTGCGAAGCTCGACCGGAAGTTATATTCTGGTACCACGGGAGGTCAGGAGCCCCCGGAACTATGGTTCCGGCCTGACCTAGGAGTTGGCCCCCTTGTGGGAGTATCGTGCTGGCTGTAGGTTTATACCCAAAATCGCGGGGAGAATGGACCGAATGGATCTTGGACATCTCATGGCTTAGCATATGTCGTAGTGTACTACGACCTGTGCTGGGCCATGGGGTTGCTATGGAACCAACTGGCTTATTCGATGTGGAGTTGCATTGCAACCGGGTGCCATGACCCACAGAATGGCTGAGGTATTAGATAGGACTCGGCCCTTCACCAAAGGGGAAGTTCGTGCCTTACACACGACTTCCAATCTGGTACTGGTGGTAGTACTGGTACTACCCGATGGGCGCTGATCAACGCATTGTTTTGATATCTTGTGCGAAGACGCACCGTAGGCTTAAGTCCTCACGGCAGGTACCTACGTTAAACACAAGAGACATCTGTCTCGAATAGGGCCAGGAGGAATAAAATATTTTGCATCTCCTCAGTCCATCAATTTTCCAGCTCATGATACCCAGATAAAGTAGTTGCTGCAACTTACCGGCTATAGGTCCTCTGAACAGAAATCGGACGAAACTGTTGAACCTATTGATAAAATCAAAACCAGTAGTGCACTTATTTTCCGAATGAAGCAAACATCGTAGTCTGCTAGAAAAACAGAGAAACAACCCTGGTGGTAGCCATAAAACATCTTCTACATCCACTCCTTAGTATAATCGTAGACTCCGCTCTCTGCGAAACAAAAGAAACAAGGCATCGAGCCTCAATCAAATAGCTTTGAAGCAGTCGCATCAGCAGCAGTTCTAGAGATACGACATCAGACAGAGGAAAAGGTGGCGGAATTCAAGCGGAACGCTGAGGAAGTTGGTAGTCAAGTAAAGATCATACAAATTAATTTTCTTTTTCTTTTCAGGTCAAGCATGCATCGAGATTCAAAGGACAGTGGCATCAACTGGCACCAGAACAATTGCGCATGGAGAAATTCTTCGTTGAGATGAGACAACATCCATATGAATAAAATCCCCATCCGTTATAACAGAATGTATGCATCGAAGAAGTGAATGGTAAAAGCAAAGGTCTTCTCCTGAAACACCACTTTTCATTCTAGGCTTCTGGGAACTGTGGACGAAAGGCAACTGATCTCGCTCGATATTGTGCTGCATTCGGTCAGCACAAAGATTAGGAACATCATCATCAGGTAACCAAAAACGCAATCCAATTATGTTCTACCAGTCTTGAAATAGACTTGTGCTTTCTTTTTCTTAGATTTGTGGCACCCACTTTGGTCTCACTCCATCACAATCCACACAGCCATTCTCGACTCCAACATCTCATCATCAGTCAAGCTCATAATCTCTAGTCTCAAACGGTGTCAATTTTGGAAGTGGCGGCTCCAAATGATGCATTCGCACGATGAAGCCCAAAACGAAACACTTATGCTAGTCAAATTGACTATATTTGAAGTACTGACCTCTTTATTTGCAACACTGGCACTTTTATAACTAGAAACCGACAGGAAATGCTAGATATCACTCTTGTCTCCGACAGCATCACTCAAATGTTAACGAACTGGATGGTATCGTCTAAACACTCTTTTTCTGACCAGTTACATCCAATTCCCGCATTCCGGAATTACCGGAAAACTGATTGTCGAAAATACAGAGGAATACTGCGAGAAACGCTATCCTCTGAACTATAGAGTCCCCCGCGTGACACCAATGAGCTTGACATGAAAGTCAAGGAACTCACTCTGGATATCAATCTACTGGATGCTGCTTGATACCCACTTTCAGCCCAAACAGGCCTACTGCTACCGGCACCAAAATTCATGGTCTGATTACGAGAGACAAACTGCTCTGGGCGCTGCATAGCTTCAAACCATACAAGTCTTCTGGTCCGGACGGTATAATACCTGCCGAACTACAGAGGTCCTCAGATATTACTCTGCCTGTACTAGAAAATATTATGAGGAGCCGTGTAGAACTCATCCACATTTCACTGTCATGGAGAGAAGTCAATGTGGTATTCATTCCCAAAACCGGAAAATGCTCAGACCAATAAGTCTATCATCTCTCCTTCTGAAAACTCTAGAACGACTGATTGATATCCATATACGAGGTAAAATTGATCCAAGGCTTCTGTCAATGGCTCAACATGCCTACTGTAAAGGAAAATCGGCGGAAACGGCTCTGCATTCACTGACTAGCTACATCGAACGATCCCTACAATATAAAGAGTACATAATGGTTGCTTTCCTGGACATAGAGGGTGCCTTTAACAACGTCGACCCATCCGCAATCACGACTGCGCTGTCAACTCTGCAGGTAGACGACTCACTTGGGGAGTTGATCAGTCTTATGCTGGATAATCAATTCCAAACTGGGTGAGACTTCTGCTAAAAGATGTGTCAGCAGAGGTACGCGCAAGTCGGTGTCATCTCTCCCCTTCTCTGGAACTTAGTAGTTAACGAACTACTGATATACCTGGAAGCGGGGGTAGCAAGGTGATTGCCTATGCGGATGACGTTGCTATACCCGTCTCAGGTAAGCATCTCAATACCATTAAAGAACTCCTTCAAGTAAATCTCAACAGACTAACCCGCTGGGCAGATCGCTGTCGATTGGGAATTAACCCCCATAAAACTGATCTTGTCCTCTTTTCCAGGAAATACAAAATTCCAACTATAGACCCTCTTTCAATAAACGGTACCAGTTTAGTTTTCTCCGATACAGCAAAATATCTGGGTCTCATTTTTGACAGGAAACTAAACCGGAAACCTAGCATTCAAAAACGAGTCAATAAAGCTACGAGTATAATAGCTTTATTGTCTTGCAAAAAAGCCATTGGGAACAAATGGGGCCTTCAACCTCGCATAACCCACTGGCTATACATCTCGGTCATAAGACGGCCTTGGAAAATGCAGTCAACCGCATTAAACTAAGCACAGTTCTCCAGACCCGAAATAAAACTCATCTTCTATTCCACCATCAGCTTGCTTTTATTGTTATCCGCTCGATCGATATCCCATCAATCCAGCCAGCTCCAAACGCCAATCGAATTCAACAACTTATGCCACGTCCACAGTTTCAGGGCTAACCTAAACAAAACCCATCCGCTGCCTACCCCAATAAGATTGACTATTGCCCTCAATGGAGTCATTGCAGTACGAAGACAACATTACTCATGTCACTTTGATTTTTATGCTTTTCCAATGTAGGTCAGCACAAAATCCATTCATGACAAATCAAATGTTCTCCTCGTAATTCAACGAGAGTAAACCAACTCCGATCGTCTGGGTCAATAAACGAGCGGATGACAACTCATACTACTGTAACATTATTCAGCACAACTGATGGCCATTAATTGTAAATTGTTGGTTTTTTGTAATAATGTGATAGCCACTTAAATGTGAGCAGCGACATCTAGATTCACAGAGCAGATAATGTCGATACTCGAAGACCAGAAGATTTCGATACTGGAATAACAAAGTCTCGACTGGAGAGTGGAATCGAATTTTCTAGCAAATTGGAAATTGTATGGGACGCTGGAGGCGAGGATTGTTCTCGAAGTATGTCATTCGAGTATAAATACCAGCATCCCCAAGGTATGCAAATCAGTTCTAAAGTGTAATTTGAAGTGTTAATTAGGAGAAGTGATTAAGTGGTTTAAGTTAAAGATAAGAAAAGTATAAGCGGTTGAGAAATTGGAGTGTACTGAGAGAAAGAATTAAATAGTGAATTGTAACTGTACTGAATAAAGGGATTTGTATTGAAATGAATAAGTTCAAAGCACTCCACAATGAGATGATAGAGAGAATAAAACCAGATAGAATATTTTATACTGATGGCTCATTCAGAAATTCCAGCTCGTCATACGCAGTTGTTGAACTTACATCCAACACAGAGACTAAAACAATCCACCAAGAACTTTTGCCCGAATCTACCGGAAGCTATATATCGGAACTAACAGCTATCACTCACCAAAGAGCTACTTGGGAAGAAAATAATATTCACAGACAATCTCAGTATTCTAAATGGTCTTAAAAGTGAATCCAACAAATGTCCATCCTTGCAAAAAATTAGGGCTATACTAAATTCCAGTAGAGACATCTTTTTGGCTTGGGTTCCTGGCCATGTAGGTATAAGGGGCAATCAAGACGCAGACACTGCAGCTAAAGAAGTTTTTACTCTCCCTCGTACAGTAGAAGCACCAAACTCTGCTTTAATTATCCGCAAACATTTTGTGACCTTGCCCCTAGTGATTGTTTCCTGTTTCCGGATTTAAAAAAATGTCTTCGTGGAAAAAGATTTTCGGATGATGAAGAACTCAAGTCGGCAATAAATGGGTATTTTGCAGAGAAAGAGGAAATTTATTTTTTTGAGGGTTTAAAAAAGCTTATCTCAAGATGTAACAAATGCATTGATGTTAGGGGAGATTATATTGAAAAATAAAAACAATTTAAATTGAATTCGCATTTTCCTTCATATCGATACCGAGAATATATTGAACGCCCCTCGTAATGAAAGGCTCTTAAATCATCGGAATCCGCCCACAATCTTGAACCCTTTAATCTATCTCTTCGATTGTTATCGACATATGAATGTGCGTAAACCATGACTTTTTTTTCCCCACACATATTTGAAGGTGAACTTTTCAAAACCAGCCAAGGGCAAACAGATGCGAAAGTGCAACGATATAAAGGGTATGCATTGCATGAGCATAGGAAAATTCGAAAAAAAAAATCCAATATTCCTGACAGCCTTAGAGGATCTCTAATGCATCCTCCAGTCGGATGTTTGTGCAATATAAATTGTATAACCATAAGACCAACAGTGTACAGGACACCGAGCGTAAGATGCTTACACAAACAAATATTGCCGGGAAAAGATAGGGTGAATGGAAAGGATTGCAACAACGTAGTTAGAGAGATTCTTTATGTGAGGATAAAAATAATTCCAGAAATGCCATCCCTTTGTCAGATGTGTACATAGGAGAACCACATCCAAATGGGCATTCTGCTGTTACTATAGCATCGATGGAAAAATATTTTATTAGTTGAAGACGGATGGAACAGCGGGAACATCTCATACTCGTGCGAAATACAGGAGACCAGCAATTACGAGTACATACCCGAATGCTGTTATGTGGAAGACCTTTTCTGTGATTGAAGTTACACTTGGTGCTGGCATAATGTGACTACTGAAATGGAAAATAGCTTCAACCGGGTAAATTGGTTTGCCCACGGATGTAGCGTTAGGTTGTCCTTTCCCCTTTTTATTTATTCCCGAATGTCGCTGAATATGTAAAAGTGCACGGCCACAATAAAGGCACAAGACCTACACCACCAGGCATACAACCTAATTTGCATGATCTTATTGCGTACTAAGAAATGTTCCCACATTCAATGAAAGAAAGTCCTTGCTGAAGTCGTCTTCAAAGGAATCTGGTAAGCTGAGCTCCATTTAGAATTCCGATTCATGGCACTTTTATAAGAAATTCCTGCGTGACGGTAAGTATTTGTAGCTGCCATCTACTAAGCGGATATGTCGGTGAAGGGCTTTGCTTGTGTAGCCCGCTTAGCTTTATTAGCCCGCCAATGAACAATGTAAACTGTGTGCGAATTAGCTGATGAAAAATTTAATCAAAACGCCTAACACACAAATGACATTGTGCCAGGCTGTGGGTAAAACAGACAATGAGGCGGCGAATGCTATGCGAAGGCAACGAAGGCAACAAAGGCGACTACAGGATTACGAATTACGCACCTCTTCTCATTTGCATAAGAATTTGAATTTCCACTTCCCATTTGTCCCTACAGTGGGTAGACTCATTCATCATTTGTTCCCCACCATTCATACAACAAAGGACTACTTGTACTGTGTGCATGTGCTCGCCACGAGCAGGAGAACAACATTTTCTCTTTATTCCCTTATATTTTTGTCGTTCCGCAATGACGTTCGTCCTGGCTTTTGTTTTGGTTTTGAGCCCAAATGAAGAAGACGAGGAAAAATTTGCTTTAACGTATGCTTAACGAAAATCTGTGTAAGTCAAGCAAGGTTGTATTGCGTCAGGATATATTGAAACAGTCTAATACAAAAAAAAAGTATTGATCTGTGATGAACGTATCAACAACTCTTCTTTGTACTTTTAAATATCAATGTCCACAAGGACAGGATCTTAGTCTAGAATTGGATAGTTATTCCTGCAGGTTTTAGGTTATGAACGGCAGGCTACCATCCTCCACCGAAAAAGAGCTCGTGCTATGATGATGAGTGGGTATTCCGAAATAAGTTTACAAAGAAGAGTCCTACGATAAGAACGATATGCGGATATTTTTGAAGAGAGCTAAGCAACTGGCAGTTGGTTTCGAGTGCGAAACGTTTACTCTTCGAAACTCAATTCAATTTATAAAGTGATAATATTTAGTTACAAAATGAAAACTAATAGTAATTATAATGATAATAATAAAAATTAAAAAAAAAAAACTAAAAGGAAAAAGAAAGATAAAACAAAAAGGGAGATGAAATAAAATAGTTAAGAAATTGGAGAAAGATTGAGGTAGAGTTGATAGTATAGAGATGCATTAAGAAGAAAAGTACACATACGAGTACAAGGCAGTTTTGAAGCAGCTGGAAGAAGAAGTGCTTGCTATTAAGCAGAGGCAAACTGCACGAAGGCAGAGGGAGCAAGTACAAGCAGATAGCTCCCAACAACAAGAGCAGAAACAAAAACTGCAGCAGCAACAAAACCAGCAGCAACAGAAACAACAGCAGCAGCAGAAACAGCAACAGTTGAAAAATCCGCAGCTGAAAAAAGAGCAGCAACAGCAGAAACAACAACAACAAGAACAACAGCAGCAGCAGACGAAGAAGAAGGAGAAGGTGCCTCCCATCAACACCTATAAATTAGAGGTGAATGCAACCAAGGACATGTGTAAGTTGATCATTGGAAGTAACTTTAATATTAAGCGATTGGGGAACGATCGCCATGCCATCCACTGTAACACAGTGGAGGGCTACGTGAAAGTGAAAGAGCTCCTAAAGGAAACGACGACTGAGCACTTCTCATTCACACCAAAGTGTGAAAAGCGGCAATCGATGCTGCTGAAAGGGTTGGAACCGTCTTCTGATCCTGAGGAGATCCTGGCACTGCTCAAAGAGAAGGAGTGCGAAGGACTCAAGTTTGTGGGGGTAAAGCCATTTACCACAGCTAGAGCCAGGCGGGAGAAACGGAGTCTGCCGTTCTTCCTGGTGCAGCTCAGTCCCGAAAGCCGTCTGGATAGTCTAAGGAGTATCAATGTCCTAGACTACCAGGTGGTTCACTGGGAAAAACTAAAAAGGAGCGAAGGCGTTATACAATGCGTTCGCTGCCAGAGGTTCGGGCACGCCGCGTCGAACTGCCAAATGCAGCCTCGATGCGTGAAGTGCGCTAAGAACCACAGTTCTGAGCTGTGTCCTCTGGGTGTTGACGGAGCATCCGATAGGTCGCAGCTCTCGTGCGTGTTATGTGGAAACGTGGGACACACCGCAAACTATCGGGGTTGTCCTAAGTTCGCTGACATTAAAAAAGCAAAACTGGCTCGGCAGCAGAAAGTGGAGGTCAAACGTTCACCTGTCAGGTTTCAAACACCAGCCGTCACGTCCCAAATTTCCTACGCCCAAATGGCGTCAGGTAGGGGGGCTACGGTACAGCAAGCGACTGTTGCTTCTCCGGCGCCAACGCCGAGAACAACGGAAGCTGCACCTAACATGCTAGCCATCTTGCTCGCAATCCAAGGGCAGATGGCTCAGCTGCAAAAGCAGGTTCAAGAACAGGCCAAGCGGGTGGACCAGATCTACTCGCTGCTGCCGGGCCTAACGCAATACTTGCCGTAATGGGTACGCACATGGTGGAGCAAACTTTGAAGGTCCTTGCGGTGAATGTTAATTCACTGATTAGGATTGAACGAAGAGCCGCGATGTTTAAATTGCTACAAGACCAAACTCCTGATGTGCTTTTCGCTAGCGAAACCAAGCTAACCGACAAGCACAAACTGGAGTACAATAATTATATTGTTAGAAGAAGAAACCGGCCCAGATCCAAACGTGGAGGCGGTGTCGCGATCTTCATTAAAGAGGGTATACAATTTCACAGAGTGTACAAGGGCGTGTTGCGCAGGTTCCGGGTGTTGGAGGCAGTCGTCGTTTACATCCCGCTCTGCAGTGGAAAGCGGCTGTACTTGGCCTCTGTTTATGCACCTGAGGCTTCACAATCCACCCTATTCATTACAGAGCTTGACACGCTTTTTCGACTTCTGAGGCTGGAATCGGGGGAGAATTATTTTATAATCGGCGGGGATTTCAACGCTAGACATAGAGATTGGGGAAATAATTTGCCAAATACTAGAGGGAACCTGCTACTCGATTGGTGGGGTCAGCACGATGTCATGTACAGACTCGGTCTTAAAGCGACGGATAACCCATCGTTTCCCAGAGGCGGGTCTTATTTGGATCTACTGCTGCACGATGAACGTATACGACTGACAGGTACGAATTTACAAACGTTAAACTATCTGCCCACATTCGTGTATGACAGCGACCATTGGGGTTTTAGCACCGAAATTACAGTTCCCAACGAAATTGCGGAATTGGAGGAGTTTGTCCAAAGATATTCTTACAACTACAGTAGGACTCGATGGACACGCTTCTCCGCAACCTTGACTAGCGCGCTCTCCTCGAACACGTTCCACCCACCGTCCAATAGGAATTTGTCAAACGAGGAGATCGACAATTACCTAAAACAAATGGACGAGACAATTAAACAAACTATGGACACTACAATACCGTGGTATCGACGCACGACTAACGAAGACCTGTTCCGCAATCCTACTATTGACGCACTGCACCGACAGAAAAGTAGACTTCTGTCAAGACTCAAAAACTTGTACAGACAGTTAACTGACCGACAAGACCCGGAGATTAGGACACTGAAGTCGTCGATTAAAAATATCCAAACGCTAATAAAGGAAAATTACAGAATTTCTGTAAGTTTGTATTGGAACAACAAGGTTCGGGCTGTAAACACCAGCAACCCGAATATGTTTCCGCAAATAAATAAACTATTTCGGAGAAAAAATCAAAACGACCTTCAGTGTCTTAAAATAGACCGGACAACAGACAACGAACGGTTACTGACAATAGCAGGCATTGATCCAAATGAGGCCGCTGATGATGACGACTTTTTTGTGATCGAGGATCCACAGGAGAAGGTTGAGGCCATAGGGGCGACTTTCCAGGAAGTATACAAGGCCATTGATATCATTGGCCGTAATTACGACCTGGACAATCGCGTCTTGGTGCACTACTTCTGCATTCGAAATGAAATAGGGAACTGGCGATCCGAGGGCTCTGGTTTGACTCGGTTTAGCGACGAAAATATGGCAAATAACGTCATTGCCAGAGAGGGTGACCTACCCCCGTTCATTTCGAAGGATGAACTCCATGAGATCTTCGACACAATCAGGGGTAAGAAATCAGTGGGGACCGATGGTATTCCGAACATCGTGCTTCGACATCTCCCTCTAGAAGCGGTGGACATCTACACCACCCTGTTTAATAATGCAATGAATAATTCACATTATCCAGTGCATTGGAAAACGGCGATGGTTCAACCTATCCCCAAAAAGGGAAAGGATATATCCAATCCGGCGAATCTCCGGTCAATAAGTCTCCTTCCGAATATCAGTAAGCTTTTTGAAAAGGTAATCAATAGAGCTCTGTCTAGGTGGGTTGAGGACAAACATATAGTTCCGGATAATCAATTCGGTTTTAAGGCGGGACATGATATCTCACATGCCGCGTCCAAACTGGTGTCCGATATCCAATGGAACAAAGGCAAGAAACAGTGCACTGGTGCCTGCCTTGTTGACTTGGAGAAGGCCTTCGACACCGTATGGTTAGAGGGTCTTTTCTATAAACTGACTAGGTTGGGGATCAGTAAACCACTCTTGTACATTCTTTATAATATGCTACACAACAGACAGTTCATCGTAAAGAATGGTGATGTGACTTCTGTTGGAATATTTCAAATTAAAAATGGTCTTCAGCAAGGCCCCGTCAATTCGCCGATCCTATTCAACATTTATACAAGCGACTTGATAGGTTCACTTCCCCATACTATTGCGTACGCAGACGATTTGGTAGCGTACAGAACAGGTCCAAAAATCGAGGTCATTAACACTCTCTTGCAGCGTGACTTCGATAAGATAAGACGATTTTGCGATGACTGGAAGTTGAAAATCAACTTTCAGAAGTCGGAAACCATTCTCTTTAGGACGCCGTTGTCTGGAGCCTCTAGGGATACCAGAAAAAATTGGCGAAAGTTCTCTATCATTGGACAACACGGACAGCCTCTTGCCTGTCGAAATGTAGTCAGATACCTTGGAATCTGGCTAGATCAGTTTCTGTATTTTGGCAAAAATGTAGATGATGCTCTGACCAGAGCTAGAGGTGCTTTTGCCCTTACAAAGAGACTGTTTTATAGCAGTCAACTCGATGCGAGGGTAAAGGTAATCTGCTACATGGCCCTTATCAGGCCCATGCTGGTATTTGGTTGTCCTGTGTGGTTCAATGTACGAGCAATCTTAATGGAAAAGATTCGGGTGTTTGAGAGGGCTTGCCTTAGGGCTTGTCTTCGCTTGTACAGAACACCAGAGTCGGAGTACAAGAAATTTTATCCTAATGAGGTCCTTTACAACAGGGCGAACCTAATACGAGTGGACAACTTCGTAATTAAGCTGACTCGAAGGCACATTGCAAGAGCAATGACGTCGACGAATCACCTGATATCTGGGGCTTACTACCCCAATTACCTTTACCACGAGAGTGTGCGCTCTGACGGATTCGTTCCACCGGAACGTTGATCCAGGATAGATCAGCGGTGCCGTTAATCTTCCATGTCGCTCGGACAGCTGGGGACAGGCGACTCAACTACGACAGAGACGTCGCACACGGCAGTGTGGATCGCCTCAGGTTCAGTAGGGCGGTGGGGAATCGCGATAAGAGGGATGTCGTTCGGCAGCACCAGCATTTCTGGTAGTTGAATGATGGAGAAGATGTTTCGTAGTCGTTTCCGTCAATTACGGACCAGCCTCACTAATGAGGCAGAGCTGAACAATCTGTTTTCTCTGTAAACAGCGATGGCCGGCTTACTATGTCCATATGCTAAGTTTTGTTAACAAATTTTTTTCTTAGCTTTAAGTATAATAAATATATATTAGTAAAGAAAATGTACATAAAGTCGAAAGACATAGTTATAAGAATTTAGAGTAGCTTAGAGTGCCTGTGTGGGGCCAGTAAGTTAGTATAAGTTTGTTAAGTAATTTTAAGCTAGCATTTAAGCATTTTTTGTTAGTATGTAAGAGTTAGTGTTAAGAAAATAAAATGCATTAAAACTGAACTGGCAGTTTTGAAGCTAGCAGTATTTGACAAGCACTTTATATGAGACGGTAAGTTATTCCATAGTCTAATAGCATAAATGAAAAATAATCGCGATGAATTGAGGTATTTGCAAGGGAAAATTCCAGTTTGGAGTAAAGGTAAGGGGGTTGCTTTGTGTTTATTATTTGATGTAGAAATATGCAATTTCTGAAATCAAGGTACTTTCTCAATGTACAGCCAAAAAACCGGCATGAGAATTCCGAGATTCTATCGTATCGTTGCCTTGTATAAACATGGAGCTTGCGAAAAGATAGTGAGACAAGGTCACTGTAGACAGCTGCAGCATATGAAATAATGGGTATTATGAGGGTGAGCACAAGTCTTCGGCGAGTATTCAAGGGGGTATAGTTGGCAGAAATCCAAAGTTTACGCAGGCATCCGTACACGCGACCAACAACGATATTAACGTGGTTATAGCCAGAAAGCGTTCGGTTTATGGTGAAACCAAGACTTGTAGCCACCTCAACTAACCTAATCTTACTATCGGCTAAGCAAACATCAGGAACTAGACTTAGCTCAAAAGACTTGTTTCATATTGGAAGTACTTGGCATTTTTTTGGGTTCAAAGCTAGTCTATTCAACAATAGACGCAAGATCCTCATTTAGTAGTGACACTAGTTCACCTATTTTATTAACCGGATGAGATAGGCAAAGTTGTACATCGTCTGCATAGAAATGAATAAGCGCGTGCTTACACATTGATGCTAAGTCATTTATGTACATGCAGAACAAAATTGGGCCCAATATTGTTCCCTGCGGAACCCCTTGAGAAACTGACCGGAGACCTGAGCGATTTTTACCAACAACCACTATTTGTGACCGTCCACATAAAAAGTTTCAAATGAGTCTTACAGCTCTGTCATCCGTGCAGCACCGGATAAAGAATAGTGCTGCAGTACTTCCCTGCTTGTCGTAAAAGTCGACTAAAAATGAGTGTTGCTGCACGCCGTAGAAATTTCCACTCGTCCCTGCGTCCCAAATAAACATCAGTTTTAACTACTTATGTGATTTTATTTTCTGCGAGTAAAAGGTTACAAATATTAACGAATCGTACAGTTTAAATTTACTTCATAAACTTACATAGGTATCGGGAAAGTGTACCCTTGAAATTCCACCAGTGGCACCAGCAACTCCTCCTTCTGTTCAAATTTTAAAATGCAATTTTAAATAGAACTGTCGTATGACAGTACCAAAACCAAGTCTCCCAAAGGCAAAATTTACTCGCTTCAACACCGGTACCCGGTAAATTTCCAATGTACCAGGAAACTTGTGTGAGCGTATTGGTATGACAGTTAAGCAGAACAGCAGTCTAAACTGCACTTGCAAATTCTTTGAAGAAAGAGACAAAGCTATTGACAAATCGAAACTTGGTTTAAAAGTGATGCCAGCAGGTGGAAGAAACATTTATATTACCAGCGGGCACACCTTCCCGGTCCTATGGGTGCTTTAATTCAATTAAAATATTTTACTATTTAATTCATAAAAATAAAAATAAAAAAAATACAAAAACAAAAAATAATATTTAAGCCTTGTGGCTCGATGACAATGAGGAATCAGTCATATACAGGCAACTATAACACCAAAAATGAGCCTGTGACACTTTAACACCTTTAAAACTTTCCCACAAGTTCGTATGCAATCAGTGGGTTCCCACGTCTGGCGACTACCGGTGGGATAAAAGCAAAGTCAACTAACTTCAATTGAGCATACGTGTGTCAAATCAATCTCGTACGTAAGTACAAAAAACAAAAAAACTTCATGGAAATGATCGCAAATTGTAGCACTACCCCGCTGAGCACCACGCTTGCCACGCATTCGGGTGATCCCAGGGCAAGCAGAAATGCTTGTGTCAGAGCCCGACGGATTCCGGGGGCGGGCAAAATGAAGTTTCTAAATTTTACCAAACTTCGGTTTGCAAGTTGGAACGTCGGATCGATGACCTCAAAAAGCTTGGAGATGGAAGCAATAATGCGTCGCAGAACTCTACATGTCATGTGCGTTCAGGAAACGAAGTGGTGTACTCGTAATACCGGAAATAAAGCGCGTTTTCTTGATTTAAAAACTAAGTCATTTAAGATGTTCTACCATGTCAACGGTCAATAGACGAAACGGTGTCGGTGTTATTGTCGCGGCAAGTCTTCTTAATAATATCGTTGGTATTTCAAAAATAAGCGACCGCTTGATGAGTGTAAAACTCGTTATAAATAATGAAATGTGGAACATTGTTAGCGCGTACGCCCCACAAAACGGTTGCGATCAATCGGAAAAGGATAAATTTTGGTCAGATTTCGGTAATTTACTCAGAAATATACCCATCGAGGAGATGCTTTTCGTAGGCGGAGATTTAAACGGCCACGTTGGAGAATCAAATGTAGATTATGAGGACTGCCACGGCGGTAAAGGCTTTGGAACCAGAAATTCTGCTGGTGAAGACATTCTTGCAGCATGTAAAGCCCACGGTCTCGCTGTTTTAAATACGACGTTTATAAAACATCAACGACATCTTATCACCTATAGCAGCGGAGGCCACGAAACACAAATAGACTATCACCTTTGCAAAAGATCGATGAGAAACAGTGTCAAGGACTGCAAGGTAAACCTTGGAGAATCGCTAGTTACCCAACACCGGCTGCTCATTACAGAATTCTTCACAGTGGAACCACCAAAAACACGAGAGCCTGTTAGAAGGCCTAAAATCCGGTGGTATAACTTATCGAAAGAACGAGGCACAAGATTTATTGCACGCGCTAAAGAAGTACTTCTTAATATAAACGTTATCGTAAACTCACTTAGCCCTCAAGAAATGTGGAACAGCATGCACGAGGCATGCATGACACACGCAAAGTCTCTTCTAGGAACGATATCAAGACATCATCACATCGAGAAAGAAAAATGGTGGTGGAATGATGAAACCAAACGAGTTGTGACCGGAGCAACGATATCGAAAAGTCTCGACTTGCACTTGAATATGAGCGACTTAAAAACGTTACAATTAGAGTCCTGGCCCAAACCCGAGCGACAGCAGCGGAATACCTTTACCAGGACTTGGAACAAATATCCTCACGATCGGGAGATAGAAGACAAGCTATTCAAGAAGTTCAAATGTCGTACAATAGTAAAGTGCCGAATATTTTTAAACTCGCTGCGCAAAGGCGAAAAAATATATCAAAGACTCCTACGGGCACTTACTAACAAGGACATCTGTGATAGGTGGCTTGAATACTGTAAGGACCTGCTTAACAAACAGTTTCCACGTGATCGCGTCCCTGCAGCTGATCCATTCGAAGAAGAAGTTGCTGACTTTTCAACAGAAGAAATAAGTATAGCGGGACCAGACAACATCCCATCAGAGTTTTGGTCGAAGATGGAATGTATCGGCAGTGAATGGCTGTCGAAACCCTTGAATAAAATAAAATGCGGACAAACTACTCGTATGCCGAATCAATGGAGAAGTAGCTTTTTGGTTCCGCTATACAAAGGCAAAGGTGACACGCGAGAATGCAACAACTACCGCTCAATCAAGCTGATGTTACACACGATGAAAATCGTTGAAAGAGTTTTAAACGAACGTCTTCGCAAAATCATAAAGCTAGACCATAGCCAGTGTGGATCCGTGGAAGGAAGATCGAAGGTGGAGGCAATCCAAAGCTTGCGAATATTAATGGAAAAACATCGGGATTCGTCAAAAAATCTGCACATGGTATTTATTGATCTAGAAAAAGCATTCGATCGTGTGCCTAGAGATCTCATATGGACCGCGTTGAGGTCTCAAAAGGTACCGGAAACGTATATACGAATGATACAAGACATGTATGGAAACGTCAAAACTGCTGTTAAATGTACCGCCGGACTTACGAGGGAATTTCCGGTAAATGTCGGAGTGCATCAAGGAAGCGTTCTTAGCCCTTTCCTCTTTAACGTGGTACTAGACTATCTTTTGAAAGATTGCATGCACGAAGCAAATGTAACATCGATTCTCTTCGCCGACGGCGCAGTTATTCTAAGCGATAATGTCGTAGATTTACAAAACGTCCTAAGTAAATGGAAAGACGCGCTAGAGAAAAACGGGTTTAAAATAAGTCGCTCAAAGACGGAACATTTGACCTGCCCATTTTCGGATCCACTGCGACCTATTCCAGATATAATGTTGGACGGAATAGTTTTTCCGAAAAGCACTAGGTTCAAGTATTTAGGATCAATCGTTAACGTAGAAGCGAAATGTGACGACGACGTAAGGCACAGAGTAAGCGTGGGTTGGATGAAATGGCGAGAAAATTCGGGAATCTTCTGTGACCGAAAATTTCCACTTAAATTGAAGGGAAAACTTTACACCTCGGTGGTTCGGCCAGCTCTTACATATGGTTCGCAGTGCTGGACAATTAAAAATAAAATGACGGCAGCAGAGATGAAAATGTTAAGGATGTTGACTGGAGTTACGAAACGCGACTGTGCGTAGATCTAGCACATTAGAGGAAGTCTACACATAAAGAATTCAGTAACAACTTGAGTCGGATAGAATTAGTTGGTATTGCCACGTTCAAAGAAGATCTCCGGAAAATCCCGTTAAGAAGGCAATATCATCTACGGTCGCTCCTACTAAAAGAAAACTAGGTAGGAAAAAGAATTCCTGGATTGCTCAGATGGCAAATGCACAACAACGCCTGGGGCTAACCGCCGAAGCGATACAGAACCGAGCAGTATGGAGACGCTTTCTGCGATCTGCGACATTGGCCAACCCCATAAGCGGAGCAGTAGCGATGCAGTAAAAATGGGAAACTCGTTATGCATTAGTTCGAGTAGCGAGAAAAGGGCTAGTAAAAGGAAAAAAAAAAGCCATACAGCTCTTTCACTAAAACCATAGTAATGGTGCAGTTTCCAACAAAGAATGGAATGATATCATCCAAG
Organism: Volucella bombylans; assembly: GCA_949129095.1. Classification (NCBI taxonomy): domain Eukaryota; kingdom Metazoa; phylum Arthropoda; class Insecta; order Diptera; family Syrphidae; genus Volucella; species Volucella bombylans. The sequence goes on from OX422144.1 coordinate 11,694,985, forward strand.
ATTTTTACCATGGCGGAAGAACAGCTATGGCTCTTCCTAAAGCCCGATTGGAATGGGCTCAACAGCGAATTTTCAGCCGAGTGTTTCTGAATTTGTGACTCTATTACCTTTTCAAAGACCTTAGACAGGCAAGGTAAGATACTGACAGGTCTGTAGTCAGAAGCATCGGAAGCAGTAGTATTTTTAGAAACAGGTACAACCTTAGCACATTTCCATATCAGAGGAGTAGTAGATGTTGCTATACAGGAATTGATTATATGTGTTAGATGGCCTATGACGTGCGGCAAAATAAGTTTTATGAAACGAAGTGGCAAGCCGTCTCCACCAATAGCATTTGATTTTAAACTTTTAATAATACAAAGGACATCAACCTCCGTAACTACTTCAAAATCAATTTCCTGTTCAAGGCCTCTGCTGGAGACAACGCCATACTCGAAAAAATCAGCAGCAACATCATTTGAAACAAAATAGTCGTTCATTTCATCTAAATCAATAGTACAGCTCCTGTCACTACTTACACCAATGCCAACTTGGCGTAGATTTCTCCACCAGTACCTTGGAGGGTAAAGAAGTGCTCAGTTTAGATAAATAGTAGTGTCGTTTAGATGCACGAACAGCATCGGTTGCAGCATTACGAACAGCTTTGTACCTGTTCCAGTGAATCGCATTTTGTCTACGCTTCCACTTACTGTACAGTCTGTTTCGCTTCTTTAGAACACCAACTACAACTTCCGTGAACCAGGGACACGCACTGTTTCGGATCGCGACGGTTTTTATTGGTACATGATCATTGAATAATTGCATTACAAGCGTCTGGAAAATGATTAGCTTTTCATTTGGATCGTCAACCATTCTGCAATTCAACCATGGGACCGTTAGTGCTTCATGATTTATTGATGAGTAATCCCTATAAACAAAGGAGCTTGAAGAAGAATTGTGGTTAAAGACAAACATTTGACAGACCCACCAGAAATCTCTGCAATCAAATTCCCAACATCGCTTCCTAGCGATTTTTTTATGACTTTACATTTTAAGGTTTCCTTGCAATATATCGCAACACCACCTCCTGTTGTTTCCGTAACCCTATCATTACGTGCGAGCTCATATCCAGCTATTTTGTAAAAATAATTATCAATTCCAGGTTTAAACCATGTTTCATCAACATAAATATTGTAGGTCGTTGGGTCTGGTTTTCAAACATGGAGGTTGAAGATTTGAGAGCGTTCATGCGCCTAATCATCAACCTGGTCTGCATTAATGAAATCATCGCCGATGAATGGACTATCGGGCTATATCCTTGCCTAAAGTCGCATATAGAATGGTACCTAACGTATTGCGGGAACGTCTCAAGCCCTTCTGCAACACACTAACCAGCCCACGTCAGTGTGGCTTCTAGTTTAGTAAGTCAATGACCGACCAAACCTTTACACTAAGGCAACTCTTGGAAAAGACCAACAAATTTCAAGTCGAGACTCATCTTTTTTTCATCGACTTCAAAGCCGCATATGATATCGTCTGACTTTCTGTTAGCGAATGGCTGAATTCGGGACCACCGATCCTGTTATTCCGCGTAACACTGGCAACCGGCAAGGAGATGCACTGTGCTGGAACAGATACAGTATGCAGAGCTGGTGTTAACATGGAAGTCATTGTACTTAACAAATCTGTCCAGCTTCGGTTATTTCCAGAGGGTCCAGAGGGAAGAACAGGCGAAACGAGCTTACGTTGGAGTAAATAAGGTCAAAACCACATTCGTGTTGTCAACAAACAAAGAAGAATCTATCCATCGTCTGGAACAAGATGTCATTGCGTTTACCTCGTTGTAAACATCAACTCGGCGACCTGAAAATGACATTGGGGTCTACGATCTGGCCAAAGTAATGTATGGGATGGCTTGCAGCCCATTCAATGCAGTACCTGCCTTACAACAATGTGCCCTTGACAATTATGAGGTCTTTTTATGTAGACAACTAGTCTGCAATTCCATTCATAAAGCAATGGTACTGGCAGCGAAGGTCGATAAAATTCTCTCAGCTGGTCATTTGAAACTTTGGAAGTGGAGTTCCAATAGTCAGGGTAAAATGCAACCAGCGGCTGAACATGTCATCGATCCTGCGACAGCTTCGATGCTTCGATTAAGGTGGAATCCAGGGAGCGACGAATTGCTCTTCAGAGTAAATCTCTTTGAACCTGTCAAATCTCCTACGAAGAGGCGAGTTGTTAGTGAAGTTGCACAGTTGTTTGATCCAACAGATCTGATCACATCAGTCATTATAAGGGGCAAGCTCTTCATCCAGAGTCTTTGGTCTGCGGGTATCACTTGGAATGTTCCCTTACCTACGGAATGGTCTCCACGCAATGCACTATTTTCGAATGCCAATCCACGTTTTTTGCGATACCAGCTCAAGGACATATGCTGCGGATGCCAGACCGCTTGGTTCGGACAACTTGAAACAGCGTGCTCTGGATCGAATAGCCGTGTTTCGGGAGCCCGTTGACTAAGTAAGTAGATACGAGTAAGTACTAAGATTTGTTCGCTCTTTTTGAGACACTCTTCTCGCGAATAGTCTAACTGCAGACCCTGGAACGGACTGTTTCAAAGGGAGTGAATGCAAGGGAAGCAAGAATATATTCTGTGGGAATTATCAAGGCATGCATGCCCTAAAATATGGAATAATTCTTCCAATTGGGCTCTACTCCATTTTACGATTATTCTCTTCTTCTCTTCCCTTCAGTTAGATACATGTGGACTGGTCCAAGTGTTTTAAGATTTTGACAAGCGCAAGACCTGACTGATTAGACTGCTGAAACAGCATTTTGTACGCCTGATGTGCTTGTTGTTCCTTTATGGATCGGGATAAGGATTCTGTGGATCAATTCATGTCTGATTTGAATGGTTTATTGAACACAGAATATAGTAGATAATCGTCGTCAAATAGAGCCCTTCCCTACATTCTTCTAGGCATTCGTACCTTGGTTCAAACAATGTATTAATCCGAGTCAATGTAGCATCAAGCACACTGGAGCTGTCCCATGCATTGAACGCAACGCTAACTGGTTAATAGTTTTTGATCAGGGCACTGCCAGGTTACTTTAATCTCGTTGGGTTGTAGAGAAAGCGTACGAGCTATGATAACATCTTACTTCGACGCAAAATCGATTCTCCTGAGTCCGTTTTCAGAGATGGTTTCGTATATTCCAGATTTGAACTGCATGCCAAACCCGTTCTTCGTTCCTAACTTGACGTTCAAATGTTGATAGGGTCTATGGGGGCATGATTGCCTAACTGGCTATTGTTGGCGAATTAAGCATTGATGCAGATTTTGCTCAGAGTCCCATCCACATGCTTGATTAGCCAAGTCTGTATCTAATTGTAAAATGATCACTTCCAAAACTGCTACTGGATTAATCTGACCATGCGGACCATCTCTCTTTTATTAAGAAGACCTGATGCTTACCATATTCGGTTCCTGCGATCCAGAGTGAGCAGATCAACAAATTCGCAGTGATTGACCGAGCAATCCGCATCATAGAATGAGGTTCAGATGGGATTGGCCTGAAGGCAGTGAGTTTTGCATCACAATCAATTATTCAATTTGATTGTTATTCATCGACTATGGATAGATTTTGACAGAAGCTAAATTGCGGATCGCCGGGAAAGCTCCTTGAAGATAGTTCTTTGTTTTCTTCTGTCGAAATTGAGCACTCAGACATTGCACTCTCTATAGGAAACTTTTACTGGGATTTTCTTTCGTAGACATATGAGTAAAAGCTTCAGCACTCACAACAGCAACGCCAAGCACCTGCAGGCTGATGCGAGCTTGGGACGGATGATCATAGAGGATGTGCTCCGAGAGCATTTACTTGCTAACTGACTTAGATGCGTACTGACTTCCTATTAAGGGACAGCTGAAAAGTCGTTGACTTCTTTGAGTAGTTCGGGAAGCATTCGTTCTGTCTGCCGGCATCCTGAAGTATAATGTCAACTGCAGTTATGCTCACATAAAACCCAACTGTCAATGGAAGGCCTAACTGAGGACGTAAGCTGTCTTGACGCAGGTTCGGTCTTGGAAAATGACTGGTGATCTCATATCCCGTAGCTTAAAACCACAACAAGACTAACTGAGCCTTTCGGTCTTCCGACTGCGTTCAGAAAAGATTTGGATTCTCGAACCAGCTTGGAAGAAGTAAATGGGTTTACCAAAGTTACCAAAGCAAAATAATTTGCCTTCTTTGCCGATTCTTTTTCTAATTTCGAAAGACCTGCTACAAAATGAAATCTCAAATTGTGGTCCTCCGAAATACCTCAGCTCAAATTCCCCCTGAATTTATTTCTAGGTACAGCGAAAGTTGGCTCCGCACTTTCGCAACAGAGTCAAAGGACAAGATGACCGTGAAAGTTTAACAGACGATATTGATATCAAGAAGATTCATCAGTGCCTCTGGAGAATAGGGAGGTATGCTGGGGAAATCCCCAATGCAACCGAGACAGACGTTTCTTGGAGTTTGATAAAAGCAGCAGTGACGCACATTCGTTATAGCTGTGAGAAACCTCACAGCGCCTTGGAGTTTTTCGATGTGACTTGATCAATCAGATCCGTCAGATTCTGACAATCAATTGAAAGGCCATTTCTCTTCTATGACGTCTAGAGGAGAAAATCCAAACCGGAAAATGACAAGGTGACAGCTTGCGCTGTGGTAGTCAGGCGAAGTGCACATCCAAAACGTGCGGCACAGTGTTGGATAAATGCCGCGGCGACAGTGGTCCGGTGATATCTTCTACTAAACTTCGTTCTGGCGAACGGGTTGCACGATCAAAACATGTGACGATGTAACTGAAGCCTGAAGAGCGAGGTAGGGATTGCTGTAGGAGATTCCGAGAGAACAAAATTAATAAAGGTAAGTTTCTGACTCACCGTTCCGGGTCATTGAGTTGCTCCTTCGCGATGGTAGGGTAGGCGAAGACTGCTGAAGTCATAGTTGTGGCGATGCGAGACAGGATGACAGCTGCAGTATTGACGTGGCGTATATCCATTGAAAATTGTGCTATGAAGGCGTATTATTGAAAGAAAACATAAGCGGCTTGTGGTCGGTGAAAATAGTGACCGATCGGTCTTCTACGAAGTTAGTAGTTCTCTATCAAATGCGTTGTGTTTTTTTTTGCGCCGACGACAAAGCTTTTGCGAAATCGTTTAGCTTTGTCCTCAACTACTTGCAATAAAACTGCTTCAACTGCAGTGTTTGATGCGTCACACCTGAGACATTGTTTAGCAACGGCTGCTTCCGCTGGTGCGTTGTGGCAACGTTGGAAAGTAGCTTGCGCTGCTGTGGACTCTCATAGTCCTTCTTGGTGACTTTCTGGATCATTTGAGACAGCGATTTTTGATTCTCAGCTGCGTATGGCAGGCATCGGTGACAAAATTAAGAGCTCCCAGGCAACGAAGTTCACAAACTGTCGTTGGTTTCAGAAGCCCCGAGATAGCTTTAACAGTGCCAAATCTGCCAGTATGCCGGTACTATCAACATAGTAACTTTTGCCAAATTCGCACGTTTCCATGTTGATCGTCATACCGTTGGCCTGGGGACGTCTAAAAATTTCTTCGAGATGTTCTTGATGTTCTTCAGATGAGCTAGTCAATGTACGTGAATGCATAATTCACATCTCCGTTGGGTTTGCGCTGTATTGGGCAAGCCAAAGGTTGAATTGGTGATATCCACGGGCATGGTCTATCCTGCTCAATATGGTCTTGCCCGGCATGATTAGTTGAAAATCCGTTATCCATTGCAGCGAGTATCGGTCTGGGTTACGGAGTTAAGCCCACGGTAATCCACGCATGGGCGAATGGTGAACGACAGATGCCAGCATCCATCATGAATTCAAATTATAATTTGGCGAGTGCGTAGAATTTTGGAGGGATAGGCCTTAAGCGGCAGGAGAGCGGTAGTCATTTTGTGTCACGTCTATAAGGGTGTAAACGGTGGACATGAATGCTGCCAATGTGGAGATGAAGCCCGTGGATGTTGAAAAGCAGGCGAAAATATTGGAGAAAGTTTGCTCAAAGAATTCAATGTGGCACATTTGCACGAACAAAGGTTCAACAAAACTTCGGGCGTAGGCCTAGGTCCACCTCCATCGTGACTGTTCCATTTGCAATGTTTGGTATCCTTTCAGCGTCGCTGGTAACTTTGTTGGAAACAAAGAAGCAACTGAAGACGCCTCCACTAATATCACCGGATGCATCTTCCCTGCACGAATATATATGGTAAGGTGCTGAGCATTTTACATGCCTCAGAACCGTAGCGTTTGTGATACCAGCAGCCTCCGTAGTTTTTCGGTTGGTCTCCGAAATTTTGGCTCGCTTGACGTGAACGGCTCCTTCTGGGTTAACGACGCTGTCGTGTTCTCGTTCAAGGAAGTCCAATCTGCGCTGAATTATGAGCAGCACAACGTCGTTCAAAGCTGACATTGTGCTTGACCTTGCAGAATGGCTGATGTATGCACGCCAGTATGCTTTTCTGTACGGTAGTGGCCGATAATCTTGTCAGAAGATTGCGCGAGGTTATTTAAAATGTCAGTGACTGCGGACAGCACTGCTCTTACGCGGAACGGAAGTTTCGACGGCCAAAACACTTGAAGTACTGTATCCGGTGTAACTGAAGTATCAGAGTGGTCTCTTGTTCGACGAAATAGCTGTGAGGGCCGTGAGTCTCCCAAGCTGATGCTTTCGACCGGTCGCTGTAGTCGTCGTTCTTGTGTTACTTTAAACATTTGCATGAGTCTTGTGTTTACGGTGGATAGCAAAAGGTCGGAAACTTGCTCAAGATCTCGCCGCTCCAGATTGTTCCATGTCATCTGAAGGCCTGGAAAGACGATCCCGCCAAAACTGGCGCAATCATACTGCAACGGATATACCTGAAACGTTTGACTGTGTCGTGACTGGATAAATATTTTCTTCATCTGCTTCTGTTGGTGCGCTGCCCGTTCCAATTTTCTCCGGAATTAGGGCTACTTCAACCCTTCGTCAGGGCTTTGTTTTGTACGCCAGTGCTAAGCTAGTACTGAAAATTCTCTCGAGGTGCTAGAAGCTGATCTTGGATATACTGAGTTCCTGAGTTCCTCCTTATTAGATCAGAACAGTGCATCGGATGTCATAATGCCTTCCGATATGACGAGAAGTGAAATAAGAAATCGATATTCATTGCCAACATTCAAAGCGAATGCAAGTATCGAATGCGAATGATTGAGTATCTAATCAATACGTCCAGATTCACTACCTGGACTAATCATAAACGACGTCTCGACCTACTGCACGAGTACCAGCACTTGTTTACCTTCAAATATCCATCTGTGGAAATATAATTCCACACGAGCTGACAGCACTTGCCCTAATTCGTCCATTTCACTAAATGTTAAAGCAGTCAGGATAAATTATCTGAAAGGTGAAAGGAAGCCAAATAAACCATTAACCTTACTACTCTCACCTCCGCGTCAAACTCAAACGGAAATCAATTAAAGACTCATGGCCTTCGAGGAAATTCATTGCAAAGAATACAGACGAATACGAGTACGAGTACGGGTACATCTTCCACACTTACCTCGTCTGTCACTGCCCATAGGTCAGAAGGAGCATTCGCTGCTGCTTATCTTTTAAGTGTCAGTGCGACTTTATCACGGCAATCATTTTGAAGATTTATTACCCCCGTATATCGCCCCCAACCAACCCGCTGGGTTGGTGTTAATTATTGCCCATGACTAGGGCTACTGCTTGGAGCATTTTCTAAATTACTTGTTGTTGCCTCTTCATGTGCGCACACATTGTCTTGGACATTGTCCTGGACAATAGATTCAATTATTTACCAGAACACAAACGCACATTAATGTTAATAAATTGGTTCGCCAGGTAGAACTGGAATTGGCAACCCTATATTCGTATTTTGTTGTCTACAACAAGTACCAGTGCTGCATTCATTTTTACAGTGAACACTGCCACAGTATTCCTTTGGGCAATTGCTTGATATAACCGTGTACCAGCAAAAGCAAGAAAAAAAAAAAACAAACAACAGGATAAGCTCGCATGCAGCAGTGATGGCAATGTTTGCAAAGGTCATAGCACGCAATCGATAAACTAACAACACGAGGACGACATCCTTAAACGTACGTCTACATGTCCGCCTTCTAGCTTGCGCCTTTCATCCTTTCCATCGTTCTCGTCGATTCACACAGATGGATGGGGGTAGAGACGGTGTATCTACTCGTTTTCGAATAAAAATCCCATCGCATCGCCGGATAGCTGGGATCGGTGAATAGGTGGATGGGTATTGTATTTGTATCTGGAAAGAGGAAAGAGGAAACTTCCATTGCATTCACAATTGAAAGACACTTATATGTATCCGGATCCGTAGAAGCCTGGCCTGTTGGTGCCAACACACCGTGAATTATCGATGTGAAGTGCGCTTAATTAATGCGGTGTACTGACTTAATTGGATTCCAACAATTCCCAACTATTTTTTTTCCGTCTCCCCTTTTTCGGAATGCAAATAAATTTCATCCTGGAAATTGATGTTAAAATCGGTGATAGCACCACGAAGACCAGCTATGTACGGAAACTTTCATTTAAATTTCACTAGTGCGGGTTACAAGGGAAACAAAAAAGTTCAGTGGGTCACCCTTCAACTGAACCGCTACTGCCTAACAACATTTAGAACGGCCCCACAACGAGCTGTAGGTAGCCTTTCCCGGGTTTTTCTCTGACTTTTAATCGAAATGACCATAGGGCACGTGACATTTAGAAAATACCTTTCTGCTGTTGTATGTTAGTTTCCATACTTTCACGGTAGTTTTCCCGTACTAGGAGACTTGATGTCGAAGTTGAAATGCAATTAAAAAAAAAAAAAAAAAAAAAAAAAAAAAAAACACTTCTACATGTTCACCTGTGGAATGTGACTGTTTCATGCCACCGACGTCACAAAGTTACGAACACAACACATTTTTCACTAAGTGATTACTTGGAAGCCACCATCTTTGTACGGATATGCCTCCTTTACTCCTTTACTGGTGTTGGTGGGGGGGGGGGGGGGGGGGTAGGTACTTGTTCTGCTTTTTCTTGTCATTTTTTGTAAATCCGGCCTTTATCTGGTTCTTATGGAATTTCTTAGAAAGCAAAAAAAAAATCGATTCTTTCAGCCAGATAAAATTTCATATGACAACTCTTGTGCAGATGGAAGATTTGTTTGACATTTGCAAAATGTGGCACACTCGTGTCGGGAATTTTGACAGCCCCCATAATGTGGGGAGAACTTGGCAAAATTCGTGAGACGTTTCGGGTGTACCAAAATATCAGTTCATACTCATAATTCGTTTTGAAATTTTTGGAGGATTTCTTTATTTCCTTGAATTTTTAACCAAATTTAAGATTAACATTAAATTTTAATTTTAATTCTTAAACAATATGTTGTAGATGGAAGGCGGATGGTGCTACGATTTGAATGGTAAATGGGGGTTCCGCTAGAAACCAATGGCTGTAGTCTCCGAGGCCACCAGTTGTGAGCAGACTTCCATCCAACCGCCGTCTGATTTCATCATGTGACCTAAAATGTCGTGCGGGCTTTGAGCATTTCTCCTGCCTTCTGTGAAGTGTGCAGTGCAGTAAACCGTCACACGGTCCGCATTCTCATCTTTGTTTGAATAATCCAGACACAGAGGCTAATCATCGTATTCACATCCATGAAGACATTTCCACTAGCCTCAGGAACCGTGTTATGCGGTAGTGAGTCCTCTTTTGTTTAGATTTGATCTGCAAACGTAATACTGTAGAAGGCGGTATGAACTACTGGGATTAGACGTCGTAGTTGGACAAACTTATATTGTACAAAATATCAATGCAGTGGCTATGTTTCCTCAATACACTTCAAGCTTTTCAAGAATCTGATGAGGAAACATATATGCAGCATAGCTTACAAGAGGAAGATGATCCATTCGAGTTAAATGTCCTAAATCTAGCACCATAACCCTACTAATCAACAACAAGGAAGTCGCCATGGAATTCAATTCAGGGGCAGCCATATCGGTTATGAATCACGATACTTTTGCTTCCCATTCCATTCACAAAAATAATGCTGAAAACCTACAACAAAACAACATTTCCAGCTCACGTAGTGTCACTATATCGCATGAAGATGAGAGAAGTACAGCGTAGCAGCAGCTAGGTGCGACAGCAGAACCGTTTACAGAATCAAAAAAGAGCTAATAGGTGGCCGAAACTAATAGGCCTAGAAGGTTCGTTGCTCATATCGTGTGAGGATCAGCTCAAGAGATGGAAGGAGCATTTTGCTTCGGTTTTGAACCGAGTATTCGCCAGCAATATGCACCCAAGTCAGACTGAGGCGTCCGTGGAAAGAAATGCCCGAATTCGCATCACTACCCCCAGTAAGGAAGAGATGTTTACCGCGATCAATGCATTGAAAACCAATAAGGCGGTAGGACTTGATGGCATACCCTTCTTTTATTAAGGCTGCGTACGTTGGGTCCACATGTCACGTTTTGCACAGAGGAAAGCTGTCTGAGGAGTTCGAAGTCCAAAGTGGAGTTCGGCAAGGCTGCATTCTTTCACCAAGTTTGTTTTTATTAGTGAACAGCGATGTGCTAAATGCGGCTTTATCGATGGGAAATGGAGGAATTCGATGGATTCCTATGCCTATTATGTCACAGAATAATGGACCTTCACCAAATGATAGCAAATGTGGGAAGCAGACGTCGTTGGGCTGAAAATTAACTCGGCAAAAACAAAAATTATCAGCCTGGGACCGAACTCACCAACTCATACTCGTATATGCTAGACAAACGGTTGAGGGAGTAGAGAGTTTCCAATACCTTGGGAGTATTGTCTCAACAGATGGCGGAACCGAACTGGATATAGCCAGCCGAATAGGTAAAACGAAGTCTGCGTTTGGGATGCTTAAACACCAAGCTATGACTATTTCGTTCCAACGTTGAGTCCGTGCTGCTATAAGGATGTGGTACTTGGTGAGTGACCACTACTGTCACAAGAAAGCTACAAACGTTCGTTACTAGGTGCCAGCGTAATATCTTAAGGATTTTCTGGCCAAACCGCATCTCGAATGAACAGCTTTATGAGAGAACAGGCCATGAACATATTGGCACAACAATACAACGACGAAAGTGGCAGTGAATGGGTCACACTTTCCGAAAAGGTGACAGGTCCATAGCTAACCACGTGGTTAGATGGCAGGATACACGGCAGTCCTAGAAGTTGTAGAAGTAGAAATGCCGCCATTGTGCAAAAATACTTACAGAGCCAGGAAGTTCCTGTTGACTTTGCGGGCCCATTCATGGAACAATATTTTTTTGTGATTGTGGATGCAAGATCGAAATGGTTGAAGGTATTTCCAATGAAAAAAAAATTACAAGTTTTTTCACCATTCGCGCATTGAGAGAAGTTTTCACAAAATCACTCGTAAGAAGTTGGGGGCCTGCGCGACGATTGATCGCGATACTGCTGATTTGGTCAGCAGCGTAACAATCAAGTTCATAGCGAAGTGCTTGCCTTTCGTTCCATTGGTGGCTTCCGGTAACTGCATGAAAATAAACCCTTACACATGCAGGCTAAAACAGCAGCCTGCTTGGGTCAATAGCATAATACTGTCATACGCCATCATAGGGCTAACAACTCTATACGGAAGGGATGTAACGAACCAACTAATGGCTTCGAATATAAACGGATTCACTCTTAGCGACAAATGTTTGAAGGACAACCGTCTTCGGACCCTTAATAGGCCGCATGAAACCGAACAATTAGCAGAGACTCTTGCCTGCTATCATGAAGATACGAGTTTACGACCATCCAGGAAGAGCAATGAGATAGGCCGGACATAAGTATGATGAGAAACAGTGAAATATACTATGAAAAGAAACAGGGCTTATTCACATGCGGATTTACCATATGCGGCAGACTTGATCACATTGCGATAAATGTAGGGCATGCCTTCAGTATTCAGGACGTCCCACATGGATAACCACCTTTTTCGCACCAAGGTCCAAATACATATTTCCCAAATGCCTCAACAAAGAATTACTGTGAGAAGATGTAATATAGAAAAGTTGCAATCGCAAAAGTCTGGCAGAATCGCCGAACTCCTATGCCGCCAGCATCAAGCACCGAAAACCAGTGGCTCGTGACCAGTGCCAACGTACCCTTCCTGGATTTCAGCCGACCACCACTAGGAAATCGCTGGCTTGATGAAGTATACCGCCAAGCATACTGGGCTAAACAAGAAACGTATAAAGCGGCGCTATAATAAAGAACATGAACTCTACGAGCAGAAGAGACGGGAAGAACCTCTTTAGAAGAAGAAAAACGAGCACGAGAAGCGCACGATTGAAGATATTGGTAGTCCAGGAATAACGCACGGAAGTTTTACCTATAGGGAAACAGAACATATCAAGGTAACAAGACCCGTACAGGAATCTATAGAGATGACGACGGAAACCTTGTAGTAGAGTTACAGTCGGTGCTGTGCACCCAAAATCCCAAAGGCTGCCAGAATCTTCGCTAAATGCGTATCCTGGCAAGCGCAAACAAGAGGCGTACGAGTACAAAGTGACTATGTAAGGAAGGACGAGAACCGCTCGTGAGCTCTACGAGCAGAAGAGAAAAATAGCACGAGAAGCGCGCGATCGAAGATACTGACAGATACGAAAGTTTCACCAACGGGTAAATAGAACGTGTCAAGGCAGGGAGACCTGTACAGAATCCCGTTGATATGAAGAAGGAAACCTTGTAGTAGAGTCACAGTCGGTGCTAAGAATATTGAGAAAGTTTTTCTGCAGACTGTATAACGGTGAAGAAGGCTAACAATTTAAACAATTATAGCCAAAACTTCAATTCAACTGACCTAAACGAAGTTAGGATAGCACCATCCTAGCTTAAATCCAACAAATCAGCTGGATCTGACTGCTAACCGGCCGAGGTATTCAAAGTTGCTAAAAATGTCTTTGTAGAGAGCGTAAATCAACTCATTTCTCAGATCTAGTCAGAAGGGTTCGTGCCTGATTAATGGAATCTCAGTAACGTTTTCCCGATTCAGGAGACCCTTTCAACGGTGCTAACTATAGAGGCATAAGTCTCCTCAACATCGCATAAAAGATCTTATCTGCCATATTGTGCAGACTGGCCCCTATCAGTGTGGTTTCAGAGAAGGAAGGTCCACAATCGACCAAATCTTTACACTCCCTCAGATCCTGGAAAAAGCTCAAGAAGTCCAAATCGATACTAACCATCTTTTCATCGATTTTAGCTTTGATATCCCAACCAAACTCGTCCGTATGTGCAGAGTAACAATGGAGAATGGTTGTTGCTAATTTGAGATCGGTAACAACTTAACTCAGACCTTTGATGTCACGAAACGTTTTAGACAAGGTGACGCACTGTCATGTGACTTCTTTAACGTCATACTTGAAGGAATTGTGCGGAGCTCACACTTGAGGCACAGTCTTTCCAAAGTCTGTATAACTACAAGCGTACTCCGAACGTAGGAGAACACTGTTGGCTATTACCGCGGTTCAGCGGTAAATAAGGGAACAACCAAGTATAAGCTGTCAACAAGAACACAACTTCGACGAATTGGACAGAACGTCACAATCAAGAGCTATAATTGCGAGTTAGTAGAGGACTTTGTCTACAGCAGAAATACGTAAAACCAAGAATCACTCCTTCCTATCGCTGTTTCTTTGGGCTGAAAAGGCACCTGAGTAGTGGGGCCCTATACCGTAAAACTAAGGAGACTCTATATAAGACCTTGTTCGTCCCAGTCTTACTTTATGGCGCCGAAGCATGGACTCTACCGAAAGTGGTTGAAGATACAACAGTCACCTGAGACGGCTAGGACATGTAGAGCGAATGGACACCAATGCTTCGGTCCGCAAAATCTTCAAATCTAACGCGAAAGGACGACGCAGTAGAGTGATACATAACTTTAGGTAGCGCGCAAGAGCAGAAGGGATCCTTCTGGAAGCAGTTAGCTACAGGTTCACCCCGAACTGTAGCGCCACCTAAGTACATAAGCATTTTCTTAAATCGAACTTTCCGTCGGTCTTTTTTTATTGCAAATGTCTAATTCTCTTTTTTCTCCCTTAAGCTCTAAACCTCTTTAACATTAGAATTCCTGTGGCAGATGCACCATTCGTTCTGATTTAGCCAAGTTGGATGTGCGTTGTTATTGACCTTCGGCGCCACAGACGTTGGTACTCATTTACAGCATCCTACTAGTGGATTGTGCCCCACAGACAGTAACTTTCAACTGTTGCAACGATGCCCTGGTATAATAGCTCGCAGGTGTGCTATACGTCCTTATAATGGCGAGAGTGGGTGCAAAGTCATAGCGCACGTAATTTTACTTATTCTTGAACTTTCATTAGCTCCTTAGTTTGGTCGGTCGGTTGGGTTTTGTTGTTGTTTTGCAAAATGCCAACCAGAGCAAGGGCAGCCTGGGCAAAGCCACCCGACCACCGACAAAGTGGTTCATCTGTAATTTACTCCGGAAGTTCGAAGTGAGACCTTGTCTATGTGTGTGTGTGTGAAGGATCTTAACTTGTACACCTAATGCAGTGGTGCAGTGTAAATTTAATGATCAAGTGCACTTCAAATGACTGCTCCCAATGAATTGGTGCTCAGAGTTGGGACGGAGAAAATTCTGCTCACATGTGTGTACTCGTATCTCTGTATATGTGTCGAAATATGATTACAGATTCATCGTGCTGGGGATATTCAAATGTATTTATTGTACGTATGGCTCTATGTACGAGTTTGTTTAACGAAATGAACTTTTCTTGATCCCTTTTATGAGAGCGAACGTCAGATGTTTGGGATCATTCAGAGCTGTCTGTGTCAATCCTTGGGAAAATATTTCCATTTCCTGCATTATCCGTCGTTCGTACCTCTTGATATTTTATTACACACCCTCATCCTCTCTCCGGTCCTGTCACTCCACTACTCCAACTCCAACTCCAACTCCAACTTCTGCTCCTGTTTTCCTTTTTGTGTGTGTGCGATGGTGTGATGAAAACTCTTTTTTATCATCCTGCTCATGCTTTTCATTCTGAAGATGGTTTTATCGTTTAATTTTATGAAACCGTATTACCGTGACGTGGATTTACGAGTAAATTTTGCGTATGCATGTGTGTATGGCTATGTGTATGCGTTATATCATATCAAATTCGAAAGTCGTACTCGCACTCCGTGCACTCGTGTGGCACTTTTCTGATGATGATGGATGCATAAAGTTCTTTAAATTACAGTTATACAGTTATTTTTTGATTTTTTTATTGGTACGAATATAAAATGGTAATGGAGGTCTTCGCAGGATGTGGATACGAGTACCTTGTGACTGGGTGTGGGGGTGAGTGTGTGTGTGTTGGAACCGACGACGGTAATAATGACATCTTTGAGGGATTTTATTCGCGGCTTTTGAAGAGGAATATTAAAATAATTTTTAACTCCATCTCTTCGTTTTTATAATGTGAGAAAGCAATGTCCTTGAGATGTATGGGAAGACATCGAAAGAGCGAGCTGACTTTCAGCTATTAAATGAAGCTCCAGCACGTGTGGAGGTTACGTGAGGTAAAAGGTCATTTTATGCATAATGTTCTGATCCGTCACTTCGGAAATTCTTCGGGAACTGTCAGTTTTTTTTTTTTGGCCGAAATTCAGTCAATGTCAGTGTCACAGGAAATAGGTGTTCTTTAGTGTGATGAGTATGGTCGGGGTTCTATTACTTTGGATGCTCATCAATTTTTCCTCCTAATAGTAGCCGCAAGATAGTGGTGTATACAACTGAACATCGGATGAACTGAGCAGCGGATGAGTTCGCCTGACTCTTGGTTAACATAACAGATTCCTTACATGAGTTACTTCAACGTACGTAGAGATGAAGTTATATTTATATTATGGTGGGGGCGAACGCCCCCATTTATTCGGCTTAATACAAGCTATAACTTACAAATTAAACTTAAACTAAAACTTAAAACTAAGGTTGGTTGGAGTGGTGAAGGCGAACGGATTTGAGGTAGGGAGTGGTGCGGTGGAAATCAAAGACGGTAGGTCTCCCGTAGCATACGGGAGATTGGTTCGTTCGCGCCATAGGAGGTGTGGTGGGTTGGTAGATAGAAGAGTCGAGGGGTACGTAGATTACGAGGGTTAGTGTTGAGGAAAATGGAGTTGTGAAGGGACGCGCATTCAACGTGACCTGAAAGGAGTCGATGAATGAAGAGAAAGTCTGCTGCATCTCTGCGATCTTCAAGGGTGTTTAAGTTGATAAGGTTGAGACGGTTTTGATAGGGGGGCAGATTAAAAGGATCGTCCCGAAGAAAACGGCGCTGAATGCCTTCAATTCTCGAGATATGAACACGATGATATGGGGACCATACTTGACTGGCGTACTCTAGGAGGCGGCGAACAAAGGTAATATAGAGGGACCTGGTCACGTATGGGTTGTTGAATTCTTTGGACCACAGTTTTACAAAACCTAGTGCAGAGTTGGCATTGAGGATTATCTCATCCATATGTAAACGTAAGTTGAGCTCGCTATCATACAAAATGCCGAGGTCACGAAGAATTGTACGGAGGAGATAGGTTGGTCATGGAGAAGATAGAGTCGGAGAGGAGATTGGTGCCGCTTATGTGAGAAGGTGATGGATTGGCATTTGGCGATGTTAAGTTCCAAAGAATTTTTGAGACACCAGATCGAAAAACTATCAAGATCTTGTTGAAGGAGGAAAGAGTCATGGGGAGACGAGTGTTTGATGGTCATATCGAGATCATTTATGGTTAATATAAAAAGAAGGGGACCGAGATGGCTGCCTTATGGAACTCCAGAGGTGGCCAAAAATGGAGCGGAGTGGGCTGACCTAAAACGAACACTGTAGAAACGGTTTTCGAGGTAAGAGGGAGAATGGGTTTAAAGCCGAGAGCAGACAATTTAAAGATGATTAACCGATGAGAGATTTTATCGAAGGCCTTGCTAAAATCGGTTGCAACTACATCGACTTCATTGCCATTCTCTAGGGCAGAGAGGGCAAAGGATACGAATTCAACGAGATTTGTGGTGGTTGACCTACCCTTTAGGAAGCCATGTTGTCTAGGGAAAATAAGTGATTTGCATTGAAAGCTTAGAGCTTCATACAAAATACTTTCGAAGAGCTTGGGTATATGGGAGAGTTTAGCAATGGGACGGAAGTTGGTTATATCATTCTTTGATCCTTTCTTGTGGATCGGGGTTATGAAGGAGGATTTCCAAGCCTCAGGAAATTCTCCTTGTGAAAGGGATAGACGGAAGAGATTAGAAAGGGCAAGGGAAAGAGAGGAAGAACATTTTTTAAGAAATATGGCAGGGAGGCCATCTGGGCCGGGTGTGAATTCGTCATTGAGTTGGTGTAATTTATGTTCGATATAAGACGGATCAAAAATATGAGAGAGAAGTGGGCCATTAGAGAAGTTCAGTAGGTAACTAAAATAGGATGGATCTGGTACAAAGGAGTCGTTGGTGAAGGATTGTTTAAAAAAGGTGGCAAATAGGTTGGCAATTGTGAGTGGATCGGTTGATGACCTGTTGTTGAAAGAGAGGGAAGGAGGGTAACCATCGGACTTTCTTTTGTAGTTAACAAATTGGAAAAAGGACTTAGGGTGGTTTATAAGGTTGACTTGCGCATTGTTAAGGTAGCGCTGGTAAAGGGAATCGTAAAGTTCGGTGAAATGAAGATAAGCACCAAGATAGTTGGAATAGTCGGTAAAGGATCTGGTACGCAGGAAAACAGCCCATAACTTATTTCTCTGATTTCGTAAGGAACGAAGCTTGCGATTATACCAGGGGGGACTAGTAGATGATGTTTTAAGGCGGGAAAACGGAACGTAAAGGGAAAAAGAATTAAATATTTCTTTATAAAAAATGGATAAGGCATCATTTAAACTTAGGTTGTGAAAGTTAAAGAGGGATCTGCTGAGATATTCACTGATTTTGTGAAAGTTTGCTTTATGAAAGTCGTGGGATGAGAGAGTTGTGGGGGGAGTGGACTAGAATGAAGAGTTATGAAAAAATGAAAGTAGAAGGGGGGGATGGTAGTTATCGATTGTTGAGAGAGATAGGGGACAAAGTGAGGCTGAGGAGTTAATTGGATCTGTTGTGAAAATAAGGTCTAATTGCCTGCCCATAAAATTGGATATACCACTGACTTAGCATAGACTTGAGTCTGTTAAGCGATCTAAGAAGAGACATTCCTTAGCTGAGTTGGCATTTGAAGCGATGAAAAACGATTAATCATCTGATGGAATCCACTGTAGCTGAGGAAGATTAAAGTCGCCGAAAATAAGGATATGATCAATAGAGTCTATCTGAATAGAGATGGCAAGTTGGTAAGATTCGATAGGTTGAGCTGGTAGGATGTAGCAACATATAACGTAAAGGGACTTGAGAGGCAGTGATATTTTTATTGCGACAAAGTCGGCTTTAGAGGATGAAGAAATTGTAATGGGGGAAGAGTTAAGGCTATTGTCCATCGCCAGTAGGACGCCTCGACAGGGGAATCTTTATTTGTGCGGGTAGGATCGTCGTCGCGGAAAACATTAAAAGTAGGAAGGAACAATTCCTGGTTCTTTATGTCTATGTCTCTATGTCAAATTGGTTTCGGTCAAAGGCGTAGATATCAAAGGGAAGAGCATGCGATTGACGTAGGACAGCATTGGTTTTAGAGGGAAGACCTCTTACATTCTGGTAGTAAAATGTAAGAGGGATGTTGTGGGGTGGAGGTGTGAGGCAGGATGGTTTAAGCGCTGGCAAGGGAGGCACGTTATGGACGAAAAAATTTATTGTGGTCGGCTCGGCTTCGCTGTAGGTGTGATACTCGTTTAGAGTGAACATAGTTGCCGAATGCAGCGACGTCGTCTGCTACTTTCTGAGGGGACATGTTAAAAATCTCGTGGTACCTGACATAAATAAAGGTTCCTGAGACTGATAGGGTCGGTAGGGAGACCTTCCTGCTGGATGGAAACCATGACGCTGGTTTTGGTTTTCCCTTCGTAGCAGACCGAGTCCGATTTGTCATGTAGATAGGCAAGAAAGAAACGAATGTGTTCATATATCTTTTTTCCGAAGTTCTCCTCCGCGCAAAAGCGGATTTAAGATGGTGGCGCGGAACCATTCAAAAGACGAACTCATTGCATCCAAGACCGTATACCCACTTTCTGATAATCGACGCGGCAGATGTAGGTTGAGGGGCACAGCTAGACGAGACTCACATGGCAGGAATTTCGACAGAAGAGCAGAGGAGGTGTTATTCCAATAGAAAAGAACTCTTTGCCTTCTATGCAGCTGTTCAGTCAAAGAGATTGAGTTTAAGGAATGCTCACATCCTAATCGAATCGGAGAATTGGACATTAGTAGCTTATATTCGCAACGAATGCGGGACACGCTCGTTAATTATTCTGGATTTTACTTACAAGATGCTGATGCTGGCTGATCGACTAAATATTCGGCTCTCAGCCGATCACCATTGTGGGGGAAAGCGTCCACCAGAATGGCACCTATTACCCACAGCAACAAACAGGGTATTCGACATTTGGGGCACTCCGGACATCGACTTATTCGCGTCCGCAGAAACTACGTCTCATTAGACTGCAAAGATCGATTAGAGCTCTACCCAAACGGCTTCAACCGTCAATGGAACTACCATCTAGGTTGGATATTTCCACCACCGAATCTAATGCCAAAGGTGTTAGCTCATTTGAACCAGGCAAAGGGGCGTTACATAATAATAGCAGCACCATAATGGGAGAAAACCTTTTGGATGACGGATCTAAAGTCGAGTGCCTTAGAAGCACCGATTGTACTCGAGAATCTGCGGAGGGTTCTGACAGATATGTCAACCAATTTACCACCTGCTCAGGAAGACCTACTGACCCTGTAAGCTTGGTTAGTTGGAGGTGGGGTGACTTTACAACCGAATGGTCAGCCTCAGAGAAGCAACTTTTGAGTGGGCGTTGGAGGAAATCGACGCTTAATACGTACTTTCCGGCAATAAGTAGGTGGTCATGTTGGTCTGAATTAAACAAAGTTAATCCTCAGACTCCTCAAGTTCAGCACATCACGAGATTTCTAGCCCATTTGTCTTATAAAGGGTTTCCCAATAGGGACTTGACAACTTTGAATTTAATTTGTGAACGCACTCTTTCACTAATCATCAAACTGTCACTGTCAATTTATTCAATAAACTCAACATTTTCATTATGGTAAAGTACACGAACGAGCAACGTCTGCAAATTACAAAAGTTTTCTACCGAAATTCGGAGTCGGTGACTGCAACTTTAAGAGCGTTAACTCCAACTTTCGGTCGTAATTCTCGCCCTCGTAGACAGGCAATAACAAGTTTAGTGCAAAAATTTGAGTCTACATATTCATTGTGTGATGTTGCCGTGTCAGTGAGACAACGGGTTGGTCGAAGTGTCGAAAATATCGCTGCCGTTCAGGCGTCCGTAGCAAACGATCCAAATCAGTCAATTCCACGGCGTTCTCAAGAATTGGGCATCGTTCAGACCACATTATGGCGTATTTTGCGTAAGGATCTTGGTTTACACCCATAGAAATTCAAATCCGACTCAAGAATTGAAGCCGATGGACCATTTGAAGCGACGTATGTTCTCCGATTGGGTTCTGGAGAAGATGCGCCAAGATGATGAATTTCATCGCAAAATCATCTTCAGGGACGAAGCTCATTTTTGGCTCAATGGGTTCGTCAATAAGCAAAATATGCGTTATTGGTCGGGTGAAAAACACGTTACTGTGAATGGTCAGCGTTATTGCGCCATGATCACCGATTATTTTTGGCCCAAATTGGAAGATATGGACTTGGACGACATGTGGTTTCAACAGAATGATGCCACGCACACGCTACAATCGATTTATTGAAGAGTAAGTATGGTGAGCGTGTTATCTCAAGAAATGGGCCAGTCGTGCGATTTAACGCCTCTTGACTATTTTCTGTGGGGCTACGTTAAGTCATTGGTTTATGCCAACACACCGACGACGTTGGAATAGATCAGAGCCAACATTGAACGCGAAATAGCGGCCGTTTTGGCCGAAATGTGTAGCCGAGTCGTTTAAAATTGGGTCCCAGCGACGTCCCTCGTCTTTCTTAACCTAGGCTAGTGACCGGATATATAGGAGTTCATCGCTACCAATCGAAATATGATGCCACGAAGCGGCTATCCACTTTCAAACATGGCTTCGAATTAAACCATCGGATATACTCGTAACGTGACAGTGCGCATATTCAGCGACTTCAATCGTATAAAGTGTCTACAAGTGTCTCGCTTGAATAATTAACTCAGCTAAGCTTTACACTGACTCCCACCATGTAATGCCTCAAAGGATTCGCTCCTTCTTAAGACTCTTTGCATTCTTGAATATTCAAACCATCGTCTTTATCATGTAAGCTATCAGAAATGAAGTACCTACTTCACTAATCGTGAGTTGGTTGATTATTTCCTGCACAATATAATAGTGGACACTATATAAAGGCAAAAGCGACACGAAAAAGTGTAACAACTATGTATTTAGATTTAAATTGGTTCAATCCAATTTAAAGAGTAAGGTAATGAGCTAAAACATGAGTTACTCGTAACTGGAGAAGCTTGTTGATGATGTTGTTTGCGTGATTTTATCAGCTTCTAACAGATACCAACTTTACCAACACTACTCGTAACAAAGGCTGACTGTAATAAAATGCACAGGTACTCATGTGTGCTCATTATTTCAGGACCAACCTTATTTCACCCTCAAATAGAGTTGGTCTTCTCTGAATTCGAGTATGCCATGGTTTAAATATAAAAATAGAAAATCGTTCTTGTCCTTCCAAGAAATCCATGACATTTCTGCATTCTCCCTCACTCAGGAGCATCCTCTATCTTTTGATTTCGAGAAACCACCCAACACACACAGATACGAGTAGATGCAAAAGTTAATTCAATTCACTTGAGATAAATCAACAGTCTTGTACTGGTACATCTTTGACTGGCTAACACAATAAAGTGTCATGCAACTTATTGTACAATGTTGTAGCAACGCCAACAATATTAATCAACCACGAAACCCACACACAAAAGAGACCTGTCACCGGACATGCTCGTATCCCCCTTGTCCGGGATGACCGCAACTTTTAAACAATGATGTCCGTATATGTTATTCATTGGACGTAAGTTCCAGAACCGAGACCGATACCGATACCGAAGTTAGGACTTGCGACATGACCATATGTCACAGGTTGTTTTTTTTTTTATTTTCCTTACATTTCCTGTTCCTGTTCGTACAATACATAGATGTAGCAAAGGAACAAGGAATCCATCCAAAGACGATGACAATGATGGTATACCCCTGCTGTAAGGACCCTAGTTTGTTGTTTACTGCAATAAAATTTAGTAGCAACCCTGTTTGTGCGATCCAGTGACATGCATCAGTGCACCGCTACATATAGTAGAAGATACGAGTAGAAGCTCAGTGGTTACGATGGACTTGCATGTTGTCGTACATAGTTCCATTGAAGAAGGAACATCATCGTTTGCCTGGGATGGTAACAAACTTTTGCATAATTAAATTTTCCTTGCTCAAGGACTCATTCGTAAGAAATTTCTGGATTTACAGGATTCTCTTCGAGTTGCTCTGTCAAAAGCGAGAACTTAAATGAGTGTATCTGCTAGTCTATGTTGACTTGACACATAAATTATTGTTACGAGTAAGTGCGGGTGGGCTGTGCGTGTTCTTGCCTGTTCGAGTGTAGGTGATCTACTTATATATGAGTATATATATATACATACAATACACGCGTATCTACACTGCATCTACCATATGTAAGCTTGGTGTCTCATCTCAGTTTCTGCTGATACTCACCATGGTGGCAGGATATGCTATGGTTGCTCCGAAACACGGTTGGTATCCAGTGCATACATACGAATCTGTATATTGCATGGATGAAGTGTGTTTGCACTTTTGTCGATAAGATAAGTAACCTACGTCGGATGAGACTTGTGCGAGGACTTTTTGACTTATGACCATGACGCGTCAGAACTCGCATTCATTTAGGAAAGTGAGCGATTTCTTGTATGAATCTACGTACATGTGCTGCTCATGCCTCTTGAATCTGTGCACGAAATGAATCATTTAAAGAAAGGTTTCATTCAGGAGAAGGACGAAATTCATTCCTAGGTTGTGCAAGTCTTATGCGATTCAGAGCAAACTCTGAGAAGAGATGAGAAAAAGGAAAATGAAATGACAACGAATGAAGGATATTGCTGATAAGATTGAGAATTTGAATTGTTTAATTGGAAACCGTTGCTGGAACATACGAGTACATGCGGCTTCAGAACTTCAAGTTCAGAAAAATTCCATGAAAAACTAGAAAAAAGGCAACATTTCTGCAATTAGATTCGATCAGGAGTCCCCACTTGCGCTAACGATGAGATGCCATGTAAGTTGTACAATTTGGGTTGTCCTTATACAGTGCTGCAACTATGAAAGTATGACCTTGTCGTGTAAGTCACAGAATTCTCATCAAGTTCAAACGGGTTAATTCTTACAAACTTATCAATGGTGGTTTGAACAGTAAGCATGGCTGTCTGTACTTGAGGATAATATACAATTTTGAATTACAACGAAATTATTATTATGTGCTGACGGAAAAACACACAGCGTCGCCATGAAGAGTCCTTTGTGTAATCTAATTTGACAACAAGATTGCCTGTGTTCGGAATTATCTTCGACCCAAAAACTGGCCGAAATTTCGTACTCGGATGACGACATATTTTCGTTTGAAATTCTCAGTAATGTGATGTCATGAACTCTTCGACCCGATGCTAACAGAAGAATGGCAGCTGTTTGTCTGGATCCTTCAAACAAGGTCCACTTAATGGTGGGTATAGAGAACCAATCAAATATAATCTGAGCATCCCAAATAGGTATCTGTTCTTTTCTTGGTTTTGCGGACCCGATTGCCTTATGGACCTGCCGCACCAACAATGTTTCTGACCACTTCTCTGGTAAAACTTTACAAAATGTTGCTATGGCTGATTTGTGAACTAAAATTGTACTATAGGGTTTTCCAATAAGGACTTTGACAACTTTTACTATCGGCTTGAAGTACAATCAAAACATTTATGAATGGAACTCGACTTCGTTCATGTGGCCACCGCGGGCACGTTTGCAGCGGTCGATTCGTTGGACTCAATTTTCAACGACTCGGTCACACGTTTCGGCCGAAACGGCCGCTATTTCGCGTTCAATGTTGGCTCTGAGCTCTTCCAACGTCGTCGGCGTGTTGGCATAAACAAATGACTTAACGTAGCCCCACAGAAAATAGTCAAGCGGCGTTAAATCGCACGAACGAGGCGGCCAATCGACTGACCCATTTCTTGAGATAACTCGCTCACCATACTTACTCTTCAATAAATCGATTGCAGCGTGTGCTGTGTGGCTTGTGGCATCATCCTGTTGAAACCACATATCGTCCAAGTCCATATCTTCCAATTCGGGCTAAAAATAATCGGTGATCATGGCGCGATAACGCTGACCATTCACAGTAACGTGACGATCGTTATCGTCGACGAAAAAATATGGCACAATAACGCCGCCGGCATGCAAACCGCACCAAACAGTTATTTTTTGTGGATGAAGTGGTGATTCATGAAGCACATGTAGATTTTGACCCGACCAATAATGCATATCTTGCTTATTGACGAACCCATTGAGCCAAAAATGAGCTTCGTCACTGAAGATGATTTTGCGATGAAATTCATCATCTTGGCGCATTTTCTCCAGAACCCAATCGGAGAACGTAAGTCGCTTCAAATGGTCCATCGGCTTGATCTTGTATGGGTGTAAACCAAGATCCTTACGCAAAATACGCCATAATGTGGTCTGAACGCTGCCCAATTCTTGAGAACGCCGTGGAATTGACTGATTTGGATCGTTTGCTACGGACGCCTGAATGGCAGCGATATTTTTGACACTTCGACCAACCCGTTGTCTCACTGACACGGCAACATCACACAACGAATATGTAGACTCAAATTTTTGCACTAAACTTGTTATTGCCTGTCCACTAGGGCGAGAATTACGACCGAAAGTTGGAGTTAACGCTCTTAAAGTTGCAGTCACCTATTGGAAAACCCTTTACAACTCAATGCGAGTAAGGTCATGGTTGTGAAAATACGCACCCAAGATCGGAATGTCCTTCCGTTCCGCAAAGTGTGATAATTGCTGTCGGATAGGGCACATTGAGAGAGTCTGTCAATCGAAACATAGTCAATTTAATTTAATTGTAATTTGGGGGAGGGGGGCTAACGCCAGCATTTATTTGGCTTAATACAAGCCTAACAACTAGGACTTAAAAACTAAAAGGAAAAGTACGGTTTAGCTATACCTAGGACTTATCACTAGGGCTTAAAGCTAGGGATGGTGGAGGAGATTGGATTTGACGAAGAGAGTGCTGCGATTAAAATCGAAAACGGAAAGGTTGGAGTTTACCTTACGCAGCATACGGGAGATTGGTTCGTTAGAGCCATATGTAGTGCGGCGGATTGGTAGATAAAAGAGACGGTGGCAACGTAGATTACGAGGGTTAGTGTAAAATAAAATGGAGTTGTAAAGAGGCGTGCAATCGTAGGAGCCTGAGAGGAGTCGGTAAATGAAAAGAATGTCAACTGCGTCCTTTCGTTGCTCAATGGTATTCAGGTTAATAAGCTTGAGACGATCTCATAGGGATGTAAGATTAAAGGATCGTTCCAAGGTAGACCTCGAAGAGCAAATCGGAGAAAACAACGTTGGATGCTCTCAATACGGGATACAGGGCGAATGTACGAGTTGCAGAATTCTTGGGACCACCTTTTCTCAAAGCCAAGTGACGCGTTTGCTTTGGTAATTATCTCATCAATATGCGACCGTAAATTAAGCTTCCTGTCGCAAAATATGCCAAGGTCGCGGATAGACTCAACAAGGGATATACTTTGGCAGTGGAGAAGGTACATTCGTGGAGGGGACTTGTTGCACTTACGTGAGAAGGTAATCGATTGACATTTGGTGACATTGAATTGCAAGCAGTTCTTCATGCACCAGGTGGAAAAACTATTTACTAGGTGGGGTGAAAAGTAACCTCCTTGACCGCCAGAATGCGCTGCTACTGCAAAAAAGGTTATAGTGCCTTGAAGTCCGTTCATATTTAGGCAGACATGCCAAATTTCAGTGCGATACTGTCTCTAGTTTTGTTTTGACAGCTGATTGTTGTTGACGTGTTTGGCATCATGTTGAGTATGGACAAAAACGATTTTCGTTCTCTCATAAAACATTATTTTTTGAGAGGCAAAACGGTGAA
Organism: Volucella bombylans; assembly: GCA_949129095.1. Taxonomy (NCBI): domain Eukaryota; kingdom Metazoa; phylum Arthropoda; class Insecta; order Diptera; family Syrphidae; genus Volucella; species Volucella bombylans. The sequence continues at coordinate 11,721,407 of OX422144.1, forward strand.
GGAAACAAAAGAAAAATTGGATAAATATTATGGGGCTAACGCCCCGTCAGATTACACCGTCAAATATTGGTTTCGAGAGTTTCGTGGTGGCCGCAACTCCACTACCGATCAAGTCCGCAGCGGCAGGCCCTCCGATGCGGTTACAGAGGACAATGTCAATAAAATACATGAAATGGTGTTGGCTGACGGGAAAGTGAAGGTGTGCGAGCTAGCAGATACCACAAAGATGAGTACTGAGCACACACGCCATATTTTGGGCAATATTCTGCATATGAAAAAGTTATCCTGCCGCTGGGTGCCGCGCACGCTCACTCCTGACCAAAAACACAAACGCGAGAGCACTTCGAAAGAATGTTTGAACTTGCTGATGCGGAATCGGCCGAACTTTTGGCGTCGATTGGTAACTGTTGATGAAACTTGGATCCACTATTGCACACCAGAGAACAGAATGAGTGACCGGCAATGGACTGAAGCCGGCGCGAGTGCTCGGAAGCGGCCGAGGGAGGCTCGATGGGTCGGAAAGATTGATGGCGTCGATTTTCTGGGATTGTCATGGCATACTCTTCGTGGACAGCGGGTATTATTGTGCGAAATCGCTGCAAAACGGCCTCACATGAAGCGAAAAAAAATTTTGTTTTTGCAAGACAATGCGCCGGCGCACAAGAGCATCGCAACCACGGCTTAAATCAATGACTTACATCTCCAATTGCTGTCGCATCCACCGTATTCGTCCGATTTGGCTCCCACGGACTATTATCTCTTCCTAAACCTCAAAAGACATTTGGTGACACTGCATTCCAAGCAATTCTTCTATTTGAAGCATGGTTTGAGGAAATGCGTTTACAAAATTTGGTATCGTCAGCATAGAGAGAAAGTGCTGAGTGTTGAACGACCATTTCGAGATCGTTAATAGTTAGGGTGAAGAGAAGTGGACCTAGGTGACTACCTTGAGGAACACCTGAAGTTGCCAACAAAGAGGCCGATAAGCAGACCTGAATCGAACACTATAAAAACGGTTATCCAGGTAAAAAGATATCCAAAATGGGTTCAAAGCCCAGGACGGACAATTTGAACAATGAGACATCTCGTCAAAAGCCTTACTGAAAACAGTTGTTAGAACGTCAACTTCTTTACCACTTTCTAAGGCTGAGAGAACAGAGGACACGGATTCGAAGAGGTTAGTGGCAGTTGATCTACCTTTCAGAAAGCCGTGTTGATTAGGAAAATAAGACATTTGCACTGGAAGCTTAAGGCTTCCTACAAAATGCTTTCGAGGAGTTTGGGTATATGTGAAAGTTTAGCTATGGGGCTGTAATTAGTGACTTCGCTCTTAAAGCCTTAGAGATAGCGATAACTGGAAGGGATTTGAAAGGGGGTGGGAACGTTTTGAGGAACACTTTTTAAGAAGTATGGATGGAAGGCCATCTTGGAAGTATTACTTTCTATTACTGTATGATCAAAACTTTGAGAAATAGTGGGGTCAATGGGGAAGTTAAGTATTTATTTGAAATAAGATTTATCCGGTACGAAGGAATTATCGGCAAAAGATTGTTCAAAGAAGTAGCATAAAAGTTGGCTACGGTATGCGGATCGGTTGATGATATATTTTCGTATGAGAGGGATGGAGGAAAACCGTTTTGCAGTTAACGAATTGGTAGAAAGACTTAGGATCGTTGATAAGACTTGATTGCGCACTATCAAGGTATCGCTGGTAGAGAACGTTATAAAGCTGGGCGAATTGAAGGTATAACCCGAGATAGTTGGAATAGTCAGCGAAGGAATTGGATCAAAGGAAAAGTGCCCATAATTTGTTTCTCTTGTTACGTAAAGAGCGAAGTTTATACCAAGAGGTGCTCGTAGAAGAGTTTTTTTTGCGCGAAAAGGTGACGTAGAGAGAAATAGAATTGAATAATTCTCTGTAGAAGATAGAGAGAGCATCACTGAGGGACTTATTGGCGAAATAAAAAGAACACTTACTAAGATATTCGTCAATTTTGCGGAAATTCGCTTTATGAAAGTCGTAACACTAAGAAGAGTCAGCTGCAGATGGGGTATGCAGGATAGGAGAGTGGTGGAAAAGAGAAAGAAGAAGTGGCGTGTGAAAGTTATCAATGCTCGATAGTGAAAGCGGACAGACTGTGACAGAGGGTCAGTGGTGAAAATGAGGTCTAATTGCCTACTACCCGAATCACAACACAACAAGCAAACGTCAAGTGAATTCTATTGAATGCTTCGGAAATCTAAAGAAAATTGCAACAGCCATGATAAACGTAGTCCAATTCGAGTTCGAAGGTGATACTGGATCAAATTACACCATCATGTCGGAGATAAATGCAAGCAAACTGCGAAGAAACAATCAGGCAGGGCTTATTAACCCAGTTTTGAATTTATTCGAGGGAATAACCCTATTCCAATTACCGGCTTAACGCACGTTGATGTTTTGTACAACAACAAGAAGATAAACAATCTTCCCGTCTTGGGATGCAATTGGTTCGACTATTTGGGAATAGCTGTGCAAGGCGTTCATCATGTTTAGTGTGCACCGTAAACAACGCACTGTCATCACATTGTTTACAAATAGCACGGTTTAGCATTGTTTACAAGCACAAGCATTTCTACAGCTGATTGTAGACGAGGAAGAGGAAGAAGAAGAAGGCAATATCAACTACGGTCGCTCCTACTAAAAGAAAACCAGGTAGGAAAAAGAATTCCTGGATTACTCAGATGGCAAATGCATAACAACGCCTGGGGCTAACCGCCGAAGCGATACAAGATCGAGCAGTATGCAGACGCGTTCTGCGATCGCATTAGCAATCATCGCAGAGGTTACACAATTTCACAACTTGCTTTACGGAAGGAGTTTTACCATAGTCACAAACCCTTGGTCGGATTGTTTAACCCAGAAAAGCCAACTCCGGTTATACTTTCCCCTAGGATGTTGAGACTTCGATAGCATGGTCACGCCTACACTCCGTGTTTGCGACTCATGGCTTACCGGATTCCACCGTACCCGATAATGGAACAGCCTTCAAGTCCGAGGAATGCCAAAAGTTTTGTAAAAATAATCTGATTTCACATATACTTACCGCTCCCTTTCACCCCTCCTGCAATGACCAAGCTGAACGTATGGTTCGCACAACAAAAGAAATACAAATTCACACACCGTAACTGCTGAATGCGGAAACCCTATGAGATGACATCTGGACCAGCTGCGGGCTAGGCTTACAGATATTCCGGCGACAGTGTGCGCAAGCCATTATAAACGTCGTGACTGATGTGTTGGGTTTCATTCAACCACTACATCGAAACACCAGTTGTCGGCAAGCGCATACATTTCAAAGAACAGGTGAGAACTGCTAACGAGCTCTTTGAGCAAAGGAAATGAGCAGATTGCTGAACTTGGCATGGCCACAAATACTGAACTGGAGCATGCAAAGATAAGGATGGTAAAATGTTGAAGCATTTCATACTTCAATTCCATTTCGGAGAGGCAACGCGTTAAAAAAGAATTTCGCTCTAGGTGGCTCGCTCAATTGGAAAAGGACTTAAGTAAATTTGGTGTGCATATTTGAAGGCAATTGCCGTAAGAAAACACTAAATGGAGAGAGCTATTGGTTGAGGCTCGGTCTCAGCCCAGTCACTTATGGTAAATTAAGTTATAGTGAAGATACAACCTGTTTAAATGCTCGATTATAACGAGGCTGCAGGCGTAAACCCACCCCTGTCCGGGTAACAAGGCTTAAAGCCGCTACCGTTTCTTACTTACTTACTTAAGTTGGCGCTATAGACCGGTGTGAACCTGGACATCAATCAACAACCGTCTCTAGCCAGCTCAATCTTTAGCTAGTTGCGTCCAGTTTCGCACGCTAAGTTAATTGACGTCCCCTTCCACTTGCGTGCGCCACCTGAGAGGTGAGATCTGTAGCTCAGGGGCGGATTCGAAGACCGTTGGACCTTCATTTTTCTGGCTAAGTTGCTGTACAGCCCATACAGTTCTTCGTTGTATCTCCATCTACACTCACCGTACCTCCATCTATTTTTGATAAAGTCCAAAGCTCTGCGCCATAGCGAGCAAGACTGGGACTATTAAGGTCTCATATAGGGTGACTTTTGGTGTTCATGAGAGAACTCTGCTAATCAACTGCTTTCTTAGCCAAAGAAGCAGCCAATGGCAGGAGTTATTCTTTGTTTGATATCAGCGCTTTTGCCTTTATCTGAATTGATAGCGGGCCTAGGTAGACAAAGTCTTTAACTACCTCAAAGTTACATCTGTTGAGGGTGACGGTCTGTCTTAGACTTCGGTATTGGGTGTCCTTTTTCGTCTCAATACTCGCGAAAGAGCCACTGACATCTCGCTGCTTTCTTTCGATTATGTCAACATCTTTGGCGTATGCGAGAAATTGGACGGACTTTTGAAAAACTGATTGGTTTGTTAAAGAAATCGCATGACAACGCATCGCCTTGTCTATATCCTTTTTTGACAAGGTCTCGGTGAGGTCTTTGCCGAGCTTGATGGAGCAATGGAGCAGCGTGCATCTTGCCCTGCATAGCTCGTCTCTTTAGACGTTGTCATACGCGACTTCGAAATCGATGAATAGGTCGTGTGTATCGACTTGAAGCCCATGCCGCAGTGCGAATTAGACACTGATATGTACCAATCAAGTTGTTGACGAACGGCTTCAGCCATTCACACGATACGGCAGAGAGAATCTTGTAGGCGATGTTAAGAAGACTAATGCCTCTGTAGTTGGCGCAGTACATAGGATCTCCTTTCTTGAGGATCGGACAAACAATGCTGAGGTTCCATTCGTCGGACATACTTTCGTTTGACCATATTTTACAGATGAGATTGTGTATGATTCTTACCAAGTCATCGCCTGCGAGTCAGGCCGTTCGCTCCCGCAGCTTTGTTAGACTTAAGCTTAGATATGGCTATCGTCACTTCATCCGAGTCGGGTGGACTGAATTGTTGGTCTGGCTGACAGCTGACGCTGCTAAGGAGTCTACAGAAATGCTCTTTCCAAAATCCACATCATCGACTGCAACAGGCTTCGGTTCAGGTTTTGTGTCCGTGTTTGTTACTTTTTGGTAAAGATACGGATTCAACCGCAGTGCTATTTTTGTCTGCTGGTCAGCTTTCGCACTTATAAGGTTGGCAAGTCGAGTCCGGATGTACATCGATCAGCACCCGATGGTTAACACTTGGAGGTAAAATACGCAAAATTGATGCCTAGAAATAGTGCCTACTCTGCCATCCGTTTCATCAGTCCTTATTGGTGTGAGTTTTAGTAGCGGTGGAGATTCTGTAACGCAGATTACTATCCCACCGCAACAAACGCTATCCTGAGGGCACTGGTCATTTTAGCTTCGTGATTGTAGAGCAGGGTTTTGAAAATATACATATGCAGCTCCAAAGTATCACGACGAGGAGGTAAGGCAAGCACTTTACCACACGGACGGTTGTTTCACCACTAGATCATTCCAGTGACTATCCGATGACATCGAGACTGTGCAATATATCGACTCGCGGCTTATGGACAGCCCTAATGGGATAACTGGCTAAATTCGAAAAGGGAATCAAAGTAAGTGAAAAGTTGAGTAATTGTCTCTATTGAGATTCCATATATCAAAACCGTACCCGTAAGTGCAAACGGCTCTGTTGGGTACGGCTCAACACTCTTTTTACTTGCTAGGCGTTTGGGGCGATGTTTTTTAATGGCAACCCCAGTTGACTGTGGTCTGAAGATGTACATAAACCGTAATCAGGCTACCATCGCCGTCAGCCTTGCTACGAATCCAACCAATGTCCTGAATCAGATGAATTAAAACTCAATTCACTAAGCAAATGAAATGAGTCCCTCAGAGGAGTTAGCTTTATAACTATTTTATTGTACCTCTACCTCCTTCCGTTCGGTCTCTAAGGTTGTGGCATTTAAAACTTTTGCATTTACCAAACAAGGACTTTCTTGCCATGGAATTTATGACGCTTTCGTGTCTCCCTACTATGTTTCATTGATGCACCTTGTACTGACTTTAAAACTTAAAAAGGTCAGCTTACCTTGAATACTTCACATTCAAACGAAGGAGAAGAATCTCTTTGGGATGCGTTTTCCCAGTTACTTATACATTTGACAGGACAACTACCTGCACATTGACAAGAACTGTTTGACATTTACTGCATATTCAGGAGTACTCATTGTCTTTACGGGAATGCATTCACTTTGACTACGCTGCGAATCACCGAGTCGGAATCCGGACAATGTAAATTTTAGTACCATCGGCGCTTACTTTCCAAAAGGAAGCCACTTCCTTTTCATTAGTTCTTTTTCTGTTTGTATTTTTTTTTGTTAGTTAATTTGCCCCGTTCTCACCCAGTCCTTTGACGGTAATTGCTGTTTGTTGACTGACCTATTACCCAAATTAGATTTTTAGCCAACAATACGCGGTCAACGGAACCATAATCGTAAAAAAAGAATGAATTCTACCAACATTCAAGAGTGTGCGGTTAGGGGAAGGACATGGGAGGACAAAAGCGACACGGTCGAAGGTAAATTTAATTTCATGTGATTCTGAGAAATTAATTCATTGAGCATAAATCACTCCTGACAAACGAGCCTGGTCCTACACTTTCTTTTCCTGTATGGGAGAGTTGTTGTATTTGTGTTAATAAATATGCCATCCGGTTATGGTAGGCGTTAGACCCTCACTTTGTCTTTTTGGCATTACGGCACACACTGACATATTACCCGACAAATACACGCTCACAATGGAAACTCATAAAGGACATAAATCTACGTGAATGCTAATTAATTTGTTGCGTATCCTTTAGGAGAACCAAACGAAAATAATATTAATTTAGCGCGCAAAACAGAAGGAAGCACCGCCACCAACGCAAAGAAAGGCACAGGATATACTCGTACATAGGACAAAGGACACAGGATATAGTCGTGCATATTTGTGTGTCAATGTCTATTGTACCTATTTTGTACTGGACTACTTGTTATGGTCAAACGAAATAATGACTTATGAACCTTAACAAGCAAGAGAAATTAATTAGTAGTATTACTTGTAAGGACTGGACAAAAGGATGTCATCCAAGTAAGCATAGGTAAAGGCGGATGTACGCCTTGCCAGTGCAGGGTTGATAGATGCGTAGATTGCAAGCCAGTAAAAGTGTCTTCGGTGAGGAGTGGGTACTTGTCATACTAGACGATTCACGATCTGTTAACATCCCGAGACCGACGTGAATTTGTATTGACGATACATCAGCAAGGCGTGCGTCGTTCCTCCTTTATAAACAATTCAAAAACATGGACTCTGAACACTAAATTTATGAACCGATGGGGAAATGAAGTGTTGAAGCGATGTGACGATGAGGCAATGTGGTGATAAGGAGATGAGGCGATGAGACGATGAGACAATGAGGCGATGAGACGATGAGGCGATGACGCGATGAGACGATGAGGCGGTGAAACGATGAGCCGATGAGGCAATGAAGCGATGAGACGATGAGGTGATGAGACGATGAGGCGATGAGACGATGGGGCGGTGAGGCGATGAGAAGATGAGGCGATGAGGCGATGAGGCGGTGAAACGATGAGCCGATGAGGAAATGAAGCGATGAGACGATGAGGTGATGAGACGATGAGGCGATGAGACGATGGGGCGATGAGACGATGAGACGATGAGACGATGAGACGATGAGACGATGAGGCGGTGAAACGATGAGCCGATGAGGAAATGAAGCGATGAGACGATGAGGTGATGAGACGATGAGGCGATGAGAAGATGAGACGATGAGACGATGAGGCGTTGAGGCGATGAGGCGATGAGGCGGTGAAACGATGAGCCGATGAGGCAATGAAGCGATGAGACGATGAGGTGATGAGACGATGAGGCGATGAGGCAATGAAGCGATGAGGCGATGAGGTGATGAGACGATGAGGCGATGAGACGATGAGGCGGTGAGGCGATGAGGCGATGAGGCGGTGAAACGATGAGCCGATGAGGCAATGAAGCGATGAGACGATGAGGTGATGAGACGATGAAGCGATGAGACGATGAGGCGATGAGACGATGAGGCTATGAGACGATGAGGCGATGGGACGATGAGGCGATGAGATGATGAGGCGGTGAGGCGATGAGACGATGAGACGATGAGACGATGAGACGATGAGACGATGAGACGATGAGACGATGAGACGATGAGACGATGAGACGATGAGACGATGAGACGATGAAGCGATGAGACGATGAGGCGATGAGACGATGAGGCGGTGAGGCGATGAGCCAATGAGCTGAAGAGCGAGCCCACGAGCCGATGTGCCGATAGAGCGATAAGCCGATCGAAAAAAGAGCATCAGTCGATGAGGTAATAACGCAATGAAGCGTTTCTATAATAGGGCGATGAATGATGAGGCGATAAAACGGTGATCCGATGAACTAATGAGCCAATGAGTAAAAAGTCGATCCATCAGAAAGCGCTACAGTTTTAAGCGGGCTTTTGCCTCAATTAACTGATTTCTATACTAATGCGATGAGTAGATGAGTCGATGAGCTGATGACGAATAGGGTCGTTAGCAGATCCATATTTCTATCGCCTCATCGGCGACTAGGAAATGTGACCAAAAGTGTATGAGGCGATGAGGCAATGAGTCGATGAGGCGGTGAATTTATGAGGCGATGAAGGATGAGACTATGATGCAATGAGCCAATGAGGCAAAGCAATGAGGCAATAGCTTAGTGAGCCGATATGACAATGAGACGATCCGCCGATAAGTCGATGAGCCGATGTGCCGATAGAGCGATAAGCCGATCGAAAAAAGAGCATCAGTCGATGAGGTAATAACGCAATGAAGCGTTTCTATAATAGGGCGATGAATGATGAGGCGATAAAACGGTGATCCGATGAACTAATGAGCCGATGAGCAGATAAGCCGACGTCCTAATAGAGGTAAGTAAGGTCAAGAGTCGATTGGGCGATAATGTAACGTGCAAACAAGCGATGAGTCAAAAGACAATAAGGGAATAAGATGGTGAGGTGATAAGGCTTTGAGTCGATGCTTCAGAACCCGCTTCAGTAATGAGCGCATTTGTGTCTCAACCAATTGACTTCCATAAATGCGATGAGGGATGAAGCGATAATAAAATGAGTCAAGGAGCCGATGAGCTGATTATCCGCTGAGGCGATAAGTCGATGAATGCATGAGCAGATGAGTCGATGAGCTGCTGAAGTGATTAGCCGATGAGCTGTGAGCGATGAGTCGATTGGAAAGAACGCCATGAGACGATGAGGCAATAAGGCAATAAAGCGATAAGGTGATCAGGTAAAGGGTCGGTCCATTAGAAACCGCTACAGTCTTAAGCTGGCTTATGCCTCAATTGACTGATTTCTATACTAATGCGATGAGTAGATGGGTCGATGAGCCGGTTAGCCGGTGAGGCTATATAGCCGTGAGCAGGTCCATATTTCTATCGCCTCATTGGCGATGAGAAAATGTGACCATGAGGCTATGAGGCAATAAGACAATGAAATAATGAAGCAATGATGTATGCTAATTAGACGCTGAAGCGTTGAGTATTTTAAGTAAGACTGAGACGTTAAGGTAGGGATAAAGAACTTTCTAAGTGTCAGTGACCAAACTTCTGAGCCGCAACTCATGACTGGGATAATCAGTGTCTTGTATAACGTGTTTTTGGTTGTTCCAAACACAGCTTTACTACTCAATTGCCTTCTAAGCCCAAAGAAGCAGCGATCAGAAGCAGTAAGAGTCGCAAACATTCCTTTGACAGCTTGCTGTGATCTTCCCATTCGTCGTCTGCATATGCGAGTAATTGAGCAGACTTTTGAAAGGTGGTGACTCTAGAGTTGGCTTGTGAGTTTTTCAAAGTTTTTTCAAGAATGATGAATAAATTATATGACAACGTATCGCTTTGTTTAAGCACTTTTCTGACATTGAAGATCTCTATTTTCTCATTTCCAACCTTGACGGAGCAGCGTGTATTCTATATTGTCATCTTGCACAGTCGAATAAGATTGGCAGGGATGCCAAAACTAGACAAGACACTGTTTATTTCGCTTCTATAGATGCTGTCTTCTGAGACTTTGAAATCTATGAAGAGGTGGTATGTACTCGTAGAACTCTTGCGTTTTTTCCAAGATCTTCTAAGATAGACTTTACCAACCTAAAACCACGTTAACATGGGTCGGTCAGCCTGTATTAGGCTTTCACCTAATATAGCAACATTGAGTGGACCTATTCCCATGTAGTTGACGTATTTAAAGGGATCTACTTCCTGTATGATCGGACAAACAATGCTACGGTTCCATTCGGCGGGCATATTTAACTAATCGACACCTGCTGCTTTAAACACTTCGGCAGTAAAGACATCGAGTTCGGCAGGTTTGTTGGACTGGAGCTTGTAAATGGCTGCCTTGACTACATCTTGATCCGGTGAATGAAAATGTTGTCTGTCTACTTCCAAGTTCAATGGTCCATTTTGCCTGATGGTATGATGCTGTTCGTTACCACCATTTGACAGTCTTCTGAGATAATCTTTCCAGATGTGCAGTGCTGACAATGATCTTACTAAGAGGTTTCTATTCAGGCTTTACAGCAATTGCAAGTTCTGGTAGAACCTTTCCAAAACCTCGATTCAGCGCTTTTTTTTCTTTTTTCTTCTGAGAAGTCTCAGTTCTTCCCTTGTTTTCGTAGAACTCGTGAGTCTCTTCCGTTAATTTCTGCAGGACCGTTCTGTACACAGGCTGTTTTTCTAGTCATCGACCAGGGATTTCTTTGTTGGATCGGGTTGTACCCAGTATATCAGAGGTAGTCTACTTGACTGCTTTTTGGTAGTGATGCCACTAGTTTTCTACGTTTCATGCTGAAAGCATCAGATTCCGGAAAATTTTATCGAAAAAGCCTTAGTGGGCGATGTTAGACTGCCTTACAATGGTGCGCCATGTCTTTACTACAGCAGGGTAATGGTCCGTGCCGATGTTAGATCCTTGGAACGTTCGGGCATCTAAAAAACTGGTAATGCCGGTCCAGGTGTGGAAACTATGTGCTGGCTGTAGTTAGAATACATCCAGCTGACAAATCAATAAGACTGTGTCCGTTTCTTGCATGATGGCGTGGAAGCTGTACTTTTTCACTCCTTGGTAATGGAGTGCCAAAAAGATTAGCATGTCGTTGAACTAATGGCCGTCAGTCCTGTGCTGTAAGGTTCCTAACTGAAAGTGATTGTGGTACTACGGGACTTCACGGGCCCCTGGAACTATACTTCCAACCTGACGTAGGAGTTGGCTCACGTGTGGCAATATCGTGGTGGCTGTAAGTTATACTCAAAATCGAGGGGAAGTTAGACTTACTGGAGCTGGGGCATTTCATGGTTTGGCATATATTGTGTGCTGCTACATTTGATGACTATGGAACTGATCGGTCTGCACGTTGTGAAGTTGTTCTGTAATCGGAGTTATTAGATAGACCTCGACCCTTCACCACGAGTTACTGGTAGTGGTGCTTGCACCATTCGAACGCCGCAGACAACACATTGTTTTCATCTCTCTTTAAGAGACATACAGTGGGATTGAGTCTTCACGGCAGGTACCTACGTAAAAGACTGACTGGTGACATCTGTATTACCAAAGGTACCGTCCTTGCCTAGGTTGGCATTAAAATCGGCAAGGACGAGGTTCACGTCATATTAAGGACATAGCTAGGGGGTTCATTCGAGGAGCTCGTAGAAGCAGTTTTTGCTAAATACGTTCTTCTCCTTTTTCGGGGTGTGGGAGTTTATTGAGGGGCGTAGAGATCCGATGCTATTTGCTGGTTCGTTCAATTTTCTTATCTGCTCCGTATGAGTTGTGGGCCCTACGATGGCAAGGTCCATTTTTATGACAGTGCCCGAGGACGCTATTGTCACTATAGCACTATGAGTTAGGATTTACTCTGCGAACTACATGAGTGAGGATTTACTCATGCTGTTACCGAGGACCACCATTGGGATGTAGGGTAAGCTTTACTCTACGAACTTGATTGTTGCCCAAGCCATGTTATAGAATAGTCAGTCGTTTGCTGATCAAATCCCTGTTGCTCTTAATAGCCCTATATACGCACTGTTTAGAAGACTGCTTTCTCTGCAGCTTTAATAGTTTAGAGGGCTTCTTTTCATGAGTTACGGACGACGGGTACAGCTTAATATTTTATGGTGTGTGCTTTCGGTCAAACTGTTCCACCAACCTCTTTACCTTCTACATATCGCCATCCAGGTGTCTTAATTTTCTGGTGGGCCTACCGAACCTCGATTGAATGTTTCTGCATTGACTGCATTGGACTTTGGAAGACTTAAACTGCAGAAATTGCAGTTGTTCAAGATCACATTTTCTTCATCGTCCAGCAAGGTTTGGTCAGAATCAATGGCAGTTTCTTGGTACTTTTGGACATCAAAAATACTGGTGGTCGAGTATGTGATCAATCTGGTTGACAGCTTTTTGATAAGCGGCATATTCCTCTCCTATCTGGATGTTGAAGTTTGGGAAATGTGCGCTGCCTATGATCACGTTTCTCGCCATTGCAAAGACGATTAGCCGGAGCTCGTTTTTGAAGTTGGTGCCTCAATGAAACTTCCTACCTAAGCACAGTATTCCTCTATTTCCTCTGTTAAGGCGGGTATCAGGAGTAGGGTTTCGAATTAAGACATGATGCTTAAGTATAGGGTGCACCATCTTTAGCTTCGATATAGACAGGTTTAACAACTTTAAGAAAAAAAAACAATAAATGCGCCAACATTCAATGATGGTTTGGGGGCAAATACTGGTCCAAATAGCCACTTTCTAATCGCGCAGTGGTGTTTCATAAATTATGTGTGAATTATCGGTTCCCAACAGGGACAATCAAAGGACACCCAATTTAAATCTGTGAGCGGTTCACTCGTTGGTGAGCTGCGACGTTAATTTCACTTTTCAAAAGCTACGACCACACAAGGAATCCAATCCTGATTCTGACGTCATTCTAAATATGAGTAATTCCCTCCAATTAAGTAAAATCCCCGCGTCATCACTTATAAGCTTCTAATCAACAGCACATCTGCTCGTATTTACCTGAATAAACCTTCACCTTAAGCAATCGGATAAATGGAAAAGTCTCAAAGTCGTATCCACAAAATCTGTCTCCCATGCCGTGGAAAATATTTTCCATATCGCAATACTTTGTTTATTTGCTGGAACCATATTCAAGTTTTCTGCTACACCTGGCACCTCCAATTAACTATCGTCGTAATCGCTTTCGGTAGAAATCCCTTCACTTGCTTTACTCCTCTAACGTGACTTGTCTCCTCATAGACGATATGGATATATCGTACTATTTATGGTGTGTCCCGTTTATTTTACTCCACTCCGTCCCCTTTCAATTTCAATTTTCACTGAATCCGCACGTTTAACTTCATTCATCGTAGACAAACCGGAAAACTCTGCAACGCAGAACTTTGTAGGCAGTGCCTTGCTATGCTTTGCTTCGTCTTGCCTCGTTTTACTAGTGCCTCTAGTCTAATGTGTAAATATTTTCTATTATCCTTGGATGTTACACTTTCATTCATCTACACAACATTTCCGTGGTGTGTTATCCTGTGTGTCCTGTTTCCTCTGTGCTTTTTTCCTTTTTTCCTTCTCCTTCTCATTAATGCATGATATACTCGTACACGAGTACCTTCTATGAGAAAAGGGTGGTGGAAGAATAGGAAAACGGGAAAAACTCACAATATCGTACGAACGTCATGTTTCCGCCCTAATTAAACCACAAAATTATAAGTTGCATGAGCAAGGATTAAGCAAAACAACCAACAAGAAATTATGGTAAACGATCTCTACCAACAGTCACCCCCTAACACCACTACACTCCTTTCCCACATATTATTCTAAACCATTCACTTACAAATATAGTATGTACGCTACCTCGGAAAGACTTCTCCGAGTCGTATTTTTTGGTTAGAACCCTGGCACCATCCCCTCGGGGTAGGGTAGGAGTTTTGACTGTGGCACTGGCAAGCAAATTCAAGGAATACCACAACATCGCCCACGGATGCGCATGCACTAACACCTCGAAGCTATAAATTAATCATTTTCACCCCCGCAGCAACCCCAGAGGGTCAGTCAGTACCCAGTGGAATTGAATCGAATGTGAGTGGGCTTCTGAAAGTGCGCCACGGTCATGTTCGGTTTTGTGGCGGCAAAAATTCTACACCCACATACTCATAAGTGCTCAGCTTTCGTGCACACGTACAGATACCTACCCGCTGGATGGACGAAAAAAGTAACCAAACATTTTTGATTGCATTCTGTAATTGGTAGGGCTTGTCTGAGGGAACGTCCGGCGTTTTCAAGGAGAGTTTCCATTGCAATTCATGTTCATTCACTACACAGGGCAGATGTCATAATGTGTGGAGGACACAGATTTTAAGGTGGACACTTGTCCCCTGTGGAAAGGTTAGGAAGCGTGCTGTGGATATTTCGACTGAAAATGATAACCAAAAGGATAAGATGGAATCAGGTCAAATGGGACTAGCTCAATTGAAAAAGATCAACTCTAGACACGATTGTAGGTGGTGGGTCTGGGAAGCAGAGCAATGTGTACGTGCAGGATGTCAATTACTGTGGTTTTTGGGGGGGTAAGGATTTAAAGGTACATGGGGGATTTGTAGGAAGGATATTTTTGGATTTATTGTGGAATAAAAGATGATGTGCTCTTGATTGAGAAAACATTCGATCTTGGATAGCTCTGTAAGTGATGGTAGAACTATCAGCTTGTGAAATTTTAATAGGAAACCATGAAGGAATGAGAATAAAAGGTTCTTCATCGGAAGAAAGAATTGGCTTTCATTTCTAGACTTCGACAGAGTGTACAGAAGTAAGGAATGCATAATGTGCTTCGATTTCGAAGACTTCTGAAGGTTGAATATCTAAGAAGGGAAGATGCGACCATTTAGGACTTTTCAGCCACAATCAATAAGTACATCTGCATCCTTCAGAGTAGAATATGGCTAGCTACTATTATCTCCTAGCTGAAGTCGAAGAATCTAAGAATCTCCTGACCCCAACAGGAGTAGCCTATTTTATTAGCAAGTACAACATCTGGCTTTCGATTTGAGTCGCCTCCTAAAGAAGACATTCTGGACAAACTAAGCACAGGACCAACGTGATTTCCGACAAGTACGCTACCAGAAGTAGACAATCTGAGTGAAGCGAACGCTTCACTGGCTGCACGGATGATGTAAGCAGTAAAAAGAGGGTTTCCGGCAGCATTCTATCTACATGTCATAAAGATAGACCCTCAATTCTAGTCAAAGCTAGTTTGCTTTCTTAGGAGGGACAAGAAGAGACTATTTGGAGAAAAGAAAATATATTTCGAAGAGGATCCCTTTAACATCAAAGAGAGAACTTTAAATGAAGTAGCGAAGAGTCTTCTTAATTTTGGCATCTGCAGTCTAATGCAATAGACTTTGGCTGATATTTTTTTTCAGTCGGAACTAATCTTTTGCAGTCCTTGTATGTGCCGCAGTCTTTCGTAGAAGGATGAGAAAGTATTTCGGTGATAAAGTGCGTACAGTAACAACACCCTCAAAGAACACTCGGAGATTCCTCCGGTATGTCATCATCAGTCTCCTAGCAAGCATCACAGAATGCTGTATTGCTTATGCCGAACATATGTATATGACCAGCAAAGGCCTAATGATCTTTTCTAAACTTTAAGATGCATCCGTTTGGTCTGCCGGCATTTTATAATTAGCGTGCGATCAAAGTGTTGAAACCAACTGAGAACGCAGTCAGCCCTAACGTGAGTTCGGATCCTAAGAAACTAGCTTCTATGTCTTGGCTAGTATCTTCATCATTGACCTCACTTGAGGAAATGACCTCGTGTGCAGCTAAAGGGATACTGTAATTATCATGCATACCATCCATCACTGTTCATTAAAGATTGATTTTAATTCGAAACATATGTACCTTCTGGGACTCAAGATATAATACAACGAAAGCCAGATGACTCTATGAAGCCGGTATGCAATCTGGAGTTGACTTTTTCTCGACAGCAAAACCAACATATTGGCCTTCGGATATAACAAAGACACCCGATCTTGTAGACTTCTTTGCCATAAAGGGAGTACCCAAAGTCTCTACAAACATCGAGGAAAGTTATGATCTCTCCCCATTTTAGAAACTACTGCAATGAACATATTGTTCTAAACGTGTCGCTAAAAAATGAAATAGAAGACGAAGTCGACAGATTCATCAAAGTCTTGCAGAACGCTACCTGGAACTAACCTCCCACTAGGAGAAGAGAGGAAGCAAGTTGTGAAATAAAATATCCGCCGCAAAAGATGGCAACAATCTCGTGCTCCCCAGCATAAAACATACTTGAACCACTTCGAGATTACAAAAATCGGAATATCTCTACATATCTCGAAGGCCTGACTGCCGACTGAAGTTCAAATTACTCCCCCTGGAAAGCCATGAAAGGAATCAAAAAGCCTAAAATGCGATTTCCTTCCATAAGAAAATCTAATGGCAAATGGGTAAAAGCAGATAAAGAGAGGGCGGATTTATTTGCCAAGCACCTAGAAGAAACGTTTAAACCTTTTGATGAACAGGCGTTAACAGTTCTAGTTATATAACTACGGCACCGGACAACTTTAGAATAAAAAACAGCGTCGCTAGAAGAACTTAACCAAGGAATTAAAAAAATTTAAAAATAACAAGGCCCTGGGTATGATTTAATAACTGGTCAAATTCTCAAGGAGTTGCCAAAGAAAGTCCTGATCAAATTGCTCCAACTTGTAAATGCCGTGCTAAGATTAATAAACGTTCCAAGCCAAGGGAAAGTTGCCGAAGTTATAATGGTCCCTAAACCAGGCAAATCTCTATAAGAAGACCCATATCGCTTCTGCCGCTAATATCTAAAATATTTGAAAAACTCCTATTGAAGCTCTTGCAACCGATTTTTGAAGAGAGACGTCTAATTACTGACCATCAATTCGGTTTTAGAATTAAGCACTCCACAATTGAGAGAAATTGAGAAAGCCTTAGAGGGGAAAAAGATATGTTCTAGCGTTTTTCTTGACGTGTCTCAATAATTCGATAAGGTTCAATTTCTCTTCTGAGAGAGCTGCATAAGATTGTGCAATCGTACCTGGGAAACAGAATTTTTCGTGTTAAACATGGCACCGAATACTCAGAATTTAAAGAGATCGCTGCTGGAGTTCCGCAAGGAAGTGTACTTGGCCCGGTATTGTTTTTACTTTATACTCGAGACATACCGGAACAATCAGGTACCATAATAGGCACTTTCGCGGACGATAGGGCTATACTAACTACAGATACTTCAGTCGAGTTAGCTACTGGAAAGCTACAAACGGCTTTGGATAAAATCTACGAGTGGACAAAAATTTGGAAAATTGTTCTCAACGAGACAAAGTCTACTCATGTTCATTTTACTTACCGGAAAATAAACAACCTTCCTATTTTCATTAACTCGGTACAAATACTAAAGAAACGCCATGAACTTGAAAATAAACGCAGACAAATGTATTGGCTACTAGCAAGGCAGTCCACTTTAACAGCACTTTAGAGTTTTTCGACAGCCAAATA